>OY979694.1:23068244-24318244 GCA_963855945.1 Thereva nobilitata
TTTTAATGTCCTAGTTAACTTGTTTTTAAACGTAAGTGTTTAAAGCGTGTCTGATATTTTTAAGTTTTTAATTTTTGTGCTATGTTTTTAGATTTTTTGAGGGAATAGACAGGCTGATGATGGTCTACGAAGTAGGCCGAAATATTCTATAAATAAATTATACACAAACAAGACCTCAAGCTCGATTAATTTATAAATTTAATTATTATACCTAAAGGTCGAAGAATATTACTATACTTATAAATTCACTGTATGTTGAAACGAAATTCTGCCCCTCAAAACTAATAACTACGTTCGCACAATTCCTTATCATCCTGAGAAGGATTACGTTAACGCTAAAATATTTTGCGATTTCAACGAGTTTTTTACAAATTGATGAAAAACAAAACTTAGTCTCGCAAACTTGTGTTCAACACATCCAACATGGGCATTGATGCCAAACTCAACCTTCATTTGTTCATTTGTGCCATTGCTCCATGTCTAGGGATTCCATGTGGCGAATTTTATAACGTAGCTCCATAAATCGTTAATCCTGTGACATTGCTGTCATCTTTGCCGTGCTTATTGCGAAACCGACTTCTGATTCCATAACAAGAGTTAGGCGAATGCAGTTTGGTCCCTCTATGAAAATATATCTAAGGCTTTTGTAGTGATAGAGATTTATGTGTGGGCTCTGGGTCAAAATAAAAGATTTATTCAGTGTGCGACGTTTCCTTTAAGACCTATATGCGCATCAACTACTGTGCCGTGTTACGAGTTGTCAAAATACATGGTCAGGATCCTGAAAAAGTTGACCGAAAACTCCAAATTTAATGTCCAGAATGCAAAACATTTTATCGAAGTGGTCTCCCCATTTAATCTGGAAGATGACGAAGTCATGGTGTCCTTTGATGTTGTTTCCCTTTTTACCAATGTTCCTGTTCGCATGATATTGGAGATTATTGACAAGAAGTGGAATGACATTAAACAACATACGAAGATCAAGAAATCCTTGTTTATGGACATGCTTAGGTTCTGCATCATTGAGAACAATTATTTGGAGTTTGAAACCAGAATATACCAACAGAAGCAAGGTGTGCCTATGGGTAGCCCGGCCTCACCAATAGTAGCGGACATAGCAATGGAGGCCTTATTGGAGAATGTTATTGGGAAGTTGACACCTAAGCCGAAAATAGTTACCAAGTATGTCGACGACTTGTTTGCTATTGTGAAATCAAGTGAGATTGAAAAAACACTCACCGCGTTGAACTCTTTCCATCAGAGAATCCAGTTTACTGTTGAGGTTGAGAAAGAAGGAGAGCTACCGTATCTTGACGTCAAGGCAGTTAGAGATAATGGCACAATCATTTTTGATTGGTACAAGAAGCCCACATCCTCGGGTCGGCTTATTAATTTTCACTCAAAACAGCCGAAGATGGTAATACTTAACACTGCTCAGAATTTCGTCAACAGAGTACTCGATAATAGTCACATTAATTTTTATAACAAAAATGTAAATATTATCAAAGACACCCTGTACTCCAATTCCTTCCCCACAAACATCATCATTAGTATGATTAATAACTACCAGAGAATCACCGACGTTCGTCCCCAAGATGTTCCACCACCCTCACCGGTAACTTATCGAAGTGCACTCTACATTCCTTCGCTCTCCGATCGTATGAAGGCAGCACCAATACGCAACCGAGAGACCACAAGGATTGCATTCAGATCGGTAAACACATTGAAATCTTTACTGTTTACCAATACCAAAGGGAAACTTGATAAAATGGACATGTCGGACACAGTCTACAAGATCGTTTGTTTAGGCGGAAGAGAGACAGCCTGCCCAGCTGTATATGTTGGTACCTCCAAACAAAAACTGCGGAAACGTCTGTCAGGTCATCGCTCTGACATCAATAATGGCGGTTCTCAGAAAACTGCTCTAGCTCTTCATTGCATAGAGAATGACCACAAACCTGACCTCAACAACGTCAAGATTTTGGAAGTTGAGAGGCACTACAATAAGAGAATGCTGTTAGAGATGCTTCACATTAACAAAATGAGAGATGCAGTTAACCGGCGGTCTGATTGTGACAACCTCAGCTATGCATATAAGCAGCTGATTGGAGCAAGGACGAATTAGTGACAACAAGCTTCTACTTCGTGCATACAAGTTCCTCCGTGTTAAATGTTTATAAGTGCTGTTATACTTTATGTATTTTTTGTATTGTAAGTGTGAGACATTTGTATATTTATTTTATATATTGACGTTTTGTATTATTCTTTTTTAATTAAAGGCCTGATGAAGGGTGTATTCACACCCGAAACGTCGCACACTGAATAAATCTTTTATTTTGACCCAGAGCCCACACATAAATCTCTATCACTATAAAACCCAGGGGTCACTAAACAAAAATTCCTACTTTTCTAAGGCTTTTGTTAGAATGTGGTACTATGTTAGCTAAACTCCAAGCATTTGGTATTTGCTCAGGTTTAAAGAACTGGATGGAGAGTTTTCTTTCAAATTCAATCAAGCTAGTATTTGATGGCAGAACGAGAATCTATACCCCACGCCATCTCTGCCGGAATCACCCAAGGGTCAATTTTATCATCCTCTCTTTACCTAATCTTTATAAACGACCTACTCTCAGTCCCGTTCAACAAACTTCACAGCTTCGTTGGTGCACCGCGTTACTCTTACGCCTTCGATAATGTCCGTATTCCCGGATTCCTATAAAATCTAAAAGTTGAAACGAGGGATTCATCGCAATCTCTCAAACATCAACCTAACTCCTCATAATCACAAAGTTGTTCTATTCCTTGAGATGAGCTTATTGGTATAATCACAATGTCCTAAATACTCCAACGTTTTGCGGAGTTGGGACTAGCAGAATTTCCTGGCCAAATTCTTAAATAATACAAGGGCTGGAAAAAAGTTCGAGGCGATATTTAAGTAAAATTTTACTTGTTTTCTTATAGTGTGCAATTAAACCAAATATGTTGCAATATCGTCAATTTTTCGGGTAGAGTTGTGATGCCATCATCGGTCAAAAACTTCTAAAGTTTCTGGTTAGAAAACTAAATAAACTACTCTTTTTGAAGCCAGCTTAATTCTATTGAGGGAATTCTATAGAGATCGGGACAAGTGATAGGGTTCTACAAATATTGCGAGACAATAGGATAGGTTCAGGTCACGGTATACAGAAAGAAGGTAATGTAAAAGACTGAATATCGTTTTAGTGCGACGTCACTCGGCAACTCTTCCCATATAAAATCGAAATTGTTGTTGTTGTTTCTGCATTCGAAGCTGTCAGTCTCTTTTACATTGCCTTGTTTCTGTATACCGTCGGTTCAGGTGTAAATATGACGTTTTTGTGGTATCCTTTGACGTAAACTCATTAAGTTTACGACTCTCTCCGACTCAGGCAAATTGAATATGATGCAAGACTTGCCGATTTCCGGTGTCCTTTTTTGCGAAAATAGGATAGGTTCACGAAGAAAAAAAAGTAAGTCAATTTAATAATTGAAAGACTAAATGGGTCATTCCACTGGCTTGTGTCCGATGCCCGAGGAGGTAGGTATGGTTTCTATAAATTATCTTATATCTAATAGGTATATGTTCTTCAAAAATTGGCGTGGTGGATCCTTATATTGGGAGTAGAAAAAAACATTTAATTTTAGGGGTTGAGGTGGGGGTGGGTCACCGGGTTGATTTTGGACTTAAAAAATAGCTTACAAAAAATTGGGAGGGTGTTTTCAAAAGCAAAGGCGAAAACTCAATTTTAGTAATAAGGGTTGCCATGGGGTAGTTTCCGATCAAGTTAGGGGGTTGGTTTTATTTTCATTGAATTCGCCATACCCAAATTAGTAAAGGGTGATATTATGAGCGGGGCGTATCAGCACCACCGCAGCTAAAAAATTTTTTTATATTGCGTTCATTGAACGTTCATCTCTTCAAGTACCTAAAAAATATTATTTCAATATGATTCCAATGTCGTCCCATCCTAAATTTTGGCATTATTGGTACCTTAAGAGTGTATGCACAAAATATAATTTTTTCAAAAAATTGAAAAAAACATTATTTTGAGATATTTCAAAAAGAAAATTTTCAAAATGGCGGAAAAAGTTTTATTCTTGTTAATAATACTATGTTGTATATCAAATTAAAGCCTTATTAAAGCAGAAGAAGTTGGTGCAATTTTCAGCTTTCTATGTCAAATAGTTTTTTAACTAAAGCAATTTAAAGATTTCAAAATTTATCAAAATTTTTTGAAAATTTATAACTAAAAAATTAAAAGTCCAAAAAATCTGAAAAGTTAGTTTCCACCAGAAGAACATATATAAAAAAAATTATAACTATCGGAGGTGGTGAGATCCAAAGCATTGGTTGTTTTGATATGGAATGACACAAATTCTAAATATTGTTTATCATTATTACTAATGTGCATTTGCTCCTTGTTCGTTTATTTCTTCAAAAATCCTGGAAGACATATATTTGTATAGTTTCTGAAGTAGCGAGAGCGGTATTTTTCTCCACTCTTCCTTAATCTAATCCTGGCTGCCAAGTCGGTGTTATTTTGTTATTGCCTTTCACCGACAAAAACATTTCGCGTCAGTCATCCCTATAAGTTTTCAATTATGTTAAGTTCCGGTGATAGCTAGGACCAGTCCAGAACCCCAACATCTTGTTCCACAAACCAGTTCGTGACGATTCTAGCCGTGTGGATGTGGCATGCTTTTGCTGGAATCTCCGCCGTTAATGGTTTGATCGAACTTTGGTTTTGTTCCTTCCAGAAGTCATTTTATGCTTTAATCCAGTCTGGCTTCCCTCTATAATTTCGAGGTCGAATTGTCCATTGATCCTGCTCCGCTGTGTCTTCTGGACAATAATCGTTGTTCTTTCCTCAAATAATGGTAACATGTAGTGAGAAAATCCGTCCGGCTCATCGAGAGACACCCGTTTCTCATCCGAAAAACTTAGCTACTTTTTCCCTTTCCGACTTCGAGGACATGTGATTCCCTGCAAATGCAAGACAGTTTTCTCAGTGTCTAGCGGTGAGGGCAGGTTTCTTCCACAGCAGTAACCTTTTTTTATGTGGTGAGCACTTCAATATCCTTTGCACAGTGCTTAGACTTGTGGATCTTCCAGCTTGTGCGCCTATGTATCGAGCGCTCTCTGCTGAATTGGAATCTCGTAGAATTTTGCAACATTATCTTACTGTTGTTGCCCTTGATGTTCTTCCTTTTTGTTTTTAATAGTTTTCAGGATCTCTTGAAAATTTATTTACTACGTTCGCACTTCTTCGAATCCTTCTAGATTTCTCGGTTGCAAATGTTATCTTCTTTAAACGCCTATTTCCAGCTGCCTCAAAAAGATTTCACGACCCATCTTGAAAATTTGCCTTCGAATAATATTACAAAAACCAAAAACTGCTAAAATAACAATTAAAATCCTTTGCCAAACAGTAGACGATCTATGAATGAACTTCTATGGGCAAAATTTTTGTAGATGACCTGGAAATCACCAAAAAATGGCACAGGATGGTGGATGCACCCCAACTCTCCTAATTTTCGAGGGAGTGGGAGGCAACACCTTTATTATTATTCATTTTGTGACATTTTCGTTCAGTTGCCTGGCATAACCTCTATAGTTGTCCACAGTAGTGGAGCAAATGGATCAAAACAGTTTTGTGATCAATACCTAGACCCATACTAAAATCGTTTGCTGTCACTTTTCAAACAAGCGTTTGGTGGTGTCGCTGCGATCAGTAGTTCGTAACTTATTTTTTCTTGACGCCATCTATCGGCAAAACGCCAGAACTTATTTTTAGTATTATTTGAATTAAACAAAACTTTTATTATCATCGCATAGTTTACTAAGAAACCTAAAATTTTTAACTTACCTTTAGTAAATTTAATGTTTGTGATTGAAAGACAAATAAATTTAATTAATAAGCGAATACTGTTTTCCATTGTATTCGATAAATCTAAATCATTGGAATTAGGAGGATTTTTTGTTTAAATAAGTTTGACAATTCACCATTTTTTTTTGTTTTATTAGAATTACAATTAACAAAGCCAAATTCTTGAAGAGATTGCTACAAATTCCTCGCAAGAAGCAATTTTGTGAAGAGCCCTTAAGTCTATAAGACTTAAGCAACTCAACATAATTCTTTGTGTTCCACAATATATGTTGGAAAAAAAGTCTCAACAATGTTTCTTACTAGAACCATCCACAATTTCGTTACCACTTTCTATTCAACTGGATTTGAAGAACTCATTTCCTACCACTTATCTAGTCAAAAGAAGAACTCAAGCAAAATGATTTCATCATGGAAAGCGCTTCATTATAGATTAATTTAGCAAAAAAAAACTCAATTCCTATAGTCATCGTGTCGTCCTTTCGCAAGCATATCCCCTAGACGCAATTACCACTTCCCCTGGACTTAAACCAGCATATCCAGCATATCTTAGTACATGTTCATGAGAAACAATTTTCCCTGTTAGAACTACAACAAAGAGGAAAAGAAGACAGCATTTAGGACATGGAAATTGGATTAAGTCCTTTCACATCTGTTGTACGCCTCCTTGCACATAGCTATCTAGGAATATAGGTGTGTACACTTAAATCACAACCGCATTGTGTTCGGTCGTAATTGTTAAAATCCATTTAAGGCTAGAACAAGAACACCGAAGACACAATTTTCTAGTCCCTTAAGGAATCACGTTTCACATTTCAGACAATCCTTCAACATTGGCGCTAACGTATCCATAAAAAAAAACTCTTCTTCCTTTAGGGTAGTGAAATGTATCCCAAGATCGACTCTCAGTCAGCAGTGTTGTAGCTCAGGGATATTTACACTGTGGATCCGCACTAGCAGTCATTAACGGATGGACTCCTCGCGAAATGGTGGATCCTATTCAATCTTAAAGTTTAACTTCCATTCTTGATGTTCTTCCTGTCTGCAAGGAATATCGACCTCCATTAAGGGAAAACGTTGTCTAGTACCCAGAGGAGCTTCGCTGCTGTAACTTGTAATCAAAATTTATGACGCTTTCGTCTTTTAAGAGTGCAAGCTTAATGGTGCATTAAAGTGTGAAAGAAGCCACACACATATTCCTTAATTACAAAAAAAACACTTTATTGTCGGTAGAAAAATACAACTCAATCCCCCCATTCACCTGGAGGTGTAACTGCAAATTTTTTGAGGGGGTTAAAACAGCAAATTGCAATTGCACCTCGAAGGGTGTTTACATAAAACCTTAATAACTACGTGAAGCACACTAGCACTGGATTTAATATTTACACATTCTCTCTGCTATCCAGAATTCCTGCAAACCTCTTAGCCCTGCACATTTATTGACTTCTCGACTGCAACAGCCCCGCTAACTTTGGCGCCAGAGTTGAGGAGATTGTTTACTGCCTGCAATGTTGCAATTGGAATCTGAAATAATTTTGTTGCATTAATTTTAAATGGATTTAATTAATTAATTTCGTTTGATCAATTAGAAATTGTCTACAGAAAAGGGTTGTTTATGCATCCTGCAAATTAATTCGTCTGAGATAATTTAATTTATTTTCTGTCCCGATTTTGTCGCTCGAGAGATAAGAGTGGCAATGGATGTGTCACACACTGCCGGAGGTAGTTAAAGTGATTACGGAATGATATTATATTAGACTTGAGATTTCATTTGTATAACTAAGAATGAGTGCTGTCAGATAACATTGGAGCGAGAGTCTGTTTTTTAGACGTCGTTCATCATTGAAGCATTTTAACGAGTTTAAAGTTCATACAATTTCTGCTGGTGTTCCCGGGGTTCAATTAAATCATTCGTCATTTTAGTCCGAGGAAATTAGCATTTTAAGGAAACAAAATTCCAAAATGGCTAAAAATTGGTCCACAGCGCTTCCTTGGGGCTTCTTAAGAAAACAATTTCGGAATCACAAAAAAAACATGGCCGCTGGAGATATCACTTTTTGGCAAAAAATCACACAAAAACTGGTTCTTTCGAAAAAAAAATTTTTATCAGTCAATACGAAACGTTATTGCCTACAAAAAAGCCCTTTTGTAATTTTTTCGAAAACCTAACCCTTTTGAAGTTATTCAAGGTCAAAGTTTCCAAAAATCACTTTTCGGATAAAATATCACTCAATAAATCGGAAAGGTCAAGGTTTTCGAAAAAATTACAAGAGGGAACTAGTTTTTGAGTGATTTTTTTTGCCAAAAAATGATATCTCCGGCGGCCATGTTTTTTTGTGATTCCGAAATTGTTTTCTTAAGAAGTTCCAAGGTAGCTGTGGACCAATTTACAGCCATTTTAGAATTTTGTCTCCTTTCGTGAGTTTTTTTGCTAGTTTCCGCGGACTAATATTCCTTGAATTTATAAAAAAAATCGACTTAGTGCTTTCTAATTAACTCCAAAGTTTTGCTAATGACGGTACTCCGTCTTACGCTTGCGCCCTCGACTTAGGAATTAGTCCTCCTACTATCGTTTCATCGTATTGTTCAGGTGATGGATAGGATAGGCTGCGTTTTTTTTTGGGGTGCTCAAGCAGAGGGTGATGAACCTTAAGGCCCCCATACAGGGTCAAATTGGATGTACATCCAGATTTTCATCAAACCCATGCGCATAACGAGTTTTGATCGGCCGATCAGCTCACAATCGATAGTTTTGGTTGTATATCCGCACTTTGATGTACATCTAATTTGACCGTAAATGGGGGCCTTTAGGTTTGAATTTTAGGATATTGTACGATTTCGCATTCGAGGTTACGCATTTGGAGAAGGAAGCAGAAGGGAATTATACTTGAAAAGTTTAAATATTTTCATTTTAAACACATCAGTTTATGTATAATGCGATTACTTGTGGAAAACAATATCAGGCAAATGCTTTCCAATACTTTGTTGACTATATGTCGTTTTTTCACCAAAAATTTTTAACGATATTTTTGCATAGTTCTAGATCGATGTCCGCAATGGCGACTCGACTTGGTCCTTTAACTCAGAAATCATACACGGTGTGTTCGCCTCAGTATGTGACTTCGTATAACTTTACATAAAAAAGCCATACTGCGTCATGTCTCGGGAACTCAGTGGCCAATTGTGGTCTGCATGGTGTACGAAGGCATGAACCGGAAATTTCTTCTGCAACAATGCAAGCAATTTGCCCGCAGTATGAAAGATGGTGTCATACTTGTTTTCGAGGTCCATCCCCTCCAACTGGGATCAAAAAACTCACCCATTACATTTTAGTAACGTGCGACATTACCTGCTTCTTACCGCATTGCCGGCCGCCTTCTGGAAGAAGTAAGGCTAAATCAGCGGAGGACCCCACCTGCAGGCTTTGCCTGGAGGAGGATGAGTCTGCTCTCCACGTCCTCTGTGAATGCCCCGCAATAGCGAGGAGCAGGGTTTCTTTATTCGAAGAATCCCTGCTCGATTATTCAAGTCTAAGCGACAAGCCACTAGGCAGACTGCTGAACTTGTTCAAGCGGTCTGGCTTAAAAATATGAGGTATAGGGGTGTAATAAAATAGGCCAAATGAATGGCCGCAGTACCTATGGACCCAGTACCTCACACAAAAAAAAAAAAAAAAGGCTAAATCATACCAACCACCTAAAATCCGTACCATGCAGCTCATGGCTTATGCATTGACTGGTTTATTCGAGGATTCTCGTTGCTTTGTAAATGCGCGTCATCGTTAAAGAAGATATTCCTCGCAAACTTGTCAACCATATTTTGGTTATCAAACACCCAATTGGCGAGTTCACGTCGTTGCAAATGGTCGGTTGGCAGTAATTGTTGCGTCAGTTAGGCCTGGTAAAGATGTATAGATTACAATAGGGTACTAGAATGTGATGCATGGTGAGCAATCGCAGGGATCGACTTATAACAACTATGACAAAATTTCTCGCTACTCCCGCAACACCGTACCCGCCCGGTGGACTTATTTCCACAACTATCTGCAGTTATTTTCGTATTTTTTGTGTGTGTAAAGCTCGAGCTTAAGAGTAAGCCTGCTTTGAATTATCGATTGTTCTATCTTGAATGCAATATTGAGCAGCAACCGGAAGCCGAAAAGATAGAAGAAAAAAAATGAAAGGACGCAAATACGCAGTCTTACTTCATCGGCTCTCTTTCAATACCAACACGACAGAACACCGATTTCTGCGATCGAGCAGAACAAGGGTTCCTCGGTTATTGTACTTACAGCCGATTGCAGAAGAGAGAGCAAAGAAATTGCTGTGAAGAAAAAAGTACAAAAAGAAGAAATGTGATGTATGTGAAAGAAGTGGAAAGACGAAGCACCATACTGCTGTGTGGAATTGTGCCATAGACCTTTAAGCTAAGTATGCTGTTCTTAAGTACGGCGGTCAAGAAAAGTGCTCTTATTATTCCTCGACCCCGCTACAGAAAATTTTGACAAGTGAATGCGAAGACTTTTTTTCTTGACTAAAATTGACATTTAACATTTACTTATGTGTAGGAAAATAATATCTGGCTGCGGGAAATGTTTTTTTAGAGTCCTTCCGCACAATAAAAAGAAGGAATTGTCTCAGAAACGTATTTTAAAACAACACTAAAATAATGAATAATCACTTAAACTGTCCTTTAATTATATTAAGCTCTATAAAAACTATAAAAAAAATGAAAACACTTCCCGCGGCCAAGTCTATTTTCCGTCACAAACAAAAGGTCAATTTCGGTCAAGAAAAAATTGTCTTCCCAATTTTTTCTTTACCGCATCAGAAAAAGGCTCCATCTATGTGTCAGAATAGTACTAGCACTTTTCTTGAGCGAACACCGTACTAGGTACAGAAATTTCTTGAGCAAAAATTCCTAGAGCATTTCTTGACCGATTACTTAAGCGTTTTTTTAAATAAAGTTTATATGGGGAAATTTTTCTTGACCGCCGTACTTAGGAACAGCATACTTAGCTTTAGGATGGTAGTCGAGCACCTTAACTCCTAAACAACCTAGGCCACCGATCTAAATCCCTGCAAACATTTCGATTCGGAAACGATTCGAGAACGATTTGCCAAAAGCGAAAGCTTGCTTCGATCTCGGACTCGTAAACGAATTCGAAGGCAATAAAAGCGGAGCAAGAGATCGAATCGCTTTCTCGTGCTGATAACGAATCGCATGCTCGTATCGATAGCAAATCGCTTCTGCGCCGAAAATCACTCCGCCGAGCAAAACAAGTCAAAAGCTCAAACTTTCCAAACAAATCGTTGAGGAGAAGCCAAAGGCTCTCAAAATTTCCTCTCAATATGACTTCAAATCGGTGAAATGACGTTATGTTGTTAGTGTAATTTGGAGATTTGAAGTCCCATTCAGGGGAAATCGGCTCTCAATATTTTTCTACAGCATGAAGGCTTTGGGAGAAACAAATCAACCAGGAAAGCTTTCATTTTGCGTTTTGAATCTTTTTCTCGTACCCTTCGCAAGCATTTTTCGAATCGAGAATGGTCCGAGAAAGCGAGCCTCCCAGAAATTGTTTGCAGGGAAGGTAATTTTATGTGAACTGTTACACACACAGACTAGAGTTTCTTCGCCTCTTGTACCCCGTCCTCCACATTTCACAGCGTTATAAGAAAGCTCTGACGATTTTTCAGTGTGTGAGAGCGTGAACCGAATGAAACCTATTCGCTTCTAATACCCCGGCTTCACCGGCCTCAGTTTAATCAAGTTCAATTCAATCCGCATAAGTGGCTTCACCGGCTAAAGTCGAGTTCAGTACTTGAAATTGTTGTTGCTTTTTCGCCAGAAGTCAGAAATGCAAAAGCTCCCTGGAATGGCATTCCACGATTCCAGTTGATTACTCTCTTTTGAGCGAGCTTTTACTTTCAAGCTTGATTTCAGTTTCTGTTGGGCGAAATCAGACTTTATTTTTCCTGACTTCGAAATGTATGGGAAATCAGGCAAAAATGAAGCTCAGTAGACTAATTTGCTCGAACTTGCGCAGTTCGGCCGGTGAAGCCGGGGTATAAGGAAATTTTTAAGCATAAGCGCGGGTAAAGAAGTTTTACTTCAAAAAATAAAAGGACGCAAATACGCAGTCTTACTTCACCGGCTCCGTTTCAATACCAACACACCAGAACACCAATTTCTGCGATCGAGCAGGACAAAGGTTCCTCCCTTAAGGCCCCCATACACGGTCAAATTGGATGTACATCTATGCTGTACCATGATTTCATCAAACCTATGCGCCCATCGGCCGACCGGTTCACAATCGACAGTTTTGGTTGTACATCCACACTTCGATGTACAACCAATTTGACCGTGTATGGGGCCTTTATTGTACTTACAGACGATTTCAGGAGAGAGAGCAAAGAAATTGCTGTAAAGAAAAAAGTACAAATAGAAGAAATGTGATGTATGTGAAAAAAGTGAAAAGACGAAGCACCATACTGCTGCGTGGAATTGAGCCATAGACCTGTAGGATGGTAGTCGAGCACCTTAACTCCTAAACAACCAAGGCCAGCGAACTAGATATTGGGCCCTATTCTGTAATTTTTCATAAAATAATATTTTATGTTATGTTATGATGATAAAATTTCTCCTTCATAAAATAAAAATAAAATATTTTAAAAATTCGTATTCTGTCATGCTTTCATAAAATTATTTTATGAAGTCTGTTATGAACACATAACATAAAATATTTAGTACAATCGGCTATGGGTTCTATTACGTTTTGAACAGCTGATCGGTTGAAAATGAAAACAAATAAAATTATGAATGAAAACAAACAAAATCACAGCGCGCCTTGTTTCAGTATCTGACAAAATACAATTTTCTAAATGCGTTTGTCATATTAATTTTTAATTTAATTCAAAATTCAATGAAAACTACTTTCTCGCAAATGTCAATTCCCGTCTGTTATTTTCATAAAATGGGTTAAAATACCTGTAAAATGTGCTGCTTAGATTATTTTATGTTATGAATCATAACAGGAAATATTTTATGTTATGATCGATAAAATAAAATAAAATTTGTCGGACAGAATAGGATTTTAGAGAATTCTTTTATGTTATGGCATAAAATGATAAAATTTTACTGACAGAATAGGCCCCATTATCTATCTATATTTTTTCAGTATTCCCGAGCTATGACAACGAGCAAGGCTCGTCGCCATCTCCTCCAAATTTTGGAGTTGACCCTACTGCAAGATCTTGTACTATGAGATAACAGAAAGGTAGTACAAAGGATGATTCCTGACCTTTAACTATCAAATAAAAACCGATCACATAATCTTGCAAATCCTGTATAGTTAAATTGGTATAGTTTCCTATTTCGGTTTAAAGCTGAATTGGCATAAAGTTTTGTTCATATAATCAGAAACTGAAAAAGATAAGCTCAAATTCTCCATGTGGAATAGATAGTGTATTTCCCTAGGATTTTGTTTCGTACATCACTTGACTTCGGAGTTAAGTAATGACTCCAGAGGGAGTCTGTGGCTATCCACTGTGCAACTACTTCGCACTTATGAAAGAGTAAATTAATTTCTTATCCCAGCAAGTTTCTGGTCCACAGTGCCCACAAATCACTCCAGCTTCAACCTTATAACCCAGCAGGGAATACATGAGCCACATAGATAAGAAATGTACATTTAACTAAAACCAAAACGCAAAATAATACAACGATAAAAATTCGAACAGAAAAAGCGCCACTAAGTAGTAACATTAAGTTTTATTTTGTTTAACTCCAACCGAAAAAAAAGTCTCCAGCAAAGTATTGTTGGCATTGCAACTCCAGTTCACTAGATTCAATTCTGCACTGCACACAATTATTTAAGCAGAGAAAAGAATTCATCTTCATTATGTTTTGCATGCGCATTCATTAAATTAAGGATAATACACTAGAGAATCCTTTTGTCATTCCCTGCATCCGATTTAGAGCTCACATAATTTCTGGCTGAGCACATCCCGGTTGTAAAATTATCTAGTGCAGGTTTAGTGCCGTGCATAGCATATGTGATTTGCTGTAGCTCGTTAATTTGGTGTACTTGCAAAATTTACTGAAGATTTTAACAATGTACATTGTTTCTCTTCATTAAAAACGTACGAGAAATTTGAATTTATAATGGCTGACTTCGACATATCTGATTATTCAGCACATGATTTTTTAATTAACTGTGTTGAAGTTTAACAAGATAACATCGCGTTCTGATTACATGTTGGATCTCTCGCAATTATTACCTATGGCAAACGGAATCCTTAATTTCGCATTTCAACTCAAATGACTATAAAGAGGAGATTTTGCACTGGTAGCATTTGCTCTATCCGCATGAGATGACGATTTATTTCTGCATTATGAAGTGGACTGTAGAATGTACCATCAGTGATTTATGTTTGAATTTCGGATTTAAGGATCCTTTATAAACTGGAATGCCTAATCAACTGCATAAACGGTGTGTTTGATTAGGTTCAAAATACTCGTACAAGCTACACCATAATTAAAATTAGAATACGGCATTCATAAAAAAAACATGAAATATTGTTTGAAAAAAAATTGATAACGAAATATATTTTAGATTCTATATTTCGTAAGGCGAGTTTTAAAAGTTCGCGGACCTATAAATTAAACATAGAGAAGAAAGGTTTTAATGTTGATTTAATATTTTTAGCTATTCTTTAATTAACTACGAAAAATAAATGGTAAAAGCCGAGAATTGTTTGTAGAATTTGAAGCAAACAGAGATGTCAGTAAATCTTCCTTGGATTGGCTTTTGTGTTCGTGCACCTTCCCTCATAAATGAAAGAAAATGTTATGAAAGAGGTAAAATTCTTCTTGATGGAAGTTATTAAGGACTACAAAATTTTTTGGCTGCAGTAGAATTAAGAGTATTTTTTCTCAACCTATCATCGAATGATGGCTTGACTTTCCTGATGGTGGAATTACAGAACTTCCTGCATTTAATATAATGACGACAAAGGGACTCATTTGGGGATTCTTTAGCTTTGATGGCGATCATAAATTCGCGTTTGAACCATCTATCCGATCTAGGCTTTATAGATTTGATAGAGTGAGGAATGAACAAACGTATTCCCACCCATATGACTTTGGTGACACAGAGAGCGACAGAGTTCGCACTACGGAAACACAAATCCCAGTCAGTGGCTTAGAAGAAGCGGATAAGACCCAATCATTTGCCATTCCCGCCCCATACCGCACATTTCTTTGGGTATTGCGTTGGTTGGCGTAAAAGATGAATATGGGAAATTAGCGCTGAATAGGCAGTGGTCCAAGTTGCCAAGGGGAGGATCTATTTTAGCGGAGTACCGTGTAGGAAGTAAGAAATAGGTTTAGGGAAGTGGGCTCCTTAACACGCAACTTCGGGGACTCTCGTAGGACAGTTTACAATTGGGTGTAAATTAATGAAGCTCGGCATTTTTACCAGGAACACTGGTGCCATCCAAGCATCGAACCATGATATCCGAACTGCTGCTGCTACGACGGTCTTACCAGTACTCTCATATGGATCCGAGCTTTGGGTGGTTTGGTTACCAAGAAGCACTTTTAGTCCGGGGAAATTAGCAAAAAAACGCACGAAAGGAGACAAAATTCGGAAATGGCTGAAAATTGGTCCACAGCTTCCTTGGGACTTTCTAAGAAAACAATTTCGGAATAACAAAAAAAACAAAATGGCCGCCGGACATATAGCGGGGTTCCCGTGTTTTCCTTGTATCTCGGTTTCTATAAGTTGTACAACCCCGTACAAAGACCCTAAATGTTGACAATGAAATTCTCTACAACTTTAGTTCTTACAAAGATGTTGACCCGATTAACCCTTTCAAAGTTATTCAAGGTCAAAGTTTCCAAAAATCACTTTTTAGCAAAAACATCACTCAAAAACTGGTTTTTTCGAAAAAAAATTTTGATCAGTCAATACCAAACGTTATTGCCTACAAAAAAGCCTTTGGTCATTTTTTCGAAAACTTAACCCTTTCGAAGTTATTCAAGGTCAAAGTTTCAAAAAATCAGTTTTGGTCAAAAAATGACTCAGAAACTGATTATTGAGAAATTTTTTTTGTTCTATTTATACAAAAGATTATTGCCTACCCTAATGACACCCTTGCCATTTTTTCGAAAACTTTTCGAAAAATTTTGCAAAAATCAATAGTGATTTTTTGGCCGAAAAGTGATTTTTGGAAACTTTGACCTTGAATAACTTCGAAAGGGTTAAGTTTTCAAAAAAATGCAGCAGGGCTTTTTTGTAGGCAATAACGTTTCGTATTAACTGATAATATTTTTTTTTTTGAAAAAAGCAGTTTTTCAGTTGATTTTTGATAACTTTGACCTTGAATAACTTTGAAAGGGTTAATCGGGTCAACATCTTTGTAAGAACTAAAGTTGTAGAGAATGTCATTGTCAACATTTAGGGCCTTTGTACGGGGTTGTACAACTTATAGAAACCGAGATACAAGGAAAACACCGGAAAACCGCTATATTTCCGGCGGCCATTTTGTTTTTTTTGTGATTCCGAAATTATTTTCTTAACAAGTCCCAAGGAAACTGTGGTCCAATTTTCAGCCATTTCCGAATTTGGCTCCTTTAAATGCTAATTTCCCCGGACTATTTGACATCTTAGCCGTGTTTGAGAGGAAGAACTTTTGAAAAATAGTTGGCACCTATTTTAGGAAGGCAGATTCCGGGGCCAGCGAGGTTTCCAACCACTGTGACGACAAAGATATAATGATGGAAATATAGCTCGGGTAGAGTGCATAGGACATCTAACTTATATGGGTACAGAGAAACCTGCTTGGAAACTTTTTTGAGATATGATACATATATTGCTTAGGGTAGCCAGTTAGGAAGGACATTTCAGACTTTTGGACTCCCCTTCAAGATGCAACCAAAGTAAATGACATCGTCTCAAAATTGTGGCTGGTGGAGAGAGTTGCGAGACGAGTAGAGAGTTGCGGTAGGATCGGACCGCACTTGTAGAGCCGAAAAAGGAAGTAAGTAAAGTAATTCAAGCATACGATGATGTTCTATATGGTGTTCTAGCATAACTTGAGATTCATCTTTTGGGAAGTTATCTTTGTCCTGATTAGATGATTCCACTGAAAACATCCAATATTTAAAGATTTATATAAAGTGATTTTATTTAAATTCCTTGGACCAAACAAATTTTGTATATGACGTTATGGATATACGTTATGTAGATTAGGTTTTTGATTCAGAAAATAACGTATATATTCCGTTTCTAAAATTTCTTTAAATAAATTAAGGAATGTTCTTAAAAAAAAGTTTTTTTTTACATTCTTAAAGAAATAAACAATTTACATACAAATTTTTGGCGACATTAAAAATTTTTACCTGATTCAGAAATTCGAAATAAAAAAAATACTTCTCTGGTTTCAATTTTATTTAAAGTATTCAACCTCCAAAAAGCTTAGCAATGGCCATCAATATAGAAATTGGTATCTGAAAATTGTATTTTTTCGTGGTTTAATAAATAATTTCGTAAAAAACCCAATATTTGATTCCCAAAAAAATAGTTACAACACAAAGCACAGAAGGTAAAGGTGAGAGATCCCAGATAATTGTTTGTTTTTTGTGTAAATGTGTAGTGTAAGTATATTTTGAATTCCCATTTAGAATTATTGTTTAAATTTGAATACTAAGCAAGAATCTTAATATTATTTATTATCGAAAAGCAGTTTTAATAAAATAATAGAAACATTATCGCTTACATCCACTAATTATTATTATTAACTGAATTTTGTATTAAGTTCGCCTAGAAAAATTTGAAGTTATTATACGCTTTATATTAGCTTCACCTGTATCTTGTATGTAGTATGTAAACAAATCTTGCAACTTGATTTTGACCCACTTCCACTTAACCGATCAACTTCAACTTTTGCACATATGTATAATTCGCGTGACAATACAATCTGACCATTTTATAAAAAAATCAAGATGGCGGTTCCAAGGTGGTGGCCGAATTTTGCAATTGTGCTCCCCGACCCCCGACATGGGTATCAAATGAAAGGGTATGACAAGTAGAATACAATTAGCTATTGTAAAATGGTGGCCAACACAAAATGGCGGACTACATTTTTCTTTGCAACCCACTCGTTATGGGTATCAAATGAAAGGATATGACAAGAAGAATACTATTAGCTGTTTGGCGTGATTCCAAATTCAAAATGGTGGCCAACAAAAAATGGCGGTTTACTTTTTTCTTGAACCACCTCGGTATGGGTATTGTACAGTAAGGTACATTAATCTGTGTGACGTCACTTTAAATCTGATATGGCGGTCACAACTTAAAAATACGCTTTTATTTTAAAATGAACTAAAAAGTAAAAAATAATTGTGAATGTAAAGTTTTTATTGCTCTAGCCATAATATGGAAACAATCTACCTTTCGAAATGTAAAAAATCGCGAAAAGTTCCGGTGTTAACAAAATAAGAATATAGGTAAAGAGTCGCACGCTGTTTTACATTTCGAAAGGTAGGTTGTTTCCATATTATGGCTGGAGCAATAAAAACTTTACATTCACAATTATTTTTTACTTTTTAGTTCATTTTAAAATAAAAGCGTATTTTTTAGTATTTTTAAACTATATTTTTTTTCATTACCTTCAATGTTTGTTAATTTATCTGCTAATATTGTTTCGATTACTTTCATTAAGTTTTTTAGCAAAAGTTTTCTTGTGTTCTTTTAAGGAAAAATAGTGAAATGCACGAATTATAAAGCACACCAGTGTATCGAAGGTAAGTAGGTAGGTAAATATGGCATCACCGACCAAGGACCGAGAAAGGGAACACAATAGGTTCTGAAAAGGCACTGTTTCGTAATGATACGGCAGTGTGCTTGGCCTGACTACGATCCAGTCTGTCATATTCACGTATCGGGGGAGAAAGGCTCCTATTTTAAGCTTCGAGACCTCTCCCACACCTTATAATAAATACAACTTTGACACTAGTCAAAGTCGGACAAATACAAAAAAAATGCTAGGTTGTCTCTTTGAATTATTTCTCTCCACAATTACTGCAATGGATGTTGTATGGAATTCTCGATCTGGCCGCATGTTCTGCAGTCGGTTAATGTCCTGTTATAGTCGCCACGATCATCATCAGAAAATCACGTGATCTATTCTTGCTGAATATTAACCAAGGCTTTCTAGTCTTGGCGCATTATATTAAACTCCCCGATCTCCCATTCTCCACTGATGTGTCTACAAGATTAGTCTGGCCAATTCATAGCCCCCCCAGTCTGGCCAATTCATGTGCCTTCTCGTTGCAGCCGATGTTCTCGTAACCCGGTACCAACAGAAGAGTGATGCTGACTTCAAGATAACTCGTTTTGACAAATTTCGACCACGCTGGACTTTATATAGACCACACTTAGTGCCTTGATAGAAGCTTGGATTCACCTGCTTGCTAGGCAGGCTTTTTAAAGATTGCTAACAGCTCCCCCTGCATGACCCTGGCAGAACTAAGCAAGCGATTGTATTTTTGGAAGACTCTTGCGCCTATACCCGACTATAATTTGGCACCATCTGTCTACAACACCATGCACAGTCATAGTTCTTGTCAGGCTACAAGTTTTCCCATTCTTCTCAGGTCTAGGTCTGCATTTAGATATAGAAATATATTCCTAGTGGTAGAGAATATATTCCTGTGATTACACATCTGCAATATATTCCTGTGAGTTCTCCACCCAACATCCCGATTTACGTAGCCTCAAGGCCATGAAATCTGCATGCCGCCTGATATACAGGGTGTATTCAGTGCCGTAGCTACTCTGTTTCGCGTGGAGGGGCAAAGAAATTTTACTAAATGTAACGTCTATTTTAAAAAAATTTGACATTCGCCAGTACAGTCGGTAGTACAGATAATTATTAGAATAGACTGAAGTACAAGCTCTCAACAATATACACACTCACACATCATCTGCTTTGCGTACGATATCCTTAATGGCCCATCCAGACTACACAACCTTCGATGCGCACTCATTTTAATTTTTTCTCAGAATTTCAGAGAATTGTAAAAAAATTCGTGGCAAAAAATGGCAAAAAATATATGGGAAAAAAGAGTGCGCAGTCCAGGATTGTGTAATGGTAGTATGATTGTGTGGTGTGATTCAAGACGATTTGAAGCGAAAGATTCCGTATTTTCACTGTCTGAACCACCAACTTCATTTGGTCATAAATAATCAAGGCCAATTTTTTGACCAGGTTCGATATTTAGCTGTCAATCATCTTTGAGTATGAATGTCTACTGTGCTTAATGCAAAATTTTTCCGTCGCTACAAACAATTGAACCAGTAACAAAAGCATTGCAAGGTCGAGCGATGGGATGCAAAAATTCGATGGCACTCAACGCAAAAATGAGAACAGAAGTAAGATATTTTCGAGTAATACTACTCTAAAGCAACAAAAGTCTTGAATAAATTACATCCTAGAGAATCGGCTCCCGCTTCAAGGCGCCCTCGCCCAATTCGAAATCGACGCCAATCAACAATGCTAAAAGATTATGTTGTCGAAGAAACTCTGCGAGATCGAAACGAATCGTCGTCCGTCAGCTTGAAATCGGCATTTTACGAAACGATCAACATTGTGTTAATCGAAAAGACAAAACGTTTCGTAAGGGACGATACCTATCTCACAGCTATCGATACAGTAGATGAAATGGATTTGAAAAAGCTGCAGCCATTGACCGAGTTGGGCATCGAATTGCTAAATGAAATTGAGCTAAAAACGAAAATTCGTCCAAATAATGAGAAATTGAAAGATTTGAAAAGGCCAGATGTTAAAAAATTCAAGACTGTCGTACTGGAAGAGCTGTATAAGGGGCTCCAGGGAATGGAAAACGTGTACCACTTTCCCGCCCGGAACGGTAGTATGCGAATCATCGTGTTCGGCCTTGACACGAATCATGCGGCGTCAACGTATTACTACATGTCGACTGATAGATTAAATAATTTTACTGATAGATTAAATTTTTATATCTGAACACCGTTCTTTTAAGATTCGATGAACTAAAAAATCACAAAGTGCAATTATTTTAAAAAAATGATTAAATGTTTAAAAAAATAAACTACATATATGAAGTATGAGAAAAACGCGTGGGGGGGCTAAGCCCCCCCTAGCCCCTGGGTTGCTACGGCCGTGGGTGTATTACATAAAGTTATAAAGCGGCCGGCTGTGGAGAGGTTTTGGATAGACGAGCAAAAAATCGTATAGCTCGGGGGGGGGGGGGGGGAGGATCCAAACGGTTTAGCCACTAGGGCGTTTTGAAGTTTTGTTTTTGCGTTTTGCATATCACCCTGTATTTTTGTAACCCTATGTCCTATTTTCATGAATAAGGTAGCACTGCACGCAGATGTAAAAGTAAAGGTTCTACCCTGCTAACTTCAAGAGTTATGAGTCATCAAAGTCAAAATTTTGGTTTTTTTAACAAAAATGTCAACTTCAACTACCTTTTTTCCAAAAAAATAAGTAGTTATAATCAATATTTTTTTTCCAAAATTTGAAAGCTTGGACAATTTCATATAAATAATGTCTGGCCAATTTTTGTGTTGCGGCCTTTATTTTTGTAGATATTAGCAAATTTTGATGTTAAAATTGCTTCTTTTTTTTACCAATACGATCTGTGGTACGAACTTAGTTTTGGATTTAGTTGTGGTAATGCTGTATTCGAACCACGGACCTCTGGGTTGGTAATCGGGCGACTTAATCACTGAGCTACCGAGGTCGGTTTTATGTGGAACGATGAAGGCCCACGCCTGGTTTGCTCAACCCCAACCGGATTATACCTGTGCCATTTCGCAAACGCAACCAGAGGATTTTTAAAAGGCAGTAACAACAATATTAGGAGACTGGTCGGCTTAAATTGAAGATGATGAGCTCTATATAACCTTATATGGGGTAAAAGGCCCAACTAGCAGGATTTGCTTTTATGAAAATGAGTCTGACCTTCGTGTTTTGTGTCTTGTCTTGCAATAGTGAGGAGTAGAGTCACGTTGGTTAACCCAACTTGGCTCGAACAGACAAGCCTGAGCTGACAAATCCCTAGGCTAACTGCTGAGTCTGTTTAAGCGGTGTGTCCTTCAAATCTAAGTTATAGGGGCTTTTGAAGAGTACAATAAGTCCAAGTTATGGTAGAGATATTTTTGGACCCGATTCCTCATTAAAAGAAAGGAAAAGCCCCTATTGCAAGGGTTCCGGGTGTGGCTTGTGGAATGCGAACTGATCATCAATAAGCGGTGGATGTGGGGACCTATGCACAGCACTTTAAAAATAGAGGTAGCATACTCCTACATTTGATCCCACTCACGAGATCACGTCAGCAGTGTTAAGTAAAGGATTACTAGCTGCAGTTTTTCAGGGCTGTTCGATCATTTAGAGATCTATTTAGAGATCTGAGCCATGCCCACCACATATGGTGAATACATTTAAAATAAATTTTTTTTTATAGCTCTAAGAAAGTTATAATTAATAAATATAAGTGTGATCAATATTAGCAAGTGATGTAGAATAATTTAAAGACTACTAAGGCAGTGGTAGACACTTTAAGACTTTCTCTTTCAAGGAACTCTATATTTTTAGAACGTTAGAACTTCCCAGTAACGATTTTTAACAAGAGCATGTCATTGTTTAGAATATACAAGAAGGGAAATTGTTTTAGTAGTTTGAATAATAAATAAAATGTTATAAATTATAATTAATATGTTATCCTGAAAAGTTTATAAAAAGTAATAAGAATTATGTAAATTAATCCCTAAAGTATAGCAAATATATACGCATGTTATTAGTAAGCACTATTTTGCAAAAGATGCCCTTTCTTAATTTTTTTAATTTATAAAGCTATAATAAGGTGGTCCCAAAGGAAAAATTGAAGATAGTTAATATATTGCCGGAGACATCATGTATTTTTTTGATTCCACTTGGCTTTCAGTCATTATTATTTGCCCCTATCGGTTTTGTATTAACTGCTGTGCTTGTACAATTAAGTTAGTATTATTCCTGTATGATTTGCTAAAAAAACAAATTAAGTTTGTTTAAAAAAAAAATTATAAAAATTATAAACAAAGTTTTAAAAAATATATAATTCCAAAAACACAGGCGAAATTTTTAGTCACAACAAAATACAAAATTTTCAAAAAGCAGAAGCAACAGATTAATTAAAAATTTAATTTCTACTAATTTACAAAAAAAAATTATTTTTGTTTTTTATACTTGGAAAATGCTGTCAAAAAGTGTTCCTCCCTGAACACCTCCTTGAACAGCTACGCCTCCCGAGCCTCCGGCATAAGCAGGTGCTGGTGGTGCGGCATATACAGGTGGTGGTGCGATAAAAACTTGTTTCCTTTTTTCAACAACTGCCACAGGCTAAAAAAAAACAAAAAAAAATCCTCTTTCAAAAATCACACTTTATTCAAATCGCACGCATATTTTAGATAGTGATCAAATTTGCATTTAAGTTTTAGTACCAACAACAAAAAAAATCAATGTTTTGCTTAGATTAAAATTAAAGCATTAAAAAAAATTGTTTGCTGTAATGTATGTATTGTATATGTGAAGCCGGTGGTGATGGATATTAAATTTGATTTTATCTTCGTTAGCATCAGGTGATAAAATCATTTTCATGGCAACCAAAACCACCAGTGCCAGGGCAATGTGAATGGAATCCTTTCAGAACCTTTGGTTATTGGTGAAAATCAACGTGAAAATTGGTAAAATGTATGCGTGTTGTGTAACAACCAAAACCAAATGGGAATCTGCCGAGATGGTGATTAGGGGAACAGGTGGATGAACTAAATGTGTATGCCCCCATTATGTACCTGGGGCTGATAGACGACAGGTATGAATTGTTTTCGTGCTCTATGCCTATGACGGGGGCGGATATGTTTGTGGCGGATGTACACTGATGGTGCACTGTAAACGGTAGCTACAGCTCGTGCTGCGGGCACTACCTGCGTTTCAACGGTGGTCAATTTTGTTTGTGTGACCGGTGCGGGTGCTGATACTGAATGGATGACATCAAATCTTGGCTCTACTGCCGCTTGGACCGCAAATCCAGCTGCAATGCCTGGTGATGCTACATTTTCAACAACTAAAG
This sequence comes from Thereva nobilitata, assembly GCA_963855945.1. Lineage (NCBI taxonomy): Eukaryota > Metazoa > Arthropoda > Insecta > Diptera > Therevidae > Thereva > Thereva nobilitata. Next base: position 23,092,307 of record OY979694.1, read on the forward strand.
CCTATGAATATAATAAAATTTTTGTATTTTGAGTTCCCGACTCAATATTATATATACGCTTTGACACGTGTTAGTTAAACTACTTAAAATTAAAAACATAATAAAATATACTCACGCTTGATGGAGCAGCCTCTGCGGCGTACTTCTTTGGTGGCTTTATTCTTTGCACAACTGTTGTTTCTTTTGTTACAACATTTGTAGCAGCAGCGGCACCTGTTGCTACCTCGCCAGCAACCTCATATTCGACCTGCGGTTCAACAATGGTCGTCTGTTGTTTCACAACTCCACCGCCGTTTCTATAAACGCTGCGGCTGGAACCACCAACATGGGCCTCAGCTCCTAGACCACCGTTTGTATATTCACCATTTAGGAGTCCTCCAAGACCTGCACTAGCGCCAATACCACCTCCAGCTGAGGCGTCTGCAAAGAGTCCGCCAAAGGAACGTTCTGAAATTGAAAAACCCTTGTTTTAATATTTAAACTTTCACAGAGAGAGTTACGTGAATTAAGAGGTTTTTATACGGTAAATAAATCTTGTTTAACTTTAGAGAATTTAAATGCATCTAGCCAAAAGTGAAATTTAGTTAAGGCCATTAAAAACATTAATCCTAATCCCAACTAAGGTATTCCTACTGATTTTCATATGTGCTGCGGGAGCACACTTCATATATTCGTATTTATGCGATATTTAAACACGAATTGAAAAAAAAACACTATACATATGAATATAGTTTGGCATAAGGGTCAACCTAAAAAAATTCCATGTTATATAGTTCCGGCAGTTTAATGCCCGTAAAAATGTCCTTTTCATCGATAAAAATCGGAAAGGACATCATGGGGGCAGCTAAGCTCCCATGAAAAAAAAGTCCTGGAACCCCTATACACAAGAAAGAATCCAGGCTCCATTTATAAAGCTTTTTCTCTTGTGGAAGGGCGGACGGCTTTTCCTTAATTAATCTCACATGTCCCAACGTTGACCATGGGGCCAAAGATACTCGGAAGTTTTCCGAACCTAAACTTTATATCGCCCTGGCTTTTGAACTCGGTTAACCCCCCACCACACTAGCAGTCACCCCAGGAAAAATCCTACACTACTTAATTCTGCTAAGTGATGGTTGACATTTATCACTTTTTCGTAATTAGACTTTAATTAAAACCTAGACAAGGATTTTCCTCCCACAGCACAGGTTCAAATGCTGTGGCAAAAAAAAATTGTATATTTTCAAGAAAGACAGATTACGAGGACTCTTAAATTTATCCTGCAGAGGAGCTTCTATCCTAGGTTGGGTAAATTTAAACTGTGTCTTAAAAATAATTTAATTTTGCCGTGATTGTCTTGATTTCGTTTCGGAGATGTGTTTTTTTCCTTTTCTGCTTCTGCTTTGTTTTCTAGGATATTCTGAGACGGATAAGGTTTTTCATATTCAAGAATTACCACTTAATGTTGGTAATTTCCTTGAAAAAGTCAAAAGTATACTTCACAGCTAAAAACAAACAAAAAAAAACTTTTAGGGACGTCTTGGAGGGGTCAAGGATTTCACTTCTAGTGAAGATTGTAGAGCATTCAAAGATTTGTGTTTAATGGAAGACGCCGCTTAAAACTTGTTTCCTTAAAGATGATATTAAGTTGTTGTTGTTTATTTTTAGCCTTTAGGGGTTTTGTTTAATTAGAATTTTTATTTAGGTACTTTATTACACCTGGAATTTTCTTAAATACTGGGATAATGTTTGATGAAAATTGAAATAATAAAAATTCTAAATCTTAATTCAACTTAAAAAAAATACTTTTCAAAACAAGGCATTAACTTTTGGAAATATTATGTAAATACAGTAATTAAATTTTTTTTAGCGCCTTGCTGAGTATTTCTAATTGAGAAAAAGACTAGCGGGCTTAATCTACGGATATATTATATAAGACTTCTAACACCCACAACAGAAAAAGTTTGTTAAAACTATCCTTTCCCTTTTATGCCCTATTTATTTTATCCTGAAACTATATAATTTACTAGTTGGGACCCGGCGCGCCTATGCTGCTCCCATAAGCCAATAGTAGTAATCAGGTGATATGATTCAATTGAAATTGACATATGAAACAAATTTTTTATAGTTGGAAAATATTATTACATCCTGAAAGAAAAAAAAAATAAAAGGATTATATTTACTAATTTCAGATTTAGAAATGGACTTTTGACGGTGATGGACATTATATGCTTGCAGTCACGTACTGAGGGGGTGTGACTTCAGACGAATATTGTCCATTACCAGACATGTAATAAAATCCAGAAAAATTACATGTCTTGCAATTGCTTGGCCCCTGGGTTCTCATCTGCAATGTCACTGACTCAGGTTTTATTTGTTTTCCCGTATTGCAGAATCCTAAACTTATACCTAAAAATTCAGAGGTGATGGGTTTCTTTCCTTCTTATCCGTTATACATAAATCATCCCACATTTCCGTTTCTCCTTACCATCTTTCCAAAAAAAACTTTGTTGATCAATTCTGAACCGATTGCTTAGAGAGCTTCAGGACGCACTATATTCAATGGTTTTCCATTTGTAGCTAAAATGTCAAGATTTTCCGATTTTCCAACTCTTGAACAACCTACATACAGCTAACCGGGAAATGTGACACTTATTTGGCAAAATTCTTCCGCCATATAGGCCCCACAATTTTGAATTTATAAGTTTTGATCATAAATTCGTTATTTACTACCTTAAAAACTCCCATATACCGATTTTAATTGGAATCGGAATACAATTCGCAAACTCGTCGGCCATATTGGTGCGGTCATTTTAAATTTAAGTTTTGATCATTAAGTCGTTATTTGCTATCTTAAAAAACCCCAGATACCGATTTTAATTGGAATCGGAACACAATTTGCAAATTCGTCAGCCATTTTGAATTTATAAGTTTTGACCAGAAATTCGTTATTTGCGACCTTAAAAACTCATAGATACCCACTTTCATTGGAATCGGTACAAAAGTAACAAAACTCGTCCGCCATATTGACGCGGCCATTTTGAATTTATAAGTTCTGATCATAAATTCCTTATTTGCTACCTTAAAAAACCTCAGATACCGATTTTCATGGGAATCGGAACGCAATTTGCAAATTCGTCGGCCATATTGTCGCGGCCATTTTGAATTTATAAGTTTTGACCAAATATACGTTATTTGCGACCTTAAAAACCCCTAGATACACACTTTCATTGGAATCGGAATAAAATTGGCAAATTCAACCATATTTCTGCGGCAATTTTGAATTTTGGTCATATTTCGGCGGCCATTTTGAATTTCGAAAATCGGGCGTCGAGGTGCATCATAGGAGACCTCCACGGACCTTCATGCAAAAATTCAAATCTCTGCGATGATTTTCAACGAAGCTCTCCATGACAGCGCCATCTAGGAGTGACTTTAGAAAGTAATAAAATAGCCTATTTTCTAAGTTTGATTGTAAATAGCACATGGTTAAAATTTCATTAAGATCGGTTGCACGGTGTAGGAGCCTATAGCGAACATACATACATACACACATTCATTTTTATATATATAGATATATAAAAAAATTTACACATATTTTCCCATATCCATATTGTGCTCCATCTAACACGATTCCTAACAATAAAGTCTGTCATTATATGAAAGTCTACCAAGCTCCAAGCGACTGAATGGGATTTGTATTTCTGTAGTGCTAACGCTATTTGTTTCGCTTCCTATGTCACCAAAGTTGTAAGGGGGAACTCGCTTCTCCATTCGACATTCTACCGGGTTATCCATTTAGAGGTGCTTTTTTCAGCGTTCTACGAAGAATGTGTTTCGTGCGCTTAGAGCCACTTATGGTTCACATAATCGACCAACGCACGATTCGCTATAGGTACTAAAAATTTGAAACCCAAATTTCATCATTGCATAATATGAGACCAAATAAACCACATCCAGCACATAGGAAGAATATATAGCGCTAGTAGCTGAGAGTGAGCGCGATGACCGTGATGAATCGATTCGTCGCCGTTCTCAACAGCTGGCTTGTCGTATGGAAGTTGTCTTATTCTACGTAGGGATTTTGGTTTAATAGCATACAAAATTCAACTCGTGCGGAAATCAGTGTTTGGGCTCTTGAAGACCTTGAAGAAGATATACTGTTTTTGACCAAAATTTTATTCAACGAAATTTCCATATTTGGGCCGACTGCGATTGAGGAATCGGAAGCCAACATTGCTAGCGTAATTGGCCAAATACTACTTGTTCGAACGCGTCACAGAAAATTGGAACATCAGAATGGACCATGTTAGTCGCAGTTGCGGCCAACATTTGAAAAAAATAGACTTTAAAAAATAGTAGAGGTATCGCGGGACTCCTGAAAGAAGCGAAGCTTTTACGCATGTAAAGTAAAGAATATATTAGTAGAGGGAAATTGTCATATGATAGTGATGTAGTTGCGAAGTTGGATTTTTTTGTTTTTTTTCTTTACATTATGTTAAGATAAAGCGAAAAAAAAATTTCTGCAAAATCGGTCCTGTGCTGCACGAGAAAATTGCATAAATGACCATTTTTGATGCATTTTGAGTGCATTGCTACACTATTTTTTTAATTTCTCCAGTTCTGTTGGTCGTAGGAAAATAAAAAAAATTGGAAAATACTCGTGAATTAATAGACTATCGAAATGATTTTGTATAAATACCCTAAAAATGAATCCTAACCTCAAAAAATCAGAATGTATAAAATTTTGTTTTATTTTACTAAAAATGAAATTAATAACGGGAAAATAGTCGGATTTTGATAAAAATAGGAGAAAAGATGTATTTTGACGCTATAAATACGTGGTTGAAATTTCAAAAAAAAACTTTCGATTTTTACGGCAACAATTGGTACTTTTCGAAAAAATTTAAAATTGCCGGCATTTTATGCCAAATCATGGTACGGTAAAATATTTTTTTTAAATTGTAGGTTTTTTATGTACTTTCTTGTGAGCATATGCAATACTTCGTTACTTTATTTAAAATGCCCATTTTAGGATTTTGAAAAAAGTAAAAAATTAAAATTTTCAATTTTTTGCCTTTTGCCAATTATGAAAAGCTACTTGCCGACTATGAAAAAAAGGCGAAAAATTTAAATTTTTTACTTTTTTTCAAAGTCCTAAAATGGGCATTTTAAATAAAGTAACGAGTATTGCGTATGCTCAAAAGAAAGTAAGTACATAAAAAAACGAAATCAGCCGGTTTGTCTGTCATTTGTCAGTTCATATTTTACAATTGTAGAAAGTAGTTGATAACAATTTATTATGAAGCATTCAACACCACAACAACGGGTTTTACAGCTCTGTATAGAGAATCAATATTTTTGGCAAAAAATCATCATTAGTGACGAGGCACGTTTCGCTTCGTTAATAAACAGAATAGCCGCTATTGGGGCATACGACTGTATGGTGCACTATTTGAGCCGGGCCGTTCTTCGATGATGCTAGAGGCAAAGCTTTAACAGTTACTGGTGATCGCTACCGTGATAGTGCCACATCACACACAGATCGTGCCATGATGCAAATTGTATAGATACATCGGCCTGGGACATAAAACGCATCCTGTATTAGCATAATTAAAGCTAAATAAGCCGCTTATAGAGAGTAAGGCATTTGCCGAATGAATCAGTTTATTATGAGTAGATCACGTTTGATAATTCCCTGTAAGTCCATCATTCATCAATGATAAACGATCTTATGATGATGTATGATCTTCAACTTACTCAATTCAAAAATTTCACTTCATCCGCAACCCATTCTTTGAAATTGCTGTGGGGACTTGATAACAGAGACGATATCCAAAGCCGATTTATTAGCATTTGTATTTTTCGTAAATTTTCTTCAAGCCTATTGATTTATTAACGAACCCATCAGGTTCGGCAGGAAATCATTGGACAGGATTCTCCAGGGAGGGCGGAGTGTATACATGTCTAAAATAGCTTATACACCCGAGACAATATCCACTCTATTTTTCTGAAGTGACGTACATATATCTTCTTCTTCTTTAAAGGCTCTACAACCGGGATCCGGTCCTGGCCTCTCGCAACTGTTCTCTCCACCGGTCCCGATTCTGAGCCGATGTCATCCAATTTGGCATCCCTATGCTCTGAGCGTCCTGGTCTACGCCATCCTTCCAGCGGAGGTTGGGTCTCCCTCGCTGTCGCACCCCATAAGTCTTACCGCAGAGAACTTTCCGAGCAGGCTCATCTTCACTCATACGAGCTAGATGTCCTGCCCACCGGAGTCTACCGAGCTTTATTTTCTTCACAACATCTATGTCGCGATAGCTTCATTTATATTTGTAGCGGAGAACCTGAAACCGTGTTGTTCGGCGTCATCTGCACTCGATGTGCAAGAGGAGCATGACGATTTGGAAACTGAACGTCAAGGGGAGCATTTAGGCCCAGGCTACTTTAACTCTGTTAAATTATCGCTGTTAACTTAGCACCGTTCCTTGCATGCCATTTGACAGTTCTCATTTTACAACTAATAACAACCACAAATAACATTTCTCATTTTAGAAATAATAACCAGCAAGAAAATTAAATCTTCACCCTGTATTGAAATATTACTAAATTATTTGCTTACAACAAAAATTTACAAGTAAACATCAACGCCTTTTGACAATTATAAGCAGTGCTACATTTTAGCAGAAATAAGTTAGCTAACAGCGCTTAAAAAAATTCTTGTTATGCTGTTTTTAACATGCCTGCCTAGCTCAGTTAAAGTAACTTGGGCTTAACGCGCCCAAGGACGACTTCTATGCAGGATTGGCCAAGCTGCCATTAAACAAGTAGCAGGCGGATCAGCCGATGTGTTAATTATTATTATTATGATTACGAGTAGTCATTGATTTGTCGTTCGTTTGTTAAAATAAAATATTTATTTTAATTGAAAACCTCGAAGCCGTTCCATTGGCTGAGATTAATGACCACTCTATAGAAATTCAGACTATCTTGCTAATTTTATTACTGCAATGCCATACTAGTTTAATAGGTAATCCACAACCCAGCACATTCCCACGCTATGAGACTTCATAACAAATCTCCCAAGGATTTGGTTGCAAGCGTCACCACATCATTCACTTCAAGTGCGAGTTGATCTGGACTCTAAAATATTTAGAACTGAGACTATTTTTATTTAAATAAAACAAAATATTTAGAGTACCTTATTTATTTCCAAATAACTTGGTCTCCACACGAGTCGAAGATATTTACTATTCGTCACTTGGTTTGGTATATTATATACAATACTGACGAATGAAAACCAGGGTTGCAACGAGAACAAAAAAAACAATTTTCATACTTAAATATTAAAAGGAAACTAAAAATTTTTAATAATGAAACGTAAGGAATGAATTTACAGAGCAATACAACATGGGCTCTGAGTTCTCAACTTTATTTATGAATATAAATGAATAATTTTGTTCCAAAGCGTTTATGGTGATTGTTTTACCCTTGGGGTCATCGAATCTGTCCATTGTTTTAATATCCATTATCCAACTGATTCCAATGGATAAGATGAAAAGTAACAAGAATGTCACAAATATTCCACCCCATATTCCAGGGCTGGTAAATCCGACACAATGCCACGGTTCACCAAAACGCAATTCTGCTGCACTTGAATCTGGGAAGAAGGCTTCCATTTGCACACCAGTCCAATTAAAAGTCTTTTTGTCATCTGTGAAGACAAATCCAGGACCACAGTAATACGACAGGCCTAACGGAATAACAATCTTCGGTTTCAGCTTAATTTCATTCGTATTCCATTTAAGACTTGTAATTTGCCAGTAGCCATTAGGTAAATGAGCGATTTGGAATTGGATCGTTTGGCTACCGCTTCCAGTCAATGTTATATCAAGGCCAGTGTCAGTTTTTTTCAAATCATGGGACGATATTACAATATCCTCTACTTTTCCACCCTCTTCGTTGACCTGCATTTTATTGAAGTAAAGCAAAAATGTCTTCTCAAACTTTATCGACATGCCTCCTGTTGCGTCGGCCTGACGTGCTTTACGGATCAAAGCTTGTGTTCCAGAAGATGTGTACACTGCAACTATTGGTCCCTGCGTAGAGAGATCCTTGTAGATTGTACTCGTCATTGTAGAGTCTCCGGAATATTCCTTCCTCACATACGGGGCCAACAATCCTCCGAAGTATTTTCCTCTCGAACACCGCCAAGAGGTTAGAGTGCTTTTTGCTAAGCACCCACGTTTCGGATGCATATGTGAGGACCGGCAAGACCATCGTCTTATATAGTAAAAGTTTAGACGTTATGGTTAGATGCTTGGATTTGAAGAGCCTTGACAGGCTATAGTAGGCCTTGTTGGCTTTTAACAGTCGTGCGCGTATTTCAGGTTCCATGCTATTGTCGGCTGCTACTATTGACCCAAGGTAGGTAAATGATTTTACCACATCAAACTCGTGTTCCTCTACCTTGATTGTGGGACCAATGTTAGGTGTTCTTGCAGACGAGGCCACCATGTACTTTGTTTTGCTTTCGTTGATGTGCAGTCCTAGATTTCCTGCCGCGCGCTCAATCTGGATGAAAGCTTCTTGTACAGCTGTTGATGTTCTTCCAATGATGTCAATGTCGTCTGCGTAAGCCAGTAATTGGGTGGACTTGTGGAGGATTGTGCCCCTTGATGTCACGCCCGAATCTCGGATCACTTTCTCCAACGCCAGGTTGAAAAGGAGGCAGGCCAGACCGTCCCCTTGTCGGAGTCCATTATAGATGTTGATTGGTCTGGACAGTATTCCGGATACCTTTACTTGGCTTGTCACATTGGTCATGGTCAACCTACATAGTCTTGTCAGCTTATTGGGAATGCTGAATTCTCTCATGGCTTTGTAGAGTTCTACTCTGGCTATGCCATCATAGGCGGCTTTAAAGTCTATGAAGAGGTGTTGGATTGAGTTTTGAGACTCTAGACATTTTTCCATAGCCTGCCTCAAAGTGAAAATCTGATCGGTTGTTGATTTGCCTGGGCTGAAGCCACACTGGTATTGGCCTATGATGTTTCTAGCGTATGGGGCCATCCTGTTTTGTAGGATGGCGGAGAATATCTTATACGCGGTACTCAACAACGTTATACCACGATAATTGCTGCACGTTGTGATATCTCCTTTTTTATGTACCGGGCAGAGGATGCCTTTTCTCCAGTCTTCTGGCATCGCTTCCTGCTCCCATACTTGCACAATTAATTCATGAATCGCTTGGTGTAATGTAGGCCCTCCATATTTAACTAGCTCCGCAGGGATGCCGTCTGCACCCGAGGCCTTGTTGTTTTTGAGCCTGGTGATGGCACTGCTAACTTCTGCTAAGCTTGGTGGTGACAGCATAGCATTATCGTCAGATATTGGTGAAGCCTCCAAATCCTCCGTTAGCTCGCCATTTAGCAATTCATGAAAGTGCTCTTCCCATCGCTCCAAGATGCCTTGAGTATCCGATTCCCTTCTTTGTCCTTGCAGTATGTGCAACGAGGTGTGAATTGCGTCATACCGCGTACTCTTCGGTAGAACTCCCGCGCCTGGTGCGGCCGTCGCTCTCTGTAGCGTTCTAGTTCACAAACGAGATTTTTCTCCCAGGCTTCCTTCACAATTCACAAACGAAAAAAGGACGTACATATATCACCTGTGGCTAAATATCTGGACAAACTTTTTACCCTATCGTAGCGCTTCGTAGTTTATGCAGGACTACGGCCCAATATCAATTAATTCTATTCTCTCCAAAATCTTAATCAATAAAAGGTTGATGGCATATCCAGAATCCGACTACATATTTCAGGACAAGCAATGTGGTTTTAGACTGAAATACATATTGCGCAAAAGCGTAGCACCACTGATTAAAATTTGTCGCTTCTAACAACGCAATTGTTCCACCGAAATAAATGCTCTCATGTGTTTGTGGCAATCCTATACCTGCAACACTAAATTAGCTCGTTTGACTAATTTTATGTGCCATCTCCTTTTCGTGCACGCTACAGACATCGAGTTCGTTCCTATACAGAATAGCTTGACTTTGCAACAATCTTTTGCAGTCTATATTTCCGAACTCCTAGAAATGCAGGGCGCATCATCAACTCCTTTAACAACCTCCCTGTTCGTCATAAGCCGAAGCCTATTCTTTCCCCAGAACTAAGTCTTGGTTTTTACCAACTGGTAGGACGTTACCAAAATGGCAGTACAAAGAGTGATCCCTAAGCCTAGATCTGGGGTGATAGCACGTAAGTTGTTTCAATCGACTTCTCCATACAAAAATTCAGAATTTTTGTATGAAGAGGTCGATTGAAACAACTTACGTGCTTCCACCCCTGTACCATAAAAAAACAGAGTACATCGCTAGTACGACGCTGGCATATTCTGTTCCCTTAATTAATTCTGAAATAAAACCCCATATAACACAAACACACATTGTTCAAATTTCAGCGTGGTGGAAAACTATTTAAATTTCCAGCCATGAAAGTGAGTAATAAATGATCCAACCTATATTGGATCCATTCAAAATAGATAAGCACAAAACCCTGACCAACACTTTTGATGAAAAAGCTTTCGGAATAATCTTCTCTACAAACAAAAGCACGCTCCATAAACCATTGCAATTCCGTTCTGATATTATTTTTTAGCATAATTAATTCCGCTGAAATCTGTGAACAATGGAACCAAAAATAAACAAGAGCAAAAATCAATTTTGAATACGGTCGTTCACAACAATCTCGAAAATGTGTATAGTTATTAAAAAAAAATAGTGATTCAGAAATTAAACAAAACTTACCGCCAACTTGACCACCAAGCCCAGCGGCTGCCCTCTGTCCGAATGGCGTTCCAGCGGAAGCACCTAATCCTCCGTGGGCTGCATTCCCAGTTAAAAATCCTCCAAGTCCAGCCTCTGCATGATACCCGCCAAAATTAACGCCGATTTTTCCGTCCTTAAGAGTTATGAACTGGAAAATAAATGGGAAAATACGGAAAATTAAAATAAAACCTTTGGAAAATAGTTTGGGGGACGTGGGGCTTAAAAATGGGAGAGCAGCTGAGCACAATAGCGGGAAAAGCTGTTGTCTCTGAATTAATAGTAGAGTAGACTAGAGAAGGGATAAACCAACGCTTGAAATCCATGCTTCTAATTGACCTCCTTTCGTTAAATTTTTCCCAATGGAAATCGGTTTCTGTCTTAGCAGCAAGGAAAATGAAAAAGGGCACAAAAGCGGAGTGAACATTTTCTATTGAAATTGGCATTCACATAAGGACCAAAATCTATCCGAAATACTATAAAACAGACGCAAGCACAAAGTAAATGGAAAAAATCAGATTTATTTTTTTCCAGGACAATTTAAGAGCGGGAAAATGCTGAATTGGAGGGTATTAATATTTATAGTGCATTATCCGATTCAAAGGATATTCAGGTAAGTGCTCGATTTTTGTCCTGGAACTAATTAGAATCCCGTTATTTCGGGAGTTAATTAAAGAGAATAGAAGCACCCACTCACATATGCCATGGAATTTTCCAAGCATTTTATCAAAGTTACTTCACATCACAAGCTCAACTCCTAAGTTGTCTGGCAGCGACAGCGTAAATTTAGATCATCCTGATTAAGTTTGTGAATGTGTATGTACTATATTATGTTGTTGTTGTCTTGCCCTTTTGTTGTCTAGAAACTTGTCATGTTTCCCCCGAATCTTGTCTGAAATAATTTTCAACAAGCCACTTTAATAACTATGCAGCAACAAGCGCTCCGAAATAAACAATTTAATATCCCACTGTATAAAGTTAATAAAAAAAAGGATTTCGAGTATCTTTGTATTGCGAATTCATTCCTTGTTGAATAACATTGTATTTGCTCATCATCATTATTTAGTATACATTGAGAGTGTCGGGTTTCCTTCCTAGAACGACGGTAATTTTTTTTTCTTAACTATAATTCCGGACCTTTTTGCTATTATACATAAAAACAAAACGAGTTCTTTACTGTGTCCGGTTTTGTACAAGATGCACACTCCCTTCATAAGGACGAAGAACAAGGTACTTTAATGAACCTCAAAGCTAAAAACGGAAGGTCTGTAGTGGCAGCTAACGAAGCTGAGAGTTTCCTTCTTCTTTTTCTTTTATTTTTTTTTTAAAGTGCATCTAACGACTGCAACTCATCTTTCTTAATTTGTAACTTTGGATTATTTCACGCGAACCATAGTACAAAAAAAATCCTTAATACTCAAAGAAATAAAAACAACAATAAACAATCAGTAAGTTAATGAGTTCTTGTTGTAAGAATGTAAAGTAAGGCAAATCCACGGAAGAGAAAACTATTTTTGTAAAGATTTAACAAAAATTAAGACGTATAGAAATTTTAATTTGGCGTGTACAGGGTGGCCCAAAATCTATTAGGGACACACTACTTAGAAAAAAGTTTTATTTAGTTTTGAATTTAACATCCTTTAACTAGCCACCATTTTGCTCTTCATAATGACATCATTTACTTGAAAAAAGTAATGCGAATTTTAAATGGTCAAGCGAATTTTAGGCCACCGTGTGCTACGTCTCAAAATTCATCACTAATTTAATACAGAATACTCCCAATACACAAAAAAACGTTTTTCTATCCCGTTTTTGCTCGCTTGAACCGGTTACGTGCCAAAGGATAATCGTGAATATATACTGCGGATAACTCACCCTTTTTCAAAATTCATTGCAGAGAAACGATCTAGTCTAGAAAATTAACCAGGTTTTTTTTGACATCCACAACTAGAGCTAAGAAGTAGACCCCTTCATACTGTCATACTGTCATGTTTTGCCATCGTGTGGTATATCAGACAACGAAGGGAACGACACCAGAATGTAATATAAAAAAACCCACTAAGCTGTTTTCATAGACAACACTCTCATTTAATATATGTATGTAACTAAGAGAAATTTTCAACACCGATAATTTAACAAGAAACCTGCTATAACACAGGTCATCAGCCCGCACGAACTTACAAGTAGGTAAAGTCCCGAAATAAAATTTTTTGTTTTGATTTTTCTAATATTCGCGGGCTTCAATCGAATTATATTTCTGTTGTGCGTCATCTACTTGGCCATGTCGTCAATTCTCCCTCTGATCCTGATTTAGATCGATATAATTGGACTTGATTTAACTTAGTGCACAATTCTCTGCCCATTAATGAAAAGCCATTTATATTACGAAAGACATGGCGTTCAAAAGTAGAGCACCTGATTTTAATCATATTTGGGCTAAAATAATTCTCCTTGCACATCAGAATTTTCTCTTGTACACAAGTACTAATATCAATGATGAAGACTCGCATTCGGGGTTCTTTCCGAAGGGATTTCTGGATTCTTATCTTCCCACCAGGAGTGCAAAATCATTGGACTTCAACCGAACTATCCATCGCAACATGCTCTGTTTATTGGACAAGCTCCAAGCTTGGTATAGACTCAGTTCTAAAGAACTGGATTTAGAATTACTTTTCTTGGCGTTTAATCAAGGTAGTGTCGAATGGCGTCGATTTTTAATCCCATACTGCCAGTGTCCCCTAGGTGTCAATTATTCTATCACCTGCTCTTTTCCTAATCTTTATACATGACCTGCTTTCAATCCGCTCCGACCAACTTCACTGGTTCGCTGATAACGGTACTCTGCGTTACTCCTCCTATGGCTTCTCTATAATGTATGATAAGCACGCACCAGATCTTGTCTTCATGATCGTGAACTCATGTATGACTCTATGAACAGGAAAATCGAAATCATTCTTGATTGATTAAATTACGTAGTGGAGAGACATTTCTCACTTCTTTTGCGGCAGTAAAATAACCAATTTAAACTGAGCCGTGGTGAGATTGTAAATACGAACTGGATGGAGAGACATTTCTTACATTTTTCGAGGGAGTGAAATTTTGTCCTGGAAACACAATTGTTACATTTTTTGAGGGAGTGAAATTTTGTACTGAAGTGACAATTCTTACATTTTTCGAGGGAGTGAAATTTTGTACTGGAGAGACAATTCTTATAATTTTCAAAGGAGTGCAGTTTTGTACTGGAGAGGCATTTCTTACTTCTTTTGCGGTGGCGATATTTCCAACTTGAAATTAGGTGAGGTGGAATTGCCAAATATAAATATACGGCCACGGACAACCAATTAGAAACAGTTTCATAAAAATTGCGTTTATACAGTTTTAATGTTTTTATGCAGGAATCAAATTAAATAATTCCCTCTACCTCCTATTAAATTTTTTTTATATATATGTAATGGTGGGCCTATTGAAGGAAATTAATAACAATATCATAATGAATTCCTAACAGGAATGCTAAATAAAAATATAAGAAATGTATAAATGCAATTTTTATGAAACTGTTTCTAATAAGTTGTCCGTGGCTGTATATTGTGGAGACGAGAGAGATTTCTTACTTACTCTAAGGCAATTTAATGCATATTAGAATTAAACTTGTAAAAATGCCCTTCATTGGTATTTATTTTCTTTCTTTTTTTTAATTTGCTTGGTTTTGTCATTTTGGCATTACAATAACACGTCGCCTCATTTGAAGTATGACATTGTACTGGCTCAAAAGAAAAAGGAGGCATCCCTTACAAACTCATTTTATAATCGTGTCCTACCCAACACTATTCCCCACAGCTACGATAATGACAATATCTTTTCGGGGTCTGCTTAATATGCCAATTCTATTGTTAGTATGAATTTACAATGCTACATCCTCGGGTAGGTTCGAGATTCATTGTCTGGCAACGCTTCGAAGCCGCTCGTACCTCCGCTTGAAAGGTACTAGCTTGCGCCAGAAGGTGCCAGAACAATGAACTATTGGTGGTCTCTAGATGGGACGCCCCTGACCTGACGCCCTGTTTCGGAGCCGTCGGTAAATAACCATGAATCAATCTTCTTTAATAACCATGAATCAATCTTCTATTTTTCCACTCTCTTCTTAACTGCATTTCCACGGCGAAGCCCTTCTTAAGGTAAATCTAAGTATTCTGTGGTTGTGGCGATCATGCCCTTCGGTAGCAAATCCAAGATGCTACTATGACCGTAGAATTTTAAGGTCCAGTCCTCGAATTCCCTCAGTCTAAAGGCACTGCACGAGGCCAGGTGTTTGTTGTGAATGTCGGAAGTAAAGTAAAGTAGTGCAACGTAAAGTCACCACACAAGTGTAGTGATATTATTATAAAGTACATGAATTAATCTTTCCGTGATTTCTTGTAAAACCAACAGCAAAGTTTTTAGTAGTGCAGGTGCAATTTATCATTAGCACGGAAATTATCTGTGATACTTGACTAAATTAAAAACTGAGTTGCATGGTATCAATACATTTTCTGTTATTTGTTCAATGAAAACTGCTTTAAGAAATTACCTGCAGTCAAACAAACTTTAGTAGCTTACTAGCAAATTCTGTCCCAGATCGTACATATTTACTCACACTTGACTAACTTAACCCTATTTGCACTCAGTTTGATGGGTACTACAAAAATTTCACATACTGAATAACGCAACTATCATGAGTATGTAGGCATAAAAAACTCCTGCTGACACTGCACAACTTTTAATGAACATTACCCTTTAATGAGACTGCGATAACAGCGACACATTCACTTATGATATCACCAATTTTGCTTTGCTGCAATTAATTTGTTCAAAAAAAGCCAAACTACATGTAATTCCAGCATTCAATTGCTATAAAGTGGTTGTAATCATAGACTTTAAAAATGCTTAAAATATTTCCCCATTTTTTTAACTGAAGGTTGTTTCTTTAGGCACCGCACCGCAACTGGCGAAAGCTAAAAGTGCTAAAAAATTAAAATTTAATTTTTTATGATATTAAGCATCACCATACGAGGTACATAACATTCTCTTCTTACCGGAAAGTGTTAATTAGTAGGAAATCACCGAGGCATGAATGTTAAGTGGAATGCAGCATTATTAACCAAGAAGATCACCTCGATGGTGTCTTATCGTGAAGTTCTTGTCATAAAAAATAAGAAAATCAGCGCAATTCTAACCGGTTTTTATGCTCAAAGTGCACAAAATGTATATGAATATAATTTAAATAAAAAAAATTGAAAAAAAAAACTAAAAGAAAAATCTGAAAATTTATTGCATGACTTTGTTTATGCCGTCAGGGTCATGTTCTGCGGTAACTGGTCAGTGAGTAAATTTAGCTCCAAGATATTTCTGGATTCAAGCCACAGTCTTTTGCGCTTTCTTGGAAGCATTTCGAAAGTTATGATGGTTGCGTTATTTACTGGATTAAGCCATCGGATCTCATCAATGGAGCATGAAATCTCGGGATTTTTTCATTTATACAATAAAATTCTAGTCCAAAGTGCATTTTTGATTAAATCTCAGAAAAACAAAAATATTATTTACCTGGTTTAATTTTCTGGAATATATTTCTAGTGTCAACCACTATTTTACACCTGGATGGGTCATAAATTGTCAAATTTTCTAAGTATCACATCATTTAGCGATAACCTTCAAAAATCCACTTATATTTGTTTTTTACTTCTTTCATATTAACAAACAATTTTTACGCCACAATTTTGTTTAGAATTTCTTATTTTTATATAATTTTAACTCCAATATTTTGGGTGCATTTAAATTTCCATGTATGTATCTCTTTCTTACATGAGTACTAGAATTGATTTCTAGCTTCTTTTGATGAATTTTTTAAATCACCTTGTCACGATTTCACACTTCAAGTCATCATAAAAAAATACAATAAATTGTAACTGAGTGAACAAGCCCAACCTTTGAGGTATACAATTAAGTTAACTTCATTGCCACTTTCCAAAAAATACACGGTCATAAAATATTTTTTAATTAATTTTGGGTGGCAATTATTGATTAAAATTAAGTAAATAAGTGTTAAAAATATCGGAAAGTTAAAAATGGAAAGAAATGATACTTACTGAACTAATACAATTACAAAAAATACTTTCCCAGTTGGGAAAAGCAGAACCCATTCCAGAAGAATTGATTCAGAATGCATTCTGAAGGAACCAATTGATTCCTTTTCTGATTCTGGGAAATGCAGAAGGGAATCGAATGTTATTCCCAGTTCCCTCCTAAGCGTAAAAAAATTTCCAATCAATTCTAAGGAATCAATTCCGAACCTATTCTAGGGAATGCAGAGTGGAGTGAATTGGTTCCGTCCTATGCCAATGCAAAAAGAATCGATTCTCTACATGTCTTTGAATCTAAAGTGGAATCACTTCCAATGTACTGGAATCAAATCTGAATCCATTCTGAATGCATTCTGTTCACAACTGGGTTGCAAGTGATCGAACTAAAGAATCAACGGACAGTCTTAAAATACTACTCAATCCTACTAACAAACCTTCCGCAAACGCATTTTATATAAAGAATGGTAATTCATCATCATCATCTGTACCACTACAAGCTATTATTGGCCTTGGCTTCGTCCAGCATTTCTCTCCATGCCGTTCGGTTCCTGGCTAACGCAATCAAATTACGTACGCCTAACTTAACTAAATCTTTCTCTGCGGAGCTCTAGACAAGATTCATGATGTAAGTACACTGTAAAAAAGTCTGTGGTAATTTTTCAAAAAAAATACTGAAAGTTTTATTCACAAGCAGCTTTGTAAATTTGCAATATATATTATTAGGAATATTCCAATTCTACTTAACGTATTTTTACCAACTGTGTAGTAAATATACATTATTTGTGGGATGTACAAATACAATCAGTATTGGAGTTTTCACTTCATAGTTTTGTAAATTTCCAAAACTTTAGTGTATGCCCCCCTATACATAAAAAAAGCATTTTGTTCACCATGCAAGGACCGATTCGCAATGAAAGCTTCAAGCTGCAAGCGTCAAGCTGCAAGCTTCAAACTACAAGCTTTTGCCTTATTGAGCACTACAGAGTTTTGCCTTATTTGAACACTACAGCTTGAAGCTGTGAATGTGAATCATTGTACAAACCCTTTAGCCCAGGCGGTGAAGTATATTTTCTCCTAAGAGTTCAAAAAAAATCCTGACACTGATATTTTTTTTTAATTTGTTCATTGAATAGCGTACTTTAACCTCATGAAAAGTTATCACTCGCCGGGTTGGGGGAACCCCCTAAAAAACGAGCCCCTAAAAAAAATTCCTTTTTTGACTAATATCTCTTAAACGGTAAGTATTATCATAAAATAGTGTTTACAAAGTTTGTAGATTATGCAATTGTCTACAAAAAAATATATTATACATTTTCCCGTACGAATTGCCATTAATGAGATATCGCCGTTTTAAAGATTTAAAATACTCATTTGCGACTTGTATAGGTCATCAGACGTTCAATAAATCCTTTGTTGGACTACGTGGCTAATATTTTCAGGGGTGATTCCTGGATGTATTTGGAGAAAAAAATTGTTCTAGAGAGGGGGCTATCCCCACTACCCACTAAAATACAGGGTGTTTACGGAAAAAAAATGTATTTTTTTAAAATTTACTTAAACTTTAATTACTCCTAGACTAATTATCGTAGAGCAACGTAATTAGGCTCATCTTTTAGGTAAATGTGTATTCTTTTATTTGATATAAAGATCGAAAAGTTGAGTGACTCCGTTTAGAAGATATGTAGGTTTAAAGTATGGGAAAAATGCTGAAAAACGAAGAATATTGGGATTTTGTATTTGTATAAGTATTTTAAATCTTTAAAACGGCGATATCTCATTAATGGCAATTCGTACGGGAAAATGTATAATATATTTTTTTGTAGACAATTGCATAATCTACAAACTTTGTAAACACTATTTTATGATAATACTTACCGTTTAAGAGATATTAGTCAAAATCGGAATTTTTTTTTGGGGCTCGTTTTTAGGGGGTTCCCCCAACCCGGCGAGTGATAACTTTTCATGAGGTTAAAGTACGCTATTCAATGAACAAATTAAAAAAAAAATATCAGTGTCAAGATTTTTTTTGAACTAAATATCTCAATTAACTGGCCTACTTTTATCCTTTAAGCTTTAATTTTGAATCGGCTCTAAGCATCAAAAATTATCAAAAATTTCTTGGCTGTTACAAGAACTGCCCAGACCCTGACCAAAGTATATATGCTTAGTATTCCATTGTTACCTGTGAATTATATCCATGAGAGGAAAAATTTAAACCTTACATTCCAATAACCAATTTGTAATTTTACTGAAAATATAAGTTCTAAAATTACGCCTCTTACTGCAAAATTACAGTGCAAAGTTCAGTACATAACGTTGATAAATAATACTAAGAAATATTGTAATTTTCCTACATAAACCATTTAGAAAAATACACAACATTGTGTAAAATATAGGTCACATTCATGTAATCAACATTTACGTTATGCAGTATTGGAGATTCTCAATTTCTTTATGTGAAATTACAAAATTCATAGTAAAATTGCAATAATTGTGTAGTAAATTAGTATTTCATAACGCGATTTGTAATTTTACTGTACATTTGGACTGTGAATTTACATATTTTTTTTACAGTGTAAGATGTTGTCGAAGGCCAAAATAGCTTCTGTTAGCAACGTTTATTCTCCTTCTGATCTCCGTTGTCTGGCCAGTGTCAGCTTCCAATACTGTTCCAAGATAAGTAAACTCTTTAACTGTTTCTATGTTATAACTATGTTTTATGTTGGAGCTGTGTATCTTTTTGAAGTACAAAGATACTTAGTTTTTGCTTCGTTAATGAGTAATCCCATTCCTTTCGCAGCTGTTTCCAGTTTGATGAAGGCTTCTTTCACACTTGCAAAAGACCTACCTATTAGGTTGACATCATCAGCGCAAGCCATTGTCTGTGGGTAGATCCCATCGTTTCTTCCGCAGCATCTCTAACACTATGTTGAATAGGAGGCATGATAGCGCGTCAGTTTATCTCAGGCCCATCTGTGACGTGAAACTTTCTGAGAAGTCTCGTTCAACTTTTAAGCTGCTGACAGAAACACAGGCGCAAACGAGGTGCGGGCAATGACAGAAAGAATAGAAGTTGTGTATTCAAATGCGCACTAACGAAATGCTGTTTTAAGCTGGTGACATATACAAGCGTACATGCAATGCATTCAGCGGCTCCCTGATATGCGGAGATTTTCCACTGACACATAATTGCATGGTTGCGTTCCGTCCCGGCTCTCACAGATAGCCCAAAAATCTGAGTAACGAGTCGCATATGTTTGTTGTGTATGCTTGTGTGTCCTATGTCGAATGCGGCAATGCAGAGAAAGTTGAAAGTAGCCCGACATTTGCGTGGCATGCGGAACATTCACGGAATATTTCGTCAGGTCGCATTTGAATACACACACTTCTATATTATCTATCAACGAATGCAACGCATGTACGCTTGGATATGTCACCAGCTTTACGCTACGCACACACCGCGCAAGTTGCTTTCCCAGTAGGAATTCTAGGTAGCACTTACCGATGGAGCACTGATATAAGTAGTCATCTGGTAAGGGGTACTCATATTTTCTTAGGTGCTAGAAGAGCCCTTATATAACGCATTACAAGAGAAGGCAGATGGTAAGGGGTAATCCAGAATTAGACCCAAAGAAGTTAGAAATTTGCCCGATGACTCAAATACCATTCCAAAAATACTAAAACAAATGAGTCATCGGGTAAATTTCTAACTTCGTTGGGTCGAATTCTGCATTAAGCCTAACCATCTGCCTTCTCTTGTAATGCGTTATATAAGGGCTCATCGACGAGCAGTTCTGTATGTACTCAAAGGTAAGTACTTATGTAACTACCCTAAGGAAGTGCTTCTGTAAGAGGTATGGTAAGGCCTACCCCTTACTAGTAAGGGCTCATTTCAGTACTTCTGTAAGCTAACAAGTCCTACTGGGTTACTTTCTACTTTTTGCGCGTTGCCGCCGCGTAGTGTCAAGAGATGTTTGTGTTTTGAGGGTTTTGAGTCGTGTTTTGGTGGTGGTGGGCATATGCCCAGCAGGAAATTTACACATTACGGAATCGATGAAGTAAGTGATACCTATACTACTTCTTCGATTCCAACATCGATGAAATTTAACACGGGGATGTCATTGAAAGGTAATGTATTACAGACTCACTTGCTATATCACCGAAAACTGCAGCGGTTTGATTTTTTGAATGATGTGCTGCCCATTCTGTGATCTTTATTTTTCCAAATTGGGGTAATTAAATTAGCTAAAATAAAGATCCTGTAGGATAGAAAAATTATATGTAAATCATTCAGGTTTTTCAATTTTTTTCCTATCACGTCCACTTGTCACTTTGATTTCGTTATTGTGTTCAAAGTCGGAGCGCGCCGCCTTTTGTTGCATATTTTTTATTCAACAGTACCCAATCACAATAACCAAATGTTGCATATAAAATCTTCGAACATCATTTTATGTCACCAACACAATAATAACTTATTAATTTTCTAAATGAATCAAACACTTTCTCGTTTTTCTTTTTTTTTTTAATGTTATATTATTTATACAATATTATAATGTTTCACAAATGTTTTTGTTGCTTTTTTTTTACGTTGTTTCTTTATTTTATTTTTCATTATTTTTATTAACACATTGGCAACCGCCACGGTGCCGAAGCAACCGCGACGGTCCCTAATTCACCACCGCCCGACCGCGTTTTTTATTTTTTTTTTGGTATTATGGTTATATGTATTTTATATAGATTTTAAGTCCACTCGGGACCGAAGTTAAAATAGGACTCTCAGTATCTTTTTTAAAATTATTTTATTACCCTCAAGAAGTGTCCAGGTAATTGCATAAATTTTTACATGCAAAAATTGCTGGATTGCACTTTTGGATTCCCACATTTTGGTCGCACATGTTTAAATGTTTGCGAAAATTATCTCGCTGACGAAAAAGCTCAAGTTGCTTTTGTCTTCGCCGTTTCCCGTGAAGGGAAGTATCCTATTACAACTTGGATTTGTCATGAGATAATTTTTGTAAAGTTTTCCGTTTAGGACTTTTGGTTTTTTTTTTTGAAAATGTTGAATTTAAAAAGTTTTCCGTTAAGGAATTTCCAATTTGTGGGAAATTTGGGAATGCCAAGTTTTTATACATAACACCGACACCGCCACATTATGTCAGTGAAAAGTCGCCACATACCGCGAAGCCAATTTCCGCACCGCGTTTGCGCCTGTTTCTGGCAGTAGCTTTACTCTGCATCGTACTAACTTGATTGTAGCTTTTGTTACTTCGATTAGGTGTTTTGGAAATCGGAAGCACTACATAGCTTTAAATAACTCCTCACGCTTCACGCTGTCATATGTTCGTTTGAAGTCTATAAACATTACGTGAATATCGATGTTGAACTCCCATGATTTTTCCAAAATTCTTCTTAGTGTGGAAATATGGTTTGTAGCGGACCTACCTGGTCGAAAGCCACATTATTAGCTACCTATTATGCCTTCTGCGATGGCTAGAAGTTTTTTGTACAAAATAGTGCAAAGTATTTTGTACGCTGAGTTCTGGAGGGTTATACCTCTATAGCTCCCTCCATTCAAGTGGGATCTTTTTCTGACGCGAGATCAATTCTATAAGCTTGTGTAATCCATCCCTTAATTCTTGGCACACATCTCAGTTGCTATG
Source organism: Thereva nobilitata (assembly GCA_963855945.1). NCBI lineage: Eukaryota > Metazoa > Arthropoda > Insecta > Diptera > Therevidae > Thereva > Thereva nobilitata. The sequence continues at coordinate 23,114,890 of OY979694.1, forward strand.
CGATCTTTTCCTGGGACTGTTTTTAAGGTTCGTCTTAGATTCTTGTACGTCGTCCATTGTCCGCACTTCACTTTCATTAGCTGTACCAGTATCACTATCGTTATCGGCTAGTCCGTTTCTATTGGGTTGGCTCACATCACTTTCACTCTCATTTTCGTCGTCTCTATTCAGAAGCTAATTAAAATACTTACTACCCCCATATTTCTAAGACTCTTTGTTTTTGGCTCAGGCTATTACCGTTTTTGCCCCTGGTTTAAACTCTTTAACCCTAGTGTCCACTATAGAGTTTTTAGCGTAGAGCTAGAGAAAACTCTCGCTTAGAGAAGTGTATGCACTCTCTAGAGCTCTACACATGCGCTCTACCCCCACTCTACGCGAAAGATTTCTCTACTAAAAAACTCTATAGTGTATACGCAATTTTTGTGTTTGGTAGAGCTCTACATCTGCTCTACGCTCTATCAAGCATGTTTGATAGAATTTTTCTCTCTGCAGTATTCAGCTTCGAACTGTTGTACAACGGCAATAAAACCGAAAAATAGCGGAAAATGGCGTCGGCACCAAAAAATCACATGGGAAATCCGATAGCGAGCAAAAATAAAACGGCAGCAGCTTGTTTTTAGCGAGAACTCATTATATTTTTTTTTTTTATTTCTATTAATTTCCTTTAAATTGTTTACACAATATGGGTACGCACGGACCTCTGAATAACTGAGAAATGAAATGACATGCAAAAGTTGCGCGCTCTACCATATGACTATACAGTAGAGAAAAACGCATCTGCAGTGTACACAGTCTGTAGAGCACATGGTAGAGCTCTACTCAAAATATCCCTAGAGCAGCTCTACGGTGGAGTGGTAGAGTGGTAGAGACGGGCTGTAGTGTACACACTACAGGTAGAGCTCTACACTCTACGCTCTACACTCTACCGAAAAAAACTGTATAGTGGACACTTAGCTTTACGTGGCTTGTTCACTATCTCATATAACTGTCTCACTTCGTTATTATTCCCGAGTTCGTTTAGGAATTTGTTCTTCTAGACACGTCTTCTTCTTATTTTTTTTTTTTTTTGTTCTTGGCTTTGTATTGATGCTTGCAGCTTCGCTATCCGATGCACCGAACCTTCTATTTAGCTCTGCTATATATTTTTCCCTAATTTGTTCTTCTTTGAGGACCATGGTATTATATTTTCGCTCGCTTTCTACTCTCCTTCCTTCTGTCCTGACGCATGATATCCTGTCTCTCATCTTAGCACCTACCAGAAAATGGTCTGAATCCACGTTTGCTCTGCGGTACGTTCTAACATCTATTATCCTGGAGCAGTACATCAGTATATGGTCTATTACTATAGCATTGACCGTCTCTTCATTAGGAGATTTCCAGGTTACTCTGTACATTCTTCTGTGTTGGAATTTCCTGCTGTTCACCAGCCTACGACCATTATCATTGCACTCATCATGTATACTGTGCTTTCCAATGGTTGGGTAATAGATTCGTTCATGCCCTACTTTTGCATTAGCATCGCCTATAACTACTTTTACATCGTACCTGGGACAAAGAATCGTAATTAACTAGGGGTAGATTAGACGAAAGCAGAAAAAACGGTTGCAAATCACTGTAAGCATTTGTTCTGTTTTAGCTAAAAGGTGCTTAACTTTTTCGATTTCAAACCATAACTTGTAAAGGTAAGCGTGCAATTACCATTACAGCGATTCGAAGTTCGATTCCACGCAGGGGTGCATAGTCCTTAGTCTTTAGGTTATTCTATTCCAAACGTTACCTTTGTGCCGCGAGCCTTGGGCTTTTGAAGAGGACATACTAGACTTTATACTCGCCTCAAAAGACTGTAATTTGAGAGTAGTGGGACGATATCCCTACAAGTAGTGTTTAATATTTCTCGGCAGTTTCTATTTCTCGAGAAAAGAGAAAAATAAATTTTACTTCTCGAGAATTTTCATTTCTCGAGAAATATTGTGAATTTGTAACAAAGTTCATGAAATAAAAATTAAAATTCCATTTTATTCATAACACAAAATAAATCTTTGTAAGAATTAAGTAATAAGAAAATAATAAGTATAAATATAAAGATTACAAAACAAGCTTTAATGTGATTTGAAGTAATTTTTTAAAAAACCTAACGCATCTAAAATGTTGCATTTGATAACACTAGTTTACAAATTTTTTCTTAATTGGGGGGGGTACCTAATAGGTGTTTTTTTAGTCTAATTTGAGGTCGCTGTAAACGAAAATGATACTCATTTATTTTTCCAAAGAACCGTAAACGAGGTATAAGCAAAACGGTTTTTTTCCAATTATTGCCAGATTCTCGAGAACCAAGAGCCAAGCTTAGCTTAAAAAATGCACCTTTTTACGCCCAATACTCCCACCTATCTAAAACTGTAAAAGTAAAGGTTCTTTTGTCGGCGTCTGTCGTGGCGTTTTAATAAAACACTTGCTTTTTATTTTGTCACTAGAACATCAATTTATTTAACTATATCACCAGATTTATTCTATAAATTATTATGAAAATCCTACTAGCTGATTGAACTTATTGGCTTTTTAATTAGAACCTTTAGGAGCACCTTTTTGTGTGAGAGAAACTCTTGCAAGTCAGTGAAGTAAAGGAGATGCCGGAAATTGGCTAGATCACTGAGCGCGGGAGTGTTCGGACCGATTGTTCTGATCATGCCGGAAGTTGTTGTGTGACATTGCGTAAAGTTATACGTGGTCACCACAGTTCTATCCTACCAACTTCCAGAGTAATGAGCCATCAAAGTCAAAATTTTGTTTTTTTTAACACAAACATCAACTTCAACTACCCTTTTCTCCAAAAAATACGTAGTCACCCAATATTTTTTTTCAAATTTAAAAAGCTTGGACAATTTCCTATAAATAGTGTCCGGACAATTTTTGTGTTACGGCATTTACTGTTGAAGGTAGAGGAAAAACCATAAAAGAAGACAATGAGCTTTCCATTAGCTGTGGTTGTTTGAATGAAAAAGCTGCGCTTTCAAACAACCAGAGCGAATGGGACACTCGTTGTCTTCTTTTATGGCTTTTACTCTATTAGCAAATTTTGATGTTAAAATGTCACATATCTTATTTCTCTTCTATTTGCCAGCGCATTTGGAGGTCGGTTATGGCATCGTGTAGAGCCGGCTTAACACGAAACACACATAAACCTGCATTAAAAGAACGTATATAAAAAAGGGCCGCACAAAAACAAATATATTCCAACTAAGTTAGTATGTATACAAGTAAAAAAAGATGTGTGGATATGAGAAAAGAGTAAAGATTTAAATAAATTGATTAAAAAATAGTCATAAATTTCTCACGGAAACAACATTCAATTTCTCGAGAAATGAGAATATAAAAATAGTTTTATTTCTCGAGAAATTCTCGAGAAAGAATTCTCGAGAAGAAACACTACCTACAAGATTCCAACCGAGTTGCAATTCCGAAAATACAAAAAAAAATCAGTTTGGTTTACTTCTGATAGGCATGACCTTAAACTTCTAACGAACGTTGAATCGTCTACAGGTGCAGGCTTATATTTTTAATCAACTCGGTAAGCTCCTTCTCATAAAAATAAATATGGTAACAGACCAAACAGACCATCCACAAATTAAAAGCAGCTCATAAAGCCCTTAGCCGTGATTTTTATACTAAATTAGAAAACGTGTTTTAGGCCCAGTACAAAGCTACGTAATCCAATAATTTTTATCAAAACCAAAACGTAGACCGAAAACGGAACGAAATTGAAATTGAAAACCGGATCGAAATAAATTGCGGTTTGGCTGTCCCTTGATTAAAACAATAAACTTGGTCCTTTTTCCCAATACAAATTTGTAGCAAAAAAAAATCCTTCTTTACTTCAATACAAACGAAAAGGTATACAAAAACAAAAATCGCACAAGAAAAAGTTCAAGGACGAGTCGAATTTTTTTTAACCATTCAATTAAATTATTGGTCTGGAAGGTACCTTTAATAAATCCGTAAACATTGTGGGTGGGTAGCGTGCTTTTTTTCCATTTAATATAATATACTATATATGTGTAGGGACCAGTCAGGCCTGCACAGGGGATGGATCACGTTCCTGGATATTATCAGGGAGTGTAGTGGGTAAATTTCCCAGTCAAATATCTCAATACACGGTTCTGGAACACATTAAGGCTCCTTGAGCCAGTAAAAATTTCATTCAAAGTTATAAATCGAGCCTAAGGAATGCTTCTGAGAAATATTTTCGGATAAATATATTTTTTCTTCAAAGTAGAGAGATTCTGAGAGTTTTAAATTCACTTGAATAAATCTATATGAACTTGGATGATCCTCCACCGTACAAAGGACAACTAAACAAAGAAAAATGTTGAAGGTGATGGTAACGTTTTATGCATATTAAAAAAAATTCGAGAATTTTCTGTTTTTACTGAAGATTCCTTCACAAAAATATCGAAAGTTTGACCAAAGTTAGCCATTGACGAAACTTTTTAAATTAAAATTTCGATTCAAAGGTGAAACGCCATACCAAAAAATCAAAATATTGGCTCTTAGAAAATTGAAAATTACTTAGAGCTGCCTTCTTTCATGTTTTTTCAAAACAAATATATTCCTTTGTTAAATCTGAATTTTTAGATTATGAATGTTTTTAGATCTGTTGAATGTTGGAAGACGTTAAATAATATTATCAAACAGAATACACCAATTTTACGTATTAAAATCATTGAATAGCATCAGGCACGGCTGACTTCAGTAGGCGTTCATTTAACTCGGAAAGTACTTTGTGCTAGGGTTTATTGAAAACGACCACAAAGTAGTGGGGGCCTCGGTAGTCTAGTGAGCAAGGCGCCTGGCTACCATCCCAGAGGTCCCGGGTTCGAATCTCGGCCGCCCCATGGTTCTTCGCCTTTCCCACCTTCCCCACTTACATAACTTTCCTTCTTCCCTGCTGCCCTTCCCTGCTGCACCAGCGCCTGTCATCGGTTGGTTGATGGGATTCAACTCGTTTCAGGTGGCATAACACTCCAGCGAGTTGCTTCTCGATGCCTCGATGCCCCCGAGGCCAGAGTCGCGATTTGGGAAGTAGGTGGAATTAAAAATATCGCAGCCTGGTTGTGGCAGTTCCTTCCTTCACTTCTCTCTCTCCCTTCACCATCTTCCGACTAGAGCTTGCTGTTCGACATTGCACTCTATTCGAAAAAAAAGAGATTGTAGACAGTACAAAAGTCTTTCCCTGAGCTTCTAGTCTTTCACACAAAAAAAAATTCAACATTCTCTGCTGCATGAATGGCGTTGACTAGACCCGCAGATCTTAGGCATACCAAACAGGGTGACATTGGCTTAAATCAGGGGGCGGTGGAAGAAGCAGGCTAGGAGTGGATAAGCGAAGATCATTTTGATAAGGCCTGGTTGTTCTAGATATCTCCAAAACTTTCGACAGAGTATGGTACCATCCTCTGCTGGCTAAACTCCAAGACTTAGTGCTAAAGATCTTGTTCCAAAGCTTCCTTTCCGGCCGTTCAATCAAGGTAATGTTCGATATCGTCGTATCCAAAACCAAGCGACATCTCATGGAATTCTCCAGGTGATATTACTGTAACCTGCTATATTTGCAATCTTTACCAATGACATAGTCATCCAATCTCATCCATCCTGCTTCACAGCTTCTCTGGTGATGGAATTCTACGTTACTCTAATCTCTTCGATAATGCAATAAAAGTATTTGCCAGACCTTGCCTTATTGGTGACCTCATGTCCAATTAATCAACTGAGAGATCGAACTCAATCTGGAATGGACCCGCAAGAATCGTGTTGAGTTCTATCATTTCGAGACGAAATACACCTTTCTCCAATAAAACCTATTCCATCATTTCACCCAATTTTCTGGATGGCCTGAATCTAACAATTCATTTGCCTTAGGCTGCTCGCACACTGCATAAGAATTTGTACGAATTCGCGCGAATTCTGATGAAATTCGTACAATTTCACCAGAATTCGCACAAGTTCGTACAAATTCTGTTGCAGTGTGCGAGCAGCCTTATGCTGTAAACATAATTGGGGCGATCGACGCAACTACTTTCGCAAAACTGTCAAAAATCAATAGAAGATACGTCTGTATATGAGCGTGCACATAAATTCGACCACGGCTACGGCCACGTCGCTAACCACGCGGCTCAATCAATCTAATTTCTATTTTGTAGCTATCGCCTGTCAAAATGTTTATCTTATCTGATTATATCAAAAAATATTTCTTCGCAGATAACAATAAAAAACAAAAATTAAGTCGTCGTTGCTTCAATTATGTTCACACAACGAATTTCAGCCCGGAAATCGCTGCCGCCGTCGCCGCCGCCGTGGTCGTGGTTCTAATTGTGTTTACAGCATTATACATTCGGGTTTGCGATGAAATGACCACAAATTCTAAATCACCAACTAAGCATTCCGGATATGGTGCAATGTGTAGCAATAAGCTTACTGTGAGGATAGAAGATATTAGGATGGGTTAGAGTTCTGGGGGCGGTAGTCCAGGAGAGATAGCGAAAAAGTATTCAAAAGTTGAAATAAATCTACCCTGCGATTTTTCGACGCTATAATTAAGAGAAAAATCGTAGGAATTCAATGAATGTGTTTTGGAAAAAAATCGGTCCAGGAGAACAGGAGCGCGTTCAAAAACCTTACTATGGTTAACTATGGTAAACTTTTGTCGTTCAAAAACTCCGTGGTTAACTACAACATAACCACGAGCATAGATTTTTGGCGTTCAAAAACTCTCGTATAGTTAAATTTTAACCCTGCTCGGGAGCATGGTTAGCGATAGTTAAGAATAAGAAGAATAAAAACAACTCTCTCACAGTTGTTTTAATGTAAACACAGGAACAAATAAAGTGGAATTTGTGGGATTATTGCAAATAAATAATTAATGAAATAATTGACGCAATTATCGGGGACTATTTTATGGAAAATTTTGTTTTTATTTTTTTTTTCTTCTTTAACCTGTAGTTACCACGGTGCGTTCAAAAACCTCCATGGTTAAACATAAACTTTCGTGGTTTAGTGAAGTGATGCAGCATAACCACAGCTTACCTCGTGGTTTACCATAGTAAGGTTTTTGAACGCGCTCCAGGTGGAAAAAAGCTAATAATAGTATCGAAAACACGTTTTTCAACGTTTTAGGTGAGAAAAAATTTTGTTTTTGGAAAACAAAAAATAGTACGTAATAGCGCTTAAAAAGACGAAAATTATGAGTTTTGGACAATTGAAATCGGTCAAAAGGTTTTTGCAAAAAAAAATAAAAACCGCGAAATATGGCCATTTTTTGACATTTAATCGTAGAATTTTGATTTAGGGCCGTTTCAGGAAAAAAGTTTGAACAGGGCCCACGGTGGTGCTTAGTCTTATTTATTCTCGAAGAGTTGCTCTACCAACCCATTTTCATGAAAAGTTTGTGAGGTTCGATTTAATACCTCATAAACGCGTTTGAAAACAGGCATTTTTCTTGATTTTGAGAAAAAACACCTTTGGGCGAAGGGAAAGTGGAATATTTTTATTGTAGGTAGGCACTAACAGAAGCCACAATTTAAGCCATAAATCAAAATTCTACGATTAAATGTCAAAAATGGCCATATTTCGCGGTTTTTTTTTGCAAAAACCTGTTGACCGATTTCAATTGTCCAAATCTCATAATTTTCGTCTTTTTAAGCGCTATTACGTACTATTTTTTGTTTTCCAAAAACAAAATTTTTGCACATTTAACGTGGAAAAACGTGTTTTCGCTACCATTATTAGCTTTTTTCCACCTGTTCTCCTGGACCGATTTTTTCCAAAACACAATCATTGAATCCCTACGATTTTTCTCTTAATTATAGCGTCGAAAAATCGCAGGGTAGATTTATTTCAACTTTTTTTCTATCCCTCCTGGACTACGGGCGCTCGATCGAAAGGCGATGAACTTTACGTTTAAACTCTGGAATATGGATCGAGTTCTGAAATACTAACTCCGCAAAATTGTTCTACAGTCAGTATTTCTATTTACAAACGATGTTCAAGATCGTGATAAGCGTGAAAAGGAGAGACTATAGGGTAAGAAAGTGGACAAAGAGAGCTAGTCTAGTATTGTGAGAAAAATATTTTCTTGCAGGTCGTTAATGTCAGTAGATTTTTTTAAGTGAAAAGCTAGAGAGTTCGGAGGTAAGTCTCTTTGTACTGTCAACGGTTCTATCATTGAAAAATTGTCGAACAGCAAAGTCTAGTCGAAAGTTTAGACGTTAGTAAATAATTGGCAAAGCCAACGTGCAGTTTTTTCCATCGACTACCATTCAATACTAACGCGATAGAACGCAGACAAGAAATTTATGAACAGAGGTTTCCTTCTTTCAAGTTATCTAGGTCGAACAATTGGAAAAACGAAGGAACATGCCGTGAAGTGGAATCAAACTTCGGACCTCAGGGACAGTAGTTGGGCGCCTAAGGCTACGGTTACTATGTATGCGAATTCTGACAAAAATGTATTCTGACGTGTTCTGACGTATTCGTCCAAAAAATCAAACGCCTGCTTTTCAATGATAGTGTTTACACTGACAGCGACCAAGACGTCAGAACATGCACGAGGTCGTCAGAACAATTTGAGCGTTCAAAAAAGTTTGATTTTTTCGTGCGACTTTGGGTCGTCTGTTTTGGGTTATTTTGGGTTGAATTTCGAGTGATTTAGTGGAATCACCATGGATATTGAGAAATGAATAAGTCTTGTGTTCGAGAACAGGTGTTTCTGGGTTATGAGAGACAAAAATTACCACAACAGAGATATTTCTCGGCAAAGGTGGGAGAAAATTGCTACAGAACTCAGCACTATTCCCTTCAGTATGTATTCAAAAGTTGCTGGTCTCATCCTGAAATACTCGAAAAACTGTTCTGGTTGGTCCCACAATTCTTGAAATAACATTTCAAACTCTCCGTTGTCGTCTCTACTAGAAAATAACTGGTTGACATGCTATGTTTTTCCACCATTTAACAACAATAACTTTAGTAATGGACTTTCAACAAAATAAAATTCTTCAAGTTTGTCCATCTTTGCTGGGCAGCAGAAACGTACTGACTATCAGAATATCAGAAAACGCGCACAGTGTAACCATCTTGTTCTGGCGAGGATTTCGGACGTACTCGCCCGAACACATTTTCGCCAGAATTCGCATGCATAGTAACCGTAGCCTTAACCGCTAAGCTACGAGACCTGCTAATAATAATAACTATAAAATTTTAGAAGATATAGCGATAAGTGTACTATATTCCTGCTTCGGTACAATTAGTTTATGAAAGTGCAACAGTTTCCTTCACCAATGAGTTTAATGACAGGATTTGGCACTTTTTCGAGCTGCGCAAATGTGATTTTCGAGACACCAACCGTTTCGAAGAACATCAGATGGAGAATCTTGAGAATATGTCATGACGACGTAGGACACTTGTCAGTGAAGCGAAATTTGCAACGGTGTCGGAAGAAGTTTTGGTTGGCTAGTATGAGGAACTTCGTTAAGGTATATTTCGTCATGCATCTCCTGCTGTTATCATCGACGCCCAGGGTGTCCTTTAGAGGGACATCTTCATCACATGTCTCGTGTCGGTATTCCCTTCCACACAGTACACTTGAACCATCAAGACTGCCGTGCAAAGGACAAATGACCTATATGCATTATAGGTCAAAATTGGTTTGTATGCATTTTTTGATATAAAATATTCATATTTATCCTTAAAAAAATTTCAGACTGATTGCACTTTTTAATTAAAAGTTATCACTTTGAACAGTTACTTTATTTGCTTCAGTTTCATGTATTTTGAAAACTTTGAACCCGTTTTTCTCGAAACGAGCTTTTTGCAGACAGGTCTTTTGGCCTTTGCACGGCAGAAGAGTCCTATCCAAAAAGCAAGCAACGGAATACGCATACTATCGTAACTGTAGACGCGTTCACTAAATTCGTGATCATCAAAGCTGTGAAGAATACGTCCAGCGCTCCGGCCTTAAAGTTGATCAGCGAGATTACAAGTTACTTTGGATTACCGACAATTGTGGTGAAAGATCGGGGAACTCTGTTTATCCCAAAGACGTTCGAGACTTATTGCAAGGCCCCAAGTGAGGCACATAAAGACAGGCGTTCAAACTCCTAGAGCAAGTGAGCGTGTCGAATTCGATTGCAACTAGTGTAGAAGAGCCCGACAAGGATTAGGCTAAGCATATCAAAGCCGTACAGTAGATTATCAATTCGACGAAGAATGCAACTACAAAAAGGACGCCGCATGAATGCATGCTTTGAAGATCCAACGGTTACGATTGCAGAGCAGAGAAGTGCAGCCGTCGAAAGAATGATAGCCGCAGCTGCGAAATGGAAGCAATGATTCGACGCCAACCGACGGACACCGACTACGATATGGTAGCGGTTCACTGTCGACGATATGTTAGTGGTTCACCATGAACCATGAGGTCGAGGATCTGCCGGAATCACAGAGGAATAAAAATCCATATGTCGGAGTATTCGTGCCAGACAACATGTAGCTTTTGTGCTCCCTGCCACCAGATATGACGAATTACGACTCGGACGAGAACGTCCAGGAACAGGATGGCCTAGCGGCCAACCCTAATCAGGAGCGAACTCTAACACAATGAAAAATAAACAAAAACAAGGAAGCCGTGGAATGGCAGTTTTAAGGAATTTTAGTTATTTGGGTTGAGAGTAGGCTATGTGAAGATGATTTTCTTCATAAGCCGGCTCCAGACTCACATGCACGAACAACCGTGAACGTGGAGCCACCTACAGATGTCATCGGAATTAATAAATATTATAATCACCGAATTAATTTTAGCTGTCCTGGCCGTGGTGACACTATGCTATTAAGGGATGGCTCAGTCGTTAGATTCACATCATCCACTGATATCGAAGGTAGTTCATGGCAGTTCTAAGCTCATGAATCACTTTACAGTACCAGTCCGTCGTGTGTTTTGTTACGTCATGATCAAATGGCTTAGTACGGGAATAGAATAGGTTGCGGTTAATACAGTTCAGGAGTTTATTTCGATGGATGGTCGCTATGATAGTAACGATAAAATTTTGTCAGAGCAAATGGTGTCGGCATCGATTATTTTCATGGCCTCTTTTTGTATTTTGAAGCTTGTTTGACTATTTGGAATAGGTGATCATTCCATCCTTATTCTTTGGCCTAAGATGTTAAAGCATAGGTCAGGCATTAGTTCTGTAGGTACCATCTACCATCCGTGTCAGTGTTGAGAGGTGTTGCAAGTTTTATTTAAAACTAGCAAAAAACCCGCGTGCGCTGCAACGCCTTTATATAAAAAAAAGTTTATGTGTGCACTGTCCGCGGTAGGAAAAAAGTGAAAGAAACAACAAATCTGGAAAATATGATTTTGTATACCTTTTATATGGTTAATTTCTATCGACAGCTTTTTTAGTCAAAACCATTAGTCAAAACCGGTTTTTGATATGATATTCGTATTCAGCGGTATCGAAAACCTAAGGATACCAAGTTTCACCTTGAACCGATGGAAATCAAGTGCCCAACGCTTGGTTGAACCTAAAAAAATTAAAATCCATATTAAATCCCATTTAAAATTCAACCTGCGTGGGGACGGTTTATAATTTTGCTTTTCTCTTTTCGGTTAGCCATTACACTGCCCCCTTCTTACTTAGTGTTCGTTTCGAACACAGCTTCCGTCCCGTTCTTACCGATATTCGTTATTTGCTACCTTAAAAAACCCGAGATACCGATTTTCATTGTAATCGGAACGCCATTGGCAAATTCGTCCACCATATTGACGCGGCCATTTTGAATTTATAAGTTCTGATCAAACATTCGTTATTTACTACCTCAAAAAACCCCAGATACCGATTTTCATTGGAATCGGAACACAATTGACAAATTCGTCGGCTATATTGGCGCGGCCATTTTGAATTTCTAAATTTTGACCACAAATTCGTTATTACATTACCGACCTTAAAAACACCTAGATACCCAATTTCAATGAAATCGGAACACAATTTGCGAATTCACATTTGAGTGGCCATTTTGAATTTCGGTAATTTTTCAGCAGCCTTTTTGAATTTCGAAGCTCTGCGATGACTGGTGCGCCCGCTATAGCGCACACATGCATACATGCATACAGAAACTTCTTTTATTAATATAGATATGCCAGGACAGTTATTTTGGAGGCATTCGACACAATTTTTGCGACCTCAATCAAGAATAAGCCATATAAGTCAGACATAAATCCGCGATCGTTAAGACAGGATCTGGCACTTGCTTGTTCGGCACTATCGAAGCCGTATGAGTAACAAAGAGTACCGTTATCAGCGAAGCTGTAGAGCTGGTTGGAAGGGATTGAGAGTATGTCATTTAGAAATATAAGAAATAAAGCAAGTAACAGAATTGACCCCTGCGGGAATCCAGCAGAAAAAGGGTGGGGTTTGGATTTGGCGCCATAAAGAATTACCTCAATTGAACGTCCAGAAAGAAAACTCTCAATCGAGTTCTGAAGAACTAATTCAACACGACACACCACCAAAAAATGTGCACAACCAACATTAAATCGAGTTAATTCCATGTGAATCTCCAACTAAAGTTAAGGCAAAGGAGTCTTGTTCTACACATAACATTTATGCATCAAATACATATAACAAAACTGACCAAGCAATCTCAAATCACATTCGTTGTTGAAAATAAAAATGAACAAAAAATTTCAAATTAAAACTGCTTTCAACAAAATCATTAAAAATTTGTAATGATTTCCTCTTTTTATTTTATGGAATGTGCAGAGAACGTCCTTCGTTAATTAACTTTTAAGAAATAATTATTTTTAGAGACGAAAATTATAAGAAAATTAAATTTCTTTTTGACAGCGAAAAATAAAACAAAAATTAGTTTCAATTTTTTTTAAGGGAATCATAATTATACATAAGTCCTGTACTTAAAATGTTTCTCATTTGTAAATATTACGGAAAAACCACGGTCCAGTAAACACGTGTAAAGGAAATTTTTCTAATTAATTTTGTTTTGAAAATAAGAAATTTTTTAATACAATAAAATTTTATTATTAAAGGTGAGCAACCAAAGTTCAGTTTTTTTCACATTATTTGTGATTCATGAGTAATAAAAATTTCCATCAATCCCAATCCATTTGACAAAATCCAAACACCTTTAAATACCATCCAAAGTTCATTTATTATAGAGAAATCTCACAAATCCGACAAAGGTAGAACAGGAATAAAATTCGCAGCAGAGAGTGACATTTTTTTCTTAATATAGAATCACATAAATCATTTTCGTCCAAGGTATCATGTGATGTCTATTAATAATTCGCTAACCGTAAGATCGAATTTGTAATCAAAAAAGACGGAAAAAATATAATTTACCACTTCAACACCCGTCAAGAACCTGTTATTTTAATAATTATTGCTCGCTTGTTATTTCGCTAATCTAGATTTTTCCTGTTTGGATAAATGCAAGGAGTGACCTTCGATGAATATTCAAATCAGGATAATTTAAAGTCAAGTTCGGAAAGGTAGAGGTGCTCTTAAGTCGCGGCATGTGCAGCCGTATTTTAAATTTATTGTGAGAATATTATTTTATGGATTTTTTTTTGGATTTTATTGACCGATAAACGATCAATAAATTTACTAAAATGTTTTACATAAATTGTATTTTATTTTAGTAATGTAATCATTTTTTCAAGTAATGTATAAACAAAAATTACAAAAACTTCCTAACGGCAACGGAATATTCCATTAATGCAGCAGTTTGTGACGGTAGCATTTTTTCTTTACCTATCACCAAAGAGGTATATGGGCATTAACACGTCTAATTTTTATTTTTTTAATGCCTGAAGTAATTCAGTTACTAGCCACATGTGGAATGATTCATATTCAAAGAAATTAATTGCTCAGGGGCAAAGATCACAAAATAGCTTTTACTGAAACGATCATAGGTCGAGATCAGATCAAAGCGATTAATAATTTTTTTTGCCTAGATCGACGTCAAGTTGCAAATGCGAATCAGTTTTAAATGTCGCCTGTACTTTTGATCAATACTATTAAAATTTTTTATTTTATGGCCTAGGTACATGAAAACTCCACACAAGGACCAAGCCTTTACGTAAGTATATAGTAGTATACTTGGAGTGATTTCAGATCCAGTCTGTCAAATTACCGGATTACGTTTCCTAATTTAAGATTCGATACCTCTTCCAATCCCTGTAAAAGAATGTTTTCAAATACGTGGTACTGGATCTTAGTCAGAACTATACAAATTCAAAGAAGCAAGATTATGTCTCTGGCTTGTTCCTCCCCACGGCAACCGCAGTGGGTGTAGTATAGTATTCTCAATCTGGTAGCATGTTCCCCAATTGATCAGTTCGGCGTGGTATGTGTGCGACACCCTGTAGTCTTGTTCCATTCTGTTAAATACGTACACCTTGCGATTGCTTATTAAAGGAAGTGATGGACTCATAATATGATATATCTCTTCATCACACACAATGTATACTTGTTAATCTGATTTCACGTTGTCCTACATCTTCCTGCGACCCTGTACCCACTGAAGGGTGATCCATTATCTCCTAGCCAAGATAGAACCCTCTTTTTGACAATTTCCATTTTTTGACAATTTTTACCAGATTGGACGTTACATAGACCTCATCTAGTGTCTTAGCCGCTTAGTTATCCAGTAACATATTTACCCTAGATCCTGGTCTGGGCTTCGTCTGTATGGCTAGGAAGGCTTCTACGATTGCCAGTAGTCCTGCTTCGAAGACACTGGCAGAATTAGGAAGCTGTAGTATTTTTGGTCGTTTATTTGCAACCATCAAGCCCGCCACATCACCTTGGGGGCCGGGGGCTAAAATATGTTTGTGGGCCCTTTAAGGATTTTGAAATTCCAAAAAATATTTGAATAAAAAATATTATGGTAACGTAAGAATAAGTTCATTCAGGGCATTACATAGATACCGAACGGTCGGTTTTTAAAGGCCAATTAGCTGGTTATATCTTCCGGCGGCTCCCCGCACATTACCAGCATATAGTGGCTCAACCAGCTCGAGAATAATCAGAAATTTTCAATTTCCGGATGGCTGCCAGCTACAACCCACCAGAAGTACAGCCAGCGCTGTTAGCCAGCTAAGTGGAAGCCCCGGTTTATTCGCGGGTGACAAAGTGCAATCTAGAATAGAACAGGTCTTATGTAGACAGCCGCTTGTGCTTAGCTCTAGGGCTCAGCACTCTCCTTTCTTTTGGCAGAATCAATCCAGAAGCTATCCCAGAGGGAAAAATTTGAAGCACTACTAAGGAAAGCGAATTCGGAGCGCTGTTGATATGCTCCGATTGGATCTTTAAGGAATTGTATGGAACGAAGAAAACGGCAAACAGAGACCGGTTCTCGTTCGATGCGGTGGTCAAGCAGCATATTGAACGCGGTTGGTACTTAGTTGGGGGACCGCTTGATAAAACCGCTGTCGACATTCGCGTTTGGAAGGAGGGTTAGAAAGTTTTTCCTACTTTTGTGACTACTTTAAAAACGCTTCTAAAAAAAGTAGCAGTGCAAGGACTGCTCCCCACTGCGATCATGCAATGTTAAAAAAGATATAGAACTGGGATGGGAAAGCGAACGCCCAAGCTGTTTAAGAGTGTTCTAGCTTCATTTCCCGCTGGGTAAGTTTTCTCTTTTTCGTAATACTCAGTTCGAGCTTATAATACTTCAGTGGTAGTAAAAAGACTACTTAAGGCCAAGCCAAATCTCCCAATCTAATCTTTGATAAAGGTCTTCAATCTGTTTTTCCTCAATTATGGATGTGTTTTTTTTATTGTGATACCTGTTGGTGTTGCAACTGGTGAGCGTGGTTTCAGTAAATTAAAAAAAAATGATATAAAATATATCTAAGATCATGTATGGGTCAGTCACGTTTAAATCATTGCATGATGTTATCAATGGAACGAGAGCTGTCGAAAAATATAGAATATGGCGATGTCATCGACGACTTTGCGGAAAATAAAATAAGAAAAATAGTGTTTACTATTTAAATATGATGAGTAGAAGAATCCATATCCATACAAACATAAAATATATTTTAGAGCGCTGCATGCTTGGGTTTTAGGCTCTAGATTAGTGCTTGCTTGACAATTTGGGTTTCAAGATTGTTTCGGGGCCCCTAGGCGATTTGTATGAAGAGATATGGGGTTTTCACTTTTTGCGTTTCAATCTATTTTCGGGGCCCCCCTCTGGCCTGGGGCCCGGGGCAATTCGTCCCAGTTGCCCCCCCCCTTAGATGGCGGGCCTGGCAACCATAGAACTACGTCATAGTTATTGTCAGGCAGGAAGGTTCCCATTCTTCTTTGGTCTGTATCTAGACATAAAAATCTTCGTTGAAATGGAGTTTCGTTGCCATGTAGTCTAATGGCCCTTCTATCACCCCCAGTGGTAGAGAGATCAGTAGATTGGTGTGTCCGTACACGACCTCCACTTAACAGCCCACTTCCCGTTGCCTCAGTGCCGTTTAGATTGCTTGATGCGTAGATGAGGAGGCAGCAGAACGATATTATATTCGTTACTTTAGTGAAGATTGTGCACAAAGTTCACGCTACTCTTTTTTGGAAATGGCCTAATTTGGATTGGTTATATTCAGGGCCGGATTTACGTTTGAGAGGCCCCTGGGCACTTTTCATGTGGGGGCCCTTGTAAGGCTGCCAATTTCAACAGAATTGACTCACAAATGTGTTGCTTTACAGTAATCATATTTTCAAACTTTTCTCTGTAGGCTGTGAAAGCTTTTTGTTTCATATTGCTGCAAATGCTTTTGCGCTTACAAATGCTGGGGCATGCTGGTCCGGCTGCGAATGCTTCACGTTACACAAAACAAATAGTTTTCTCCCCTCTAAACAAAGTACCATTTTACTATATAAAGTTGGACCATGAAAAAAAATGCTGAAGGAAAGCAAAGTTCTTCACAGCCTTGGAGAGCAACGCTTTGAAAAACTCTGAGCAAACAGAAAGCATTTCACAGCAAAGTGTTTTAAAGCCGAAGCATTTGCAGCCGGACCAGTATGCTCCTGAAAGCCTTTAAGTAAAGTGAAAGCAACAGCATTCGCAGCAATATGAAACAAACAGCTTTTACAGTCTACAGCAAAGTAAGTTTAAAAATATGTGCTTTGCTTTAAAGCTACTGACAGATACAGGCGCAAATGCGGTGCATGCAATGACAGATAGAATAGAGGTATGTGTATTCAAATGCGAGCTAACCAAATGTGGCTTGAGCGCTACGCACACACCGCGTAAGTTGCTCTACTTTTTACTTTTTGCACGTTGCCGCGACTTAATGTAAAATAATTGTTTGTGTTTTGTGTGGTGTGTTGGTGTTGATGGGGATAGTAAATTTGTTGAATTTCGTAGTTAATCCGAATCTTTATTCAAGGAAATTAGCACCTAAAACAAAGACAAGTCCTGTACGATAGAAAAATAATACGCAAATCATACAGCTTTTTCAACTTACTATTTCCTATTACGACCATTTGCCACTTTCTTTTTTAGGTTGTATCAAAGTCGGAACGCGCCGCCGACACCGCACCAATATTTCAGTGAAAAGTTCGCACATACCGCGAAGCCAATGTCCGCACCGCAATTGCGCTTGTATCTGTCAGTAGCTTCCCAGCGGGAAATAAAGCAAGTGCTTCCACTGGAAGCTTTAGTGATGCGCTTCTAGAGTATTTCGTATCGGAAGTAGGTTTGATGCAAGCTGCGAATTCTCTTGGTACATGACAATTCCCTGTGGATTTGCTTTGATTTCAGTTTTCATAGGTCTGAGCAACTAATGAGTAGTGATTTGTGAAGGAGCATAACTGGAAATTTTTGTGTGAATATCAAAATGTTCTTTATGTCTAATGCTCAAAAATGCTCTGTTTTTAAGTATGAAATATTTACTCTCTCTTCAGCTCTTTTCCTTCCTCTTTAATTAAAAAAAAGCTTAAAAGCTTCGCATATCCAAACAGAACCATAATCGCAAGTGCTTCCCGCTGCATTCATTTAACAAGCTTCAGAAGCGCGTTTAAGGAAAGAAAGGGGAAGCGCATCTTTCTGATGACATCCCCATGTAAAATTGCAATGAAGTGGAATGGAACAGGCAAGCACTCCGTGCTTCCAAAGACGCGCATTAACTGCCGTGTGGAAGCGCTCTTCTTCCCCGCTGGGAAGCTGTGGAGAGTTGACCCCGCTCTATAGTGTCATGACAAGCCGGGTTTACCACACTATTGTTATCTAAGCTGTTATGGATAATTCTAGTTTTCAGCATGCGAAGTACCCAGCAGGGAAGAGGAGCGCTTCCACACGGCGGTTAATGCGCTTCTTTGGAAGCATGGAGTGCTTGCCCGTTCCATTCCACTTCATTGCCATTTTACATGGGGATGTCATCAGAAAGATGCGATTCCCCTTTCTTTCCTTAAACGCGCTTCTGAAGCGTGTTAAATGGATGCAGCGGGAAGCACTTGCGATTATGGTTCTGTTTGGATATGTGAAGCTTTTAAGCTTTTTTTTTAATTGAAGAGGAAGGAAAAGAGATAAAGAGAGACTTTCATACTTAAAAACAGAAAGTCTACTATTTTACCTCTCTCTTTTTTGAGCATTAAATATAAGAAAAACAATGTTTTGATTTCTGATACAAAACTTTATTTAAATTCATGAGGTAACATTAACATACAAAAATTAAGAAAATTCAGATATTTAAATAAAGAACATAAAAAACATAACATAACAGAACACTAAATATAACGTAACTTCACACTAATCACTATACTCATCACTTGCGTTGCGAAGACCGACGAAAACTGACACAGCGAATTGTCATGTATCTACAAAGAATAAAGAGAATTCGCAGCTTGCACCAAACCTCCTTCCGATTCGTAGACTCTGGAAGCGCATCACTAAAGCTTCCAGTGGAAGCACTTGCTTTATTTCCCGCTGGGTATCTACTGATTAAGACCGTTGCGGATCTCGAATTCCACCAAGGCGTGCTGGATAGCTTCATTGCTGATGTTTTTGAAGTAGGCAAAGGGACCTATGATATATGGTTTTCGAGGTATACCCGTAGCATACGCATTATAGCTTAAGCTTTTGAATTATTAATTCCTGATTGTGTACGTTGGCATTCATTCTCCCACTAAAAGGGGGTTATGTTGATGTACTCTCCCCAAGCGTGCCTACTGACTAGTATATCTTATTGAAAGTTAGTACTAACAGCTTCCGAAGTTAATTTGAGTACCTTTAAATTATAACTGGACTGTTTGATCGTCATTAAAATTTGTTTCAATTTTTGAAGTTGGAAGTACAATATTAATTGCAATAATAAACTTTAACTCTTACGTGCCTATAATAAGAAGCAATGATTCTGTGTTTTCCATCATTATTAGGAAATTCGTATGATGGTAAAAAAAAATATAACAAAATATAAATTAAATATACTAAATTGTAGCCAATTGAAATATCGCATAGTGCACGTTAATGTGTAAGAAAAAGTCTAGAAATATTCTCCTTATTTCAAAATTGGAGAAGAGTGGCAAATGACCGTAGGAAGACAAAAATCGGGGAGGCTCAGATTTGCTTTGGTTGGGAGGCCATTCCTTGCTTGGGCAGTTTCGAGAACTCACCTTGGTAGCTACCGGTGTCGAACCAGAAGTTAATCTATGATGTTCGAAAATTGATCGCTTACCATAAATCACCACTAATCATGTTCGAATATTCACCGGTAAGGTAACCATAGTCTCACCACCATATTCTTTTTATAATTAAGTGATATATTGGAAATTATGTACATTTTTGAGGTTATGCCACTGATCGAAAGTTTTTTTAGAGTTCGTCGTTTTTCAAAATGGTATTTCGAAAGATGTGTGATGCAAATAATAATAGTAAACAGTAATTAAAAGTTTTTCTACAAATATACAGAAATTGTAGTAAATTACAGATTTTACAGTAAATATCCACGTATTTTTAAAAAAAATAGTTTTAAGAACACAAATGTCAAATTTTTCTTCGAAAATCCACCTCTTAACCACATATACCACTCGATAAGAACTAACCACATTAATGCTAAATGGCCAGATCTCCACGATGATTCGTTACCTGTGGTAAAATTGAGTTTTCAGCAGAGAGGGGCAAAACAGCAAGAGGTAGCGCCACCAAAAAGGTAGCTACCACTGGTGAATTCTGGAAAGTGCCCCTTGTGAAAATTTTATAAAACAGTGAAGTTATTTAACAGAATCTTTATAAGGTTTATATTTACTACCCCAAAATTCATTTATATTCAATTATTCACTCTTTCCCTTAATAACAATACTTGAATACTAAATTTCTATTAAAAATTTTTAGAAAACAACAGAATTAATTACCCAATATACAAATATAAAAATTCGTACAAAACTAAAACAAACTTCATAATGAAAACTTTTTATTCCTGCACCGAATATCATTGTGATTGCAGCTATTTAATATCAACAATATATTTCAGGACATGTAGCAGAAATACAATAGCGAAACAAACGGGTGAATAAAAACATTTGTATTGCCACAAATTGCCCATAACATATTTTCAATACGTATTGAATGTTCAAATCACAATAAATTAAAATGGAATCAAAAAGCCATATTTCAACACATTTCCGCGAATAATTGTATTATTAATAAAGCAACAAAGGAGATTTGCATTAAACATGAAAAACACCAGGCTATCATCACAATTGATCTTAACAATTTCATCACTAAAATTTGCATTTCCATTTAAATATTGTTTGCAATTAAATTAATTGGTGATCGAATTTTATTGTTGTTGTCCATTAAAATATAATTCGATTTTCATAAATACTCACCCCGAAAGAAATACGCGAGTAAACAATACAGAGGCTGATGACAAAAATAATATTCATTCGCTTTAAACCACGAAAGTTTTAATTGAAAACGTTTTTTTCACGATTACAAAATTTCAATTAATTAATTATAAAAGTTTTTTTTTGTTTTTGATTAAAGTAAAAATCACTTGGAAAATGCCACGAGAATGAAAGTTTGAAAATTTGTAAAATACTGAAGTGACCTCTGTGGCCGCGAGATACCTGAGCGAAAAATTACCTTAAAGCGAGACATGAGATCAAAGGTGAGTGTCTGGTCGCGATTTAATCGCAAAATGCTTGCTAGCTAAACTGAAAAACTGGAAAAATGTGCAACAAGAAGAAAACTTTCTTATGTAGGCGACATTAATGCTGGGGGTGCGCTTAGGTATTGTTTATTAAATTGTTGACTGTTGTGTTTTTTTTTGTTCTATGGTTTCTTTTCAACAACATTAAACAAGATTAAACATAAACAAGTTGGCACAGGTTTGCAAGCCGGCGCTTTTTAATGGATGGGGTCAGATTACGGTTTGATATAAAAATGTTAAGAAACGCTAAAATTAGGTCACTTTGAAACTAATGCCATTGAAGATTTGTGCAATTGCAGGTAAGAGCCAAATTGATGTGAAATAGAGTTAAGATAAAGGATTTTTTGTAAATATGAGATCTGAGGAAAGTCTTCGAGATAAAAATTAATAAATTCTGCGCCTGAGCATCAAGCGAAAGGCTAAGCACCCTTTTAGTCCGGGGAAATTAGCATATTAGCATACAAAATTCCAAAATGGCTGAAAACTGCTCCACAGCCTTCCTTGGGACTTTTTAAGAAAACAATTTCGGAATCACAAAAAATAAAACATGGCCGCCGGAGATATCGCGTTTTTCCCGGGTTCTCGTTGTATCTCGGTTTCTATATGTCGTACAAATCCGTACGAGGGCCCAAAATGTTGACAATGAAATTCTCTACAACTTTAGTTGTTACAAACATGTTGACCCGATTAACCCTTTTAAAGTTATTCAAGGTCAAAGTTTCAAAAAATCAGTTTTTGGTCAAAAAATGACTCAGAAACTGATTTTTGAGAAATTTTTTTTGTTCTATTTATACAAAAGATTATTGCCTACCCTAATGACACCCTTGCCATTCTTTCGAAAACTTTTCGGAAAATTTTGCAAAAATCAATTGTTAGTGATTTTTTGGCCGAAAGGTGATTTTTGGAAACTTTGACCTCGAATAACTTCGAAAGGGTTAAGTTTTCAAGAAAATGCAACAGGGCTTTTTTGTAGGCAATAACGTTCCGTATTGACTGATCGAAAAAAGCAGTTTTTGAGTGATTTTTTGTCCAAAAAGTGATTTTTGATAACTTTGACCTTGGATAACTTTAAAAGGGTTAATCGGGTCAACATGTTTGTAAGAACTAAAGTTGTAGACAATTTCATTGTCAACATTTTGGGCCCTGGTACAGGGTTGTACGACGTATAGAAACCGAGATACATGGAGAACACGGGAAAGACGCGATATCTCCGGCGGCCATGTTTTATTTTTTGTGATTCCGAAATTGCTTTCTTAAAAAGTCCCAAGGAGGCTGTGGACCAATTTTCACCCTAAAACGTGGAATATGACGCTCGGAACGCCCCACGCATCGAGACTACTGGTACCTTATGTTTTTTGGGGCGCTGATCACAAAAATCGGGGTCCCGTGGTTGGAACCAGTGGCGTAGCTATCGGGGTGCTAGGCGGTGCCATGCACCGGGGCCCCCAAGCTCAGGGGGCCCCTCGGCAGCTGGCCAGCAAACCTCGAACTGACCTAGCAATAACGTATTAGACACACTAATAGCTCAATTAAATACACGTTTTACTGGTATGAATAAAGTCTGTCAAATATTCAGTTTACTATCACCAAACTTTTTATTAGTTGTAGATGAAGCAACTTTATTACAAAAGTGTGATCAATGCTTAAGTACATATTCTGATATAATAGGCCCCCATTTTTTCTCTTTAATTTCTTAATATTTACCACCTAGTTCTACCTGAATTGACCCAGACATGTACTGTTCACCAATTGAACGACTGACAATCTCTATCTTTCTTTTAGTTATTGATGTTCGATAAGTGGTACCAGTGCCAGTTTTAGCACTACCAGCGCCCCTGGGCGAGTTTTCTGCGTCGTCGCCCCTACTTGCTATACAAACCGATGTGAAAAAAAGCAGAAAATAAAATAAGGGAAAGAATGAAATAATAACCATTTATTTACAAAAAAAACTAATAGAATTTTACTTTTCTGGCTTTTCTATCGGCAAACTGTATTATTAAGACATCGAAGTCTATGTTTATGCAATTTCATTCTCGATTGACAAAGTTGTCAAGTTTGTCAATCTGGATTGAGATATTGTCGATCGCAGATAGGTTTTTATCAGTTTAAGCTTTGAAAAACTCCTTTCTCCACTAACAACCGTTACAGGTATAGTTATCAATATTCGCAATTCTATCCATACATTTGGATACAGTTCTTGCATCTTGCGATCTTCAATGAAATTTGAAATATAGGTAGACAGGAATAACAACATTATATTGATCAGGCAAAAACGATTTCAGGCTTTTGAGCTCATACAACCATTTTTATCTGATTTCGAGCCTACAGTTAATTTTATTGGGAGATCATCGCAGAATTTGAAAAATTCAACTTTAATTTTATTTTCTAGTGAAATTATAGGCTTATCGCGGGCAGTTTCACCAGCTTGGCGTTTAACACGTCTGGGGGCTCTTAGACCCTTCGGATTGGTCCGGCTTTTTAAATACTGTCACAAAATAGTTGTTTAAACATTATATAGTATGTATATAAATTTCAGCTTTTATATTTTAACGTAAAGGAGCTCTGTTTTTGCGCACCTTTAACACGTGATACCGAACGAAGGCACCACTAGTCAAGATTTGTAACCCCCGACCGTTTTTACCTACAGTAGTGATAATACACAGGAAAAATTTAGCCTTATACTTTGACGTAGGTCTGGAAGGTCCTGGCTCTTAGTCTATAATGATCAGTTCAGTTAATCCTGCATCAGTCGACTCATTGACTCGTATAAATTCTATGAAATGCTCTTTTATTATTATGTTATTGTCATCTGATGATAAGTCAACTAATCATATTGTCAATGAAAGTTGCTCTACCTGACTAATACCCGTGATGCAATCAGCTGTAATAGCATAAAATATGGATTTTTTGAAGCGCGATATGATTTCAGATTTCACTTTTTCACCCATCAGCTCTATTAATTCATTTTGAATATTTTTCGCAATAGTCGTCTGAAATATCACCTTTCACACCAGTAGTTGGACTACACTCAAGAACTTTCCGTATATAGTTTGTGGTTTGTCTGAAGTGCCTCAGAACGCCATATAATTTTCAGCTAAATAAAGTGTAATAGAGGTAAAACCATAAAAGAAAACGACGAGAAAAGTCTCGTTTTCCATGCGCAGTAGAACCCCCATGCCATTCCCGTCCTTTATTCCAGTCGCAACAAATTTCGATGGGGAAATTTGAAAATACATAAGCTCATTTCTTATCCATATGTACGCAATTTTTATTTGTGTGCAGTTTCCATTTCTCCTGCTTCGCGCTCTGTCGTCTTCTTTTATGGTTTTACCTCTATGTATCAATCTAGACAAAACATCCATCCACACCACAAAAGAAGCTCTTCATTAAGATACGTTTAATCTGAAGTTTTATGACTTTTACAGCAGTATTTGAGTGGGCTATAAGGAATGTGGAGACTCTTAAAGGTGACCTGGCCGCTGCCGAGAATGCAACAAATCACAATATGCAACTGGAGTGCCTTCGGCGCCCTTGGCGGTCGCCCAACCGCGCCCTGCCCTAACGCCGCTACTGAGTGGTACTGGGTATCCTATTTTGATAAATCAATATTTTTATTTTTACTTATAATAAACATTTTATTATTTATCTACTTTGTTTTATTGCCTCCTAATAACTATAGGTATATTATTAATTGTAATCCACTTCGTTATTGTTTTAAATAAGGCCCCAACTTTTTTTTCGCACCGGGGCCGCTGGTCACGTAGCTACGCCACTGGTTGGATCACCCCATTTTTAGGGTTTTTTCGTTACAATGTTTATAAGACCCCCAAATAATACTCTGGAATGTGCACATTGTACCAAAAATTGGCAAATTTTGGTGCGTCTATAAAAACTGAGCTCAACTCAACTGAGCCGCCTTAAAATTCAAGTAAAACTCAGAAATTAAGTTGACTGGTATGCTTATCAGTTTATATGCTGAGAACACATCACTCACTACAACTTTTTTTTTCACATTATTTTAAGGCGACATTTGTACATAGCTACCGACATGCAAGTGTATCAAGAAAAGTTTCATGTTTTAAAAGTTTTGTCCAAGACCAAGCAAGGAAGAACTTGAAATTGCTTGGAACCTGGCCAACTTGAGTAGTAGTAGCCTTTGCTAAATCAGCACCTTGCCACTCTTCTTAACTTTATTGCTGTTGTCTGGAGCGGCTGTGAATTTCGCTTTTTATAAAAGTACGAATTTATTAGTAGCTGCGACGCCGACAGTTGTTTTCCTTAATGGATGATGGCGTTGTAGTTTTGATTTAATTCTTTGTGAATGATAAGTAGGATGAATAATTATGAATTACAAATCCTTGATGGAAAATTTTTGACAACTACAATAGGAAGTGCTTTTTGATTTTGCATCGTGGTTAAAGTTACTTTTGTTGACGTTTATTCAGGCCTATTCTGAACTCCGCTGGAATTTTCTTGCAACCGTATGCTACCAATGTAAGAAAATTCCAGCGGAGTTCAAAATAGGCCAGTGTATTTACAACACAAGTTTAGATAACTTAAAGTGATTAAGTGATTAAATGGATTCTTTTACAAACTATACTATAACAAATTAACAAAAATCCATTGTTGGAAAAAAACAAAAATCCATTGTTGCAAATGCGTTTAAAATTTAATTTAATTTAAAGATATGAAGCTTGTAGGTTATGAACAACTCAGTGGGTTTTCCAGTTTAGGTACAACTTTATTTTTTTAGATTAATTGTTTCTAAAAAAAATTATTATGACGCGAATTTTAAACCAATGATGACTGAAACTTATCTTCTTAAATGATGTTTAAACCAATTTTAATAGGATAGTAATATATGTAGGTATACCTCGAAATAAGTACTGTATTCCTAATTTAATTTGGTACATGATACCAAAAAATAAATACTGTGATCCTAATATCAATATTTCATTACTTTACAAAACAGAAAGTAGCCATCAAGAATGTCCAATTCAGGACAGGACAAGACTTGTTAGATAAACAACTAATCAATAAGCCAATTTTAACGTTCTGCAAATATTATATTTTGTCAAACTTTGAATACATTGTGTTATTGGGAAATTTCAGCTATAGGTACTATGTATACTAGAGAAGAAGATATGTTACTACTATGCGATACTATACATACATATGGGTCATTCCACGTCAAATCGACCGCTATTGAACCTGACCCTTTTTGATTTGGCTGAAACTTTGTGATTTCGTTCTACCTTATCAAAAACATTTTTCATAATTTTTTCAAATTTTTTTACCCTTTCATTGACGTGGAATGATCCACCCATATGTAGGTATATTAAAAATATAAGTAAAAAAATGATTAAAAGTTCTTTAAATTCTTCCGAAATAATTTTAACACATACCAAATCAATAATTACGAGAGCCGTTCGGAAAATAACATTTGTTGCGGCCAGTATTAACCTTGACATATGCATCCAGACGCAAAAACTTTTCTAAAAGTTCTTAATAGCAAGCTTGACATTCGAAAAAAATAGTAGCTCTTGTTTTAGCTACACGACATTATGTTTGGCTTTATGACAATTTTTCTTCAATTTCCAGAGAAAGCAATTAATTTCTTAATTTGAAAGAGAATTCCATTTTCCACCTTCGCACGCTTGCGTTTACCGGAACAACTTTTGCGTCCGGATGCATACGTCCTCGTTTATAATGACCTTTAGGCTATAAAAAGAAGCATGGATAGATTTGTTTGTTACATTCATCTTAAAAATAAAGCTTTCCATTATTTTTCAGCAAAATAACTATTTTAGTTCGAGCATTGATTGTTTGATCTTTCACGAATTTCCGAATCTCCAATTTATACAACGCAGCCGCCTTGGAATGTCAGCCACATATCTTCTCTTCACTTCCAAATGAACATCTGGTAATTACTTGAACCCAAGTCGGGGCTGTAAGTTGGATGGTCGGAAATCCCCTATTTGAATTGGCTCCAAAGATTTTCGATTAGCTGTCCATTAGGGAGGTGACAAAACCGCACAACCGGATGTCAAGAAGCAAAAACCTTTAATTCGACTTAAGAATTGATCGTCATAAAATCAACAAGCAATATCGCCTCAGTATGCCAAAAAGACAATTACCATATCTTTCCTGAACGAGAAAGTTTGACTAACTGTATTCAGCTTGTTTGGTTAAGCGTTGGTGTTTACAATTGTATTGTCTCATCGCCAATCACAATAAATTGTGTACCAACATTTTTCTCCTTTTCTGACAAGGGGAGCTACCACAACTGTATCCACTATGAATGTCTTCTTCGTTGACAAAAGGAAACTTGCTGATACTCAATCTCAGTACAAAGTTCAATATTGTTAAGAACTTGTTGGTATGCAAAATAAACCATCTCCTCCCATCTCAAACCACAGCATTGTTGTTGTAATTTAATATAAAAACGCTCTCAGATTACTCATTCGAAGTATCTTGGGTTTCGAGATTGTACGCACATGGCGAATGCGGTGTAGATTATATCAATTTTGGATTTTGTGCTTAGTGAACTAGGTTGATGCTCATGTTAAACTCATGGTTGATGCTCATGTTACGGATGCTCATGTTAAAGGGTTATCTTCGTGGATGTATACACGGCCCTAAAAGAGCTTTTTTTATCACTACTGCGAAAACATAAAAATACAAATTTTATAGAATAAGCCTAATTTTCAACCTAATGCCCTAGCTTCACCGGCTTTAGTTCAATAATATTCAGTTCAATCAAACTTAAGTGGCTTCACTGGCTAAAGTCCAGTTCAGTGCTTGAAATTGTTGTTGCTTTTTCCCCAGAAGTCAGAAATGCAAAAGCTCACTGGAATGGCATTCCATTATTCCATTTGACTACTCTCTTTTGAGCGAGCTTTTACGTTTTACTTGAGTTCGAGTTGGGCGAGGTCTGCTTTTTCCTTATTTAATATGTGGAAATTGTATGCGAACCGAGATTATTTTAAAGCTGATTTTACCAATTTGCTCGAACTTGCGTAGTTCGGCCGTCGAAGCCGGAGTATAAGCCTACGATTCTTGTCCCTTTTTTATGTGAAGGAGTAGCTCTAAAGGTACTAGTAAATACCCTCTTTATACTGCCGGGGGTTCTATCATTGGGTCCAATGTCACAAGCTCTATTCTGTAAGATAGTAGAGAGAAGAGTGAAAGAGCTGCGGTCATGAGTTCAGATAACGGTGCAATATTTAGTAGAGTAAAAACCAAAAAAGAAGAAAACGACTTTCCCATTCGCTCTAGTTGTTTGAAAGCGCAGCTTATTCACTCATGCTGCACGCTCCGTTTTCTTCTTAGAGGAAAACCCATAAAAGAAGAAAACGAACTTCCCATTCGCTCTGGTTGTTTGAGTGAAAAAGCTGCGCTTTCAAACAACCAGAGCGAATGGGACACTCGTTTTCTTCTTTTATGGTTTTTACTCTAGTTGGTTTTTCCTCTTAGTTTCCTCCCTTAGTTTGAAGGACTGAAGAAAATAGGATAGGTTGAGGGGTCGAGCGATGTTGAAGGAGATGGCGATGAACCTTGCGATTAAATTCTAGAATGTTTTACCAATTTGAAAATACTGACTGCAGAAGATTGGCCTACAATCGACTTTGTCTATTAATAAACGAACTTCGAGACCGTATACATAAATATAAGTACATATGAATACCTCAATCATCCAAGAATTCGTTGACTTATTAACATTGAAATCAAAGATATCGATAAATGTTGTATACCGAAAACAATAGCTAATCTATAGAAATCCTCCACTTAGCTTAGAAAACACATTGAAAATTTATTGTTGTGTTAGAAATAAAAATATTCATACATGATTTATCTAAGGTGAAAATGACCAGTCGTATCTAAACAATTCTTTTCCGTGAATCGATGTATGTGAATGCATACTGGCAACATGCTAATAAGAAACATCTATTGCTCAACCCTCGAGATATTTGTGGTACCACTGACATACTAACCCCTTTCCTTTTTACAGTTGATTTCAAGAAGTATAAAATACATTCATCAATTCTTCTTTTCTGGTTGAGAATGGTTATAAATTGATTTCAGGCAGTCTCCACCTCCTGGCAGCAATTTATTATGGTGCCATCAAGCAAGACGAAAACTGGTTTTCAAGGCGGAAAAGACTTGCAACGGAAGATTTCCAAATTTAAGTAGCAAAAAGGAATCGCTAAAAAATCGAAGCCAAGAAATGAATAATTTACAGGTTTCTTCTGATGGAGGAATTTTGTTATCTTTCTGAGATGACAATCCAATATATGAAGTGCCACTGGAGGTTCACCCTGGAGAAACATTTACCATTTTGATATGAAAAGGTTAAATAATTTTAAGGCTTATCGAAAAACGAAAAGATATACAAGAAATACCCAAGAGATTCGTATAAATATTAGAGGATGACGAAAGCAGCTTCTAGGTATTCAGAATTTATATGTCGTAAAGATGAGGTCGATGAATCTAAGAAATTTTGTAAAATTTTTGTTGCGATTTTTAATATAATACGATTTTTTTTAACTCATTTTATTTTTAATGGTATGTGAAATATTTTCAATGTGCATTCTTTCCTGTAACCTTAAAGTTAACCGTTTGCAATAATTTCAATTTTATATATGTATTAAATGTATACACAAGGAGTAACTAATTTTAAGTAAAAGATTAGAGAATGTAATGGAAACTGACTTAGTTCACGACCACAATGCCGCCATCGCACCTAGCAACGACAGAATTTGACCATCGCACACTAAACCTAAATGGTGTTATGTGCAGTGCTAGGTGCGATGGCTGCATTGTGGCCGTGCACTTAGTGAAACTGAAAGAAAACTGTTTATTTTTGGGAAGTATGAAGTAGAATTTCATCATCACCAAAACTACCCAGTTGGGAAAAGAAGAACCCATTCAAGAAGAATTGATTCAGAATGCATTCCGAAGGAACCAGTTGAATCCTTTTCTGATTCTGGGGAATGCCAAGGGAATCGAATGTATTCCCAGTTCGTTGCAAAGAGTAAAAAAATGTCCAATTAATTCTAAGGAATCAATTCCGAACCGATTCTAGGGAATGCAGAGAGGAATGAATTGGTTCCGCCCTTTGACATCCCAATGCAAAAAGAATCGGTTCTCTACATGTCTTTTAATCTGAAGTGGAATCACTTCCAATGTACTGGAATCAATTCTGAATCCATTCTGAATGCATTGTGTTCCCAACTGGGTATACAGCAAACCACAACTGAGGAGTGTCTGATCAAAAGGGCGCATTTCCATCATAAACAAACTTTACAGAATTCGAAAAAAACTGCCTCTTCCTATAAATAAAATGCTAAAATATATTTAAATGCACATTCATGTGAAGGTTAAGACTACAATATGATATGGGTTTTTTATTTAAAAAAATACACATTAAAACTATGTTTTTTTTAATTATTTGTTTAGAAATAGGCCTTTTCGATCGGGATTTTGAGAAGTACGACCTTTTGATTAGACACTTCAAGAAATAAACCTTTTTGAATAGAATTTTTGGAAATACTTGCAGTGAAGTTTTTTGGGGTTCTGTCAAAAGCAAAAATTCTTTTAGCAAGATTTTTATGTCCACCTATCCACTCCTAGTATAACTTTGGGCTCAAATTAAATTTTCTATTGTGTTAGGGCTCTAATACCAAAGTACCAAAATGCCAAAGTACCAACCTACCAAATAAAGCCAACTTTAACATCAAAATTTGCTAATATCTTCAAAAATAAAGGCCGTAACACAAAAATTGTTGGACATTATTTGTAGGAAATTGTCCGTGCTTTCCAATTTTGGAAAAAAAATATTGACTAACTACGTATTTTTGGGGAAAAAGGTAGTTGAAGTTGATAATTTTGTTAAAAAAACCAAATTTTGACTTTGATGACTCATTGCTCTGGAAGGTGGTAGGGTAGAACCGTATTCTGCGTGCAGTGCAGTTTGTGGTTCTTTTAAATAAAATATTTTAGTACGGTGAGAGTATTTTTTCTAAAAAAAACACACTTCCTTATAATTTTTTGGAATTTTTTTTATGGAAAGACGCACCATTTGAATAAGTTTTTAGGCTCGATAGACTTTTATGCCATATTATCAAAATAATTTTAAAATAAAAAAAAGTTGGAAACGGAAATACGCCCTTTTGAACAGACACTCCTCAACTAACAATTTTTTAATCTGATATGGATTGTATTGTAGGTTATATTGTTAACATCGCAAAATTTGGAAAAGGCCTCATTTCGGGGTTTTTTTATAAAAATTGACTTTCTCTATTTTGCATATTCACGTATAGGCCAATGTGTTATGAACAAAAAGGGCTCATACGTAGTTTCAATAGTGGTGAAAAACACGTGACTGCCACCGAGATGAAACCGTTTCGACAGTACTATTTTGAGTTGGACGTTTGATTACATGCAGAATCTCCAACTGCCAATTTCCCTAGTCCAGGAGTATAGTTTCTATATTCACAATATTCAAAACCGGACCAGCAATGTTCTACTTCTACCAGGACGGTCAAGTGCTCAAGCAGCCCAACGAAGTGGCATTTTTTTCGAATGAATATGTTCGTTCTCTTTACAAGAGTAACAGACGGAGGAGGGTGAAAGGCGAGTGTTTCGCGCCTCAAAACGAAACAAATACCGGACTGGTCCTCCAGGTTGGGGGTTGGGCGGCAGGCTGACAACCTTCCACCGTAAAAACCCACCCGTCACGAATCTTCAAGGCAGGCCTCGGAGAGGACGGACTGAACGGCAACGACCCAGGCAACGGAATATGGAATTCGATTTTGGAACTTGGAACGTCAGAACGCTCAACAGGACAGGCGCTCTGCGTTCGCTTTTATTATTGCTGAAAAAATACGACATAGCAATCACCGCTCTACAGGAAACTAAATGGACTCAGAGTGGCATTACGGATCACAGAACCCACACGATACTCTCCAATGGTTCATCGAATGGAAGAAGAGAGTTCGGAGTTGCCTTCATCGTGGAAAAGAAAATGAAATCACTGATTCTGGACTTCAAGCCAGTAAGTAACAGAACATGAACGCTTCGCATCAAAACAAGACTACATAACATTAGCCTCATAAACGTCCAGGCGCCCACAGAAGACAAGACGGATGAAGAAAAAGAGCCAAGAGCTAACAAACGCCATCAGAATAATACCGTCAAACGATATTAAAATGGTGCTTGGAGACCTGAACGCTAAAGTAGGAAAAGAAGAAGAGTTCCTGGGAGTGATAGGAAAGCATAGCCTACACAAAGTTACCAATGACAATGGTAGTAGATTAATCGATCTCTCTAGCTCGAACTCAATGGTAGTAAGTTCGACAATGTTCCCGCACAAAAATATTCATAAGATGACGTGGCAGTCACCAGACGAGGTAACAAATAATCAAATTGATCACGTCCTAATTGAGAGAAGAGGGGCCACCAGTATACTGGATGTAAGAACAATGAGAGGGGCGTGCTGTGGCTCGGACCACTATTTAGTCAAAGAGAAATTTAGATCCCGTATAGCGACAAAAACACACAGAGGGCAAACACAACCAAAATACGACATAGATAAGCTAAAACTTGAAGAAAGAAGTGATGCCTATCAGAATGCTGTCGTACAAAACCTGAGAGAAATAGAAGAAGAACAGCCCAACATCAAAGCTTATACGACTGGTCAAAAGCGCAACAAATGGCTCACTGGCAAAAGTAAGGATCCAAAATGCAGTAATAGAAGAGTTCGAAGTGCGACAAGGTCTTAGACAAGGGGATGAACTGGCCCCAATGCTCTTTAACCTCGCCCTAGAATGGGTGATAAGGAAAACGTCAGTCCAGAGAAGTGCATCAATAGCAACCCAGTCTGTACAATTACTTGCGTACGCGGACGACGTGAACATCGTGGGAAGGTCCTTTTTGGCAGCAAAAGAAGTTTATGTCGGACTAAAAGAGGCGGCAAAGGACAT
The DNA here is from genome assembly GCA_963855945.1 of Thereva nobilitata. Classification (NCBI taxonomy): domain Eukaryota; kingdom Metazoa; phylum Arthropoda; class Insecta; order Diptera; family Therevidae; genus Thereva; species Thereva nobilitata. Next base: position 23,148,085 of record OY979694.1, read on the forward strand.
AGGCCTGAACATCAACGAAGAGAAAACAAAGGTGATGCAACAATCCAGAGCTGGAAGATTTAGAATGGGAAGAAATATAACTATCGACGAACACAACCTAGAAGTAGTCGATAAAACAGTCTACCTTGGGTCTACAATTACAAATTGTTGTTGTACAATATTTTTGTTGAAAATGTTCAAACACTTCTCAGTGTAAGATTTATCCAAGAAAAAATGTCTGCACGGTTCCGGTGCTCTATTCATACTTTCCGGCAGACACCCACAGACACGTACAGACATGAACCGCGCAGACAATATATTCTTCCCGCGAATACCGGCCGGGTGCGGTCCGTGTCTGTCCACATTTGCGCGGTCGTGTCACGGTAGATTAAGTGTACACCCTCTACTGCAAAGTATGGAGAGGTGTTGCAAATTTTGTTGGAGAGAAGGCGCTTCTTTGTTTTGAAAGCATTGAATTCGGCAAGATTCTTGCCGCTCCAATCAAGAATGAGTGGAATGTCCCTATTGGTTGAGTCGAATATAAGCGCGCAATCAGACATAGTTTGGCACGTTCCTGTCTTGCATCATGGAATGCGTTAGAGTAACTCAGTGTACCGTCACGAGCGAAGTGGATTGAACGGCACTGGAAGTAGAAGTTTATAAAGATTGGAAATAGACCAGGTGATATGATTGAGTCCTGGGTACACGGGTAAGATTCTTCTAATACTAGCTTCTTCTTCTATCAATAACACTTCGGAGAGGAAACACTCAATCTAGTTCTTTCGAATTGGGAATACCAATAGATAATAGAACCGGATGACACACAAAGCCTTGGGTATATGTAGAGCAACCATTCCACGTTCGCCACATCCATGCATAGTTGCTGGATGTTGAAGGCGATCTGTAGTAAAATAATTTCAAAAAGCAACAACATTAAAACTATAAAACAAAGCTTAGTGTTTTTGGTTTTTTTCAATATCAAGTTTTAATGCTAAAACCACCTAAACTCTTAGATAAATTTTGAAAAGGATTCATCTCAGGAAACTGTAACAATAATTTTCTCAAGCAATTCTTTTCTGTTCAGAATATTATTTTTCTTTGTCATAACACAGTGGTTGGTAATCTTAGAAAAAAACTGCTCAAATGGTATGTTTCAATTTTGGGAGATGAAATTTGCAATTCTATTATAAAAAAATATATTCAAAACCATTTTTAATTCCTCACCTGTGGTGCACAAAATGCAACATTCAACAATAATGCAAAAATAAAAATATCACGAAACATATTTCTTTTTTTTTTCAAAAAATTATTCACATAAATGGAATTTTATCGAGTAACTCCCTCGTAAATAAGATCGCTTATTTTCTATTCTAATCCAGTATTCAGATCGATTCTAGCCACTAATCACTATAATTTGTATTCAAGAGCGCGTGCGTTGTATACCTATAATATTTTTTATTATTGCTTATAAGATCGTGTTACGCGCTCGAAAGATCGACTCGCACTGGCCATTGAAAACTGAGATGTTACCAATATCATTTTCCTTCCCAAAAGAATATAATCACATCTGACTGGAAGAGAGAAAAAAATTTAAATCAAAATACAAAGATCCAGGGTTACAAGACAGCCGACGACGGACTTTAACAATAACAAATGCCATGCGAGAAAACCTGAATCTCACCTGCAGCACAACATCTCTGGTATTATGTTATTCGGTATGTCTGTATGTCGGAATTAACGTAATAGCGATAGTTGCGCTTTTCTAGCACCGAGTTCATTCATTATGAACTTTTATTATGGCTAGTTGTTGGCCTAAGCAATTTTTTGGTATTATCTAACTATTTTTTTCGCAATTTTGAAAGAAATTATACTCCGAAATTCGAGTAAATTAATTAACCTCACAAACCACGTCTTAAGGTATTGGCCAACATACCGCTGGAAGGTAGGTCGAGTTGGCCAGGCAGTTTGTTCTTTCCCAAAAAAAATATCTTATTCGCAGCACGAAGACACTAGGCAAATCATATTAGCTTTTTTATAGTTGCCTATTTGTGTAAATTGGTACCTTGTCATTCTAATCTTTCTTTGGGATAAAATTTATTATTAATTTTTTGGTTTTTAATTTTTTGCGAAGTTCCCAAAACTGGTTTACTTTATTACTGTTTTACGTAGGTAATCGTATCAGGCCGATATAATTCCCATTCGTAATAAAAATAAAAGTATGTTTTGACGTTTTGATTTTAATTTAGTAAAAGAAAAGAAAAAAATACATACGTGGTAATTCCCACAGTGATGCAATGTCACTGGTTGAGGTATTCAATTAATTTCCTTTTAATGTTTTTTTACCTGTTTTGTCACAGACAAAGGTGACTGGTGTGATTTTTTCAGGTGCGGAAATTTTATGTTTTCTAAAATTCCATTATTGAGAGGGTTTTACACGTTACAACGGTTGGTACGATATCGGTCTAATATGATGGTCGGATGCGACGATTGTCTCGTCTGTTTGCAATGAAACAACGGTTGTGCTGATATCGCTCGGTTGTAAGCTATTAACCAAAAACCGGCGCCGTACGTACAACCATTGCATCGTGTGCGTAAAATTTCACAACAGTTGCATCAATTTCATGTTCATGCTCCTCCGCAAATTATTAGTAGTTGAAATGTAGTTAAGTACAAAATACAACTGAAAATAATTTCAGTCGCGAGATTGTTGGCAAAAGCAATCAAGTCGAGAAAATTTAGATTAAGGTGTGGTTTGAATTATGACGATTGTCATAAAAGAACTTAGATTTCTTTACTAAAACCAAAATTGCAAAGAATTTACCTAACTTTAGATAGAAAAACCACGAAAAGTGTGATTTAAAATGAAAAATTTGGTTTGTTATATCTCAAATACGAAGTACTGAAATTAATCAAAAAAAATCCTAAGCCATTCCCACACATTCCGAGATTTTGTTGGTAATTTATTTATTCCAGCAATAAAAATTCCCGCTGGCGAAAATTTTATCATTACCAGCAGAAACGATTGTTGAAAGATCTGACGGTTACAATAGAAAATAATTTCTAAGCCTGAATTCACATCAAATCAACCTTGTTTCTACACAATGTCATCAAGTTTTGTCTTGCAAGAGCATTCAACCTGGTCTGCTTAGTTACTAATATTCTCATCTTGCCTAATTAAATAATCGTTTTTTTATGTCGAAAGTCGGAACACAGTGATGGGCTCAAATCGGGTGTCTGGGCATATCTAGAAATATCCTTGTCTGATCCATTAAACGGACCCATTAAAAGAAAAAAATGTTTTTTATACAATTTTTTCTTGTGCATGGCTAGAGCTCAGATGCAGAGTTGACACTTCCCAAGTTCTCTAGTAATTCTCCCTGGCTAGGGTGGTCTTTATTCGTAAATCGGCGAGAAGATCGTATAAAGAAGCAAAGACCTATTAAACCATCAGCCCTCCTCCTATCTACTAAAAACGACAAAGAACGTCATATTAGGGAAGGTCTTACCCACTACAGGGCATGCAATTTGCCTACCAGGCAACCAGATCTACAGAGACTGCCATTAGGCCCCCATCAACGGCCACACAAGTATGCCGAACTTCTTTCGAATAATAACTATTACTACGTTTATAAGCGGGGTTTCACTCCCGTATCTTCAATCCGAAGTGAAACTCCCGATGCGTTTATGAGCAATGGGACTGAAAATCCAAAATACTTTCTGGTTTGAGATGATGGCTCCGAGCTCGAGCTCAATGGCAACAAACACCCAATGTTTAAAGTAATGTGTTTAAAAAAATCTATAAGTAAAGAAAAATAACTTTTGTAGCAAAATAAAAGACCCAGCTTCTTCTTCACTAGGTTTTTTCCCTTCTGAAAAAAATTAAAAATTATGCTCCGGTCATCTCACTCCCAGTCAGCGTTTATAAGCATACCATAAACCGGGAGCGAAGTTTCACTCCGGCTTTTTCTTGGGGAGCGAAAGTCCAAGTTCTGGATTTTCACTCCCCGTTTATAAGCGGTGTTTCACTCCGGATCGAAACTTCCATCCGGAGGGAAACTCCCCTTATAAACATGGTATATGATTTTCACTAAGTACATAGAAGTTTTAACATTTCTTAAAGAGGGTTCTACACCATCAGTTCAGTTGTCCGTTCAGTCTCAGTTTCAGTTCAACTATCAGTTGAACTGACATGTGGACTGGAAAAACTGAAGAGAATACTGAACTGAAAACTGAACTGAGGCTCCATTGGAATCTCATCGAGCCCAGTTCAGTTAACAGTTCAAATGCGAAGTAACTGACGACTGACTCCACTTTGCTCTTTTTTTCCTAGGCTTATATAGTGATAAACATAGTGCTACAGCAATAAGGCAACCTTCATCCATTATCACAACGAAAACTCTGCGATGAGCAAGTTTGAAGATTTTAGAAGCGGGGGATGCTCTCGGATTGCATGCCCTTTAGAATCTGAAAATTTGGGAAAACCTCAGTGCACATACAAGGCAGACTTACCTGGACTTTCCCTAAGCTATCGCCGGGTGGACTAGTATGGTACACGGATGGCTCCAAAACAGCGACAGGTGTGGACGCCGGAATCTGGAGCGATAAGCTTAGGCACCCTAGCAACTGTCTTCCAAGCAGAAATGTACGCTATATTGGCTTGTACTCATGAGATATTAAGAAGGGCCTACCAAAATAAACGGATTTTTACCTTCTCTGATAGCCAAGCGGCAGCTAGGGCTATAAGGTCCCTTAGGACCAAGTCTAAATTAGTTGGGGACTGCCAACGTGCTCAATGAAAAGGCAATGAAAAAGCGGATGCCCTAGCTAAACAGGGGTCTGACATTGCAATTATCGGTCCAGAGCCGGCTATCGGAGCACCTACCAGCTTGCTGCAAAGGACCCTAGCCGATCGGACTTTGATGAAACATACTGAACGCTGGAGGCCCGCGCCTGGACTGGCCAACTCAAAGCGGTTCCTTCCTGGGCCGTCTCCTAACACGGCCAAAGAATTGTTAAAGCGCAGTAGAAATGATGTCAGGTCACTTGTTGGCTTGATTACCGGACACCGCGCCCTAAATTACCATTTATGGAGGATAGCAAAGGCGGAAGACCCCACCTGCCCCGCAATAGAGAGGAGCAGGGTTTCTTTATTCGAGGAGTCCCTGCTCGAGTATTCAAGTCCAAGCGAACTTGTTCAAGCGGTCTGGCATAAAAATATGAGGTATAGGGTGTAGTACAATAGGGCAAATGAATGGCCGCAGTACCTTTGGACCCAGTATCTCACACAAGAAAAAAAATAAGTTTCAAAAATGATAACTAAACACAAAACTAACAACTGAACTGATATGGAACTGATCGTCTAGAGCCACACAGCACAAAATTAACTGAACGGACAGTTGAACTGAAACTGAGACTGAACGAACAACTGAACTGATGGTGTAGAACACCCATAAGCGATCAACGAAAAAATTGAAATGATTTTTAATGAATGAGATATTTTTCGTATGTAGTAAAAAAGCAAACCGTGTTTTACGTGTTATATGTCATTCACAAAAATTTCCACATAAAATGAAGCAGGCAGGTATGAAGGAAAAATCAAACCTTTAATTTTTACTTCATACAGCTGCCAACTTCGAAAATTTGTTTTTTATACACGCATGCTAAGGAATAATTTCGAATTGGTTACGATAAGCACATGCACAGCACAGGTTGACCTTAAGGAAACGCCATCGACGAAGCTTTTGCTGACCTGAATAAAGGTCCGGTTACACGCAACGATCTGCTTGTGCCAATTGGCTTGCGCAATTTGTCAATTTAGCAAGTGAATCGTTGCGTGTAAACGCAATTTTTAGCTTGCGCAAGCCAAAAAGTTTGCCTTGTGCAAAATATGTGTTCTTAGAAAATGTTCAACCCTCAGCTACAACCCTCAGCATGCCCTTGGGTGAAGGGTGAAATTTTATGGCGCTCTTCCAACCTTATCATAATCAATATAATATAATAATCGTGTCAAATTAGCAAAGGGTACCAACTGTTTTTAAGTAGAACCAAATGGTTCACTGGTGACTGGTTCATTTTCACTCAGTTTATTTGCACCAATTGACTTGCTCCAGTCAATTTGAACAAATAAATCGTTGCGTGTAAATCGATTCATGTTCACTCAGTTTATTTGCGCCAGTCAATTTGCACAAGCAGATCGTTGCGTGTAACCTTAATCGGAACTTGAAAACACAAGCTTATGCAAATGATATCGTTGTAACGATCAGCGGCGTCATGATAGCACCATCTCAGACATCATGCAAGTGCTCTATCATATGCGCAGTGCATAGCTGGTGCCAGAGCAAGAACTTAGGTGCTAACCCACAAAAAACTGTCATCGTGCCATTTACTAATAGAAGGAAGCTAAATTTAAAAGCTAAAGGCTGAATATCTAGGCATAGTCCTAATTCAAAAACTCTCTTGGAAAAAACCCCAGATTTAGAGAGTAGATAACTGTCAAGGAAATTACATCTCCCCATATCTGTCGTCAATTTGTAGGCAAAACCTGAGGCTTCAAATCGAGGTTAATGTTTTGGCTATACAGGACGGCCTATGGTCACCAATGCTGAATGCATCTATTGCATGGTGGATAATGACAAAACAAAAGAGTGCTATGAATAAGCTGGCCCAAGTGCAAAGGCTGGGCTGCCTCGGTATCACGGGCGCTAACAGCTCCTATTCGACTGCAGCTATAGAAGCCTAACTTAACCTCCTCCTGCTCCATCTAGTAGTGAAGAGAGAGGCTCTGGCGTTGGCTGAGTCTACAGGTGCTATTATCCTTTAAGCCAGAATAACTTGTGGGTCACCTATCGATTCTAAAGGAACTAAACCTGGAGCCAATGCTCTCATTGTCCGATATCATTCCTGCCACTTTGGACTTCGACAAACCGTTTATGACGATTATCGGAAGTCGCTCAGAATGGCAGCACGTCTTTAGAGGAAACTCGGCCTTTTGGTATACCGACGGTTCCAAAGCCGATAATGGGATAAGACAAAGGGTATATGATCCAAGGAGCAAAACATTCATTGGCCTTGGCCCTACCCCCCTGTTTTCAAGCGGAGGTAAGCGCCATCCAGGTGTGTGCCCAGACTTGTATTAATAGAGCTCCAAATAGCACTAACGCTGTAATTTATACTAACTTCTGACTGCATCTTTTTGGACCTTTCTTCTTTTCCAATGCATCATACTAAACACCTAATTTTTTAACTTGATTGTAATAAATAATTAAAAACTGATATAAAAGGTTTACTTTTGTTTCAAAATATTGTGGTTATTAAGGGGTTCTCACCAAGTAGGGAATATCCGGTGTATACTAACTTTTAACACTGTATCTAGTTCGTCTTGGCCGACTAGGTCTATCAGGTGGGCTATAATACAATGCCCTTGGATCTGACCTAGTGACAACAAATTCTACAGAAAAAATAATAGATCAAGAAGAGAATTTACGCCAAGGACTATTTTATGCAAGAGTTAACATGGAGAAATCTTGAGCGACAGAACACTTCGAAGATGGACTGATTCTTAAACCAGCTCCTTACCCAAAATCAAGATCTTATTTAAAATATTTGTTCTATCTTTAGACATTTTGATAAACATAATTTAAATTGTACATATCTAGAGAAAACAAACAAGCAAACCAATGTATAATAATTATGTAAATTTATTAAACCGAAAAGTCCGAAAAGTCATAAACAGTTCAAAAGTATTTTGCATTGATAATTTTATTTTTAATTATGTTTAAACGAAGACTAACATTATGCAAAACTATTTTACAGTATAAGTGTTTAAATTACGAATATCAACAAACAGAAAATGTCCAAAAACGGAAAGTTTTCTTTTTATTGTTAAGCACAACTCACAATCAAATGAATAAAAAAAAATCACAACTTCTTACCAGCATATCAAATACGCTAATTATCATTTTATTTTTCTTATTCTTTCCCAAAATAATTAATCACTCCTGTGTTACGGTTTCCGAATTTCACCACTCACAACAAAAGTTCAACTTACATTAAACAAATTAAACTAAAAATTAATAAACGCTCAATTTTGCAACTTTTCTAAAAAAAAATTTCCGTGACTCAAAGACTCAAAGTGCACGAAAACTGGTTGCAAAATTAATGAACCGCCATGACGCAGGAAAACAACACTTTTTATTTTGTTTCTCAATTGTAATTTTTTGTTTTGTAATTTAGATACAGAAAAACAATTTATTTGATCAAATTAAGAAGTCGGGAAAGGTTGATCTTTTGCTGTTTGTTTATGTTTTTTATGGACAGCTCTGAAACCACTTCGAAACATATTAAAAATGTTCAATAACTTCGAAAATAAGATATTGTAGATTATTGCATATTTTATGGAGTATTTCAAGTTATTCGCGAAAATATCAAATGCAGTGATTTATAGAAGTATAAGTAGATGAGTAACCTGACTGTCACGATAGATGGCCATAGTTGTATCAATTTGAAAAATTGGTATTAAAAACTGAATTTTGCGGGATATTAAGAAATACATAAAGCTTTCTTAGTAGGAAATCTTGTGATAAATGAGTTATTCTTCAACTGACCGCGAATCCCTTGCATGGTGATCGACGACTTGTATCATAGTGCAAGGTATCTCCCTTGATTAATTAAAAAAGAACGGGCTAAATTACTAGCAGATGGAATGATTCCGTTAACATAGCTTCGAATCCAATCTGACATCTCATATTATGATAGCAAAAACGAGAACAATGAGGAAAGAATAAAACACGAAGAACTCTTACTCTAATAGAATAATTAGTAGTAACACTTTACGCAAGGACGGTGAGCTCTTTGCAGACATCAATAACTTATACGAAATTGTTAATTATCCAACTAGGGTCCTTGATTTTGCAGGCAAAGGAGCCCATCTTCTTGCCCTATTTCTTACCTCCACCTTACACGATACTCTGTCGATGTGGACTCTTCTCTGGGTGACTCGGATCACTGCCTAGTAAGTGATTACTTTCCATATCAATCCTCTACCCGCAACCAACTCAGATCCTAAACGAACTAACTGGATGGGACTTTTTCGCTTCTTTCTAGCCACTGTCTGTGAACTATGTTTCCGTAGTGTTCACGCCAACTCTGTCCCGTGCTGTATCACCAAAGTTATACAGGCGGGAATACGTTTATTTATTTCAAGTCTATTAAGCTTCGGCGGAAAAAATGGTTTAATGGAGATTGTACGAACGCGATAAAAACAAAAGAAGCCGCCTTGAGAGAGTACAGACGAGGCACTTCATCCTGAGGGTGTTAGCCTGATAAACTCCTGTAAGTCCATCATAGTAAGAGCTAATCATGATTTGATGATAGGATGAGAAGTAAGTTATTTAATGATACCGCTGGCTGGCAATAAAAATGTCTGTCCCTTGGTAACTTTCATTAAGAAAAATTTTACCTCTCCCACAAAACCTTCTTTCATTTATCAGGAGGTGAAAAGAAAGTCCAAGGCCGAGTTATTGGCACCCCTGCTCGCCTCAAATTCTTTAATTCAATCAATTAACGCAGTTTTCTTCAGACTCGTGAAATATAGAGATGTCTCAAAGTGCGTAACATTAATAAATCGATTGGCCCTGTGAATATATGCCCTAAGGTTCTCTGGTTGCTCTAAATAAATCCAAAGCTTTTGACCTAGTACGGCACCTTGCCAGGGGTGGCGGAGCGAGTGGGCGGATGGAAGGAACGCACTTTCGCTTTGGGTGGGGAAATCCACACCAAAAATATTTCATCCCAGAACATCCCAGGTCCGTCTCGGTTGCTGGCGACGAAGGAACGTAGGGGGATTGCCTCAGCGGCATACCGAAAAAAGGATTCTCGAAGGTCCTCATGAGGACTCCATGTGGCAAATGAGGGGCATACCGAAAGGGGAATTTCATCATGAGCACCACACGGCAATCCCCACATCTGCCTTACGTTTTCGGAAAGCTTTTTAAAAAGCTTTAAAGAAATACCCTTGGGCTTTAGTTTAACTCATACAATGGTTAAGTTCTTGTTGTTGCATTGGTTCGCAAGGTTCTGGTTCGATTACAGAGGTCAAGCAGCATTGGATGCGATTAGTACTCAGGTGGGGGCCGTATTGATAAAACCACACTCGCATTTAAAAATATAAAGCGACACCGGCGCAGTTATTACTAACATATCGACTTCAAAATTCTCAAAATCCACTCGGGATTGGGTAGCAATGGTTTTACTCAAGGAGGGCCAAATGGGGCATTCTTTGTGACGAGGCGCGAATGAGGAAAGGCGTTCGATGCCCTGAGGGAGCCTTAGCCAAGGCGCGCACAGAAGTGGGGTGGTGGTGAAGTGGCTTTGGCATGGTGATGAAGTTGCAAGAGGTGTGCCAGAGGAATGGCATCGAAGTGTTTTAATGCGCACCGTAGTGGCAGGCACCACTCCGCGACATCGATTTACCACATGATATTTTCAATCAAAATGTGGTCGTCGGACTATGAAGATGCTGTTGCATGTGTGCAAATTATTAACCTTAACAATAAAAAAACAATAAAGAAAAAAGTGCATTGGGTTCATCCACTGTGGCAAAAAAATGCAAAATACGGCATTTATAATGCTTATAAAGGTGATTTACGCCTGGAAGAAAATAACTTCAAACTTGTTTATAGAATGAACAAGGCCACATTTTGTAAATTACTAGAAAAATTGCGACCTATGCCCTCGTACGTGTTTTCCCAAAAAAAAACCCCAAGTTGGCCGTGAAATGTCATGCCACTTCAAAATTAAACTTGTCGGAGACTAGTGGCAACCAAATGGTTCCAGTCCACTTGCAAAACACCACACCACCGCCACTCCATCTCGATGCGCGCTGCCTCCCTTGATTCCGTGTGATTAAAATATTTCACTAGCCACACCACCCCCACGCCAATTTCTCATCACCTCAGTGCGCGCCTTGCCTTATAGGGTAATCTACACGGGGTCCACATGAGGCAGTGGGCCTAGCCACATAGGGGCCCTATCTGTACCCCTTACCTCAAAATGCTAGTCGGGCATACCCCAAATAAAAAATACATACAAAAGAATTTAAAACCACATAGCTCAATAGACAGCTGGTGAATAAATTGATCGATTAACTTTATAAATTTTAACGTTAACATGCTCTCCACCCATAATGATTAGGCTCCGACGCCCCTGCACCTTGCTCTGTTGACCAAACTCCAAGCTATTTATATCGACTCTCTTCTTAGGAACAGTATTAAAAGATTTCCGTGCAATCAAAGGTACTCTGCGTGACAAGCACGTACCAGACCTTGCCCACTCAGGTCCACCTCTATCAACAGGGATATTGAACTAATTCTTGCGCGGGGCCGCAAGAATAGTGATGATGTCGAATTTAACGGCAATGTTTTTCACACAACACAAGACTAAACTGGCCGGCTCACCTTCACTCCATGCAGTCCTCCTTTTCGCACAAACTGCGATCTAGTAGTTCCATTATAAATAGATCAAACTCGGCAGTTGAACAATCTCCCGAAATCAGTGTTTCGTAACTCATATAACATCCTAGAGTTCAAACGTAAGACTCATCGTCATATGCTTGAACAGCTCCAGAGTCCTCACTTATCCTATTCTCTTTTATCCTCCAAACTACACTTACTAACCCTAATCCTACTTTTTGTAGAATGAGAGTTGATAAGAGAAAGCCATTCCAATTTATTAACATCTCTGCCTGCCTCGAATTATTATCTAAACTGATAGTCATTTATACTCTCTACACACAGCCGTCGTTACGACGAAAATCAACGACGAAAGCTCAAATAGGGGTATCTGTCGGTCGATTATTATTATGATAATTGTAAAAAGCTCGCTTTGAGGCGTGTTTGAAGTGTCTTAAGGTATCAGCTGATTTTGTTTTTAATTTTATTATAAAATTAATAAAAAATATTACTTGTGTTCAGATTAGCCAATTGACAGATCGTCAGGTGGACAACAACGCAACAAAATCAATTTCTTTTATTTTTTCGTTCACTGACATTATTTACTATACATCCACTTCTTACAAACATAATGACGAATTTTACCGATTATTACGAATTTTACGGTGTGTCTCCTCCTAAAATGGAATTAGTCGTAAAGACGTGTCGAGGATCTTAATAGACAGGATCTTCTTCAGAAGATCGCGAGATGTATAGGTGCTTCATTGAGCTTGGCGCCTATAAATCCACTGATTCCTATACTCCCTAATGCTTCACACCTTTGGCTAAATATCTTGTGGTAAAGAAATATCTCATATTCTCCATTAATAACCGCTTTTACCTACCGCCCGGGCGCCCCCCGAAATTCTGAGTAACAATATTGCAAATTTTAAATTTTTAGAATCGTTAATCTCGAAAGGTTCGGAAAATTTTGAATTCCGAATTGAAAATTTGCAGAATTTTCCAAATTCCTAAATTTTCATTTTCGAAATTTTCCCGTTTCCCTAATTTTTAAAACTTCCAATATGCCCACAACTTCAAATTGAAAATTTTCAAATTCGTAATTCGCGAAAATCTATACTTTTTACATGTTAATCGCCAAAACCCGCGAACCCCAACCCAATTTTTTTATATTAAGGCCGTTTTACATCCCAAGCGAAAAGTGGAAACGCAAATTGTAGCTATTTTATCGCACAGAAATTTGTATGCTTTCTCTCTGTCTGGAATCCACGTTCGTGCAGCAGAGAGAAAAACATACAAATTCTGTGGGATAAAAGAGCTCCAATTTGCGTTTCCACTTTGCGCTTGGGATGTAACAGGACCTTGCTTGCTTACGTACGAATCGGATCGTCGGAATGAAACGTGCACAAGGCCAACAAAGTATTGTTGGTTTTTAAAAAAATCAAGAACGAATGAATTGAAACGTGAGTACTCTGCATTTTGACTTTACTGACGTTTGGGTGTAAGGGGACGTAGGAGAGGCCCGGGTTAGATGGTCGGTGGTTGGACCCAGCAGGCATTCTAGTTCATATTGAGCTAAATATGATCTACTTGCAATTGGCAATTTTTTCGTTTAAAGTCTCAAATAGTAATTTATGAGATACACATGAGGAAGTAGTGAGTTAATTGGCGCAAGTTCCTGAACTAAGTATGAGCTCAATTTGAAGTAAATCAAGAACTAACAATTTTCTAAAAATTTTCTCATATTGAGCTCACTGAGAGTGACCCAAAAAAGTACTGAGAAATGTTAAAAAAACAAAATTATTATTTCCGCATTAGTTTTTTTTGACTCTTTTTGCTATTATTAGGGCTACGTAGACTAGTCATGATTACTATGTAGTAAAACCGATTTTTAAGAAGACAGAGGTGAAGGGGCGGCATACTCACCCCGCCCCTTCACCCCTTTCTTCTTAAAAGTCGGTTTTACTACATAGTAATCATGACTAGTCTACGTAGGCCCATTTATATTCATATTATTTTCATTATCATATCATTCATTATTATTTGAGAATATTTTATTTTTCGATTGCCTTATACGAGGTTCGAACCTGCGACCACTGGAACATGAAGCCAACACTCTACCAACTGCGCTACTGAGGCTGCTACGCATGTGCCGCAGCAAGAGTGTATATAAATGACAAACCGGGGTAAGCTAAATATGAGGTCATTGTTAGATTTTTTTGCATGTGCTACTGGGACTGCTGTGTAATATACATATATAGTATGTAGAGTGTATATTGAAATATCATGCAAAAACAACAGGCAGTTTATGTAACGTATTATATTTTATATAGAATGTGATATATAAACGACAGTTTTAGGTTTGTGACGTTTCGTATAATTGAAAAATACATTTGCCTCGACATTTCAAGTTTCAGTTAAACGAAAACCATTAATCATTATTCCATTTTCCATAATATCTGTCATTTCATTTACAAATTTGTCCAGATAAATACCTAACGATGGAGGTTTTCTATTACCGCTGTAAATTCCAATCAAAGGTTCCTTTATAATTCCTTCGACATTCGCAAGTATTGGCCAAAATTGCGCAGTTGTCTTATTAAAAATTGGAAGGCCATCAACCTTAATGTTTAAAAAATGCTATTATCTTTTTGTAAATTCCAAAATGCCTTTTTAAGACAAACTGTAAAATCTTGGTGCCAATATTTGGATCCTTCATCGATGTTCGTCACTTCTATTGACCATCAGAACAGTTCTTCCATCACATTTTATTTTATTTTCTCTTTAATATTACATTTTAATATTATATTGATTGCAAATATTCAATTCTAACAAATTCCGTCTTTATATGTTCGAAAAAATACTATACATAAATTCAAAAGAAGTGAAACAGTTTGTTATTTATATAGCGAAATATCCAGCAGTGTCAGAGGTATATTTTAAAGAGTGTCTGCTCATGTTACAGAGAGATAATATTATTAAAACTTACAAAAATATGGCGCCTGTATATATGTTACCAATCGAATTTCTCATAATTAGCTCATAACAACCTTCCAATCAATGAACAATAAGTGGAACATTCAATCTCGGTTTCTTTTTCATTTCCTCTCATTATGATCTCATTATTTTCTCACAAATGATTTAATTTTTTTTTGCATTTTGAGTGTCATATTTTCATCATATTCAGCTCATTGTGAGTTATACGATAAATTTCTGATTTTGTGAGCTCATTTTGCCTGCTGGGGAGGGTCAAAGGGTTGGTTGTTTTCGGTAGCCGTTGGGTGGACTACAAGAATAAATTGTTTTACATTCTGCAATCTGTTATATCCCTCTAGCCTCTTGGAGGTGGTTTTTGGGCGGGGAAATTTCAAGAAAATTAGCCGAAAGTCATTTTCCAAAGGAAAAATGCTGGGTCCTTTCTGGGAAATCTGGGATCATCTCAAAAACAGCGGCCTGCTTACTTGCAGCAGTTCAGGAAAGCGAGTTCATCGTTATGGTGTGGCCACACTACGCGGTCTTGGGTCGTACGCGCTTTTGCCTTTTTTTTTCATATAGAGTTTTATGACTTTTTTACGACTTTTTTACGACTTTGTCCATGGTAAAGGCCGTGCGGCCAAACAACGCGGACAAAAGGCTGTGGTTAAAAAGGTGCATTGTGCGTCCACACACTATGAGCTTTTCAAAAGCGCGTACGCCGTTTCAAATGAGAATTGATTTTTTCTCACTCATGACTCAGAAAATTAAAAGATCACGCGCGCTTTTGGCTGGCCGTACGACCAAAAGCGCGTGGATTCTAAGTCCGCGTAGTGAGGACGGGCCTTTAGTCTCTTGTTTTGTGACAGACGTTTCAGTTTCACACTTCCTTTGTCAGTTCGACTGCAAGAAAAATCACGTAATTTGGCATCAGCCTAAAGCATGTTCAGTTCAAGAAATTGTGGATACGCTTCAAGAAGAACGGAAAAATGCAGAAGTGTCATTCGACGAAATTTTTAGAGCAGCTGAAAAACTTACGAAAGAGGTATTCGATATGGAACTCAAAGTTCCGAGACTCATATTGAAGCAAACAGCTCGTTTTAATTATCAAACAGACTCTGTTGAAGCGTAACTTTCGTCTTGACATTTTTATTCCTTGGGTCGATACGCTGATTCGGAATTTGTCAGACAAATTTTTTAATGATAATGCGAGCTTATAAATACTTCCCCCTGGATTTGCCGCAACTGAAAAAGTAGTATTCAAGTAGATCATCTTGCTCCATACTTCAATGATCGAGTATCAGATTCCGCTGTATGAGCTGAATACGAGTTGTGGTATGAAAAATTATCAGAACTCGAGAAAGATTGGAAGTTTTGGAAATTTTTGATTTTTGTGACCCGAGCGGCAATCAATCCTGCAATCAAATTTCTTTTAACAGTTTTGACGAATCTTCCGGTCACAACGGCAAGTGTGGAGAGGTCATTTTCGACACTGAAGAGAATCAAAACTTACATATGAAACTCAACGGGCAATGAGGGACTCAGTGCACTCGCCGTACTGTCAATCCATGGGGACTTAGGTGTTGATCCGAATGAGGTTCTCAAGATTATGGCAGCAAAGAATTTTCGAAATCTGAATTTTTGAAGTTTTTACTTTCATTTGATTGACAATAAGCAAGCTGTTTTCACTTTATTTAATTCTCCTTCGATAATAGAATCCATGTAACCCCCCCCCCCGACCCACCCCAACGCAGATTTCTAACTACGTCCCGGCCCCGCGGACCAAATTTCTGGCTATGGCCCTGTTGATAACCGATTTGAATCTACGTATTCTTAACAAAAACTATTCCTTTTATTTGTCTGGATTAAATTTTCAGCCCTTTAATTAGCGAATAAAATAATCTATAATTAAATCAAAACCATCTTATTTCAGATCGAAAATCTCTTACATTTAAAAGAAAGCGATAATTCACTCTGCCATCAACCATACGTAATAATTGCCTCGGAAAAGTTAAGCAGCAAAAATACATTTCTCCACTGATTTTCTCTTCATCCGCAATAAATCAAGTTTTGAGCTACAAACAGCACCCCAAATCCCCAACGAGAAGTTCTCACCAACGAACGTGCTCCACTGATTTTCAATCTTTTTCAATAATCTCGAAAAGGGAAGCGAAGACGGACAGAGTCGTGGCCTTTCGCACCCTGGCGGATCCTAGCAGAACAATTAATTATTATCAAGGGAGCAGCTTAACCGCAAATATTTAGCCCATCCCTCATCAATCTTCATCCCATTTTTCCCCTATTTCGACGACTCCATTTTTGCGGGAATTTTTCCCTATTGAAAATGTTCATCTGCTAATGATTTGGCCTTGGTATGAATTTTTTCGGAGGGCCAAAGATGCCATCGGGCGCGACCATGAATGAAAAATCGTAAAAAATGCGAGGGGGTTTCCCTGTTTCCATTTTGCTATTTTCTGTTTTTGTTTTACAAATTGCGAAGCTCTTAGTGATCTTTGCCGTTAACGGGCGGTGGCCATTGCCGAGTCAATGGACCGATGGTATATGGCACAGTTCCCCCAATGCTGGAAGTTGACACAATTATTTTCAATTACACGGGGGCTTTGGGTGGCTCCGTTGGTGGGAATCAGTGTGACCTCTTTTCTGAATAATTGATGTCGCCTTATCTGATAAGGCATCGATTTTTTTCAATTTAACATTGTTGGGTATTTTTGAAGGAGGCTCTATTTGGTATCAAAGGACAGATCATCAATTATGTGATAGAAAATTGGAAATTTTATTCCCTTTATTTCATGTTACCCATAAATTAAATTTAGAAAGCTCTTAAACAATACAATACCAGCACAGAAGCACTACAAGGAAAACTTACAGAATTGGGAATGAGGGTAGTTTTTGTGCTCCTTAAGGGATAATGGTACTGTCTCTCTACACCCTCTTACTAAATGGATTTTTTGTATGTGCTTTATCATGGATTAGTTACTATTCCTCTTGTAAAGTTAACCCAAAGAATAACATAACCCAACTTCTTTTAACACATCCCACGTATCACTTCTGGCAGGACTTCCACATTTTTACTATGTCAAAAACTTTCATACTTCTGTACGAACAATATTCACTGTGTGCCTATTAAGCCAAAAGTACAAAGACATTCCAGATATACCAGCAAAAACTGTCGTCCAGTGCAGATGCTACAAAAAAATAATAGGGTGGTGCCCCACTTACAATATTCACAGAGATAGAAGAGGTTGAATTACTAGGTTCAAAATTCAACGTGATTGTAAACTAACCCTTCTCTTGCTAATTACCTAATTAAATTCATTCATTTGAGCTTTTTATCAGAATTAATGGGTTTGTAATTACACATTCAGTGCCTGAAAAAAGCATTGGCTTTCAAGATAGAAAATAACTGGAAAAAGGATTTTACGTTTTGGCAGGACTTTTTCACGAGTCAACATTCATCATTATATATTCTTTGGTACATTTATTTTTAATTTGGCTGAACGTTAAAGCAAGTACTGAGGGTTAAATTTAAATTTTGGCTTGTTGCCATTCAGAGAAAGTTGTACAATTCAAAAAATGATCAACAATATCTAACCTCAAACTAGAATTATGAGGACAACGCCAAGTGAAGGACTGGTATTTACTCCACAAATCAGCCCTTCTTTTTAAAGACTCCTTTAAGGAGAATATTTCAAAGTTGGCATCTTTGTTCACCGCGAATTGCCCCTGCCTATTATTAAGACTGTGTACCAATTAGGATCTGCTGCAGAACTGCCGAATTATAGGTGCCTCAAAGCGATGGATGACATTAAACCCACTGGACCTGATGATATATTCACAATGATCCTAAAGCAGTATGCCTCATCTCTTCCTAAATCTCCACTTAAACTCGTTTAAGGACTGGGGTCCTCTGGCGACCATTTATTAGTCTTATAGTATACCTCAACAAAGGAGTCTGATTGCTCTAAATATCTCCAAGACATCCCTAAATAGTAAGAGGTGGTAAATGGGCCTTAGTTACCAAATTCTATGCTGGGCCATTCCAAGTGATTGAGTGAGTATGAGTCAAGAATTCAGAAAAGTGAGGTAAGTGCAACCTTCCATAGGATAACCCTTTAGCTAATATTTCTAAATGGCCT
Organism: Thereva nobilitata; assembly: GCA_963855945.1. Lineage (NCBI taxonomy): Eukaryota > Metazoa > Arthropoda > Insecta > Diptera > Therevidae > Thereva > Thereva nobilitata. Next base: position 23,166,641 of record OY979694.1, read on the forward strand.
GTCTTCCTTGCAAACCGTTTTCAAAACTTCACTGATCTCTTTATGATTGCTAACTTACTTTCTTGATTGGGGCCGGAAAAGTCGTGTCAAATTCAAAGTTCCTAACAAGACTTATTGTTTTATGTGCAATCTACAACACTTACCCGTTCATTTTGGTGGAGGGTGTAGAGCTAATGGTTGGCCCTTCTCTTAACATATTTGGGGGTAATACAGACTCAGGGTAATGTACAAATCTATCATTCGGCTTCTACTTGAATACAACTTCTTTATTCTAAGGGATATTTCGAGACCCGTTTTTTTTTGGCTAGATAATGTACACAAAAGGGGCGCGCAAACTAATCGGCGACTATGTCGAGTTTTTGAGTACTGTAGCAATGTAGCAGCAAAGGCAAAACTTTATCGCCAATATGACCATTGTTCTAACGAAATAAACGCTCCCTTGCCACCACAACCAGCATCGGAAGGATAGTGATTAAGACGTACTACTACCACCCCAGATTGGTGCGATTCCACAAGGCGGCATAGACCTTCGTCTTTGCATTTCTCCTATCTGGAAAACATTCCTTCTTTTTTGTCTCCCTTCTTTACAACACGTCTATGTCCTTTCTCGTAGCATCGCTTATAAGAACTATAAAAGAAGAACCATATCCTGTTCGACCGCTGAAATACCATTCTATCACTATTATACGCAAGCGCGGCGGAGCGTAATGATTGTGGGTGGGGAGCACGGGAAGAGATAACCCTTAAAATGTTAATCGGTCAATTAATTTATTTGAGAATTTCGGGGTGAATATGTGAGTAATAACAGCGCCGTTGTCGAAAACTCTATATGTATTTTTAAACGCGAGTGTCTGTTTACCAATGTGGTCCCCCACCTGAGTTATAATTACGTCCAATGCTGCTTGACTTTTGTGATCGAACCAGAACCGGTCTATTGAGCATGTTGAATAACACCCTTCATGGTCACCAACATAATTTCCTGAAATATGCAGCAATCTAACAACAAAATCTAAAGCTTTGTTTGAGTAAAGCTTAGGTTAAAAGGTATTAATTCATAGCTTCTTAAAAAGCTTTCCGAATACGTGAGGCAGATTTCATTTGGTTTGCCTCATAGCAGGCGCGGATTCAAGGGGGGGCACGGGGGTCATGACCCCCCAAAAGCAGTGCCGCGGCCAGACAATTGAGAGGCTCTGTGCAATTGAGAGTCCAAAAACAAATTTTCGCTCGCTTCGCTCGCGGGTTGTCTTACACAGGGTTCCGTTCCCGTGTCAGAATTATGGCCAGTGGCGGACTAAGGGTGGGGCGGAGGGGGCGGTCCGCCCCGGGCCTCTGGTCCGGGGGGCCTCCAAATGTCTACAAGTTCCCTTGATCAAATCCTAAACAAGGCTTTTAAAATATGCTCAGGGCCTACCTAAGTGGTTGGTACTTATGAGTCAGAGGTCCCGTTCATGGTTCCCGTAGACATAAATAAGTACAGCATGTACCGATGGTTTACAATTTTGAAATCAAAATTACTTTTAATGTTAATCTTTCCATTATTTAGTTTTCGTGTAGTTCCAGTTTTACTGAATTCTACAGCCATCTAGACTTTTTACGCTGTACTAATATTCTGTCATGCTGAACGCGTCCAATACTCAGGGAATTCCCGACTTTGAAGCGGGAACCCTGAATTAATGAGGCGCAAAGCCTACATTTTTCGTCGAAGAAGTTCACCTCCCCTGTCTTTTAAAATCTATTAATTTTCATTACGAAACCACTTATATTATAGCTTAAAATGTAATGCCGGATCCACACATTTGTCAATGCTTGGCAAGCGTTCGCAAATTCAAACTTTTGGAGAAGGTGTTTGCAGGGACGGATGGGCCCCCTTAGCGGCCCGAGCATTTCGGTAGTGACCGGCCCAAATTTTATATATGTATATGGATTGTGGTGCCCACGCTGCTATTGATGGATTCTCTTGTATGCAAGATAATACCTTTCATTTTATGTACCTGGGGAGAAATTAGCATGCTCCAGAGCTGGGCCCTAAATCGATCGAAATGGTAGAGCAGAAATTAGCACGGTGCGCGCCGTGCGCCTATTGCACGGGGTAGTCCAGGGTTTATGCGAAAGTAGCATATACTGAAAGTACTGCACAGACCGTGATATAGACGCACGGCGGGCGCAGTGCGATTGTTGCACGGACTGTGCAGTATTTGCTCGAAAATTTATATTTCCTATGGACCCTGGATCGGCCCTTGCAATAGGTTCACGGCGGGTACCGTGCTAATTTCTGCTCTACCATTTCGCTCGATTTAGGGCCAGCTCTGAGAAATATTTCTCTAAGGCGGCGAGGGCGGTCGGCCGAAGGCGAGCTCAAGGCGGGGAAAAGAGGCGAGGAAGAGGAAAGGCCAAATTCGAGCCGATCTTCGTGAGCCAAGTCACAATTATTACGAAACTTTAAGTTTCTTCACAAAAATATCCTGAACACTCAACCTCGGGCCCTCCGGTGGCCTGGCCCTTCGAGCATTTACTCGAATGGGCTATAGGTTAATGCGGCCCTGGGCGTTTGGCTTGGCTTGTGTAAGCTTGGCAACGCTAAATACTAAAAAAAATTGCGTTAACAGTAATTTCAGTCACGTCCAGTGCGAAGTTTGGCGTTGGATTGCTCGCAAACTACATAAGCGATAACGACGATTAAGGGCTCATTCTAAAGGTAATTACTAGGACTTTAAATTTGTTAGTGGGCATTAAACCAAAAAAAAAACATTTGGCGAGTTAATTGCAAAAAACTGCATTCAACCCTCACCACACGATCATGGTTGAACTTTGAACGGCCATAACTTTGAACCAAATCAACTTACAGAGCTCGTTAAGGACTCATTTTTTAGATAACTGTATTCTCCACAACTTTTCCATTGATCATTGTCAGCTATCATTGCATGCATACAAGCTATTTAATATAAACAAGCTCTTCCTCTTTTTCAAGATGGCGGCTTTTCCCAAGCCACTGCGACCCCACAAACTTGGCTTTATCATTGTCAGATGTACCCGAACAAATGCAAAAAAAAAATTCCGTACTTCTTAAAATGCAATTTCATTTACTAATTTTACTGGACTATTGACAAACTGTGGATCCGGCATAACAATACGTGCTTTTGGTTTTTATTGTGACGTATAAGTAAATGAGTTCAGAGTTTGAATAGTGGTCGTATTGTCACGTACACACACTTGTACATACAAATGGCAACTGAATAAAACGCTTCTAAAATTACATCAACTTCTTAGACTGAGGGCCTCATTCAGCTTTGCCGCCCCGGGCCTCTGACGGGCTTAGTCCGCCACTGATTATGGCCCATATGCTGATTTGTGTGGCTCATAATCATTTATGTGGCCCATTCGATGAAGTAAAAATGCAAATAATAAATTCAAATGATTTTTATTGCCAAAGCAATTTTTCATTCGCGAGGCCCCAAACACGCGGGGGTCTGTCTAGTTGCACCCCTTGCACATATGCCAGCAACGGCACTGCCCAAAAAGCGCTCGCTGTTTAAAAAACAAAATTGACCCAACTCAAAAAACAAAAACAAAAAATAACCTAACGCCCAAAACCGACCCAACTTTTTTGCAAATTAAAAAAACAACCTTAAAAAATTACCTTCAAGATCAACAACAGATTGATCTATACTCTTTCTATATGTTTTAATTTGCGAACTCTGAAGTTAGCTGCACTCACAATAAAGGGCGCGTCTTCCTCAAAAACACATTAGGGCACATTTTCGTAGGGCACGTTTGTTTTTAATCCACCAGAAAATTCGATTAGTTTTGTTCGTTTTGTTAATTTTGTTTTTGTTTTTTTAGGAGTAGATATTTTTTTCCGCCACTTCCGCGTGCGATCCCAAAGACTATGCATATATCATAAATCATGTTCTCATTAACCACTATAGATTCTGAGAAAATCATGATGCATCGTCTCTTCTCCTGCCAAGATAAATAGAATCTGGAAATTTCTAAAGGAGGAGGCGATGGAATTTGCGTTTAACTTCTCACATCAAAGAGAATAAATTTACACGAAGCAAACTGTTATAAAAATCAAAGCGAATCATTTTTGTAACGGGCCTTCGCTTATACAATGTTAATATCCTCAATAGCAGTCGGATGATCCGGACACCCAACCTACGGGGATAGCGGGAGACAGTGGAGTGGAGACTCCTTCCGGAATGTTATGCCTCCTGAAACAAGTGTATCCCGCGAACCAGCCGACAAAGGCTATGGTGAAGACTGTGAACTTCTATAGGCCCAACTATAATGCACGTAAGAAACGCACGTCAGCCGACGTGCGTAAATATCGTACTTTCGTCAAACGTATAATGGTTTGTGCATACGGAAACTTTTCCCGAGTTATTAAAATGCATAAATATTACTCATTGACTATTAGAACTTGGCTATTAATCTTTGCATATTAAAAATGATCATGTTTATTTTCAACTATAATAAATTTCTCATCAAAATCACTCCCATAAATTTGAAGCACAAGATTTTCCATACTCTTGCTTGTTTAAAACCCACAAAACAACAACAAAAAAATCAGCTGTCATCAATTTAACTACAAATTCTCACAAAACGTAAGTTGAGCACGGTTCTTTTCGCATTTTTACGATTAACGAAAGTTAACAAAACAAAATATGACCGACGTACGTCCAATATGGCCCAACCCATTAATTTCCATGAGAACGCCGAGATGACGTGCGTTTCTTACGTGCGTTATAGTTGGGCCTTTATCTCATAAGGAATACCGGGCAATGGGAAGCATCCCACTCAGGGAACATTAAAGTTTTATGGCGCATCAGTCGCAAATGCGTTGAATAAATAATAGTTATTGTACAAAGTTAGACAGTATTGAAATAAAAGTCAAATGGACTGAACATTATAGGCCCAACTATAATGCACGTAAGATACGCACGTCATCTGGGCGCTCTCATGGAAATTAATGGGTTGGGCCATATTGGACGTACGTCGGTCATATTTTGCCTATTATGTAGAATTTGATTGGATTCAAGGTATTCCATAAGCTCTTTGTTGATTAATCCATTCATTATTGAACATGGCCTTCTGACAGAATTCAATTTCAGCCAAATGCACATTCTAGTGCCGTAGTATCCCAGGGCCTTGGGTGCCGTGAAATGATGTTGACAATCCTTTCACTCATCTTTCTCCCATATTTTCAACTAGATCTGGATATCTGTTCCAACTAGCATCAATCAACATCATCCTCAAACTCCTGATGACCTAATTGTAGCAACATGCAAAAACTATTTTATACTTGTCCTCCCGTCATTCAATAAAGTTGGTTTGATCTATTTCAAAATTGAATTTTATGCATTCCTCTTCAACGTAATTAACTCCTGTGAGTCTGACGCCATTACATATCCTTGTCCAACATTTCATTCAGTGATAGAACCGTCGACAATAGGGCACAGTAGAGCTTGTCTCTAAGCTCTTGTCTTTATTACTGCTCAAACTACTGTCCACGTTATCTATAAAAAAATTCTATAAAATCTATAATAATAAAAATAGAAATCGGATTTTTCCAGCAATGGTAGTCAACGACGTTGTGTATTTAATACTAGATATTAAAAGTTATAGAGTATATATATATAGAGAGACAAAATAAGTCACAATGAACGACAATAATGAAATTTTTTAGATGAAAAATAAGCCACTCTGCATTATTAAGAGACCATTGAAACAAATAGTAAATATGTTCGCCACCGTAATATTCTTGCTTAGGCAATGACCCTAGCGAAAGCATCTAAAATTTAAACTAAATCACCATCTGCCGCACATCCTAATTTTGATAAATTATTTGCAACCAAAGTTTCCTTTAAATATTTTGACCGACATAGAAGCCACCAGCAGGAGTTGAAAATTACTGAATGTAGCGAACTCACAAACTCATTCGGACAGAACAGTTACATATGGAGGAGCTATAGCATATGAAAAATCGATATATAGAATTCTATATTGGGAATAGCCGATTGTAAGGTAACAAAAATAATATAAACAAAAAATACGTGGCTTTCTCCAATGCTTCAACTCTACCCTTTCGCATCTTTTTGTGGCCTTTTTTTCACCTAGCACAGGTTAATGGACTGTCAGTAATATAGGGGGTGTCCCTTGAGATGTTAACACTCGCGCAAAAAAAAACGCCTCCTTTTAACTGCTATGAATGAAATTGAGTTTAAAACGTTTTTCATCTACCCAACAAAATGCTTACTGTTCTAAATAAAAAAAAGATCGCACACCACCCCAAAAAAAAAAGTTCGTTGAAATAATTCCCACTTCTGGGATTTACAATGAACCTAACCACAAAAGCCTATGTTAGGGTATACTGACATTGCGGTGGCATTCCTTAATGTTCCCTTTTGTATAGACACGGATCCCAGGTCTGCTATTAACCCTTGACTGGATGACCTCAAATACCCCTTAACCCAGGTATGCTGCTCCAAAGTAAACCCTCGGAGGCAATTCCTAGAAAGATGAGATCTTTTAAGACACGCAGACAAGGGTCAAAAGGAGCGAAGTTTATAAATTGATACAGTTTTAATAATGGAGAGATTTTAATTACTATTCCCACTTGAAACTCGAAGCCAAACTGGACGAAATGACTTCACGTAGATGGGATTAATTGCAGCACGAAAATTCAGAGCAGGTCTTCAGCTGTAATTGGTATTTTTCTTAGGGGAAATTCATTTTTTTTTTGATGAATATAACTTCATAACACAAGCAATAAATATTTGCCAGAGATCCTTTTCGCCGTAATTTGAAGAGGAATAATTTTGTATTGAAGCCTTCTCTAGTGGCACCGGAGCGCCGGGGAGAGAGAAAAGCAATTTAATTTACTTCTATACCAGTTTATCCTCCACTTGTGATTCAAGGATCTGCTTCGGTTTTTGTCTACTTTCTCTTTTCCGTCTGTGGTCCTCGTTATTATTACAACTATGCGATGGCAGAAATGCTTCCTATTCCATGTTATGTTAAATTAATGAGAATATTTTCATTGGTGAGAGACATCGTTCCATTATGTATTTATTGCGAAAATATGTTTGGTCATTTGTCCCTTTGTAGGGATAAATTAAGAGAAATATTAAATATGCAGAGGGCATTAATAGCCAACAGGAATGTTTGGCAATTGAACCAGACTAGATTAAATTGAGATAAAGACGAACGTTAACTTCATTTATTCTGGGGCAAACTGAATGGGATCACAAATATGGAGCATTAAATTTTTAAGCCATTTCTTCAAGTCAGTGTATTAAAGTACAAAACATTTTCTATCTGAAAAAAACATTCACCCAGTACTAACAATCTGTCATGTCGTTCAGATAATAACGCAATGTCTAGTATAAAGCTTAGTTTGAAGCATAGGTTAGGAGTATTGGGGCTCAGATAGCGATGAGCCCTTCTTTTAAATCTTGGATATTCTAGATATTCGTTCCACAGTTGAGTTTTCCCTTTTAGAAAGGGACTTCTCGATCGTTGTGTTCCCAAGAAAGAAGACTCCAGGGTGTGGGATTGTACCAAGCGGACTAGTCATGCATTGCTACAAAAATATACACATTTACATCTTTTGTAGTTTAGGAAGCTTATTAGTACCCCGACTCCTAGTTTTGAGATTTATTTTAAGTCTTCCTGAACGTAATTGCCTAGTGTGTACTGCCTGGCTTTACCCGGTGTCTACACTAGCCATCATCCATGGCAATGTCAATCAAAATGTCCTGTGTAGACGCCTATGTCTCATGGCAAGACATCAGGAGCGTGTTCAAAAACTTTACTATGGTAAACCACGAGGTAAGCTGTGGCTATGCTGCATCACTTCATTTAACCACGAAAGTTTATGTTAAACCATGGAGGTTTTTGAACGCACCGTGGTTAACTACAGGTTAAAGAAGAAGAAAAAAAATAAAACAAAATTTTCCATAAAATAGGCTCCGCTAATTGCTTCAATTATTTTATTAATCATTTATTTGCAATAATCCCACAAATCCCACTTTGATTTGTTTATGTGTTTACCATTAAAACAACTGTCAGAGAGTTGTTTTTATTCTTCTTCTTCTTAACTATCGCTAACCATGCTCCCGAGCAGGGTTAAAATTTAAATACACCATGGTTAACCACGGGAGTTTTTTAACGCCAAAAAGTTATGCTCGTGGTTATGTTGTAGTTAATCACAGAGTTTTTGAAAGACAAAAGTTTACCATAGTTAACCATGGTTAACCATAGTAAGGTTTTTGAACGCGCTCCAGATAACTTGAGGATTACGACACGCTGACATTTGGCATGCCATGGATGAAGGCTAGTGTAGATACTGCAATAGGTACAACCACTGACATATAATAATGGACTGCTCATCAGACATTCTTCCCATATAAACTCATGGCACCAAAAAGTATAGAAAAGTATAGTCCTCTCGCTCATCCATAAGCCCCCTTTGTCACTGAACTCAAATTTTGTTAAATTTCGTGTTAAGAGTTCAGTGCATTCACTGACAGAAATGAAATCAGATAGTGCCAAACTTGAAAAAATAAAATTTGACAATAAAAAACTGCACACTTTTCCATTTTTTTTAATAATTTTACTCTTGACCTTGAATAAACCACAAAATACGATAACTTTTTTATCTTTGCAGTAAAATAAGAACAATAAATAAAATTCTGGAATGATTTTAAGCGAAATTTAAAATAAAACCGCCACGACGGTTGCACGATATTAAAGTTGCCATACCTGATTTCATTTTTTCCTTTGAACTAATGTCAGAATATTTACAAAAAATAGATGGGTATAGTGATTTTTTTATTTCTGTCTCGTTTCGCCATAAGACCCGGAATCACTGACATTTAGATGAAACAGGTGTAGAGAACTCGCATGGTTTAACATAAATATTTGTAATTAATGAAAAAATGCAATATAAAAGGGAAATAACATCAAAATTGCATTTGTTATTTTTTTAGGAACAATTTATTTTGTTTTCATCGTCCAAAAACGAATATAAACAATTTTAATTTACAAAAGTAACTGACGTGTTTACATGTCAGTGAAAAAAGGTTTGCCAGCAATGGAATGAATTGGTGCCATGAAAATTTCCTGATGAGCAGTCCATTCTATATGTCAGTGGGTACAACCAGGCCTTTACACAGAAAGTACTTCTCTCTCGTTCGTCTTGCCGCAGCTAAGGCAACAGACCTTATGATCTTAGCAGTGATCGCCTGTTCGCCAACGTCCGGTAATGATTGCCATAATTCTAGCAATGTCTTTTCGGAATCTATTTAGGAAGTCCAAGTCACTCTACAAATAATGCATGCCTCCATCTCCACCTTTGGCTGAGCACATATTGGGCTATTAACTGGGTTTCTATATGCTTTCTACCTATCCTAGCCTAGCGAGCAGGGCCGCGGCTAGGCACTTTGCGGCCCAGTGCACATCCGCCGATGCCGCCCCATTTAAGGGCAAAACTTTTTTTGCTCGCTTCGCTCGCGGGTTTTTTTGTTCTTTACAGGAATTAGTATATAAGAAATTGTTAATTAAATAAATTTTCTTTCTATTTGGCAAAGTCAACCTAGTCATTTATTAGTACAGTTCCCTCTCTTACTTCAGAATCGAGAGGGATTGCGTTTCAATGTTGCCATGCGGACGTCACTCTCAACATTCATTTCATTTTGCTTCGCACACCGTAGAATTTTGCGCTGTTGTCTGTTCCTGGAGCTTGACCAAAAGTTGCCATGCTCTAGCCAGCTACATGGCTGCAACATTTAAATATTTTGCTTGGATCGCTTTCGGCAACATGGAACACGTTTCGCCTGTTCGACTAGGCATCTGCATTTTATTTATTTGTGCTTATATTTTTTTATTGGAATGAATTGTAATGCAAAATGTTGTCGCTATGCCTTCGACCCTAGGATCTCGCAATTAATCAAAGAGATGTTTCGAAAGTATACATTACGCATTCGAAGGATAATGTACGGAATCGACTCTAGAAGGTTTCTATTACCTACTGAGTTGTTTTTGTGTTGCCTTTTGCTCATGGTTTGTTTATTGTGTACATGCTGCATGTGCTAATTAATTGTTGGTAATCTATTGAGTGTTGTGCTTGATGTTTGCCTTCTTTTTGTTTATCGTCGCCGCTCATTTAAATTTTTGCGCTCATCGCCAGAAATGTCTTGTCTTTTGGCGGCTGTCGTCGTTTATAAAATATAATGTACACATTTTTCGCTCGCGAAAATGCCGCCCTTCCCAAGTGCCGCCCAGGGCAAATGCACAGTCTGCAGATATGGGTGCCGCGGCACTGCTAGCGAGTGCATTATCACTGAATCTAGAGCTACCATTAAAAATACCGTCATTTACACAATAAATTTGCCATCGCTTTTTCGTAGATAACTAATTTTACTTTAGTAAAACTTAGGCTGGGCTCTACGAGCTCTCTGAGAATATTTCGCGAAAAGAATCAAGCTCGGTAGTCTCCAGTGGCCAGGACATTTAGATTTTATGAGTGAAGAGAACATGCTGAAAGACATCTGTGGTCACAGTAGCGCTCGCAGATTTCATAATCGTAGAATCTCCGAAATGTTCCTCCCTCCGGGGGTCTACTAGTCCTCTCCGAGTTCTCTCAAACATGCCTAAGGGCTAGTTCACACTTGTAGACATAGACATGGCAGAAGATTTTGGTCTCCGAGACATGTCTAGAGTTGTCTACATAGACATGTCTATAGACCAATTGCCGTCTACGAGTCTGTTGCGAGACCAAAAATCGCAGGTCTACAGGTTTTCATTTATAATGCTTAAACTTTTTTTTGAAATGTGCCCAAACAACGTCCTCCATTATGGACTGACGGAGACTAAATTCAAATCATAGTGTGGACACTAGACGAGACAAAGTACGGTCTCCATAGACATAGACGGGCTATAGTCATGGTCTAGAGACCTTTTGTAGGCGGTCTATATACAAATCGCTTAACATGGTCTACTAGTGTGTACTAGCCTTAACAGACCAGAGTTTTTTTTTTGGAGCAGTTAATTCTCGCATCCATATGTATTGACAAGATCATAGTAAAAGCTTGGAAGTTATTGTGCTTGTATTTGATGAGCCTTGACGGACTGTTATTGGCTTTTAGCGAACGGCTGCTATTATTCACCGAAAGTACTGACCAATATTAGATCTCACGTTCATTAATGTGAAGCCACAGTTATCGCCCCTCAAACTGGGTGAAAGCATCTTCTACAGCCCTTGTTGTTCTTGCAATGATGTAGATGCCGTTTGCCTAAGTCAGTATTTGGGTAGTCTCATGGAGGATTGTCCCTCTTCCAGTCGCACCCGAATATCGGATTACTGTCTCCAGCGTCAAGTTAAAGAGGGGATAGGCCAGGCAGTCTCCTTTTCGGAGTCCATTATAGATATTTTCGAGTTTTCGTACCTGCACAATTATGAACGAATAGCTGGGTGTAGTGCGCTCCATATTTGACCAGCACTGCTTAGTACTGCACTGTATAATTTGTAGCAAAACTATAGTATATAATCTGCATTTGATTTCTCATCTATGATATTCAACAGTGACCATTGTACCGCTTCACGGTCATCGTGCTTATGTTTTCTTTAATAGCCGATCTAGCGTAGTATTAAAGAGTAAAGGAGATAGTAAGCACTCTTGTTTAACTCCAGATTAATGTGATTTTTACTTCAACTGTTGACGTACGGAGTTTACAATATACTCCCAGCACACATAGATATACTTACACCGCTAGTAACTTTCTTGGCTTTACAAGGAGATATAGATGTACATGTGTGTGCGTGCTAATATAGAATATATAAAGAGCAAGAAGAATCATATTGCGTAAGTGTTAGTTTTCACTCCATTTTTTAAACATACCAAGACTTTCTACTTTAATCCTATAGTAAAAGGAATACCTCTGTGTATTTCCTCAATCAGCAGCAATAACGGAGTTTGGATGCCAGACTATTCCTCTTCTATATGTTTATTAAATACTCATCTGCTCTTCGATATTTACAGGCATTTGAAATGATCAGCTTTTCCACAATAACTACCAAATTAAATAGGCAACAACTTCCTGACAAAGGTAAATCCTTTTACACTACTGGAATTTAGGTTTGAGAAAAAATGCATGGCATTTTCCGGGTAGAAGGCGTCAATTGCAAATAACTCACGATCCACTGGCCCCTGTGCTAAAAGTCGAGTCGTGTGACGTGACAAGACGTGTGAATGAAGAAAGTGTCGTTTCAGTTGAATTACGACATTCAACACAGAGGCCAGAAAGTGGAAGTGTTAAGTTGATTTTATGGCTTCTGTTCTGAAAGTCGTAATTCGGCAAGACTGATCGCTCATTTAAAAGGTGAGAGTTCGAGTGTTACTTTGATTGTATGAACATCGAAATTGGTGCAGCGGCTGAAAAGTTCTTTTGCGTTTGAAAATGGAGCAAAATAATAAGAAGTTTTTGTACGTAACCCATCGATCGGAAACGCCAAAGATCGTAGGCATAGGACGGTGAGTACACAAGCGTTGGCGAAGCCAGGATTAACATCGGAAAAGGTGATGTTGTTTGTGGTGGGATTGGAAGAGAATCTTCCATTATGAAGTAATTGGTCAGACGATTGATTGATTCTCAGCTTTACTGTGGACAACTAAAGACATTTCAGGTAATTCACCCGAATCCAAAAATAGGAAAGGTGTTAACTTCAATCACAACCACGCCTAACCACACATTTCCTTAATGAAGGAAGTTTTGATGCATCCACCGTATATTCCAGACATAGCACACTCTGACTATCATTTGTTCCGATATCTGCAGAACTCTAACAATGGAATGAAGCTGGCTTTAAAAGAATAATAGAATAATGGCGCATATTTGGTTTAAATAAATTCAATTTATAAGAAACCCAGTTGAACTTTAATAACAAAATCTCCCAGACCGTATATGTAAGTAACCTGATTGATGGAAAGTTAGAGACAATCTAAACATCCGAAAAACTTTCCGTTAGACCGAATACTGTGAGAGAATTGACTCTACTAATTTCCGTGTTTGATTTTCTGCTTTTTCTTAAACACGTCTAAATATTTCTATTCCATAAAATAGTATAAAAACTAACAAATATTTTTTGAGTCAGTTATTGTTAACTTTACAATAAAATTATAAACTGAAAAATTCACCGACAAACATTTCTATGGCACCAATTGGTAACACTTATTTTATTGTCTTAAGCAATCACAATGAAACTAGCATGAAAGTACAATTTGCACGGTCTGCTTGAAAATAAATAGACCGAATATTATCCAACAGAATTGTTCGGCCCATTCAACTGCTCAGGTTTTCTTCAAATCTATCGTAAACATCAAGGTTTTTACTTAAACATTTTTTTTCTATCAAAACATATTTTTTACTGTCATCACCACGGGGGCACTTTCGATTTATAATTTTTTTCTCCTTGACTTGTTACTAGATGAGAAAGGGTTAATTATCCGTAAAGATGTGTACAAACTCAGCCAACTGTTAAACTATTATCAACATCCAACTATAAGCCCTGCATGTATGTACGTGCACGCCGTTCACTTACTGAACCATGGCAATGCGTTATACCATCATAGGCCAATTCTAGGTACACTATAAAATCCCCGATCATAGCATAACCAGCTTTCAGACAAATCTAAAACGTCGTGCATGTAACAAAATTTCACTTTCGATTACCTTTCAATTATTATTATTATTATTATTACTATTCACACACACGTAACGAGTTATCTAGTACTAGTCGCGGATTACAGATTACGGAATTGCGCAAGTTTCCATTTTTATCGGTTCGAATGCGCTCTCAAATCCAGCGAAGATCAACAGCGAGCATTGATCTTTCAAAGACCGTAAATAAGCTCTAAAGGTATCACGCTGTTCGTCAGGTGAAAGACATATCGATACCCCAGACGTAAACAAACAGAATAAAAGACGGTTAAAAAAGTTTTGGTTTAAAAAGAAATTTGAGAAAGTTGCTGGCCATTTTGTGCTGCTGTATATTCCAGTATACAAATAAATTCGTTGGTAAGCTGAGCTGATCTTTTAGTTTTGTTTAAGAATAGTCACTGGCAACTGGCATCGAGTGAGAACGTTGCTTAGTATACCTAGTAACTACCTATTGACCAGTATAATAACTACCTGTTTTTTTAATCAGTGCCTAGTTAAATTGTAGATAATTAAAAAGTGAAAACTATGGTCGCGTCTAGTTCTATGTTTGATCGAGTAAGTTTTTAAATTTGCCTTTAGTTGGGGGAGTCAATGAGTGAGTTCAGAATTGTGATTAATAAAGAGTGGGTCAATGTTGAAAATTTTGAGAAATTCATCGACAAAATAAAGATAATAAATTGTGTTTTTTCGTGGACATTGAGTGCATGATCTTGTGATGAACAAAATATGTATATAATTTTTATGAGGCAGTAATATTTAAACCCTAAAATTTAATACGACAATGAGAGTTTTTTATACAAGTAGTGAATTATATATTAAAATTCTGACATGATCATTTGGTGATAAAAACATTTTTGGGCGTAATTGAATGATATTACATATGTATAGAATAGATTCAAACAACAACTGATCTAGGTTATCTGTTTTAGTCCTAAAAAAGTTATTATTTGTTCCAAAGACTTTTTGAAGTGCATAATTTGAAATCAAGTCCAGAATACAAAACTCTTTTCGAATATTTTAAAAGTTTGTATGCAGCAACATAACATTTTAAATTTCTTTAATTTACACAAAATTAATTTAACTGTGCCATCAATATAACTAAACTACAATTTTTTTTTAAATCTTCAAAATGTGCCTTTTGTGTATGAAATACATAAGATTTAAAATACTTTGTAGCCATTATGCTAATATCAGAACTGATGACTGGTCATGAAAGCGAAGCAATTCCTTTATCGTCGTTAAATTGTATTACCTATTAACGATAAAGCAATAAGGAAAGAAATGACATTAAAAATAATAAGCTGGTACCGAGGCAACTCTATGACAGGGGCTGCGTTGTCTTGAAAAACAGTCGAAATGATACAATTCTGAAGGATGTAGATGCATTCTTGTGCATTAATATAACTGTTGTGAAATCTAAAGGCATCCACACTATCGAACATTGTGATACATCCAGGGTGGTTTCATCAAAACTAGTACACGAGTGTTCCAAAGATATTTTACGCCCACTACTTAAACTCGTACTACAACTGGAAGAGATGGGTCCACTTCCCGACAAAAAGTCATATTATAAATGAAAAGCTTATATACCAGGCGGCAGAAAGTTAGAACGACATGGTTTTTTCAAGTGCCAGCTTCCCTAATACAAAAACGCTCGTCAATCTCTAATGTGGCAGTCACAGTCCAAATGTATAGTAAAATTACAAATCGCGGTATGAAATACTAATTTACTACACAATTATTGTAATTTTACTATAAATTTTGTAATTTCACATAAAGAAATTGAAATTCTCCAATACTGCATGACGTAAATGTTGATTACATGAATGTGACCTATATTTTACGCAATTTTGTATATCTTTCTAAATCGTTTATGTAGGAAAATTACAATATTTCTTAGTATTATTTATCAATGTTACGTACTGAACTTTGTATTGTAATTTTACAGTAAGAGGCCTAATTTTAGAACTTATATTTTCAGTAAAATTACAAATTGTTCATTGGAATGTAAGGTTTGAATTTTCTCTCTCATAGATATAATTCACAAGTAACAATGGAATACTAAGCATATATACCCGATTGTTCTTAAGTTAAGTTCAGATCTTTGACTTTGGTCAGGGTCTGGACAGTTCTTGTAACAGCCAAGAATTTTTTCATAATTTTTGATGCTTAGGGCCGATTCTCAATTAAGGCTTCAAGCTGCAAGCTTCAAGCTTCAAAAATTAGGATAACAGGGTTTGTACAATGATTCACATTCACAGCTTCAAGCTGCAGTGCTCAAATAAAGCAAAACTCAGCTGAAGCTTGTAGTGTGAAGCTTGTAGTGTGAAGCTTGCAGCTTGACGCTTGCAGCTTGAAGCCTTAATTGTGAATCGGTCCTTGCATAGTGAGCAAAATGCTATTTTTATGTATAGGTAGAGGGCATACACAAAAGTTTTGAAATTTACAAAACTATGAAGTGAAAGCTCCAATACTGATTGTATTTTTACATCCAACATATACCCATGTTCTAGAAAACGCGCGAATTCAAATCGCAAATGAATTCAAAAACGTAATTATTTAAAATTGGTGTTCCACATTTCGTACGTTTTCGCTAGTTTCGAAAGTGAATTCAATTCACTTCTAAATCATAGCAACACAAATAAAAAAGTGGAGTTATAAATTTGTTTACCTAAAATAAAGAATAAAACATTTGAGTTAATAGTTAATGAAATGGATCCATTAATATTATATTTAATAAATAATCGCGAAGGAGGAAATTCTTCGAAGGAAGAAAAAAAGTACAGGAAAATATTAAGGGATAAATCAGATCTTTTATCTGTTCCGAATCAGATGAAAGTTATTTTTTGGAAATCTGTTGAAAGTAAAGAATATGTACAATTCCTCAAATTGTTCTTTTTTTTGTAGATTTATAAATTATCATCGCCTGAACAAAGAAGCTATTATTGAGGTATTAAAAGAAATAAAGTCGTACGTTCAAAAAACATCAATAATATTGCAATTAGCAATTCTCCAGGAATCACCCCTGAAAATATTAGTTACGTAGTCCAATAAAGGGTTTATTTGAGGTCTGATGACCTATACAAGTCGCGAATGAGTGCATATGAGTATATTAAATCTTTAAAACGGCGATATCTCATGAATGGCAATTCATACGGGAAAATGTATAATATCTTTTTTGTAGATAATCGCTTAATCTACAAACTTTGTAAATACTATTTTATGATAAGACTAATGCCCGGTTTCACAGTGTCGATTTGAGCTTTCGCTCAGCTGAACCTGAGCAGTAATTTTGAGCTTTAGCTCAAGTCAAAACTGTTTCACAGTTTGTTTTTGTGCTCAGTTCAGCTGAACTTAGTTAACTGGATTTTGCAGGGCACTGTGGTTGAATCAGTTGGGGAAATTTTTGCTTTTGGTTGATAAATTGTGTGATTTTTCTAGTTTTTAATCTTTAGTTGTAAGGATTTTTGAAAAGGATATGGCCGCTAATTACTATAAGAACGAGTACGACGACGGTAAATTGACCCCTGTCACCCACCCATTTTGCACCAACCTAGCTGTCGGAGACTTGGAATTTATATTTAGTAGTTTATAGTCTTTCATCCTACAAATTAGCATGCGCCACATCGATGACATTTTTTCAATAAGAAGATGACTACTCGTTGGTGTCGGAGAGCTCGGACACATCATGGTACAATAATACAGGTAGGCTCATAAGGAAAACCTCTGTTTCCATCTTGAAAAGCTTTTACGCCTTTTACATTAGAAAAGAAAGCTTTTTTCCTTTGTGAGAAAAGATCTGAGTGACGTCACGGGACCCTTATGAGCTTTCCTTGTAATTATTGTACCATGGGACTTATAATCCCGTTTAGTAATAGAATGAGTTGCAATCGAGTTTGCCCACATCAAAGATCAAAGCACTTTTTCGTCTCCAGCTCTTAGACTATATCAGCAGAAGTTTTCAGCAATTCTGGCGGGATGCCGTCTTCTTCAGCAGCTTTACCATTGCCTATTGCATAAATTGCGGTTGCTATTTCTGTCTTAGATGGTGCACGAGTGGTGATTCTTATTTGCTCTGCATTGTTAAGTTTTCTTCAGGTTCCTGTGAAAATGAAGTATTCAGAGCGGCAAATAAATTATCTCTCCATCTATTCGTACTCTTTAAGGCATGTTTGTAGTAGAATGCTCTCTTTTTTTACAATTGAAAAATCCAAATTATAACTAGAATCAATAAATAAACACAAGTTCACTGTGACTTCTCTAAAATTAATGACATTTCTCTCACTTATATCCTGAGCTTTGGCTTAAGTGCCCAAATTTAGTCACTCAGTTCAAGTAAATTTTGAACCAAGTTCATCACTTGAACCACTACTGTGAAACAGTAAAATAAGTTGAGCGAAAGCTTAAGGCTGAGCGAAAGCTTAAGTGAACACTGTGAAACCGGGCATTACTGTTTAACATGTATTTGCAAAAAAGTGATATTTTGACCCTAAACCCCCTAAAAAGTGGGTTTCCCGGGGTAGAAAATCGGTAGATTTTATAACCCCTTATTAAAAACCCTCAAGGAAGCTCTCTGCAAATTTCAGCGTGTACCCAATCATTTTTACTACAACTACTTTCTATTTCGTTAAATTTTTAAGCGCGATTTTAAAACGCCAAAAATTTGCGTAAACCGAATTGTGGAACACCAAATTTTTCAATTACGAAATCGCAGTTGCCTTTGAAAACGCAAAGTGAATTTCATAACACCAAAATTCTGTTTTGCGAAATGAAATCGGAAAACTTTAGTGAAAGTGAATTCTGGAACAGGGGCAATAATGTATATTTACTACACAGTTGGTAGAAATACGTAAAGTAGAATTGGAATATTCCTAATAATATATATTGCAAATTTACAAAACTGCTTGTGAATAAAACTTCCAGTATTTTTATTGTAAAATTACCACAGAAAGTTTTTACAGTGTATACTCCGTGAGAGCTGAACTACTTCGCATCGTCGTTGCGCTGTAAGTTATCTTGAAGATTAGAACACAAATTCGCGCGAATACAGGAGTGATTCAATGGCTCATATACGCGTTTTCCCTTCTTTGTGAATTTACAGTCCGGTCGTCAAATAACGAAAAGTTCGTTGATTAAAGGGGCCCATACACTGTCGAACAATTTGCGCAATGCAGCCCTTTGTGCAAACATTTTCCCCGTGTATGGGGCGGTTTGATGTGTTGCCCAACTGTTTGATGAAAATCAAACGCGTTTGAAAATTTTTGTGCAACGGCAGCGTTGCGCAAGTTGTTTCATCGTGTATGGTGATGTTGGTGCATTCTAAAGTTACTTTTTGCAAAACTTGAAATTATAATTGCCAAACACGCAGCTTCAGACATGTTTTCTCCACGAAAACATAAACACAAGTCAAGTTTGCGCAATTCGTTGCGTAGTGTATGGACAATCACATATTTTTTGTCAAACACAAATTTGTTCGCTCGTGTATGGGCCCCTTAATAAACTTTTTATCATTCTACGAAGTGTGCACTATATAAAAACAAAACGACGCGTCTTTCATAAATTTTAAATATTTATTCGTTCATTATTACTGAATTGAAAGAAAGTTTGCGCCCCTAACTGGCCGAAATCGTAACTTCTTGCCAAGCTTCTTGCATAGTTTGAAATAGCTCAAGTTGTAATATTTGGAAGTAACAATTTCTATGATCATTTTCAATCGAAACATAACCTATGCGCCTTCGCCGCCGCCTGCCCGTCAAAGCCGGTGGCTTTTGTGTTGGACTGCAAAAAAAATATTTTTGTGTGTGGTGCGGGCCCCTAGGGGAGCGCCTATGTTGCTTATGCTTAAATCCGGCCCTGTCTAAAATGGTACTGAATGACGTGTCAGAATCGTGTACATTTGTCGATATCGGCTAAAAAATGTCAAAGTTATTCAATGTTGAAATACCTATGTCTAGATGGCGCACCCTGTATATAAGAAATTGGAGTGGTAAACGGTGATTTTCAAGACACTTTCTTTAAAGCGTGCATGCGACAAAATGGAATTTCCTATCTACTTTGCATTTCGAACATAAAAGACCTGCCCCCTCCCCCCAAACCCTTATTTCCTATATTAAAACAAACAAATTGGCACTTCTTGGATCACTCCTCAGTACATATTTTCTAAACTTACTACATCTACTATATCTAAATATTGGTTTCTATCGGTGTCTCTCAGATCATGTTCCAGTTTTCTAAAACACGATTAAAACTTAATTTTTATTCAAAACGAAAACTTTTAAATAAAAATAAAAAAACAAAAATAAAAGATTGAAAACTTCTAAATACATTTTCGTTTGACCTAATAATGTCAGCTAAGCTATGGTTAAACACACAAACAAAATTCAAAAGTTTGTTTGTCAACAAAAAAATTATACCAAAATTGTTCCCCGTGACCACTAAAGTGGACAGATAAAAGCAAACAACGGCGGCTACCGACGCTATCTCCATCGAAAATTTTATTTAAAAACAAAAGTTTACTTTCATTTTTCCCATTTCACTTCGATGGTACAAAAACATTAGATCTAAATCTGGGTTTCTCAAGGTCAGGACCAATTAACTACCAAACTTCTCCGTTCATAATTGGAATGCAATTTCACTTTTTTGTTAATGACTCCAAAAAAAATTACACAATTTCAAAAGCATGATTTAATAATAATGGAAAAGGTGCAGTCACCTACAAAAGTTTATTTTAGTTTTTTTGTCAACACTGTGTGGGATTTTAGGCTAAAGTCATTTTTGGAATAGAGGCTACAGACGTGTTTAGTGGTAACATTTTTAGTTTAAGTAAAATTCATGGAATAGTAATGAAGAATATGGCTAATGTCACATGAGTCTGAATTCAGACTCTGAATTTTTCAGACTCGGATTTTTTCAGCTCAGATTTTGGAGTCACATGAGTCGGAATATTTCATATACCGTAGCTAGGAGACCAATGTTGTTCGCAATTTTGTACAAAGTGTTTTTTATACGCTTTATATTAGCTTCACCTGTATGTATGTATGTATGTACGTATGTATGTATGTACGTATGTATGTATGTATGTATGTATATATGTATGTATGTAGACAAATCTTGCAACTTGATTTTCACCCACTTGCATATAACCGATCAACTTAAAATTTTGCACATATGTATAGCTCGCGTGACAATGCAATCTGACCAGTTTTGTGAAATAATCAAGATGGCGGTTCCAAGATGGCGGCCGAATTTTGCTATTGTGCTCCCCGACCCCCGACATGGGCATCAAATGAAAGGGTGTGACAAGTAGAATACAATTATCTATGTGGCGTCACTCAATATTCAAAATGGCGGCCAACACAAAATGGCGAACTACCTTTTTCTTTACAACCCTCTCGATATGGGTATCAAATGAAAGGAATTGACAAGTAGAATCCTATTAGCTCTGTTGCGTCGTTCCAAATTCAAAATGGCGTCCAACACAAAATGGCGGACTACCTTTTTCTTTACAACCCACTCGATATGGGTATCAAATGAAAGGAAGTGACAAGTAGAATACTATTAGCTCTGTGGCGTCATTCCAAATTCAAAATGGCGGCCAACTCAACATGGCGGACTACTCTTTTCTTTACAACACCCTCGGAATGGGTATCAAATGAAAGGGTGCGACAATTAAATATTATTAACTGTGTGGCGTGATTCTAAATTCAAAATAGAGGTCAACACAAAATGGCTGTTTACCTTTTCTTTACAAGGCCCTCGGTATCGGTATCAAATGAAAGTATATGACAAGTATAGTACAGTAAGCTGTGTGACGTCATTTTAAATCTATTATGGCGATCACTACAAAATGGCGGAAGACATATAATAGACTAAAAAGTAGAAAATAAAAAATATAGTTTAAAAAACTAAAAAAATACGCTTTTATTTTAAAATGAACTAAAAAGTAAAAAATAATTTTGAATGTAAAGTTTTTATTGCTCCAGCCAGAATATGGAAATAACCTACCTTTCGAAATGTAAAAAAGCGTGGGGCTATCGAAAATTTCCGGTTTTAATAAAATAAGAATATAGGAAAAGAGTCCCAGTAGTTTTTTTAATTTTATGTGGAAGTCTAAGTCACCCTTTGTACTACCAGTCCGTCATATCGTTCACGTCATGGCCAGATGTCTGGAATACGAAAGGTTAAGGGGTATCTCGGGGGTGTATGAGGAAATAGCGATGAACCTAAGATAGGGATGAATGTAAGATTTGTAGATGATAGCCCTGGCCGACGCGACGGCTGGAGGAGGAAATTGTATCCTGTACATTTAATTTTTTTAATTTCCGATGAATTCCAGTTTTAAATAAACGGGATGGTCTATTTTCCACAAATTTTCTTGCACGAAATTAATTTTTCGCCGTCGTTTTTTAGTATAACCTTACAGACGCACGCCTTTTGTTTAACTGAAAAATTCAGACTCATCTGACATGGCGCGATAAGGAAACATGTAAGAGAGCGAATTTTTATTCCAATTCTGAAAATTTTAGACTACATTTTCAGACTGAGTAGTCTGAATTTTTTCAGACCGTTTGGAATTTCTGATTCATGTGACATGGCACAATTCATTTCTGTGCATTTTTAGACACTCTGAAAAATTCAGAGTCTGAATTCAGACTCATGTGACATTAGCCTATGTCACTACTTATTAAGAGGAGCAGCCCTAAATATCGTCTGTCTTTCATATAATTTACCGTAGTCAACGAAAAAAACAAAAGAATACCTATCTGAGGAAACTCATAAAAAGATATGATTTTACCGGTCATGACTCGTTAAAGCAATGCAGACCTTTGAAGCAACTGCAAATCACGTTTTCTGTTAAGTGTTTTTCTCCTGAACTCAGCAATAAAGTTGCTGGAATTCTTTTATCAATGCCATGGAATTACCAAGCTAAACTAAGGTCTGTGAAATCAATGAAACACTCTGTGACAAGCGAGGAAAACATTTGAAACGCTAAAATAAGTTAAATCATCCCATTATTGTTAAAATAGATGATCATGATTTTCCATGATTTTTATTTTTCACCGACTTAACCACAATTGACTGTCACTAAAATGCACAACATCGTTCCTGAGAAACACCCTATTCTAAATACTAATTGCTCCATTAATCCCTCATGGGACATAGGGCGGAAAAAATTGCCCTCCAGCGGACTCTGTTATGCACAACAGCTCTCAGCTCTGACCAGGATCTCCCAGTTGTTGCGGCCTCTGCTAATAGGGTTCTCCTCCACATTGTTCTAGGTCTTCCGATTCGACGGGATCCTTGCGGATTCCAATCAAGGGCCTGTTTGGCTAGATTCTCGTTTTCGCGTCGCAAGGTGTGACCAACCCAATTCCATTTCGTTCGCCTGATTTGGTCGGCCGGCACGGATTTTTAAGATACGACGTATGAATCTGTTGATGAAAACTTGTAGGCGCCCCGTGATGAATTGGGTGACTTTGCATGATGCGCAACCGTACAAAAGAACTGCCTTAACGTTGGAGTTGAACAGACGCAATTTGGTGTTAATTGAGATCTCCGTCGATCTCCATATGTGAAACAGACATTTATCCGCATTTCTTTGGTTTTAGTCGGATTTAGCCTTAAGCCAGCCGAACTACTTTCTATTGCCAAATTGTTTAACATGTTTGTGAGGTCCTGGTGTCTGTGGGCCAGCAAACAGATATCATCCGCGTAGTCGAAATCCTTAACGCGGTCTAGCAATCCCCATTGTATACCACCTGTTCTTCTATCTAAAGCGCTGACAAGGATTTCGTTTATTACTTTAAGAAATAGTAATGGCGGAAGTACGCACCCTTGTCGTACTCCTGAGCTCACCTCAAAGCTGTCGGATAATTTTCCATTGTGAAGAACTCTGCATTTGGAATTGTTGTTGTTATCAATATTATTATTTTATCCGGCAGTCCACGCTGTCGTAGAGCTCGCCATTTAAAGCTGCTATTAACCGAATCGAGTGTCTACGAAAGTAAGGTAAAGGGGGGATCGGAATTCAGTAGCAACGCTCCACTATGATTTTCAAGGTGTTAATATCGTCTATGCTGGAGCGACCCTTTCTGAATCCAGCCTGCTGTCTTCTAAGCGTTCGATCTACTGCCTCTCTTATCCTTGCTAATAATATGTGGGACAAGGTTTTGCCGTAAGAAACGAGTCGAATTCAATGCCCTCAAAACGAAGTACTGTCCGTCTCTAATAAAGCATCAAACTGTACCGCTTAACTCAAAATGCTAGGGGGGCATTACTCCATAACAAAAGTATTAAAACCAAATTGACCGAGTAACTTTATATATTTTAACGTTAACTGCTCCCGTGCTCCCCACCCACAATGATTATGCTACGACGCCCCTGCTTGAAAGACTTGAAATTTTGCATTTGCCTTTTTCACTTGAAACAAGAAGAATATAATCTATATTATATATACAAGTAAAGCTCTTCTCAGTACCCTTCAGGAGCTTTTTTCCATATAGAAAAAATAAAAATAGCATATATCATCTATACCCAGCGGGAAATGGAATCATAGCAAGAAGCATGACGGTAGCCTTTTTTGGAAGGCGAGAATTCCTACCTTTTCGCATTCCGCTCCATATCTTTTTGTGCAGCCATGTCATTAGAAGGAATGACTCGAAAAGCTCTAAAAGCTCATTCACCTTCCCCACGCATTCCCGGTAAGGCGTTTGTGATACGTTCTCTTTTATTTCTTCCAAGGCAGTACAATTTCTTACACCTTCTAAATATATTGAGATCCTTGGAAGATATTGCTTTAATCCTTTTATAATAATCTTGTGAAAAAAACGATTTTTTGCAAATAACAAAAAAACAAAAACAAAAACCCCAAAAACATAAAAACAGACTCAAAAAGTTAGTTTTTACAATCGAACGTCTGTTTTTTCATTATTAATATGTTTTTGGGGGTCATTTTCAGTACTGGAAAACCTTTTAATAGACTTTTTGTTACTTGTACGTGATAGTACAAGTATTGAAGAAAATGTTAAGCTCTAGAACGGTACTCTCGAAGAATCCGCAGACCAAGAGAAGCGTTTTTAGAAGAACGCAGATTTTTTATTTTTTTTAAAAAATTATATTTTGTGCATAAGATACATGTATGCCAAAATTTAAGATGGGACAACATTGGGAACATATTGAAATAAAATATATTACATTGTGATTTTTTCCAGTTTGAAATTGCTTTTTTCTGCAATTCCGCACGAGATATCTTTTCCAGTGAACTGGATTCGCAATGTAAACACCATCAATTTCTATTACCAGTGCTCTGGAAAAAAAGTGACAGTGAAGCACTGGCAATCGCTCTGTCAGAGAAATATTTGCCAGTATTCTCTGGTAATGTAAACAGTGTGCCAGTACACTGGCTGCGACTGCCAGCGAAAACTCGTATAGTTTAAATGCACCTTAAGTGCTTAGTAAATACTTATTTTTGATATTTATATTTTGACATAGGAAGTTATGACGATTATAGTCAATTTTATCAGATCAGTCACACACGCAAATAGTTTGCCTGACGTTAGGCTGCTTGTGTGTGCAGAGTCAAATAAGCATTATGCCCCGGTTACACGAATGACAAAAAATGACAATGGTCATAACCTCTGGTCATAATTAATGACATTGCTGTTTATACGACGGAAATTATGACAAATAATGACATGTGTGGAGCTTTGCCATAACTTGTCATTAAATTATGACCAGTTGCCATAAATAATGGCAAGAGTTGAATTTGTACGAATGACAAATAATGGCAAGTATATGTATGTTTTTTGGGTCCCTGATTACGTGGTCCGCCCGTTTAATCTAGGAGTAGTTTATCCCTTAAGGCTTGAAAATAATTAATTTTTAGCTGATAATAATGTCTATTAAACCGCAAAAGGAAAAAAAATTGTACAAATTAACGGTTTGCAATTTTTTTTTGTTTAAAGTTGATTTTGAAAATTTTACGGGTAGTTTAAACTCTTTAAGGGTTGAAAACAATTTATTTGTACCTGACAACACGCATCCAATCGAAGTTGAAGCATAACGTTGGACAAACAATTTTGTACAAATTTTTTAATTTTCAGTGGTTTTTACCCTTTAGAATTATCCGTTATCATAAAATTTGCCTTAATGTGGTGTAAATCAACCACCTTCGTAAATAAATATTGAAAAAAGTGTATTTCATTCCATTATTTTTGATTATTATTGAAATTATTGCGAAAAACAGAACACAACAGGATTTGAACTATGACACTCTGTCATAAAAGAATGACCAAGTTCATTCTTTTATGACGACTTGTCATAACTTGTCATAATTTGCCATTAACGTTTACACGGTCATAATTTGTGCTATTATTTTTGACAACTTTTATGACACGAATTTTTGTCATTTTTTATGACAGAAAAAATGACACAAATTATGACCATGTAATCGATAATGGCAAACTATGACTGAAAAAATGACAAGTGTGTCATTCGTGTAAACTCAACATTACAAAGTGCATTATTGACAGTGCCCAAGTTTATTAAGGTCAAATGTTTGTTCACGGAAAATTCAAGAGATTTTGAAGTCAAGTAAGTGGAACCGAAAACGCTACTTGAGCTTCAAGTAAATTTCAAGCCAAGAACTAATAGATATCCTTCACCAAACTTGCATACACATACACATAGCTATCCATTTCATTTTTCATTTCGTTTTACCTAGAAACATTCTTGTTAAGAGTTCATTTTAAAACTTCTCTTGAATACTACTTATTTTACATACTATTCAAAAATGCGCAAACACTCTTCGATAGCCTCAGCAGCAACAGAAGCAGCTTGTTAACTTCCCAGTAGGAAGTTATTGTAATCGGTCCGAAAATCGGATTCGAAATTTTCAATGTATTTACACGTTTCAAGGTCCCAATAACATTTTAAGCAAAAATTTGAGAAGAAATATGTGTGTGTGTGGTGTGTGTGTGTGCGTACGTATGTGGTCATTTTTTCCTGCACGATTTCGCGCGAACCGAAAAAGATATCGACTTCGTTCAGGTGCCATTCGAAGTGTGTTCAAGGAAATATGATCTGAAAGGATTTTCATAAAAATTGGTCGAGCCGTTTTTTTGTTTGAACGACTTAAGTGATTTTTGTACCAGCACGATTTCGCGCGAACCAAAAAAGATATCGACTTCGTTAAGGTGCCGTTCGAAGCGTATTAAAGGACATATGAATTGAAAAGATTTTCATAAAAATCGGTCAAGCCGTTTTTTTTGTTTGAACGACTTAAGTGATTTTTGTACCGGCACGATTTCGCGAGAACCAAAAAAGATTTCGACTTCGTTAAGGTGTCGTTCGAAGCATGTTAAAGGACATATGATCTGAAAAGATTTTCATAAAAATCGGTCGAACAGTTTTTTTGTTTGAACGACGTAAGTGATTTTTGTACCAGCACGATTTCGCGCGAACCAAAAAAGATACCGACTTCGTTAAGATGCCGTTCAAAGCGTGTTAAAGGAAGTATGATCTGAAAAGATTTTCATAAAAATCGTTCGAGTGGTTTTTTTGTTTGAACGAATACTGGGAAGTTAATCTTGTGGACCGAAAGGGTCAAAAGCCACATCCCAACTAGTTTAAATTCTACTTTTACTTCCAGTCATAAATCTTTACCTCACTGCACCGCATTGCATTTCCATTTCAAACAAGTCATTTTCAAAACCATTTTAAAGCCCGAAAAGCGATATTAAGTTCCTTCACTCAAATGCACTTCGTATTTACTGCCCCCTTAAGAGTACTAAGAATTACTACCATGGCCTCTCCAGATCCCCAGGTCTAGGCACTAAAAATCCATGCCATAGCTTTCGCCTGTGGCAAGCCGAAATGCATTTAGGTTTTCTAGATGCGGCAGTGCATTAAGTCTTACGTAAATTGCACAACGGCGACCAGAAAATGAAAGCATCATACCATCTTAAATTAGTCGATGTTGAACCATTGCTGCTGCTGCATTCAGGCGAAAGTGCAACCACGATGCTAAGATGAAAAATGCACCGGCCTCCATTACTCTAGAGATAAAAGAGATTACAGCCGTTTCTGTATATTTTTTTTTTCATTCATTCTCTATCAGAAGTGCAGGAAATGATATTTTTTAAGCTCTATGCTCCAGAAAATTGAACAGATCCAATTATATACGGCACTGAGTCACTACTGCGGCGTCTGGGGGTTTAAAATTTTTTATGAAAGCTATCTGCATTCAGGTGAAAAATTACAGGTGAACTTAGAATACAACTGGGAAATTTAACCTTAAATAAAAAATCTTTATAAGATAAACTTTTGAGATATATTTTTTATTAGTAACAAAATGAAACCGGATGTTAATTTCCCTAATGCCTTCCTTCTATCTGCAGTCTTTTATTTACTTCATGGATCGCATAGTGTGGCTCATTCTGTTTGCAGTTATGTGCAATCTAGTGCTGGACTTGAGCGTAGTTATGGCACAGGAAAAGGATTCAGAAAATGCAATTTTGGTAAAGAGGAGAAAAGCATTGACATTTATTTTCAGTTTATTACAAAAAAAAATCCTTTCATATTTTAGCCGGAAACAACAACTCTGGAACAGGAAAGTGAGCTATCTCCAAAGGACAACGTGGAAATTATTAAGGATCGCCCCGTAGAGACGACGGTGACTGAGAAGCGTCAAAATACATTCTTTCCAGCACCAGATGGCAGAATTCCGTTTTTTGATAGTATTTTTAATGTAATTAAATTTTCATATTTTTACTTTATTCAACAACAGTATTTAACGTAAAAAAATAATATTTCTTTCTTCCATAGATTCCCATAGCAACACTTCAGGCTGTAAATCAACTTGTGCAAAGCATCATCGGTGGAATGGGTTAAAATAGTTATAAGCATCAACGATTTCATAGATTTTAAATGGAGTGATAAAAGTTTATATCTTATATTTTTTAAGATGCACTGTAAGCCTAAGATTATTTATTTGTTAAGTTTAATCTTTTTTTAAAATAATATCGCAACTAAATAAATTATATCATTAGTATTGAACTTCATTTTTGTTTTCAGTCTCAACATACAGTTCAATTGAGACTTTGTACCTTAAAGTATGTACATATGGTCAACATTTCATCAGGCCTTAGCAGCTTCCTCAGCTTACCATTATTATTACAAAATGGTCTTGTTGGAGATTTGTTTTCTTGGGTATTAGGGTCTTTCAATAAGTTACTTAGAAAAAAATTATTATTAAAATAGAAATTAATTTGGAGAATTCCAATTTTTGACATATTGCCCATTTGTTAGGACTTCCATTCGTCCGATTTTCCCGGATTTGTCCTAGTTTGGTGGTCGTCCAGGGGCTGCCGGAGAGAGGTTTTAAAAAGTGTCCTAATAAAACCCGGGCGCATTTTGTTTGCAGTGGGGCTAGACCCGATGAATTGAATGATAAGCAATAAATTAAAAGAAATCTTAGTTAAAAATTGACTCGTAAACCGCTTCCAGGCAAACTCCGGCGTGGCATAAATACCCCACGACTGGTGCCCCGTTTTGTTTGAAAATTGCAGTAAAAATTCATAATAATTAACAGCTTTACCAGAAGCTAAATTTTCACACATTTCCAAGAAATATTATTGAACGTAAACCGATCAAAAACGGAAAAAGAGCTTACCCGAGTAAAAATAAAAGATGGCCTTACAACGGGCGAACAACGGCCGCTTGGATTTTTAAGGGGCATATGATGGCCGTATAGTTTTTAACCATTTTTAATGGGAGAACATGCGGCCTCACGACCAAAAGAATTAAATGGCCAAGTACTGAGCTGAACACACGGGCATACGACGGCAAATTTGATCCAAAAACAGAATCTGCACCAAATGTATTGTTGAATGTGTTACAAATTGCAACGGCCTGTTTGCCTTTCCATTACTGGAGCTATGCAGACCTGTCCCACAGTTTCGATGGAGGCAAACATTGGATCGACTCCATTTCACCTATGCAGGCAAAGGACATATGGATATTCTTAACAGTATCCCAAACATTTCAATTGGATGCGTACTCGACTATATCATGAACTGCGGTTCCAAAGGAAATTCAGGTCAATTCTTCTGGATCGCTCCGAGTGGGAGGAATTAATCCTCAAATAGCGGGAAGATACATACAAGAAACCTCTTCCGATGGCCCAGGTTCAGGGGCTGGTGTTTCAGGGCCCAACTCCGAAGTCTCAATTGCAATGGGTAAGGGCACTCTGTTTTCTAGACTGAAGTACATGCCATTGAGACCTGCGTTAGGTTAAACCTTGAGAAAGGTTTCAACATTCAAAGTTTTCGGTCAGCCAAGCTGCCATCAAGGCACACTTATGTGGAAGTTTTCTTCCGAAATAGTTGCAGGGTAGTCCAGAGCCTGGCCAGGAAAAATAGCGTTTCGCTCTGCTAGGAACCGGACACTACGGTGGCGAGGGAAAGGAGGGAGGGATATGAGACGCTGGTCCAGGGCCCCAAATCGTTCTGTGGCATATCATGGGGCCAATCCCTGATAAAGTACTGGGATAATAGGCTGTGCCTAGGCTATTGGGAATTGGTCCTAGATCTTAGACAGGCTAAAGAACGAATAAGATATTTTACCTTTAAAGGCGTTATCACTCTAAACAGGACGGACCTTATGCTGTTGGTGGAATACCTCTCTGGCCATGTTGGGCTGCAGCACCACCTTCACGGCCTAGGACTCTCTCAGGAAACCGAATGCAGGCTCTGCATGGAAGGTGAAGAGACTAGCACACATATTCTCTCTGATTGTCCTCCTCTGATCTAGTTTAGAAGAAAAACGTTTATCAGAGAGCTTCTGAGCCCCACTTAAGTCCGGTTTTCTTCAAATCCAGAGCCTCTTGCCTTCGTCTGTAGGGCTGACGGCAGGGCCACCCTAACCACAGGGCTAAATGGGCTGTAGCCCCGGGGCGCAAGCCTTTTCGGGGCGGAAATTTTTGTTGGTCTTATATTTTTTTTTTATTTTTAGTTATGTTATTTTTAATTAAAATCTTTTCATTACAGAAATAATCAAATAACATTTTCTAAAGATTAGTTATTCGTTATGGGAATTGGTTATGAAAATTTTAAATATGCTTTGGATAGAATTTACGAATATAACTTTCAAAAGCCTGTAACAAAAGTTGAAGCTGAGGGGTTGTAAAATGAGTTCAAATCACTGGAAACTACTATTATGGTAGCATTTTGGAGCAAAATATTAGAAATCATAGATAAAACTAAGATATGACTTCAAAAAGTTGCTACTACAACCAGGCCCGCCACAATGAGGCGAATTGCCCGGGCCCCAGGTCATAGGCCCCAAAAATGGATTGCAAGCCAAAAAGAGGACCTAGCTGCACTTAGTAACTTAAAACCTATTCGCAGATCAAGAAGCGACCGTTTTTTTAGTAAAAGATTTTAGCCCCAGGCCCCGAAAGGCTAAGTGTCGGGCCCGACTGTAACTGAAAGCATTATTGAATTATCCGCTTCTTTAGATAAATCTGTACAACCGAAACGATATACAAAATAATTTAACCTTTACAAATCTGAAGGTATAAAATTGTCCGGATGTGACGAGTACAAACGAATACGCAAAGGAAAAAAAATTGGAACGAAAATACCTCGAAAGAAGTTAAATTTGATGCCGATAACGAATTCCGCATAAATACATATAATACTTTTGACACACTATACCTTCATTATGATGGTAACTTTCATTACGATAGTAAAGGAAATGACGGTATGACACATTAAACTTTACTTTCATTTACATTTAACATGTCAAGTGAGATATTATATTCTGCGTGTTTTTTTTACTTTATGTATTTTTAACACTATTTCTACCATGAGTTTGTGCATACCTATTTCGACCAAAAGGTGTCTTTTGACACCTTTGCGTTTGAATGCAACTAATTCCCAAAACTGTTGGGATTTCAAATTATCAGTTAAATATAGATAATTTGAGCAATATAATGGGAACAATATAATTAAAAAAATATTAACTTCTTCATTTTTTATTTTTATTAGAAAGATAATCAAATATTGTAATATCACGAACTTTCAGTCTGATGTATAAAAATACTATCTTTGTAGCAAAAAGTAAAAACAGCACTGTAATAAAAATTTTTCCTTATTCAATACCACAGTTTTTACAAATCTATGGTTACCCTACTAAGAACTTTCCACACGTATACTTTTCGCACTGCAAGCCCGTTCCCGTTGCTCCTTAAATCCTTAAGGTGTCAAAGAAACCTCATGGTAGAAATAGGTATACCATATGCATATTTTTAGATCCAAGATGAGCTGGAGGAAAACGATATCGCTGAATTAATTTAACAACCATTGTAAGAAAAGTCAAAAAATTAATTGTGGATAAATGATTAAACTTAGAGAATAATGTTAAGTTAAAATTTAAAAAGTGTCTTTTGACACCTCTTGGTAGAAATAGTGTTAAGTTGTTTTAATTTGTAATATTTTAAAAATTATTTTTAAAGTAGTAAAGGAAACATCCTTACAAAGTGCTGCTTAACTAACGTCAAATCATATTATTTTATTTTAAAATGTATTTACTAGTTTCTGCAAAATTTACTAGTGTTTTTACTATTTACCGCAAAATTTCGAAAGGTTTTCGAAAAAATGAAGGCAATAATGTTTTGTATAAGTAGATGAAAAACATATTTTGCAAACATCAATTGAGGCTATCAGCGCAAAAGTGGTGTAACCCACAATTTAATCTGATTTCGGTTTTGGTGAAATATACATTTCTTAATTATGAACTTTCAATACAATAGTGGAGTAAGCTACATTTTGCCTTCCAAAAATATAACTGTATATAACTTAACTCTTGGACAGAACAAATATAGCGAAGTAATAGAGCAAAAAGGGTGTAAACTGACTACACCGGTGGTTTACATCGTCTGGGGTTACACCACTTTTGCACTGATAGCCTCAATTGTTGAGTGATTTTTTGGCCGAATGGTAATTTTTGGAAACTTTGACCTTGAATAACTTCGAAAGGGTGGAGTTTTCGAAAAAATGACAAGAGGTTTTTTTTGTAGGCAATAACGTTTCGTATTGACTGATAAAAAAAAATTTCGTAAAAGTTTTTGCTCGATTTTTTGGCCAAAAAGTGATTTTTAATAACTTTGACCTTGAATAACTTTAAAAGGGTTACTCGGGTCAACATTTTTGTAAGAACTAAAGTTGTAGATAATTTCATTGTCAACATTTTGGGCACACGATACGCGATATCTCCGGCGGCCATGTTTTTTTTGTGATTTCGAAAGTGTTTGCTTAAAAATTTCCCAAGGAGCTGGGGACCAATTTTCAAGCATTTAGGAATTTTGTCGACTTTCGTGCAGTTTTTTTTGCTAGTTTCCCCGGACTATATGTTCTTTTTTTAATTTTGTATGAATTTTTTGTTTTTATTTAGTGTAAATTGACTTTTTCTAGTTCTGACGCTTTTGTCTAACTTTGCCGGCCACCCCGCTCCCCTCAGACATCCCGTGTATTTTCTTACCGAGAGGGGCGCATTATTTTTAGTAGCCCACGGGCGCCGAATATCTTAGGACGGCCCTGGCTGACGGTCTTTTCCGGTAGTGGGGCATGTACACAATAGGTCTAACTTGGCCACGGTGTTTACCATATGAGTTGTCCCCATACTGACATAATGCATATAATTGAAAATTGAAAAAGCAAAATGAATCTCAGAACACGAAAAGAAATTAATTCGGGAAATTTTAGCTAAAGCGAATTCTGAAACATAGGCGAATATGTTTTGTTTAAATCGAAATGTCCCTTGCAGTTTTTTTGTTTTCAAAAACCAAATCTGCTTATTGGATGGATAAAATAAATTAATTTTTACGTGGAATTCACATAAATATTTCACCCTTGATATTATCAATTCCATTGTAAAATAATAAAATAATAATATTAAATACGAAATTAAACGCATTAAAAGCCTCTTAAAAAAATAAATATTTCATGCTATTATGTGCCAATGCCAACATTATTGATAAATGAGAATCTGCTCGTCACATTCATTTATAATAATTAAAAAAAATTGTATTTAATTAAAATGCAATTTTCAAGGGAACAAATTGAGTGCATTACTTACTTTCGTCTATCTGTTTTCGCAGGAATATTAAAAATGCGAAATTTTCAGAATTTTTTAATGAATTTTTTTTGTTTTTTTTTTTGAGAAAATTAAATTTTCCTCTTTATATACAATTATAGGGTTTAAAAGGAGTAATTACGTGGGAATGAAAAATAAAGTATGCGTGTAATTCTGTATGTTAATTACATTTTGATTTTTTGTCTTTGCGACTATCATTGAAATTGGGAAAAATATGAGGCTGAAACATGTGGAATTTTAATCTGCATATTCTGGTAAGCAATTTGATTAAATTAATAAGACATGTAGTATATTAAGTTTTCCCGTTTCCACATCTCCCGCACTCTGAGCTAGACATCGCCGGCGCTGCAGCGCTTATCGGCCAGCTGATGGGAATCGTCTTGCTTTAGCAGGCATAACACTGCGGCAAGGTTGTTCCCGTTAGCCCCGATGGTTGCATCGCCGGCGGAGTCAGCCACAAATGAGGTCATGGACCTTGCGCAGGAGAGGACCCGAAACAAAAACAATGATTTTTCTATTGTTTTTTGTAATATCAGGGGCCTCCTTGCGAACTTCTTCCCTGTAATGTGCCATCTCCATATCCATGCCCCGGCCATTCTCGCACTAAGTGAAACTCAAGTCACCGATACTGATCTCGATCGATTTCAAGTGACTGGGTATACCTTAGTGCACAATTTCTCCAACCATAGGGGAGTCGCCATGTATATTAGGAACGACGTGGCTTTCCAGATGGTGTACAATAGTACATCTTCTGAATTTAATCATGTATGGATTAAAATAATTCTTCGTAGCCACGTCATATTCTTCTGTTTTCTATACAGAAGTCCTAATATAAGTAATGAAGCCTCGACGTTAGCCTTCGACGCTATCTCCGAACGAATCTCCGGATTTTTATTTTCCCACCCGGAGTGTGAAATCATTGTTGCGGGTGATTTCAACGTCCATAATGAAGAGTGGCTAAATTACTCAAATGGCATCAGAGTCCACCGACATCTACTCACGCACCCTCCAGACCTCTAACCTATCCTTTCCTTCTCTATCCTTCACATCAAGCTTACTACTAGACATTGCACCATGACTTGAACGACATGACGGACTAGTAGTACAAAGGGTGATTCCTGAGCTTGACGTTTTCACATAAAAAAAAAAAAAAAAAGGTGACTCCAACAACCCCTCACACTATCGCCCAATAGCAAGTAGTTTTTATTCTAACAAAAATCATGGAGTCAATTTTCAATAAAAAAAATTTCGTATACCTTGAATTCAACCAAATACTAGACAATAAGCAGCAGGTTTTACACCGAAAGATCTACTGGCGATATTATTGTTTGTCTAACTCTAACAGAGCAACACACCAATAGTATACATCACCTTGGTGAATCTGGACTGGTCTAGTTAATTATGGTATTCGCCCTTTTCTCGAAACAACTCATTTAGGTGAATAGCAAAGATGAATTACGACAAATACGCGACCTCAAACTAAGTGACGGCTACAACATTTGTTCCATCACCAATCCTTTAAGTCACCAAAAAACTATAGTAGTATTAACAAAACTTTATCACAAGCGATTGTTTTACGTAAATAAACACTCGGTTTCCTCCGGAGCAAACTTGCTAAGGTCACTCGGTTAATTCCATCTATCCCTCTTCGCACACGCTATAGACAAGGCATTCGCTCATAAATAGAAGAGCTACACTATGGGAAAATCTCCCGTCAAAGAACTCGAATTAGGAAAAAATCCAATAGTTCATGGAAGCTAGCGCCAATCAATAGCCTAACCTAACGTAAATCTATATTTATTACTAAAGTAAAAACTAGTCCTAAGTCTGCTGCAAGCTTCAAGCTTCAAAAATTAAGATAAAAAGATTTGTACAATGGATTCACATTCACAACTTCAAGCTGCAGTGCTCAAATAAAGCAAAACTGAGATGAAGCTTGTAGTTTGAAGCTTGCAGTTTGATGCTTGCAGCTTGAAGCTTTCATTGCTAATCGGTCCTTGCATGGGCCGGTTTATCGGGAAGAGGGTGAGAGAGGATGATGGAAAGCCGGCCCCTCTCTCACCCTCTTTCCCATAAACCCCAGTTTGTTCGTTCGTTTTGTCTGTTCGGTGTCCGGTCGTGTAAAAGGGCCCATGGTGAACAAAATGCTATTTTTATGTGTAGCGAGAGGGCGCATACTCAAAAGTTTTGGAAATTTACAAAACTACCCAGCGGGGAAAGTGGAAGCAGCTTCCTCTGGAATCAAATTGGAAGTGCTTTCTGGTTGCGCTTCAGAAGCATTTTGGAAGATTTTCCTGTGCATGTGGCTACAAATAAGTCATTTTCAACTTTTGTGAAAAGTGTTGAATTTTTTATTTTTTTTTTGTGTGTGAATGCAATTTTAATTTCCCTTTTTGTAATTGAAATAAAAATATTTTTTTTGAATTCTACATATTTGTATCCCCATTATTCAAAAACAAAGAGCGAAACTTTTTTCTCTGCTCCTAAAAAAGCAAAAATGAAAGCTTTGCTGCTTACAGAACTTAAATCTTCAAAATAGCTTCCCAGGAAGCTAATTAGAAGAAAATCGAACAAACTGCTTCTTGCCAATGACATTCAATGGTAAAAAAGATATGGATAGGAATACGGAAGGGAAGCACTTCTAAGATTCACAAGGATAGCTTCTTCATGCATCAGCGAATGCTCCTATTTCCCGCTGGGTATGAAGTGAAAGCTCCAATACTGATTGTATTTTTACATCCCACAAATAATATATATTTACTATACAGTTGGTAAAAATACGTAAAGTAGAATTGGAATATTCCTAATAATATATATTTCAAATTTACAAAACTGCTTGTGAATAAAACTTCCAGTATTTTTTTTGTAAAATTACCACAAATTTTTTTTACAGTGTAAGCAAATTGATAAATAAATTTAACGAGTTTTGTTCAAGTGAAAAGTTCTGAATATTAAATAAAGGAAGTATTAAAATAGGAAAAAAATGGTTAAATGTGCTGTTGCAAATTAAAAGAATTATGAAAACAAAAAACATTGTCTGGTGAAGATGAAATATTTTACATTTCCGAAGGATGAAAATTTGTGTGGATCTGAGCTTGTGGAGATAAAACTGATTTAAATATTCATACTTTTTGGAGGTGGATTATAGATTAGAAGACATTATTTTAAAGACAGCCATAGTGAAGAAAAACTCTTAAGTTTCTTAAAAGGAGCTATTATTAGTCAAAAGAAAGAAGAAAGGGTTAATAAAAGAGACAAAGGCCCGGTTTCACCGACCTGGATAGTAAATTTCGTGGATATTTCGTATTTTATTTTTTGAATTTGTGATGAAAATTTTGTCCAACTTTGAAAATTCGAAACTTCAGAGGTTAGAAATCAGCGGATTAACTTATTACCAGGTCGGAACTGGTATTAACTTTATCCGTGTACCGAAAATCGCCATCGGAAAATCCGAAATATCAACGAAATTTATTATCCAGGTCGGTGAAACCGGGCGTAAAGGCAAATTTTGCTGAATAAAAAGGAAAATTGAAAAAAAATACTAGGAATATTCATGATCTGTGTTATTTGTGTTAAATCGAGCAACTTTCCTTAGTAAATGACAACAGCACATTTAACCATTTTGTTCCTATTTTATTACTTCCTTTATTTAATACTTACAACTTTTCACTGTAACAAAACTCACAAAAATTATTTATCAATTTGCTTAGACATGAACGATTTCAGTGACGTCACGATCGAAATGACAGCTCAATGTTTGCATTCGGATTACATTACCTTATACCGTATACCGTGCTATTACCGAATGCCTTAGGGGGAGTCCATTAACTGACGCCCCCTCCCCCTTGGTGAGATGTCGTGAGATTTGGCTCGACCCCCCATCCCCTGATCACGCGTGAGATTTTTCAAATTTTAGTTTATTGGTGGCTAAACAATCGAGGGGCTACTGTGCTACTTTGTGGCGTTCGCATAACCGCGATAAATATTTTTATGTAAGATTTAGCCATATTTTAGTGGAGAAACATGTTTCAATTAATTTAACCTAGTTTTCTCGCAATTTTACACTGTTTCTTGGGGAACAAATTTATGTGATATTTGCCGGGACCCCCTCCCCCTAGTGAGATTGAGTGAGATTTGTCTCTACCCCGTAACCCCACGCAATCGCAATTCCACATGTGTGCTATTTTCCCTTCTTTAATGGCGGGGGCTCTAGCGTGAAGCTTAGTGCAGCCAGAATCGTGTGTTCGATACAGGCTTAAGCACGCCCTTAAGCATTGGGTGTTTTCAATGATGCAAGTTGCGTGCGCAATTGACTTATTCAGCAATGGAACTGTGTTGCTGAGTAAGTCAATTGCGCACGCAGCCTGCATCATTGAAAACACCCATTGCCTTTCGAAAACCCGAAGCTTTTCCATAAAAAAGGGACATATGTTATGTTGAACCTTACTGGGCAAACTTAAGTCAAAATTGGTTTGAATAAGGTCAGATAGCAAATCACCTTGGCCCATGGGCTATAACAAAAAGCCTTGTTGCATTGGCTTCTTGCCTTCTTACCTTGTTGCTTGATAATAGCATATTTACACTTCTATTGAAATACAAGTATTGACCCAGACAAAGCCAAAGGTTTTTTCTTCTGAGTTCTTTTCTAATCCTTGTTCAGCATTAGCTACTTCAAACACTGGCTGATAAATCGGAAGCAGACTTAGGTTGCTTTCGGAAATGCATCACGGACGCAGATCTGCAGTATTCAGCTACAGATTTCCAATTGCTGAATATTGCAGATCTGTGACAGTGATGCATTTCCGAAGCGCCCTTATTGACCGAAAATGAGCTGGGTCTCTTTTTTTAGGTATGGGATACAGCACTGCCATTTCCCAATGACCTGTAAAATGGGTGTTGGTTAACGCTTTATTTAACGAATAATTGTTTATGACTATAGCTACCTGAGGCAGATGTTTCAGAATGAGTTTCGCAGTACCATCCAGACCAGACGACTTCTTATTGTTCAGATGACGAGCAGGAGGTCCGTTGTTGAGAATTTGCTTGTGGGCCGGGAATATCATACGTAACGTGCCTCTTTAAAGGAAAATGGCATTTGCATTAAAATTGTGTCCATTTGCTTTAAAATTGTTCATCATAGATATCTCAATCCCTGCTTCTTCAGGTCCTCACAAAAAATTGATTTGTCTACTCAGGTACTTCTGAATTGAATCGTTATGATGAAAAAATATATGTAGACTATGCACTCACTTAGTTTTCAAAGTCATAGTAAAATATGGAGCTGAGCCCATTGTACGGATCTAATATAGTATGAATCGGACTGATAACAACACCTCCCATGCCAATATCGTTGAAATCTAACCTGCTTAAACTTTATAATTAGTTACTAATGGAATTACAGCGAATGAGAGCCACAAAAAACTGCATTGCATAGTCCGACAGTGTACAAACTTCTTGCTTAATATTGACTCCCTATGATTACAGCTCCCAAGTAATTAGCTAATCAAGATAAGAATCAACTCCGCAACAATTGAATTAATTGGAAGTCATAATCTAATAAAAGGATATATTTTACTTTATAAAGGACTTCGTATTGCAACAAAGTTTTGCTTAACAATTCACAACATCACAAAAAAAATGACAGTTAATCGGTAATATTTATCACACGCCATCCATCAACACAAAGGCAGCTCGTCGATACCTGTCAAACTCTTCTTCCCCTTTTGACAGTTTGTGTGCACGCTTTACATTAATGGACATTGACGTGGCTGCCAACAACGGGCTCCCCCTAAGCCTCAAAGGTTCCTTCAGGATCAGCCCCGAAACCATTCCCGAAAGGCAACGGATATGCCAGATGGCTCATTGTTAAATTGGAATAGGATCAACAATTCCCCATCGTGGCAGTCTATTCCAAAAGTGATGAGGATGTTGCTTTTTGCATCGCTTTCACTTTTCCTGAGTGACTTGTGCAGCATTTTCGCATTTTCACATTTTCCCCCCTCCTGTCTGACAAGGGCCCACTAATCGAACGGAAATGAAACGTTGCTTACATACATAACCACTTCAGAAAATGCATTCACTTCAAAAACAACGATGTCGTGGGAGTGAAGGGTATATGTATTTTACCATTGCTTTGGGGGGATATGCTCATAGACCACTGTGCACAGAGCTGATAAAGTCAATATATGTGATTGATCCGAGGGGAATGAGAACGTGAAGGGCTTCGATTTCTTGTATTTGCCGCTGTAATGTCCAAACGAGTTTCCACTTATTGCATAATTTATCGTAAATTAGTCGTCAATTAGTCGCGGGTTCGTAGCATGTTATTGTTGATGATATGTTGGTGAAGATACACTCGTTTCCACACAGTAATTTAAAATAATTTCATTGTATAGTGTTTAGGTTGTTAACACGAAGACAATTGGTAGTTCAAGCCTTTTTTAAAATTTAGTCATTACTTAGGTTGGCATATTAATTATTTGTAACAAAAAGGTCGATGATTTTAACGAGAGGTTTATAACGGGCAATTACTGTGGTAAAATATCTATGGGGTGCGGCAGCGGGGGAAACCCAGCCTACGCTGGAAGATTGGGGTAGACCAGGACGCCCAGAGGAATGCGAAACTGGATGACATTGTGTCATAATTGGGACAGTTGTGAGAGGACCGGATCCTGGCTGTAGAGACATGAAAGTACGAACATACCTATTTAATTGGGCAATACAAAACTTAATTTTTGTATGAAGCATGACATTTTTCACTCAAATCACCTTCCATCCCAAAAACCACTGCATAAACACTTTTTAGTTATGATTTCTTTCATAATATGTAAACTATCCCGAATCCAAATAGTGCCGCGGCAAATGGTGGGTCCAGTTCCATTCTATTTAATAAACAAAAACTACGCGAAGTGAGAATAGAGTTACAAGGGATTAAGGGACCATTCAAGTATTACGTAAGCACCAAAGGGTGTTGGGGGGGGGGGGGTATTTGCTTTGCTTATTTTGCTGACATTGGGGACGGGGGGGGTCTGGATGGTGATTACGTCAGCAATATTTATTTATTTACTTTTTCTGATTTTTTTGCAAAAATTTATTGGATTTTGATTTGAACAAATATGGCAACCCTACTTGTCTATCCTCGAAAGTAAAAAGTATGTTCAGGCATTCCCCGAAATTATTGATATTGCTTACTGCGGTGTTTTAATTGTTATACCCCGGCTTCACCGGCCGAACTGCGCAAGTTCGAGCAAATTACCCCGGCTTCACCGGCCGAACTGCGCAAGTTCGAGAAAATTAGTCTGCTGAGCTTCAATTTTTGCCAGATTTCCCATACATTTTCACATTCCGAAGTCAGGAAAAATAAAGTCTGATTTTGCCCAAAAGAACCTGAAATCAAGCTTGAAAGTAAAAGCTCACTCAAAAGAGAGTAATCAACTGGAATACACTGTAAAAGAATTCTGTTGTAATTTTACAAAAAAAATACTGGAAGTTTTATTCACAAGCAGTTTTGTAAATTTGCAATATATATTATTAGGAACTGTGTAGTTGTTCAAAACTAACAATTTAAGTTCTGACTCTAAGAGAGAGGTGCCGGAAGGGTGTGATCCAAATAAAGATAAACCTTTCCACGAATCAATTTCTTCCTTATATTTATTAAAACTTCAGATTTTTTACAATTCTACCTCTAATATTCAATATAATTCGCTGAGTTTAATTTATTTATTTTAATTTTATGTCCTTTAAACTTCCTTCAAGGTATTAAGTTATTTGAGTTATTTGATTTATTTATTATATTGCTCGTTCTATTTTGCCGCCAAATTGCCTCGTTTGTATATTGATTTTTTCTACTCTCTCCTGCCCTTGGATGTTCTGAAATCTTGGTTTGGAGCCTGATACGCCGTGTAGTGGGTGGTAGGTGTACTTGAAGCGATGTCTGGAATTATAATTTCAATGGTTATTTGTTGTTGTCCCACGACCTCTATGGTGGAGATGCTGACTCAAGCTCGTCAGCGGGTCTCGTACAGGATAAAGGAAAAAAACCTTCAACTCGGGTTTTTCCTATCTGTTATAGCTTACTGACTCAAGCTCGTCAGTATGGATATGATGAAGGGATCTCAGCTCAATCCCTTGATTTAATGATTGAAATCACCTTTAATAAAATTCTCAAACTCGAATTTTATTGATGTCTTCGAAGCTCAAGCGCGCTTGAAGATCTTGAAGTGATCTGTTGGAACGCTGGCCGTCTGCCGGTATTTATCTGAATCTTAACAATAAAATTGGTGGGGAACCTTGGTTTGGTGTACATCATTCTTGGTTCATGTAGTTGCTTCTCTTTCACTTCTTCTTCTGTCAAATAGGTTTGTTGACATTTTGGGGGTAAGTTTGCTTTCTTCTATTTTAATAGTTAGTAACTAATTTTATTTCATTTCAGGAATATTTTGATGTTGGTGGGATTTGCGGGAGGTGGAGTCTCATTTTTAGTGTTGAGAGGTAAGTTCTCTTTGTGGAATTTGTGTATTTTGGACTGATTATTTTTGTTTTCCAGATTCGTGAGTTTGCCGACGGGATTTTTACCCTTGCGGAGATTGTTTGGGGCCACTTTGTTCTCTTTGGATTTTTTGGGCACTCATTTGGTTTTTATTCCAGGAGGGAAGTATTTTACTATATTCATAATATTCATAATTCAAGTTTGGTTTTCTAGGAACAATTCATCCTGTTGTCTGGAGCTGGAGGACATTGTTTTCACCCCCTTCTGCGGAGTGTATTTTTTGTCATTGTTTTTTGATTTCAGGGTTGTAAGGTTTTTCCTTTTAGGTGACGGATGGAACAGTAGTAAATATACATTATTTGTGCGATGTAAAAATACAATCAGTATTGGAGTTTTCACTTCAGAGTTTTGTAAATTTCCAAAACTTTTGTGTATGCCCTCTCCCTATACATAAAAATAGCATTTTGCTCACCATGCAAGGACCGATTCGCAATGAAAGCTTCAGGCTGCAAGCGTCAAGCTGCAAGCTTCAAACTACAAACTTCAGCTGAGTTTTGCTTTATTTGAGCACTGCAGCTTGAAGCAGTGAATGTGAATCATTGTACAAACCCTTTTATCCTAATTTTTGAAGCTTGAAGCTTGCAGCTTGAAGCTTTAATTGTGAATCGGCCCTAAACATCAAAAATTATCAGAAATTTCTTGGCTGTTACAAGAACTGCCCAGACCCTGACCGAAGTCAAAGGTCTGACCTTAACTTAAGAACAATCGGGTATTATATGCTTATTATTCCATTGTTACCTGTGAATTATATCTATGAGAGGGAAAATTTAAACCTTACATTCCAATGAACAATTTGTAATTTTACTGAAAATATAAGTTCTAAAATATTACGCCCCTTACTGTAAAATTACAGAACAAAGTTTAGTACATAACATTGATAAATAATTCTATGAAATATTGTAATTTTACTACATAAACGATTTAGAAAAATACACAACATTGTGTAAAATATAGGTCTCATTCATGTAATCAAGATTTACATCATTGGAGATTCTCAATTTCTTTATGTGAAATTACAAAATTTATAGTAAAATTACAATAATAGTGTAGTAAATTAGTATTTCATATCGCGATTTGTAATTTTACTATACATTTGGACTGTGAATTTACATATTTTTTTCAGTGTAGTGGAATGCCATTCCAAGGAGCTTTTGCATTTCTGACTTCTGGCGAAAAAGCAACAACAGGTTCAAGCACTGAACTCGACTTTAGCCGGTGAAGCCACTTATGCGGATTGAATTGAACTTGATTAAACTGAGGCCGGTGAAACAGGGGTATTAAGTTAGAAAGAACCGAAGTACGGAAATTGCCGCGCGCGCTGTTCGCTTGTCTAAATTTGTTCGGTCTCATTTTGGTTCGGTTCGTTAGATATCATTGGATATGACGTGTGTATGCATATGATATGACTCATAACTCCAAAAATGGTAAGATAGAACCATCGTTTTTACCATCATAGATAGGTGGAGGAGTTCTACGTTCAGTAGTACCTTATTTATGGAAATAGGTTATACTGTTACAAAAATACAGGGTGATATGTAAAACTCTATCTTTGTACAGTTCTGACCGTATTACTCAGAACGGATAGATTTCGAACTGGGCGCCATAGTAACTTCAACTCAAAAAAACCTATCCAAAGACGTATTACACAAAGCTATTGGAAGTGCGTACCAAAATTTGCATTCTCCTTTCTTTATAGTTGATAAATTCCTTATTTCTAGACTCATGAAAAAGAATAAAGAAACCTGAACAGATTTTAAAAAAATATATACCAATGTTTACGTAAGCATAGGAGGGGGAGTAAGAGCTTTGCTTACTTTTGCTGACAAGGGGGAGGGGGGGGGGCTTAAAAATTACTAAAATTCTGCTTACGTAATACTTGAATGGTTCCTAAG
Source organism: Thereva nobilitata (assembly GCA_963855945.1). Taxonomy (NCBI): domain Eukaryota; kingdom Metazoa; phylum Arthropoda; class Insecta; order Diptera; family Therevidae; genus Thereva; species Thereva nobilitata. Next base: position 23,210,954 of record OY979694.1, read on the forward strand.
ACAAAAGTCAAGTCTCTTAAAATATGGTGGGAATAAACTATGCTATACATTACATACACTCATTTGCAAACTATAGAAAAACAGAAAGATGCCGGCTTTTAGACACAATTGTACCAGTTCATAAAAAATCTGAATTGAAGAAGTGAAAAAAATTTCAGACCAATCACAGTATTGAACACATGTTCGGAGTTTAGTAACTTACATCATCCGTTAGGCGAAAGTGCAGTTCTTTTCGTCTAAGCTACAAAAATCAAGCTCAAACCCGCAGGTGTTCCAGCCAATGTCTGTCGGCCGATGAAATTTACCCCGTCTCAAGAGGCATAACACTCTGGCGAGGACAAGAGTTTTATTGGCTCTGAGAGAGAAAATAGAAAAATGTGGCGATTAATCCCGCGCTACTGAAGTCCCGTTACAAAAATGATTGCTTGGATTTTTGTAAAATTGCGAACTTTTCTTTTGTGCAGTGCTACGTACCAAATTTTAAACCGCCAACTTTCGCACTACGTGAAATTTAAATATCGCCTGATTCTGATTTGGATCACTCACAGGCGTAATGGTACACACTTATGCACAACCGTTACGCTCATAGGAGTAATGCCATCTATGTTGGGAATGACGAGACTTATCGCAATATATTATCTAATATCAAGTACATACGTATAACCATCTTTAGCTTAAAATCAACATCCTAAACCACGTCATATTTTTCTGCTTCCTATACAAAAGTCATAACATAGGCAACGAAGCTTCAACTTCAGCATTTCGTATAATTTCCGAACAAATATCCAGATTCTGAGTGTAAACTCTCCTTTGCGGGTGATTTCAATGTTCACAATACAACCTGGGTAAGTTACTCTAAATTTAGTTATATTAAATTAATGTGTAGTAAAAAAGACAATTTTATTAGTTTCAAACATTTTCTCACTTCGTTTTTGGGTTAAAAAAATTAACGCATTTTTCAAACTGTTGAAAACAAGGTAAATATGTATGCAAAAACTAGGGAAAATGGCATCTTTATCAGTGGCGGCTCCTGCCTCTAAAATATGGTGGGGCTTGAAAAAAATATTAATTATCAATTCAAAACAATGAATGAGATTTTCTTTATTTTCGAGTATATATCGTAGTGCTCGGAAATTGAAGTTCCACCGAATTTCAACAGTTCGCGGGAAACCACGTTTGTTGCAAACTTCCATTAATAAATCTTTTCGTTTGGGAGAGCATGATAAGAATTACGTAAAAGCAGATATATTGACGAAAAATATTGTTTTTTCTTTAATAACTGAGCATGCCTGCTTTAAGACTAAATTTAGTTGATGGGCATAACAATGCACACAGTTTGCAAACGGATACAATTTTTTTAATAAATTTTGAATCCCGGAACTGATTACAGCGCCACCAGCATATGTTTGAGCGATCAATTTTTTTTCTACAAAATTTGTTGCTTGAAGTTCAGATTTCACTTCATGTAGTCACTTCACAGTATTCAAGTAACTCATTTTGTACGGTTTTCGAAGTGTTGTTTTGCGATTTGATTATTCTTCAAGTAGTCGTCGAATGCGATGTCTATTGATCTGGTATATGTAACCATATCAAGAAATATTCCTCGATTACTACTTAATTCACGTTCATTGTGTCCACGAAGATCTAAATTGTGACCACCGCAAAACTTTAAGATATCTAAAATTCGTCTTTACTTGAATATTTTTTTAACATTTTCATTATATTTTGTCCCGAAGGTTTGGTAATTTGAAGTATTTTTTAAATGCGTAGCTCTCGTTTCATGTTTTTTAATTCGTTCCGATAAATGTTTCAACTCCCGGATACCGATTTCTGTCCAAGCCGATTCTATTCTAAACAAAACGCAATAAAAGCAAAGCAATGCATTTTTCCTATACTAACCGTAAGCCATTTCTTTTTAGAAACCAATCCAATGAAAATTTTCTACTTTGAGATTTTTCAGTACAAATTAATTTAAAATCAAATGGTTGATGTGGCCCTAAACGTTTAATTTCTAATTTTTCTTCTAATTACAACAAAGAAAAATTTCCCTTCAATAAATTATCTACGTGATTCATTTTAACCAAAAACAAAAATTAAAATTTAAGAAAATTATACATTACAAAATTGAATATTAATATTTATTGCAAATAATTTAATAAATAATAATTTAATAATATTTATTGGCGAATAATTCAATATATATTTACCGCAATTCTGCAAGCCCACAATTTTCACTTAAAAATCAACTTGTAACTGTCAGTTAAAATTCAATCTCCAATTAGCTCTTTTTCCAATAAAAATTTATCTTTTTACTACTTTTTACTTCATTTCTATCAAAATATTTGCTACGGGCTAAATAAAATCAGCCCCTCAGGTATATAAAATCCATAAGTGAAAAAAAAGTATCAAAATGTTCGGCCAATTAGTAGCAAATGCAGGCAAAATTACTTTAGAAATATAATAAACAGAACTAAAAGAACGAACCGACAACACTAGCATTCGATGTACGAGAGCAAACCCAAGAGAGCAAGAGAATCCACTGACATGTATACATGTCAGTGAAGAGAATCCCAATGAATCCTAGGGCCATAACATAACCTTCTATATAGAAAGCCATGAACACCAGTTTTGTATGTGTTAGTCGGTGGTCCAGGTGCCATATTCTTTTCCTGTCAAATTGTATGGAAAAGTGGATGTGAGAATTTTTTTTTTGTTACTTTAGTGAAATAATTATATAAAAAGAAAGAAGTTATTTACTCAATATGATGAAAACAATTAAATAAAAATGTCATAGAAGTGATATCTAAAAATTATAAATTTTAGTGCGATTTTCGTGTTTTTTTTAGTGTCTTACAGTGGGCCTTATTACAAAAAAAGAAACTACATATTATATTCATGTAAACCTCATGTGATTTGATTAAAAATTTTAAAAAACATTGAGTGATTAAGTGTGTTAATTGTAAAGGTGGGCACTTTGTTTACATTCGAGGTGGTTTTGTCGTGCTTCATTAGGATAAAAATGTTCGTGCGGTGGTAATTATTAAAAATATAAGTGCTGAAAAATGTGAAAGAAAGTGCTAAAGTTTTTGTTTTGATTGCCATTTAAATTGGGGCATATTTAGTGCATTTATGTATAAATATTTAATCTTGGATATAAAAACATTCTAGACTATGGATATAGCAGTAATCGGCAAATTCTGTAATGGCTTCATATCGAAGATAAAATCTTTATAAATGCACTGAATATGCCCCAATTTAAATGGCATTCAAAAAAATAACTTTAGCACTTTCTTTCACATTTTTCAGCACTTATATTTTTAATAATTACACCGTAATGAAGATATTAATCACTTTAAAATCACTGACAATTCGATTACCACCCCACAACATGAAAAACTCAACAATTTTCCTAATGAAACACGACAAAACCACCGCGAATGTAAACAAAGTGGCCATCTTTACAATTAACACACAATCAGGCAATGTTTTTTAATTTTTTTAATCAAATCACATGAGGTTTACATGAATATAATATGTAGTTTCTTTTTTTGTAAAAAGGCCCACTGTAAGACACTAAGAAAAACACGAAAATCGCACTAAAATTTATAATTTTTGGATATCACTTCTATGACAACATTTTTATTTAATTGTTTTCATCATATTGAGTTAATAACTTTCTTTTTATATAATTATTTTATTAAAGAAACAAAAAAAAACAATTCTCACATCCACTTTTCCATACAATTTGACAGGAAACGAATATGGCACCTGAACCACCGAATTGCTTACATGTATGCGTGAGCATGGCATGTTCATGGCTTTCTATATAGAAGGTTATGCTAGGGCTAATAAATTTTAGCCCCACTTGGTAGAACAAATGTTGGTTGAATCAATCGCCAAGTCAAGAAATTTTGCATACAAAATGGTTCATCTTCGGGGCTGACTCAATTATAGCCCCTGACGAGAGAATTACATGTAAATGGGTATAGAATTATGATTCGGCCAGATTATTTTGATGAGAGAGTTGAGAGTTTTTCTTAATTTTTTATTTGCTCTTTTTTTATACTTTTCCTATGAAGTTCTACTTCGAATTTTTTTGTGGGGTATTATTTTGAATTTTTTTTTAGAAATTGTATTAAATTGCAAAGAAAATTTGCGTTGCTTTTTTGTAAAAATGAAATCAATTAAAAAATGTATGAATATGATTTGCTCGATAATTTCTGGTTGGGCTAAGCCCCACTAGCCCCTAAAGACGAGCCGCCACTGATATTTATAGGCGTTAGAATATTGAAATTTAACGAAATTAAAAGCTTTTTTTTCGGTCTACGCATTCGTTAAGTAGAGTAGAGCCCTGGTTGGTGAAACAGAGATAGGATCATACTATCTTCTATGCGATAAAGGAGCTCAGATTTGCTCTTCCACTTTATTCTTGGGATGTAAATCCGCCTTTAAAAGAAAGAAAACAGAACTACCGGAAGTATATATGGCAAGGCCCACAAGAGGAAGTCTTCAAACTAAAAAGAAGAACTGGAGACAAGCTGTGCCGAAAGAAAAAAACATAATATCTAAATATGAGCATAGACAAATAAAAGGAAAGATATTCCATTTCATACAAGAAAAGTGTGCAAGTTCTTGTTGAGAGAGCTTTCCTATTTCCTCCATTTAAGCTTCCTCCAAGCGAAAGCTGCCCCTGCTAAATCTTTATTTTCGGTGGCACTGTCCAGATATTTGAGTAAATCTTATCTGAAAAGAGTAAATGGAAAGAAAAACGTCGGCGATGCATGGGAGCAGGGTTCTTTCAGAGCTATTCGCGTTTGCGCTTCTTTTTTTACAGGTTTTCTCATTTATGAATGGCATATTTACGAATGTGTATATTGTATTCTAGGTAAATTTCATTAAAGGGATTTGTTGGGGGAAATAAATGAAAATAAGAAGGAAGCTGTTTGTTTGATTTTTTGTTTAAATGACAAAAATCAATTACATATTTTTAGAAGTTACGATTTTATTTTTTCAGGTCCGACTTTTCGGTTTCTACTTTGCAAAAGTTAGTAAAATAGTGATTTTTGTGCGAATTTTGATTTCGTTTTGATTTATAACAATCATTTCCGCAATGTGTTTATTTTGCAGGAAAAGTTTTATTTTGGTCAAAGGTTCACAAGCAAATTATTGCGTTTTACAAGAATTTGAAAATGTAAAATATCAAATCATGAATAAATTTAGAAATATGAAAAGTGGAAATTATTTCTTTATGGCTATTTAAGGACATTCTCACTTAATAGTACAGCCAATATAAGAATTCTATCTAATGGCCCTATAAAAAAATATGCAAATAACTTGAATTTTTTTTATCTTTATTATCATATTCTACTGACTTTCTTCTATTGGGGTAAATTTTAACTTGACGCAATTATATCGAAACCGTTTTATTCGTAAACGGGCGGGAAAGTTTCGGTGTCCCTCTAATACTAGTATTTTGTTAAAAAAAATACTCCTTTCCACACCACCGCAGGGGTAGAGTAATTGGCGAGTTTTTTTAAAGTGGTTTCCCCAAAAAGCTATTATTTTTGTTTCTCTTTTCTTTTACTATAGACAAATAAAAGGAAAGATGTTCCATTTCAGGAAAGTGTCCACTTTTCCCTTCAGAGAGGTTTCCTATTTCCTCCATTAAGGTAGAAACAGAATGGCACGGCGACCGTGGCGGTGGCCGCCGCTCAGAGAGTTTCCCTTACATTTAATTTCTCCCCAGGCGTCGCGGACAAATTATTGTCCCAACCCTGTTCCAAGGCACACTGATCCAACTGATGCGTACACTTCAGTTCTCATAGATGATTTATCCCTGTCGATTGAAGATATATTGACCGGTTTAAACAACCTTGACCCGAAGAAAGGTCATGGACCTGACAATCTGCCTCCTACTTTTTTGCAACGATGCTCAAATCATATCTCATTCCCCCTACATCTTATCTTTAACAGATCATTATCGCTAGGAAAGTTTCCTACGTTGTGGAAGAAATCCTACCTCACACCAATTCATAAAGCATCTGATAAGCATTCAGTGGATAACTACAGAGGTATTGCCATTTTATCATCAATCCCCAAACTATTTGAAAAACTCGTCCACGATAAGATTTCCCCTTTAATCAACCCACACCTAAATGAACAGCAACACGGCTTCAGAAGAGGGCGTTCGACCACTTCAAACCTCATGGTCCTAATCTCCGAACTGCTCTGTAGTATGGAGAAGGGCCATCAAATCGATGCTATTTACACTGATTTCAGCAAGGCCTTTGATAAGGTAGACCATCATATCTTGGTTGCTAAACTTTCAAAATTTGGAATAACAGGGTCTGCCCTTGAATGGTTAGGATCATATCTCAACGGAAGAACACAGGTTATCAGATTTCAAGGATTCCTTTCAAATGAAATCAAAGTAACTTCCGGTGTTCCTCAGGGCAGTCATCTTGGCCCTCTTCTGTTCAATATTTTCATCTCTGACTTGTCTAAGAAATTGGAGAATATCCCGCATCTCTTTTACGCGGACGATCTCAAAATATAGTGTCATAAAATCCCAAACTGACGTATCCTTTATTCAGTCGAATCTCAATGCTTTACAAGACTGGTGCACCACTAATAAATTGCATCTTAACACCAACAAATGTCAAGCGATTACCTTCTCTCGTAAACATAATACACAGCAGTATTATTATCGTCTCAACGACAGGGTGTTGAATCAAGTCGATCAAATTGTCGATCTAGGTGTCGTCCTAGACAAAAAACTTAATTTCAATTTGCACTATGATAATATTACCGCCAGAGCCAACAAACTTCTTGGCTTCATAAAGAGAAGAGCCACAGAATTCAACAATATATGGGTCACAAAAACTCTCTTTTGCTCTCTAGTGCGCCCTATCCTGGAATATGCATGTCCTATCTGGGATCCCATATTTCTCATAAGTAGCAATAGGATAGAATCAATTCAGAAGAAATTGATCCTCTTTGCTCTGAGAAGTCTACACGACCCGCGTGACTTTCTAAGACTACCACCCTACACGGACAGGCTCAAAGTATTGGATCTCTTGCTGCTCTCTGCTAGGAGAAAATTTCTTATCGCATCTCTCACCTTAGAAGTGCTTAACGGCAACCTTAAAGTTCAGTTTCTGTTGGATATGATCAAGTTCAATGAAGACATCCGACTTACAAGACATACGAAACTGCTAAAGGAATACCCACATCGGACTGAGTATCGAAGGAATGAGCCAGTCAACAGATGCTGTATGATCTTTAACAATTATAGATCATGTTACTCCCTTTCTATAAATAAAGCATCCTATAAGAAAAAACTTAAATCCTTCCTGACATCCTAAATACTAACACTGTTTAGAATTAAGTAATTTAAATACGCCAGTGATTTGTTTCATTTTTTGTTGTATTTAGTTTAAGTGTGCCTTGTTTGGCGAATAAATAAATAAATAAATGTGCCTTGTTTAACGAATAGTGCAGTAAACAAAGCATTTTAATTTGCACAGTCCGGTAACAGCAAGATTACGATTTTATCCTGTTTGGGGTATCACCAGGAGTATATTCTAAAGTTTTGAACCTCGTGAGCCTTGTGCTACTTTTGTTATAAACAATTAAAGTTTTTTTACCGCGTTTTTCGAGCTTAAAATGTGAATAACTCCGGTTCTATAAGTCGGATCGGGGCAAACTAAATACCAGTCTCTTCGTAATAAAAGTGCCAATAAGTTCTGGTTGGTTTCAAGTCTCTGAAGTACGTACATAACCTACAAAATTGAAAAAACGAGAAAAAAACAGTATTTTTTTCATTTTAGTGCCCAAGACCGTCAACTAGACCAATTTGCATCAAACTTTCAGAAAATATACTTTTTGATAGTATAAAAAGACTCTGTAAAGTTGGTGTCAAAATATTGAACCCATCCGCCAAAATTGCATTTGTTATCTAAAATTTGAAATGCCCGCCATTTCATGCCATTAAGTCCAAAATGAAAATTTTTGTTTTCAAAATGTAGATATCGACGCCAGCTTTCGAAAGCAATTAAAAAGAAAATTTTTTATTGAAATTTTCGTTACTTTTTTTTCATTTGTTTATAACTCAAATAACAACAATTGCATTTTTTCGGCCATTTTGAAAAATAAATTTAAAATGTTTTATCAGATCTGGTAGAGAGTTTTGGTACGTTTAATTTAAAAAAATAAATTGAATATTTGTTAACGTGAACTCGAGATATTTAACTTATTGCATTTTGTCCAATTGTTAATTAACAAATGCACATTGTGAGCTAAAATTTGGGCTGCATCATTTTGAAACCTATTCATTTCATGTAATATATTCAAAAACAATTTAAGGTTTATAGAAACCAAGCAAGAAATGTAAAATACATTAATTACGATTTTGTAAACTTATAAAAATGAAAATGTTTATTTTTAAATTATAAAATGTTTTGACCATATTGTCTTTAAAAAGACGTCATATAGCCTTACTGTATTCTACTCGTCATACTCTTTCATTTGATACCCATGATACTTGATTCTTAAATAAATATCTCTTAAATGTAATACAATAAAATGTAATATGTGGCATTAAGAGATAATAAAAGTTGTTTTTGGCATTGCTTTTTCCAACTATAAAAAATTTGCTTCATTTTTCAATTTTGTTTTATTGTTCTCGAAAAATTTTGTTATTAAAGACTTCTAGGTTTAAATTCAAAAAAGGTATAGAAAATGGCCCTCGAATTTCGAGTGCTGGGTCCAACTTTGGATTTAAAATGACGTCCCATAGCTTACTGTATTCTACTCGTCATACTCTTTCATTTGATATCCATGTCGGTGGGTTGTAAAAAAAAGGAAATCCGCCATTTTATGGTGGCCGCCATATTGGATGTAGCATAAAATTGAATATACTATATTGTACTGTCTTCAGAACCAAAGCTGTGTGCCAAATTTGAGTATCCCCGGATATCGGGAAGTGGTGGAAAAATCGATCGCAATATTTGTTCCCCACAGAGAACGAAGTTAATATAAAGCTTGTAAAAAACAAGGAAGTTATTGCATTTTGCAACTAATATTTATGAAAAAACCAAAAAAAATCACTTCATTTAATTAACAATACTTACATTGTAATGCTTGTAAATAAGTTTCTATAAACCTTAAATTGTTTTTGAATATATTACATGAAATGAATAGGTTTCAGAATGATGCAGTCCAAATTTTAGCTCACAATGTGCATTTGTTAATTAACAATTGGACAAAATGCAATAAGTTAAATATCTCGAGTTCGCGTTAACGAATATTCAATTTATTTTTTTAAATTAAAGGTCCCAAAACTCTCTACCAGATCTGATAAAACATTTTAAATTTATTTTTCAAAATGGCCGAAAAAATGCAATTGTTGTTATTTGAGTTATAAACAAATAAAAAAAAGTAACGAAAATTGCAATAAAAATTTTTCTTTTTAATTGCTTTCGAAAGCTGGCGTCGATATCTACATTTTGAAAACAAAAATTTTCATTTTGGACTTAATGGCATGAAATGGCGGGCATTTCAAATTTTAGATAACAAATACAATTTTGGCGGATGGGTTCAATATTTTGACACCAACTTTACAGAGTCTTTTTATACTATCAAAAAGTATATTTTCTGAAAGTTTGATGCAAATTGGTCTAGTTGACGGTCTTGGGCACTAAAATGAAAAAAATACTGTTTTTTTCTCGTTTTTTCAATTTTGTAGGTTATGTACGTACTTCAGAGACTTGAAACCAACCAGAACTTATTGGCACTTTTATTACGAAGAGACTGGTATTTAGTTTGCCCCGATCCGACTTATAGAACCGGAGTTATTCACATTTTAAGCTCGAAAAACGCGGTAAAAAAACTTTAATTGTTTATAACAAAAGTAGCACAAGGCTCACGAGGTTCAAAACTTTAGAATATACTCCTGGTGATACCCCAAACAGGATAAAATCGTAATCTTGCTGTTACCAGACTATACCTATCTTTTCATTTTTTTGGCCTTTTTTTACTGCACTAGAATAAATAATTAGTTTAACATTTAAAAAAGCTTACAAATTTTAATAATACAAAAAACTCATTAATTTGATAAATTTTATAGCAAATTTCAAACAAGTTTTTTTTTTGAAGTAATAATAAAAATAAATATTTTTTGGTCGTGTGGTTCAAGTTAGCTTTTTACAGGTTATTTGCATATCTGTTTTTCTCCTTTAGTTAACATTTATGTGTTAACTAACTTAATATAGTTTTTATGTTAAAGCTTAAATTATTAATACGTTCAATTTTGAGTTCAGTTTTAATATTACAAAAAACTCATTAATTTGATAAATTTTATAGCAAATTTCAAACAAGTTTTTTTTTTTGAAGTAATAATAAAAATAAATATTTTTTGGTCGTGTGGTTCAAGTTAGCTTTTTACAGGTTATTTGCATATCTGTTTTTCTCCTTTAGTTAACATTTATGTGTTAACTAACTTAATATAGTTTTTATGTTAAAGCTTAAATTATTAATACGTTCAATTTTGAGTTCAGTTTTAAAAATAGATCCATATCATGCATGAACGCTTTATATCACACAAACGCATTTTTCGAATACTATAGTAACAGCTGATCGGGTAACTTTTTGGAAAAATTGACTTATATTAGTAATAATAGATTTAATACTTTTTTTGATAGAATAATCGTTAATGGTCCATTTTATCGGAAAAAACTAGAATCGACGTGAAAGTCGTAATAGTTACAGGATATAATTCAGGAATTGGTAAAGAAACCGCACTAGACTTGGCCAGAAGAGGAGGTAAGATCCATATTTATTGATGTTACTATAGTATCGATACCAAATTATTTGGTCTGTGGTGTTATCGAAAAAATTCAGGTTTTCTGCTGAGGGTGCAACTTATAATAGCAGATTTATGGTTTGCGCGACAAGTTATGCCGCTTTTAAAACGTCTAAAATGCAAATTTCACCATGTTCACAGTGTAATTTTTAAGTATAGTATTTTGAATTTAGCGAAATTTCGGTTTGGCGAAGTGAATATGAATATAAATCTCCTGCTTTATTACAATTCTTCTTGTTCATCATCAGTGCGACAAGCCTCAAAGTTGAAGTAGAACCAAATTTCACTTAAGACCTCTAATTGGAAAATGAGATGTAAATATAAAATTAGGCGCTGGAGTGAGCGAGACGAAATATCAAATAATTGCACTTTCTCATTATTAACAACGGGTCATTAATAAACAATTATTTGAAGTGGGTGTTTCAATTTTATTTATATTTAATTCGTTTATACAAATCTAGAACTAATTGCCGTAAGCAGTAGATGCTTAATGCACTCGAAGTGAGCTCTGGGAATGTCTGGCTGACTCTGATTTCTATCCTTTTTGTCCTTATATACCCTATATATACCCTAAAATTACCCAACTATGCTTATAGATTAGATAAGAAGATATTAGATAAGGCTTCAGAATTCTATTTACACAGTACCTGTAGTACAGTAGATTACTACACAGTTCTATTTATTTTTTAGCGTTGCATGTCCGCACATGGAAGCACTCTTTTAGTGCTGCTTTATTAGACGCATTTTTTAAGCAGTCGCAGAAGTAGAAGAAAGCTTTTTTAATAACGAATTTCTAGTGCATGGCCAGCAAACCAAGCTTTCAGAATTACTACAAGTCGAAAGATTTTCGGAAGCAATGCAACAACAAAAACTAAAGCTTTGTATGTGGCGATTAGCCGAAACTAATTCAAAAAGAATTCGGAAAACAAATCGCAACAATGTCACGAAGAAGCCGGTAACAAATTTTCTTAAGGAAGTAGGAAAGAAATCGGAATATTCCTATCAAACTTCCACTGTCAAATCGTGTATAAGTGAAGTGCGCAAGTGCATTTGTGAATTTATTTTATAAGTAATTTTAATTTGGGTGTTTTTGAATTATAATAAAATAAATATATTAAAATATTATAATGGAGTCCATGTCCTTTCTTATTTCATTTTAAGGATTTTAAAGCAAAAAAGCAAATGAATCTGAAGCTTTTATTAGGGGTAAAAAGCGTTGCTAAATTATTACTAAATTTCGTAAAGATTTCGAAAAGAATTTCTTTAACGAAGTCGTGTCACCCCCTTCATATAATTTTCTTTCCGAATTAGTTCAGAAATCGATTGCGAATTCGGGAAAAATATACGAATTTCCGTAACTAATTCGTTAAGATATCTTAAAATTTGGTTTGCTGGGCGTGGATATGTGAATAATAACTGGTGTTGAAAAGCTTTATATTTTTGTTAAATTTTTCTTAGTTTTAAATCGATCTTTTTATATATTTACGTATTATGCATCCTTTAATTATTATATGAAAAATCTGCTCATATATCAATCAATAATAATACCGCCCACCCCTCCCTCTCCGACCGACGGCCCACCCATTTAGACATTTAGCAAATTATGCACTCCGCAAAATCCTGTAAAATATCCAGAGTTGGATAGGGCCTAGAATTAATAAAAATCCGGACAAAATTTGCAGCACAGATTCTGTTTTGTGCTCAGCAAGCGTTAAACCAGCGTTTTCTAGCCACGCTTTATTCTTCCATCGCTTTGTTCCAGCATAATTCGATCTCAACACATCATTATAAATCTTGATCCACAGGACCGGGCCAAGGATGGATCCTTTCAGAACGCCGCGTGTTGTCCTGTACACCTTCGTTCGATTCACAATGAAGCGACCTACGTAAAGCCGAATTGCTTGTCCGACAGGCCTTTTTCCCTTTCGACGCTAGGAATTATTTTGTAACAAATCATCCGCTCGAAAAGTTTGCCTCTGCAACTAAGAAAACGTATTAGCCTATTAACCCGTTTATGATTAGGGTGAGAAGTTGAGTTGAGGTTGAGTTGGAATTTCAAACATCTTATTTGATGTTTATTTGAGTTCACTTTGGGTTGAAATAGAGTTGAACTGACATCAAAACATTACCTCTTTTTGTTAATTATTTTTCTATATTTTTAAATATTTCTGACTTCCTTTACAGTTTTCTATCAAAATGATGAAGGGAATTTTGTTCTTGCATTATTTCTAGCATAGTTTTTGTTTCCTGATGCTCCCAAACATTTCTTTTAGCCATTGTCAAAATTAAATTTCCACTGTTATTACAGAGTTAATATAAAAAAGTAAACGCGCTACAAAAACACCGAACACAAAACTAACGCCGAAAGCAGACTTCACGGATGGTAAACAAACAAAACAAATGTCACTTCAACCCAATTTCAACTCAACACGCGTTTATGAGGCGAAATATCAACTCGACCCAGGTAGAGGAGCTGATACCCCGTTTATGATTAGGTTGCAAAGTTGAGTCGAGGTTGAGTTGAAATTTCGACCACCGTAATATGATTCCGAGTTGAGTTCACTTTGGGTTGAAATCGAGTTGAACTGACATCAAAACAACTTCTTTTTGTTAATTCTTTTTCTATATTTCTGACTTCCTATACAGTTTCCCATCAAAATGATGAAGGGAATTTTGTTCGTGCATTATTTCTAGCATAGTTTTTGTTTCCTGATGCTCCCAAACATTTCTTTTAGCCATTGTCAAAATTAAATTTCCACTGTTATTACAGAGTTAATATAAAAAAGTAAACGCGCTACAAAAACACCGAACACAAAACTAACGCCGAAAGCAGACTTCACGGATGGTAAACAAACAAAACAAATGTCACTTCAACCCAATTTCAACTCAACACGCGTTTATGAGGCGAAATATCAACTCGACCCAGGTAGAGGGGCTGATACCCCGTTTATGATTAGGTTGAAAAGTTGAGTCGAGGTTGAGTTGAAATTTCGACCACCGTATATGATTCCGAGTTGAGTTCACTTTGGGTTGAAATCGAGTTGAACTGACATCAAAACAACTTCTTTTTGTTAATTCTTTTTCTATATTTCTGACTTCCTATACAGTTTCCCATCAAAATGATGAAGGGAATTTTGTTCGTGCATTATTTCTAGCATAGTTTTTGTTTCCTGATGCTCCCAAACATTTCTTTTAGCCATTGCCAAAATTAAATTTCCACTGTTACATATATAGTTAATATAAAAAAATAAACGCGCTACAAAAACACCGAACACAAAACTAACGCCGAAGGCAGACTTCACGGATGCCAAACAAACAAAAAAAATGTCACTTCAACCCAATTTCAACTCAACACCCGTTTATGAGGCGTAATATCAACTCGACCCAGGTAGGAGAGCTGAGTTGGGTTTAGTGGACCCAGTTTCAACTCGATCCCCGTTTATGACTGGGTTCAACTTGGGTTGAACCTAGGTTGAACCTAGTCATAAACGGGGTATGAGTTGGGTTGACTGGACCCAGTTTCAACTCGATGCCCGTATATGACTGGGTTCAACCTACGTTGAACCTAGTCAAAAACGGGGTATATAGGACGATGAGTCCCTGCTTTCCATCACTCTAGGAAAATTCCATATCTCAAACATGCTGTGAAGATTTCAGTGAATCTGTTAGGCGCTATCATGCCATTCATACAGGGGCCTTTGGGTGATTTCCAAAATGCATCACTGCAGAATTCAGCGATTTAAAGTCTGTAACTGAATTCTGCAGTGATACCGCAGTGTTGCATTTTGGAACTCACCCCTTTTATGACTACCCTTTTTACGGCCTCCAGAATCTCTTCTGGGTTTACTACAGATATATCCTCTGGGTCCACCTGCTGGGTGGGTAGATCACCGGTGAAGCACGTTCTATGGAAACAGGACGTTTACTCAAAGAGCGCTTGCCTTTGTCCGCTGACATGACCATTTTGTATGCTCCGCCCCAGGGGATACCATTGGGTATAAGACGTTTAATAGGCTTTTTGAAAAGAAAAACAAAAATAATATATTTTATGTAATAATTACAATAACTTAGAAATATTTTGTAATACCATGGCCTGCCTGAAATTTTCAAAGGCGAACGAACTTTAATATCTCAAAAAAGACCAAAAAACATTACATGATATCTCTTGTTAAACCTGGTTATGGAAAATTTCGAGTTGGCTTTTATGACCTGAACTAATCCATATATTTCCAGCAGAAACTTTTAAATAGATTACGAATGTGCCCCGAAAATCACTCGTGAATTCGTTATAATTGGTGGTCTCTTTGATGAAAATGGAATTCATAAACAATAACAACATTATCATTAGATTTAGGATCCAAAGTCTCATTTACGACGCACTACCGGGTTTTTTATGTGAAAGACTAGTGCTCGGTGGTAATTTGTACTATCGACCCGTTCGATCTTCTAGTGCAATTTCACACAGCAAGCTCTCGTCGGAAAAAATAGTAGAGAGAAGAGTTAAAGAACTGATGCTAACTAAGCTGTTTTATTCCGACTCCCATCTAATGCTATCGCGAGAAAACACTGAACTTGGTAAGCGGAACAGGAGATGGCTTGTTAGCTTATTATGATTACAGGAGGTTATCAAAATATTATGATTACCGGTTATCAATATATTATGCAACCGCAAAAAGTTCTACAGGTTGCCTGTCCCCATACAATTATCTTTGAGGAATGGTATACGTCCTACTCTTTTGTTTGCAATTCGTTTTGCAATTCGATTTTTTTATTTTACACATTTAGAAGATGTGCCCCACACGTCCCTATAGTAAAAATCCAAATTTCGCGCTCCGTTCATTGAAAAAAAACCGCAACTTTACCTCTAAATTTGATCACATGTGATCCATGGACGTATAAAATTTGGTACAAAACATGTCCCATTAATCACATATGATTCATTGGACAGGGAACCTGAGACGTTCCTTCGAAATTTTCATTCAGTGTTAATTTGATATCAACCTTAAAACGTTCTAAATTTTGTTCCTGCTTTGTTTTAATTCTCGATTCGTGATATTGGTCTTCTGTTAATTTTTGAAAATTGGTTGAATGTTGAAGGCTTTATTTTTGTGGTCGAATTAGCAGTCGAGAAGTATTGAGATTAAATTTAAATTTATACAGTGAAATTTTTGAAGAAAACTAAAAAATGATGGACGTTACTTTATGGCAAATAGTAAATGTTATCAGTGGAATTGTCGGAATAGTGATTGGGTTTTATTTATTGCGGTAAGCACTTAAAATATTTTTGAATTTTTGAGATTTATTTATGATTGCATTAATTTCAATTACCCATTTTCGAGAATACGTAAATTCATACATTTTTAAACTTTTCAATTTATGATAAATTTCCCCATAACATGCGTTAATATTACTAGTTACAATGTAGATATGTATACCAATATAAGTAATGTGTTTGGACGTTGAAATTTTTTGTTACAAGTTTTTATTACGTATAACTTACTAGTTTTTTCAAATTTGCGTTGTTAATTTGCTATTCAATTCTGTTTTTAATTTCTCTTAAATCTGTTAATCGAGTAATGGTAACAACGAGCCGGTTTAGACGGTGCGCACTAGCGCATGTGCCTCACGAACGTTTGTGATGAAGGGATAAGTGGGGGTGATGAGAGGTACCACCCCACTTCTACCTTTATCCACAAAGTTCGTGCAGCACATGCGCTGGAGTTCACCATCTGAACCGGCTCATTGACTTTAGTAAGGATTATCACAATATTATCATCTATCAGCCTTCAAGATTTTATTATAATTTATGTATACTTTTTTTGCTTTTTTAAATTTGCATTTAATAAAAGTTAAATTTTAATAGTCCAGTCAAATTAGTCGAAAAAAGAGGATGAAATTTCATTTTAAGAGGTACGGAATTTTTTTTTTGCATTTGTTCGGGTACATCTGACAATGATAAAACCAAGTTTATGGGGTCGTAGTGGCTTCGGAAAAACCGCCATCTTGAAAAATAGGGAGAGCTGGTTTATGTTAAATAGCTCGTTTGCATGCAATGATACTTGATAATGATCAATGGCAAAGTTGTGGAGAATAAAATTATCTAAAAAATGAGCCCTCAACGAGCTCTGTAAGTTGATTTGGCTTAAAGTTATGGTCAGTCAAAGTTCAACAATGATCGTGTGGTGAGGGTTGAATGCGGTTTTTTGCAATTAACTCGCCAAATGTTAATTTTTTTGGCTTAGTGCCAATTAACAAATTTAAAGGCCTAGTAATTACCTTTCAAATGAGCCCTTAGTCGTCGTTATCGCTTATGTAGTTTGCGAGCGATCCAACGCCAAAGTTCGCACTGGACGTGCCTGAAATAACTGATAACTCCACTTTTTTGGAATATTTCGTTAACGGTTGCTCATATGAAAAAGTATTAAATGCCAGGAATATGGGCAATGGAAATATCTTTCCAACGAGGTATTGGTCGAAACTCCATGTAGTTTTATGTCCGCGATACAGTGGGTCAAAGGTCAACCGAGAGGTTTACGAATTTTTGGCTATTTAACAACATTGGAAAATTATAATTATGGGAAATAGTGGCTGATAATCATCAGTTTTGACATTCTGACCTTGAATTTTCTTTTGGTAAATCACTGAACAAGAGAATGTTATAAACGTGACTTGTTTATAAAAAAACCTATTAACAATAATGACCATAGCCTTACATGAAACTCAACCCAACTTTTAGTAACGAAACTCAGCCCAACTCAACTAAACTAAACTTAACTATTATTCTAACTCTTAGCAACTATACTCAACTAAACTCAACCAAGCTCGACTGAACTCAACTAAACTCAACCAAACTCAACTAAACTCTACCAAATTCAACCCAAGTCAATTAAACTCAACCCCCACTATTTCGGCTCTTAAACCTTCGATTGTTATTCTTTCTTTCGTCAGAAAGTTTTACTGATTGATAATTATTGTTTCTCGTCAAAAAATTTATTTGAAGAATGTGAAAACTGACGATTCTCAGCTACTATTTGTATTTCCCATAATTAACATTTTCAGTTGTTAAATAGCTAAAAATTCGTAAACCTCTCCGTTGACCTTTGACCCGCTGTATCGCGGACATAAAATGACATGGAGTTTCGACCAATACCTCGTTGGAAAGATTTGGTCATTGCCCGTATTCCTGCCATTTACTACTTTTTCATATGAGCAACCGTTAACGAAATATTCAACAAAAATGGCGTTATCAATTATTTCAGGCACGGTCAGTGCGAACTTTGGCGTTGCATTACTCGCAAACTACATAAGCGATAACGACGATTAAGGGCTCATTTGAAAGGTAATTACTAGGCCTTTAAATTTGTTTCTAGGCAATAAGACAAAAAAATTAACATTTGGCGAGTTACTTGCAAAAAACTGCATTCAACCCTCACCACACGATCATGGTTAAACTTTGACCGACCATAACTTTGAGCCAAATCAACTTACAGAGCTCGTTGAGGGCTCATTTTTTAGATAATTTTATCCTCCACAACTTTGCCATTGATCATTCTCATCTATCATTTCATGCAAATGAGCTATTTAATATAAACAAGCTCTTCCTATTTTTCAAGATGGCGGCTTTTCCCAAGCCACTGTGACCCCACAAACTTGGTTTTATCATTGTCAGATGTACCCGAACAAATGCCAAAAAAAAATTCCGTACCTCTTAAAATGCAATTTCATTTACTAATTTGACTGGACTATAAGCGTTCAAGAAAATTAATTTGCCTCTTAATTAAATGACATAAGCATTTCAAAATTTATCGTTGGACAAATTATCTAGTACGTTTTCTTTCTGAAAATTTAAATTTTTAAGATGAGTATCTTTATGTTTATGTTACGGCTTGATCAAAAACGAAATCTGCAAAACAGATCTTGAATACCAAAACGCAGTAAATCGTATTTCTGTGCAAAAAATATGCGCGGACGCGTATCTAGTAAAGTGGTGCTGCGCGAATAAGACTAATTACTTAAAGAAAAGAAAAAGATTTGTGCTCACGAAAAGTGAAAATCGCAACAATAGCTGCGTTCCATTTCTGCTTTTGAGTACTCATGAAAAGGAAGGCGAATGCGTGTGCTTATGAGTAAAACCTTTTGCTCATATCTTAGAGCAGGAGTAGCTGCAAGTGCTCACGAGCAAAAATAAGCAGAAAAGGAACGCAGCTAATGCTGCTGCTGCTTTTCTGCACAATCGATAAAAATTTTGACTTTGTGACCAGGTCCCTAATCAGCCTGATTATGGTTGTCACTTATGGCGACAAATGGCGAAGTGAGTCAAAAATGATATTATGGTTCTCTAAAAAAGTAACATTTCAGTGAGATAAGGCGAATCACAGTTGTCACTGATATCGAGAAACGGCAAATTCAGTGACAATTGTTCTCACTTGATGTTTATAAGTGAGATTTTGATCATTTGTTTTTTAAGGTGACATTTTTCTCACTATGGTGAAGTGACAACCATAATTAGGGGCCAATAAGTACATCGAAACATAAAAGTAAGTGAAGTCTGTATCAGAACCGATACATCGCTGCAGAAGTGCGATACAGAAGTACTTTTATTGGCTGAGAAGCCAAGCAGCACCGGACAAATGTGCTGCATGTTCATCTGAAATCCTAATTTTGCTGCACGCTACATATTTTTGGTTCTGTTACGACCTGAAAAATTTAATCCGTTTTATTTATAGCGTAAAACGTACGCACTGATGACGCTATCGATCTCTTGATCTGTCGTTACGCATTCCAATGCAAGTTTACAAAAAATGCATTAGCATACTAAATTAATTAAAAGAGACTAGCAAACGTAAACAAGTTCTATGTTTTAATTATTTATAAAAAAAGGTTTTGGCCATGTGCTCAAATGTGGCTCGGTTTGTGCAGAAATTTGCATATTTATTTTTATTTTAGATAATATAATAATATAAATTTAAAAAGACTAGTAGTAATAATATATTTTATTTATTACTGCTTAAATCATGATTGAGCTGCTCAGTTTGGCAACGCTGACAAGCAGGGAAGAAGAGACGGGAAATGAAGTGTAGGATTGTGGCTGCATGATGATGCTTCGACGGTATATAAATCTTCGGTTTACTTCGGCGCTGCAGTTAATTATGATTATGAACCCTGGCCTTCTTATGGTGGGACCACACTACGCGGACTTGGGTCGTACGCGCTTTTGCCTTTTTTTTCATATAGAGTTTTATGACTTTTTTACGACTTTTTTACGACTTTGTCCATGGTAAAGGTCGGGCGGCACAACAACGCGGACAAAAGGCTGTGCTTAAAAAGGTACATTGTGCGTCCACACACTATGAGCTTTTCAAAAGCGCGTACGCCGTTTCAAATGAGAATTGATTTTTTCTCACTCATGATTCAGAAAATTAAAAGATCACGCGCGCTTTTGGCTGGCCGTACGACCAAAAGCGCGTGGATTCTAAGTCCGCGTAGTGAGGACGGGCCTTAACACATCGTCTTTCCATCTCATCCTTGGTCCAGACTTTGATCCTTTTTACTTCTAGTTTATTTTCTGTGTGCTGTCTTGGCACTTGTGTTCTCCATTCTTGCGTCGTAGGTAGCCATTGTATCCTTGCGGATTTCGGGATTTATAAATTTGGCTATACTTTGCTTTTGTTTTAGATCTTATAGTTCGTCATTATATCCAATATAGGACCGTCCATCCTAAAATTTTACTTTTAAATTTTTTTATTGCGTTTTCTTTTGTTTTTGTTATCGTCATTGCTTTTAATCCCAAACTGGTCTTATGATGGTTTGATATATTACTAATTTAGTGCCTCTGGATAGCAGTCGTGATTAAAACAGTTTAATATATTTATAATAACATTAGTTGGCTCTTATGATTCTGTCTTTAATTTTTACTTCGTTTGTGTGTCTATACCTTTTCAAGTTCAAATTGAGACTAAACAATTTCTAATTGAGATTAAACAATTTCAAAATGGGACTAAACAATTTCAAAATAGGACTAAACAATTTCAAAATGGGACTAAACAATTTCAAAATGGGAATTAAAACATTTCAGTGAAAATAAATAAATCTTTTATTGGAAGAAATATAAAGTATTATATATATAAATGAATTAAAATGTCATATCTATCATATTTATTGCGTCTGGTATAAATTTTTGAATGTGAGCGATATGCCGGATGCAATTAGGAACGTCAATTTTCGAAATGTTTTCGCGAATTTCTAGCCGTTGTAGACGAAATTCGGTTTGTGTCAAATTTGATCTGTTTTCACCAGCCAGGATTTGCGGCATTTGAATACTTAGATCACTTTTGACACCAGCTTTTAGGTTTGACCAAGCATATTCAATTGCATTAAACATTGGGCTATATGGACCAAGTCTTAGTAGACGATTATTTAGAAATTCATCTTCTTGAAAAACCTCCTCAATGGCGGCATGACATGGAGCATTATCAATTACGAGTAAAATTGGTGTCTGGTACATATTTTGAGCATTACGAAGGCAACGACGAATAAACTCTCTCGCTTCTGGTTTCTTAAATGACCCTCTTTTGTTTTCTTGGTGAATCAAGCCCATATTGCCTATACACCCAATTACATGTATATTGGATCCTCTACTGCCTGCTGTAATGTGAGTGCAACGAGTTCCTTTTTTAGATCGACCTTTTGTTCTTGAAATATATAAATTAAAATTTGTTTGATCCATGTAAAGTATGGGTACATTATTAGACTGATATTCCAAAAGTTTTCGAACATAATCACGTCGTTTTATTTTATTAGTTTCAATATTTGCTTTTTCAGGCTCCTTTCGAATGTCCTTCAACGTATACAGTAATCCATCTATATGTGTTCGCAAACATTCCGTAGAAACATTAATTTGATGATTATTTTGAAATTTATCTCTTAGCTGTACTAATGTTATCCTGGGATTTTCTTCAATATATTTTTCCATAAATACGCGATGTTCATTAGTAATTTTTGTTCTGCGTTCCCCACCACGTTGCTTTTCGGGTATTTGGTTTTTGTGGTTCCGCACCCATCGATAGGCAGTTGATTTCTTCACGCCTAATGTTTTTGCAAGTGCTCTCCAATCTTCATTATTATTATGCAAAGCATAGATTTGCTTCTTTATATTATCGGCTTCAATTTTTTTATGTAAGACATGACACTTTTAATGAAGACAATAGAATGTGTTGGCCAAGCAACTAATTTATAAAATCTCAGTATTAACGATTAAAGATCAAAGTATTTATTTATTTTCGCTGAAATTTTTTAATAACCATTTTGAAATTGTTTAGTCCCATTTTGAAATTGTTTAGTCCCGTTTTGAAATTGTTTAATCTCAATTAGAAATTGTTTAGTGTCAATTTGAACTTGAAAAGGTATAGTATTTATTTGTACGGCTAGATATCTAAAGTTATCTTCTTCAAATTTATAGTCTTTAATATCTATGTTATATGACCTTGCTGTGCCAACATCTTTCGCTCATTTTTTAAGAATTTTGTTGATTAATTCTTAGTCCAATCTTTTTAGTTTCTTCTCCCAATTTCATAAAAGTATCTTTCTCATCCTGTATGTTTTGTGCAATGGTCATCTGCGTAGGGTATGACTCGTATTGATTTCTTAAATATTGTCTTTGTTTGGCATATTTTTCTAATTGCACTTGCTATAATTATAGATTGAAAAGTGATGCTGACAGGTATGACCTTGTCTGAGTGCACGGCCACAACGCAGCCTGCCTAGCCTAGCACTTCACCTGGCAAGAACAAAATTTGACCATCGCACACTAAACTTATATGGTGTTATCTGCAGTGCTAGGCTAGGCAGGCTGCGTTGTGGCCGTGCACTGACTCCATCTTTAATGTTAAATATATTGGTTAGTTTGTTGGCCACTTGCCACCTTCACGTTTGTTTCCCTTAATGTCATTTGTATTACTTTTCTTAATTAAGTGGGTTCCCCAAAATCTTCTAGTACACCCCCAGGCGTCTATCTCTTTTCACTCGATCAAATACTTGTTGGAAGTCAATCATCAAAGCATATAAATGAATTTTATGCCCGATACACTTTTCCATTATCTGTTTTACTGCGAATATGCTATCGATTGTAGATCTATTCTTTCTAAACCAATTTTGATATGGCCGGTTTTACACGGCCGGACACGAAACAGACAAAACGAACGAACAGACTGGGGTTTATGGGGAAGAGGGTGAGAGAG
Source organism: Thereva nobilitata (assembly GCA_963855945.1). Taxonomy (NCBI): domain Eukaryota; kingdom Metazoa; phylum Arthropoda; class Insecta; order Diptera; family Therevidae; genus Thereva; species Thereva nobilitata. The sequence goes on from OY979694.1 coordinate 23,234,051, forward strand.
GACGATGGGAAACCGGCCCCTCTCTCACCCTCTTTCCCATAAACCCCAGTTTGCTCGTTCGTTTTGTCTATTCGGACCCCTATTCGCCAAGTATGTATTTCTTCCGTATATAGTAGACCAGTGCTGATAATTTTTGAGAAAAAAAAATTCTTAGCAGTATAGGGATGGCGGGAAAATTTAGGATAAATGGTACATAAACAAGGAAAAATAGATTGGACCGCAACAGATGAGCGGAAGGGTTTGGGGGTGCCAAAATGTTAGTTTTTATTGGTTAAACGTGGTTTTTTACGATTTCGGCACCCCCACCCCCTTCCGGTCATCTGTTGCGGTCCAATAGATTTTTCCTTGTTTATGTACCATTTATCCTAAATTTTCCCGTCATCCATATACTGCTAAGAATTTTTCTGGTTTTTGGCCTCTCAAAAGCGTTTTGAGACTGGTCTGTAGGTTCAATCTATTATTTAGGATCGCTGTAAATAAATTAATTAAAATTAATTAAATTTATATCTAATGTTGAGTGAGTATATACCTAGATAGTTCTCTCATCTAGTCCTATCCCCTCTTTTAAGAATTAGCCATATTATTACTATTTTTCATCTTTTATGGAGTCTCGCCTATCACATTTATTATAGTTGCAATTTGATGTTTATTTGAGGCGTTTGTATGTGATGTTGTCCTCTTCTGAAACTTTCCGTTTTTCAGATTTAGTACCACTCGTCGTATTTCTAACCTACACTAACACACCATGTTAAAACTTAAATTATTCATAGGTCAAATTACTTTTCGCTAAATAAAATTTCCAGTTTAAAAATTTTAAAAATATGTAGATATGGAGGAGTGCATGAAAGTTTTATATCACACATACGCTTTTTTCGAATATGTACCATAGCAATAGCTGATTGGTTAATTGCTTGGTAAAACTGAAAATTTTATTATTTATGGTAGTAATAATAGATTATCTAAATGATTTTTTTTATAGAATAATCGTTAATGGTCCATTTTATCGGAAAAAAACCAGAATCGATGGAAAAGTCGTAATAATTACAGGATGCAATTCAGGAATTGGTTATGAAACCGCACTAGACTTGGCCAGAAGAGGAGGTAAGATTTACATGGCATGTCGAGACTTCAATCGTGCTGAAGCAGCAAGAAAAGATATTATTGCTAAATCGAATAATCCCAATGTGTTTAATATAATTCTGGATTTGGCTTCACTAAAATCGATTCAAAAATTCGCGGCGAGGTAGGTAACAAGAAAGAAAAATTTGACCAAAAATTAATATTCTTTTAAAAGATTTCTAGAGCAAGAAAAGCGGTTAGATATTCTAGTAAATAATGCCGGCCTGAATTTGATAACTAGGAAAACAACAGAAGATGGATTTGAGATGTGTTTCGGTGTTATGCATTTGGGGCATTTTCTCCTCACCAATTTATTACTGGATACACTTAAAGCATCCGCACCAAGTCGTATAGTAAATGTGAGCAGCCATTTTCATTGGTTGTATTATCTGCGAAAACATGATCTTCATTGGGAAAAATCTACATATTCAGGAGTACCAGCGTATTGTCAAGGAAAAGTTGCAAATGTACTTTTTACTGTTGAATTAGCAAAACGATTAAAAGGAACTGGAGTCACAGCTAATTGCGTGGGACCGCGATTTGTGAAAACAAATATAGTAAGAGAATTTAATCCAGCCTACAAATCTTTGAGGTAAGTTACTATAAATTGTAGTGGAATACTTCTTTATTATTCTATTTTTTTCCTTAGGTTTCTTATTCGACCTCTGTTCGTTGTACCTTTTATTAATTTATTCACAAAAACAGCAGAGGCTGGTGCTCAGACATCCATCAGAATGGCTTTAGATCCTGAATTGGAGACTGTATCTGGAAATTATTATGGCGATTGTTATATAAAATTTCCCGTGGCGCCCTGGGCAAGAAATCCCGAAACTGCTGAATGGTTATGGAATTATAGTGTAAAAGAAACTGGAGTTGATAAAATTCTTCATAATAACAACAGAATCAAAGTAGATTAGTATAAATTAATTAATAGGTAATAACTAATTGTAATTTTTGATATAAGTTTATAATATAATATATTAAAATTCTTAATTATTTCATAGAAATATTATTGAAACATAAACATGTATCAATATTATAAATCTGTAATATAAAGGGTCTTTCAATAAAAAGTGATATAAATTTATGATGACATTTGACAAGTAATTCAGATATGGATCGATACCCACTCGCCAAAGGCATTGAAATGCGCATAAACAAGATCTTGAGCTTTTAAACAAAATTATTCTAAGTGATAAGGAGACTCATTATCATCTACCTGCGTACGAAAACAAGCAAAACTATCGCACCTGGAACTCCGATAACCCAAGAGAAATAGTCGAACAACCTCTACAACCACAACGAGTGATGGTTTGGTGCGGTTTTTGGGCTGGGTGATGTAATCGGACCATACTGATTCTTTGGGAATGCTGTTGGTTCGACCGTTACAGTGAATGGATTGCGTTACCGAACGACGCTGACTGGCTTTTTGGACTGAAATTGATGATATGGATGTGGACGACGTTTGTTTTCAGCAGGACGGCGCTATCTGCCACCCCCAGCTTGTGATACAATGACTCTATTGCACTATATTTGTTGAAAGACCCTTCATAACATTTATTTTAAATAAATTTTTAATTCAAATGCAGTGTACGAGTATATTACCGACTTTATTAATAATATAGAAAATGTTCAAAAACATTATCTTCAAGATAATGTTTTTTTAATGTTATTGGTATTAGTTCTTTCTTTTTATTTCTTTATAATTTATTAAATATAATTAAGAGGTACCGCCACTAGGGGATCTCCCAAAAGGAGCCTGCAACAAAAAACTATTCGTTTGTTGTAGAACCGCTCTAAAACCGATGAAACCTAATGCCGCACCGCACATGGATGTACTAGTAAGTTCCGCGTGTGGAGGCTTCTTTATGGATAAATGTTACAACAGCCATAACTAAATACAAAACTATGACCATAATAATGGCACTATACTACTAAGCAAATAGCACATATAGAAGTCACCTTCACATATAATGAATCCATCCATCCTCCTCTAGGGCTTTTCTTCAAGTTAGTCGATTCCTTGTAGCATTACTCCAATTTCGAATATTGAGCATTGCCTCTGCGTCAGCCGTCACAGAGTCTATCCATCTCCTCCTGGGTATATCTAATGGTATATTTCCCGAAATTTCTACTACCATGAGCCATTTTAAATAGGGTTATCTTCCATACTGATTATGTGGCCGGCTAGTTTTAGTCTATTGAGGTTGAGAGTACTGGATCGCCAAAAATTTCATACAACTCGCTTCACCATATTCCTGCCTCCGTTGCGATTTTTAGGAAAACTGTTCTCTCAAACCTGTTGACCCGTTCTTCTATGTCCTGGGTCATAGTCCAAATCTCGCTACCATAGTACAGTACTGGTCGTATTACTGTTTTGTAGAATGAGAATATTCGAACTTCGAGTGGGTATTTTACCCACTCGGAATTTTTCGAGTGGGTAGAACTACCCACTCAACCCACATCAACCGCCGGCCCTGGTCCTCCATTCTGATTACGTGGCCGACCAGTCTTAGTCTATTGATTTTTAAAAAGGTCGAGAGTTCAGGGTCATTAAAAATTTCATTCACCGCGCTGTGTTATCTCCTTCGCCTTATTGCATCATCTCTCTCTATTCTTAATCTTCCAGCTCTAGACAGTTTCATCGCCTTTGTTTTTCTTCGTTGATGTTCAGGCCTATGTCCTTGGCCGCTTCTTTTAGTTCGACATAAAGCTTCTTTTGCTGCCAAAAAAGACCTTCCCACAATGTTTTCGTCATCTGCATATCCAAGTAAATGTACAGAGTATGTTGTATTAATACACTTCTCTAGATTGACTTTTGCGTTATCACCTCTACTAGAGCGAGGTTGAAAAGAGTTTTTGCCAGTACATACCTTTCTTACTGCTTTTTGGATCTTCACTTTACAGCTACATATTCTTCCATAAGACTTTTCGCAATAGGTTCTAATTTTTGTTTCTTGTAACTTGTGTTGAGGAGTAGTTTTTACAGGTTAACTTTGTCTCCTTTCGTTCAAACGTGACGTTCATCGCCTTCTTCTCATGCATCCGCATACTCGCCTTAACCTTTCCTATCCATTTTTTATCCTACAAGCTGAGCTGAGCACATGACGGACTGATACTGTAAAGGTTAACACCTGAGCTTAGATTTTCAAATATAAAAAAGATTGGACATTATAATCGCTATTTCTGTTATCACTTCTTTCTACCAGATGTTTCCTGAGAGCTCGTGTAAGATGCTTATGAATTGCTGTCTATCGCACCTCAATTAAATATTCAAATAAATAAAACACGAAAGTTCAATAATTAATTTTTATTTGACATTAAGTTAAACTGATATGGTTAAACCGATATGACCTGCGCTTAGCCCGGGTTGTAGTCCAATTGGAAAAAGCTTCTTTTTGGTGAGGATTTCTTATCCGAAAGCTTCTTGGAAGTTCTTATTGGAAGTCTTGTGTTGCCACGTATACTCGGTCGCCACAACACTCCCCCTTAGGCGGGCCGCACACTTGTGCGACATTTATTGCATTGAGATAAATGCCGCAGTGCGGTAATTACTGCAATGCAACAAACATCACATGATCCCATTTGAAAAGCACGCAGAATGCAGTTACTGCCGCACATCAATGCGACAAATTGAAATATTGCGTTGCAACACCAAGGAGATATCGCAAAGAGATAGAAGCGTCTTCCTTCAATGCAATATTTACAGCGTGTCGCATTGCGATTTGGAAATTTGACTTCACGGGAAGTGTTTTTTTGCAAAATTAAAAAATGAGTTCCAAAAAAAAGAAAAGGGAAGATCCAATTTATTTAAAAAATACAAAAATACAGGCATTTATCTTCACTAGAACTCATTTTGTTATATTTACAGCATCAGACCTTGTGGTAAATGTCGCATAAATATACGGTTTCTAATCTCAATGCAGTAATTACCGCATTGCGGCATTTATCTCAATGCAACAAATGTCGCACAAGTGTGCGGCCGCCTTATCGAGAAATTTTGTGTGTTGGAGAGGGATACTTTTTATCAGTAAACGCATTCTTATTTATAATAACAAAATTATTTTTTTTGTAAATCTTAAAACTAAAGGAGGTGGCTCAAAATTGCCCCAGGCCCGGCGCAAAAGAAAATTATCTCAGATTGTAGGTTATAATGAGACTTGAAATTCTGTATAGTTGCTATATCCCGTAACTGTGGCTAAATGGTTAATATTGCTATTTCTTTTTATTCAGGCCCTAATATCACCCTGTATTTTTGTAACGCTATAACCTATTTTCATGAATAAGGTATCAGTGTACGCAGAATACTCCCACGTATCTAAAACTGTAAAAGTGAAGATTCTACCCTACCATCTTCCAAAGTAATGAGTCGTCAAAGTCAAAATTTTGGTTTTTTTTAAGTAGAATTTCACTTTCAACAACCTTTTTCTCCAAAAAAACGTGGTTAACCTATACTTTTTTTTCCAAAATTAGAAACCTTGGAGTATTTCCTATGAATAATGTTCGGACAATTTTTATACTACGGCCTTTACTTTTGAGGTTATAAGCAATTTAAATGTTAAAATTGGCCTTATTTGGTACTTTTCGTCATAAGCTTAGGTGGCTCTTTTTCGTACTTTTTTAGTACTTTTTCACTGTGGCTAAGGTGTTAATATTGCAATTTCTTTTTATTCAGGCGAAATATTTTTTTTTCACATTCTGAGCAAAAATGAATAACCTACTGCTATTGGTAGAAGATTGGTAGAAATGGTACAAGAAAACAAATAACTAATATTTTGAAAATCTTTTTATTTGTATCTTATCTACTATAGATTTTCTATGTCAATTAAAACATCGTCTGGGAAAAACTACTAACAACAAAAAAATTTATTTATTTTTTAACTTACATCTTCAAGTGTTTGTAAAGCCTTTTCATTATTTCCGTTAAAAACATGATACCGCGCTGATTCAGGTAACCACTAAAATAAACTTACATTAATTTTCTTTTCGAAATCTACCAAAAATTATAATTATACTGGTGTAATAACAGCAAATACGAACAAGGGTGCGGCAGACAGGCTTAATAGCCATCTCCAGCCAAGATTAGGAGCAACTGCAAGTGCCAGAGCTCCTTCGAAACAAGCTCCTAGTGCCCAAAAACACTGCAAATGAGTTTTATTAATTTTTTAATTTTGTATTTACATTGTTGTTCTCACATCTAACAGCACTACACATTTCGCCCTTTGCTTAGTTGGGAGAAATTCAGCATAAAGTGTAACCCTTAAAAAAATACAATAATTTAGGAGTTAAAATAATATTTTCCATAATTACGATTGTGGAACACAGCCGATTGCGAATCCTACTAAACCCCTTAAGAGCAATAGCCACCCAAAACTCGGCGCAACCGCACTTAAAAGTCCGTATAGAAATAATAGAATTCCACAAAGAGTAAGAGCCTATGTATACGTTAAATATAAGAATTGAGAACCCGCGTATAACCTATGAAAATAGGACTCACTGGCTTCCGCCCATAACGATCGCTTAAAGGTAGAAACAGAATGGCACGGCGACCGTGGCGGAGTCCGCCGCTCAGAGAGTTTCCCATACATTTAATTTGTCCGCGCCGCCTGGGGAGAAATTAAAGGCCGGGTCACACCGAACGCGGCGCGGCGCGGGCGGTGCGACACGGTGGAGCGCAAAAAGACGCCGTAAGGCGTCTGATTCACATTGGACGCGGCGCGGCGCGACATATTCTCCATTACAGACCTTGTTTTCATTCAAGAAATAATAATGAAATGTGATATTCACCGCTGGCGGCGACGGCAAAATTTGGTTTTGAGTAATCACGAATTTTGCCGCGCGACGGAATTTATCCTCGCCGTCCCGCGCCGCTTCTGGTGTGAATCACAGATTCATTTTTCGTGTAGAAATCGCTTAACGGTATTCGCGTCGCGCCGCGCCGCGTTCAGTGTGACCGGGCCTTAAATATATGGGAAACTCTCTGAGCGGCGGACTCCGCCACGGTCGCCGTGCCATTCTGTTTCTACCTTAATTCTGTCCAAAAAGTAGAACTGAGCATCATTCCTAGAAAAACTATTGTTGTTGTCAGAGCTTGCTGGTATCGTGTTATTCCCCAATCGCAATGCAGCGCAGGGCCTAAAACACTTAGTATTGTCATTTCCATTGAATCAGCCATCCAACAGAGCCCAACGCAAAGTGATAACTTAACTTGGAACCATCCAAAACCTAAAGCATTTACAGCTTGCTGGACAGTGAACGTGTCTAAAAATAAAAATGAATAATTTAAAATATTTGAAAGATATATGTTCGTTACCATCGGGAATAACACTGACTGAAGACAATTCAAATTCTGGACCCAGTGGTTGATCTATGCTATGTGGGGGTGATTGATTGTTATTCGAAACGGGAACATTGGCGCCAGCCATTTCTTCATATCCTCTTGCTACTCCAGTTCGCCGTACTCCCATTTTAATGATTCTGAAATTTATATTCATTATTTTATTCAAAACATATAATTGTGATTGATTTATAGTCAAATCAGAAATACGTATTCAAAGTTTGAAGAGAAGCGTGATAAAGAATTATTCAAATCATTTATTTAATTTACGTTCGATCAGCAAATAAGCATGCCTCTTTTCTAAAACCGTGAAAGAAGTGCCGTTGACTGGTTCGGTCACGACTGTAGATCCGCAATTGAAGAAACAAATCAGACACACTCACATGGCCAACAAGAGCAAGGATGGAAGCCTTCAAGCTAAAAAAATAAGTGCAGACAAGCTATGCAGGAAGAAGAAGAGATAATGTCTAAATAGGAGAATCTTACAGACACAGGAAGACTTCGATGAAGGGAGAATTAAACAGGCTTACAAAGGAACACGCTCGATCAGCAATAAGTTTCAGCCTAGAACGGACATTTACAGAGGCATAGATGGGAACCTACTGCTGACCTTAAAGCAAAGGAAGGTAGATGTACTAAATATTTGTAGCCTCCCAACAGACCTACTGCTGAGTGCTGACTAATAGAGCCTTTTAAGCAAATACTGCACTCGAGATTTGTGCACAGAAAACGTGTGCACTCGAAGTTCGAAAGCACACGGACAAAAATTTTGAGTTGTGAGAGTTCAAATATGCATGCTTGTTCAGTTCAATTTATCGTTGAATTCCTGGAGCCCAACAATCGGGCTCTCAGAGCGCAAACTCTGGGCTCGAAGTTCCTAGCTCAGTGTCTATATCGCCGAGATAGTCTCGGTTTGTAAACCAAAATATATACCGGCCCCTATTCCCATAGTCACGTCACCCATTGAAAAATGTGACAAACCAATTTTCGTATTATGGTAGTCACTTGCTGTAGAAAAAGTGACGATATTTCTATATTCTTATGATATATTTCTATTTACATATCCTGTTCGTTATTTTAGTTCTAGGATATAAGAATAATGATAAATCATCAAAAATATAAAAATAAAACATATTTCTTACCCTCTCTTACTATTCATTTTAAAAAAAATTTAGCGTCACCTACAAATTCCAAGTGACAAAAAATGACAATTTTCAGTGACATTTGCTACAAAAAATGACTTCGAGAATACTACACCCAGTTTTGTGACATTTTCTCTCATTAACTTTTCCCTTGTCACTCGACTATGAGAATACCACTTTAAAAGTGACGTGACAAAAAATGTGAGGTGAGAAAAAAAGTGAGGTGACTATGGGAATAGGGCCACCTTGAGCCTGGGAGAGCGATTGCCATTAAGTGTTGCGACAGTTTCAGAACATAATAGATATGTATATCGTAAAAAATTTCTGCCACTAGTATTTAACGGTTATGTAGCCTTAACAGAGCCTACATACGCAGCGGCAGAATTTTTTTTTCAATTTTAACCCCTTTTTTACCCCCAACTCCCTAACTCGAGATGGGTTCACTTTCCATAAAAAAGTCATATTATAAAAATGCTCGAAATTACTTGAAAACCTTATATACGAAGCGGCAGAAAGTTGGGACGACATGGTTTTTTCAAGCGTCAGCTCCCCTACTACAAACCCTTAATTTCGAAATTTATGTGAAAAATGTACCAAATAAAGCCAATTTTAACATAAAAATTTGCTAATATCTTCAAAAATAAATGCCGTAACACAAAAATTGTCTCAACATTATTTATAGGAAATTGTTCAAGCTTTCCGATTTTGGAAAAAAAATATTGATTAATTACGTATTTTTTTGGAGAAAAAGGTAGCTGATGTTGACATTTTTGTTAAAAAACCCAAAATTATGACTTTGATGACTCATAACTTTGGAAGTTGGTAGGGTAGAATCTTTACTTTTACAGTTTTAGATAGGTGGGAGTATTATGCGTGCAGTGCTACCTTATTCAGGAAAATAGGACCCTGGTATTTACAACTTAGACAGACGTAAATCGAGAAAAACATTTTCACCCTTCTTTTCAAGATGGCGGCGATTCCACAGCCCCCTGTGACCCGCAAATCGAGTTTTTACTTCGCTTGAACCTCCTTATAGCCTTATGACATTGGCTTTTTCTGAAAATGAAAATGCTGCCTTGGCTAGGCTGAAACCTGAAAGAAAAAATTCAAAGGAGATTTTCCCATATGTAAGAGTGAGAGGAGTATACTCAAACTTCTCTTGGCTGGATTTTAAGTGTTATAAAAAGTCTATAAAACTGTTATAAAAAGCATAGGAAAAGAATGAGATTCATGTTCTTTTTTCTATGCTTTTTATAACAGTTTGCTGCATCTCTCGACTTTTTATAACAGTGAGTGAATAAAAATAAATTGAAGTGATTATAAATATAATTTAAGTGATTATAAATATATAAGAAGTGAAATAAATATAATTGAAGTGATAATAGATATATTTGAAGTGAAGGGGTAAATGTTTAGAATTGGGGCTCCGGAGTAAAATCGCTTCAAAAAAAATTTTGAGGTGTATACGGTGATTTTTGAATGTCCCAATAGTAATTTCAAGGCGGGGAAGACATATTTTTCTTATTACAACGTGAGGGGGTTGCGAATTGGGAGATTCCTTTTGTATTCACTCACAACTATCTGTTATAATAACCAGACAATCGTTCTTACTCTCACATGCTATCTCTATCACACAGTATAACAGATTTCGTCATTTTGTGCCTAGCCAAGGCAGCATTTTCACCGTACGAAAAAGCCAGTGTCATAAGGCTATTAACAATGAGCAAAAGAACTAAGTACTTTTCCAAAAATCGTCAGATAATCATTTTTTGAATCATTTTGCCTGGACTAATAAACCTGCGTTAAGGGTGGATTTTCCAACTGGAAACATGGAGCTTACAATACCAGGATCTTCATGTTCTAATGAAAGCAGTTTTCCTTGTTTATTTCGATTTAAGAGTTATTTGAGAACAATGCTGCAGGGTCGTCTCAATTCGATAGTCCTATCACACCTCTATTCTGTCATCACTGATAGGCTTGATCTAGAAAGACTAATAAATAAGTTTATTTCGGCCCATACAAAGCGCAATACAGTCAGCGTTACGCAAAAATTTTTGAATTAATAAATATAAAGAGTTTCAACGATTTTAGTCCGAAGTTAACAAAATTTTGTTTATTTTAAATCGTATCCCTTTTTCTTATATATACCCATCCCGACCAACAATATATATCCCCTCCCGGCCAACTACCCACTCGGGCTGAACTCAAACCGCCGTCCCTGTAGAGGACAAAATTATTTCAAGGAGAAGATGGATAGACTCTGTTACGCAAAGACAATGATCAACATTCGGAACTGGAGATATGCTGCAAGAGTCCGTTCAGCTTGGAGAGATGCCCTAGGGGAGGCCAAGGCTTTATTTGGGCTGTAGTGCCATTGAATGGATCCCTGCAAACAATATCTCGGAGGCTCGCTTTCAGTGCCGCGGCCAGACAATTGGGGCCCCTGTGCAAAAATTCAGCGAGGGGCCCCAGAGAGTACAAAAAACGTTTTCGTTCGCCCATTTTCCTTCATACAGACCCGTCCCCGTGACAGAATAATGCCCCATATGGTGATTTGTGAGGCCCATAGGCCATACTCAGTTGTGTGACCCATTCAATGAAGTAAAAATGCAAATCAGGAATTCAAATGATTATTATTGCAAAAATTTTTTTAGCTCGCTTCGCTCGTGAGGCCCCAATATCACGGGGCCCTGTGCAATTGCACATATGCCAGCCGCGGCACTGCTCGCTTTCTCGAACCATTCTCGATTCGAAAACTGCTTGCGTAGGGTACGAGAAAAGATTCAAAACGCACCATAAAAGCTTTCCTAGTCGATTGGTTTGGATAACTTGCTCCGCTTTTATTGCCTTCGAATTCGTTTACGAGTCGTTTACGAGTCCGAGTTCGAAGCAAGCTTTCGCTTTTGGTAATTCGTTCTCGAATCGTTTCCGAATCTAAATGTTTGCAGGGATGGAACCATTAACTTTTTTTTTCTGACAGTATGCGGTTAGGTCCGGTTACACGCAACGATCTGCTTGTGCCATTTGGTTCTACTTAAAAACAGTTGGTACCCCTTTGATAATTTGACACGGTTATTATATTATATTGATTATGATAAGGTCGTAGGAGCGTCATAAAATTTCACCATTCACCCAAGGGCATGCTGAGGGTTGCAGCTTGTCTTGAACATCGTTTAAACGCTCATGCCAAAACACCAACCTCAAGCCGATTTTCTAAGAACACATATATTGCACAAGGCAAACTTTTTGAGTTGCGCCAGCCAAAAATTTGCGTTTACACGCAACGAATCACTTGGGCAAATTGACTTGCGCAGCCAATTGGCACAAGCAGATCGTTGGGTGTAACCGGACCTTAAAACCCAAAATCCCACCCCAAGTTAAATACACCAACTTTCTTCAAATGCTCTTGAATGGTTTAAGGTGTTTTAACCTTACCCGATAATTCTTCGATCTTTTTTTAAGGATTTACTTCCACTTTTGCTCGTCTATTAAAATAATTAAGAAACGTTAGTCATCCTTAACGAGGCGAATCGTAAAAATCTAATTTACTTGATCTGTAATTAGTTAGCCAATTTTGACATGTGGATAAACTCGAAAAACATGCATTTTTAAATGTACTGCAGTTTCGCCTTAACATTTCAAAGAAGGATGAAATGCAAAAAAATACAATTTAAACTGCTTTTAGCGTACAAATTTTAAATAAATGTATAGAACTTTCTAATAGTAACCCCTCTTCTCCTAATTCTCTGTTGCTGCTACTACTTTATGAATAATGCACGGTCTTAAAAGCCTGTTATCCAGTGCAATTTTAATGCTACTTAATCCTTCCTTTCACTGGCATCGTAATATTTTCAAACTCTAAAAACTACTTAACATGCAGATAGAGATAATACCGATGGATATAGAGATAATTTCGTTTCGACTTTGAATATTAAAATTTTTAGACGATAGAACTTTCTTTTTACTTTCTCTTTATAGACCAGTGCAAATAATTTTTGGAAACAAAAAAATTATTAACAGCATGACAAAAATGTTGGAAAGTGAAGGAAATATAGCGAGCCAACCAGAAAAAGGGGGCATCCATAAATTACGTGAGGTGATTTTGGCGATTTTTCGACCCCCCTCCCCCTTGATGAGATGTCGTGAGATTTGGCTCGACTCCCTCCCCCCCTCAATCTCACGAGAGATTTTTAAAATTTTAAAAAAATTGTAGGATTTACACTATTATGCGTATTTTTAGTGTGAATACCTTAATCTGTGCTTGATTGCGTTGGATTTATTTAAAAAAACGTAATTTCTGTTGAAGAACAGTACCACAAAATCATCCCAGCACCAGCTCGGCGTGAACCCAATATAAACTACAATACCTGTGGATTACCATTTAGCAGGTGATTCTGCCTATCCTTTGGAAACCAACCTCATGGTGCCTTACAGGGATAATGATTTCTTAACAAGAGAACAGAAAAATTTCAATTCTAGTTTGAGCTCAACTCGTGTATTTGTAGAGCAAGCATATGTAATATAAAAAAAATTTAGAATTTTACAATATATTGACATACGAAGATTGACTTTGACATCCACTGATTCGTTTTTAGAGTAACGACTTGACTGTTTGAATAGTAATGGTAGAGCCATTTATGACTCTGGAGATATACAAACTTCGGAGCCTTGTTCTATAGATGTCATCTTTGGGTAAAAAACCTGTGACTGAATGACCCAGGGGGGTTATCCTGGAATGCGATTCGAAAGTCATGAAATTCGGAAATAAGAAAATGGTATCCTCCACCAATGCTAATTCGAATTAAATTTGTCCGCCTGTTTTCGGATTTCAGTCCATTGCTGCATGTGCTGCATTTATTTGTTGGTTTTAGGCCCTTCTTCCACTGGTCGACTGGCACGCGATTTGAGTTTGATACCAGTATCATACGAGTCGCTCGGAAGTTTCCGCCATACATTAGGTAAGTTCATACACGAGTCGACTCGATTCGTTGTCGACGCAACGCGTCGGATACCAGTTGCGCGAGTTACATGTCCAGTATAATGCCCCAATTTAACCGGATACACGTGGAATTCCTTTAATATTAAGAAACAATTTTCCTAAGAAATAAGTCTGCACAGTTTCCGTTGAAACTTAATATCGTTGCACAAATTCATTAAAACTAGATTCCAAGTTCAAGTACTTTGTAGACGCTATGTCAGCATTTTTTTTGCAATTGTAACCTCTTATAACTTAAAGCTTAATTTAATGATTCACTTACAGTTTTGCTTTCAACCAGTTCGGTTCATTTTTGATTGTTTAAATATTCTTGTTCAAAATTATTAAATTAATAAATAAAATTTCTTTGGTGTTAAATTATTGAAATTATATTTTTTTTATTCAAAACCTAAATAAAAACATAACTGGCGCAGTCGGTAGGATTTTTCCTATTCCGCCGCTAAAGTAATAAAATTCGCGAATTAATCACGCCGAAAGTATATCGGTAATCTAATCGAAGGAAAATCGATTATATGTAGTGACGTGAATTAAATAAGAGTGACTATTCATTCAAAGTGAAAAAAAAGTGTTGTGGTCCAGCGAGGGAACATTGTTGAAGACAACACCCACACCAGGCGGTCGAACCAACGAAAGGACATCGTGGGAGGAAAAATAAAAAGAATCTACATAAATAACTTGGAACTTTGAAGATGCACAGAATCCTGATTGCATTACTGTAAGTCAATTTTTGAATATCTCCTTTATTTATTTTCCTACCAAATTTTTATCATTTAATGCCCTATAAAAAGAAAAGGTCCAGAGCGGAACCTTATTTTACCAATATTAAAAAATTTTTTTCGCTTCAAACGATTTGTGAAAACGAAGAAAGTGATTTCGTGTTTAGTAATAGTGAAAATTTGAGTGCGAGTCAGAGTGTTCCGAATAATTTAAATTTAGAAGATTCAGATTTAGAATCAATTTCGTTGATATTTTCGAATTCTTCCGGTCAATTAAATAACGCAAAAATGGTTGATAATAACGCAAGTAATTCTGGCCCTCGTGTTATGACGCCCACCGATTTAGCGAATTCCTTACGTGTACCTGACGCGATAAAGGATTTACCTCACTTTGAGGGAAATCCTAGAATGCTGTTCGATTTTATTAATAATGTGGAAGAAATTTTACTTCTTATCGCGGTCGCTGAAGGAACACCGTACAAAAAATTACTACTCCGCGCTATTAGAAACAAAATTGTAGGACCAGCCAATGAAGTGTTGAATATGTATGGAACACCATTGGACTGGGACCAAATTAAACAAAATCTTATCCTGCACTATGCAGATAAGAGGAACGAGACATCTCTCGTTCGTGATCTGCACGATCTTAAGCAAAATAATAGGCCCGTTGAAAAATTTTATAGTGAAATCATTGAGATACTCTCAACAATAAATAATCATGTGCAATTACATGAACCAAACCAGCATGTAGTGTTAGCAAAACGGAATCTTTATACAGAAATGTGCCTTAACGCGTTTTTAATAGGTCTTAAAGAACCCCTAGGTTCGACTATACGTGCGATGAAGCCAAATACACTAGCCAATGCATTCGCGTATTGCATTAAAGAACACAACATCTTTTACGCAAAACATGATCACGGTTCTCATAGATTTTCGAACGATAATTCCACACATAGATCAACCCCACAGTTCAAAAATACACAGAATAAATCCAGACAACAGTTTTTCTCAACTCCATACAACCCACAAGCTATACAAACATTTAAACAAACAGTGCCAACATACCCAACATTTCGCTATACTCCGCAAACAAATACCCCATATAACCCAAACATACAAAAAGCAAATACTCCACTCCAAAATTTTTCCCGGCCTAGATCGCAAATTACCTCACACCAAACCAGTACTTATAACCAGGCCCCTGCACGACAAAATTATCAAAATTACTCAAACCTCCCAAGGCCAGAGCCAATGGACACAAGCTCCGGTAATACCAATCTCAGGTCACAAAATTTCTCAAGGAATCAACCCTTCAGGCAAGCCAGCAACCTTTCATCCAGAACTGCTAATAGAGAACTTTTTAACGTGGACATAGAAGATCCCCAACCTTCTACTAGCTATCAACAACACCTTGATCAATACTATGATACCGAGTTAACACAGGATCCCCCAGAACAATTTCTAGAACCTCCGGAGAATATTATAGAGATCGATGATGAGAATTTTCAGTTAACCGCCTCGATCGACCGATCGGCTACATAGATGTAAACAAGCACGGAACTGTCCTGCCGTACATCAATATATCATCCCCCTTCGGTAGACATTTAAAATTTTTGGTAGACACCGGTTCCTCATCATCCTTTATAAATCCAGAATTTACACGACCCGGAGATCTCGTAGAAACAAACCCCATCGTAATTACCACCATCTTTAACAAACACACCGTAAATAAAGAAATCACATACCCAACCTTTTTCGAATTTAATCAACCAGGCGAATTAACCTTCCTAGTTTTTAGATTTCACGGATACTTCGATGGTTTGCTAGGATTAGATCTCCTAACAAAACTCGGGGCAAATGTCGACTTAAAGAATAACACACTTGTAACAGATAATTCAGTCATTCCACTATCCTTTAAACCAAATTTCATGTCACAAAGATATTTAGTCCCACCAAATTCTAAATTCGTAGTTAAACTCCCCGTTGACGTTAGAAGCGGTAACATTTACACAAGGTGTACCGAAATAGAACCAGGTTTCTATATACCCGAAGGAATTTACTCAGCAGACAATTGGTACAGTATTATGGAGGTAGTTAATCAAACAGACCAAGAGCAACTACTCTTCCTAGAGCAACCCCTAAAAGTGACCGGAATTTCTTCGACAGAAATTCATGAATAAACAACTTTAACTTTGAATATCCTCACTGTCAGACCTCATCCTCTTATGAACAACCAACCGTCAATGTTACGAATAATATTCGGACGGACCACCTTAACTCTGAAGAGAAGAAAGCGATTCTTCAAGTTTGTAGAGAATACGATGACATTTTTTATAAAGATGGTCAGAACTTAACGTTCACTAACGCCATCAAACACTCAATACCGACAACAGATGAAGTACCCATCTATACAAAATCGTATCGGTACCCGCATATACACAAAAATGAGGTAAACATGCAAATTAACGAGATGCTTGACCAAGGTATCATCAAACCAAGTTTCTCCCCATGGAGTTCGCCAATCTGGATTGTGCCTAAGAAAAAGGACGCCAGTGGCAAACAGAAATGGCGTTTAGTGATCGATTATAGAAAACTTAACGAGAAGACTATAAGCGATCGCTACCCACTACCCAATATCACAGAGATATTGGACAAGCTAGGCAGATGTATGTATTTTTCTACCCTAGATCTGAAAAGCGGCTTCCATCAAATAGAAATGGACCCTAAAGATGCAAAAAAGACAGCATTCACCGTCGATGGAGGACATTTTGAATATGTCCGTATGCCATTTGGTCTCAAGAATGCTCCGTCCACCTTTCAACGTGTGATGGACAATATTTTGAGAGATCTCCAAGGCAAAATATGTCTTGTCTACCTCGACGATATTATCATATTCTCGAAATCTCTCCAAGAACACCTTGAGAGCCTAAGAAAAGTGTTTAACAAGTTACGCGAGGCAAACCTTAAAGTCCAACTTGATAAGTCGGAATTCCTACATAAGGAAATTGCCTTCTTAGGACATCTTATCACTAGCCAGGGAGTAAAACCAAACCCTAATAAAATATCCGCTATAAGAAACTTTCCGATTCCCAGAACACAGAAGGAAATCAAGTCTTTTCTCGGACTGGTAGGCTACTACCGAAAATTTATTAAAGACTTCGCAAGACTGACAAAACCACTAACCGAATGTCTGAAAAAGGGAAAGTCAGTAGTCCATACAGATAAATTTGTCAAAGCCTTCGAGGAATGCAAAAACATCCTCACAAATGATCCTCTTTTACAATACCCGGATTTTTCAAAACCTTTCGTCCTAACCACGGACGCCAGTAACTTCGCTATAGGTGCTATATTATCACAAGGTCCTATTGGTAGCGATAAACCTATAAGCTATGCGAGCCGCACATTGTCCGATTCAGAAATAAACTACTCGACTATCGAGAAAGAATTATTGGCCATTGTTTGGGCCACCAAATACTTTCGGCCGTATTTATTTGGCCACAAATTCAAAATAGTGACAGACCATAAACCTTTATTATGGTTAATGAGTTTAAAGGACCCAAACTCAAAGCTCGTTCGTTGGCGCCTCAAACTCGAAGAGTTCGACTACGAGGTTGTATATAAAAAAGGGAAAAGCAACACAAACGCCGATGCCCTTAGTCGCGTTAACCATTTAAATGAATCCGACACTAAGAACGCAGACGTCAATATTAATGAATCATCTTCATCACAGGTTGCAGAGCCTAGTTCAAGTTCGACTGTACATTCAGCAATCGAGAATCTCGATGACGGAATTCCTATTTCTGAGAGGCCTTTAAATGAATTTTCTCTCCAAGTTATATTGGAAAAATCTAATAGACGTCCCCCGATTTCAATTCAAGTACCGTTCAAAAACAAACAGCGTAAAGTCATCCGACTCCCATTTTATTCAGAAGAAAACGTCTTAGAAATATTGAAAGAGCATTTACCCCCAAATAGGCTTACGGCAATACACGCCGACGAGGATACGTTCAAAACCGTCCAAGAAATTTTCTCCAAGTTTTTCTCAAAAGCCAAAACCTTTAGAATAATTAGATGCATGGAAATTTTACAAGACATCGTGGAAAATGACGAACAGGACAAAATTATCACTGATTATCACAAGAAAAATAATCATAGGGGAATCAATGAAACACTTCTTCATCTAAAACGTAGATACTACTTCCCATATATGACCAACAAGATATCTCAAATAATTAATAATTGTGACAACTGTCAACTTCTCAAATACGACAGAAATCCACCAAAAATCAAATATGAAAAACCCGAAACCCCCACCAAACCTTTAGATATCCTTCACGTAGATGTCTACAGCATCAACAATAGACAGATCTTAACTCTGATAGATAAATTTTCAAAATTTGCATCCGCGTATACACTTACTGCCCGAAATAGTCTAAATATAATTAAAGCTATTAAGCACTTCATTAGCCTACACGGCATCCCCTCTAAAATTATATCCGACCAAGGAGCGGAATTCACCAGTAGTATTTATAGAGATTTTTGCAACCAATACGAAATCAAGGCACACATTACCTCCTTCCAGCAATCAACCAGCAATTCGCCAGTCGAAAGGTTTCATTCGACGCTTACAGAAATATATAGGATAATACTTAAAAAGTGTAAAGAAAATAATTACGAATTAGATCACGATGATATACTTACTGAAACACTAATAACCTATAATAACTCAGTCCACTCAGCAACGAAATTCACCCCACAAGAATTATTCAATGGTAGGACCTTTAAGTTTAATAATAACGTAAAATTTAGTAATGAGCACGAATATTTAAGAAAGCTCAACCAATATAAAGAAGAACTATACCCATCAATTAAGGAAATGGTAGAAGAAATAGTAAGTAGAAATATTGATAAAATTAACAAAGATAGAGTAGATCCTGTAGATTTAAAAGAAAATGAATTAATATTTAGAAAAGAAAACAGACGTAATAAAGTCACCCCTCGTTTTAGTAAACATAGGATTAAAAAGAATAATAGATTAACTGTAATAACCACCACAAATCAAAAATTGCACAAATCAAAAATAAGAAAGAAACTTAAATTTCAGCATAACAATGACGACCGGACAGAGACTGGAGATCCACGACCTCCGCAACAACCAAGGACTCTTACCCCTGAGATTAGGAACAGCCAGGAGCATCCAAACGCACAATGACTTACTGCACATTATTAGACTGGAGACATACGGACAAAGTATTGACAGAATACATAATTCATTATTAAAATTCGACAGTATAAACGGACTAGACAGTACACTTAGAGTAACAAGAATAAGATTAGGCGAAATTAAACAGAAATTAGACACCCTGCTTCCATTGAGAGTAAGAAATAAAAGAGGTTTAGTAGACGGTTTAGGTACGGTTATCAAATATATTACCGGAAATATGGATGCTAAAGATTCCACACGGTTAAATAAAGAAATAGATGAAATAACGTCAAACCAATCAATAATGAAAACCGAAATAAATAATCAAATAGCAATCAACAACAAAATGATCCAAAGATTCGAAAATATTACCAACCACATTAATTTACAGCAAGAAGCAATAGAAAGTTATCTGAAACGAACTCAAGAATCAGTCAGTAATCTTACTAGACAAGGAAATCACATTCTTCAGCACATCCAATTCCTAAATGAAATTAACTATAGTATAGACATTTTAAATGATCATTTAACAAACATTGCAGAAGCTATAGCACTAGCTAAACTTAATGTAATTTCCAAACAAATTTTGAGTCCGAGCGAATTAACGCAAATACATAAAATTTTTGAAAATCAAGCCATAGAAATAAAATCGGACGAGCACATATATGAATTACTAGGTCTTCAGGCTTATTATAATCACACCAATATAATTTTTAACATCCAAATCCCAATAATCACAAATGAAATATATTCATTTTTCCATTTGATACCAATCCCAATAGAAAAAACAAAAATAATTTCCACCAAGCCCTATATTATCCTTAACCCTAACGATATTCAAAATTTTGACAAGAAATGCCCACAGATAGAACAGGTATTCTATTGCCAAAAGTCAGGTTTCCAAGGACCTGCGAAGAATACAGAGTGCATCCGTAATCTCATCCATAACATCCCAGCGCATTGCGAACTACACGAAGAAGACGACTCCTCAGGGATCTACCAACCAGAGCCGAACCACATTTTACTTATTGATACTCCAGAGACCACAATCAACTCCACTTGCGGATTTAATCCTAAGGTCATCAAAGGAACGGCCCTTATCCACTACGAAAATTGTGCTGTCCGAATCAACGGAATAACGTACGAAGGACAACCTAAAAGATATTGGGACGAAATCAACATACATCCTGTCTTATTTAAAAAAATAAATTTCACAATAACAAATCCAAATATCACTTTTCAGAAATTAAAGACCTACAATTTTGAAAATTCCAAATCCATAGAAGTACTACAGATCCAGACCCAAAGATGAGACGCTATTACCATAAGCTTATTCACTTTGACCGGATTAGCGATCATCATCCTAGCCGTGTACCAACTTTGTAAATCCAGGAGACAAATATTCAACCTAGAAGTTCCAACTCCTTCAACAGCAACTACAAGGACGCAGTTCCTGTTTCCGTCGTTCCCACTTAAGGAGGGAGGAGTTACATGTCCAGTATAATGCCCCAATTTAACCGGATACACGTGGAATTCCTTTAATATTAAGAAACAATTTTCCTAAGAAATAAGTCTGCACAGTTTCCGTTGAAACTTAATATCGTTGCACAAATTCATTAAAACTAGATTCCAAGTTCAAGTACTTTGTAGACGCTATGTCAGCATTTTTTTTGCAATTGTAACCTCTTATAACTTAAAGCTTAATTTAATGATTCACTTACAGTTTTGCTTTCAACCAGTTCGGTTCATTTTTGATTGTTTAAATATTCTTGTTCAAAATTATTAAATTAATAAATAAAATTTCTTTGGTGTTAAATTATTGAAATTATATTTTTTTTTATTCAAAACCTAAATAAAAACATAACTCGCGCGACCTGCATGCTAGTCTCACGCGATTTGAGTTTCATTTGAGTATCCTACAGTCGAGTTGCGCGCAATGGCAAACGAATTGAATAATATATTATTTGTGCAAGAAGTAGAGAAGAATCCCTGCCTTTATAACTATAATCTTCCTGAATATTCGAGAAAGGATATAGTTGAAAAAACATCGACTAAAGTAGGACAAAAATTCAAAATTACAGGTTCGCTCTTTTATACGTTTTATATTAGCTTCACTTGTACATATATGTTGTATCTTGTCTTTTGTGTGTAAAAACATCTTGGAACTTGATTTTGACCCCTTTTCATACATCCGATCAAATTAAAATTTTGCACAAAAGTCATAGTTTCCGTGACAATGCAATCTTGCAGTTTAAAAGTTAAAATAAAAGCGTATTTTTTAGAAAAACTAAAAAAAAAATTAAACTTAATATTTTTCAATTATTTTTAATATTGATTTGGTAGGACTACCCTATTTATTGCCTATTTGTACATTCTATCGGGTTAATAATTAATTATACACAATTATACATTATTAATTATGTACTGCCCCGGAAGTGAAGCTTGAGGTGTTATAAAATAATTAGACTCTTCAGTATCACTATACATCTTGCCACAAATATAAACAGCGATAACTGGCGTCGCGGGCATGTGCTACTTGAGTCGTCCCAGAATCGACGCGTGTACGAAAATTGGTAGCGAATGAGGAGAAGACCAGTCGTAGACGCGAAGTCGAGTTGCAGCCGCGTATGATACGAGTCGACCCGTGGAAGAAGGGCCTTAAAATATTCTAAAAACTCTTTAAATATTCTTGAAACAATTTATTGTTCGCATCAAAATGTCAAATTAAGTTAATAAATGAAGTTGGTTGGCTGAAAATAATTTCTTTTCGAAGATTTATCAGGCATCGCTACTAGCTTCCGTTTGCTTCCTACTTTCGTATCGCCTTAGAAAAGCGGAGTCTGAAGTCACAGCCAGCTTCTCAAATTGACGTTTGAGCCGCCTGTACATCAGGATACAGATTCAAGAAGTGCGGATCTGTTAGACTTCCATTCTTCACAACTCTCGATAATGATAACAAAAGGTTTTCAAAATCTATCTTGGCCTCTAGTAGGTATGTCAGAGCAGATGGTCGTCGATTCAAAATTCGAGTCCTGTAAGATGCTTAGATAACTAATTATGTCGCCTGGTGCAAATGTCTGCTTTTTGTAGTGACAATGCACCGCAGATAGCATGTGTTCTGACTGATGTGAAAAGAGCCGATTCTTAATATAATCTCTATGATTGCAGTAGGATTGGGTACATTATGCACTTGATATACTTAGGAGGGCATTAGGTTCCAGGTCTTTCAATTGGGCTTCTAGGCCTTTTTGTTTTGTTTAGGCTTAGACCCCACACTAGTTCATCGTAGGGTCGCAATCTATCCAAAAATGGTCGTATAAGTCAATGCATACATTACTTTCGCAGTTTTTCCCAGACCATTATATAAAATGATAAGAATTTTCCATCACGTCATACACTCTTCATTCTCAGATATTTAAATTATTTTCTTTACTTTTTTTTGGATGTTCCAGTTGGATGGTATTTAAAACAGTGAACAAATACAGTGTAAACGGCAGTGCAAAATTTTTATACCCAATTGCTATTGAGTCGAAATATAGTAATAGTATCACGTATACTTTTGATTCATTATTCCTTCTCTATTTGCAATATGTTTTGATAAAACCTTTCACCATGTTCATCTGATACTGCACCAAGATTTTCGTGAATGAAATCTAAGTGCGGGTCCGAAAAGACGATTTTAAAGATTTTCTCATTTACAGATATTGTACTTAAAATTGAAAAAAAACAAAAAGATATTAAGAAATATTGCAAAAAAATTACAGAAAAATCGAAAAATACCCATTTTGAGGGCTAAAACCCCCTAAAAAGTGGCTTCTCGGGGTAGAAAATCGGTAGACTTTATAACCCCTTATTATGAAGCCTAAAAAGAAGCTCTCTGCCAAATTTCAGCCTGTACCTAATTATTTCCGCTATATCGCTTTTTTCGGCTTAATTTACCTGTACTATTAATTTAACCCAGTTTTCTCGCGATTTTACACTGTTTCTTGCGGAAAAAATTTACGTGATATTTGCGGAGACCCTCGCCTCCCCCACGCGAGATTTGATGAGATTCGGCTCGACCCCGTCCCCCCCCCCAAACACCTCAAGTAATTTATGAACGCCCCCAAATAAATTCAAGTCGATCTGGGTTACGAGGGTGAAATAGGGGTAACTTTAAGGGGTGAAAAAGGTTTTTCACGATTTTCAGCGAAACTAGACCTCCTATCAAAAAAAGTTAAATATAGGAGTTGTAGGTAATAAAAAGATCTACAACTTTTGTACAAACCATTTTTTCACATAACCTCAAATTTCCGAGATTAATCGAAAAAACTAGTGTTTTTGTTTTTGATTTTTATCTCCATTAAAAAAAAATTTTTCACGAAATTTTATGGAAACTTACCTTTTTATGTCCCAAACACGCTGTAATTTTTTTGAATTAAAATATTTATTTTTACGTTTTATTTTGAATTTAAACCTAAAAAGAAACCTCATTTTCAGCCGAAAATGCCCATGCCCATTTTTTTCAAAAAATCTAAGGGTTTTTTCTTTTGTTGAAAGGTCTAGTTTCAGATGGTGTAGAAAAAATTGACATGACTATAGACAAACTTGATTTCAAAAAGCTACTTTTCAATCATTGTTTTAAATTTTTCATTATTTATTAAAATTTACAGTTGAAATCCTTGAATAATGAAAGATAGAAAATAATAAGTTTTCTTTGAATACTTCCTAGAAAAAAATTTACTTTGCTCAATTCAAATAAAGGACCCCGCAGAATCTGTATGGGAAATGGGTCCGGGTCAAATTAGCCCAAAGTTTACTCACTTATAGCATTCGGTGAGTAGATAAAAAGTGCCCATGGGCTCACAGCTGAAAAAACTCCCGATCGTGAGAAATAATCGTCCGAAGTTAGGTTTTTTTTTTCGCTGCCTGCAGCTTTTTCGTGCATGTGTCGGGACATGTTATAATACATATATACATGTTATATACATATATGTATATATACATGTTATATATATGGATATATATACAGGGTGTTTAAAACCACCCGTGCCACCCAATTTTCTGACAAATTCTCGATTGAAAAAAACCCCCTTTTTTCACCGATTCTGATTCTCCCGCCCCTCAAAGTGGGGGTGGGCGGGCGGTAAATTTCTGTATGGTCAGAAAGATTTTCAAAAAATAATGAACAGGTATTTTTTTGTTTTTTTTTCAATCGAGACTTTCCCGTTTTCGAGATAGGGCGTTTTGAATTTTGGTTATGGGGAAAAAATGTAGCTTAATGATTTAGAATCAAAAGGTAATGAGACAACGGTCGATTTCCACAAATAGGGTATCTTTGTAATCGTTAGGAACTCGGCTTCCATTTAATTAATAAAACCATGGCAAACACAGAAATAAAGGGGTTTATTTGTAAATAGAAAATATGAAAAAAAAAAACAATTATTGCCACATATTTCACTGTAACTCAAAAAGTATATCGTTAAGGTCCTTTGTTCTGAACTTTTTTAGCATCCTCAAAAGTTACCTGAAAATTTCTTGGAACACGTCAAGTCTCCAGCTGGTTCGCTTTTTTGATATCTGCCATTCAAAAATAGGTATCAACCCTTTATTTCAACGATTTTCCCCCTTTTTAACCGACTTCAAAAAAAGGAGGTTATTTCACTGTAATTCAAAAAGTAGGTCGTTAAGGTCCTTTTTTTCTGAACTTGTTTAACATCTCCTAAAGCTGCTTAAAAAATTCGTGGAACACTCCAAGACTCCAGCTGCCTTATTTTTTTGCTATTTACGATTCAAAAATGAGTGCAACTCACTGATCTGTTTTTACTATTTTCAGTGTTTTAAAATACTAAAAACAGATCAGTGAGTGACACTTATTTTTGAATCGTAAATAGCAAAAAATACAAGGCAGCTGGAGTCTTGGAGTGTTCCACGAACTTTTTAAGCAACTTTTGGAGACGTTAAACAAGTTCAAAAAAAATTTAAAACAATGATTGAAAAATAACTTTTTGAAATCAAGTTTTTCAGTTTTTCGCATTTCCTGGCAAATTTTTCTCTAGTCATGTTAATTTTTTCTACACCATCTGAAACTAGACCTTTCAACAAAAGGAAAAACCCTTAGAGTTTTTAAAATTTCGGGAAAAAAAAATTTTTTTAATGGAGATAAAAATCAAAAACAAAAACACTAGTTTTTTCGATTTTTCTCGGAAATTTGAGGTTATGTGAACAAATGGTTTGTACAAAAGTTGTAGATCTCTTTATTACCTACAACTCCTATATTTAACTTTTTTTGATAGGAGGTCTAGTTTCGCTGAAAATCGTGAAAAACCTTTTTCACCCCTTAAAGTTACCCCTATTTCACCCTCGTAACTCAGATCGACTTGAATTTATTTTTCTGGTTGGCTCGCTGTATTTCCTTCACTTTCCAACATTTTTCATGCTGTTAATAATTTTTATCATTTTTGCCTTTTTAAAAGGTATCTGCACTGGCCTATTATTACTTCGTATGTTCATTAGGATTGATACAACTCCCCATAAGCTCTAGCAAGTTATCAATTATGGTTATTCACCGTAAGTATGTCTGATGGTATTCCATTTATTAGTCGAGCTTAACCTAAGTCCACATTTTTGATATCGTCCACCACCTGCAACCTGGCATATTAACGTCAAAATAGTTCATCTATCCTAAATGACAATGGAGCACGAAATAACAAATTGCTTCCTTAAGACACACGTAGCAGGTTAAAACAAAAACTACGACATGAATTCCGAAAATCACGTTTCATCTAAATGTTCAAGGCTGGACCTCTTGTATGATGCAAAACGTGTCCTTAGTTCCTTTCAATGCTTCCACTCCATTAAATAGAATACGAAATCTCATTGTGACATGGCTTCTATATGTTTTTCCCGTCTTTCCTAAAAAGTCCTATAAGATGTACTAAACTACTAAAGGTACTTTGAATCTTGATGTGTTCTGATTTCATCCAAAGCCAAAGAAGGCAAAATAACAGAAAAAAAAACCTTTGCTGCAGAGAATAAAGCTGAGTCTTGTTGGAAAATCTAAGCGCATTACTGCTATATCCTCTGATAAGTAATGTGTGGTAGTTATCTGATTTACTCAAACCAGCTTTCTGGGACGTGGCATCTGCTACATCTTCCATGGAATAGGGATAAGCTTACATTGAAGAATTTAGTCACGAAGTATACGGATTGCAAGGAATACATCTCGCTGTACTTCTATTTGTGTAATTGCCTTTGGTACATCCACTTTCTTGAGCATCTTCATGTACTTCAATTGCATATATTGCATGAGTGCCCAATGTTGAAGGATTTAAGATCCAGAATAAAATTTACGGACTGTTTCCTTTGTTAAAAACATTGGTAAGTGGAAGGAGCCTGTTGATAGATTCCTCTAAAATTTTAATGTTTTTCCCTCGCAGAGTTGTGTGATTAGGTCAACAATGGTTTTTCCTTTGAAATTTATCTAGGGATACTTAAAAGGAAGCACAAATGGCAACTGTAGCAACGAAATACCCTGAAGAAGATAGTGAGGAAACGGAGACAATTCGGCATCGGGCAGGAGTCCATCTAGAGACCAGCAACAGTTCACAGTCCTGGCATTTTCAGACGCACGGCAGACAATGTATCTGTGATCTGCACAAGAGTGTAGCATTAGAAATTTTCGTAAATAGTCAAACCTCGTCATTTGCCTACCGTGGGTCAATAGGCGCACGGCTGCTAAAAGCCAATAAAGCCTACTACAGTCTGTCAAAGCCCTCAAATTCAAGCATCTAACCGTAACATCCAAACTGCTGCTTTAGGACGATGGCCTCACCGCTACTCGCATATGCATCGGAGATTTAGGTGTTGCGCAAAAAGCACTCGAATCTCTTAGCCGTGGTAGAGAGGCAAGTCCTTCGGAGAATTATTGGCCCCTTATGTGATTACAGAAACTCTACAAACGACGAGTCCTTCGAGCGACATAGATGTTGTGAAGAAAATAAAGCTCGGTAGGCTTCCGTTGGCCCAGTCTCCCCTGAAAGAATGGCGTAGACCAGAACGCCCAGAGCTTAGGGATACCAAACTGGATGACATGGGCTCAGAATGGAGGCAGTTGGAGGGAACAGTTGCGAGAGGCCAGTACCGAAAGATGAATTGGCCAAACTAGAAGCAAATCTCGTAGACGAAGCGGTAGAGAATGAATAACAGTTCCTGTGTGTGATGTAGAGGGATATCACGATGCATTTCCTTTCAATAGAAGACTCCAAGTGGTGGAGTTTATCATCATGTGCCAAGACTAGAAAGACTTGTCCTAACTACAGCAAGTAGAGGTCACCCGAGCCTTAACAATATCACCCAGGGATTTTTTTACGAATATGGTTACAAATCGGTGCTATGCCTAGGTCGCTCCCGCCACAGGTACGAAAATCTAAAAATTCAGGCATGAACATTTGTAAATACATCCGCATCGGCATAAACCATTCCAAACGCGAGTGTTGTTTTACCAAGCAGTCCCCCAGCTAAACACCAACCACTTCCAATGCTGCTTGACCTATGCAATCCAACGGGAACCTTTTTACTGAGTATGCTATTGACACCCTTTATGGTCACCAAGGTAGTTGCCCCTTTTCTTCGTCCTCTACAATTTTTTAAAGCAATACAGGCGATTTCGTGCATCCCTGTGGCGGAAGCGTGGATCCCTGTGGCGGGAGCGTGGATCCCTGTGGCAGGAGTGTGCGTGCTAGTTTTGTTCCCGAGTAAAAATAAAACTCGCCCGCCACAGAGTTGCACGCTCCCGCCACAGGGATGCACGAAATCGCCTGTATTGCTTTAAAAAATTGTATAGAACGAAGAAAACCGTAGTAAAAATGTGCCGTGCGGATTTGTTCGCTATGCGTGCTAGCTGTGGCGCCGTGCGTGCTAGTGCTTACCTGATGTAGGTTATCTGCAGGCGAGTTTTATTTTTACTCGGGGAGAGGCCCCTGCTCTAGGTAGTGGGATTTATTGTTCCTTCTTCTGTTTTTCCTATGCCCGGGAACCCAGTCGAGAGTCACGTTGTGCTTTCTACGGAGCATATCTAGCTCAGTCCTGCATCGTTCTACTAGCTAAAACTCCAATGCTACATCCTTGGGTAGGTTGAAGGTTCATTGTCCGGCAGGCCAGGTTCATTGTTCGCCAGCACTTCCGCTTAAAGATACTAATCCTCCAGCAGGTGCCAGGACAGTGAACTGTTAGTGATTTCGCTGCGAGAACCTCTGACGTTTTGTAGTCGTTGATGAAAATCCATAGATCAAACTTCTTCAGGGCACCTCCATTTCTCTACCCTAATTGAGTGGATTTCGACGGAGAAGTCCTCCCTGATGGTCAATCTAGGGGGAGGTAGTCTGAGGTCCATACGACCGTACCCTCGGGTAGCAAATCCAAGACTCCCTAAGTCTTAAGGCACTACAAGGGGCTATGTTTTTTAACTGAAGGTAGAGAGCGAGTAGAGGCAAGAGAACATCAAGCTTTATCCGACTATTTCTGCCACGCAGCTCTTTTTTAAGATTTCAACCAATCAATATGGCGTGACCGAAATTGTTTCTGATTGGCTGAAATCTTAACAAAGAGCGGTGCGGCAGAAAAACCTCGGATATGTAAAGGCGGTTGCCTCAAGTCCTCATCCCTCGTTCAGACTGAGTAACTGGCCGTGCCTGCCGACCTGGCCTAAAAGGCCACGGCCTGCCGGCGGCCTGTATGTGAATAGGGTCTTACCGGGCCGCCGGCAGGCCGTTGTCTTTCAGGCCACGTCGGCAGGCTCCATTTTTTTACGAATATGTTTACAAAGCGGTGCTATACCTATGTCGGTCCTTGGATAGGGCTGCCACCTGTACATACCTATGCGTTAAAGGGTTAAATAACTACAATATACCTGCTGTGCATACGTTTCAGAATCATGAGGTGGCCTGCAGATCACGGCCTGTCAGGCGGTTGCCTTAAGTCCTCATCCCTCGTTCAGACTGAGTAACTGGCCTTGCCTGCCGACCTAGCCTCAAAGGCTACTCGAAGAAGTAACTCTAATGGTCTCCTTAGGCATCACATGAGCTATGAATACCTGCCCAGTTGCTGCGAAATATACCTGAGTCCCTGTTTAGAACCAAAAACTTGATGCCAATTTTGATTGCCAATTTAAATTATCCCTCGAGGGCCCTGAAAAATTTAAACCATAAGGCCGGATCCACACGTTGGCACCAAGGTTAGCCCCAATGCTACTTGTCCAACGTGTGGATCGAGAAATTTGCATTGGCGTGAGCATTGGGGATTGCCGTCGCGTGTCGGAATATGCGCCAACGTTCGCTGGTACCCGCGTTGGGACCAACGTGTGGAGGGGGTAACCAGGATTGCAACTGTGGTAGACAGATGCCTCCAAAATCAAGGGTGGATCAACTCGACGTACTTTAGGTGGTGGAGTTGTAGAAGGTGTACGCCACAAAGATCTGTATCCGTGATTGTTTAAAGCGAAAGACAATCATCAGTTCGAGTATAGCGAAACCAAACCTTATTAAGGAATGCATCGATTCTCAAGACTGAGATTTATTGCCTGATGCTGATTAGTCGCGTAAGTCTAGCTCTTAAATAAATAACGATACGCAAAAGATCTAATACAGATGGAGGTGTATGAATGGTACTGGCTGCAGAAATACAAATTAAATAGGTGTAACGGTTCTTTTCGTTAAGGTGTATTGAACACGAAAGGGATTAAGTGTAAAAATCAAATAATTTTTCCACCAACGAATTGTTCTTTCCTGGCTCTTTTGGAATGTTTCCCCCTTTTACGACTTACATTTGGCTGAACCCAAATTTTTACTGATTCAAAATTTTACAAATTATGTTAAGGTAATAACATTTAATACTTATTCCCAACCATACATATTTTGAATTTTCCAACCAACGAAGTTATTGAACACAACAGAAATAACGAGTTTCTATCCCCAACGTTGGCAGTCGTTGTAGATTTTCATTTTGCTTTATGAGCCATAGAAAATTGCTGAAGTTGCTCAACGGTGAATTGAAACTACTTAGAGCCAAGTTCAAAGTTTAAGACAATGTAAATGTATCCACTGAAATCAGACCAACAGCCACAGCTTCACCTTAAAAGATTCCAGGTGCCAAATAAATCTGGGCCACGACATTAAGTTCTTTCGGTAGCTGCTCACAAGGATCTCTTTCCGTTGTTGAATAATGGATTTTTTCCTCAAAGTTTAACAATGTACATATGTAACATAAGACTTTGCACGTTTATCGATATATGTATGTCGGATGCATACACTCTTACTGAAGAGATTTTTGTACAATTTAAATTCAACGTGCTCAACGATCTTCTTGTTTTTCTGATGCTCCATATTCGAAAATGGAAATTCTCTTTTAGACGGTTCGTTTAATGTTGAAAATGTTTGTTTTCATCAACAAAAGCGGTCTCGGTTCGTTTCCGCTTTTCCATGGAAGTTTTAATAAAATGTGACTTTTGTACGAATTGACAACTTTAGAGAGCGCACAGTAAGAAACCCCGGTTACATGCCATTCTAGGAGCAAATTATCATCTTCTATATTTTGTGTGGTAAGTGGGAATAGGGCTTATATACCCACATTTGATATGTAGATCTCATAAAAAGGACATCATTTACACAATTTCTTCTATCTGCTACGATGTTTATGCAGGCAAGCTGCTTTCTAATGCAACAATTTATGCTGATGCTAGCTTAAAACAACCTCTTCCGTTCCGGATTATATGGTTCTGACAAGCGGAAACATGGCTGAAATACAATCTAAAAAAACATATGTGTAAACACCTATGAATGTATCCTTCAGGACTTGCATAGATAAATCCCTTCCGTCTTTTTATGTTTTCTTAGTTTTGTAAAGGTTTTAATTGCGTTTCAGATTAGAAATGCAAGGAGTCTGCAATTTAATGCATCGCATCCAGTTCAGGGATTCTGGGGCTGCATCCTTAATTTGTAGAATAACGTGTTGGCCAAGGAGAAAGTTTTGCGGTTGAATAATTTAATTTGATTGTTGGAATTTTGTTATGGGTTCACTTTTGGAAGTTGTTTGAGCAGCTTCGCTGAATTTTTAATCAATATGTTTTTGATGTGGAAATAATGGCAAATTTTTAGAAAGTTTGGTTGTAGTGAACAATACTTTTTTTCGAATTAATAAAAAACTTTGGTACTTTAAATCCATTAACTCTAAATATCGACTAAACAGCTTCAGAATACAAAATTTTGGAGACTTTGTCTTAAGTGTTTGGAGCGGCAAATTGAATATTGTGGCCCTTGTGGAAAGCATCAACTACTTGTCGCGTTCAGTAATCTCATGCACCGGGATAATGTTCGAACCGATGAAGGTACATATTCTCTGTGACCACCGTGTCGACTCAGGAACTATACTATATCGTAACTCACTCCCCATACCCTCGTCATCATCCATCTTTCCAGATCCAGTATGAGTTTGTTGGCCCATCTCCCATTCTGCAATGGACGGGGGGTTTCAGCATTGAAGAAGATCAGATAAGCGCAGCATACCCGGAGGAGCGAAAAAATTGCAATCAGCCGGAATTTATTTCTGGTTTGATAGATGTGCATAGAAATAATTCCTGTTCGCCTGTGTGTCTCTGGGGAATCATGAGGTGGCCTTCAGGTCACGTCCTGTCAGGGGGTTGCCTCAAGTCTTCATCCCTCGGTCAGACTGAATAACTGGCCGTGCCTGCCGACCTAGCCTCAGAAGCCATGGCCTGCCGGCGGCCTGTATGTGAATAGGGTCTTTACGGGCCGCCGGCAGGCCGTTGTCTTTCAGGCCACGCCGGCAGGGAGGGCCTGATGAAAGCCACACATTAGTCATTCTGACTGAGGGACGAGGACTTGAGGCAACCGCATGATTTTCCCTCGGCACACAGGCGAAGACGACAGTTTAGCGTAGCAAGCTTTTAATTCAAGTGTAAAAATGTTACCGGCCTCAACTTCAGACTGAATAGAAGTTCAGATCTTCAGGCCCGGACTGACGATAAATGCCCACACACATAAAGATTTTTGTCAATTTTCCTGGACAACAGGCCACGGCCTGCCGGCGTCAGGTGAGTGTGTGGTGATACTTGGCGTCAAGGCAAAAAACCTGCGGCCTGTATGTGAATGGGGGCCTTTAAAGAAATTGATCCGGGATTCAAATATAGCAGGAAAAGGCACAATCCTGCACCAATACACCTAAATACTACATTACAAAGATGGCATAGACGTCATTAATATATTATCAAGAGGGATATACAACAAGGGATGCAACATCGTTCTTAAAAACATTGATGTTTGAAAACATCGATGTTGCCACGACAAACATCGATGTTAAAAAGCATCGGTAATAAAAACGATACATCGATGTTTTCCCAATATTTTAATTATCTCATCCATCACCCGACTTAAAACATGGTTAGAGACATTTTAATGAACATTAAGTAACTAGATTCACATATTCAATTACGTAAGTATGTAACTATGTATAACTATTACGTACCTAGCAACAAAATACTAATCAGTTTTTAACCCAATATCTTAGCTAAATTCTAAATGTGTTAGAAATCGCTTTTGGCTGGGTTGATCCTAGTATAGTATATTTAGCTGCAATCGCAATTATATGTATAGCTAAAGAGTGTGGTACCCATGTAGGTTTTGCCAGATCTCACAACGGAGCCAATGATTGGCCAAAGTATGGTTGTCATCGGTCGGCCAAGACTCGGTAATTTTTATTGGGCCACGCTTGGTACAACGCTGGCAACCGTTAATGTCATATATTTTAAAATATTGATTGAGTCTACAGTTAATGCATATTTCTTCTACTCTTCAAGAGTGGGGGGGTCTAGCTAAAATATATCATGTACCCGAGTAAAAATAAATGATGGCCTTAGAACGGGCAAGTGCCGACTGTGATTGAAACATAGTCCTCGGCCATCTGGCGGTTAACAGAAGGCTCGTTGCAGGACAGTACGGCCGTACAGGGGGCGATTGACGGTGATATAACGGCCTTACAGTTTCAATAACGGCCATACGACGGTGGTACGACGGCCGTATGGTTGCTATTACGGGTATACGACGGTGGTACAGTGGCAGCAACGTGGATATTCGCCCTCCTATAAGAAAATATATTTCACTGCAATTAAATGTTTGATTTTTTTTCGGTTGTGTTTTTTTTCAAGCCGTTAAATAACAAAATTCCCACTAAAATATAAATCAACACACACGTACAACAAACCGACGACTGGCGAGCTCGTTTCTCTTGTGCATCGATATCTTTAAGTAGGATAAATCGAAAGAACCATTGTACATAATGAAAATGATGAAGTTCCCATAAAACACATTCAACAATACATTTGGTGCAGATTCTTTTTTGGCTCAAATTTCCCGTCGAATGGCCGTTTCTACAGCTCAGTACTTGGCCTTTTAAATCTTTTGCTCAAATTTGACCGTCGTAAGGCCATATGTGCTCCCATTAAAAATGGTTAAAAACTCTACGGCCATCATATGCCCCTTAAAAAGCCAAGGGGCCTGTGTTCGCCCTTTATAAGGCCGTTTTTTATTTTTACTCGGGTATTAAAATAAAATAGTATATTGTCTTGCTAAGTTTTCGAAGCCGAACATATTGATACCTGATATTGGCACCAGATCGTGGGGGGAGGCCGTAAGCAACGTTAAAACGTTGCACTATAGTATACTTCCTTACATTACATCAAAAATCAATGAAATTCTCCTCATTTACCGTATCAACTAATTTCTTATTCTTTTCTAATTTCAAAAAACTAAATTTTTTTATGCTTGGCGGTCTTTGCTGGCCCAGTATCGTCAGCCATTACAAGTGGCTAGTATTGGGCCAAAGTTATCATCCAGCAGTTTTGCTGTAATGGGCCAGTCATAGGTAGTGTTATTGCGCCATTACTGGCTAACTGGCACCCAGTAATGGTCCATTACTGGGCCAATTTTTAAACCCTACATGGGTATTCTTTACGGAAGAGTGTGGGACAGGGGAAATGAGAAGTGCTGACAATCCAATAATTTGAATTATATACAGCGTTTTTGGTAATGCCAACCCTCTTCCTTCAACATGAAATTTTTATGTTTATTTATTCATTAAATATAAACTTGTTTAGTTGTTTTTTATATTTTGTTCGTTTGAATTTTAAGGTATCATTCTCTATGATTTCTCCTAAATGTAAACCCTTTTTTATCGAAATTTATCCTCTGTGGTGTGCGGAATCCCTTTAACGGTAAAATTCTAATATTTTTTTCTATTTTCAACTAGTGTGATTATTTCTGAGTTTAGAAGATTGATTAGTGACAGGCAGTAAATTTCTTTCATGATGTCGATGTTGAACAGTTTTGCCGTCGATATATCGGCGATGTATCGTTCACCAAAACATCGTTGTTAACATCGATGTTTGTGAACGAAACATCGATGTTTTGCAAACATCGATGTATCGTTTGCATCCCTATATACAAGACGTTTTTATCCTCGTCGAGCTGGTGGAACTAGAGCTGATCTTAATGAAACTTAACAAAGGTGCATGACGAGACGACTCAGATTGCGGGTCGACGGATTTTATATTTTTCCCACCATCAAAATAAAGGAGCATGAAAACGAATGACTAACTAAAAATTGTCAAGACTCTTAAAATCCAGATATCTTACCATAGCATCCATATTGCTGCTATGCTCTCACCAGTAATCACATATGAAACCGAGACTCGGATCCCAGCGGGAAATGGAGGGCTCCAATAGAGCTGTTTGAGCACTCCTTAAAAAGCTTACAGCGCTCCCGTTACGCTCCAGTTCCATATACTTTTTAACATTGCATGTCATTGCAGGGGAGCATACGTTTTTATGCTCCTTCAAAGGCGTTCTAGGAGCATTATAAAAAAGCTTTTTTAATAAAGAATTTTCATAGACGCCTGTGGATATGTGATTCGGCTATCGAAAAGCTTTTATTTTGTTTATCTTTTGCTATTGCCTTTTCCTTTCCAAGCGCGAGTGTGGTTTTATCAAAGCAGTCCCCCAACTAAATTCTAACCACTTTAAAAGCTGCTTGGTCCTTCGTATCGAACGAGAGCTGGTCCATTGAGTATGCCAATGCCACCCTTTATGGTCATCAAGATAATCGCTCATTTTCTTCGTTCTATAAAATTTATGAAAGCTCCGGTAATGCTCCCTCGGGAGCATATTTAACAGCGCTCAAAGTAAGCTCCTCTGAACAGCGCTCCCAATTTTTCCCACTGGGATGCTTAGCAAAAGCCGTTTCCGAGAATGAATGTCTTCGGAAGTTTTTTGCCCTGAACCAAGTGGAGAGACAACGTTTCTAAAGACTAATGAAACAATCTACGAGCGTTCTTCACTATATAGAGGTAGTGAAGTGAATCAAGTTCGAAAAGCTCCGCTCCCTTAAACTTCTAGCTCTTCTGAACCATGGTACAATAATACAAGGTAGGCTCATAAGGAAAAGCTCTGTTTGTATCTTGAAAAGCTTTTACGCCTTTTTACATTAGAAAAGATCTGAGTGACGTCACGCGAAAGCTCTTTTCTCTTGTGAGTAAAGATCTGAGTGACATCACGGGACTCTTATGAGCTTACCTTTCAATTAGTGTACCACGTTCTGAACGAAGAGGCCATGCTTTATGATAGGGTGTATGTGATACGACAGCGAAAGAAACTAAACTTCTTCTAAAAGGTTCGAGTAGACCAGGGCGCCCAGAGCCCAGAGGGACCACAAACTGAATGCTATTGGTTCGAAATTGAGATCGCCGAAGATAGGCAGTTGCGCAAGGGCGTGATCAGATCCCAGTTGTGAGGCTATCTTATTAAATATATAAGTAAGAAAAGTACTGGTTAGCACTTTAAGGGGTCTTTCTGGTTACATTTTCAAAAAAAAAATTTTTTTAAACATTTTTTTTTCATAGAAAGAAGAGAGATATCGTTTTGAAAATTTGTAGGTATGTTTATTGACAAAACAGTATTACAAAAAAGATTTTTTTTGATTTTAAAAATTTTTTTTGTTGACATACGGATTTTTTTAAAAAAACATCAAAAAATGACGGCGGGCATGATTTTGGGCGAATGGATGATCTGAAAAAAACAAAAAAAAGGCAAATTATTCCTTGTTGAAGTGGCTATGGCATGAACCAGAATAATTTGTTTTTGTCAAAAAATAAAAAAATGGCGGCCATTTTTCGAATAAACCAATTTTTTAGGGTGGAAAATCGGCTGAAAATCGGACAATTTTTTACCAATTAAAACGATTCTGGTTCATGCGATAGCCATAAATGTGTACAATAACATATTCAAAAATCAGAACAATTGGTCAAGTAGTTTTTCTTAAATCGTGCCCGCCACCTTAAAAAACATAGTTTCTAGATAATCGCGTTTGAAGTTTTGTTAAAAAAAAATTTAAAGAAAAACTATATACCTTTTTAATCTGCCATGCCCGGGCCGTAAATAAGTCCTTCCTCCTGCTCATACTTCTCTTGCAGCATAAATCGAAACGTTTGCAGGGTATAATATAATACTTCATAGTATAGAGTGAATCAGATCGAAGCAGATGTTAAAAGGGGGAGTCGAGATTATCGAAACACAGCCGAGCATCGAAAATTCTTTCTCACAGCGTCTCACTGTATACGTTCAAAAATAATTTTAGAATTACGATATCGCTCTAAAACCTTTTGTATCATGTTTTTGAATATATTTATTAGCAAAATGCGTAAAAAAAAATTTTCAATTTTTTGAAAATTTGTAACCAGAAAGACCCCTTAAGTTACAATACTACAGCATTGCTTCAAAGAAATTTCTATCGTTAAGGAAACTGAATTCTGTTAAAGCGACCAAAATTTTCATATTAAATCAACACTTCCAAATTGCTACTCTCATAACCTAATACACTGCCGCATTTTCATTTCTTTGACGTAATAAGCATTAATGTTGTTTTTTTATAAATCTCGTTATTTTTACTAAAAATTCAAATAAAACAAATTGAATTCCCTACAAAATATATAAGTAGACACCATCCACCTCCACTGTGTAATATGTTCCAATCTTCTTTTTGGCCAGTGAATTTCTGAAAATTCCACGAACGTCAAGAAAATGTGTGCACGAGAAAAATTTAATAAAAACTCATTAAATTTCCCAGAAAAAAGGAGATTTTCTTTTAAAAAACTCTTACAACAAAAAGTAACAAATTTTTTTTTTTATTATTTTTTCGTACTTTTATTATCCTGAAGTGCTCTTCTTCGTTACAGTTCGGTAAGCTTTTACGGTTTTCGAGGATGTTTAACTTTTTCCATTTCCTACACTACGATTTTTTTCATTTTTTTATTGTCGAAGAATCACTCCTGAACCATCACCTTTTATAAGTGGATTATCCTGACTTGTTCTTTCAAAAAGGGGACGAAAATGGTCTGATGCTCCTTTTTAATTTTCAATACGATTTTGTTTGGAGCTAACGAAAAAAAAATATTTTCTTCGTGTTATGCCAAGTGGAAGGATATTGTTGTATTGAAGTAAAAAAATTTTGGTGTATAGCAATAAATAATTGAAGCGTAAACCGGAGGAGAAAACTAATAACCCTTGAAAGACAAACATATAATTTCTGTGAAGATATCAGAAGAGAGCTTGAGACATACATATAAATCGATGATGGGATGTTCGGCAGAAGCTTGGAGTGTCGCAGAACTATTGACGCATGAAATCGTGTAGTATTTGTGGGTTTTGATATTTAATACCGCAATAAACTGGCTTTGATTTAGTTAGTAAGAGTTGAGTGACATCAGCTACACCTCTTGTTTTTTCTATGACGTGTCATGACGAAATAGAAGGCTTTACCTTTAATAATATAATCCAGGCAACGAAAGAAAAAGAGAGGAAAAAATACATACCTAAGCCAATCTTGCCACAGTTATAGAGGAAGGTGTCTTTAACAGCATAATAAAAATATCGGGTGGTGGGTGTGGAGCTAACGGAGCGGTGGGGGGCGCTCTAAAGGTCCCTTTTTTCAGTTTTTCGTTAATAACTCGAAAACTACGGCCTCTAGCGAAAATATTAAAAGATACTAAATTAATGTACATAAAATTCTCTATAAAAAAGGTTTTATACACTTTTTCGCGAAAAACTGGTCACGTAATGTAAAATTAAATTTACCTTCCAACTCCTTGTAGATGATACAAGTATCGTGTTTGATTATATTTGTCGACTAGATTTCTAGACCAAACCGGTTGAATAAGGTCAGCAGCCTACCAAGAACTTTATCTGTTCGAGCCTAAAAACGAGACCTTGCTTCTTTTTATCACAGCACAATGACAGAGAACATGAAGGGCAGACTATGCAAAGCCGAAAAGTTGCATCCTCTGCGCTATTGATTTTGCATAGGACACAGTGTCCAGTAATTAAGCAAACCAGTCTTGCTTTAAAGGCAGTAGCCATGATGCCCAACCTGAACGCACTTTTAAACTTTTACCCCAGATCCCGCAGAAACAGCTTTCCTTGTCCTGGAGCCATCCGACTACTATACGAGTCAACCCCGAGGTATCTCAGGAAGAACCCAGGATAACTTATCTTGTATATTCACGTAAGGAGCTTAAACATTAAGACCTTCGCGAATCCTATGATGTCATTCCATCTAGGTTCAAAATGGGGCGAACTTTTCCATTAACGGATTATAAACCATAGGGAAAATCATGTTATTTATTCCTCTGACCTCTGAGTCCTATGGGCCAATGCCGCGTGATGATTGCCGCAATTTTGGCAATATTTCTTTGGGTTTTGTTTAGGAAACCCGTTGTTCTTTCTTGGGTGTATGTGGCCCTAGTCGTCTAGAGATAATACAGGTATCCAGTGCGTAAGCAATCTAGAAAACAAAAAAGGAACGGAGGAAGGAATAAGCACTTTTTTTCTGAAAACAGCATGGAAAAGTATGGGGCAAGTCATGTTGTCATTAATGAATAAATCTATGCAAGAAGGAGTTTTCCCGGAAAGTTGGAAAACGTCAACGGTTGTTCCAATTCCAAAAATAGCTGGCAGCAGAAGAATATAGACCAATTAATATGCTACCTATATATGAAGAAATATTAGAAACTGCAGCAAAACATCAAATTGTTGAATATATAGAAAGAAAACGAATATTGGTAGATGAACAATCAGGTTTTCGGGAAAATTTCTCCTGCGAAACGGCTGTGCAAAATGTTATGAATAGATGGAGAAAAGAACTTGATGAGAGCAAATTGATTGGTGTCGTTTTCCTGAACTTTAAAAGAGCTTTTGAAACCGTAAGTAGAAGTATATTGTTACAGAAATTTAAAAATTATGGAATTAAAGGAAAAGTGTATAAATGGCGAGAGTCATATATGGAAAATGGCACGCAACAAGTTAAATACGGAAATAAAATGTCAGCAAAAAAATAAACAGTTCATGGGGTTCCACAGGGCTCCGTACTAGGACCTTTGTTATTCATATTGCATATAAACGATATTGTGAGTCAATTGGAGTACTGTTCGTGTAAAATGTTCGCAGACGATACTATGATATATGTGAGTGATCGTGATGTTTGTCAAATAGAGAGAAAACTAAATCATAATTTAAAGAATGTTGTGAAATGGTTAGGGAAAAACTCGCTAAGATTAAATACCAAAAAAACTAAGTTCATGGTGATACACGACCAAAGAAAGCCGTATACAAAAAACACATGTGATATTCCAATTGAAAATATAAAGATTGAAGAAGTGGATGAAATGAAATATTTAGGCATAATAATAGATTATAAAAATTATAAAAAAGTAGCTATAAAAGTTGGCTTCATGTATAAAGAATGCTGAAAGAATTTGTGAAAACAGTAGAAAATGTGTAAAATTAGTGGAAGGAACTTGGTAGATGTAATTTTATAATTTAAGAATGATGTTAATATGGTATATTTTATGTATTTTTGTATGTTTGTTTGTATGTTTTTTATGTTTTTTTTGTAATTTATCTGCAGTAGCCAAAGGCTAAATAAACTACTATCAAACAAACATAACGTCATTTCACCGACTTGAAGTCGAAATTCTGAGAGCCTTTGGTTTCTCTTCAACGATTTGTTTGGAAAGTTTGAGCTTTTGACTTGTTTTGCTCGGCGGAGTGATTTTCGGCGCAGAAGCGATTTGCTATCGATACGAGCATGCGATTCGTTATCAGCACCGTCCGAGATCGAAGCAAGCAGTGGCGGATTAACCAATAGGCAGACCTAGGCAGGTGCCTAGGGGCCCCGATGGTAAAGGGGCCCCCCATGCCCCCCCAAAAAAAAAAAAAAAGTTCGAACGTCGAAGTAGCTCTTCGAATATTCCTGACAATGTGGGGTGCTACACGGAGACTCAAGACGTACGAAAAACCCGGTTTTATAGGAAAGAAACGAAGGAGAGGAGAGAAAGAAGGACGCACATGACGAAACTTTAACGAAAGAATTTTCAGCCAAAAATTTCCGGGGTGAAAACTAACTCATACGCATATTTCTTTCTCTTCTCCCTTCTCAGATGTAAGCAATGACCGCGGTAAACACACACAATCAAAGCTTTCATGTGGGATAAAGAATTATTCCAAGCCGAAGGCAGCCTCGTGTAGCATTAAATAACGAGACTCAAATCTGATTTCGGCCGACTTCTCGAGTCTCCGTGTAGCACCACCCAATGATGATAACGGTTTGTTCGGCAGAACGTTCGTTTTCAGGGTTGAAACGAATTAAGGCTGTTCAAAGAGCTACTATGCAGCAAGAGCGACTAGATATGTTAAGTATTCTTTTTATTGAATCCGAAATTTTGAGAAAAATTGATTTCGATGATGTGATCGATAAACTTAGCGAGTCGAAATGCAGGAAAAAGTGTATATAAAGTTAATTTAAGCGACTTGTAAATATTAATTATAAGAATTCCAAGTGTATCAATAAATTTATTAAAAAAAATTGTTTCTGCAAATTTTTTATTTTTTACCGGCGGGGGGGGGGGGTGGGGGTGGGTAAAAATAGGAGGGCCCCACATTTGCAATTGCCTATGGCCCCGCAGAAGCTTAATCCGCCTCTGGAAGCAAGCTTTCGCTTTTGGCAAATCGTTCTTGAATCGTTTCCGAATCGAAATGTTTGCAGGGTGGCTTCAACTCAATTTACCATTTCCACTCTAGGCCTCTGTGCTGAAAGTCGCAATTCGACTGAAACGACACTTTCTTCAGCTCAAACGACTTGTCACGAAACACAGGGCCTTTGACAGACGACGGCTGCAAAATAGAAATTAGATTGATTCGGTAGCCAATGGACCGTGGTCCCTAGTGTAGGAATAGCCATACAATATCTTAAAGCTTCAATTACTGAATGCATCATTATACATACAATTACTCAGGACGCTTTAATCTACGAAAATAAGTTTATCGTTTTCATTTTAAATTTTAGTCTAAAAAAATGTGAGCTTACCGTGCCTCGTTTGGGTGCCCTGCAGGAGTTTTCACGCTGTGCGTGCCTGCTTCAGGCTAAGAACTGGCGAGCCTTATTTTTACTCGGGAATACTCCACAGACAGCCAAAATAAGAATGAGTGATTGCAGGCCATAAATTAACCTCAGGAAAGTCTATATTGCTCAATATTTTAAAAGGCTTACATTTCCTCATTTGGTTCATGCTCGGACCCAACTAAGAACACCTCATGTACTTTATCATTCATACGATTAGGATACAAGCTCTGTACCTGACGTGTTCCTAAGAAGGCATAGTTGTAATGTCGTGCCTTACAACTGCCTTATCAAAACCTAATATATGTTTAGGTTTTGCCACAGGTAAATTCTAAGTCCAAGGATCCAAAATGTTATAACAGAAGAGTTCGAAGTTCGACAAGGACTTAGACAAGGGGATGGGCTGGCCCCAATGCTCTTCAACCTCGCCCTAGAATGGGTGATAAGGCAAACGTCAGTCCAGAGAAGAGCATCAATAGCAACACAGTCGGTACAATTACTTGGTTATGCGGATGACGTTAACATCGTGGGAAGGTCCTTTTTGGCAGCAAAGGAAGCTTATGTCGAATTAAAAGAGGCGGCAAAGGACATAGGCCTGAAGATCAATGAAGAAAAAACTAAGGTGATGCAACAATCCAGAGCTGGAAGATTTAGAATGGGGAGAAATATAACTATCGACGAACATAACCTAGAAGTAGTCGATAAAACAGTCTACCTTGGGTCTACAATCACAAAAAGAAACGAAGAAAAAGAGGAAATAACTAGACGAATACTACTGGCTAATAGAGCCTTTTATGCCCAAAAAAAAAATACTGCACTCCAGATTTGTGCACAGAAAAACCAAACTCTCACTCTACAAAACAGTAATACGACCAGTACTTTGCTATGGCAGCGAGACTTGGACTATGACCCAGGACATAGAGGAACGAGTCAACAGGTTTGAGAGAAAAGTCCTCAGGTGCATAATAGGCCCAACCAGAGAGGATGGAATATGGA
The DNA here is from genome assembly GCA_963855945.1 of Thereva nobilitata. Lineage (NCBI taxonomy): Eukaryota > Metazoa > Arthropoda > Insecta > Diptera > Therevidae > Thereva > Thereva nobilitata. The sequence continues at coordinate 23,277,054 of OY979694.1, forward strand.
GAAGGAGATACAACAGCGAGTTGTACGAAATTTTTGACGACCCAGAACTCTCAATTTTAATAAAAATTAACAGATTAAGACTAGCCGGTCACGTAGTCAGGATGGAAGACAATCGCATCCCAAAACGGCTTATGATATCAGAAATTTCGGGAAATAGGCCAGTAGGTAGACCCAGGAGGAGATGGATAGACTCTGTGACGGCTGACGCAGAGACAATGCTGAACATCCGGAACTGGAGACATGCTGCAAGGGACCGTCAAACATGGAGAAATGCCCTAGAGGAGGCCAAGGCTCGATTTGGGCTGTAGCGCCATTGGATGGATGGAAATTCTAAGTCCGGTATCCTTCAACAGCGGAATTTCCAACACATCTAAAGCATTTCCTTTCTTCCCTATATATTAAGCGTAAATACTACGTATACATGATGAGTTGAATAGTTGAGTTGAGGTTGAGTTGAATTTTCGAGAATCGACAAAATTCGACAAAAATCACAAACAAAACACAGAGATGCTGCTGTCAACTAAATTCAACTACTCAACTACTGAACTCGCGTCTATCTCCATAGCTTTAACTCAACCCAGGAAGCAAAGCTGAGTCGAGCTCAGTCGACCCTATCTCAACTCGACTCGCGTCTACATGCATTTGAACTCGGGTTCAACCTGGGTTCAACTCATCATGTATAGGAAAAATGCTTTCAATCAATTCCAACCGCGAAGTTCTGCACAGGGCGCCTAATTTCCCAGGCATAGCAAAATCTACGCAGACGGTTCTGAATATGTTGGGCTAGGTGTGTGTTATAATACAAAATTTTCCATCGTCGAATCTTAAAAAAGTTTTAACATATTTTTTTTATAGATAACTCTAAATTTTTTATGTACCTCTGCAAAAGAAATTTGTGCAGATTTCTTCTTTTTTACAATATACCTTATCAGGGACTGCGGACACATAATCTTTTTTTATTTAAAGGCATTGCAACGAATGCGGGCAGTTGCTAGTCCGAAATATAAATTTTAAATTGTTAGCCTACAATAATAAAAAACTAAACAAAAACGTACGAATTTTCATTCAAACTCTATTTTTTTTTCAAAAGTAGTCGAATAAACGAACGTTCTTACTTCTCAATGGTCAAGAACAGTTTTGCTTTTGTTAAAAAAATTGTAATTCTTGTTTTAATGCATTCATTATTCACAATCAGAAACGTGTAGTTGGAGCTCAAAAATATTTGAATTGTTTTATTAACTTCCTATTTCAAATTTCTATAATAGCAAAAAAAATCATTATCATTTTTTAAAAAATATAAATATTTAGCTCCCACACGACAATCCCGAGTCTCAAATATTACATGAAAACAAACTAGTCCATGGAAATGGTACTTTAACATTGCAAAAATGCAGGACAAGATTTTTTTCTTGGGTTGTGTAGGGGGGGTCGGTGTTAGCTTAAATTTGAGTTTTCGAGTTCCCCACCCTCCCCATTTGGCCGCCATCTTGGAAAAGGTGTGCAAATGGTTTTTCCACTATATCTCCGTAACAGTACATCTTACAGAAAATTTATAAAGAGACTTTTTGTTTAGAATTAAATTATCTACAATTTATTCTTTAAGCGTTTTGTCGTAAATTGAAGAATTAAGAAGTTATAAGCCTTAGAACACAAAAATTAGTCACAATATTTTCTTTTAAAGGCTATAACTTTTTTCCTTCAATTTTAACAAAAAAAAATAACAAGTTTTTTGTAGAGGGTTTCATAACGAATAATTTCCATACATTTTTTTTTAATTTCATTCACCTCGAAGGGTTCACAGCGCCCCGAAGGTATCAAAGTGACAGATTTTCTGAATAATTGTTTACGATTTTACCTCCTCCTCTCCCTAGAATTTCTCAAAAACAGGTAGCAAGTAATAATAATGTATGAATGACTTTCCGCTTGAAGAAATGCCGATGTTTGAGTAATGCAATAAAATTATTTATTACGGTTTTTTATTATTGTTGTGGTATGTTTTACAAGGTACGAGATGGTTTAAAATGAAATTCTTTGATAATAACATGTATTAGTTTCTCCAATTTTTGAAAATAATTTGTGTTAGGGCTGCAAAAAATAGTGCTTCATTCAGTTATGCTAATTATCTAGCAAAATACGGACGTATTCATTTTGTGGGAAAATTTTGAATTATTTTAGTGTAATTTCAAAAATGTTATTTCAGTTTGATCTTAGTAAAATTTTCAATTTTATAAAAGTGTACGTGTTATTCAGTTGTGCTATCTACCAAAATTGAAAATATTAATTAAATTAAAAAACCGTAATAAATAATTTTATTGCATTACTCAAAAATCGGAATTTCTTAGAACGTAAAGTCATTCATTCATCACACAAATTATTTTCAAAAATTGGAGAAACTAATACATGTTATTATTCAAAGAATTTCACTTTGATACCTTCGGGGCGCTGTGAACCCTTCGTAATGAATGAAATTAAAAAAAGAACGAATGGAAATTATTCGTTATGAAACCCTCTACAAAAAACTTGTTATTTTTTTTTTGTTAAAATTGAAGGAAAAAAAGTGATAGCCTTTAAAAGAAAATATTGTGACTAATTTTTGTGTTCTAAGGCTTATAACTTGTTAATTCTTCAATTTACGACAAAACGCTTAAAGAATAAATTGTAGATAATTTAATTCTAAACAAAAAGTCTCTTTATAAATTTTCTGTAAGATGTACTGTTACGGAGATATAGTGGAAAAACCATTTGCACACCTTTTCCAAGATGGCGGCCAAATGGGGAGGGTGGGGAACTCGAAAACTCAAATTTAAGCTAACACCGACCCCCTACACAACCCAAGAAAAAAATCTTGTCCTGCATTTTTGCAATGTTAAAGTACCATTTCCATGGACTAAACATTTAAAACAAAAATTATCAAATCTCAACTGTCCTTGAGCATTTCTCACGCATTTGCATTCCTTCCATTCATTCTTTCCTTTAAGAAATCGTCGCTTGAAGCTTGTTTGATTTTTCACTCTCTTGCCTCTTCCTCGCAAAAACAAAAGAATACCTGCACCTGCACAGAAATTTTTAGATCCCAGCAAACTTCTGACTTTTTTCCCTACATGCGTAAAGCGCTTATGAATAAGATGTACTTAAAAGCTTTTTGTTTCAGATTAAGCTTCACCTAACGAAAATCAGATGGAGTTTTTAGAAATTGTGGCTGAGGTCTCATTCCGGGCGAAAATTTGGTATGGGCTTTGAGCCGCTATGTGTATATTTACTCTATGGCCTTATATAAGCCGTGTGTTCTATTCGTTTTTGACAGTTGCTGCTTACTCTGATTGACTGAAATCTTACAAAATAGTGGGGCGGCAGAAAAACGTCGGATAAGTAAATTAAGCTTGAAGGGCGTTCGTGAGCCTTGTTCTCAAGGCTCCGGTGGCTCTTAGCGAAATGTACGTGAAAATTAGATGTACCAAAGCTGTGTACATCCACAGGATCCCATCTCTTGCCGAAGGTCTTTTTACAGTCATAGAAAACTACACAGGCCTTTCCTCGATGTTCGTCTTCCAGTTGAATTTTGTGTCCACGATTAGACCCAGAAATTCCACCATGGAGGATAAAGTGATGGTATGTCCATTCAACCTGGGGAGGTTGAAGATGGGACTTTTCGGTGGGTATTTTAATAAATTCATTACTAATTCCCAATTCGTAAGCTTAATTTTGTAAAAATTGTTAAATAACTTCATTTTGAGAATTTTTAACCCAATTACCAATATATTAATTACTCACAAGGATAACATTTAATGTCCTTGTAAATATGAAAATATCTTCCTTTCCACATGCAGTGGCGATTAGTACAATCTCTGTATTACCCACCATCATTTTGCACCTCATTGTTGCCTTAACCTTAAGGTACAGCACGTCCTTTGTATTCTATAGAATACAAAAACGGGCATACGTGTGCTCCTGTGAGATTCCTGTGAAAGTTTATGAGCTATGAAACAATAATGTAGGTACTGCTAGCAAACCATATTTCTTGTACATTTGCATAAGAATGGGTACTAATGGCTTTGTAACTTTCTTAATATACGAAGACAAGACATTTCCAGAGAAATTAATGCTTGTGGCACATGTAGTGCCATAATGTCAAGATAACCCCTAAGCTCAAGCTGGCTCCTGTTTAATGGAGTCTTGGGTGGTAGCTGGATAGGTCTGCTGTTGCCTTTCCCCTGCATCAGAAAACAGTTTCAGCATCCTACTACTGAATATGGATAACTATTTTATGGTATTGTGTATAGGATTTGCAACTTTTGAGAATCTCAATTAGGTTTTATGCTATACGACAGCCTTAAATGCATTAAAATATCCTTACTTATGCATACATTGACAAGTATGTAACAATATACAAAGAAAAGAAATCCTGGAACATGTGCACCATATTATCAGAACGCTAAAATAACCAGGGATAGCCAGGGATTGTCAAAGTCATAAAAGATTCTATGGCTGCAAGTTACATAAGGGCACAAAGAGAAAATCTGAATAAGGTTCGGGGTTGAAAGTGATGCTTGTTTTTATTTCAATTGGGTACATATACGGCCTTATACCCTCGGAAAGGGTCAGATACAGCAGAGGTCATGCTTGAACAAAAAAAAAATAATGCACGATTTTTTTTATCGCAACATGTTCTAAGCTCCTAAGGCTAAGGCAATGGCAATAAAATAAGAATATATATTCTCAAATGTTTCTATCAGTTGTTGAAATCAGTTCTTTTACTTTATATTTAAGCATGGACTTTTGTATTAAATTTTATCGCACACAACTGACGCCTGTACATTTTCGTTATGTTGTTGTTGATGTTATTTTCTAAATTTAGTGCAGCCTAAAGTTGCTTATATGTAATCCTAAACTGTTTAACTTGATAAATTTTTTCGGATTTCTGAGGATAGCTTAACACCCTGGGGATAGACATGATATCTGAAAGAAGCTGTTTGACCAATCTTGGAAAACCCCGGAAGCGCAATGGACCAATGGAAAACAGGGATGTGAAAAAAAATCGAAGAAAATGTGAAAAATAGCTAAGCAGATCAAAGTTTTATTATTTATTTGAATTTTGTAAAGAAAAAATGGCAGCACAGTTCAAATTGGGACTTGTAAAAAACTAGTCCTTCAGAGTTCAAAAGTATCAAGTGACCAGTGGGGGAATGAAATTAACTTATAAAAATTGGGAAATATTTTTTCCAGCATGCTATAAGAAATATCAATCTTTTACTTTTCCATTTGAACTCATGTCTGTTGGAGTCGGCTCTTCTAGTCATATTAGCTGCGATCCATTGGTACGCATTTACATTTTACTGGTAATTGTCAGAAATCGTGTTCCATTGGTGATGTACTTGCGAGTAGAAAAAATCGTTCAATGGATCGCAGCTATTATGTCATTCTGAGCGCAGTTGAATAGAGTTTCCAGGTGCAATTTCATCGTTTTCATATCTGTTAGTAGTCCATAAAAAATGCGGGTTTTTGCAAAAACATGAACTTAAGGGGGGTTAAACTACCAGCATCAACTTATTATAAAAACCTCTAGTAATTTTACCTTGCTCTTATTCTTAGTGCAAAGTTTGAAATTTGTAGTGTAGTTCTAACGGTAGCTTACATCACCTTGCGTTAGTGACGACCCGATTAAAGGCTCTATCAGATCCAAAGCAGCAAAGCAGAACCGTCGGCAAAGAATTGTTTCTATTGGCTTACGCTGGTCAACAGGCCCGGATTGGCCTATGCCCCATTCGAGTAAATGCTCGAAGGGCCGGGCCGACGCACAGTGGGGTCAGAAAAAAAATTACCGTTCAAAAAACGGTGGAGCCGTCAATTTTCATCGAATCAATTTCGCTTTTTTTAAATGTTTCTTGTGCAATTCTCTATCGATCTGTCGATTTTTCATATATATTTTCAATTTTTTACAATTTGCAATGGAAATTGAGTTTTTTTGGCAAAAATATATTCTGCATTAGCAAAAATGCAGAGAAACGTGCCAAAAAGGTATATTTGAGCCTAATATAGTTTAGAAAGTATATTAAATTTATCTCCAGGTCCAGTAAAATGGTGCAAAAAAAGGGCCATCTGAACATTTCCTGAAAACAGCAATTTTTTTTTGTAATATGTAGGGGGGCTGGTTGGGAGTATAAAACCGAGTTTTCGGGATCCGGAGGGGTGACGTTCGGCCACCATCTTGTTTTGAGTGGTGAAAAATGGTTTTCCTTATTTCTCGGAAACCGTGAGTCCTACAGAAGGCCGTAGGATAAAAATTGCCCGAACATTATTCATAGAAAATCGTCCCAGCTTTCCAATTTTGCAAAAAAAAATAGTTAACTAGGTATTTGTTGGAGAAAAAGGTGGTTTTAGTTGAAATTTTAGTTAAAAAAAACTAAATTTTGACTTTGATGACTCATTGCTCTGAAAGTTGATAAGGTAGAACCTTGACTTTTACAGTTTTATATAGGTGGGAGTATTCTGCGTACACTGATACCTTACTCATGAAAATAGCTCATAGGGTTACAAAAATACAGGGTGATATGTAAACCTCTACCAAAAAAACTACATAACGCCCTAGCTGCTAAACCGTTAAGATTTACGGCCTTTGATTTACGATTTTTTGTTCGTCTATCCAAAACCTATCCACAGCCGGCCGCCTTGTAAATTTAACGGTATACACTCTGTATAGATGGAAGCATATGCAGAACTTTTGTTATAACTTCTCCGTTTGCATTGCTCTAAAATCTACAAAAACAACCCTAATTCAATAGATGACCACATCAAATTATTCGCAAGAAAATTTTCTACAAAAAAGCTCTAAGGCATTTTTTATGTAAAATCAATAATACAAAAGTTATAGCGCTTTAAAGCTCATCACCCCCAAAATTTTTGTCATTTTTCGTCCATATCTTTTTTATTATTGAAATTACGGCAAAATATTATTTACGAAAGTTATAGATAATTTGATTATTAAAAAAAATATTTTTACAAAAATTCTGTAGGACTCACGGTTTCCGAGAAATAAGGAAAACCATTTTTCACAACTCAAAACAAGATGGTGGCCGAACGTCACCCCACCGGATCCGGAAAACTCGGTTTTATACTACCAACCAACCCCCTACACATTACAAAAAAAAATTGCTGTTTTCAGAAAATGTTCAGCGAATGTACCATTTGACTGGACTAGCACTTACATAACTGTTTTCTAGAAACTACCCCTCAGGGAGGGTGAATCAACCCCTAAATAGGGGAAAACAAGAATACGGTATGAAAATATATGAAAAATCCGGCTCGACAGATCGATGGAGAATTGAACGAACGAACATTTAAAAAAAAAAGCGAAGTTGATTCGATGAAATTGATGTTGATTCTAAGATCGCAAGATGGTAGATTGTGATGCCCACGATTTGTATGGGATTATATATCTCTATAGATGCGCAGAACCGAACGAATTCTCGTATCCCGGAGAATCATACCTTATATTTTATGTACCTTGAATACCTCCTACTTGTTCTCTACTGAAGGACTGAAGGTGTACTGTACTGAAGGATGAAGAAGGGGGGGGGGTTGGTTGAGTTCCTCGCAGTTCGTGCTCTCCTCCGCGGAGTTCGAAGTATACAATGAAAATTATGCAACCTATGCCTTTGAAAACACAAAATTATGCACAATTATAATTATTATATAAAATTTGGGCCGGTCACTACTGAAATGCACGGGCCGCTAAGGGGGGCCAATCGGTCCCTGCTGGTCAAGTGACAAGAAAAGCAGAAGAGAGTTCTGCCGCTGCTTTTTCATCTCAAATCTTAATTTTGCTGCTTTGCAAAGCAGAATTTTTTGCTACTTGAAACATCTTGCACTTGGCAAATTGTTTTTAAATGACTAATGGACGCGGAAAATTGCGAATTTATTTTTGTGTGATATTTTACAAAGAATTTATTCTTCTTAAAGAATTATTTACAAAGAATGTACTGTCAAATAAAAATTCTGCCGCTACTGCGGCTTTACTTGAAACTGATTCAGCAGGCAGAATTCTGCTTCTGCCGCTGCTCACAAAGTTGGATCTGATAGAGCCTTAAGCCTGGTGTTCCGGGGCGTTTCCTTTATATATCTCCACTATAGTCTGAGCTTAACATTTTTGTACAGGATCCACTTTTCATCGCCAGTCACATGGCCTTCAGCAGCAGTAGAACCGGGCTTTTGGGAGAGAGGTATAGAGAGGGTAAGCGGGAACTGTAGTAACCTGTTCATGGGAACATTTTGGCGTGAAAACTTAACACATACACAATTCGGCTTGGCCTACTTTTCTTAATCGCGAAGCAAGTATAATTATTATCGACACGCACACAGATATCTTCGTGTAAAGACAAGAAAGTTACTCGCGATGAAAAAATTCCAGTGTAGACTAGATTAACTGCCAAAAACGGTTTCGCTGCTGCTGAACGAATACTAGTTTAGATACCCACAAATGTGATTCAAAAATTATTCCTGCAACGTGACAGCAAGGAAGAGCATACTCACTCAATCTCTACTCGTGATTAAGCCCCATTTACATCCCAAAGTCAAAGTGGAAGTGCAACTCTGGAGCTCTTTTATCGGACAGAACTTTGAATGCTTCTCTCTCTGTTGCACGAAAAGCATACAAATTTCTGTGCGATAAAAGAGCTCCAGAGTTGCACTTCCACTTTGACTTTGGGATGACCATTGGCCTTTGTTTAGACTCCGAAAGTTTGTAAGGGAAACACTGACCTAGCTTGGTGGCTTTCGCGATGAGTTACCGATGAACGGTGAAATGACAAAATCCAAGCTTCTCCATTGGTCCGTCAATGGTTACGATGAGTTTTTGTTGAACCTGGGTTCGCAAGGCTTACTTTTTAAGGTCCACACTTCTTCCAGGACGAGGCTTATTTTGTAAAGTGCAGTTTCCGGTTCGATTGTTGGATCACCGTTAGCACTAGCTTACGCTTATTTTTCCTTCTGCATACACGGCATTAACATTTCTTGCCCTATTCTGTTTCAAGTTCTTTTCTATCCGTTAGGGGCTTCTTCCACGGGTCGACTAGTATCATACGCTGCAACTCTAGTTCGCTTCAACGTCTAGTCTTCTACTCCTTCGCGACCAGTTCTCCTACACTCGTCGATTCTGTGATGCCATAAATAGCATCATAATAAGCTCGCTACGCCAAATATCGTTGTCTAGTACAAGGGTGGGCAACCTTTTTTTAACGGGGGCCAGAATAAATTTTACGTGTTTTCCGCGGGCCGTAGTAGCCAATTGACACCATTTTGTGACATGTAATTTTTATAGAGTTGAGCCGGACTTACACGAGGCAGTACATTTGTCCCTTACAATATGGTAAATTGTACTGAGGCCTCAATTTTTTTAAATGTCCCGGTTCTAAAATAATGTCCTATTGGTGTATCGAAATAGATGAGGCGAGGTGTGATTGTAAATACGTAGTAGAGAGACAACGGTTTCTTCTTTCTTACTTCTTTTGCGGGAGTAAAATATCCAATTTCAGCTGGGGCGAGATGAGTTTGTAAACACGAACATTGAGAGACATTTCTTACTTCTTTTGCGGCAGCCCCTTGAAATTAGGTGAGGGATTTTTTTTACGGGCTCAACATCAAAAAAAGAGATACGTATTCGAGGATTTTGGTTTTTTTCAATATTTTGGAAAATAGAGGGGATCGAAAATTTGAGAATTTGGTGAATGTGGGCTTGAACTCATTTTAAAAATTTCTAGAAAGTTAATTTTTTGTCATTTTGAAGCTAAAAGAAGGACTTTTTTTTTAAAAAAAAATATAAACAAAATCATATTGTTATAAACAATTAAAATGTTTAAATCGATTTTTAACAATTGCTCCCTCGTAGCGAGTTTTTAGTATAACCATCGTATTCTATGTCAAATTTTCTATCAAAAACGCATTTTTAATTGATGGAGAAATTATTAATACTATTGGAAAACTAGTTGGGATGTGGCTTTTGACGCTTTCGGTCCACAAGATTAACTTCGCAGTATTCGTTCAAACAAAAAAACGACTCGAACGATTTTTATGAAAATCTTTTCAGGTCATACTTCCTTTAACACGCTTTGAACGGCATCTTAACGAAGTCGGTATCTTTTTTGGTTCGCGCGAAATCGTGCTGGTACAAAAATCACATACGTCGTTCAAACAAAAAAACGGTTCGACCGATTTTTATGAAAATCTTTTCAGATCATATGTCCTTTAACATGCTTCGAACGGCACCTTAACGAAGTCGAAATCTTTTTTGGTTCGCGCGAAATCGTGCTGGTACAAAAATCACTTAAGTTGTTCAAACAAAAAAACGGCTCGACCGATTTTTATGAAAATCTTTTCAATTCATATGTCATTTAATACGCTTCGAACGGCACCTTAACGAAGTCGATATCTTTTTTGGTTCGCGCGAAATCGTGCTGGTACAAAAATCACTTAAGTCGTTCAAACAAAAAAACGGCTCGACCAATTTTTATGAAAATCTTTTCAATTCATATGTCCTTTAATACGCTTCGAACGGCACCTTAACGAAGTCGATATCTTTTTTGGTTCGCGCGAAATCGTGCTGGTACAAAAATCACTTAAGTCGTTCAAACAAAAAAACGGCTCGACCAATTTTTATGAAAATCTTTTCAGATCATATTTCCTCGAACACGCTTCGAACGGCACCTGAACGATTTTTCGGTTCGCGCGAAATCGTGCAGGAAAAAATGACCACATACGTACGCACACACACACACACATATTTCTTCTCAAATTTTTGCTTAAAATGCTATTGGGACCTTGAAACGTGTAAATACATTGAAAATTTCGAATCCGATTTTCGGACCGATTACAATAACTTCCTACTGGGAAGTTAAAAAATAATTTATCTAGCAAAGAACCGGAGTTATGAATTTTTAAAAATGAGTCTCCAAGCCAACAATCACCGAATTCTTAAATTTTCGATACCCTCTATTTTCCAAAATATTGAATAAAAATAAAAATCCTCGAATACGTATCTTTTTTTTTCGATGTAGACCCCTTAAAAAAAATTCAAAGTGCCCGTCAATTTTTGTCCAAATCTGTCCGGTTTGTAAAAGAATGACCCATATACATTGTGGAGGCATAGGTTTCTTACTTACTCTGAGGCAGTTTAATGCTTATTAGAATCAAACTCCTAAAAAAAGCTCTTGACTGTTATTTATGTTCCTTCTTTCTTTAATTTGCTTGTTTTTGTCATTTTGGCATTAAATGGCACCTCGCCTCATTCGAAGTACAAAATTGTACTGGCTCAAAAGAAAAAAGAGGCACCTCTTACAAACTCATTTTATAATCGTGTCCTACCCAATACTAAATTTTTAGTCTGTATTTGAAGTGAAAGATGCTTTGACCCTACTATCCATCACTCGGTCCACAATGTACGTATTACACTATATATTCATTTTTCTGTCTATTTTTCGTGTAACGATTGTGATGCCTAGGTAGTTGTACAATTAACGCGAATGAGAAGGGGAATTTCACATGTTTCCGCAAACCCCAGAGAACGATGTTATAATTGTGTTAGTGTGATGGATGGGTGAGTCCAAGTCCCTCGTAAGTACAGGCCTGGAAGCAGACTTTTTGGTTGTGTCTGTGCGCGGCCAAAATTGTCTGACAGTTGTGGAATTAACATGGCCGAAGCCGTACGAAGCAATTTTTTAACTTTGGTTTTGGAATAAAAAGTGGTAAAATATTGTATTTTATCACTTTTTAGTGCACACGGATTATCAGTGATAAGTTATTTAGTGATCTGAGTCCATAAATTAAAAAAAAATTAGTGGTTAAGTGTATTTCAAGAGTGTTAATTGATTAGGTGACCATTTTTGTTTACAATCGCGGTGGTTTTTTCGTGTTAATTTAGGGAAAAGGTGTTGAATTTGTGTAGTAATGGAATTAAAAGTGAATTTAAAGTAGTTAAAAATTATTATAGAAGAGTTATTAAAAACATAAGTGCGAGTACTACCACACAACATGAATAACAATAACTTTTTCACTTTTCCTTCGCATTTTTCTGCACTTATGTTTTTAATAACTATCCTATAATAATCTTTAATCACTTAAAAAGCACTTTTTATTATATTACTACACAAATTCAACATTTTTTCCCTAAATTAACACGAAAAAACCACCGCGAATGTAAACAAAAATGGTCACCTAATCAATTAACACTCTTAAAATACACTTAACCACTCACTTCATTTTAATTTTTTTTATTAAATCACTAAAGCACTAATCACTGATAATCCATGTGCACCAAAAAGTGAAAATATACAATATTTTACCACTTTTTAGTGCAAAAACAAACTTAAAAAATTGCTTCTTATGGCTTCGGCCATGTTAATTCCACAACTGTCAGAAATTTGTGGCCACTTTTCAGCTATGTTAGTATTAGTTGGCCTGTCTGCTTCCAGGCCTGTACTTACGAGGGCCTTGGTGAGTCTCATAAATTTTCTGATTCTGAGACTTCCTTGCAACCTCTTGTCTATAAAACCGGTTTGTGTATGGGCATAATAAAAGAAATGATGCATAGTATAACTAACCTCAATGGATGTAAGTTTTAACATTAGTACTAAATTATGTTGCTGTGTGCGTTTAATATATTTAAACTAGAAGAATCACACGAAAAATACTTTTTTATAATTTCTTTTAAATATCTCGCGGGCCGGATAGAAACTTTTCGCGGGCCGTAGATGCCCCGCGGGCCGGAGGTTGCCCACCGTTGGTCTAGTAATCGTGGTAAGATGTCTAGTGACTCTGAAGAGAAAATTGTCTTACTTTATCTTTGTCATATAAGGTCATTAAAACATAGAAGGTCATTAGTGCATTTTTTTGCCTGAACATTGTCTGTTTTATATATTTTTCACTAAAAATAAATTTACAATATACTTCAAATTTACAGATATACTAAAATAAAAGCTAAAACCATGGGTTTTTGTTGTACATACTTTTATCATAGATATTAATCACCATAGTTAACTAAGAACAAATACTTAAAAATATTCCTGTGATTAACTCTTCAGATGTGCAAATATTTTTTAATTAACTTAGAAATTCTAATTATGTTTCTATTTCACACACATAAAAGAGAAATTCCATCATAATTCCAACACCCAGACCATTCACTAAAAGAGTATCTCCATTGTCACGTCTTGTCTTTAATTTTGGATTAATTAAAATTTAATAACATCTCCCAAACGCACAATCCTCTCTAAAGATACACAAAGAACAAATTTATTTCAATTTAGTTGCGTGTGGTTAAAACAATGAGTGGAATGCGGTTTATATGGTTTACTATTGACAAAAAGGGGAATTTCTGGTTAACAATGTTAAAACCAAAAGACTTTTGCCGTATTTGAGAGATAATTTGAAATTCAACTTGTAAATAAGTATTCAGTCTGCATACTATATCCTGGGAGTATTTCAAAAGTTATATTTAAAGTTTGACTGGCTTTTCATACCATAGAACAAAGATGATTTCAGTAATCGCTGTTTTAGTCTAGTATTAAGTATTATAGCGTCAATTTTGTTGTCTTAATAAATAAAATCTGATCTTGAGACCATGCAGGCCAAGGATGATTAAAGAACTTTAATCAGCATCTATGTATATTTTCATATTGAATGTTAACGTACACGAATTACCTCAGACTTTTCCCATTAAAAGTGATTTAGGAATAGTTCGAGCAGAGTTTCAAACTAACACATCAAGATCGCGATTAATTTTAATGTCAAATATTACGCTCAAAGACTAGAAATGGCAAGGTGATTGAGGAATTGGAGAACCAAGTAGGTGATGGATTCTACGATGTCACCACCAAGCTTAAACGAAGTTATCGCATAAATCTCGAATTTCAAAACTCTATTCAACGCCTTCATAGACTTTAAACCCGCCTACGATAGCATAGTCAGAATAAGACGCTTAAAATCCATGAGAGAAGTCAGCATGAACTGTCAAATTAGAAAATTTTATTCTGTTTTTATCTTACTTAGCGTCAGTCTCTTTAAGTAAGACCGGAAGTAGTAGGACGATGTCTCTACAATCCATCACAAACCTAACGAAATTCTGGCTTACGCAGACGATATCGATGTGATTGGTAGAGCATTGAGTGCTACAGATCAAATGGGAGGAACATGAATTTAAAGCAGCAATCGAAAAGTTTCTTATGATAAGATTTATGGGATACCACAACGAACTAGACCGCCTCCACTGCCCGTCGCCTCTACGTCTTGCTAGTCCTCTCCAGTTTATTATACGAAGCTCTAGCACGTCATCCATTAACCTATTTCTTGGTCGTCCTACCCTTCATTGAAAATTCTCGCTCTTGCGTTATTTCTTCCGAAGCTCGTACAAGATGTCCGAACCAGCGTAGTCTACTCTCTTCGTTCGTTCTTATGAACCATTCATTTTGGTTAACCTTTACAGAACCAAATATTCTTCTTATGATTTTCCTTTTGAAGATTTTGAGCTGATATTCTATTTGTCAATGTCCAAGCCCCAGACCCATAGCATAGTATCTGAATCATTGTGAAGATATATTTGCTCTATTAAGTATTGGTTTTTTTATTATTAGCCATGTTGAAAAGTTTGGTGAGATCGCATCTCCTTGTCGCAGATCTGATTCTTGAAGGAAGTTTATTGAATTACATACAACCTCGTATTCTCACTTGGTGTGCCACACTCTTCTGCGTCATTTTTAACAGTTCTATTAACTTTTTTAGGTATTCAAGAATTTATCACATTATGAAAAGCTAGTCCGTATTCGATCTATTCTTTCGAAATCCTGCTTCGTCTTTTTTATGCTAGAGTGTACGCTCAGGTGTCACTGTTTAAACTACCAGGTTGTCATGTGCAATGTCTAGTAGTAAGCTTAGATCGAAGGATAGAAAAAGGATGGGATTGGTCAAGGGGAGTCTGGAAAAAGCTTGAGGAGGAGGCGGTTAACCTCGCGTTTGGATGTTGTATGAGTTCATTTTTTAAGCAGCCGACTGGGCCAGAGATGTCACCGTCGGTATAGACGGGAGACGGCCTCGTCGGAGTGTTATGCCTCCTGAAACAAGTGAATCCCGCTAACCAACGAGCAAAGCCTGTGACGCCGGCAGTACCAGGCTACCAGGTGAGCAAGGAGGTGTTCCATGCACTAGGTGAAGCCCCGACCTAAGTCAAACTTTGGCTCCCTATCATTAACCGGTTAAGCCAGCGAGCACTACTTTGCAGCTTTTATTGTAGGTTCTGTCGCATCGTTTTCTGGGTTATCTATCTATACTTCTGTTGTGTGCTTCTCCCTGCATTAGAATTATATTCTAAACTACTTCCTACTTTTACTTCTTTGTAGAAACTCCTATAGCATCCATAACATTATATTAGGAGTGCAATTAATAATTTAATTCTGAAGTAGTCTCGCTTTCGGGCCGTTACTATTTTTTCAAGATTACCTCTTTTTCATTCTGGTTAAGTGCACCTGGCTCACCTGGTTTTTTATTTACACTGATCATCATAACAGTGGCTTTTTCTTTCGTTGTTTTATGTACCTAATACATGGTTGTTATCTAGTTTCTGTATTTTTCTTTTTTATCGAGTTCTTCTACATCATGTAAAGATCAATTTCATTTTGCAAATTTCTAACCGAAAACTGAGAATAAAAGCTTCTTCACTCTACCTTATATTACGCCATCTACCGAAGCTTTTCTCAACCTTTCGCTAACAAGCTCTCCGAGAAACTTCAAAACAGAAATTTTGACAATCGGCTGTTTAATAACTTTTTGCGGCTATCACCTTGACGTCCACTGTCCACTCTTCAAGGATGTTGATATACACCTGCGTACATAAAACCCACAATTTAATAACGGAAATAAAATAATAGCCACAGTGAAAATCAATTTCTCAGTCATGGAAGAGTTCAAGAGTATCACGGGCACGTCTCCGACGATAAAAATCGCGACATGTCTTCAAAAGATCTACAAGAAAATTACCGAAAGCCGAAGCAAAAATATACTGGAACATAACATAAAAGAAATTGAATTTTTGAGAAATCAGTGCAAGGCTGAAAGTGTTAATTTGTGCCTTCTTAGCTGCCAGACATTCGTGAGATTGGTTGAAAATGGGTCACTGGGAATTCCTAATGTTTTGACTATGTTTGTCGGTCTTCTTCCAAACTCAAGGTTGGTATTTTCATTTAGTTATCCATAGTCCTTTAAGTAAATATATATCCTACTTTCAGCTTTAGTCAATATACTGCAATAACAGAGAGTATTGTCAGCCTTTTGCTATTAAACTTGAAGCGACAATTATCGCAGTTAAAGGACGACCAAAAATTCGCGTGTTCATATGGCATTAAAACTTCTCAGCACCCACTCATTACCCTAATTCAGAACGATGGGTCAAACATGATCGACGTAGCTAACAAACTTAATGGGATTTGTAACCACCACGATAATGAGTTCAGTAAATATAAAAAAGTCCTTTGAATTTATTAAGCAATTAAATATTCCAGAATTAAAATGAATAGCATAGAATTTCTCCGGCCAGTCTTCCTCTACATACTTTGTAATCCCCAAACGCTTCCTGATTCAAAAACAGTATGGACTGGACTATTAGCACAAAGTAAGGTTTCCCCCGAGGCTGGGGTTTTAATTAGAGAGATCTTATCATGGAGCAAGGTAATAGTGTATTGTAAATGCTTTATTAGGATATATGTAATAATTGTAGAATCCGCCTTGTAGATTACTTCCCCAAATTCGTGCCTTTTTTCAAGTATGATACTAATAGAAACTGTTGAACACTTTACTAATCAAAGTGACAATAAACAAGCGGCAGAGATGTGTATATTCCTCGCGCTAGTAACCAATCACTTGATATCGTATAGCATAGATCCTCGACCTAGCTTGCACTGCATTTATCGTGTTTTACATGCGACACAAGTTGATTCGAAGAACATTTATAACGTTCTATTGGTGATAATGTCCCAGACCCTGCACATAATATCCCCAGTTTATCTTCCTGAATTGCTTAGAATCATCGCATTTGTAGTAATTACACAAAACTGTGGGAATCAATACATTCTGAACATGATCCTTGATGGCACCATCCAGTGGATGGCTCAGACTGCATTCATTCCTGCAGATGGATTAGCATCTGCCCAGCAGATTGTAAAAAAAATCATGGACAATGAAGGGGACATCGAGAAAATCTCTACAACTGATTTTAACTCGGACGTTAGAAACTTTCATCCAGATATTGCTTTAGCATTTGATATTGCTAAATTGGCTGAAAGTTTTGACGAATCTGAGTACAAAAACATTTTCACATTCGTTGATACATTAAATGTGAAATCAAAAACTGGATTTTCAAAACGAATTAATTTCTTTTTGCGAGCTATATTCTTATCGAAGGAGCCATCCCTGGACTGTTGGGTTAAAAATTATCAAACAATTTTGTCGATAGTTAAGACTAGTGAAGATATTGCCTTAGATTTTATCATGACATATATTTTTAAACTAGCAACTGAAACATACCCAGAAATTCAGTTGGAATTACTAAGAGGCCTTCCACAATTTGCTGTTTCAAAGGTTTGTCAGTAACATTAAATTCATTCATAACATTTTTATTTTGTTTTTTGTTTCTCAGGATAATATCCCTATAATTTTAAATACTTTAAAAACTTTAACATATGGACCGAATGTGCCGTTAGCGATGGATTTATATTTAAGGCTCTGGAAGCTAGATGTAATTTTCAGTTTAAGAGAAAAAAACATAGTAATAACATTTCTTAATTACAGATACGGACTTATCCGTTTCTCCTTAAATGTATTTCAAAACCGTGTAGTGCACAGGTGAACTACACGCAGTACTTTGTTACGAAGGCTTCAGTAATCCGGGATATTTGCCAAGAAAGGTATTTTTACTTATTTTTTAAAATCTTTTATTCATTTTCAGTTTTTTGTAATTAAATAAAACTGCAAATAAGTTGGCTCATAAGATTATTCTAGCGCTACAGTCCAAATGAAGCCTTGGCCTCCTCTAGTGCATTTCTGCAAGTGCAATTTCTTGCAATTCCGAATGTTAAGCCTTGCCTCTGCGTCATCTGTCAGAGAGTTGATTCATCTCCTCTCGCGTCTACCTACTGGTCTATTTCTCGATGTTTCTGCTACCATGTGCCCATTTGGAATACGGTTGTCCTCCTGATAAAGTGGCCGGCTCTTTTAACCAATAATATTCTTCTAGCTATCTCTTTCCTTTCTTTGTTTCCTTTTGTAATTGTAAACCCAAGCTAAACTGTTTAACTGATTACTTCTAGGTTGTGTTCGTCGATCATCTTTGGTTTTCTTCGTTGATGTTCAGGCCTATGGCCCTTCGCAGACTTGTCCATAATTTAAAACCGGTTTTAATATGAGTTCAATAATACACTCGGAACTCACTTTTCTCCATCATTTTCGTGTAACGATTGTAATGCTTATGTAGTAGTGTGGGGTGCAATAACAGCGAAGCAGCTTTACTGAGAACGAAAATATGCTTGTGTTAGTGTAATGGACGGTGAAACCAGAAAATGTTTGGGTGAACAAATGATGGAAAATTATGGAAGAAAAGTTGTCTTCCCTGCGACCCCTTGCCTATAAAACCGGTTTTGGTTTTGATGTTATGTCCTTTGCCGCCTCTTTTAGTTCGACATAAGTTTCTTTTGCTCCCAAAAATGAACTTCCCACGATGCTCATGTTTATTTGCCTATCAATAATACAGGGGTGGAAGCACGTAAGTTGTTTCAATCGACCTCTTCATACAAATTTTTTTGTAACACTTGAATTTTTGTATGAAGAGGTCGATTGAAACAACTTACGTGCTTCCACCCCAGACTTTGTTGCTGTTGACACATTTCTCTGGACTGACGCTTCCTTATCACCCTGTCTAGAAAAAGATTGAAAAATATTGTGGCCAGTACATCTCTTTTCTAGAACCTTTTCGTACTTCTAACTTTTTGTAACTGAACTTTGGATCTTTACTTTCGTCAGTAAGTTATTCGTTGTTCATTTGATCAGTCGTACTAGCCTTATGGGGACTCCTAATTTCGATAAGATACAGCTTGGCTGCAGTTTTTATTTTTCTCTCTTGTAGGACTTGAAATATACGCCCGGTGGCTTCGGTTTCTTTTATCAATTGACACAGTGCTGATCGAACCAGTCAATTCACGTCTGCCTGAAGGCGCAACCTTCTGTATTTTCTGCTGTTGCCTCTATGCTGATTTTAATTTTCCCCATTTCTCATGTGGGCCGTCCTACTCGTTCCTGTTTTATACGACAGCATTCTGTTAGGCATCCCTTCTTTCTTCAAGTTATAGCTTATCTATGTCGTACTTTGGTTGTGTCTGCTCTCTTTGAATTTTCATCATTTTCGGGGTTCTAATTTTCACCTTGACTAGATAGTGGTCCGACCCACAGTACGCTCCTCGCATTGTTGTTATGCTCGTGGCCCATCTTCTATAATAAAATGGCGTGATCAATTTGATTACTTGTTACCTCATCTGGCGACTGCCACGTCTTAAATATTTTTGTGTGGGAACATACCATTTAGTCTAAAGCTTCAATGACTTTAGGAAAGAGTTCAGTTACACAATACCTTGTATGAAGTCAATACTGATTTCATATCAGCTTAATATTTCAATGTTCTTCCCAAATTGCATTCATGTTTGTTATTTCGGTGCTATAAACTTATTACTGAATAGTGCTTCGTCAGTAGATTATATTAACAACTATAACGCTTTGTTTTACCTTTATTTTATAATGTATTGTAAACAAGCAAGAACTCATAAGATCCATTGCGATAGAATAAAGACTACCAGAGGATTATCATCTACCAAGCCGATGTCTGTATGTGTATTTTTCCTTTACAATTTATATTTTTATTTTTTACAGGACTAATCACAAATATTCTTCAAAATATATAAAATTTAGTATAATTCAGTAAACATGAAACATTTTTTCCAGGCCAACCAACGGTCCAGATCTAGTAGCAGACCTCTCCAATATTTTAAACAAATCAAATGCAGGATCATTGGCCACATCGCTAGCATTAGATGCAATTGTATCGCTGTGCGAAAGTAATACTGTTAATATCGTCTCAACATGGAAAGCATTAAGTGGAAAATTTCGCAATGAAACGCGCATACGTGTATTAGAAAGTCTATACAATTTTTTTTCGCAAGTTCCACTTCTTCAATCACCCACCGTGGAGTACGAAGAGCTTCTTGATGAATCATTAAGTCATTTATGGCTAGTTGTTGCAAAATCAAAAGAGCCAATGCAAATTAAAGCAGCATTATCTGCTTTGAAAAATTATGAGCTCGGTGCTACATTAACATTTAAACATATACCACCAAAATTTAGAAAAAATATTGCGAATACTGACAACTTTGACAGCATCCCAGGTGAAGTATGGGTAGAATTGCTGCAGAGAGTTAAGCCAACTAACGGAGAAGATGCTGCTGATTTGATATCGCATTATATTGCCCGTGAGATAGCTACATTCCGTAGTGGAGTTTATCATGTACCAGAGAGAAACCCTGAACCACACAAAATAACTGGACTTTTAAGTAATAGCATTGTTCGGGCTGTTGTTAATTACTTAGTATCGCAAGCTAGATATGGTGACCGTACACCAGAACCGATAGTTGTAACTAATGCGCTTCGAGCCATATCTAAGAAATTTTCTAAGCCAATTCCTCCTGTTGATTGGAGCTTCCTATCTGGGTTCTTCCATTTGAGCTATGATGCTAGGAAATACTGTATTCTTATAACGAAAAACCAAATATTACATTCTGGAACTGCAAAACGACTACTTGAAAATTTCCTTGTTGATTTTGAACCAAATTGTTTTGAAGAGGATTTGTTACTTTTATTTACTATTTTACCAGAAATTGCAATAGGTGTTAGCTTACCTATTTTTAAAGCATTTATGGAAAAAATTTCCTTATATTGTTTTAAGGAATCACAGCTGAATGGTTTTATTGAAGGTAAGGATACATATTGAAATTATTTCTTAAATAAACTTTTTGATTTTCGCAGGATGTTTATTTGAAAAATTCTTGGACAGCATAAAGTATGTTTTTCAAAGTAAATGCGATATTCCCGAAGTGCTTGATTTGCTCACATTGATTGTAGAACGCTACTTAGACTCCATGGAGTTAGATTCAAGGGTAAATATATTGAATTTATTAAATTACACGATAATAGTTAAAAAAATTCCCACATGCGACCTCGCTTTGAATATAACTAATTAGGTTGGGCTTCGTAATCTACTATTATACTACTTGTCACTGAACTCACCAGAATGGTGCCATTTGGTCTTCAATAAGCCACTGTAGGAGCAGCCTTGATAAAGCTCCATCGGCGCTATCATAGTGACTGTTCCTTCGAAATGGATGCCCTCTGTTTTTTAAGGCAATGTTAATTCGTCAACGCCACGCTTGGCCGATCAGCGAGTTCCTTTTCGTGCAGATATAACGCAAGGAAGGTTGTTAAGGCAGAAACACAATCAAGCTAGCTTTAAAGCGAACATCTCAAAAGCTTTCCCCATGAAAATCTTGTTCTCAAATTCAGATCTCGGCAAAATTAGCCACGAGGCTTGACGTGGTCGGAATTCCGGCAATGTTGAAATTTAAAGTCTGGTTTACTTTTGAGAGGTCAATTTTCAGTTTGATATATGGGTGTATATTCAGCGAGGATAGTTTTAAAAAACTTGCTTCAAAGCCAACTATATTGTGCGTCATCAACCCTTATTCAGCTTGTTCACTGAAATAAAAGTTATACTAAAAATTACGAAGTTTAAATTCGGCTCAGTGCGAACATGGCATAACGCAAGCTGAAGAACGGGACGCCCCGAAAAATTTTGTGCACGGTGTTTCATCGCCGATTGACTAATTTAAGTCACGTGACTGTTTCATCCCTTAACATCTTAGGCGTGACATTAGCATTAGTTGCATTAAAAAGTAGCGTCTTATGAAGAAATGGCAAACCTTAATGATAGAAAATATCGTAGAAATTACTTTTAATTATTATTATTAGTAAACGTCAAAGTTAACCCTATCGAAGAATGTACAACATTTTTAGGCCTCTATACTGAAAGTTGTATTTTCTGTCATGTGAAGTGAAGCCCATAACGCCATAATGAGCTTCACCCCACATGACAGAAAATACGGCTTTCAACATAGGTGTGCCTTATTGAATAAGCCATTACAGAGATATTTATTAGCAGTCATGTATTTCAGCTTACTTTTACATGTTTTTATTAATTCATTTTTTTGCAGCTTTTTGAAAGATACACAGAAGTTGTAGCTTCTTTACATCCTCACGCTATTGATAGCTTAACATCACCAAGCAACTGGTGGGAAATACCAATTGGAAAGCTAAAAAAAGCAACAATCATCCGTTGTTATCTGGTCCTCTATAATACACAAATAGAAAATCCATTAAAGTGGTTAGATCCAATTATTGATGCTTTTGCAGATAAACTAGATGAGCAAACGTTCTTCTTTCGTCACTTATCAATAACATTATTCGCATATAATGATGATAAAACTTCTTGTTCTTGGATAATGGAAATGTTTCTTAAAATGCAGGCTTTATTGGCAGATGCTTCCAGTGAACAAAAAACTAATAAAGTGGCCTTTTACTTAGATATATTTGTAATATCGGTTGTTGTCTTATCTGGCTGTGCTGTTCTTCTTGGCAACTTAAATACAGCTGCTACATCTCAATCATCAAGAAATGAAATATTTCCAGAAAGCCTTCAAATGTTATGTGAACATGTTTTTTGGAAAGATAATGAAGCTAAGGTATAACTATAAAATATGATTTTCCATTCAATATTAATGAAATTGTTTTTACTTTTAGATTTATGAATTCCTACACCATTTATTTAAAAATTCATCAATTCCAGAAAATTATAGAGAAATGTTCAGGGAAGCGATTATTTGCTCAAGAAATAAACCGTACTTTGATAATAAGGCAGTATGGACCAAATATGTAGGAATAAGAAAGTGATAAAAAACAATTAATATGGAAAAAGGAAACTTTAAAAGTTAACACATTAAAAGCACCTGCGCTGCCATTTATACAAATAAATCTATTCCTCACCGTTTATATTTTGAACACTAATTATACCCAAATGCTCAATTTTAAGACAAATATTTTATCGTGTTTAATTCTGTTAAGAAATTATTCTGCTACATTATATTGATTTTAAGAACTTAATAAAGTTAGAAGAAAGGTATCAAAAAGACATTGGAATTTAGTTTTGATTAAACGATTATTTGAATTAATGTGAATAGAATATGAGGAACAGGAAGAAACTACTTACTTTTTTTTGGAGATCATTGGAAGGCATTGAAAGTATAACCACCCTACTGGACGCGGAAAAGGTACACACAACTGTGAATGTAAATCGTCGTACAAGTATCTACAATCCAGAATACGAGCAAGTTACATGTGTTTTTTGAACTTTTGAATATTTCTAAACTCGTAATCATAATAAGCACAAAAACTAAGCTACAAAATATATATGTTGCTCATTAATAGTACCCGTAGTAGAGGATTCAGTATCTATAATAATATTCTAGTTGTGCCACTTTCAACATTTTTCCAAGAAATCGAACGAGAATTTTTTCAGAAGATAATTTTTTTATTTTCTGTTGTTTTGTTTGATCGGAAGAGAATTTCGTTTTGAGTTTGATTTGTTTGCTATTTTGCGTTTTGTGATTAAACACGAGCCCCACTAGTTAGAAATATTTGAATGCAGAATCTTGAGAAGAATTCTTTGGTCGATGAGAAGGCAGATGGATCTTTTAGGATAAGAACAAATTCAGAATATGCCGATATTAGGAGCCGTACAGGTGTACGTCATGCATAAAATCATCTCTGCTACGGAGTGCCGTACACGTGTACGTCATGCATAAAATTATCTCTACTACGGAGTGCTGTACGCGTGTACATAAAAAATATGGTTTAAAAAAACTAAAAAATACGCTTTTATTTTAAAATGAATGATAGTAATTGAAACTTTTAATTCCCACGTGGAAGGGTTAAACGAATGAAGGCATAACCGAATATAGGGCGTGTAGGGTAGATCGGGCTGCAGTATAAAGGAAGAACTTGCATAAGAAATCACTATCACGTCATGGAGGAAAAAGCAATATTTAATAAAAAAAATTATGCTAGATATATCCTCACCTGAATAATTTTTCATTTTATCCACCCATTTATTTATTATCCTTCTTATTTCAATCAATTGATATGGAATCATACTAAAATTTACTGCCTTATTTCGAATTTCGTATTGAACTGTACCAGAGAGAAATGTTCCTGCGTAAATGTACCACCCACATAATGCAAAAAATGTAATTGCGGCAAACTTCAAGTGAATGTCAAACTTCATGTTTTGTGGTGTCCGCCGAGAATTGTCTGTTTGCAAAAATTTCAATAATTTCCGGTGAAAAACCAGTGAAAAAAAACGTTTTAGATCTTTTCAAAAGTTATTTCAGTGATTGCTCACGTACTGTGGTTGATAATTTTTCAAGTTTCGTTCAATTAAGTGAAAAACAAGAAGCAGAATGGACGACATCCGACTATCAAAGGTGAGAGTAGTGGAGGCTGAAATTTCCTGTTGCATTAATTTAACCATTGAGTTTATGAATGAAAATACTTTAATTATAAATGTTTTTCCATTGAAGGTCAAAACTTTATTAAAACATATCCTTGTAGGGCGTCAAAGTTCCTTCGAATCGCAAAGAAAAGTGTAACCTTGACGTTAAAAATATATTCCACTTGTGAAGATAATCAGTTAATTAAGTGTATCTAATCCAAGATAATTGGGTTGAAAAAAATCATTAGAAATCAGATTGAAAAATTATTGGTGTCGGCTGTCAGAGGTGGCTGGCACCTTTGTAATCCGTCAAATTACTTATGTTGCAGCTCAGTTCAACAGTAGCTCACAAAATAATAAAGCTTAAGTTTGGTCTTGTGCCTCTGCAAGCTCGAATTATATTGTATTTAAGCCACCATCCACGAAAAGTAAAGATTGGCATCCAAAGGAGAATCCCGTGTTGAATCTCTTGAACAGGATTTGCATTAAATCCTTTTATGTTGGTTGACCATACTAGTTTTTTTTGGTAACTTCAGTATGGCCCAGGTTAAGTCATAATTTTGTCTCGTGTATACCTAAACAATCTATGTACATCCAAACAATGTCTATTCGCATCTTGCCGACTGAAACTTTTGAATGGGGCTAGGAAAACTTAGAAGTTTCTTTACTAACAAACAGATTTGTATGTTGTATCTCCTCTGACATCCTTATGGGAACTAGAGCTATCTATAAGCTCCCGTATTCCCAATGAAATTATTCGTGTCTGTGTCGTTGGGGTTTTAGAAGCAGTGTAAAAGTAGATGCTCAGGCTAGAAGACAGAGCTCTGATACTACCGCCATCGATTCAAAACAAGGGGGCAACCACCAACTTTATGAAGTAGGCTGATGAGTCATACTAAACACGGGATGCACGCCTGGTTTGCTCCAAACTGTTTCTTTATATATCACAACGCGACCAGAGTCATTTTGGGGCGCAATAATAAGGTTATCTTGATAGTCCGACATCGTCCTAAATTATCAACTACCTCAACCCATATGAAAGGATACGGAACCGGTAGAAAGAATTCGAGTAAATACTCATGAGAAGAGTAGGCAGAAAATTACTGACGCAGTACTTTTCACTCGCTCAAAAGTACTCGATTCCTTGAGAGTCGATGAGTACTCCTATGCCATTCTGCGATCTGCCTTAGCGTATGCATTACTCCATTTCGGGCTGGAGAGATTGCAAATACTTATGTTGCTTATATGGGATATCAATTCAAACCTATAATAAAAACCCGTTTCTCCCAAAAGCAAAATGGAAACGCAAATTGGAGCTCTTATCGCACAGAAATTTGTTTGCTTTTCTCTTTGTTGCACGAACGCGCATTCCACTTCACCAATAGATAGGGACTAGGGATGTTACGAATGTCATATTTTTCACATTCGCGAATGCGAATGCGAACGCGAATGTTCGGAATGCGAATGTGCGAATGCGAACGCGAATACGAATGTTTAGGAATAGCATTAAAAAATTTAATTAAATTAAGTCCTCATTTTTTTATTACTTACAATAGGATATGAAAAAATATTAGAACAATAGACCAGTGTTAATACAGTAATGGTATTCTTTCTTCTCGTATTTAATAAACAAAGTTCAAGAGAGGAATATTGTATTTCATGAGACAATTTCTAAGGAGCCCCATTCATGTACAGTCCGCCGGCAAGCCATGGCCTGAAGGTTTCTCGCCTTGAGGCCAAGTATAACCACACACTCACTCACCCACACCGTCAACTGGCTCCTTGCATTGCTGACAAAAATCTTTATGGGTGTGGGTATTTATCGTCAGTCCGTGAAAATCTAAACTTCTATCTGAAATTCTCGATGAGACGATGAACATTTTTGCACTTGAATTAACAACCTGCTACGCTAAACTGTCGTCTTCGCCTGTGTGTATGCAGAGAGTCATGAGATCGCCTGCAGGCCACGGCTTTTCAGGCGTATGCCTCAAGTCCTCATCCCTCAGTCAGACTGAGTAAGATATGGCCTTCATCGGGCGGTACCTGCTGACCTGGCCTAAAAGGCTACGGCGGCCTCTTGTGAATGGGGGTCTTTAGAGGCTAATATATAAGGGCGGCTGCACTGAACAATTGCTCATTCGGAACGCTGGCCCTGGGCGGTGGAGCACTCAGATATTTGCGAGCCAGATCTGTCAATATGTCGTATTTTAGTTTTGTTTTCCACGATACACGACACGACCTACACACATTCGCATTCGCAAAACATTCGCATTATTTGATGCGAATGCGAATGTCGATGCGAATGTTTAAAATGATGCGAATCATTCGCATAAGCGAATGCGAATGCGAACATTCGTAACATCCCTAATAGGGACGCATATAAACTTCTATGCGATAAAACAGTTCCAATTTGCGTTTCGGATGTAAACGGCCATAAACTCTTTAATCCTCAATGACAGAGTTTATGTCCAGAAAAATACATACATTTTTTTATATGGTACAGAGAACCCTCTGTACTACTAGTCCGTCATGTCGTTCAAGTAATGTCTAGTAGTAAGCTTCATTTGAAGGATAGAAGCGAAGGGATTGGTTAGGGGTCTGGAGAGTGCGTAAGTAGATTCCGATAAACCTTGCGTTTGAACTCTGAGATGTTACTCGAGTAACAGTTCCACAATCGAACTTTTAAACGCGAAGAGAAAGGCTGTATTATGTGGGGGTGAGTCGAGTTGGCTAGTCTTGTGTTGCGGGAAAAAAATTGCCGTGTAGACAGGAGTGTATAGTGTTAAGCAAAGCTGATACAAAAATTATGATTTTCACAGAGAGTAAGTTCGAAATATACTATGCAATGAATTTCGCTTAGAGATTTATTGAGGAAAATGCATAAATAGCTGGTGGTTAATTGGGTTATATTCCTTCGTTTTTTCATTTTTGCCTCCCTTCTTTACAAAAAATTCCCTGCCCTCTCTCCTGCTATGGCCTATAAGTGACGACAACATCTCCAGCCCAATAGCAGCCAAGGGGCTTAAAGCCATTTATCAATTGAAGCTCTTATAAGTTAATGTACACTATTGTACTATTGATGATCGAATGCGATCAGGTGTGACTTAATTTAATATCTAAAAGAAAATTTAGGTATTGAAAAAAAGGATAGGATATTATCTAATTGGATCCGAAAATCTACATACCACGGTAGTAAGAAATATGAGAAATCTACATACCAGGGAAAAAAAATTAGAAAGAATTAGAGGTATGGGTAAAACAAGGAAGATGTATCAGTATTTATTCATCTGAAACGATAAATGTATGCTACAAATAATTCAGTCAATCTGTGTTGTAGAGGAAACCAGCTGTTGTAATAAGAGCATGTAGCACCATTTTTCTTCAAATGCTACAGACTAGGGATGTTACGAATGTTCGCATTCGCATTCGCTTATGCGAATGATTCGCATCATTTTAAACATTCGCATCGACATTCGCATTCGCATCAAATAATGCGAATGTTTTGCGAATGCGAATGTGTGTAGGTCGTGTCGTGTATCGTGGAAAACAAAACTAAAATACGACATATTGACAGATCTGGCTCGCAAATATCTGAGTGCTCCACCGCCCAGGGCCAGCGCTCCGAATGAGCAATTGTTCAGTGCAGCCGCCCTTATATATTAGCCTCTAAAGACCCCCATTCACAAGAGGCCGCCGTAGCCTTTTAGGCCAGGTCAGCAGGTACCGCCCGATGAAGGCCATATCTTACTCAGTCTGACTGAGGGATGAGGACTTGAGGCATACGCCTGAAAAGCCGTGGCCTGCAGGCGATCTCATGACTCTCTGCATACACACAGGCGAAGACGACAGTTTAGCGTAGCAGGTTGTTAATTCAAGTGCAAAAATGTTCATCGTCTCATCGAGAATTTCAGATAGAAGTTTAGATTTTCACGGACTGACGATAAATACCCACACCCATAAAGATTTTTGTCAGCAATGCAAGGAGCCAGTTGACGGTGTGGGTGAGTGAGTGTGTGGTTATACTTGGCCTCAAGGCGAGAAACCTTCAGGCCATGGCTTGCCGGCGGACTGTACATGAATGGGGCTCCTTAGAAATTGTCTCATGAAATACAATATTCCTCTCTTGAACTTTGTTTATTAAATACGAGAAGAAAGAATACCATTACTGTATTAACACTGGTCTATTGTTCTAATATTTTTTCATATCCTATTGTAAGTAATAAAAAAATGAGGACTTAATTTAATTAAATTTTTTAATGCTATTCCTAAACATTCGTATTCGCGTTCGCATTCGCACATTCGCATTCCGAACATTCGCGTTCGCATTCGCATTCGCGAATGTGAAAAATATGACATTCGTAACATCCCTACTACAGACCTATTACAATAATATATGAAGTTTTGTCTAAGCATTGCTTCTGATCACTGAAACATTATTAACCTCTTTTAAGTCTTCAACAAAATTTAAGTAAAAATGTTTGACTGAACTGTTCAATGATTTATCGACAAAGAGAAAAACATGTTCTATTGCTGAGCCGAATTCAACGTACGACATGCTGGAGTAGCTGGAAGCCTCAAAGAAAAATCGACAAACTTGGGCTTTCGACGACAGTTTCAGCTACTGCAAAAGTGTTTTCAAGTATTTTGACTGGCTAAACATGGTTAGGTAGCTTTTCTATCACTAAATTGGCCCACCAACTCAAATTTGACGATAATGTTTACGATTATCGTCGAGATTAATTGTCCATAAAGGCCAAAAGTAACGCAAACTTTGCGGAACGCTTTGCACAATTTTTACCAATGAGCAACCCGATATTAGAAGTAAAGTAAGTGATTTTTTAATGGCTTGGAAATTTATTCCGAGACTGTTTTTGGATTATAAGCTCTGGCTAGGACCAAATTTCAAACAATTTTTCCACCATAATTTTAATTCAACTCTTTCTTTCGACACAACCCTTTATTAAATTTTGTCATGAACTTTTCGTTTCACCCCTGGCCCGGTTCGCCCCTCCTTAGTCAACCTGAATACCTTGGACTACTCCATGGCACCCATATTAATGACAAGCTTAGTGCGGACGTCTCGTCAACATGATCTGACACACTACGCAGGACTCCTGACCTCAAATCAATCCAACACCTGACTTCCGAATAGCCGGATTACAGGAGTTGCTAACCTCCCAGTCCGGATTATGCATTGTGGAAATCAACAAAATACCTAAAACGTCCTATACAGCATAATCCACCTCTTAAATCAGTAAATAGTGAATGGGCAAAAGGCAATTTGGAGAAGGCAGAGCTATTTGCTGAGCACATGGCAAAAACATTTCAACCGAATGAAGGACCAAATGATAGAACTTGGCCAGGAACATCACAAAGGAGTGGCGAAATTCATCCAGTTACGGAGACTGAAGTCGAAGAAATTATTCGGAAAGATTTAAAGCTGAAAAAATCGCCTGGGTATGATCTGATTACCGCAGAGCTGATGCAACAGTTGCCCCAAGGAGCCATCTGTAGACTAACAGGAATAATAAATGCCTGCTTCAGACTCAAACATGTTCCTTGCTATTGGAAAGTCGCTGAAATAATCATGGTCCCAAAGCCCGGAAAGGATCCTCATGAAGTGTCTTCTTATAGACCTATATCCTTATTACCCATAATGTCGAAAATATTTGAAAAAATTCTTATCAAGAGGCTGCAACCATTTATTGAAAACGATAATATGATACCAACTCACCAGTTTGGATTCAGAAAGAAGCATTCTACCATAGAGCAAGTTCATAGAATAGTCTACGTTATTGAAAAAGCTCTGGAAGAAAAAATGGTATGCTCAGCTATATTTTTAGATGTTGCTCAAGCGTTTGACAAGGTATGGCATGAAGGACTACTATATAAGCTGAGATTACTCTTTCCCAAAGAACATGCGACAATTTTGGAATCTTATCTCTCAAAAAGATTCTTTCGCATCAAGCAAGAGGATGCTTACTCGCACCTAAAAGAAATAAAAGCTGGAGTACCTCAAGGAAGTATATTAGGTCCAATGCTATACCTACTTTTCACGAATGACCTTCCAGTCCCCTCAAATAGTATAATAGGCACTTTCGCCGACGATACAGTAATACTTGCAATAGAGAAAAGCGAAGTAGAATCAACCCGTATCCTGCAAAACGCGGTAGATACTGTAGTCAATTGGACTAAAAAGTGGCGTATACATCTTAATAGCACTAAATCAGTACACGTTAACTTCACTAACAAAAAAACTCAGCCGCTTCCTATTACCATCTTTGGAATGCAAATCCCGTACTCCAATAATGCAAAATATTTAGGGATGAATCTAGATGCAAAACTTAGGTGGAAAGAGCATATAAAAAAGAAAAGAGAAGAACTAAACATCAAACTTAGAAAACTATATTGGCTTATTGGTAGAAAATCAGGTCTATCTATACGCAATAAACTGCTTATATACAAGCAAATATTAAGACCCGTGTGGACATACGGAATTCAGTTGTGGGGATGTGCCGCTGAAAATAATATAGAAACTATCCAACGGTTCCAAAACAAAGTAATAAGAGGAATAGTGAATGCGCCATGGTATATAAGAAATACTGACCTCCATCGCGACCTTAAACTGAGGATTGTAGCAGATACGATTGTGGAATACGCAGGAGTCCATGATCGAAAACTGAGGCAACACATAAATCAAGAAGCAGTGGAACTCACCAATACGAATGGACTAATACGTAGATTGAAGCGCACCAAACCACATGATTTAATTGGTGGCACCTCAATCATTTAAAATCTAAAATAATTTTGAATTTTGAATATTAAATAATTTTGTATATTTTGTATATAATGGCCTCGATTCCCAGATCCGGCAAATCGGAAGTGAGTGCGGATTTGACACTTTGCGATTCTCAAATCCGCAGTCCCCGATTGAATGCGGATTTGATTACCGAAAAAATTCAGAGTGAAGACTCACGCGATTATGAAATACGCGATGTCGGATTTGCTTAGCCAAATTTGATGTTTCAAATCCGCATAAAAATTGTTGCGGATGACACTTTTGAGTGCAGAAATATCAAAAGTTGGTTTTTGATGTTTAGTGAGAAGATAAAAAAAGGAAATTAGAGGGTAGTAAAATGATTTTAATTAAATAAAAAGCTCAGAAAATTAAAAAGAAACTTAAAAAAAATGAAACAAAAAAGGAAAAAGAAAAGCACTATAACACTAAAATTTTAATAAAAAATAAGGAAAACTTAAAATTAAACAAAAATCAAACCAAAACACAACAAAAAAGAACTTATGATAAAAAGATAAAAAAACAAGGTTAAAGGAATTTTATTAATATATCACTATAATCACTAAATAAAACTAACTGTAAACACAAAAAAGAAGGCACTGACTAGACCTTTGAAGAAAAAACGTCCGTAGAGAGAAAATTTAAAACACTTTACAGAACATTCCTAAGTTAGAAACTTCAAAAACCAACTTTGACATTTCACAAATGTCAAAGAATCAGCTAATTAATTTCGGAGTCTTAAATCCGCAATTTAATATGGCAGTGCTCCCGGAGGATGTAAGAATCGCTCAACAACCGTGAAGTGAGTCTCAACTGCGGAGGGAGTATCCGATATACCGGATCTGGGAATCGAGGCCTTGATGTTTCAAATCCGCATAAAAATTGTTGCGGATGACACTTTTGAGTGCAGAAATATCAAAAGTTGGTTTTTGAAGTTTACTGAGAAGATAAAAAAAAGGAAATTAGAGGGTAGTTAAATGATTTTAATTAAATAAAAAGCTCAGAAAATTAAAAAGAAACTTAAAAAATGAACAATCAAAAAAAAAACAAAAAAAGTGCTCTAAATTTAATGGAAAGATTTAACAAAAAAGGAAAAAGAAAAGCACTATAACACTAAAATTTTAATAAAAAATAAGGAAAACTTAGAATTAAACAAAAATCAAACCAAAAAAGAACATGATAAAAAGATAAAAAAAAGCAAGGTTAAAAGAATTTTATTAATATAATCACTAAATAAAACTAACTGTAAACACAATAAACAAGCCTAGACTAAACCTTTGAAGAAAAAACGTCCGTAGAGAGAAAATTTAAAAAACTTTACAGAACATTCCTAAGTTAGAAACTTCAAAAACCAACTTTGACATTTCCCAAATGTCAAAGAATCAGCTAATTAATTTCGGAGTCTTAAATCCGCAGTTTAATATGGCAATGCTCCCGGAGGATGTAAGAATCGCTCAACAACCGTGAAGTGAGTCTCAACTGCGGAGGGAGTATCCGAAATACCGGATCTGGGAATCGAGGCCAATGTATAATATTGTTTTCCTTTTGTCTTTAATGTATATGTCAGATTTAAACTGCTCGTTAGTGTAAACTAGTTGTAGTTTTATGAAATGTAAATTACTACTGTAACATTTCAATAAATAAAAAAAAAATTAATTTTTCGTTTTCTTATAAATTACTTTGAATCAAAATTTGGATAAACCGAATTCATAATAATTAAAATCACACTTAACTGAAAAAACATGTAAATATTAAAAATAATAGCCAAAACCTAACAACCATTCTACGCATTGCATGCATTCAAGGAATTAGGGAACCCCGTGTAAACGTTGTCTTATAGGCGACCTTTAACAAATTTTGTTGCGTGAGAAATTAGCATGGTACGAAGTTATGTCCCTCATGTATTTCTCCAGGGAAACATTGCAATTTTTGAAGCTGAAAAAAAAATAAAACTTTCATTGATCAAAGAATTATTACAGTGATGATGTAATTCATTTTGTATTTCAAACAATATTTTTTTTTCAGGAAATTTTGTTTTTGTTTCTAGATGAAGTAAATCGAAGTTTGGGGGAGGAGGCGAGGTGAATTAACTTGCACGACAATTCTATAGAAATAAGAATTTTGTAGACAATAATAAAAGTTTTTGGCGCCAGGTAGACATAAAAGAATATGCTTCATATGATTTAGTATAAATCAAGCACCTTTTTTTTGCTTCTTGCTTTAAAAGGAATGAATAGAATTTGGTTCGTGATGTTAATTATTCTAATGTTTACTTTATTATGCGTTAAGTCGCGATTTGGTGAAAATAACGTCAAAGTTCATGGACAATTTAGGTTGGATTTTAAGTAGGATACATGCCCCATATTTGGGGTTTTTTGATTATTGAATTAAACATTAAGCTTTGATGTTCCCGACTACAAAAAAATGAGTTATGGAAAAAAACTGCGTTCTTTTTTTGACTCTATTTCTAAATTAAGAGACAGAAACGACTAGGATAGTGATTTGGCACGCGGTTCGCAATTCATGGTTTGTCTGGATTTCCGCTTTTTAATTTCGCAACGACTATTACGTTGTTTTATCTACGACTGTTGTTCCTATACTTGTATGACTTCCTTAATGGCCTTTAATCATGAGCGAAAGGAATAAAATATATGTTGATATCTTTATTGAATATTGATCTAGAAAAAAACTCACCTCTGAACATACCGCTTTCTATGCAAATGTTAAATAGCTTCATCACTAAGTAAGAAAATATTATTAGACGAAATATAATTATGTGAAAGCTCTTAAAACCCTTAGTAAATAACTTGTAGGAAATATAGGAAATTTTACGTGTTGAGTAGCGCTTTCCATTAGCCCACCACTATCAAAGCTATGAACAGCATCACATCTTCAACATATCACAAATTTTCTGTGGTTTGTTTTAAGAAAATTGTGTTATTTTGTCGTTTTATTTCTTTTTTACTTTCTAGTTGAATCACATTCAATTGGAAAAGTCGTGGAATTGTTTGGCTTATTTTGATTAACTTTTTCTATAGGCTCTGCTTTATTTTATGATAAACTTAAAATTTCTCATTATCAAACTAAATTATACAATATCGAAGTAATGATAATCCAATTGAAAAATACATCAATATTTCCACGAGTACTTTGTTGAATTCAATGGTTTGTTGGTTAAATTCTATACATCACAAAAAACTGTACTACTGTTAATTTTATGAGCCTTTATTTAATGGATGATCTACTGATGAAACAAGTAATAGCAGCATCTACCGAAATTAATTTATAAATTAGAATTATCGTTGTAAAGCTAGCATTGGGGGGCCTCGGTAGTCTAGGGAGTAAGGCGCCTGGCTACTATCCCAGAGGTCCCGGGTTCGAGTAGCCCCATGGTCCTTCGCCTTTCCCACCTTCTTTCTTCTTCCCTCTTTACATTCCTCCTGTCATAGCCCTCCAGCCCTCGCTAGCACTGC
This sequence comes from Thereva nobilitata, assembly GCA_963855945.1. NCBI lineage: Eukaryota > Metazoa > Arthropoda > Insecta > Diptera > Therevidae > Thereva > Thereva nobilitata. The sequence continues at coordinate 23,311,993 of OY979694.1, forward strand.
CCTGCTCCACCAAGTGCATGTCATCGGTTGGTTGATGGGATTCAACTCGTTTCAGGAGTCATAAAACTCCAGCGAGTTGTTTCTCATTGCCCCGATGCCAGAGTCGCGATAGAAATGGTTGGGGTTAGGTGGTTGTGGCAGTTCCTTCCTACTTCTCTCTTCCCCTTCACTATCTATCGACTAGAGCTTGCTGTTCGACATTGCACTCTATACGAAGAAAATAGATTGTCGACAGTACAAAGGGCTTTCCCTGAGCTCTAGTCTTCCACATAAAAAAAAATTGCATTTACGGTAAAGCTCTGCACCGAGGCCTCCAGTCCAAATAGAAGAGTGCCAAGAAAAATCAGAGTTTAACCGCAAGGTTCATCGACATCTACCCAAACACTCTCTAGACCCCTAACATATCCTTTCGCTTCTATCCTACAGATCAATCTTACTGTTGTATACTCGTTGAAGCCCCACACCTGATCAAAAGACGCACCTGGAAAGGAAGAGATTTCACAAAGTATTAATTTCATAATTCAACACTTATCTGAGCATTCGCCATCTGTCATATACGTAATACATCTTTCCTGTTCATTGCCTGCGAAGGCCAAGGATCGTTACCTAAAAACTAATATAATTAAGTCAGATAAGAATCACTTTATTTGTAACATAAATAAATCACACCAATTAGATTCACCATAACCAGAATGATTTCACAACACAAGAACAACATTTAACATTGAACATATAACCAAACCACAAAACATTTAACACGAAAAATTAACAATAAAACGTTTAAATTACGTACCGCGATCACCATAATAACACTCTTGTTATGAACACACAACATGCAAATTTGACATTTCGTCTTAGATTTGAAATCAATCAATCAATATTGATTCAATCAGATTCAATAAATGCATTGAATCAATAATGAAAGGGACAGCAAGTCCAAAAATATTAGAAAAAGATCGAGAAAATATATTATAAAACGAAGAAAACGGTTGGCAGAAAAACCGGTGGCGAACAGTTTTTTCTTGAAGTGAAAAATTGTGTGAAATCATTCTCGTTTGGTAGTTCTGGTATAGAAGTCGAATCCTTTTTCGTTTGAAATCTTGAAATCCATTAGTGCATATAAAATTAAAGAATTTGAAATTTGTATGTTACTGGTACATTTGCTTTCTTTGAACTCTATTGTTACTATTGAAACCCGCGACTTAGTTTGAAATTGAACTTCTTGAAATTAAATAAATGAAAAAACATTGAACTCTAAAGTATAAATCTCACAAATAGTGGTATAAATCTTTAAATTGATCAAATTGTAATTAGTGATAGAAATCTTGAGTTAGTGTTGAAATGCATGTGAAATTTCCGATTGGATTTGAAATTTTTGTAATAAATTAATGAAATCGAAAAGAACGGCTAAATTCTTTTATTGTTTTGTAAGAAATCTTTTCATGGTCCTTCGAGCCGGATATCGCGGCATAATTAATAGAAATCGCGAAAAATTTAATTTGAAAAAATAGTGTTTGAGCATGCGTGCCTAAGGTCACCTTGAAACCCGTTGCGAGTTACAGTGAAAACTAGATATTAAGTGAACGTTAATTAACGGTGTACGTTACCACGTGTAGTTAATACATTTATTGCATATATATAATTAACGTGACTGAGATTGTGACTGATAAATTCGTGACAAATAAAGAATTTGAAGGTGGCAAATTTGTGTCAGAAATTTGAGGACAACTATAAGGTCGGAGTCTATATATCTACCAAAGGTCAACAGGGTCAAAGGAATTGCTCGGGTGAGTTCGTTCCATAATTTATTTATATTATTATAATCAAGTCCGTAAGCATGGAGGACTTAATTAAATTACAACATTTAGTTATAAGTGACGCGGAAAATTTCATGCGTAATTACCGTAAAGATGGCGAAGATCGGCGCGCGAAAAGAATATATTACAAAACTCGTTTGGACGGTCTAGGAGATTATTGGAAGGATTTCAAAAAACGCCATCAAGAGATTGTTTTGGATGCTACCGACGACGAACAGAAAACTGAAAGTTATTTCCTAGACGAAGTATATTCCAAATTTGAAGAATTCTACATTGACGCGCATACGAAAATTTTAACGGAATTCGAACGTGATCACCCCAGCAAGGAAACTACGGTCAAAGTAGATGAAGACAACAAAATGAGGATTGTCCATGTCCATTCGCGAAATGATGATATTAAGCTACCGAAAATAACGCTCCCAACTTTTTCTGGAGATTACCTATCGTGGACCCCATTCTATGACATGTTTGTGTCGTTAGTACACCACAACGACCATTTGTCGCCTGTGCATAAAATGCAGTATCTAAAAGCACATCTATCCGGAGAAGCTAAAAATCTTCTAAATAATACTCCCATTACCGCCGCGAATTACGAACGCGCTTGGAATACTTTAGTATCACGGTATGAAAACAAAAGAATTTTAGTGAAGGCTCAGCTAGACGTTTTATTTGGCCAATCCGTAGTGAAGCTTGAATCTGCCAATGCTATCAAAGGCCTGCTAGATAAAACTACTGAAAGTCTCGCTGCTCTTCAAAATCTTGATGTTGAAACAGCCTCTTGGGACCCTATCGTCGTGTATATTATTGTACAACGGCTGCCATATGAGACATCAGCGTTATGGGAACAATCGCTTGGATCAAAGGTACAACTCCCGTCATGGGATGAACTCAGGACATTTTTGGAGGCCCGTTTCCGAACCTTGGAGGCAATCACACCTAAAAGGAAACCTCCACCAACAGAACCGAAACCAGCAAGCCAACAGGACCGATCGTGGCGGAGGCCTCAAACCTTCCACGTCGTTACTGGACCGTCATGCCAGATTTGCCATGAAAGTCATGTCCTGCGACAATGCCCAAAATATTTAAGCTATGATCATCAAACGAAATTAAATCTGATTAGATCCAAAGGTCTTTGCCTAAATTGTCTAGGAACAGGTCATCTGGCTGCTAAGTGCCCAAGCAAATCAAAGTGCTTCATCTGTAGAAAGGCCCATCATACAACGCTGCATAAGGAGCAGAGTGAAGAAAATAAAGACAGAAATGTTGAATCGGACCAATCGCCTAAACATGCCTTTGTGACACAAGCCAACATTTCCAACAATAGTGGTGCCGAACCGTTTACAACCCAATCATTCTTGGTCAATCAGCCGTTCACAACAGAGCATGTTCTCTTAGCTACAGCCTTAGTCACGATTTCATCACCAAATGGACGAAGGGAAGTTTGTCGAGCTCTCATCGATCAGGGGTCACAAGCCTCATTTGTAACGGAGCGTGTGGTGCAATCTCTGGGCTTAGCTCGAAACAAGATAGATTTCAATGTCTATGGATTGGATAATATTCCTATCGGCAGAATCAGCTCAAGGACAACACTGGTACTAACTCCAAGAGACCTGGAAGGTAATAGGGTTCACATGGAGGCCTTTATTGTGACAAAGGTCACAAATATCTTGCCTAATCAACGAATAAAGAAGGACAATTGGAAACATTTAAAGGGTCTACCGCTAGCCGATCCCACATTCGATCGACCAGGAAGAGTCGATATCCTATTAGGTGCCGACGTTTATCCCTTCATCATCGAGGATGGACTACGAAAAGGAAAGCCTGGGACTCCAGTTGGTCAGCAAACTATATTTGGATGGATTCTTTCAGGTCAAACATCTTCATGCGTTTGTGAGACTTCGAAAATGAAAACCTTTCACGTCAACTTAAACTTGGCCTGCGACTTAAAACAATTTTGGGAATTGGAGGAAGTGCCTGTTAGCAAGCAGCTCACAAAGGAAGAAGAGCGTTGTGAACAACATTTCATCGAGACTTATAAACGCAGTGATGATGGGAGATATCAAGTCCGCCTACCCTTCGAAACCCACCCCGTGAAATTAGGAGCATCCAGGAATATGGCCATCGTTAGAATGATTCAATTGGAGAAACGGTTTACTCAAGATCCTTTCCTGAAAGAAGAATACCAGAAGTGTTTGACCGAATACTTGGATCTTAATCACATGGAACCCGTCAATACTACAGAGACCACCTTCATGCAGCGAGACAAAAACGATGACATTTACTTCAATTGCGCGTATTTACCTCACCATGCAGTACTGAAGCTAAGCAGCACGAGTACAAAGGTGCGCGTAGTTTTTGACGCATCGCGACAGACCAGTAATGGAAGATCGTTGAACGATATACTTCTTAAAGGACCCACTATCCAACAATCGTTATTTGCTATTTTGATGCGATGGAGAAAATACAAAGTAGCCCTTACAGCTGATATCCATAAAATGTATCGTCAAATCCGTATGCATCCAGAGGACACCGACTACCAACGCATAATTTGGCGAGAGGCGCCAGATCAACCCTTTCGTGACTACAGACTGAGCACTGTAACATTTGGAACCAAAAGCGCCCCGTATCTGGCGATTCGGACTATGCATCAATTAGCCAAGGACGAGTACGCCAACTACCCTATCGGAGCGGAAGCGGTGCTTAAGGAATTCTATGTCGACGACTTAATTTCCGGAGCTGACAGTCCTGAAGAAGCTGCAATCAAACAACACCAAGTTCACTGTCTACTAGAAAGCGGCGGCCTACAGCTGAGAAAATGGGCATCCACCAGTGAAACTGTTTTGCAACATATTCCGATAGAGCATCGAGAGGTAAACATGACAGTACCCATCAAGTCCGAGGCCATCAAGACGCTAGGAATATTCTGGAGCCCTTCTACCGACTGTTTATGGTATAAATTTCATGTGGAAACCAAACCTCCAACATGGACAAAGCGCACGGTTCTGTCAGATGTCGCCAAACTTTTTGATCCCATTGGATGGCTATCACCGGTGACAATACAGGCCAAGATCCTCATACAGGCACTATGGCTAGCAGGAATACAATGGGACGAGGAGATTCCATCAAATCTTGAGGCCCACTGGATAGGTTATCGAGAAAGTCTTTTAGACTTGGAACGTATCCAAATTCCACGCTGGATTCAAACAGGACCAACAGCAGTCAGAATAGACCTACATGGATTTTGCGACGCATCTATGAAGGCATACGCAGCATCGGTCTACGTGAGAGTTCAACAAACCAATGGCGAGGTCAACATTCATCTGATATCAGCTAAGACCAAAGTAGCACCTATAAAAACAATCTCGTTGCCGAAATTAGAATTGTGCGGAGCAACATTGTTAGCAAAATTGATGGTTCAAGTGAAAAAAGATCTTCAGCTAAATATAGATGATACGTATGCGTGGACAGATTCGCAAATTGTATTAGCCTGGCTCAAGAAACATCCATCGAATTGGGAGACCTTTATTGGCAACAGAGTGTCCAACATCCAGCAATTATTGGGAGAGAATTTATGGAAGCACGTACCATCAGAGTCAAATCCTGCGGATTGTGCGAGCAGAGGCCTGACACCCGAACAATTAAAGGAACATGCGCTTTGGTGGCAAGGACCTCAATGGCTGAAAGAACCAAAGGAATCCTGGCCTAAATCACGCGCCGCGGAAACCGCAATTGGACTTCGCAAGAAGATAGCAGTACTTCATGTGCAAACGGGTGAAAACAACGAATTCCTGGAGAGGTTCTCGTCACTGTCTAGGCTCATACGAGTCACAGCCTACTGTCAACGCTGGCTTTCTAAGGTGAGGAATCTTTCCCATACCAAAAGGGAAACTTATTTGACCACCGAAGAACTCCGAAAAGGTCAAATGCTGTGGATACAAATGGCCCAAAGAGAACATTTCAGTTCTGAAGTCACTGCCTTGCAATCGCAAACCCAAATCCCGAACAAAAGCAGCTTACTCAAACTGAACCCATTCTTGGACGAACATGGACTGATCAGAGTTGGAGGTAGACTCAAAAACGCGTTGATTCCATACGATGAGCGACACCCCATTGTTCTTCCTGAAAGGAATCATCTAACCAAACTGATCATCAAGGATGTGCATCACAAATCTATGCATGGCGGGTCCCAACTTATGCTTTCACTTCTCCATAGAAAATATTGGATCATTAATGCTAGAAACGCAGTTCGAAAATTCATCCATCGATGCATTAACTGTTTTCGACAGACTGCCCAAACAAGGACACAACTAATGGCGGATCTACCAGGATGTAGAGTGCAGCAGGCACGCCCGTTCGCTCATTGTGGCGTGGACTATTGCGGTCCATTTGACCTAAAAAGCTCCAAAGGCAAAGGGGTGAGAAGCTACAAAGGTTACATCGCCGTGTTCGTATGCATGGCTATAAAGGCGATTCATCTGGAGGTCGTAAGCGATTTGTCAACACCCGGATTCTTAGCCGCCTTTCGAAGATTCGTATCCAGAAGAGGACTATGTACCGATATCTACAGCGATTGCGGCTCCAACTTTATCGGGGCAAATTCGATCTTGACTCGGTACAAATTCGAAATGGTTCAACAACAAGAAAATGAAATTGCGCAAGCGATAGAAAACCAAGGCATAAAGTGGCACTTCATTCCACCCTCGTCACCCCATTTTGGAGGCTTGTGGGAAAGTGGAGTCAAATCGGTGAAGACGCATCTGAAAAGAGTAATTAGTAATGCCTTGCTCACTTTCGAAGAATTTACCACTCTTCTAACGCAAATCGAAGCCAGTTTGAATTCTAGGCCACTAACAGAAATGTCACAAGATCCACAAGATATAACAGCTTTGACACCAGGTCATTTTTTGGTCGGAGGACCACTACTCATGCCACCAGAACCCACCATATTGGAAACTAACATAAGCCATTTGGATCGATATCGCTATGTGCAAAAATTATTTCACACATTCTGGGCTCGTTGGAGTAGTGATTATCTACGCCGCCTGCAGCAGCGCCCTAAGTGGCTAAAGGGACGTCCTAACGTGGAAATAGATGAATTAGTCCTAATTAAAGACGATCGATTACCCCCTTCACAATGGTTAATGGGAAGAATTATCGACACTCATCCAGGGAAAGACGACTTAATAAGGGTTGTCACACTGAAGACACAACACAACGTCATTAAACGGCCCATAACGAAAATTTGTCCCTTACCTATTTCCTATCCAGATAAATCAGTCCATAAGTCCATAAATTAGAAAAGCTTTCCCATGCATTGCCTCCATGTTAATCATTCTCGTCCCTAAAATAAACAAAAAATGCATAAATCTTAATCGTTTTGAACTAATTGCAACTTGTTACAGATTAACCACAGCCTAGAGCCAATCTTCTATAGAAACCCTACAATCAAGATGACATCAATCCTTTTAGCCATTGAAACCTGTCGTTTCAAGGCGGGGAGCATGTTGTATACTCGTTGAAGCCCCACACCTGATCAAAAGACGCACCTGGAAAGGAAGAGATTTCACAAAGTATTAATTTCATAATTCAACACTTATCTGAGCATTCGCCATCTGTCATATACGTAATACATCTTTCCTGTTCATTGCCTGCGAAGGCCAAGGATCGTTACCTAAAAACTAATATAATTAAGTCAGATAAGAATCACTTTATTTGTAACATAAATAAATCACACCAATTAGATTCACCATAACCAGAATGATTTCACAACACAAGAACAACATTTAACATTGAACATATAACCAAACCACAAAACATTTAACACGAAAAATTAACAATAAAACGTTTAAATTACGTACCGCGATCACCATAATAACACTCTTGTTATGAACACACAACATGCAAATTTGACATTTCGTCTTAGATTTGAAATCAATCAATCAATATTGATTCAATCAGATTCAATAAATGCATTGAATCAATAATGAAAGGGACAGCAAGTCCAAAAATATTAGAAAAAGATCGAGAAAATATATTATAAAACGAAGAAAACGGTTGGCAGAAAAACCGGTGGCGAACAGTTTTTTCTTGAAGTGAAAAATTGTGTGAAATCATTCTCGTTTGGTAGTTCTGGTATAGAAGTCGAATCCTTTTTCGTTTGAAATCTTGAAATCCATTAGTGCATATAAAATTAAAGAATTTGAAATTTGTATGTTACTGGTACATTTGCTTTCTTTGAACTCTATTGTTACTATTGAAACCCGCGACTTAGTTTGAAATTGAACTTCTTGAAATTAAATAAATGAAAAAACATTGAACTCTAAAGTATAAATCTCACAAATAGTGGTATAAATCTTTAAATTGATCAAATTGTAATTAGTGATAGAAATCTTGAGTTAGTGTTGAAATGCATGTGAAATTTCCGATTGGATTTGAAATTTTTGTAATAAATTAATGAAATCGAAAAGAACGGCTAAATTCTTTTATTGTTTTGTAAGAAATCTTTTCACTTACTACCAGGCATTGTACCATGGCTTGAACGATAGGGCGGACTAGTAGTACAAAGGGTGATTCCTAAGCCTGATCGTATCACAAAAAAAGAAAACTGAAATGATCTCACAAATATAGAAGCTATACTATTGTTAAGAAGTTCAAACACTGTTAAAATTTCATAATAGCTACCTAGACACTTTGTTACAGTTCTTTTTTCCACTTTCGTGCATGTTGACTACATACATTGCATCTTGCTGGGCTCCCTGCTTAGGTACCTGAAAATTACGTTGTTAAATAGCAAGTCATTTACTATCTTAGTACCTAGCAAAGTACACAGAAAGCCAAAAATCATCGTGTGAAGTGAGCGTAACAATCAATGAAGTGAAGTAAAGCAGCTTCAAAGTTATATGACATCTGCATCTGTTCCACCGATTTCCCCGAAAAAGTATTTGTTTATTGAATTTAAAAGTTATCGAACTTGATGCTAAATGTTTTGGGTGTTTGGAAATTGAAAGTTTATGATACAATGATATACATATAACGGACATCGTACACAATCGTCCAAACAAATTCTTAGTTTAAATTTAAAGTTTTTTTTATTAATAGTTTGGCGGAATATGGAGGTTATAGACTAGTTGAAACCGAGTAGAAGCCACCGAAATCTAGCAAATATAAAACAGTTGGCTGGAAAGCGTTTGGCCAGTATTTTTTGGGATGTTCATACTATGTTATTCATCGACTTGTGGAAGCAAGAAAGGTCATAGATGAATTATATACATTTCACATCATTATTGGTCTGATTGATTAATATCAAGCAAAAACAAATTTCACTTGGAGGAAAAGTAATTGAAGTATAACTTAGATAAATTTCGTCTTGATAAATTTGAGTTTTGAGAGCCGTTGAACGTATTAACTTATTAGTCTTATTGAAAAAAGTTTCCCACCAAAATAATTTTTTTTTGTTTTCATTGTTAGGACAAAAACTGCGCGTATACATACAACTATTTATAAAAAATACTTTTGTTTAATATAAAACATTTACTGTGTATATAACCAGCGAGCAAGAATTACAAGAGTGATTAGGCAGAGCTCAAGAGTTAAAGATATGAAAGAAGAGATTAGAAATAACATTAAGCAAAAAGTAAAAAAAAATATTAACAAATGCGCGATGGGTATACATTTTATGCAAAAAAACACAAGAGAATGAAAGAAACAGAACATGTTCCTTGATTCCGGTATTGGAATGTTTATATTCAAATTGAAGAAACACTGGAACAGAGCACGTTTATGTATGCGTGAAAATTCGTGTTGGTACACATTGTCTTGTCGGCCCTATGAATTCATAGAGCCCGACCGAAGGTCAATTTTTTCACCGAAGCCGAAGCCGATGCCGAACTTCGGTTTTATTGTTACCTTCGGCCGAAGCCGAAGAAATTGCACAATATGACAATATGCTTCAAAAATTAAGAAAAAATACAAAATATAATAGAAATGATTTTTATTTTAATATTTCACTGGCAAGTCAATACTCAAAATTAAACAGCCTCATATTATATGCAAGAAAAAGAAGTTTTCCTGCATTTTATCCTAGTAAACTAGTTCTCCTATCAGCATAAATCTGCCCAGCAGCGCTGAATAATTGCTCACTCGCTACGCTGGTAGGAGGAGCCGATAAGTACTTCATAGCTACTTTTCTCAAGTAGTTGTAAGGACTCGAAGCCCAATACTGGAAAATGTCGGCGTTCCTGGTTAGTAAAGCTGCTTTTAAATAGGAAGTCAGTTGTTCTTCAAAAGGATGAAAATCACTTGAATCGGATGATTCAAGGGCCAATGGCATATTATTAATGACATTATCATGTGTCTCCCACAGATTTTCCACTTCTTGGAAACCCAGCAGTCGCCTTTGCAGATTGCGGTTATTGTAATTTGATTATAGATTCAACCTTCGGCTTTGGGAAAACCTTCCGACCAATTTTGGCCGAAGCCGATTATTTTGCCGAATATGTAATTTTTCGCCGAAGGTGGCCGAAGCCGAAGCCGAAGCCAGAGGTTCGGTCGGGCTCTAGAATTCACTTGTATTGTCTGTAAAAAAGACGCGAATCTTGCAAGGCGACGAAGTCACTGCCCCTTCATTTTTTATCTTTCTTTCACGAACATTGCATGTAGTGTGAAAGTAATTCTGCCTCTTTTTATCATAGATATTACTTCTTTGATATTTTGACTTTTTCGCTCCCATTGAAATTTTTATCAGCTGATCTCAAGGCCATTGAAACATTTTTAAAAATTTGTTCTAGCTCATCACTCTTATTATTAGTTGTGTTTATTGAGCTGCTCTAGGTTGAGCTAGGTTGAGATATCTCAGGAAAAGGTGTTTCATGAGCAATTCGCTTGCTCTAACTTGCCTGAAGTTGCTCTGATTTGTGTTTCATGAGCCTGCTCTAAGTTGAGCTAGCGCACGGTTTTCTGCTCTACCTTTTTTGGTAGAGCAACTTCGGGCAAGCAAACAGCTGTTTGTCAACTGTCACAAAACGACAACAGTTAATCGAAAACTGTTAAAAATAAATTACAGTTACACGCCAGACCTCAATAAGAGTTTAAATTTAATATTAAATAGATTAAAAACTAAAATTAAAATTTCCACTTTAAAAACTGACAGATTGAACTTCTGACAATTCACTTTGAGAATTGTTGCCCGAAAAGTGTTTCATGAGATTTCTTGCTCTGAATTGCTCCAACTTGCCTGATTGTTTTTTGACAGCTGCTCTACTGTGAGCTGCCTTGAGCTGCTCTGCTTTTTTTCGGTCTCAATAAACACAGCTATTATTGCTCGCTGATATAACTAACTACCTATGGAACAGAAACACAAACAAAAATATATTTTAGTATTTCGAGTAATTCAATTAAAATGCGTAAAACATTGGATTCATGGTTCTCTATTAGTTTGGTTAATTTTTCATTCGAGCATGGAAAAATTAACCAAAGTAATAGAGAATGTCGAATGAAAATGTGTAGAAGAAAGTGAAGCATCGGAACCCAAAGTATGAGGCTTTTCGGACATTTTCTAAAGTATGGTGAGTTCAACACTTACCTCAGAAGTCGTGCTCTTTCCACTTTTCCATTTAATTGCAATTTTTTCACAATTTACAATTTTTCAAAATATTTTTCAGTCCTTGATCACTATTACCAAACATTAATTGGGAAGCTGATAGATTGAGAAATAAAAACACGCGCAGTTAGTTGTAGTGTATTGCGTATAAATTTCAAAATGGTTCTGACTTTATTTCTCAATTCAACCTCTATTTTCGTACCGCGTACCGTTTTGCTGGAAATCTTTCTTTCTAATTTATAAAAATTGTGAAGACACTAGGACTTAATTTTATTACTCAATTGATTTGATTCGAATTCTTATCTTTGTAAACTAGTGGGAAAGTTTTCTTTAAGATTGTTATATCTACGGTTTTATTATTTAGTGCAATGTCGGACAGTAAGCTCTATCGAAAAGATAGTAGAGAGAAGAGTGAAAATACTAACAATGCCGCCAACAGGCGTTTTTATTTCACAGGCTCCTAATCCAATACTATCGCGACAGAGCCCTGCCTTTAGGCATTGGTACAGAAGATGGCTTCCTCACTTATTATGCTTAGAGGTGGTGGCCAGAGAACATGCAGGAAGGATGTGAAGTGGACTCGAGAGAGAGGGAAGTTATCTAGGTGGGAGAAATGGAAACGCGAAAGACCATACCGCGGAGTGGATTCGAACCACGGAGTCCTGGAATGGTATCCAGCGCGTTAACCCCTAGGATACAAAGGCCGACTAGAATTTAAAGGTTTCTTTCATAAAGGCGGCAAAAGTTTTGTAGTTTATGCTGAAAGAAAGAATTAATTTCTTTTTTAACAAACTTATTAAATTGTTCTATATCTACGTGTTGGTCGAAATGCAACTATTTTTTAGCAGTTTTCAAAAACAAGTAAAATTGGTAAAATATCAGTCACTAAACTAAATTATCTTCTTTTTAGCCAATTTCCTTGTTACAATCGGCATAAATCGTTTTGTATCACAAAGTGCTCTTGAACTAGATAGTGATATCACAAAGTGCTTTTAAACTGGGTGCACAGGTTTCATCCTTAGATTCACAGAAATTCAAATCAGACAAGAATCTCAGATCAAGTTCAACGAACGTCCTTCAGTTATCCTCTCTTTACCATCTATGCACTGAAAATAATTTTAGCAGATAAAATTGGATAGAATAAATTAACATAATTATTTTAAGTAAAACGAAAAAAAAGCTTGCATAATAAAATCTGACCTCTTAAGCCACTTTATGGATATGAGTCAAAAGTCGTGCTCCAGATCAATATCTTTACAAACTGACTCATACGTCAATAAGTCTGGGAATGAATAGATTTCAGGCCTTTTTTGTTGTTGTATTCAAAATACTAGTGTAGCCACAATGTACAAGAGCTTTCTTCTATCCTAGAATAGGAAATTTTGTTAATTCATGCGACTATGGAATTCGGCACATCTGTTGTTATGTTTTGTTGCACAGTTTTTGGGTAGTAGATGAGAGGCACTAAAAGCAAGCAAGGAAAATCGATGTTGCTAAAGGATCACAGCATAAATAATTGTATAAATAATTTTCGGTAGAAAATCGATTTTATTAATGCTGAATTATTGACCCAGATCGACCTATCTAACTACAAGTTATAAATTGTTGTTTGTTCTTGGTTTGTGTTAAGGATTGCTAAAAATTTCAAGGACACGGAAGAAGAATTAATTTCAAGACCATTCTTCTCATTCGCTGTGTATGCTCAGCTAGAAGGAAACTATGCCTAAGGAAATCTTTACACCTAAAACAGGATAAAAGCGCCGTGTTCCTTTCCCTCTATAGATGTGTTCGAGTGGAAAATATCCCCAGGATAATTGCGCAAACGCGATAAAAATACGGTGACACGGCAGGAAAACGTGCCAACAGAACTCTAGCAGCCAGTGGTAAGAATTTTCTCTATATTACCAAGTCACGTATTTACTCATGTTTGTGAAAATAATATTTTACTAGTCTGCGTGTGGGAAATTCATAATTTCCTTCCGAAATTCCTTGTTATTTTACGTTACAAACTGACGCGCTAAGGATATCACTTTCATTATAGTCGCGATTGTCGACAAATATAGTACACATTGAAAAGTTATTAAAAACGGTTCGTGTGCGATAAATTTCGTGAGTTTTGGAAAGTGTTAATAAAATTCGATTGAAATTTAAGTTATTTTTCGTATTTTTCGTTTGTAAATGTGAATTCGTGTTGAAAAATAAAAATGGATTTTACAAAATTTATGCATAAATTCAATGAAATTGAAAAACAGTTATCACCAACATCGTCATTGCGGTTAAGTTTTGATCAAATATCACCAGAAAGTGATCAGCCAGATATTAATAAAAAACTTTGGGGTGTCCCCGTGCCACCGTTTGTGTCTGACAAAGTTGTATCATGGATTGAGGAAGGACTTAACGAGCCACCGATATTCTATAACGGTATCAGTGTCATCAAAAAGGTTGTCACTTAGTTACTAATCTACTTGCTATATACCCACTTTAACTGATAACAAAAATGCTGATCATTTGACTTTCCTTTTATTTTTTGCTGTGTGTGAAAATATGATGTTTTGTAAACAGCAACCCACACCCTCTAATTTTGTGTTATTCCACCTTTTCTGCCCTAAGGATTTTCATTGAATTTTCTTGAATTATGCAATCGACCCCTCTGACGTTTCCAAGTTAATTTCCAAGATTGCAAAAGGTATGAAAAAGGTAAGACGAAGTTTTGATAGATGAACCACGGATAATGAGCAAAGCTAAGACGTTCCCTGTGGGCCTTTAATCGGTAAATCTAACAAGGCTCAAGTGCGAAATTAACCCCTACACCCTTTTGCGGATTCATTCATTAGCTAGAGTGTATTTGAAGGATACAATTTAATAGATATTTTGTTAATGTTTTTCTTGTTAATATGGAGGTTTATTTAGATTACATTCCAATTATCTCTCTGCTTTCATTGATATGCAGATCAATCACTTTCTTATCATGGAAATAACTAAACAGGAATATATTTTCCCCTTTTTAAATATTCTGTAAGCATTTTCTGTACAAAAACATTTCAACTTTGCCCTACTTTTCGTTATGCTCTATTGTCCTGAATGTGTTAGGAGGTTACCAGAAGGCATGTACATTGTAGTGATATCAGACATTGTAGAATTCTAACACCATTGAATTTAAATATTTAATAATCGTATACTGTTGTCAGAAATAAACATTTAAGGGAAATGCGAGAAAAATACTTGGTACATGTTTGTGGTGGGATTGTTTATTGATTTCTTTTTAAGAAGTTCTCTAGAAGTTAAGATATGCACTATAAAGGGTTAGTAGAGCTTAAATTCTAGAGAAACTAGAGAAACATTTTAGTGGTTTCGAAGGAAAGTGTCGATGTTTTTTAGCCTGTATAATGTTTTTAGTCCCCCATTGCTCTTAGAGTAGGGCAAATATTTTGGAAGATTTCATATTTTATTTTATTTTTTTTATAAATATAGACAAAGTTTGGCAACATTATCTTAAACTATTGATTAATTTTCGTTTTTTAGTAGTAATTATTTTGATGAGATAAATAATTGCTATATGGTTAACTTCTTTTCGCAATTGGGCATGTATCTTTAAGTCATGTATTTTAAACCTTATATTTTAAATTCTCTATTTAGTCCAGGAGGGATAAAAAAAAGTTGAAATAAATCTACCCTGCGATTTTTGGACGCTATAATTAAGAGAAAAATCGTAGGAATTCAATGAATGTGTTTTGGAAAAAATTGGTCCAGGAGAACAGGTGGAAAAAAGCTAGTAATGGTAACGAAAACACGTTTTTCAACGTTTTAGGTGCGAAGAAATTTCGTTTTTGGAAAACAAAAAATAGTACGTAATAGCGCTTAAAAAGACGAAAATTATGAGTTTTGGACAATTGAAATCGGTCAACAGGTTTTTGCACAAAAAATAAAAACCGCGAAATATAACCATTTTTTGACATTTAATTACAGGGACTGTAATTATCGTAGAACCTTGTTTTAGGGCTTAAATTGTGGCTTCTGTTAGTGCCTATCTACAATAAAAATTTCATGCAAAAATAATTATAGCTTTTCGCGTAAATCTCAAAAATGTAAAAACAGCCGTTTCAGGAAAAAAGTTTGAACAAGGCCCACGGTGGTGCTAGACTTATTTTGAAAAGCCCTATTTATTCTCGAAGAGTTACTCTACCAACCCATTTTCATGAAAAGTGGGTGAGGTTCGATTTAATACCTCATAAACGCGTTTGAAAGCAGGCACGTTTCTTGATTTTCAGAAAAAACACCTTTCGGCGAAGGGGAAGTAAAATATGGTGTGGGAAAGCTTTCTGCCGGCCGAGCTTCCTGCGATGGAAATTTTCGAGCGTTTTCATATATACCTGACAGGAAAAAATTTCGATTTCTCGAAAACTACTGAATAGAAATCCACACCACATTCCACTTCCCCTTCGCCGAAAGGTGTTTTTTCTGAAAATCAAGAATAGTGCCTGCTTTCAAACGCGTTTATGAGGTATTAAATCGAACCTCACCCACTTTTCATGAAAATGGGTTGGTAGAGTAACTCTTCGAGAATAAATAAGGCTTTTCAAAATAAGTCGAGCACCACCGTGGGCCTTGTTCAAACTTTTTTCCTGAAACGGCTGTTTTTACATTTTTGAGATTTACGCGAAAAGCTATAATTATTTTTGCATGAAATTTTTATTGTAGATAGGCACTAACAGAAGCCACAATTTAAGCCCTAAAACAAGGTTCTACGATAATTACAGTCCCTGTAATTAAATGTCAAAAAATGGTTATATTTCGCGGTTTTTATTTTTTGTGCAAAAACCTGTTGACCGATTTCAATTGTCCAAAACTCATAATTTTCGTCTTTTTAAGCGCTATTACGTACTATTTTTTGTTTTCCAAAAACGAAATTTCTTCGCACCTAAAACGTTGAAAAACGTGTTTTCGTTACCATTACTAGCTTTTTTCCACCTGTTCTCCTGGGGCCTTATCATGAAATGCGATACGAAAGTGAAGTTGTGCGAAAATCGAAAAAAGCGATCATGCAATGCGAATTCGAATCGGTTTGATACGATTGGTATCGGAAATTTATCCGATAGCTGTGCAGCTATCGCATTTGACTTTTTTACATGGAAACATTAGAAGTTAAAAAATTAAAACTAGAGTAACAGGAGAAGAAATTGGGGAATTGCTCTTCAGTAATAAAGAATCCCAAGGAGGACAACACAATATTAATTAATGATTGAATATTTTTATTTATGCTGTAAACTTTTAACTTGTTATTCCTAGAAAGTGACTTTATTATAATGCTTATGAATGACAATTTTTATTTATGTTAGGAACTACAAATTTTGAATTATTTTAAATAAAAAAAAATACATAAAAAAAATATATGTATTTTTGCTTTAAAATCGAACGATTGAATTTAAATATTATTCCTTATGTTTATAGATATATTGCCTCCTTCAGAATCTGTATAATCTTATACTTTATTAGCGCACCTAAAAAATGTCAAATATTGGCATGAAGTTGTCTGCTTTCCCAGTATTGGAAAGAATTCCTAAGTTAAGTAGGGCAGCACTCTCTCAGCGATTCGAATTCGTAGCAAACGGATCCGATGATCGGTAGATGCATTCGTATCGCAATTTTGTTTCGGTTCGTATTTACTTTCGTATCGCATTTCATGATAAGGCCCCTGGACCGATTTTTTCCAAAACACATTCATTGAATTTCTACGATTTTTCTCTTAATTATAGCGTCCAAAAATCGCAGGGTAGATTTATTTCAACTTTTGAATACTTTTCCGCTATCTCTCCTGGACTAATTAGAGATCCTTATTAGTGACTCAAGTTTCATAAAGTTTTGAATGTTTCAGTCCATTTCGTTTCAGTTTTACACTAATTTTCAGAGATTGAAAGAAAACGTCTGATGTTGCAAGGTCATAACTCAAAGAAAATTGCATCGAAACTTTCCGGTCAATACCTCTTTATTTTTGCCCAATTGTGAAATATGTGTACGATCAGACGTTATAAAGATAGCACCTCATGATTTTATTCCAATTTTGACGAATGTACAGCACTAATTTTGGGTATCAATTGGTCTTTACCACCAATGGTGACGATTCTTTCTTTTTCGTATATAATAAACTCTTTATCACTCATTGCCTTTTTCTTTTGTGCAATTGCGTATCGGTTCATTTAATCTTTCAAATTTTCGGGAGTTACTCCCAAAATTTGAGTTCTTTTAAATCCAACTTTTCGTTAGTGGTTTAAAACTGGATTAGAACTGGGCTCGTGGATTTCCTCGATTAACGAATTCATCAATAGACATTATGTGGCGCAGTACGCTGGAGTTTCCCATCAACATTATTCTGGTACTACGGCCATTCTTGTTGTCGCCAAATTTTTTATTGCAATCGTTAAATCGAGATTCGATAGAAAACAGATACCGAACATTTATTCGATAGACTTTTTTGTCACATAACAACTGACTAAAGCGTTATTCGTAACCTCGTTTCGTGTAGCCGAACGAGATTGGATTAGTGCACATTTTGAAAAATATTATAGAACAACAGAGGAATACTGCCATCTTTAATTCACAATTCCGCAGTGCTGTATCTTAGAATAACACTATAACCCTGTTTTAAGCATAGCAAAAATTCAACAATCTGGTTACTACTTACTATATTGGCAAGATTTAGGCACCAAGTGTTTAATATTTCTCGGTAGTTTCTATTTCTCGAGAAAAGAGAAAAATAAATTTTACTTCTCGAGAATTCTCATTTCTCGAGAAATATTGTGAATTTGTAAAAATTTCATGAAATAAAAATTAAAATTCCATTTTATTCATAACACAAAATAAATCTTTGTAAGAATTAAGTAATAAGAAAATAATTAGTATAAATACAAAGATTACAAAACAAGCTTTAATGTAATTTGAAGTAATTTTTTAAAAAACAACGCATCTAATGTTGCATTTGATAACACTAGTTTACAAATTTTTTCTTAATTTCGGGGGGTACCTAATAGGAAAAGTGTTTTTAGCTTAATTTGAGGTCGCTGAAAACGAAAATGACCCACATTTATTTTTCCAAACAACCGTTATCGAAGTATTATCAAAACGGCTTTTTTTAAATTATTGCCAGATTCTCGAGAACCAAGAGCCAAGCTTAGCTTAAAAAATGCACGCCGAATACTCCCACCTATCTGAAACTGTAAAAGTGAATGTTCTATCCTACCAACTTCCAGAGTAATGAGCCATCAAAGTCAAAATTTTGTTTTTTTTAACAAAAACATCAACTTCAACTATTTTCTCCAAAAAATACGTAGTTCCTCAATATTTCTAAAAATTTCTATAAATAATGTCCGGACAATTTTTGTGTTACGGCATTTACTGTTGAAGGTAGAGGAAAAACCACAAAAGAAGACAACGAGCTTTCCATTAGCTCTCATTATTTGAGTGAAAAAGTTGCGCTTTCAAACAACCAGAGCGAATGGGACACTCGTTGTATCTCTTTTATGGTTTTTGCTCTATTAGCAAATTTTGATGTTAAAATGTCACATATCTTATTTCTCTTCTATTTGACAGCGCATTTGGAGGGTGGTCATTGCATCGTGTAGAGGCGGCCGGGTTAACAAAACACACATAAACCTGCATTAAAAGAACATATATAAAAAAGCGCCGCACAAAAACAAATATATTCCAACTAATTTAGTATGTTTGCAAGTAAAAAAAGATGTATGGATATGAGAAAGGAGTAAAAATTTTAAGAAATTGATTAAAAAATAGTCATAAATTTCTCGCGGAAACAACATTAAATTTCTCGAGAAATGAGAATATAAAAATAGTTTTATTTCTCGAGAAATTCTCGAGAAAGAATTCTCGAGAAGAAACACTGTACCAGCAATTTTTCATTCTTCGTAACTTTTAGGATTTGTCTCGATTATCACGAAATTCTGAATTAAATACGATTCAAGAATTTACACATTTTGCCGTTTCACTGTTAAAATGGTCAGAATCCTGTTTAATCAAAAAACTTAATAGAAGTGTATGAAGAAGCTGTGACAATACCACTTTATTGTCAAAACTGCTTTGAGGCATTTCGTTATGTCAAATACGATATTAAAAATAAATTGTATTCTGGAAAAGCAGTTGAAGCTGATCAAGACAATATCATTTGATGGGATAATTCACTTCACCACAGAATAACAGCAGGAGAAAATCTATAAAATTGAGTTTATCGAATTCAATCGATTATAGCCACACGTTTATACCAACGCTCGATGTTAAGGCTCCACACGTCTTCAAAAAAATAAATTTTTAGGAAAGTCGTACCAAAGGACTTCGCAAAAAGTTCACGGAAAAGTGAGTCTCGGTCTGATATTTCCACAACTAATTTGAAAGAGGACTGACCGGTCAAATCACAGAAGTGGTAAAAATTGCTTAAAAGAAAAAGCGTAATGTGTCATTATGATAATGCTCCATTCACACATCATATAAGTTTGATAAATCTGTAGAAGCTATAAAAGCTTAGTTGAAATCCACTATGGCATCGAAAATACTTCTTAGCTCTTATAAAATCTTTAAATGATAAAATAGAAACAAAATAACAATATTAGCGAGCGAGCGAGAAGCTATTACAATGTTAAAATATATTTGGGCAAATTGTCGTAGCTAGCAGTATTGTCGTATGCGTAGCAGAATTTTTGTATTGTGATGGCTACAATCTCTTTACGGGCACCGTAAATAATTGCCGAGAAGATTGCAGTTATTATGAGTAAAATACATTCCTTACATTCCTTTTTAATAGAAATAAAAAACTTTTGTAATAGTAAATTGTTTGTCAAGATTTTCAATTTTTAAATAAAACTACAAGAGCACAGCTTCTATACATGATTGTAATATGGCTTGCAATAAAACCGATTGTCGCCTCTCAGTCGGCAGAACATTTGCTGCATCAAATCAATTGGCGACATCAAGCCACTTCACGTCACTTAACTGGAAAAACTTAAATTTCTTTAATATTTTTTGAATCACTTTGTTACAAAATATAAAAAAAAATCATTATGCAATAGCTGCAAACAAACAACGTACAAAATATTCCATTATCTTAAAACTAAGCACAATCTTATAGATTGATATTGATTACAACCCGAACGAGTGCAAACATTCAGTATTTAAAGACATCTCAGAAAAGATTAAAGTTCGCATATAGAACTCCCGATGGTGATTCTACTTTCTCATAAATTTATTTTGTTGTTGCTGTTTATTTATGAGCTTTGGAAATAACATTAACCTGAATTTCTTCAACACTTTTTTGCCCATCTCTACACCCATTACTATGCAAACGTAAATTTCTTTTTGGCATGTAACGAGAGCATTCTCTTCTTTTTTGTTGCTTCTTTACCAAAGACCCTCCATAATAAATCTTATATCTTTCGATTTATAAAATTTCATATAAATATTGTTTCATTGTTTATATTTATTTTAATTTATTTTATTTTTATTTTCAAATATTATTTTTGAAATATTTAAACTTGATTCAATTATGTACACTGTTCCATCCCTAGACTTTAGAAAATCAAACAATAATTAAAAATGGAGTGAGATTTTCTGTTTGACACAGTTTTTTTTAACACATGTGTTTCGTCGTGTACATCTTCTTCCATAAAAGTTAGTCGTCATTTTGCTTGATTAATGGAGACACAAGAGGGGGGTGTACTTTCCGGAAGTTTGTTTTTGTTTAATTGCTATTTCTGGAACAGGTTTATTTTGCAGGATATGGCTTTTGAGCTCTTTAATACGACAACACCGGTTTTTGTAGATTAAACTACAATTTATGACATTTTTAAAATGATGTCGTGACTACAAAAATCTTTTGTTTGTGCAGCTATTATTAATACAAATTACCAACAAAAAAAGTGGCTATTATGCATTTCCCTAAGTAGATATTTTTTTTATGTAGCAGATCTAAGCTCAGGAATTAACCTTTGGAGTACCAGTCTGTCATGTCGTTGGTCACGTCATGGTGCTATGTCTAGTATTAAGCTTAGTACGGGGATAGAATAGGTTTGGGGTTACTAGGAGCACGGAGGATGATGAAAGAAGTGACGATGAACCCTAGCCCGGACGTACATATACCAAAGCCGCATATGCAGCTTTTCGTCATTTATATATAGAACAAATCGTCACATGCGGCTTTGCTACATAAATCTCCAAGCAAAAAGTGACGAAAAGCTGCATATGAAGCATGTGCAGCTTTGGTATACGGCCGGCCTTACGTTTGAACTCTTAGTAGGAGTGCGGAAATACTGACTGCGAAAGATTGTTCCACAGTCGAGTTGTTTTATTTATAAACGAATTCCTTGTTTGTACCGGGCGCGAAGAGTGGAGCTGTAGGAAGAGGGGATGGGCTGAGCGGGCTGATCGTGTGTTGCGGGTATACAATTCCCGTGGAGAGAGGGGAGGGATTTCATTGGAACAAACGTTATGACAGTAGCGATTAAGTTTTACTAGAGCTGCCAGGTCCTTACTTCGGGTCTATTGAGCGTAGATAGGTTATTTTACCCTAAGAAAGCCTGCTTAGCGAATTAACCAAAATAGTATCTTTTTATGTAAATTTTTATACTCGTGTTTAAAGAAAATTTTTATGTAATAAGACAAATTGATTTTGTAAAGAAACAGTAAAGTCAGGGCAGGTGCATTTACTATATATTGGATTCCCTAGTCGTGGTGGTAACTACACCAGCAACAATTCCGGTTACCACAAAGATTGAGCCACCAGTCTCCTCTTCGAATCCCATCGCTGCCACCAATCTTTGTGGTAACCGGTATCATGGCCAATCAGTGATCACTTATTTCCGAACATAACAAAAGGGGCGTTTTCTAGGAGGCTATGCTAAAAAATCACCTGCTCATGCCTGGACGGCTTTGAGGTAGGTCGTGACTACATTGCATGGTTTTAAACCTAAGAAAACATTTATCTGGGGTCACATGTGTTTTCTGAAATTATGAACGGGTCGAGTGACCAAATGCAATTTGTTGTTTGTGGGAAATGCATGAAGGGAAATGTGATCTACTGCAGCCGTTGCCGTAAAGTTGAATTTAGTAAAAGGAAAAAATTTTTTTTTGTTTTATTATTGATGATGGGGAAGATATTTGTTTGCATTAAGGCATTTAACGTTTACATTGAGACAAATTATATGAAAAGATGATATTAGATGTAAGTAATGAGTTGACTAATTACAGGTCGATGGGGGAGCAGATGGCGTCGTCAATTATATCGGTCGAATATTGGATTTGTACATTTCAGCATGGGCCAATGAGTGGAGGAGGAGCCCATTACACCATTCACCACATTACACCATTCACTGACACAAATGGCAAGATTTTACTCGTTTTAATGGAAGCATTGAATTAAACGTGATTCTTACCGCACCCTTCGAGAATGAGTTCAATGTCTCGATTGATTGAATTCCGTCCACGATCATAGAGACAAGGTCTGATGCACGCTTGTGTTGCCTTATAGCCGGCGTAAGAGTATCGTAAAGTATTGTCATCAGCGAAGCTGTGAAGTGGGTTGGATGGAACCGAGAACAGGTTGTTTATAAAAATTAGGAAAAGAGCGGGTCATAAAATTTATCCCTGGGGACACGCGGGCCAAGACTACTTTAATGAGAAATGTTTGCGTTTAGAGAAAGGTGAGGCGCATTTCTTTAGGAATATAAAGGAACATATTGTCGGGTTTAGTGGATTTTTTGACATTAAGCTCTTTAAGGCACCTATACACCTATAACTCACGTGTCCCGAAGAACACCATTCCCTTTTTAGTGTGTAGAACACTTGGGACCGGGGGTGGCATAGCAATGTCAAAGAATAATTCGAGGTGAACGGATATGCTAGTAAGTCGGCCTTGGATTTGCTGTCTGCTATGGCTCACCCATTATAGTTTGTCGATAAAAGATTGGGTAATGGATGCTGTAAAATTGTTCTTGGTGAACGTTAGCAAGGATCAGAAGTTTTTGCTGCCTGAGGTTGCATTTAAGAGTTTATTTCACAACCTGTTATCAAATGAACATTTGATTTTCTTTACAGGAATTTATAAGTTTGATTTACTCACGACGATGCGATTCACTTGAACAATTGTTGTACCCTCTGAAGGCATGTTATTTAAGGGGACATTCTGGGTTGTCGACCCAAAAAATAGCTCATTTTTATGAATTTTTTTTAAGGAAACTATTGAAGATATCAAAACCGGGTTTTTTTTAATAATTTTATTCATTCTTCGACTACATTGTAGAATTTTATCGAGCCACTCCGGAACCGGTAACTCCCCCCTCCAGGTGTCCAAAGTGGGCCGTGCAGCCGTGCGCGGCCTGCTGGTGGCAGGGTTTTTAGCTTCACCGGTGATCTAAAATGGAAAATGACGTAAGTTTATTAAACTTAAGTGTATTGATCAAAAAGTGGTGGAACACTTTTTCAAAATTCAAAAAAATAACAAAATGGCGGGCAATTGAAAGAAAATGTGAATTTTTCGGCTTTTTTTTTCTCCGTTTTTTTGCTATAACTTTTTAAAAAAAAAAGATAAACGAAATCTGTTCCACCACTTTTTGCACAACATCACAAAGAACAAGTGTGCCAAGTTTCATCGAATTCGCATGCACCGTTTTTTCAAAAAAGCTGCCACCGCCGAAAAATTATTGATTCTGAGATATTTCACTTTGAAGTTTAGAAACGCATTTCGACTTGAAAAAGTTTGCTTTCTCGATGATTTTTTCATGAAATCATTGGGATTTTTTAGAGATTTTAGAGACAAAGGAAGATCAAAAATACCTTCCTCATATAATTCATTCTTAAATTCAAGGCCATAAAACCGAACGCTATTCACACGCTCGATTCATAGCTCGCACCTGCTCTCAGGCTCGTCGGCTTAGTCGGCCGCGCGGCAGGAGGCATGCCTCTCTAATTACCTGTAACTTTTAAACCGCTCAAGATTTCGGTTTGAAATTTTAACAAGTTATTTTTAAAGGGTTATACTATCGATTGAGCAAAAAAAAAAAATCGATTTTCTGACCAGAATGTCCCCTTAAGTTTTATTGCGACCTAGGCTTCACAGAGCGGATAAAAATATATCGGGCTTGTGTCGTCCATTAACTAATGTTTGTCCGTCCGTAGCATAATTCCCATATTTAGAGTAAGTTTAAAATCGTCCAAAGGAACGACCCGCTATTTTTTTAAATAGTGTTATTTAACAATGTTTTCATTTCTAGCTTAGTTTGAGCATAACTATTTGTTTCTGTAGTAATTTAATTAAGCTCATTGTGATTGTCATTCAATATCTTCAGATTCAACGACACCAACAACTTCAGAAAATCTTCGTCACCACTTATTTCAAAATGGTTTGGTCTTCTATCATTCGGATTCTCCTACTTACTGCCGGTAATAATTTCATTATTTGTAATATACTAACGGCACCACTTAAGTAGTGTTTTCCAAAAACTTCAAAATCAAACACACCATAAATTTTCTTCATAGTCATAAACGTTGACAAAGAGCGTCCCTTATCGGGTGAAAAGGGTTAACAAACACTCAAAAGCTCCAGGAAATTAAAAAGAAGAATATGGTTGACATCGGTCATAAAGTCACTTCAATTTTCAATGCAATGCAGATGATAATGACGCAATGTTCAATCTGATGGCTTCAAATAGAAGACAATATCTATCATTGAACTAATCTAGGTATATATGTACATACTGCCAAATAAAGGAGAGATTGTATTTGCCGTTAACACCAAAGCCTGCCATCACAGATTTCCTAAGAGAATGCTGTAATAATGATTATTGCTGTGTGAATGCTGTAAAATCGATCAATTTTTCACCTCCAGGTAACTTCAATAGAATTTTTTTAGAAAAATGGGAACACATCTATTTTCAAACAGGGTTCGTCTAAAGAAAAATTAATAATCTGAAAACAGATATTTTAAACTTGTGTATACTTTAATAACGTTGCTGCCGTTGTTGAAAATAGTTAGTTATGACGCGGTTTATTAATAACATAAAGAAGAAGATAAGCTTATTGGATTTTGTTAGTTTTAAAAGTAATTTTACTAGAAAGAGCTCTTTACAACAAAACAGTAC
This sequence comes from Thereva nobilitata, assembly GCA_963855945.1. Classification (NCBI taxonomy): domain Eukaryota; kingdom Metazoa; phylum Arthropoda; class Insecta; order Diptera; family Therevidae; genus Thereva; species Thereva nobilitata. The sequence goes on from OY979694.1 coordinate 23,337,540, forward strand.
TTCGGTAAACCAGTTTTTCCAGATGATTGGATAACCGCATAATTTTACAATGTTAATGTACCCAAGCCAAGGAAGGTAAACTGAAATCAAAGTAAGAACCAAAGAAATAATCTTAACTAACTAACCTAACTTCTGTGGATTTGATTATAGATGGCCATATTCTAGCAGTTGATATACTTGGTGCAGCTTTGACAAGTAAAATCGAAGATTTTGTAAAAAATATTAGATCCACCACACTTGCCATACTAATTTATAAAGCTCGACGCTGGAATTAGCACGTGGAGCTCACATTAAAAAAAAGGACAACAACGCAGAAGGGGGATAGTTTGGCGGATATAGTTGTAGCAGACGGAAGGATATTGCTTTATTCACATCGAACTTCCCATGGAGAACTGGTAGAGATTGGTGGTGGAAAAGAATACAAGAATCCAAGATTGGAGTCGTACTTTAGTGTCATAGGAAAAGGGAAAAGGAGTACACAATTAAAATATGATATGCAACATATGTTAAAGACTGAAATGTACTAAAATATCGCGATAAAGTTATACTGGAATAATGGGTGTTGGTAAAAAAAATTACGTGATACTCGTACTAGACTGTCTTTAAATAGCTACAGGTATAGGTTAGAATAGGAACTGAAGTATAATTGTGTAAAATTTCCAAATAGATTTAAAGTAAAAATTATTACTAAATTTAGATTTAAAATTAAAAATTATTACTAAATTAATTTTCCCAAAAATATCGTGAAAATTAATTTCCAAATTACAAAAAAAAATTGAATTAAAAGTTATCTGTAGGAAAAAAATTAAATCCTTTCAAACAAATTTAAAAGGCCCTTTATCCCCCATAAAACAAGTTTTCGAAAGCAATTTCAACTCATAAATGTCGGAAAATATGAAACAAAGCCTGCTTTTTCTTCTAAGGGCTCCTAAAAAAAATCTCGCCCCTTACGTAATTGAAAATTTTTAATAGAAAGCTTAGTCCCATCTTACGCCATTATCCATCGCTAATTAGGAAATCTCTTTTTCTGTTAAGGCAATATGCTTGTTCGTGCGTGAAACAAAATAGAAGATAAAACACTCAAGGAACATTTTTGTCTGTTCCCATGTTCACTCCTGCTAGAAGAAAAAAGAAAGAAATAAAACTTTATCAAAATTGTCTTTTGAATACTCCCAAGATGCTAGATTCTCTGGAGTAGAAACAGAAGTTTCTTCAGCTCTGTGTGTGGGGGTGATGATCCATATCATTAAACATTTACGCGAATTTTTTTTCTCAACACCATGGGAAACAAGAGATTTTTTTTTTAAAAAAAATTGTGGATCTATTTTTCTGGTAGCTCTACTCACCAAGGAGTGCTTCCTTGGTAGCGATAAAAATTGAGAAAATTAATTCAGCAAAATTTGTTTAAGGTTGGAAAATTGCTGAAAATGTAATAAAGGGAAATCTTTATGGGAAGTGAAAAGTTTTACAATGTGTAGATGAGTTTCATATGTTTTTATCCTAGCAAAAGTGTGCAAAAAATTCAGGTAGAACTGCATTGTGCAGTGAAAAAATGAATTTTTTTAATACTTTCAGTTCAGCGAGTTAATAAGATATTAGTTTAATTCCAAAATTACTATGAAAGCTAAATTTTTATTTTAAATGTCTAACCACAGCTGTGTACATCCACAGGATCATCTTTGGCTTAAGACCCCATCTCGTGCGGAAGGCCTTTTTACATGCGTAGAACGCTGTGCAGGGTTTCTTTACCCTCTCCTCGATGTCCGACTTCCCGTTGAGTTTTGGGTCCAATATTAAACCCAGAAATTTCATTCTAGAATATAAAGAGGATGTGCTATTCATCGTTACTAACCACAGTAAAGCGGAGATGAAGCCTTCTTATGGTGTGCCTCTATTGGCGTATTTGATTACCATCTCGGTTCCCAAATCCGCTTGTATTACCGTCCAGTTGAACATAGCTACTAGCCATTGCCTAAGGCTTGCTGCTAAGTTTAGGGCTATGAAAGCTGTCGTAAACATACATATACACTAAATCAATAAGAAAATTATATCCATTCTGAGAGTAACACACTCATAGGACTTGCCATCGCACAACAAACTAAAGTCATATATAGTAGTAACACGGCATTGGGTTTTCTTGCTGTCATTGCCTATTTCTTGCAAATAAAATAAATTGTTCTTATTGGACGTAACCAAGGCCGAACTTTTGACTTATTGGTAGAACTGGAAATAAATACATGCATTTCTGTCTATGATTTTAGCGTAAAAAATATTAGCGTCATTCACATCGCTATCATCGAAATTACAGCTTCTAGCAAACTGGTTAAATGGCTTTGATTTCAATTTCAACAGATAATCACCAATGAATTAGCTCTATTTAAATGTCATACAGGCGACTTGACAAATTAACATTGCCTAAATAATAGTCTAATTACCCGTTTACCTAATTACCTAGAGGTGAGCAATCAAAGGTACCTTAAGATGAGCTGGAAAAGTAAATCGGAATGAGTATCGTTCCAATCAAAGTGGTTATTTTCGTAAATCCCCCTTGATTAGTTCTTTCAGTTATACCATCCTTTCCGTACATGACATGTCCTAACGAAACTGTTTCGATCGCTTATTGTCTTATAGCGAAATCCAAAATTAAGAAGTTATCCGAAGTAATTTTCTTGTTACATGAAATATTTATCTGTAAAACGTAAAATGCAAGTAAATGTAAAAAAAACATAGCAGCAATTTTGAGGAGCAAACATAAAATAGGTAAAATGTAGCACAAAATAAGGAATTACAACAAACGTGGGAAATTTATTTGATTCAACATTCCCGTCAAACATCCTCTACATGTGAAGAGATATCATTTTAACTTAACTAATAAGTAGGTTAAGATATTTCCAAGTTAAAATTTTCGTATCACGTTAGTACTGAATTTAAAATCCAAAAGGACTAATTTGTACTCCTTCTTTTGTTAATCCCATGCTGAATGTTGTTTTCAGTTACTGTAGGACAATTTAACAAGAAAATTTATTACCGAAAATGGTTTGTAAATTTTTTAATGTTTGGCCCTAAAATAACCAGCAGCAAACAATAAGAATTGTATCGTAATAATTTGCGGATATTGATTATCCAGGACGATGTACACAGAATCCAGACTATTTGTCATGAAATGCAGACATACAGGGTGTTCCAAACCACCCGTGCAACCCAATTATCTCGGGAAGTTTCGATTGAAAAAAACACATGTTCAATATTTTTTGAAAATCTATCTGACCATACAGAAATTGGAGGGTAACTTTAAAATTTCAAATGGCAACCCCCATTTTTTTCACGGATTCTGATTCTCCGAAGAGAAATATGAAACTTTTATCTGAAATTTTTTTTTATCCGAAGCCCCCTCCGCGCACCCCCAAAAATCATCAAAAATCAAAATTATCCAATGTTGTTCGGAAAGAAAGTATTTATCGAATGGAATGTAATAATATTACTTTTTAATGGTATATTTTTACAGTAAAAATTATTAAAAAAATTACATAAAATATTATTGAAAGAAAGAATCAAATTGATTGAATTAAGTTTTCTTATGGTAACAAAGATTTTTTTTTAATTCAATCATTCATTAAACATTTACATAAAAGATAGATAAGCAATTAATGTAAATATTTTTTATTTGTCGGTAAACACAAATTATCTATGTAACAAGTTCTAATTTCTCTTCAACGTACAAACATTTCACTCTCAATAAAAGCAGCACCTAATGACCCTCAAAGTCATTCCGAAGTTTCCCTCAATTAGATCACGTACATATAGTGATTATTGTCATTTTTTTGTCCTGGAAATGTCGAACCATTTACCTGTAAGTGTTTTTATTGAGTTCGATTACATTTATTTGATTCGTTGATTCGGCAATATTGTGGAGTATTCATAAGTGTTCAAAAAAAATCCAACGAAAAAATTCCTGAAACATTACATATCTTCTTTTAAAAAAAAGGTGTATCCTACCATTGTTGGTTTAAAAAGCGGAAAAAGAAAAAAAATTCTCATCTAATCGAGTTCAATTTCGTTTACCATCCGCAAGATTACACAGGCAATGGCTATTCAAGTATTTTTTTTTCCTGGCTAAACAAAAATTGCTACAACGATTACGTGTGCCTAAACAAATTTTGCATGCGTGTCCTCGTCGACCTTAGAAAGGGGGTCTTGAATTTGCACTTATAAATTTGTCCTAAAAAGAAATAATAAAAAGTTGGACTCAGCAATGTCAGGGACAAAAATTGTGTTGTTCTATGCCCTTAGAAATATTACTTTATGGGCAAACATTATGTTGTTTTTAGGTCGTATGAAAACAAAATAAGTGGCAATCATAAAACTACTTAAGCTATTTTAGTACAATTTAGTCTCAGTTTAAATGTAGGACATTTCACAATTAACCAAGAAACTTTAACAAGAGCAGTTTCAAAACAAATTAAGTCATTCCATAGTTTAACCGAAACAAGAAACGGGTCATGCTTACGTGCTCAAAATCGTACTGGATCACTAGTGAAATAACGCAAGTAATCTACAACGACCTCAATCTGTAGATTAAACTGAAATAAAAGCGATATCATAAAAGTTTTGAACGATGTACTTTATCTATGTGAAAACAAAGGCATTTCTATAGTCTATCGATCCACTAGACCAAAATGACTTTAGCCCTTTCTGCACAATTTCTATTTCCACCTTTCTCTAAGCAAGAAGACATCAATTCCCGGACTGTCTTCAATACATTTCAACCTATGGAATGGATCCCATAATTGGATTGGTTCTTGTTTCTGCGCTCTTTGCTCAAGATAAATTTTTCTTTCTTTGTTAACGTTTTGGTTTGGGATTCCTTTCTGTGAATATTTAGTCGTTGTCGTTATTTTGTTGCCCTTTTTTCAATTTTTTCCCTTTCTTTGTGTGTTCTATAAGAATGCTTCATTAGAGATAACGAATCAAATTTACTAACTAGTATATCTCGTTCATGAATGATAGGAGGATATCTTACCAGTACGACTTCAGATTGGTAGGGCTTTGTTCTTTCGTAATTACTTCAGGATAACTTTTTGGGTTTTTGGGTAATTTATAAGGGATTTTTTTGATGATGCTTAGATGAAAATAATTATCTATTGTCACGTAGTTTCTGGAAGATTAATTTAATTATGTGCGATTATTAAATGATACTACTTAAGAAGTATTTTTTCCGTCATAACGGAAGCTTTTGTATATTGTTGTAGCAATTACATAATTTAACAATTATATTTCAATATATTGCAACTCGATAAATGTAAAGTAACCTTTTATCACCATGTTAAATTTAGACTCAAACCAGCTCTATTTTTTAAACTACAAGCTAAGTACAGCATGTCGAGCTTAAGGGGACATAGCACCTTCAAATTTAATTTTTTTTTTGTTTTTTAATGTAAATTTTTAAATGAAAACGTAGACATATCTTAATGAAACTTTGCACATATGTTTTACTAGTATTTAACTATACAAAAAAATATTTTTTTAATTTTTTTTGGTCCCGCGTCGTCTGCTAGAATTTTTTCAAAAAAAACCCCAAAAAATCACGGCGGGCAGGATTTCCGCTCTCAGAAAAGTCGGACACAAAAACAAAAAAGGGGTTTTAATCAGCATCAAAGCCGCTATAAAATGAACTAAAAAGAAAAAATTTGGTTGAAAAATAACAAAATGGCGGCATTTTTTCAAAAATCAAAATTTTTTGCCATCGAAAACATCCTGTTACTCAAAAAATTGTACGCCGATTTTTTCATCCGTAGTTCATTTTGTACATTAACATGTGTAGATTAACGTGTTAAAATTTTAGAACGATCGAATAATTTTTTTTTTTAATCTTGCCCACCAACTTCAAACACGTTGTTTCAGGAAAATCGCGTTCAAGTTAAAATACAACATTTTTTTTAAAAAACTTTACCAAAATTCAATCTACGACGTCTTTCACTTTTATTTATATTATTAAAAAATATTTCGTAAAGGTTTATTCTAACAAATTCTATCAAAACAAAATTTTAGATTTTTTGAAAAGTTGTAGGTGCTATGTCCCTTAAGCAATACTTTTTTAGTTTGTTTAATTTTTACATCTTTTACAGTTATTTTGTATTTTTCAAAATAATCTTCATTCGTTTACATATTTAACCAGCACGTATCTAATGCATTCTTAGCATCCGATTATAATCTTAAAGAGCTGAATAAGTAAGTAAGGATATCATAGTCCATTTAATGATACCCATTTAGAAGTTTAAATAAACTATGTAATTCTATTCAAATGGTACGTCCACAAAATCCTTGTCTTTCCACAAAATTTTCCTTGCTAATACCCTATGAGCTGGAGCTGCTGAACAAGATTTTACTTCACAATGGTTTCGACCCACTTCTTCAAAATATTTCATTTCCTTTTCCACAAAACTATAGGTCTGTGACGCTGTTCATAACTAACTTAATACCAAATTTAAAGAACTCTTATCTTAAGTTAAATTTTTTATGATACTGATAATTAAACACTTCGCACACCTACTCATTCTTACTACCAAATATTTCCGAGATCCTTCCCTTATCTTCAAGATTAATTCAAGAAAGCTAATTCTGTTTGATCTAGAAAATATCCCTAAGCTTTCTCCCGAAATGAAAATCTGTTGTTTGTTCGCTTGTTAAAACGATCACCACTCTCCAACTAAAGCTATTCTAACTAAAATAAATAATAGGCTAGTGCCGATAGTTTTTTGGAAAAAAAAATTAATAGCAGGGAGGGACCAGCAATGAAATGTCGTTAAGGTCATAACTAAACGAAAAAACAATTTTTAAACTCGAAAAAAGGGGAAATGGTAAAATGGGGATGCTATTTAGGGGTTGAAAACGATTTTTTGCGATTTGCGGTGAAACATGACCTCCTAGTGGAAAATGTTTAATACAAAAGTTGTAGATAATAAAAAGATCTAAAACTTTTGTATTTAACATATTTTGATATAACCTCAATTTTTTGAAGAAAATGGCGGAAAATCGATTTTTCAGTTTTTAATTTTTTTCTCCCGTAAAAATAATTCAATTTACATGAAAATTTGTATGAGTATACCTTGTGTTGCGTTAAATAAGCATAATTTTTTTTTGGTTTGGAAAACGGATAGTTTCCCAGAAATTAACATTTTTCGAAAAAAATACCCTTATCTTGCACGGACAACTTTATTGATGTTTTTTTCGAATTTTGATATTCAATAAGTGCTCATTTAACCATGGAATCGTCTCGTTTGAAATGGTCTATACATTTTGAAACTTTATTTTCATTAAACCGCTTAAAATTAAGAAAACCCGAACACCTGATTTTTCGAATCACGTACATATTTATCGATTTTTTAAATTTTTTTTCAATTTTTTTAATTTTTTCTGTTAATGAGGGATTAAATTTTAATGACAGAACTTACTGTCATATAATATTACTTACATTAATAAACTTAATTACAGAAAGTGTGGCAAAACCATCCTGCAAATTGTAAATAAATAAGAAATAAGAAATAGTCTATTTTCGATGAATGTGAGCGGCTGTTAATTTTTCCATTATTTTGTATTTGTGGTCAAATCTTTGTTTGCTCGACCGAACCAAACTGCTTTGATTTCATACAAATCATTTGGATCATCTTTTTTGGAAATAATACGGTCATATTGTCAATCTATAATTTTTAAATTAATTAAAATAAATAATGTATAAAAAATCTCCCAAAACCATATTGAGTATGATGCTGTAAAAATTTTATTACGAAACTGGAACCATTTACCTAGTCACGGCGTAATTCAATTCAAACGAATTTGTTATTTTATTTCTTATTTATTTAAAATTTTCAGGATGGTTTTGCCACCCTTTATGTAATTAAATTTATTTAAGTTCTGTCATTAAAATTTAATCCCTCATTAACAGAACAAATTAAAAATTTGAAAAAAATTGAAAAAATCGATAAATATGTACGTGATTCGAAAAATCAGGTGTTCGGGTTTTCTTAATTTTAAGCGGTTTAATGAAAATAAAGTTTCAAAATGTATAGACCATTTCAAACTAGATGTTTCCATGGTTAAATGAGCACTTATTGAATATCAAAATTCGAAAAAAACATCAATAAAGTTGTCCGTGCAAGATAAGGATATTTTTTTCGAAAAATGTTAATTTCTGGGAAACTATCCGTTTTCCAAACAAAAAAAAAATCATGCTTATTTAACGCAACACAAGGTATACTCATACAAATTTTCATGTAAATTGAATTATTTTTACGGGAGAAAAAAATTAAAAACTGAAAAATCGATTTTCCGCCATTTTCTTCGAAAAATTGAGGTTATATCAAAATATGTTAAATACAAAAGTTTTAGATCTTTTTATTATCTACAACTTTTGTATTAAACATTTTCCACTAGGAGGTCATGTTTCACCGCAAATCGCAAAAAATCGTTTTCAACCCCTAAATAGCATCCCCATTTTACCATTTCCCCTTTTTTCGAGTTTAAAAATTGTTTTTTCGTTTAGTTATGACCTTAACGACATTTCATTGCTGGTCCCTCCCTGCTATTAATTTATTTTTTTTTCCTCATTTAAATCCGCTTTGGCACTAGCCTATAATGGCCAGACCAGAATTCCCCAAGCTGTCTGAAATGCCATTAATTATTTTCAATCTTGAAATATTTTTTTCAGTGGAATACAAATAAAAACATTTTTACAGAATTATAATTAATTATGTTAAAAAAAATAACTTTTATAGGTCGAGGAATTTACAAAATAAATCCATCATCCCATCACATGTCACTTAAATCTCTTGAGTGATCCTTGAGAATAAATTCTTCCAGTATTTTACCTTAAATTGCACTCATTAATTCAAAGCATCCCTAAAGACGCTCGTTATGTCAATTTGTTATAAGAACATTGTTGTTGTATTGTTATGTGTAACTCAAAGAATCTTGGAATATTTAAATGAAATCCAACGCATACGCAATTTTGTGACGTTGATTGGATAAAACGGATTTTGTTAGAATTTCACCCCACATGGGTTATGATGTATATAAAGGATTATAAATATATTCATTACATACATGTAAGCTAGAGATACATATCGTTCTAATTTATTGTCAAAATCTCTTTAGTATATGGTTCTTGTATATAAATGTAGCGACAATGCTTTAAAAAATTGGGGAAAGATAGTCTTTGGGTTTGCTAGGGGGAAAGTAATAGTGAAGTGCTTCGTCCTGTAAAGGGGAGTTTACACCCCTAACGCTAAGGGGAAGAGCAAATTGAGCTTGTGCAAGCGCTAAGTTCGAAACTGTTTACAACTGTCACACGTAAAATTTTTAACACGGTCGCGAGGGAAAGAATTTAATGATCTGCAAAACCCTTTAGGTAGTTATATTAAATTAATGTGTAGTAAAAAGGATAATTTTATTAGTTTTAAACTTTCAAAAACAACGGTGAGTTCGTTGTTTTTGAAAGCTTAAAACTAATAAAATTATCCTTTTTACTACACATCACATTTCGTTTTTGAAACAAAAATTACTTTTCACTTAGAAGACCGCTGACCACATGCCATCAGAAGTTGCCCGGGCCCTTAAGACATTGTCAGGAAGAAGTACTACTTAATCAACACATTAACAATTTATTTTGATGCAATGAAGCCTTTAGATTGTGTAGTTTAGTGACAATCATCTACACGAAAGTTTACTTGATAAATGTGGTTGAACTAGGTATATATTCAACACTGGTATGCCAAGTGATAATATAACCATGGTGTCCTTAACAAAAACACTGAACGTTTTTATTATTAAGCTCAGAAAAGCTTCTCTAATCGCCATCATCCACAACATTCGTATAATAACTTCATCCTAGAAATATCACTATATCCATTTCATGAAAATATTCTATTACACCCACCCAGCCGATTATTTTATTTATGAAACACCCAATGTATTAAAGCATAAATTCTCGTATAACTAATTTCATGCCACTTAACATTCATTAATGGGAAAATTAATGTGATGCTTTCACAAGCATATCCCTGTAAAGGATTTCAACGTGAAATTGTGTGTCATTCAATCATTTTTTTTTCTCGCTTTTTTTTGTAAAGAGATACAGTATCATGTATGTTAGTCACTCCTAGACTAAGGCGTGTTCATTTGTCAGGAGATTCAAAAGATAACCAGACTTTGCTTTCATGTTCCATGCACATTTAACGACACGTTTTATAAATGGACACAGACGAGTTGTTTTTGTATCCTCGCTGCTTATCTTTTTTAAAGCGATGTCCCTGATATAATAACCTTTGACCTTTTAAAGGGTAAAAATTGAATAATCGTCAAAACATTTTATATCGTCTTCAACGATGACAATATTATCATAAACACAGACTTTTGATAGATTATCCTTTTTGACCTTTTTTTTGGCTTAAATCAATCCAAATCCTTTTATGAGAGAAAATACAACCAAAGTAAAAGCCAAACACACATAAACAAGATCTATCATTCCTTTGACAAAAATCAATTTCCTGCCAGAAAACCCGTATTTTGTATTATATTCCTGATTATTGGCTTTTTTATATTGCCTCAGTTTCATTATTTTCCTTAAGGAAAATTTTTTGTCTCTGCGAAAATCCTATTAGTATCGTTATGCCGCCTTTTATAAGTCGCCTTTTTATGGTCGTCTCCATCTTCGTGGATTTCATTAGGCTGAATCGTTCAGATTGCTCAATTAGCCTTCAAGATTTTATTGATCGTTATAATATTTATCATAAGGAAGAATTTGAATGGTTGTAATTTACACAATGAACATCTGTCGTCTGTACTGTGGCCTAGGAATATTATTCTTTCAATAAATTGTCAGGTTGTAGTAACAGAATATTTATGAAATTACTAATCAAACCATCTTTGTTAAAGTAACTGAAAATATACCAATTGCACTTTATTATAAGGCTGTTTCTATTTTACATATATGGCATAGCCGCTCATTACCAGACGTACTAATTATGTAATATAGTTGTAAATTTCAAATTTATAACTATTCTTTCAGCAAAAAGTAATGAACTTTCCATTGGTATTAATTGTAAAGTGATATTTCATTTGAGTTCAAAATATTATATTCAAGACTGCTAAAACTAATTTTTTTGTAGATCGTACATCTTTAGTTCTGCATCAAGTGAACAAGTTCGAAGATTTTTTTATAGATGACGCCTTAAAATCTGTGATAGAATGTAATCCAAGGTTGAGTGTATAGAAGTTATCTTGTCAAGAAGCTTTGTACAATTGCATCTCCATGAGAAGAAATAGAGGCTCTACTCCAACCAGATCTCTGATGAACAGTTCACATTTCATTATTTATTAGATTGCGTAAAGAGCCCCTACTGCCCAAATTGTAAAAAATGGTTTAGTGATTTTCACCTAGGAAGATATTGAAGAATTATCGTGGGGAGTGCTCTCATATCCACCATTCTCACTAGCTTTGATCTCTGGAAAAGAAAACCTTAAATTGTATTGTTGACGTAAAAATCTTGAATTTTAATTTGAATTAACAAGAAGAAGTTGACTTTTGGAGAGGTCATCTCGTTTTTAATAAGTTAATCCTTGTCACATTCACAAATTACTAAAAATATCAATCATATTGGTCAATTGGGTTATTGGTCAATCATAATAAGGCATTTCCATTTAGATAAACTGGCCTCGATTCCCGAATCCGGCGGATCGGAAGTGAGTGCGGATTTGACACTTATGTCCAAAATGCCGTATGTTTAAGTTGAGATTCCTTAATTTTGTTCTCGGAGATCGTTTACAGGTTGGCATTGCTATACGTTTAGATTCACTATTACACATACACGGCGGATTAGGGAATCGCAAAGTGTCAAATCCGCACTCACTTCCGATCCGCCGGATTCGGGAATCGGGGCCACTTTAAAAATTGTGTTTTAATTCCTCAGGCAAAGGCAACGATATAAGCATGTTATCATTGCTTGTTGATTATTCAGCATGGAGGATTTTTTTTGTTAAACTAACTATAGCTGAAAAATAAAACAAGAGAATGTGCGAACGCTTGCATCAACCAAAAATAAAGTAGTGCATATGGTTAACTAACTTTGAGAATCTCTATCCGGAGGGTCCAATCTCTGTAACTACTGCCAAATAGCAATTACTTCTATTCTCTCCAAAATCATAAAGATGAAATCAACAAAAAGTTTATGGGCTACCTAAAGTCAGACTAAAAAGGTCCACCGGGGACTTTTTAGTCCGTTTGACAGAACATCTCAACCAAAGTGTATGCCCGGTTTGGTTGCTCTAGATATCTCCAAAGCTTTTAATAGAGTTTGGTATACTGCGCTAAACTCCAAGCTATTGGTATTGACTCACTTCCGAAACACTGCATCGAGAGTTTTCTTTCTGGCCGTTCAAACGAGGTAGTATTTGATATGGTCAAATCTTAGTCTCACACATCTCTGCCGGTGTCGTCGCCGTGGCAGCCCTGTCAAAACTTGATCGTTACTATCATGGTAACTTGAATGAGTTCACAAGAAACCAATGGTTGTTGCAATTCGACTAAATTTAAAGTAATGCAATCAGTTGCTTCAGTTTTAAATTATATCCAAGCTAAATATATATTTTTTCAAAATATCTATAATAATTTTCAATAAATTTTCTCACACTAATTATTAATTAAAAATCATTTAATTTTTTCAGGTTGAAAATGTTCGAATGATAGACCGATATAACACGAAAAATCCCATTATTGGAACTTTATATTTGACAGCAACGCACTTAATTTTCGTTGAACCAGAAACGAACAAAGAGACATGGGTAAGTAGGTAGTAGCATACACCAAAGATATTTAGCACGATTTCTCCTTGAAAATTTTTCGTACTTTCCGAAATACATTAATAATAAAGGTCTACAGGGAAAATCGAAAGGAAAACCCAAGGAAGCAAAAAAAACAGCGTCAAGCTGATTTATTATCATAATAGAGCGAACAGTCATGTAAGCCTTCGTGACCTCATACCGGTGTTTCCCCCGTGGTGAATCGATTTTAACGACTACGTTTTATGTCCACGGGATTCTATTTGAAGACTAGTCCAACTGGCGCCTTTTATTGTCGCGACGGATTTTATATGTTTTGGCGTTAATTGTTACTTTTGTGTCTGTTGAGATTTTTTCCATTTGATAAAGCTGGTTGATTTCATTTTGATTTGATTGATCAGAAGGAGCGGTCCCACCAAAAAGTAATTTATACATATATGTTAGCATTGTAATTTTGATATTAGAATGCGTAAATTAAGTTGAATAGGAGCTCAGTAATATCAAACATACTGAGAATAATCCACGTGCAGCTATGAATACTTAAACGAATTTTATGCAGGATTGTAATGTCCACCTACATTAAAATAATTTTCAACCATTACGAAACCTTATCGAGAAATGTTTTATAAATTCATTCATTCCTATTTTCAGCTTGTGTTGCAATCTACGGGGTGTAGCTGTATAACTTTTTATTTTAAATTTATACATATTTAATTATTATCCCCTTCAATATATACTCATCCTTACACACCGGTCCATGAGAATTTTCCAGTGTTCAAAACAGTACCGGAAATCTTCATACTTTCATGCTGCATGCCACTATTTTCACAGCTTTCAACGATCTGAAATCTTGTTCGTTTTAATACAGATTTGACTTTGGAGAACAAATAAAAATCACATGGGGCCAGGTCAGGCCAATAAAGGCCCCCTTACACGAGTGCTCCATTATGGCGGCAGTCCATTGGCCGGCTTCAAAATTAACAGCTTGCAGCCTTCCATGTGAATGAGTGATTGTACATAAATCCTATAGCTCTAGGTCACCAGTTCATCCGAGTTTCCACACACGTGGTTTGGTGTGGCCCGATGACGTTTGGATGGATGGATCGCTCCTGTACGAGGGCCTTAAGGCGGATGGTCTAACACTGGGATGTTATATTTGTTTAAAAAGTTCTTGACAGGCAATGCGGTGTAGGCCGGTGCGTTGTCCTAATGAAAGAACTCATAACTTTTTTTCCACAATTCGGGCCCTTTTTTCTGATATATTCACGGGATTAAGCAAGAACCTCAAGGTAGTAATGATTAACAGATTGGATCAGATTACCGATTTTTTAATACTTTCATTTGTTTTTGACGTACAAGTGAAAGATCTTATACAAACGAAGGCCACGGCCAAGTTAATACGTCTACAGGCACGGGAGAGTCAGCTGTCGTACGACTTTAACATATGTATAGTATCAGTCTCGTTATTTTACAGTCACATCTCGTATATCATTGAGATAGAATTTCCATTCCATTAAAATTATGGAAATTTGCGTTTTTCACAAACATTTCTAGTTTTGTCTTGATTGTTCTTTACAACTTACATTAAATTTATAGATCTAGCGACGAATCTTGATTTCATAGAAGTCGTGATTTTATGCAGCCCAAATAGAAGACGGATTCCCTGTTGAACTTTATCTTTCCATTTATTGGCCCAAAATAGAAGACGGATTCCCTGTTGAACTTTATCTTTACGTTTATTGGCGCTATTAACCAAAGAACCTTTGTATACAAATAGGACTACTAAGTCGTCTTTATATATGACGATGCTAAGTTTTAAGTATCTAACTTGAGATTTATTGTCGCTGAGTTTTTCTAATCTTTGTCTTTTCTTTATTAACACATAAATTTACACTCTTAATACTTTTTTTTGTCAAAAGCAAAGGGTAATGACTTCTTTAAAAAGAATGGTAGAACGTTGAATGAAATGAATGTTGTCTGCAAACGTAAAGCTTTGCTTTGATTTATTTGAATGGTTTTCATTGCTTTATGGTCTCTGTTAAGTTTCACAGCGAAACTGCAATGAGATAGAAAAGACTTTGCCGCGTTTTAGAATTTTCTTGATTTCAAAACTTCTGCTATCATTGTTAACACAATTGTTCTTAAAACACAATAATTTCGTCTGCATACCAGACATTTTGGCCTTATTTTGAAAAAAACTTAAAGATTTGTTATATTTTTGATGAGGTTTACTCCAAGCCCAATTTCCTTCTTCGCTTATCCTAACGTTTATCTTTTTTGAATATGAATAAATCCTAATTGACGGTTAATTAACAAAAAAGAACAGGAACAGAAAATTGCATAAGCAACATAATAACATTGTCGCTTCCACATAGCATTTCATTCAGAAAAATTATGTTAAAAGAAATCCAGTCTCTATACAATTTTCTACTATGAATAACTACTCCCTGAAGACAATCTTTTGAATCACTTTTCTGAGTAACTACTGGCGTAATTTGCTTTCCATCTTAATTAGGGTTTTTAAGCCGCTTTATATTGTTCTATCCTTTCTCCACTATTATACTTTCGCTTGAATAGAATCCTTACAATACGGAAGATTGAAAAAAATCTTTTTTTTTAAATACAATTATATGGGGACATAAAGTGTAACCTCAGTAGAGCATTACAAGTTGCAATTTTGTGACTTTAGCGGCACAAATTAAAAAATATTTTCATTATTGTTTTTTGTTTTGTTTCCAAATTAGCTTTACATACAGTAACTGCCATAGAAAAAGAATTTTCAATATTTAGTATTAAATGTCTCTCTCGTTTCATAAATGCCAATGGATATTGGATATTGACTTTGCTCATCGATGTGAATGGAGATTGGATTTTTTGACTGAAGCACTAAAAGCTTTGGCGGGAATTTTTCGATGTTAAGTACACAGGCTTAAGTACACAAAGGACTAAATATATTGCTTTATGGTCCAAATGGAACTGACGAGTTTTGTAGATAGATATGACGTTTTCACAACTTTTATTTGTTAATTAATAAGAAATATTTATAATACTGACTTCTAAAGACAATATGTAATATTTTATTTTACAGCATTGAATTTAAAATTATTGTTTTTAATTCTCATGCGCAAAGAGCAAAAAAACATCCAAAACTTATCGAGTTTCGTTTTCGAGAATCAGATCTATAGTACTGACAGTAAAAACAATAACAGAAGCATGGAAGCTATTGAATAATGAGATTACATAAATCGTACTTGAACCAGAAATTAGGTATTACGCAATAATTGTTAACCTTACATTCTTAGTTATTAACCTGTATTTATATTAACTTGTTATTGTGTAAGTTTTTTAATTTAAGTTAAGTTATAAAATGTTTCTTAATATTTTTTTGGGTTTTCTCTCGCATTTTAGTTGAGCCTTATTGAAGCAATTATCTGCCGTTTTGATTGATGGTTTTTTTATGTTAAATTCCATTGCTTAACTCTGCAACTTAACCAAAGCATGCATCTCTTCTGTGAATATGGTCTTTAAATATATTTTTAAAGCATTTGACAGGATATTTCACCCTGTTTCAAGTGCAAGACAATGGTATTGATTTATTTCTAAAAAATTTGATTGAAGCGTCAGAGTTTGTCTTCATTATCACTCTCATTTATGCCCAATTTAATCATAGAACGAATTTTTAATTGGCCTCTAAAACGAAATACTGCGAGCACCCACAGACCTACTCATCTGTTTCTATTCTTCAAACTAAACTTGGCTTTTCCACATAAAAGGCATCTCACGCAAAGTGCAAACACACATTTCATCATTAGATATATATCATTAAGAATCTCTCGGGGGATACAGTAAACATGATCTTCTTATTATATTTCAACATAACACCACCTCAGATCATATCATAGCAAAAAGCGTTATTCCCTGATCCTTGAAATTCCGCATAAAAAATCAGCTAAATCAAACAACAATGTTGTGATTAGTACAAAGATAGGGAATGACTTCTTAACAGTGCATGTGATGTCACATGCTTCCAATTAAGCTTGCTGAGCGGTATTTAATTCATGACATATGCAATTGTCGCTACGATAAAAGCATAATTTGAAATACCCACATTAGATTTGGGCTTATCACAGTGCACACATTCACAGAATCATTGCGTATAATTTTTCAATTATCCTAAGAAAGCTTTACGGTAGCATAAGTTCCAACAAAAATTGATAAATGTTATTTACAAATAATAACAAAAGAGGCTTAAAATCTCTTAAGCATAAATTTACATTTACAAATATACGTTCATTTCTCCTTGCTGTCAAAGATCAACTTTCCAAAAATAAATTAACCTTTACCTCAAAGTACTTGAAATACTTCACTCAGAATTTACAATTCTCCAAAGGCTTAGGTTTAGTAAAATATTGACTGTTGAAACAAAATACTTTTAGAGAAATTTAGTTATAACCACAACAGTAAATACTTTGCGTGGGGTTTAAAGGAGAAATACCATAACAAATTCCAAATCTTATGATTTAAAATATGTATCCCAAAAGCCAAGGATTATTTAGCTCAACAAACCATTCATCCTTGTAATGCAGACAAACATCTTATTTAGTAGGAAGGTTTTTCTTCGGAATATCACCTTTCTTAAAATATCAAAATAAAAGCGTAGTTCTTTTTACATAGTATTAGTTATGTAGATATAGCAAAGCTTCTACATAAATTGGACTTAACATACTTCTAGATAGCAACCTTTTAGGGGGAAAGGACAATAAATTAACTTCAACGAGCTTAAATGTACCTTTTCAAATAAGCACTTATACAGGTGTGTAACGAGAAAACTTTTTCGTCTTGTGGGCAGTTTCATTTCTCTTTTATGTCTTTCAAGTCTGTGAGAGTTCCGGGAATTGTTTGAGGAAGGATAGAATTGTTTAAAACAATTGAAAAGAAATAGATAGCAGATATAGCAAAAAATCCAAACCAATTGAAATTCTTGCTCTGTTAATGACAATGTTTAGGGAAGAGAGACACCTCATCGAGAATTAATTAACACGTCCCAGTAGTTCGCCTTATTCCACCTGGTGAGTAACACCTGGGGAAAATCAAATAAAACGCTTAACTTTATTTCAAACGAAAGCACTTTTTTAGGATTTTTAGCGAAGGATAAAGAATAATAATTGAATTATATCTCCACTCCGGCTCTTCAGAAACTCGAGACAAAAAAATTCTCATTTTTGTGCTTTGTGAGTTTCTTGCCTCTAAGAAAGAAATTTCAACTTTAATTTTTGTGCTCTTTAAGATATTTTCCCAAGTGTTCATTCATCCTGTCAAAATGAAAAAGAAAACGCTTAAGGAAACATCACAGGTAAAAAAAAATAAATAAATGGGACGAACCAGTACAGAATTTCAAAGATAAAAGCTTTGTGTTACTAACGTGATCGTGAATTTTGTTACATTATTTCATATATAAAGAGTTGTTTCCCTTCTTGTTTGGCCTAAGAAATTTAATTTACTTTCGTGCGTTACACTTACCTTTCTTTTACCTGTAAATAAATAAGAACGAATTGTGATATGCCAAAAATAAATAAAGTGTTCATCATACTCTCGGGTGAATTGTGATAAATGAACTCAAAAAGAAATAATGAATAACTAAGATTTATCGGTCTACAAGTAAAGAAGGGTTTCTTATTTATTATTAAAATTTATGTTTTTTTTGTTGGTAGGGAAGAGATTCAAGCGGAAGTTTGTTAAAATTAACACGCTCGTCGTATATTGGATATGATGAAACAGATCGTAATGTTCTTTTCGTTTTTATTGAGCAATGAAAGAAATTCTAAATGGCATTTACCAGAATATAAATGTGCATTAATCCTAAGTAGCACAATGTTTAATTTAGCAATATTTCAGTAAAGTAGTTGCCTTAAACCAGATAAAAGAGTAAACATGATCTAGTTTAAATTTAATATTTATGAATAAATCTATCGATTAATTTTTTTTATTTTTCGAAGGCAGACCGGACCCCTAAACTAAAAATTTTAACGTTGCAGAATTCTTGGATGAACTTCTTTAGAAATTAAAGGTGTCGAAGTGTCCAAAATTTGAGAAGTATGTGTGTGTGTGTGTCATTTTTTCCGCACGATCTCGCACGAACCAAAAAGATATCGACTTCGTTGAGGTGCCGATCGAAACGTATTAACCGAAATATGATCTAAAAAGATTTTCATAAAATTCGGTCGAGTCGTTTTTTTGTTTAAATGACGTAAGTGTTTATTGTACCTGCACGATTTTGCGCGAACCAACAATGATACCGACTTCATTAAGGTGCCGATCGTAGCATATTACCGAAGTTACAATCTGAAAAGATTTTCATAAAAATCGGTCGAGCGGTTTCTTTGTTTAGACGACGTAAGTGATTTTTGTACCTGCACGATCTCGCGCGAACCAAAAAAGATATCGTCTTCGTTAAGGTGCCGATCGAAGCGTATTAACCGAAATATGATCTGAAAAGATTTTCATAAATATCGGCAAACGATTTTTTTGTTTGAACGAAGTTCGTGATTTTTGTACCTGCACAATATCGCGCGAACCAAATACGATAGCGACTTCGTTAAAGTTCCGATCGTAGAGTATTACCGAAGTTGTAATCTGATAAGATTTTCATAAAATACCGTCGAGCGGTTTTTTTATTTAAACGACGTACGTGATTTTTGTACCTGCATGATATCGCGCAAATCAAAAATGATATTGTCTTCTTTGAGGTGCCGGTCGAAGCATATTAACGAAAACATGCTCTGCAAAAAATTTCATAACATTCGGTCGAGCCCTTTATTCAGCATTCATCGTACTGGGAAGTTGGTCGTGTGGACCGAAAGGGTCAAACCCACAACCCAACTAGTTGTTAATACTATTTCATTGTTGTAAATTCCCCAGAAAATTGGAAAACTGATTTGTGTGATTTTCACAACCAAAGAGAATTCGACAGAGATCAGAACAAATGGTAGTTAACACTCATTTCAGTGTTTTAAGCTTTATTGCAAAGTTTTCTTAAATGGAAACTCTCTTGCTATTAATTCATTCCATTTAACATCTTTCAATCGTGTTATTTTTTGATGGTGTAGATCAGATTCTCTTCTAATCGAACCAAATTCACATCACGTTAATCGTTCTTATATCAATCACGACTTTACCACCCTTTACGAAACTTCCATCCCTTCCGACTATGATTTTTCTGGTACATTACATGTGCTTCACTTTTCATCACCATTTATAAATATCTTAAAAAATGTCTCGATTTCATTCCATTTCAGCACCGAATCAGTATGAATATTCGGTCCATTAGTTTTTTCCCAAACCATGTAGCAACAAAAAATCGATAATATTGTATATCCGTCTATTCACAAATGGTTTGAAACAGTGATGGATGTAACGATTCCTTAACGATGCTGACGCCAATTCCTACGTCCACCTTACTAACTTTTCACCAAATTACATAAATTTTTCCCGTAATTGTTCCATTAGAGCTAGGCGATCTTTCATGACCGAAATTTTCAGGTTTGTGCTAAATTTACTGATGCTGCATTTGCATCAATTCTTATAGTCGCCATCGTTTTATCCTTAATAATGTCTTAATAAAAACATTTATCTAGTGACCTTTATCTAGGTCTTAACCCTTTGTATTTGACACGTTTTTAGATACAAAATGCGCTAATTCTATGATGTGAAGTGTCACGGGGAATGAGTGAATGAGTATGCGTAAGTGACCAGTGAGTTGTTTGATTTATCAATAATTTCATCAACTCGATCGTCACCGTTTACAAATTTGACCTAGTTGAACGTAATGCTATGTTGTTGATGGTAAGCTTGTCGGCTACTTGTAAAATTCTGTTAACAAAAACTATCTTTACATTATTTCTTCACTAGTAAACAAGTCTCGTCTTTCCGCACTAAAACTAAGGCTTCATTTAAGATATGCTTTCTGTTGGGTATAATCTTCCGGCAAACCAAAATGTAATTTATGTGATAGCGTTGGTAATCATATACTGTCCTTTGATACCGAGGATTTGATTCAACTGAAAAATATTATGTTTATATACGATAGAATTTATGCATACAATAGAGGATTGCGTCCTACGTGCTGCAGTGTCGAGTAATTAAAAAATGCTGTTGATTCTTCGTTTGTTACGTTTACCCAAGTTTGCAATATCGTCCTTAAGGTCAACATTTTCTTTATCTTGTTTCTAATGTACTATTTTTTCATATTATTTCATTTTGATAACAGCGAAAAACCAGCTAAAAGGTCCAATAACAAATAAGATGGTACAATGGCCCTTATTCTGGTTGTCACATCATAGTGAGAGAAATGTCACCTTTAAATATCAAATGAGAAAAATCTCACTTACAAACATCAAGTGAGAATAATTGTCACTGAATTCGCCGTTTCTCGATATCAGTGACAGCTGTAATTCGCCTTATCTCACTGAAATTTTACATTTTTAGAGAACCATAATAGCATTTTTGTCTCACTTCGCAATTGATCACCATAAGTGACAACCAGAATAAGGGCCATACATCATTCGATGAAGATCATGTATCGAAGGCAAAAGAAGGTACAAACAGCTTAAATTCGTTTGGTATCGAAATCTTTCTACTATTGAATTTAAGAAGTTATACTAGAATTTGTTTATATAAATAGTGAAAACTATTACACAGATATCGTAATATTAATAATATTCTATGGCATAAAGTTGCGGACAGTACACCGGAACCGTTTCATAATTTTCTACAAATTATTACTCCAGGGAACCAATTTCATAGTGCTTTAGAAGTAGGGCATGAATAATTAAACGAAAGTTACCTCAAAAACCAGTTGTTCTCATATAGATAAAAAACACGGATCCATAGGGCGAACAGTGAAAACCATATAAAGTTTGGGCACCAGAAAACATCCGTAATTTCGTTATTTGTGCCAATCAGTTTCATTGTTTAACTTTACAAGCTTATAAAAAATTATTTGCGGAAGTTATTGCTGATAATTTTTATTAATTTTATTTTCAAGGTAATTTCAATAACTCATAAAGAAACCAAATTAGCGCTACCTAAATACAACAATTATTGCAATTATTGGCTTGTTAGAAAAGCAAATTTTTTTTTGCTGTTTTCAAGTAATTTTTACATCTATTCTTTAATTGTAAAATGAAATCCAAAAGCCTATTTTAAAATTCAATTAATTTTCAACTACCTTCGTTTGTATTTTATGATTTTGTTTAGCAAAAACAAGCTCTATGTATGTACATAGCTTTTACCTTTTCAAAATAACAAAGATCACAATTAGAGATACACATTGGTTCAATCATAACGAACTGAAAAGTATCACTAGGGGTCCCTTTTCTACATAATTTAATAAATTATTTACAAAGTTGCAAAGCCAAACCATACGGCAAGTCAATTTGTATGTCGATACTTGTACAACAGAAAATACCCCATAAATGCATACCTCAATGATAAAAATATTTGTTTAGGATAGGTGGTAGGCCCCAACAGGATTCCCAATTATCGTGCATTCCGGCACCCTTCACTGGGGCCTTAATAACGTACAGGTGGTGTCGTACTTGTCCATTAGCATATTTGAGTGTCCAGCAACGTGACGGGAAATGTTATCATGCTCACACCCCATTCATACGTAAGGGATGTTATTTTGGTTTTCCTTTGCTTATTTTATCCAAGATGACGATTTTTTTTTTGCAAAAGTCATCCAAAAGTATTCTCATGTTTGACTGTGTGAAAAAAATTAAAGTTTAATTTAAAGCACGATATTCTTTATATCACTATGAAACATTCGTGAAGACGTCTGCAATGTTGCTATTTCTTGACAAAAGTCAAGAGCTCCACAAGTATTGTGAAGGAGCACCTAACTTCAACTCAAAAGAAACGAAATTAAATTATTTCCGGGATAGCAACCGTAGACAAAGGAGTCAGGATGTTTACTCTTAAGCACTTTAAATTAACTCAAGCGCGATAAAATTTCTTACAACTATTTATGGCTGTAAATTTGATTTTTAATTAACTTGCCAGCATGAATCCTTCAGACTGTTACGTCGTGTAAAGTCTTTCTTCAGGCAAGAGATGACTGTGAAATATAAATTACTTGGGGAACAAAACTTGAGGCTTATTGTACATGTAAAGATTTGTGTACACCGCCGCATATTATAGTATGCTAAAAAGCCGAAAATTAATATTATGGAAGTGAATGTGGAATTAATAAAGCTTTTATGGTGTTTCATGAGATTACAAATTTCACGATTTAAGAGGGGTTTCGAAAATATGCTAAAGATGCTTTATAGAGAATGTCAAGTGATGCTTAAAATGGAAAACTTGGTCTTTTGAATTTCTAAAGGTTCTCGTGATGCTTTTTGATTTGAACTGTTAAATTTACATACACTCACGATTCTTTCCATCTTCTGTTTTATGTGAATTGCAAATCACAGGATTATTTTAATATGAAGAGCACTTAATTTAGAATTCTTTTTAGAAATCTTAAAAAATCATTTTAAATAACATTTCATATTTATAAATAAAAACATCAAAATTCGTGAAAAATGTTTTCACATTTTTAGGGAAGTATAGTAGGAAGGACTTAAGATTTAACCAATGACATTCAGGTACCGGGATATATTTCCTATATTAAGTTTCGGAACCTATTCCAAGCCCTTTACTAGAGAAGGTTAAAAAGTACCAGAGGCGGGCTATACCAGCTTGATCAAAAAGTTTTAGGAAAATATTCAGAAAATTAAAATTCATAAAATTGATTTTATCCCCTTCAAAGTAATGTTCATCGACTGCAACACACTTATACCAGCACTTGATTCAATCCTCTAAACATTTTCTATACTCGGTTTTCGGTATGGCCATCAGAACCATCTTCGATTTTTCCATTATCTTGTCGCGGCTGCTGAAGCGCGTTCCCATGAGCTGTTTCTTGAGTTTGTGGAACAGGACTAAGTCGCAGAGAGCCGAATCAGGCTGTAAAATATTATTCGTTCTGTTCTTTGCCAAAAAATAACGAATAACGACGGTGCGTTATCGTGATGCAAAATCGACGATTTGTTTGCCCACAAATCGGGTGGGCATACTCCTTGTTGCCTGTCTGACCTTTTGATAAGAATTCATGATGCACGACATCTTTATAATCCATATTAACCGTAGCATCCGCTTCCTTTTCGACTGAAAAGGAAGTGGTTTTTCGGTCTTGACTTGATGTGTGGATTGCGCGTCATCCTCACAAATCCAGGACTCATCTCCAGTAATATAATGTGTCGTATTCAGATTTGAAAATCATGTCTTTCGTGACGTCAACGTGGTGGTCCCTTGTATGAAATTCTATTCTTTCGACAGCAGCTTTACAGCAGCGGCACATCTCAAACCAAAATTTCTTGAACGGATCCATAAAGTGATGTTCAATAGCCAATCAATGCCAGCTCTGTGATGGTCAATTTGCGGGTTTCGGCCAACATTTCTTTGATTTTATCGATGTTTTCGTCGGTTTTCGGTATCGACGGCCTGCCACTGCATCCGTCATCCACGTGTCACACATAAGCGTTTGTTTGAGTATCGTTGCCGTAATATCGTTGGTGGAAAATTGATTCAATTTTTAAAATCCTAATATATTTGTGTCTGTGACTGAGTTAAGTTGTGCAATATATAAGAAAGCATTATTAGACTAGGAACCTACTATATTGCAAGTAGTTTCTAACATACATAATTATAAGTGTTAAATATCAAGTTTTATATTAAACAAATGTTACATATTATATAAGTTAGGAATTCTCATTAACCTACGGTTTAAGTATCTTTAAAAATATTTTAAAACTACCTATGTATTCTTTATATACATTAAAATAAGTTTTGAAGTTTTTTTTTGAATATATCTAAAACGCGCAGGCAGATAAATACGAAATTACTTCAGGAATACCCGCATCTTACCGACAAATATGCAAGTAATGAGCACACCAACAGATTCTGTATGGGCTTTAGGCATTGCAGATCATGTTTCTCTCGTTCCTTCTACTCCTGTATGTTGCAGAAACAAATCCCCTTTCAATAACTTTGCCGGACATAAACCTAAATTCCCTTAAAAACCCTAAAATTCAAATAAAATACGAACAAATTAAGAAAGAAAAAAGAGGGAAATATTTTTGAAAAAGGAAATAAAACCGCCACAAGCAACTCCGTGCAAAAGCTTTAAAAAATCTTACCAACGGGTATCAGGTTTCGTCCGAAACCCGCCCATGCATTTTCCCAGCCAAAATGCACACTTGCATTTTGCGGTATTACGACTCCCGACTCCAAGGCAAGGCAAATAACGCGAAAAATGTTCAAGGCCTGTCTTATCAGGCGCAAAGTGTATGATTCTCGTCTGGGATATTTCCTGAGTAGATGGATAATTGCTGATCGAACATTTTTTGGCTGTACAGGCGGTGACTTTTTCATGGATGTTGTTTTTGGGTTTTGTTTTCGAACCACGGTGGAAATAATCTTAGAGTGTGGCTTTAACCGTGACCACGGCCGGGTGGTTTATTTTAAAAATAAAATAAAAAGTGTTGGTTGAACCGTCACCACATTGTTATCGAGGCGGTTAATTTAGTTAGAGTTTGGTTCTAATCGTCACCACCGCCGGGTGGTTGTTTACCGAGTCCGGTTAAGTTTTAAGTCGAGAGTGTAGTTCTAACTGTCACCACCGGCGGGTGGTTTGTAAAACGCGGCCGGTTGATTCTACCTAATCAGTACTGTGGCTAGTTACATTAAAAGTTTTGCAAGGACAGTCCAATATTAATCAGTATGGTGGTTGCGTAAATTGTAAGTTTTAAATCCAAAATTAGTACGGTGGATTTGTAAATTAAAAGTTCTAAAATCCAAGGTCAGTACTGTGGCTAGTTACATTAAAAGTTTTGTAAGGACAGTCCAATATTAATCAGTATGGTGGTTGCTTAAATTGTAAGTTTTAAATCCAAAATTAGTACGGTGGATATGTAAATTAAAAGTTCCAAAATCAAAGGTCAGTACTGTGGCGAGTTACATTAAAAGTTTTGTAAGGACAGTCCAATATTAATCAGTATGGTGGTTGCTTAAATTGTAAGTTTTAAATCCAAAATTAGTACGGTGGATATGTAAATTAAAAGTTCCAAAATCCAAGGTCAGTACTGTGGCTAGTTACATTAAAAGTTTTGTAAAGACAATCCCATATTAATCAGTGTGGTGGTTGCGTAAATTGTAAGTTTTAAATCCAAGAAAATTCAAGATTAAAAATTTAAGGTTTTGTTGTTGTAAATTACACGTGTCTGATGGAATAAAATCCCATAATAAAGATTGTTGTTGTTAAAAAACACGTTGTTGATAGAATAAAATCCCATAATAAAGAGTGAAACTCAAGTTGAATGTTTTTGTTGCCAATAACTAACCGTTGGAAACCTTAACAAACCATACATACATATACGTAACATTTTTGGCGCAGCCGGTAGGATCCGAGCGAGCCTACAACTATTGATCGAGTGCTGGACATAGGCACCCTTGTCCTTAAACTCAGACTGAGCCGAGTCTGAGGGCGCAAGATAGATAGAGGCGTTGACCCCGGATCCTATGCGAACAACGAACAGGGTAGAACAACTATAGGTGGTAGAAACCACCCTACCCTGCAACGCACCCAAAGGTGCCACCGGTGGACTTTTGTGGGCTTCATCCCTGCCCAGGATAAAGTCCATAGGGACCAACAAGGGGACGATCTAGTCACAGACGCTCCCCCGACGTGGGACTAAAGGATAGAGTCAACACTCCCAGGAACTCCACCCCCAGGTCTCAGAAGCGAGGCCAACAAGTAACAGGCCGGCGTCCAATCTGTCAACCGACCGGCGCCTCATCATCCAAAACTGTTTGTTTCGAATTGATTCAGGTTAGGCCACTAAAAAGGCCATCGACCGAATTTACATTAATAATCATCGCTCGGGGGTGTACAACCACGGCGCCTCTGCTCCAGGCGGGCACGCGTCCACCCCCATATATTTTCGCCGAGGGACTTATGCGGGCTTCATCCCTGCCCATTAGTTGATGTCGGATACCGAAAACCCAATAGACGACTCCAGTACCAGCGATCCAGAAACGCCAACGCTTATCACAGGCGAAATCAGCGCCACGTCCACTCCAGCACTACAATCAACAGTTCCAGCTCATCAATCAACATCATCAGCTCAACACGTACCCGAAGGTACCCAGTCAACACCGACCGTTTTAAGGTCTCCATCACCCAGTAGGCTCCGAAGCGGGCGAGTAAGACCAGGAATTAGTCAAGTAAGTTTACAATACTATTTAGAAGATTTATTAAAGCAGGCCAGGGAAGGCGAAAAATCTTCGATCCCCCAGTACGACTTCCTCAATAAAGAAGTAGCCAAGAGCAGCGGGCAAAGACTCGCCAAAATAAATCAATTTAAAGAGGCTACAAGGAAGTTCGAACAGGCGATCCAGGATTTTAAAAACTTCCCGGGCCTCCCACCTTTAGAGGATAGGGTAGTAGAGAATTCACAAGAAAGGCAGGGCTTAGATAGTTCCACAGGTAGCGTCAAGGACTCGAGTAAGGGCGAACTCCTACTTAATTGGGTCAGCGTATCCTTTTCAGACTCCGAAAAGGAGTTCATACTAGAAGACTCCGACTCCAAAAATATAAAGCCTTTCAAAATGGCGGACTATACAAAAGTCGCCCGCTTAACCTCTGAATTAGTTCCCATTTTCTCCGGCGGCCCATCCCCCAATATCGTAGTAGAATTACAGACATTTTTAGGATGTTGTCATCGAGCGCTGCAGTGTCTGAGCGACACGGACAAACCAGCCTTTTTACAGATCTACCCCACGAGGCTACGAGGCGAAGCCTACCAATTAATAGCCTCCACTCAACCAGCAACATTTGAAGAGGCTGAAAAGCTTCTTAATCAAACATATTTGCCCCGAGAAACCTACCAGGAACTGGTAAACAAACTAATAACTTTGCGACAATACCCTTTAGAGACCCTGATAGCCTTCACGGCTCGAATTAAGCAGATGTTACAGTCCTGCAAAGAAGCGGCCACCACCAAGTACGGTGCCGCAAGCGCCCACACTGTACAGGCGCAGCTAAATGACTTCGCCAAGGACGCTTTGAAAAGCGGTGTCAATAACCCCTATCTATGTCAATATCTCCTAACTCTGGAAGAACAAACGTTAGATACATTAATCCAAAAGGCGCTAGATATGGAACGCCTGCAACTAACAGTCTTACACCTGCAGCCCAACACAGCCCCTACGGCGTACCCTATTAGTCAACCGGGATCCAACGTTTCACCTCCCGGGTTCCAAATCACACAAGGCATCAATACCCAAGGTAGCACAGGTTGGGCCCCAACACCCGGAACCATACAAGCACCTCAACACATAGCCCCCATACACGCCACCCCTAATAATAACCTCTCACCGCCGCCCATTACACAGCAACACTCCAGCTATCAACCAACCCCGCCCGCTCCACCAGCCGTACAACACTTCGTAAATCAAACTCTGCCACTCGCACAAGAAAGAGTAGCCGTGCAGAGTTCCTATTCCAATAGGCCTCCACAGTCCCAATCCATCGCAAACGTAACTTGCACCTTTTGCCGCCGACGGGGACACACTTACAGTGAGTGCATGAAGCGCAAGAACACTCCGCTCTGCTCACATTGCCAACATTATGGACATGACGTCAGTGAGTGCCGCCGATTTAAGTTTGAACGTAGTCAGACTACGGCCAGAAATGGGCCCCCATTACAGAACACTTACAATAATTACAACAATAGACAACCTCAAAATTACCCTCCAAATTACCCGCCGAATTTTAATAATAGAAACCCTCCAAATTACCCGCCGAATTTTAATAACAGAAACCCACCTGGCAGGGCTGATGACAGTAGAAGGTACCCTCGCCCAGGACCGGGACAACTTAATACCGGCCAATCTAATTCTGGACAAACCAATCCCGGTCCACCCAATAGAACCCCCCGCGTTTACCAGGTAAGCAGGAAGTGCGATTTTTGTGGCCGCCGTAGCCACGTAGTGAGCGAATGCGCTCAGAAGAGGATGTGGGAAGAACGTCACCAGGGAAACGCCGAGCCGTCGAGCCAAAATCCCCTGGCCCGACAACAATAGGTCCATTCACACCCAAGGGTACACCTCAGCCGCCCCGACTCAGAATCCCACAAGTCACCTTACCCTTAGATATCAGCCGTAACGGCAAAGTCAAATTAGTAGTGGATTCTGGCGCTGAGGTAAGCGTCATTAAGCAAAACAAATTAAAACCCGAAGTAGAGATAAACCCCGATGAGAAATGCACTCTCGTAACCCCAGCCGGAACCACCGAAACCATAGGGAGCTGTCACGGAAATTTCGACCTCCCCCCTAAAATCCCCGGCTCTTTCCAGGTAGTAGAGGATACACCAGAATTTTTGAACGACGGACTACTAGGATTCGACTTCATCTTGGATAACTGCAATGTAGAAGGTCCCAATCGAAAGTTGAAGTTCCCTCGAACAGCAACAAACCCTAAAGAGTTTAGCGTTCCATTGACATTCGACGAACATTCGCCCAAAGAACGGGCAGTCGAAGTGAGACACAGTGTGGGCAAAACGCACACTGTCTCTAAGGCCCCTAACAAGGAGGCTGACTGCAAAACCCAACGGTCGACTGACGAAATCGAAACTCAAATGGAACCTACACGAACTAAGATTGAGTTGGGACGGCCGACACGAGTGCCGGGCCGTACCCAACAAATGATCGCAGTTCCGCTAAACCTGAAGGAAGAAATGGTCTGTCTGTCTCAAGAAATAGAACCAGGTGTCTTCCTCTCAAATAGCCTGCTACCCAAGGGGAAGGACACCGTTCCGGTAAGCATTCTCAATAGTACCAATACCGCAGTGCCCATAGCCGCACTTAACCTAACACTGGTCCCAACCAGTACATATGAAATAGTCCCACTTCAATCGATACCGCGGCCAACCGTGGTACAACGATCTACTAAAAATTCGGCCCCTAAGGCCCCTGAAACGTATGCCTGTGAGATCCCTAGCCAAAATGCCATTCGTACATTCTTAAACACAGTCGCTCTATTCCTAATCAATCATTTAATAACAATATGGTCCGCATGTAACCCTAAGTGCGCCGACCAAGCTTTTAGCTCCCAAGGCTTAATCCAAACTAACGGTGCTTGTGAGTACAAGAGCCCCAACGTTGGCCAACAAACTCCATCACCCTCCCCCATAAAAAATAAGAAGAAGGGAACAACTTCCCAAACAAAGGCACCATACACCCCTGCCACAAAATTCCAAAAAAACAAACGATTAGGTACGCAAACCCCAAAGAGCAAGACCGAGGCAAGAATTAACCATATCCGGTTCTCCTCAAACTCCGAGTACACGGTCCCTCAAGACCTCGAAGCCCGCTTAGAACAGATCAAAAGGGAATTGAATCTGGATGAAAACCTAAGCGCGGAAGAAAGACAGTCGATTACCGACCTCTGTTACGAATACCACGATATTTTCTATCTTAAGGGCGATCTCCTCACGCATACAACCGCCATTCAACACGAAATACCTTTAATACGGGACCAGGCACCCATAAACCAGAAAATGTACCGATTGCCAGAAAGTCAGAGGCAAATAATAAATGACCAGCTACAAGAAATGCTGGAAAATGATATAGTACAGCCTAGTAAAAGCCCCTGGAACTCCCCTCTCCTATTAGTTCCCAAGAAGGCAGGCGCAGACGGTGAGAAAAAGTGGCGTGTCGTCGTCGATTTTCGTAAGCTTAACGAAAAAACAATCGGCGACGCCTACCCATTGCCACGCATAGAAGAGATCCTGGACCAACTGGGACACTCGCGTTACTTCACCACTCTTGATCTGGCCAGCGGCTACCACCAAGTTCTGGTCGATCCCAGGGATCAAGATAAAACCGCTTTCAGCACCAATTACGGGCACTACGAGTTCAAACGTATGCCGTTCGGGCTAAAAGGAGCCCCGGCTACGTTCCAAAGACTAATGAACTACGTACTCACCGGCCTGCAAGGCCTAGAATGCTTCGTCTACTTAGATGACATTGTCATCTATGGTAAGAGCTTAGAAGACCACAACCGAAAGCTCAGTAAAGTCTTTAACAAACTGAGGGAGCACAACCTCAAATTGCAGTCCGAAAAGTGCCAATTCCTACGTAAGGAGGTAGTCTACCTAGGGCACATCTGCTCAGAGAAAGGTGCGCTCCCGGACCCCAGGAAAACGGCGTGCGTCCAAGAATTCCCGGAACCACGCACTATACGCCAGGTCCAATCTTTCATCGGACTCGCGAATTACTACAGAAAGTTTATTCCCGACTTCTCAAGAATCGTCCGGCCTCTAACCAATCTTCTCCGTAAGGACGTAAAATTCTCCTGGACTCCCAGATGTCAAGAATCCTTCGACCGAATCAAGGCAGCTCTGGTCAAACCCCCCCTACTCATCTACCCCGACTTCACTAAACCCTTCAATCTGACTACAGATGCCAGTAGTGAAGCCCTTGGGGCCGTAATTTCGCAAGGGGAAGTGGGAAAGGACCAACCCATCGCGTACGCCAGCCGAACCTTGAACAAGGCTGAGCGAAACTATTCCACCATCGAAAAAGAGCTTTTGGCAATAGTCTGGGCCGTGAAGAATTTCAGGTGCTACCTACAAGGTCGCAAATTCACAGTGTATACCGATCACAAGCCGTTGAAAGGAGTTTTCAACGTTAAAGATCCTACAACCCGATTGGTGCGTTTCCACCATAAACTTTCTGAATACGACTATCACATCGAATACAAACCCGGCAAGTACAATACTAATGCCGACGCCCTCAGTCGTATTCCCTGCCCCAACTCAATCCAAGATACTAAGGCTCAACAAACTTTCACTGTCAAGGCAATAGTGCACGCCCCCATGGAACCTCCCCCCGGAGGCCACAATCAAAGATGCAACGCAGTCACCCGTGCCCAAGCACGAGTGAAAAGACCGATTACTACGCCCGGAAAAGAGGCCCAAACGGAGGTAACAGATATAGGCATCGCGCCCGAAGGCGACGGTATAAAACAGTCAGAGAACCAACTCAATTCACCCGAATCCCCAACCGCGCAGCCTCAAGAGGCTGAAACCAATCAAAGGCCCAAAATCACGATAATCACGGACCCCGAAGAGATAACCACCATCTTGAAAGACTATCATGACTCCGCTTTCGGAGGTCATCAAGGCGTGATCAAAACGTACAAACGAATCCGTAGGAAGTACTGGTGGCGCCACATGCTTAGGGATATAGGAAAATATATTCGAAGATGCAGGAAATGTCAGACAAATAAGTCCACACCGGCCCTTAAAATGCCGATGGTAATCACAGACGTGGCCGAAAGACCTTTCGACAAGGTCTACCTAGACATAGTGGGACCATTAGAAACTACCCACTCCGGGAACCTATACATCTTAACATTTCAAGATAACCTAAGCAAATTCCTAGATTGCTATGCTATTCCGAATGCCGAAGCCGAAACAGTAGCACAAATAGTCTTTGACCAAATCATTACCCGCTACGGGATACCCAAAAGTATAGTGACTGATCAAGGTACCAATTTTCTTAGTGGCCTCTTCAAAGGCCTGTGCAAACTCTTGAAAATAAAAAAATTACAAACTTCCGCCTACCACCCCCAATCAAACGGCGCTTTGGAAAGGGCCCACAGGCCCCTAGTGGAATACTTGCGCAGTATCACTGACCAAAACCCCAAAGCCTGGGATCAATACTTACGCACTGCCGCGTTCGTCTATAATAATAGTGTCCATGACAGCACTAAACTAACCCCAATGGACTGTCTTTATGGGTTCTCACCCGACATTCCATCCAACCTGAAGAAAGATCCCGAACCGTTATACAATCACGAAAGCTACTACCACATTCTAAAATATAAACTACAGAAAACATACGCAATAGCCCGACAAAATTTGCTAGCCAGCAAACAGAGATCTAAAGCCCACTACGACCAAACCACCAGATCACACACCTTCCATATCGGCGACCAAGTACTTATTAAAAGCGAAAATCGAAAAGGAAAACTCTCCCCCATCTGGAGAGGCCCCTACCCTGTGGTAGCGATAGCTAGCCCCGTGAACACTAAAGTCAAAATAGGCAACAAGCTTACGGTAGTTCATAATAATCGCCTAAAACCCTTCTACGAGTAACCAACACCTTAATCTATAGTAATATTCTAGTAGAATAATGATTGCTAAGTTACACAGGTACCAACTTCCGACACTCTCTCTTCCCCTTCCCCCAAGCACTCTCACGGGTCGGGTCGACCATTTCTCTTTATATCCTCTGCATTATTGATGTGCGGTATTATGGCATACATAGTAACGGAGTGAAGTACTCAAAACACATAAACATACATGGAGTACATAAAAGCACCCAGTGCGAACTACTCAATAGTCTCACCCACTCACACTTAATGATGCCCTCTGCATCGGTAGCACTTGAGCTGAGGTAACCCGAAGGAATGACCCTAGTGGCAGCCACGATCTCCAAATACCCCTGGCCTGAGGGCTGCCCTACGGGTACATCCACCGCAACCATCTCTTCTTTCTGAAACTAATGTTAAATTCATGTCGCCCTCTTCTTCCTCGCGATTTTTAAAATAGTCATAAAACATGGCTCCACCAAAACTACATAATCCTAAAACCTACAACCAATTTTAATAATGGGGTTTTTAAAACATGCTGGAGGTGCACGGTCACAGTTCACCACCACTAATGGTACTCGCCTTGATCTTCCAACACTTGCATCGCCATCGTTGTTTAGATAGATCAACAATACGATCGTCCAGCCAAAGTGCCCGGTACAATCGCGTCCTCATAAGTAGCTAAACGCGTCTGTGCCAAATTATATATATATATTCACCTCTCCCCACTCCCCAAATCCGCTTTTGTACAAGGAACAATGGTCGGTACAATAATATGTTCTCTTTACTACGGAACGGGTTTCGCCACCACAATTGTTACTATGTTTCCGTGGGTTCCAATCTAATTCATACTCTAAGTAGCTAAATGCGTTGGACTGGAACCACAAACCCAACACCCCCGGAAACCTACACCACCAATACCATTTCAGTAGGGAAATTACCTGTAATCACACATTCTCTCTCTTAGGCTTTTAATTGTTCTTCCATAAAATTCTGCATATCAGATATAGTTTCTTGTTTAGAGTTTCGTGAGCGTCAATGTCTGCAGATTCAAAAAGCTGAATTCAAAAGACGTCGCGTTACACACAGAGCATATACTCCGCGATTTGCGCCTCTCAGAAATTCACTCTCAGACCTCACTCTCACTAGCGCTTTATTGAAGATTGATAAATTCCCCTCTTCGCACCACTATTTACACAACAAGAACACAAAAGAAAAACATAAGACCGAGTTATTATCGATCTCTTGCTAATAGGGAAGCAGCCTAAGATGTCTAGTTGTCTAAACGTTAACACCTAACTCTAACCGAATTAAGGAAGTATCTCCGCATTCACTCCCGAAATGGTCTCAGACCCGCCACAACCCGAACTAGGCCTGCCCTTACCCAAATCTCACTTGCACACGCCCCACGAGGGGATCAATCTCACAAAACACACAACATCTACACAAAAACACTCGTCGCTAATTGCACCTCTCTTCCAGGCCGCCGTCATGGAAACAATTCTACTTGCCCTGGCCTTAACGGCCGCTGCAGTTAACTCAGGCCAAGCGCCTTATACCCTTACCCCGCTGAACAAAACGGGCGTAGTGTTCGAAGAACTTGGCGAAATATGGTTATATCACAACCATTGGAACGTATTCACTGAATTGGACCTCAGCGAATTGGACAATCAAACCCAGCTGGCCGACCATGCGGAACACCTGGCGCTAAGGATATGCCAAGAGGACAATCCCCAACAAGGACTCTGCCAGGACCAGCAAAAACACATCCACTCGGTGATCGAAAACATCCGGAGAAGGACTAACATAATCCGGGAGTTAATAACCCCAGCGCGAAGCAAACGCTCCATCTTTGACGGCGTGGGAATGGGTTTACACTATTTATTCGGTACCATGGATAGCGAAAACGAGCAGGAGGTTTACAGCAAGTTGAACGAATTAGGGAAAAACCAAGCGACCCTACTGGAACTGGAAAAACAACAAATAAGTGTAGTAAACAACACTCTCCAGGAAATACAAAAACCTCTGGTCGCCCTAATGGACAGACAACAACAGATAGCGTATCAGATAAATGAGCTACAAAACATAACGGAAAAGGTAACCCGACTCCAAACGAGGGTCGACATAATAACCAACATCCTCCTACAGGTAATTGAAATAGAATCTCGGCAAAACACCCTGATAGAAGTAGTCATGTTCGCGAAAAATCATAAGGTACATCCCCTTCTTATTTCCCCCAGCAAACTGG
Source organism: Thereva nobilitata (assembly GCA_963855945.1). NCBI lineage: Eukaryota > Metazoa > Arthropoda > Insecta > Diptera > Therevidae > Thereva > Thereva nobilitata. The sequence goes on from OY979694.1 coordinate 23,372,879, forward strand.
CCAATATACAATCCAGTATAACCAGTGCGTGCTCAAACTGTCTGCCGATAGTGTACCAAACTAGTACCATTAACACTTACCTCATGCGAAATAAGTTAGTGGTCAAAGTGAGCCTACCAATCTTTAGCCTTCCCAGAATGAGATACTTCAAAATCTGGTGCTACCCCATTCATGCTCGAGAAGGGCACTCCGTTATTCCTGAGATAGAATACTCTCATTTGGCCGTCCAGTTCGAGACCCAAGTCTTTACCCTCCTAAACTACCCAAACACTCTGCAGATCATTAAAATAACTAATAACCTAAACTCCACCACTTACGTAGGACAGTTGAACACCCCTATAGCACAGGTGATCAACACCCGAGAGTGCGCCCCCAAATTGTTGTTAAACCCCTTAGGTGAAGACGTAGAATGCCCATTAAGGATGCAAGTTCCCCCACAAAATACCATCATCAAGATGGATCGGCCTAATACATGGCTAATTGCGCTTACGAGCCCCCAAGCTATCCAAATATCTTGTGAGGATCAATTTGCAGTCGCCAAAACGGAGGGACCTGGTATCCTAACCATAAACAAGCCCTGTAAGTTGTCAATACAGGACCAAACGCTATACCACCAGGGAGCAGTAGGACAACCCCTGCAAATATTACAACCTCCTTATTTCCCCCTCAGGAACCCCAATATTACGGATACTCTCCTAGCACACGTTCATGCTAAATCCACTGGCGGGGCCGTTAACACAACTCAAGTAATACTCGGGCGAGACGCCTATGATCGCATTCAAAAGAGCGCCAAACCGCTAGACAGTATCCAAGAAGAATTAAATCAACTGCAAAAGGACGGGCTGGCAACCAAGCGCCATACCTGGTCTATGACTTCCCTATCACTGAGTAGCATCGCAGTAGTGATTATAATAGTATACGTACTACTAAAGGCTGTAAGCCCAAGACAAATCCTTCCTGGCCGGCGCCCAGAAACCGAGGAACACGGTTCGGTCCAGCTAACGGAAATACGGACACTAACTCCCTCGCAGGCCACTCATCCTCGAACCCCCAGAAGGCCAAGGGCTCGTTCCCTGACGTTACCTAGAACTATCCAGTTAGTGGGCGAAAGCTCTTAGAAAGATATACAAGGTCCACAAACAAAAGCCTCCCAAAATAATATCACTTGAAAGATTAGTAAGTAAGAACTATTGTGGAAAGGAAAAACAAAGATTAGTAAGTAAGAATTATTGTGGAAAGGAAAAACAAAGATTAGTAAGTAAGAACTATTGTGGAAAGGAAAAACAAAGATTAATAAGTAAGAATTATTGTGGAATGAAAAACAAAGATGAGTAAGTAAGAATTATTGTGGAAAGGAAAAACAAAGATTAGTAAGTAAGAACTATTGTGGAAAGGAAAAACAAAGATTAGGAAATAAGAATTATAAAACTAAAGTGGGCGACAGCCCTCAGGAATGTAGGATATAGATTAGAAAAGAAAAAAAAAAATATGGGCGAAAATCTTTAAATAAAAAGTAAACAGTTACATTAATTAAAATAAACAGACATACATATGTGAGAATTTTAAATGGACAAACATCTTTCGTTTGAGAACTAAAAATAGGTAATAAAAGGGATTTAAGTAATTTTATGAATAGGAAACGTAAGAAACTAAAGAATATTGCATGCCCAAAATAAGCAAGAAAGCAAAGATTAATATCTAAGAATTATTAAAAATAAACCAAATTTTTTTTATTTTACAAAATAAGAAGGAACTTAGGAAAGTAAAAAGCTAGCAAAGAAGAAAGAATTGGGGAAGAGCAAGCGTAGTAGATAAGAATTAAACTAAGGGAAAATATAACAAAAATAAACACCAATAAGAGCGGTAAAAATACCCACCCCCCACACACAAGGCCCTTAAGGCAAGCCACAGCTACGAAACCTGAAAAATATTCAAAGAACACCCAAAAAAAAAAAAAAAAAAAAAAAAAAATTTTTTTTTACAAAAACGCAAACATGCCCGAAGGCCCTTAGAGGTGAAGGCTGAAAGAGAACAAACCTACACAATCTACACCCCAGAGGGGAAATAAAAACATACAATAAGAATAAAGTTCTCTTTATTATCCTTGGGTCTGGGTCGATTATAATTTTTTTTCCCCTTCCCTCTCTCCCTCTCGACTACAATTTTTTTTATTTATTTTTTTTATTATTTATTTTTTTTTATTTTTTTTATTATTTCATTTTTTTATTACTACTTCTTTATTTTAAAGAGGAAAAAGAAGAGAGGAAAGAAAAGGGGAGATAGAGAAGGGAAAAGAAAGAAAACAAATAAAAAGAAGGCCTCACCGGAGCCAGCGACCCTCCCTATAGCGCCCTCGAGCCGCGTCGCAGGTCCGCCGGTAAGCAGCTGACTGTTGGCGGCGATCGTCAGGCCGCTGGGGACAGTCGGGAGAATAATGCGCCCCTCGGCATAAAGGACAAAATAACGTGGGGGGGCTCCAGATACCAGCACCTCTTCCACCCCCTCCTGCTGCTGGTGTACCGCTGGGAACTGCACCCCCGCAACAGTTGCACCTCACTCGGTGGGCAAAGTTGACATAATCGCACTCTGCACACCTCCAGTCTCCAGTCCTCCGTGACAGACCCGAAGCACTTGAGCGGGCCTCACCGCAGCCTTCCGTCGCCACACCCTGCTCTGCCGCCGCCATAAGCGCCTCCCGGCGAGAGACAGCCTCCTCCCTGGACACCAGAATTTCGAGTTGGTCCAGGTATGCCCCCTCTTGGGCCAACCACCTCCGTCGCAGTTCAATTTCGTCAAGAGGATTCATCTAAAATAAAAAACAAAAAAAAGGGGGAGAGAGAAATCAAAAAGATTAAAGGAATAAATCCTGCTGGGGTTTAATCCAGCAAACGGACACAACACCTACCTTAGCACAGTCCACGAAATGGAATGAAGTCCCCCACAGCTACTGGCCAGCAAAGGGACGCCGGCCCCGATAAGAAATCGCCAATTCGGCACAACACAACTGAGCCACTAATCTCTAAGAACAATGCCCGCTCGCTTCGCGCCGCAGCATTGTTCTTCCCGCCGCCCCCAAGGAGTTGTTGCAGAAACAAATCCCCTTTCAATAACTTTGCCGGACATAAACCTAAATTCCCTTAAAAACCCTAAAATTCAAATAAAATACGAACAAATTAAGAAAGAAAAAAGAGGGAAATATTTTTGAAAAAGGAAATAAAACCGCCACAAGCAACTCCGTGCAAAAGCTTTAAAAAATCTTACCAACGGGTATCAGGTTTCGTCCGAAACCCGCCCATGCATTTTCCCAGCCAAAATGCACACTTGCATTTTGCGGTATTACGACTCCCGACTCCAAGGCAAGGCAAATAACGCGAAAAATGTTCAAGGCCTGTCTTATCAGGCGCAAAGTGTATGATTCTCGTCTGGGATATTTCCTGAGTAGATGGATAATTGCTGATCGAACATTTTTTGGCTGTACAGGCGGTGACTTTTTCATGGATGTTGTTTTTGGGTTTTGTTTTCGAACCACGGTGGAAATAATCTTAGAGTGTGGCTTTAACCGTGACCACGGCCGGGTGGTTTATTTTAAAAATAAAATAAAAAGTGTTGGTTGAACCGTCACCACATTGTTATCGAGGCGGTTAATTTAGTTAGAGTTTGGTTCTAATCGTCACCACCGCCGGGTGGTTGTTTACCGAGTCCGGTTAAGTTTTAAGTCGAGAGTGTAGTTCTAACTGTCACCACCGGCGGGTGGTTTGTAAAACGCGGCCGGTTGATTCTACCTAATCAGTACTGTGGCTAGTTACATTAAAAGTTTTGCAAGGACAGTCCAATATTAATCAGTATGGTGGTTGCGTAAATTGTAAGTTTTAAATCCAAAATTAGTACGGTGGATTTGTAAATTAAAAGTTCTAAAATCCAAGGTCAGTACTGTGGCTAGTTACATTAAAAGTTTTGTAAGGACAGTCCAATATTAATCAGTATGGTGGTTGCTTAAATTGTAAGTTTTAAATCCAAAATTAGTACGGTGGATATGTAAATTAAAAGTTCCAAAATCAAAGGTCAGTACTGTGGCGAGTTACATTAAAAGTTTTGTAAGGACAGTCCAATATTAATCAGTATGGTGGTTGCTTAAATTGTAAGTTTTAAATCCAAAATTAGTACGGTGGATATGTAAATTAAAAGTTCCAAAATCCAAGGTCAGTACTGTGGCTAGTTACATTAAAAGTTTTGTAAAGACAATCCCATATTAATCAGTGTGGTGGTTGCGTAAATTGTAAGTTTTAAATCCAAGAAAATTCAAGATTAAAAATTTAAGGTTTTGTTGTTGTAAATTACACGTGTCTGATGGAATAAAATCCCATAATAAAGATTGTTGTTGTTAAAAAACACGTTGTTGATAGAATAAAATCCCATAATAAAGAGTGAAACTCAAGTTGAATGTTTTTGTTGCCAATAACTAACCGTTGGAAACCTTAACAAACCATACATACATATACGTAACATGTATGTCTACGGGATTTGCTCCTATTCTGGCCATTTCATCTGCTCGTTTCCCTCGATATCCACTGAAAAGTGATCCTGTGCCTCCTGATCAAGAAAGAGAGCTCGTTCTGGCAGGTTTCGACCAGCGTAGCAAATGTGTCCTTTTTCATCAACGACTTCCTGTATGACGGTTTCATTTGAGGCAACCTTTTGCCTAATCAGAAATGTTTTAATTTCTGGGGACTGACGGTATATCGACGGAAATAGATCTGGTAAATAAACTAGATGCGCAAACAGTTCAATTTGTAGGTCCTGCTCGTGCCTTTAGTATTCAAAATTTGTGAATAATCCTCTCTGGTAATGATTTTCTATTTTTGAAATAGTCAATTAGGGGAATTTCTCTTATGTTCCAAACTGTATCACCCTTCTAGAAAATAAAAGCTCTTTCTCCTCTTTTGGAGCCAGTCACAATTCGCAATCCACTATTTGGGCGGCTGTTTCATATTCAGGATATAGCAGGGTATTCAAGTTTGGTCTATTTGAACAAAACGCTGCATAACAGGCGAATTGGCTTTTGCTCAGAAGGACATAACCCACCCAATGTAGAAAACTCTCCCATGATTTTCCTTTGGTGTGAAAAAGTGAATCAGTTGGAACTCGTTTCGATTTTATCACATACATATTCTATAATTGAATTGAAATAACATTTTTGTTATATGTATATAATATTTTTAATTCATTGCGAAAACTTTGTTTTTCAGTGAAATTTTTATAAAGGATTGAAATATCACTCATATAGGGTCATCAAGTATACTACAAAATTTTTCTTGAAAAAATGCTTTATAGTGTTAAAACTAGAATTAAGGTCAGAATTATAGGCTAGGTATTCAGACTAAGAAATATCTCTTTGGTGAAATACTACATAAATATAAAAATAACGAAGGAAGTCTCCATCTATTTATAAAGAAATCGTTGGAATATAAATTGCCATTGGTCCTCGTTTTTTTAATAGGAAATCAGAACTTCCTCTAACATTTCCGTGTAGATGAAGGAGTTCCTTTCTGTTGGTACAAATCATTACTAGAATTTCTCCCCCACATTTTCAGAAATATGTATTTTATTGAATACTTTTTGTCTGGCATTCTTTGAGCCAGATATATTTGCATTGCGATAAAATTGTATTTTCATCATGCTTACAATATACGTCGGAATGATTTGCAATTCCCTTGAAAGCCTTGTAGGCACTTGCAGTTCTTTGCAAGTTTCAGATGCATCTTCTATAATAGACTCATGGCAGTTTTAAACCTGTTAGGTAGAACTTTTTAAAATTAATTGTCTAGTTGTCGTATCTTCGAGAGTTGTTGCTTGTAATTTCTTATTCTTATTTATAAATAATTGTCCTCCACACATGTATTACTATTAAGCCTTATGGTAAATTATGAGTGAAACTATTTCATACATTCTAGACATATCAGATTGTCATATTCCTCACAAGTGGAAGGTGTCTGATTTCACATTTTATTCTATTTTGGTTTTTTTATGAAGTTCATCCATATTTGTTGTTAGGTTTTACCATGGTTGAAAATGAATTCTTTTAAATTAACGATTCTCTAACAAAAATTAAATCTGTCCCTCTTTTTGTCACTAGAGTAATGTGGGCGAGAATGCGTTTGTTCAGAAATCTTTCTACCAAGTCTATAAAATCTGGATAGATGTTTTAATCAAGACTATATGAACGGTATTAAAGTTAAAGAAGTCTCTCCGAATTAAGCACTTCGTTGTGAATATATTAAGTTAAGCCATTCCTGGAAATTCGAAGAAAGCTAAATTATTATATGATAAGATGTTGAAAAGTAAGATTTCCAATGCAATAAAAACTTTTAGCCCTTGGCGACTTCCATTAAAAAGAATTTCACGTTATCCACAACCCCTTCTTTTTTTGACAAGGGGAAGGTTTAAAGCAAATCAAAGGCCGATTTATTAACATCTCTGTTCCCTTGAATTATTCTTTATCCGACATTGCCATGCCGTCCCTAAGTATATCGCCCACTTAATGGACGAGATTTTCTTCAGAATTCACAAAGTTTATGGCATCTCAAAGAACTTAACGTTAATAAATTCATCGGCCCTGATAATATTTCCCTTATGGTCCCTAAGAAATATGCCTTAACTTTGATTAAACCTTTTCGCAAACTGTTTGCCATGTCATACTTCACCGAAGTTTAACAAGATTCCTGGAAACTAGCTCGGCACTCTTTCCAAAAAGGTGACTCCCTACCCAATGGCAATTACTTATATTCTCTCCAAAAATTAAGGATATAATTAATAAGAGGCTTATGGAATATCTAGAATTCACCCAAATATAGGCAGACACACTTTAGACAAAACTTACCAGGTATCCTTATTTTCACGCACAGTAATTAAATTAGTCAAATAGAACGATTTTCCGTACTCATATAACATGCAAGAGATACAACATATAATTATCGTTTCATTACCTCCTATAATTTGTTTCGAAAACGATGAACGAATTTCACGGCAAAAGAGAGGGTTTCAAAGAATCATTCATTAATGTTTGGTCGCCATGACTTATTACGTGTGAAATACACGTTTCAGTTAAAAGTACTAATAAAGATTTGTTTAAATTTCAAAATTACTAAACGTACTTCTATTTCTAAAAAAATTCATAAAAATTCACTCATTTTAGGTTCCTCAATGTTTTAGTAAACCTTAATATCACTAGGGCTATTCATACATCGCCAATATGTGATGCTGCACTTGACGATGGTTTGTAGCGGGGACATTCAACAATTTGTCAGCTTTGTGAACGAAACCCTAGAAGGGAACGCTAACGATTACAGTACAGGCCCTCGAAGATCTCAAAGTCTCTCGTTCCATAAAGAGGCTATCCTGGGTTTTCCCTAAGATACCACGGGGTAGACTTGTATGGTGCACGGATGTCTCCAAATACAGAGAGACAGGCGTGGATATCGAGATCTGGTATGAAAAACCCCCGTTTAGTAGAACGTTCAACTTACGCACTCTAGCTAGTGTCTTTCAAGCAGAGCTGTACTGTATTCGCTAGCTCCTATGAAAAGGAGAAATCTAGGCTAACAAGCCGGTTTTTAATCATATGCGACAGCCAAGCAGTAATTAGAGCGATAAAGTCTCATAGGACCAAGAACAAATTCGTTGGGGATTGCCTACGCGCCCTTGATCAGCTAGGCATGAATTCACAGAAATATACTAAACACTGGAGGTACACACCTGCACTAGCCACTAGTACACATCAACTCCAAGCATTTTTAGGCCTTCTCGTAACGAGGCCAGCTAAATTAATGAGGCCCAACAGAAGGTATGTTACGATACTGCGCCTGCAGTTGTGATAAAAAAACTGGTGAAAATATGTACTTTATGCACAATAAAAAGTGTCAAAGACTGTCAAACCTTTTTTTTCGTGAAGAAAAATTTTTAATAGAAGATAAAACCGATCGTGGTCGTGTATACAATTTATCCAATCAATGTTATCACCGCTATTGATTTAGAATACTTAGTAACACCAATAACGGCTTGTTTCTTTCTTTTAGTCAAGCATCTGGACCAAGGAGTACCGCGGCCGTAATGTAAACCTACTGTACTATCCACAGTCCTTATACCTTAGATCTCTGGGCCAAGCGGCTTGAACAGGCTCAGCTTTTTGCCTAAAGATTTGTTGCGATATTCATTAAACTCCGCAATATTCATTAAACTCGACGCAATGTTCAAAAAAATTCCATATTACTCGTTTTGTCGTTTAATTCATCTTTGCTTCAGTTTGCTCCATTTAAACAATCCCCACTTACCATCTTTTTTGTGTTTTTGTTTATATAGCATAAAATATTGTTACGATGTGTTGCAAAAAGATATATGTATGTATATAATATTAAAAAATTCTACTCATGGCTCGTTAAACTCCTTTTGTATCTACAAGATATCCTTCAATATCTTAAAGGGGTTTTTATAGCAGGTCAATAAAGTGATAGATATAAATTCTATATCAAAATGGAATTTTTTCCTTATGCTGTAAGCTCTCAAAAGGATATAAAAATTCTACACGACAAAGCAAACATGAAAAATCAATATCGACAAAAAAAGTATTTCCCTTGTTCCATGTGATCTATTTTAAGGATAAAATGAAAGGATAGGGAAAAACAACAAAAAAACATGTAATTATGACTTACATACAGACATATATGATTATAACCAAAATGTTCTTAAGATAAATTTCTCTGGGTTCCTTTCAACAACAACAGAAAAATCCAAGGAAAAAACATATAAATAAGAAAAATTCCAAAGGATCAAAAAGTGGGTTTGTTTTCTGACGTCTATAATATTAAATATAATTCTGCCCGTATTATAACATAATAACTTCACGTGTATGTCATGAACAGATTTTCTTCACATTTCTCACAAATATGTACGAACGAACCTCTTTTAATCTGCTGGAACTTCACAAACAGCATTAGAGAATGGGCCGCGTGTTTCAGAATTCTAAGAAACGGGTTGGAAATCCCCGAGGGTGGATTCTTTTACGCACACGGTTCGTTGGCTTGACATATTTGTTGTTACATGTTTGTATATTTGGTTTTTTGGCTGGATCAGAATATCTCTTATCGCATCATTTATATGCGCAAACTTTTATTTCCAGTTTGATGGCGTCTTTATGACGTATTGAAATTTAAAACAAATATAATCATAATGTTAAAAAAGAAAAATGTTATCTCATAAACAACTTCTTTTTTCTTCCAAATGTATATATCTTCCCATGAAACAATGAATTGTTTTTGTATATTATGTGCGGATGTAAACTGAGAAAAAGGAGATGTGCATTCAAATCATTCTCGCTTAACCCAACTCCGCTACGGAATTGGATACGGCGAAATCAGCATAGGGGTTAACTCAACTTCCTGGCGTAGTTGACAACGCAATGGTGTCAATTCCGTGAGGAATTGGGAGAAACCCGCCGGAATTCGTTAAATAACATACCCCCGTTGATTTTATGTTATACGCAATTGCATGAAGTACAATAGATGATTAAGAAACGTCGCTGAGCATTTGATTTGAATATTTTTATATTTCGATTAAATTTGAAAAAATTTCATTCAAATTAAAATACTTTTGAAGGGATGTTAAAAATGTTTGAGTCGATAAAATCTGCGGTCCACCAAATGATATCTCTCGATAGGTTCTATTTCCAGCGGGATTCGATAAATCGAAATTTTCTATTACTATAATCACTAAGGGCCGTTTTGCTCACTCGGAGATAAATTTATCTCTGGGTTAATTCCAGGGTTATTCCAAAATTGCATTTGTTCACTGCGAGTTAAGAAATTTACTCGTTTCTGCGCATGTCGGAAATATCTCTGAGTTAGCTTAACCCCGGGAATAGTTAACTCATGAAATCGGCTGGATAAGCCTCTTAACTCAGACTTATCCGCGAGTTATTCTCATTTTTTATTTTTTCACGAGTTTACATGTCATTATTGTAATTGTCAACATAACGCAGTGTGCACAGGAAAACAAACTAATAAAAATGAATCGTTTCGAGAGATTATGGGAACTTTTAGACGACGACGACGAAATGAATTTGGTGGCGGAAGGTCGGCAGTATACAATGCAGGAACGCATTGGATTAGAAAAATGGGACGACGTAGATTTTTTAGATCGTTTTCGTTTGACAAAACACACGGTTGCCCGGGTGCTTCAGCTTATTGAACCATCTCTACGGCATTCGCACGAAAGGTGACATGAAAGAAAAAAAATTAAATGAAATTTATTAATGGTTATTTTTACATTAAAGAATTAAATTCTTCTGTAACTTCGACCCACGCTTTCTGCGCTGCGTTATTGGATACCGAGTCTGCCTTTCGGTACTCTAAAATATGCAACTTACGCAATATGCATTGCAGGAGCAATCTCTCGTCTTCTACTGAATAATGTGCGCATCGGCCACGCTTATTTTCGCAATTACCCTCTTCCGACATTTTTATCGAACGGGATAAAAAAGCGAAAACTTTCAGACAAGTCAAAAAAAGTAATCGTAAACCTAATATTTCGCAAAATAAAGTCATTTGTGTAAATTATAGTCAACTATGAGATAACTTTGAGTTAAAACTGGAAAGTCCTGGAATTTATTCCCCAAGTTATACTCTGAGTATAAAGCCGAGATAAAACGTGAACAAATCGAAATTTTTATTCCTTAGTTTATGCCTTTGGGATAAATTTATGCAGGAGTTAGCTAGCTCCGAGTTAACTCAGGTTTATTCCCCTAGTGAACAAAATGGCCCTAAAAGTATTTTATTAATAGATTTATGTGAATGATAATTTTTTTATGCAAATAAATAACAGAAGACAATAAATTACTATTTCATTTTTATATTTTATAATAAACTTGCTTTGAAAAAACTATTTACAGAAATATTATATACAAAAGTTTTTTTTAAAAATAAGGTGCTTTGACCTTCAAGCTTTCCTGGTGATGATTTTCTTGAAAGGAGATCAACTTTGATGATAGATTTTCATCTGAACCTTCACCATTTCTGCTTTCATTTACCTTTAAAATAAATCAAATATTCAAAAAAACAATTCATATAATATCAAAAAATGTGTATATTGTGCAAAGTAACTTACGATTTGGATATATGGTTAACTTTTCGAAGCTGACCTTGTCCACTTGGCGATGAAATCAATCTTATAACTGATTACGGGAATAAGATTTGCTATTGTGAGTCCATTTAGCAGCTTTATAGGATCTATAGTAATTTTTTGATCTAAAACAAAATATTTGTATATAACAAATTAATGTTTAAAATATAATTGTAAATAGTATTTTAAAAGTCTATCGCATTAAAAAAATATATCTACCTTTAAACGAATTGACAAGCCCTTCAAATTCCATTTAATTAAATATCCCAAGTTTGCCCACCAGCCATCATCAAAATTTGTCTACGCAAATAAAAAAAAGTTTCCACATGTTGCAAATTCTACACACAAGCAGACACATCAATCGTCCTACTTCACAATAATAATCCACTGTTTCACTGTTTAATTTTTCACTTCACTGATTGGAAATTCCACTCGAACCTGGTCTTCGGGATCTTTGCACGGAGTCAACTAACATTTTGAAGAAAAAAAGTTGCACACAGCCACTGTTGATTATATTAGGGGTAGTTACAAATAGCAAACAACCAAAAAAACGTCTACCTCTGCAGGTAATCAGGCGGCGACAGTGACAGTCCCGATAATAAAAAAAACGGCCCAGTTTTTATGACGAGTTGTTTCTTTTAGCTAGATCTTAGTATGCATAAATTATTGTGTCAGCTACAGACTAAAATTTAAACAAATAATACATTTTATTAATTGAAAAAATAAATGCCCTTTCCTCAAACCAACAGCAATAAATTCAACTGCGAAAAGTTTTCAATAGGAACTCCGCCGCGGAATTGACTCAAAAAAACGCATTTTTTTGCTTTAGCATACTTAAGATTGGTATAAAGCATTATTCATTTGGTGAAACTGAACTTACTCCAATTCCTTGGCGGACTTGGTACAATTTTTGTTTTTTTCTCAGTGAAGAAATTTATCCCTCCGATGTGTCAACAATAAATAAAAAACTCCTTGTCCACTTTAGAATCTCATGAATGATCAGATAAAAATCATGTAATTCACAGTACAATAAAATATGTAAAGAAATATTGGAAGGCTTACTGATGATCCATTGTTTATTATACTAAAAATATCTCTTAGTTTCCAGCTCAGTCACACAATCTAGTAAAGCTAACACGAATTATGTGAAACACGTTCATAGATAATTAAATTTAAACACGTTCATTGTACGAAGTTTATACAGAAGATGTCATAATCGTGGCTTAAAGCCTTTGAAACATTATGCACCAACAAACTCCTAGATTAATCTAAACGATTAAATCGTTTCGGTCCGTAAGTAAACTGGTAATGGATTACAGTACCACCTACACGAAGGTACACAGGTATAAGCTTTAGCTCTTGGTTGTTATTTAATGCATGCTGTCCATAACAATATAAATCAATTTGTTATTTTCTGTATCAAAATCTCTTACAGAAGAATCCTTTTATATTTATTATAATTGAAAGCCATTTCTTGCTTTATTGATTTTTTCGAAAGAAAACAATTTCTATCCCATTTATTCGTTTAGTTTTCATACTGTCATACTGTAGTGTATACAAAATTTACTCCTTTTTTCATCAAATTGATAAAATTCTTTTTTCATTGTTGTTTCGTATTTTTAAAATCCATAAAACAATTACTGTTTTTCTAAAAAATTCTAATTATAAGATTTGTCGAAAAAAAAATTATCTATTTATTTTTAACTAAAAATTTATTTATTTTCAATTTAACCATCGCTGATCCAAAGCGACTATAGAAGCAGCTTAACTCAAAGATTTATGGTGGTCTTCTATCGTCTTGAAAGAAAATAACAACATTCCCATTGGTCCATTCTTGTCGCCAAGGACCAAGAAACCTGAAGAAAATGTAAATCAAGAATATGTAATTTAGGTTACTGATCTAATGCTTGGCTATTAACTAAGGAAACAGACAATTACCTTAGATTAACCAAAACTAATAGCCATAGAATATATGTAGTTACACACATAAAACTGGACCGACTACGATGTTTCGCACATGTTGTACGAACCTCTGAAGAAAGATTGAAAAAATGGATGACGTGCCAGAAGATATGCCAAATCTACGTATAACAAACTGAATTGAGTTAGCAAAATTCAGAGATGACTGGGAGCAAAGACTTCAAGAGGTCCGAGTCATTCAAGGACAGTGCACCATTTAAGAAGGAGATAGCAACCTGCAAATTTTTACGGCAATTTGTTTGATAACACACTAATTTAAATGATCTCTTTCAAAAACTTTCCACGACGTTTGTAACAAAAAAATTAATAGCTTTTCTCTCTGCAAGGCGCTTTCACTTCAAACTTACCGCTAGCATAATCGATCACAATCACCAGGTTTTACACGTTGAAAAATGTACAAGGATTCAGATATTTAAGGTCTCAAGATATCATATTGGCCTTAATCCAATAAAACCTCCTGAACTACATTACTCTAAAAACACTATTGAGGCTCATCTGGTGCCGTGCAAATGTAAAAAATAATTTGGTGGAGCATGAGGTTACAGGAAAACGATATTAAAAGTGCTCTATTGCTATGTATTTTTGTAAAAGACTATGATTTGAAAGCGTTGAAAAAGTTTCAGAAGATTCTCGTCACGAAGACCTTAGTAGTCTATTTTTACAATCGAATAACTTTTGATAAACTTTAGCGATTTCATCGTTACAAAGGCAATAATGTATAAAAGATATCGATCATGAAGAAGAAAGGACACTGTGCAACGATGGCAAAGTCTAGATTGATGCTAAATAATATAATTTTCCTCGTGAGAGGTATCATTCACCGAAACGATTGATCCTGTAGACAATTTAAGTAGCTCGGTAAAAACTGTAAAAGCTTCTGACCTTGCTCTATCATTAGTCTACAAGTCGTAAAGTTGTTTTCAGGATAGGCATGTTTTCTAGTAACAATTTATTGCTTGTCACAAACGATAATAAAAATCGTGCTATGGAATACAACTCCGTTGTCAATTCTTTAACTCTTCTTAGCTAGTTTGCTATCCCACATTATACTCAATGATAGAACCGCCGAGAGGGAGGGTCTTAACTCGGCTCTAGCGTTTAACATAAAAAAAGGTATAGTTCAGGCAAATCCATTTATGGGTAACACAGTTTTTAAAACGACAAATGGAACGCTACATGGAAATCCATATGAGTGGGTAAAGAGACTACACAAAATAATCAGAGCGTTTATTTGGACTATGCTTTTATTCTCCCGAAAGTGTTTAGGTAAATTTCGGATGTTTTCAGTTTGAGGATTAATTGTACTCGACATATTGGCCCTTATTCTGGTTGTCACTTATGGTGACAAATGGCGAAGTGAGACAAAAATGATATTATGGTTCTCTAAAAAAGTAACATTTCAGGGAGATAAGGCGAATTACAGTTGTCACTGATATCGAGAAACGGCGAATTCAGTGACAATTGTTCTCACTTGATTTTTTTTTATGTGGAAGACTAGAGCTCAGGGAAAGCCCTTTGTACTGTCGATAATCTATTTTTTTTTGTATAGAGTGCAATGTCGAACAGCAAGCTCTAGTCAATAGATAGTGAAGGGAAAGAGAGAAGTGAAGGAAGGAACTGCCATAACCACTTACTCCCAACCATTTCTTCGCGACTCTGGCATCGGGGCAACGAGAAACAACTCGCTGGAGTGTTATGCCTCCTGAAACGAGTTGAATCGCATCAACCAACCGATGACATGCGCTGGTGGAGCAGGGCAATGCTAGGGGAAGGCTATGACAGGAGGAATGAGGAATGGAAGAAGAAAGAAGGTGGGAAAGGCGAAGGACCGTGGGGCTCTGCCGGGATTCGAACCCGGGACCTCTGGGATGGTAGCTAGGCGCCTTACTCCCTAGACTAGCGAAGCCCCCGAGGACTTGATGTTTGTAAGTGAGATTTTTCTCATTTGATACTGTGACATTTCTCACTATGGTGAAGTGATAACCAGAAATAGGGCCACTGTGCTTACTTAAGAAGTATAAGTTTCGATGATGGATATATGTAGATAATTGAATCAGATTTCATCATTTAAAAAAAGGCTTGAATACAAGTTAAATGCATAATAAAGACAGTATGTAACAGCGAAACCGACCAGAAAATGATAAAAGTTGCAGAATCCATCGCTAAAGGTAACCGTCATACATTAAAGACAGTGTGCACTTGGTGAGAGTGCAAGTGAATTTATCGCTTCAACCTACTGCAAGCCGTACAATATCGTTGAAAAAGTACTGTAGCCCATTCCAATAGAGTGGGTAATTCGAAAGGCATTTTTATATACGGTAATACAATCCCAATAAATCTATCAATACTACCTTCAAGTTTTAATTTTTTCCAGTCTTTGTAAAATAGTTTACATGGTGAGAATCTTAACTCTGACAAAATTAATAGAACAATGTTTGTAGATTGTTGGAAAATTATTGTGTGATTTCATATTTAATTGTTAAAATTTTCTTTGAAATTGAAATTGCTTAATTGTTTTTAAGACAGGCACAAACTTATTGAATAGTCCAATGCGTCTTATAAAGTAATGTTTATGAAAATATGCAAAGAATAAAAATGCAGATAGGGCCTGGTCAAAAATATTAAACTCAGCTTACCATGTTATGTTTTTCATATGATAGTCAATCTTAACTGCTTCTTTACAGTCAATAGAAATTGTATGCCTAATTTACAATAGGCTTTGCTTAACATAATAAATTTATAATTCAACAGGTGAAAATCCAGATACATTGAGACATTCCACAACCATCAAAAACATCCTTAAAGACGAAAATCTTCTAAATGGCGTAGCAGAATTACTAAATAAACTCCAATTACTCGAAACTGATACTTTATACAAATTGTCGAAATTCCGGCAAAGTCAAGCCAACCATCCACACCTAAATTTATACCCAGAATCACTTTGACATAAATCTCTTGAATTGCTCCCTTGTTTTCTTGTCAATCCCTTCGAATGTTGTTTATTTCTTTTACAGGATAGCAGAAAAAATCTTTCGATTTGATTTTGTGAAATTTTTACCTTGTTTGTTTGTTTGTTTTTAAAAAAAAATTGGTGAAGATCCAAAAAAATAAATAAATCAAGTAGAAAACAACAAGCATTTATTTTTAAATCGAAACAACTTGTTTTTGCGTATTTCTGTTCGACAATATTGATTTCACTTCATATCAAATGCCACACCACACCATCATATTACATGCCTCTTAGAAGTATACGTGGGATTTATGGTGAAATTTATTTTCTCTGAATTTTCTATTTTCTACAACCACTACACTTCGTTTGTATAGATTAATAGAATAATGATGGTGGGCAATTAATTGCCTTCAAAATTTCCTTAATAAGAATGTTATTAGCTTTGTTCGTTTACGCCACACGGGATCCCGCGGGCACAAATTTTGCTATTTCTCTCTCACTCCCTCTCATGCAAATACGTCAAAACGTCTCAAATCTCGGGATCCCGTGTGGAGTAAACGAACAAGGCTATTATAAGATTTCGCAAAATTCGAAGGCTAAAAAGCTAACAGAGGGTTTACTCCACGTAATGAGAAATAACCTTAATGAGTTTTCTCATAATTGGCTCTCATTATTCAGAAGCGAGTGAGACTTGAGATATTTTATTATAGGCCTCGTGCCTTTTTGACCTAAAATATTTTAATCTCTCATAGGGAAGCTAGTACCCTAGTTAGTTTATTATTATAATTTTTGAGATATTGTAAGGGTAAGGCGCAGAATATTATAACGATGAATAGTGATAGAGATAGAGTTACATCTATAGCCATCCAGATTGAGAAGAGTGAGAATAAGGTAAGTGAAGCAAATCAATTGAGATTTGTTTCTCACCATACGAGCCCTATACACTTAACGATTATTCTAGGCGATAGTATCTGATAAACCATCTTTCTACGCCATTTCTGTAAAAACAACATCCTCTTATTATGTAAATTACCTTAAATCTGCCTATTTAGGGTGATCAATGGACTACCATGTTATCTTTATTTTCTTGCAGATTTCGAAATAAAAAATATTATAATTTAATACGATCAAATTCAGACTACATGGTAAGAGGAGTAAAAGATTCCTGCGAATTTCTTTTGATTTTGAAAATTTTACCGCTGTTTACGACAACGACTGTTCCACCGAGATAAATAACTTTGTATTTGTTTTCAAAGCTAGTCTTTGTTACAAATTATAGACAAGTCATGCATCAGCCATTGGGTACCGTGATTAACTAACCTCCATTAAACTTTTTCAAAGCATAAAGGAATTTCTCACATACAATTACCTTGGCTTCAATATTTTTTTTTAATTATATTTTCATTTCTCCATTCCTAAAACAAAAATGACGAATACGATTCGGTTGATTTTTTGTACATCCTCGTACTTACATATAAAATTTTCCATCTGCAATAGCTTATTACATTTATTTACACAATGCAAACACGCCAAAAAAATCCAGTTCTCAAAACAGCGATTTTTTTAATAACTTTAAACATGGATGAAAATCAGGACATCTAAACCATGAATCCCTGATTGTGGAAATTATCTCGCAGAAGTAGAAAAATTAATAGCCATCACAACATCAAAAAAATTTAGATCATGTAATGTACATGAATAAAGTTTTCTTTGAAAGTCCTCTGTACTAGGTGCATTCTTAATTAAAATGCTCAAAGCCGTAATTTATGTAAATAAAAATTAAAATTTCCCTTGCCGTTTTTTTAATGTTCCACGACAGTACAGAATAGAACAGATTAAAAAAACACGGCACTTATAACGATATGTTTGTACCAGAACTTCATTTCCCCAAATGCCAATTTACATGGAAATATCTAGAAATAAAAAAATCTAAAGCAACAAATAAATAATAAATTGTACAATAAGAATTTCCTCTTTCAATTTTCTTTAAACAATTTATTATTAACTAGAGAAGTATTAAATTTAGTTTTACCTGTCACCCACTTATTGGATCTTATGTGATTACTTCCACCTAATCTAAGACGCCTCCTAGATACCAAAGCTTCTTATAAATATCAACAAAGACCTGAGGCTGTTTTCCACATTTCAGCACAAAATGACTATAACTATTTTAGATATTGTACGTCAGCACCATTTCCTAAGAAATATTTTCCCATAGGCGAAAACAATGTGCTCCATTGTTTCTAGTAACCTAGTGGCTTTATACAGAACAAAGCACGTAACGATTTCATCTGTGTCCAGTCTTGTTTGGGTTAGATATATCTTAAGGGAGTGAAGGAACACCAACACTGACCTGTGAGCAGTAAAATCAAGCTTGTTATTTTTTTGTTTTCGTTAAGTAATGATTTTTATTTTTACCTCTGGTTAGCTTCGGATTTATCTTTAGGATTAGCAGCTTCTGCTCCTTTTATCTGCCCCTTATATCTCGTTAGTATATCGTCAAAACTAATGTGGCAGTTTATTGGGGGTATACATAAATGGATTTAGTTTGATGGGTTTCAAGAAATCTAATTTGTTAGAAATTTAAGAAGAATAAAACAATTTAAACTATAAATCAAAATCATCGTAATTTAGGTCTGTTGATTAAGGCTGCTCGCACACTGCATCAGAATTTGTACGAATTTGTGCGAATTCTGATGAAATTGTATCGATTTCAACAGAATTCGCACAAATTCGTACAAATTCTGATGCAGTGTGCGAGCAGCCTAAGGATTTCACAAATTCAATATTAAACTTTTTAAGGAAATTAAAGTTATAATAATATTGCTGAGGATATGTTATTTTGACCGGAAGGGTCCCGGCGCACAAAAGTGATGATATAATAAAAAAAAAAT
The DNA here is from genome assembly GCA_963855945.1 of Thereva nobilitata. NCBI lineage: Eukaryota > Metazoa > Arthropoda > Insecta > Diptera > Therevidae > Thereva > Thereva nobilitata. Next base: position 23,391,872 of record OY979694.1, read on the forward strand.
ACGATTATAAAGATCTTAATTTGCTCCGTTTAGTTATGCTATTTTTTTAATTTGATCCCAATTGGAAGACGAAAAAAAAATTGTTAAAAATGTGATACATAGATTCGCGCATAATTACTACAAAAAAGCTTTTATGATAATGCTGAATACACCAGTAATTTGCTCCCGGGTTAATTCAATTTGCTCCGTTCAGAAAATTGCAAATTTCCAAATAATTCATATTAAATCTTAAAATTTTTAGTTTTCCATATACTTTTAAATTACCAAGTTTATAGCAGCAAAATTAAATCGATTTAACTTAAAGTTACGCCAAAATTTCGAATTAACGTATAAACGGGTATACGCAATCGATTTCAACTTACATTTACCTTGTTTATGCGTAAGACGGTTTTAAGCTTAAAATCGGCTTAAGACGAATTGCTTGTATAAACAGATTCGGATTCTCTCTCAAACAATTGAAAATTTACGTTTAAATTAACCTTAATAACTAATCGGAATAGAGTGAGATTATTCTTTTAATGTAAGACCAAAATCAGCCATTTTGAGCACTCCTTACGTATACACAAAATAATTTGTCTTAAGCTGAAATAAATTAAGCTTGAGGAAGCTGAAAATTTTTGGTTTGAGCGATAATTCGAATTACCCCGTTTATAGCATCGACACACGGCAATCAAAATATAACGAAAATTCGTAATTTATAACGAACGCCTTTAACACGAACATGTTAAAATACCTCATTAGCTGCGTTCCATTGGGCGATTCGGAGTACTCCGGAGTACATCACCAATGGAACCCGATTTTTTGATGTCAGAAGTAAATACGAGTAAAACGTAAAAGTGCAGGGGTAGTTAGGAGTACTCCGGAGTACTCGGGAGTAGAAAATATTACCCAATGGAACGCAGCTATTATATTATGACAGTTGTAACAGGTGGTAGTGCAGTGAAAAATGTCAGAGAACGAAAAATAAAAAAAAATTATATCTTTGATACGTTGTTGCCCTAATGGAATCGGAACAAGTAACATTTAATTTTTTAATATAGAAACAAGTAATATTTTTGATTAATAAAACGCAACGGAGAATATAGGCGAAGGGGTATGGAGGGCAAGCATTTCAACTCCCATTCTTTAGCTATGCGCAGATTGGGATTATTATGGGCATATGAAAATTCGTAGTCGATGTCTGTTCACGATGTCGATGGGTGAGGGGTTTAATCCTGAGGCTATGGAGGGAAATTAATTTCATGTCCGATTCATCAGCTATATAAGCGAAGGTTTGGGTTTTTTGTGGGCATAGGAAGATTCTACACATTATATGCAAGAGAAGAGTTCTACACATTATATGCAGATCTTCGTCAAAATCCAGAGAAATTTTCCGATTTTTTACGAATGTCTATAGTAAAGTTGAAATTACTTGTCTCCTTATTGTCAGTTTCCTGGAACCAATATCGAAGCGTCTCACGTTTTGAAAGGGGATGAGACATATCTACCCTCTCAAACCATACCTTTTAAGATCATATCCGTCGAGAAACTTAAACAATATAAAAGAAAATTTTAATAATCGTTCATAAACTGCTAGAAAAGGCATTGAGTATGCATTTGGAATTTTACGAGCTAAATGGCGCATCTTGGGAAAAGATACGAAGTTTGTCCAAAAAAGAGAATTGCTATAATAAGATGTACCTGCTTATTGCATAACGTGATAAGAAAAATGGATGGCTGTACAGTATTTTCAAGAAATGGAACGTTATTACTCCGCAAATTTAATTTCAACTGAGAGCTTTGAGGACATGGCGGAGTACTCCTAACTACCCCTGCACTTTTACGTTTTACTCGTATTTACTTCTGACATCAAAAAATCGGGTTCCATTGGTGATGTACTCCGGAGTACTCCGAATCGCCCAATGGAACGCAGCTAATGAGGTATTTTAACATGTTCGTGTTAAAGGCGTTCGTTATAAATTACGAATTTTCGTTATATTTTGATTGCCGTGTGTCGATGCTATAAACGGGGTAATTCGAATTATCGCTCAAACCAAAAATTTTCAGCTTCCTCAAGCTTAATTTATTTCAGCTTAAGACAAATTATTTTGTGTATATGTAAGGAGTGCTCAAAATGGCTGATTTTGGTCTTACATTAAAAGAATAATCTCACTCTATTCCGATTAGTTATTAAGGTTAATTTAAACGTAAATTTTCAATTGTTTGAGAGAGAATCCGAATCTGTTTATACAAGCAATTCGTCTTAAGCCGATTTTAAGCTTAAAACCGTCTTACGCATAAACAAGGTAAATGTAAGTTGAAATCGATTGCGTATACCCGTTTATACGTTAATTCGAAATTTTGGCGTAACTTTAAGTTAAATCGATTTAATTTTGCTGCTATAAACTTGGTAATTTAAAAGTATATGGAAAACTAAAAATTTTAAGATTTAATATGAATTATTTGGAAATTTGCAATTTTCTGAACGGAGCAAATTGAATTAACCCGGGAGCAAATTACTGGTGTATTCAGCATTATCATAAAAGCTTTTTTGTAGTAATTATGCGCGAATCTATGTATCACATTTTTAACAATTTTTTTTTCGTCTTCCAATTGGGATCAAATTAAAAAAATAGCATAACTAAACGGAGCAAATTAAGATCTTTATAATCGTATTTTTTTTTTATTATATCATCACTTTTGTGCGCCGGGACCCTTCCGGTGTTATTTTGTGCTTGAAAAACAGCTACAGCTGACCAAGAAACTAAACAAATTTCAGATTTGCTTCAATAATTACTTCCATTTTCATATAAGTTATCTTAAGAACCAATGTAGTACTGCAGCAACTATCTGGGCGCAGTATAGCGGAGTGCCTACCTGTGCGATCTCCGTCGAGGCGAGAGCTTTCATAAACTCGAGTTAGAAACTTGCACCACTACCCTAAACTTACTTAAATTTGTTACTAAAGTAAAAGCTAGAGCTATATCCTACCTAAGTCCTAAGTTAATCTTTAAAACTAACAGGCAAGTACAACACTATCCTATAATCTAATTGTGAAAAGGGCAGATATCCAACTAAAGCAGCCGCCCCAACCGTCAGTTGAAAGTACTGGCATTGCAGGGGTGTTTCTCTGATTCTTAAAAAATCTTGAATTTACCTACATTCGACATTAATACTGACTTGGTTATTATATGGATTGCTGTACAAGAGATAGAAGAGAGGCAGCCCGATCGGTGCTAGGCCATATTATTGGAGTCCTGGTAGATAAATCTCCGCCTCTAGAGGGATAAATTCGCGTTCGAAAAACGTATCCCGAATTAGGGAATTATCGCTCTGGCAAAATGACTTCAAATTAGCTTAGCTTATAAAGTGGTCGATCCTATTCGATATTCATTTCATGTATTCGATACAAGCTAATCCCGTCCTTAATCATTTAACTTTTTCCATATAAGAAGGGAATATGTTGAACCAAACGGGGCACCCATAGGTCAAAATTGGTCTGAAAAGACTTGATAGTATATCATCTTAGGTGTCTGCTTTAAAAAGGTTTTTTTGTCATATGAAATAAATGCCTTATTTGGCTTGACTTGCACTTCTATTGAAATACAAGCCGAAACAGGTACTTCACTTCACCAATTTATTTTCTAGTGTTTGTCCAGCATTATTCTAAATTCAAAAGGTTTTCCAGCTCCTCTGCATATTTCGAGAAGCTCTTTTTAGGGAAGTACGGAAAAGGAATGATTCGCATTTTCTAAAATTGATCTTCAACTTCAAAATGATCACTATAACTTTGGTTGTTTCGAAATCATGTTGCAGGAGTGTTAGAATACTTGGTAACTCCAATCATCGGCCATGTCCTGAAAACAATTAAGTCATCACCAGTGCGAAGCGAAGTAACTAAATAAAATAGTCGAATTTACCACAATCTTTTGTAGATAATTTTTGATGTCTTCTTTGAAATCATACTACCACGTAAACTGAAGTCGGGTCATCCTATATCTGACATGTTTGTAAAGTCCCTCGGTCCTCACTTCTCAAAGTCGATCAGACATACGGTAGCGTAGGGTATAGTGGGCTGGGAAATTCCGGCGTATTTTTGATACCAATTTTGACGTGGCATGAATAGTAACCATACCCAACCATCGAACTGATTACAAAAGAATTGTTTTCCCTCTGCCTTTTTGGATATTTACATGTTAATCACTATGTTAAAACATTGGTGTTATTCTCCAGCAGATTTAATGAGCGAAGAAGCAGAGTAGACCGAATCTCAATGGCACTCAATACAACATTAATAGTAATATTCTTCACTATAGTACTCGCCTAATTGCTATTGCTTATGCCTGAAATTGGAAATTGCTACTTAGACGGAACTGAAGAGAAATTGTAGAGAAAGCCACAATTCAAAAAGGGCTGTGGCGCTAATAAAAGAAGAGCACAGATAAGAAAGCATAAAATGGATGGCTAGTAGTTATTTATTATAATGTACTTATTACAGATCAGATCGTTTTGCATTTCTTTATAACCAAGAATATTCTGTAACAATATTTTTTTTTAGATAAGGAACTATTCAATGTCGGTGCTTCGCTTGGATGCTTCCGTGCGTATCTTACAATCTAGCTAAAAATTTTTTTGTGTGTGAGAGACCAGAACTCAGAGATAAGAACCTATCGATGATTCTATCAAATTATAGAGTAAGTGCACTATTGAACAGCATCTTCTATAAAGTAATGAAACTCGTTTTACTACAACGGCTCCCATCCAAAAAGACAATATTTTTTCGTGTTTTCCGGTTATGCTTATGAGATATGGCGGAAGAATAGGGTGTTCTACACCATCAGTTCCGTTATTCGTTCAGTCTCAGTTTCACTTCATCTGTCAGTTCAGTTAATTTTGTGCTGTGTTGCTAGACGATCAGTTGCCTATCAGTTCAGTTGTTAGTTTTGTATTTAGTTGTCATTTTTGAAACAGCAGAGTTTTCGTGGTGATCATAGATGAAGATTGCCTTATTGCTGTAGCGCTATGTTTATCACTAAATAAGCTTAGGAAAAAAAAACAAAGTCAGTCGTCAGTTACTTCTCATTTTAACTGTTAACTGAACTGGGCTCGATGAGATTCCAATGAAGCCTCAGTTCAGTATTCTCTTCAGTTTTTCCAGTCCACATGTCAGTTTAACTGCAGTTGACAACTGAAATGATGGTGTAGAACACCCTTTACTGTGCATTGCACGAAGACTTCAACAATATGACGTACAAAAAGGTGATTCCTAAGCTTATATTTTTTTCACTAAAAATTGCTTAATTGCTTGCTTCAATAGTTAAAGATCATCTAAGAAATAATTATAAGGTACAATTTATATCGTGTAACAACTTGTAATATATGCAACCGTAATCACCATTGAATAAATTAAACACCATTAAAATATGGTGTTAATTATTCATGATATGGAATTAATCAAAAGTTTTCACGGAAACTTTGCCTACCGGCATAACCGGTCGATTTTCGTAGAAAGTTTTATCGTATGCTTCCCCAACTTTGTATTGATTAGTAAGTAACCTTTCCCTCTTTATCTAATTAATTATTTGTCTGATATCATTAATTCCATCTAAGTAATTTCTAGCGCAGATTTTGTTTTAATTAAGAACCGTGCAAAGAATAAATTCGCATTAAATCCACAAGTACTACAGGTAAATATGGGGTCATTTTCTTTTGTATATACTCATTCTTTTAATAATAATAAAATTCTGAAGAAATTTAAAGAGCAATAAAATATACAAATCCCTACAGTAATCCAAGGCGTTCTCAACTTTTGTAACAAGTTTTTTCTGTTTTTTTGTTAAAAAAAATTCAGAAATTATACAAATATACAAACAAAAAAAAGTTTCCCTCTTCATAATTTTGAAATTTAAATTTTGTTTTGCCCCAATTTCTACCACAAACGAACTAAAATTGCAATTTATGAAGCATTTTCAGTATTCATTGCCCCCAAAGTACAATTGTTGGGGCGAAATCTTTCTTTACGTACCGTTTTCGTCTCCTTCTTAGCAAAAATGAAATTTCTGATTATTTGTTTCTTTGGTTGTCAAATGTCGTGACTAGAAAAGCTTGAAAGACTGTAAATGTCTTATACGCCTTTCATTAGTTAAGCCCTTGGGGACAATTTATGTTCTTAACATCAAACCCTCGACTGTCTCAATTTCTTATTTAATTAGTCATGGTTCATTTATGGTATATTTCTGTGGTTTATGTCACATCCCTTAAGAAATTAAAAGGAATATGTGATCAGGATAAATTAACAAGGGTTAAGGTAGTGGGTTAAGTGGCTATACTCGTATATGAATTTTGGTAAAATATGGACTTCAAAAGCATTTCTAAATGTTGGTTCTTAATGTAATTTTTTGCAGAATGGATATAATGTATTACGTGGTCAGTATTATTAATAAAACGACATCATGTGTTTTTCTATTATTTTGCGGGAATATAGGAGTAGGATCATAGCGCAAGAAGATGTATATAAGTTGCCCAAAGAAATTAATAGCTGCAATTAGAAAGATTATTTAAAGCCCCTAAATCATAGACCTTGTCCTCATAACTTGTTAGCAAACAAGTTTTTCTTGATTTATTCATTTATTTATTCATTTCGTGAAAAATAATGATCTAAATAAACATGTAGTTATCATAAGCTACATTTATGGCCTTTAATAAAGTTCTGCAATATATCTTTTCTACAAGTTTTCTTTTATGTGACAGAACGAAGCCTAGGGGTCACCCTTTATACTACCAGTCCAGTAATAAGTTAAGATCGAAAGATTAATAGGAGATAAAAAAGGAATAGTCTAGACTAGAGGGTCCTGGAGGAAGTAACGACCAACCTCTTCAATGTTGTTTGAGTGCCAAATATTAACGGCAGAAGATTGTCACATATCCGAGCTGTTCTATTCATAAACGAACCATTTTACTATAATGTACATGAGAAGCAGGGCTGCAGGCTGTAAGAACGAGCCACATCGGGTGCATGGTCGTGCATTGCAGGAGAAGTATTGCCGCGGAAGGAAGAAAAATTTTATTTCGCTGGAACAGTCGTTATGGTAATATCGAGTAAAATTGTTCACATCTCGCACAATCCTGCGATGTCTTAATGTGTCTATGGTGGAGCAAATGGCTTTATCTCTGATGAATTTTACGGTTTTACACCTTGACCAATATTGCAAAAGCGAGGCCCTAGTACAAATAAGGGAATTGTTTGTATTTAAAACTGGGTTGTAACAGGGATTTTAAGATCATAACCCGTGCGGTTGGTTGAGAGAGTTGCATCTCTTAAGACATACCAGGAACCGTGGTACATATTGGTCTAAAGTCCTTCGGAAAACAACAATAATGTAGCAATGGAAGGTCTATTATCAATTCTCATGTCTCTCGTGTGTTATCGTTATCAGAGGCCGCAATAACCGGGAGATCCTGGTTAGAGCTGAGAGCTGTCGCGCAAAACAGAGGCCGCTGAAGGGTAACTGTTTCCGCCCTATGTCCCATGAGGGATATGCTAATAGGATTTGAGATCTATTTAAAAAGTCTGATTATTGTTTCAACTGTTGCAAAGTTTTTTGGCTTAATTTTTAAATTTTTCATGGATGTGAATAAACCATTTCTGCATGGTCCAACTCTCTCTCTTAAACATTTCCACAAGAAAGTTTGAAGTCTTAAGATTAAATGATTGTGGAGGCTAATTGTGTTTAGAATTTTAGAACACTTTTTACTTCACCAATTTCAGAGCTGCAAGGACAGTAACCCTTACAAGCATCAAAAACCTAGGAAGTATGTACTCTTGGGACTTCTCTCTTTCTAAATCGCATATTTTGTTTATTAGCATGAGAGTGGGCCTTGCCATCCATAATAAGATTGTGAATGAAGGCTTAGTCTTTTCTGAGCCACATGCTCGAATCATGCCCGATCATCTGCTAATTTCGATTGTTACACTAAATAAATTCAATACTCGTTGAATACCTGCAGTTATCTTTGCTGAATGCCAACTGCTGGTATCATCTTCGGGCTGATGCTGAAATATCATGTTCAATGCTCCGTCATGAAGGCCATTGTGATCTTCCCGAACATGACTTTTCAAAATCTTTATATTTATTGAATTTCACGTAGTGATTTTCAAAAGTTTTTCCAATTTTTCGAATATTCCAAAATGTTTTCCTTAGAGAAATTCGGAAAAGAAGGAACCAGAATCTTAAAATCAGGACCAAGAATCTTACAATTCCATATCCAATGTTTGAGATTCAGATATTGTAGTTTAAAATTCAGTCATGATTTCTAAATGTTTGCGTAATTTATAATTTAAAGCAATTAAAATCGCCTTAGCAAATATATCTAACAGCAAAATTCACTTAGGATATTGTTATAATTTATTAATATTAAATTGCCACTTAAAGTACCAACTTAAAAAATTGAGTTACCAGTTGTTTTTGAGTTAATAAAACCGGAGAGCTTTTGTCCGAATATAAATTATTTCCCTCCGAGATATAATTAATGTTCTTCAGTTAAAACAAGGAAGGAAGAATAAATAGCATATTCTTGGGTAGAATATCCCCAGGGTACACTTCGTTATCTCTCGACTGATGAAGGCTTTTCAGTTGAGACAACACCAGACAACCCACGTCGAACCCCTTTTACGCCTCTCCTTAATATGAAAATATCTATAAAAATATACATACATTTTCTTTCATTTAGATTTTCTTAGAAATTTTTCGGTTTGTAAAGGGTGCCGCAAAAATGGACAAAACACGAGAAATACGAAAATTTTTCCAACAAGAGAAAGAAAATCATAGATATTTCCTGTCAGCCTAGAATAAGATTGACTTTGAGGAGGGAAAAGTTTCATTTAAGTAGCTGATAATGACCCAACATCTAACTTATTAATGGCCTGTTAATTTACGAGCGACAACACTGTTGTCTTTTTGTTTTGGTTCGTCACGAAATTTGCCAAGATAAGAAAATGAGTAATTAGCTTGGTAAGGTCATTTCAGAAAATTAGAAGAGATAATGTTATAATTCACACAATTTCCTTGTAAAATATAAACTCTGAAGCATGGGGATATCATAAATTATGGCATCAATTTGGTCTTTGATAACGTTCAAATATAAATAGAATGAAAAATATAACTAAAAGCTCATCTTTCTTGTATAAAAGATTCCATTAAGCTTCACCGACGATGATATATTCATTTCAATCTAACTGTGAAATTTGAATTTGCATACTGTAAAGTATTCGTGTACATCAAAGGTCATCCATAGAACATGTCGTCCCAGAAGAAGAACTCATTAAATGTTCATGGATATGTTTGTAGAAGAGTAACCGGAGTACTCTTTTTTTTATAAATGTGCTTTATATATTTCCCAGTGGGGCTCATAGCTCTGAATTACATGAAATGTCGTTAAAAAATATACCTGTGTTTGCATATCCGTATGCACACGGTGTTTGTTCAACTGAAATTCAGAGTTTTGGGTGCACAGCACAATTTTTTTTTGTTAATGGTGATCACGAGGTTTTTCTGCACTTGACAATGTTTTTTTGTCATTTTTTGAGTAGCTGTAAGTGAATTTGAATGAAATGAATGTAGATGATGATTGTCTCTAATTTAGAATTCTACGATTGCTGAAAATTGTTAACTCTGTGTTCTACTTTGCACAAAAAATAGTTCTCTCGCGACTGGACTGATTCTAATTTTTCTAGCGTTAATAAATGTTGCACGGGGGTGCTTGCAAATTCCCATGAACTGAAATGATGGCACAGTTCCTCTCTTCATCTTATGCTTAAAACTACTACATATTACCTTTGGAGAAAACCCACCTTTCTGATTAGTTTTGACATCTCTTCATCATCATCGCGATGATGTTGTAAATAATTTTAAACTAGATGGCATTCATGCTAAATCCGCTTCATAGTTAAAAAAATAATTTATTTAAAACCATGAAACGCCTTATTGCGATGCGTGGCAAATTAGGACTAACAGGACTGCTCCTGATCTATTGTAAATTATTGTAAATCAACCTTGGAAATATTCAAGTTGCTATTGCGATTTCCTCAAACATTACATGAAAATTTTTGGCTTCTATGATTTCAGTCTAGTTGATCGTCCATTTAATGCTCATCTATCCACTAAGAGTGGCTTAAGCAGATTTCAATACATACTTTCGGTCAACAACGTATAAAAATTTACATATTAGTTTGATTAATTCCTTACACATCTCAGTTATCTGATTTGTTCTTACAATGCTTACTGCAGAAAATAAGATAAAGGACGACACATAGCCACATTGTAGCCGCAAATATAACCTATTTCGAACTAGTCCCAATTCTAAAGAATCAAGGAGCCTCTAACTAGACAATGCTCCGAAATTCTACTATAAATAAAATTTGGGCCTGTAAGGAAACGAAAAGCTTGTATGAAAATGTGTGATAAAATAAATGTAGTAACACATAAAATTGAACAGACGAACCTCTGAAAGAAGGAGGCCGACCAAGAAATAGGTGGATGGGTGACGCTCTAGAAAATAGAGACAACTAGAAGCAGAGACTTCATGGGTTTAAGGCTCCCGACTACCATGCCAGAGGTATGTGGTTCGTAACCTAGGAGCGACATGTTCCTTATTCTTTCCATCCCTTCTACCTAAACAACATTTCATCTTTCTTATCTCTTTTCTGCAAGCGAGGAACCTATAACCTATTCGGTGGTTAGATTTTCAGCGTTTTCCCCGGGTGAAGTAAAAGCTTTCATTTTCCTAGAGATTGATGTTAGACGATATTCGCTTTGGTAGCATTTCGCATAAAAAATGTTTAAATTGTCTATATTTCCTTAGGGTACTCGGTACATAAATTATGATATTTTTTGCAAACCATAGACTATTAGATTACGAATAATTTTTTTAAAACCCAAGAACTGCGTAAAATTGATTCCAAGTTACTGAAGGCTTCCTTTTAGATTATTATCAGTGAAAATAAATTGTAATTGGATGTATCGTCTCTTACACCTACATATCCTCTTCTCCTGTTTATGCGATTGAAACTTCAAAGCAGACTTGCCAAACATTTGCAAACCTCATTAAATCAATATTGTACAACATCAACATCGTCACGTCAATACCTTACACTAAAGTAATTTCGTCCAAGATTACACTCTACTTCAGAAGTTGTAAAATAAATTTAATTACATATACTTTAAATTTTGCCCTAACGATAATATCTTTTATAATTGTGAAAGATAAATATTGTCTTGTAAGGTTCCATCAGAATTTAAATAAGTTTTACATTGTTTTCTCACTTAAAAAGTTTTATAAATGTTTTAGCTAAGAAGTGGCTGTAAACTCATAAATAATGTTAAAGCTCCATCTTCGCCGCTAAAAAAGAAACGAAGTTTTACGGGTTTAAAAACTCCGAATCAAATTCTATTTTATAAGATAAATGCTGCTTGCTTGAAACGTAAATCCCCTTTCTTATATTTTTGCATAAAATATTGGAAATGTCGAAAATAGTGAATGATGAAGCAATTACTCTTCGTAAAATCTTTCTTATATGTATGTATTTTTTTTCATATCGCGATTGATTATTTTGCAAGATACAAACTAATTATTGCAACAAAATAAGTAAGGTTCGTACTTTTCTTAACACTAATATATACCAATTTTTAGAGTTTGTCATTATATATCCTCAACATAAATCTTAACAGAACGGAGTTTATACTCCCTTAAGCTTTGGTTTTATTCTTAAGAAAATCTACATCGTTGCGGGTTGTTAATTATTAAAGTTAAAACCCCCAAGGCCCATTAAAAGGGTACTTTTAGATTTCATTACAGGCTTTTAATTATCTTCCATATTTTCTTTACAGATTCTACTCATGCATATTGGAAGTGTGGACAGATTACCGATAAGCACAACCGGTTCACCATTGCTAATACGCTGCAAAACATTCCTCTCTGTTACATTTGTTATTCCAAAAGATAGTGAATGCCAGGAAGTCTATACAACATTATTAAAGCTCTTTCAACCAGGTATCTTTAAAACAATTATACGTAAAAAAATTGAATTGCAATTTTCATTATTTTTTTTAGTACAAATTAATAAATTATACTGCTTCAATTACTCTCCTGGGAAAGATGATTTTCCAAAATCTTCTGGATGGGATTATTTTAAATTGGAAAATGAATTTAGACGGATGAGAGTTCCTAATGATCAATGGATGTTATGCACATTAAATCAAAATTATGAATTATGCGATACTTATCCGAGGCAAATTTATGTACCATCTGAGACTAATACAGCAATATTAATTGGAAGCTCAAGATTCAGATCAAAAGGGAGATTACCAGCCCTAACATACTTGCATTCAAATAAGGTAAATATAAATTCGTAATAAATATTTGATTATATTCCATACGCAATTTAAAATTTATAGTAATACTTGTTATAACAGTCAAGTCTTCTCATTTTCATTTGTTTACAAATACTCCGATATGCTAATTTATAAATATAATTCCGTTTGATAAATTTTATGAATCTGGTACAAATAGGATTTGTAATAAGATATGGCGAAATAATTTTACTTGATGATAAGAGTAAATAAACAAGTAAGCCCTGTGCTTAACACTAATTGTGTATTAAATTTATATCTGTCAGTCACATTCTCACAAGAAAGTTACCCACAAGACCATTTTATCAGCAAACCATTTCATGTGGGATAAATAAAGATCAATCCCTGATGTAAGATAGAGGGTCATGTACCATGGGCCTTTTTCGATGGGGTTTTATTGCTTTTAGCTTTTATCTCTCTATAATTCCCTTTAAAAGAGTGTAACATTTGGTCGTGTTAATCTTATGTGTTATTATAGTATATTTATATACATACTGGTATTAAATTATGAAGTAGTAATTTGATTAAGGATGGTTATTTAATTGAAAGTTTAGTAACATTTAATTTAAAGGAGTGTTTGAAAGAACTAAGTTCAATTACAATATAAATAAATCACCGGCTTTGGTAGCCTGGCGTCCGACTACCATCCCAGAGGATATCGCCAGACCCAACCAGCTGGGATTGAGAATACCATTCAGTACTTACTATCGTAGCTATGGCAAGGGACAAGCCAGAGAGGTACCACTAGACATACATAACAATACCTTAAAAGGAAGAAACAGCAATACACTTTAGTAAATTTTAATTGGTAGCCAAGCAACGATTACTTAATATTTATACAACACTAGTGATGCAATGCTCCATTTCAGAATTTCATCCGTATTATTATTAGAAATGTAACTTTTTGCATTTTTACCTAAATCAGAATTTAATAATACTTTAACGACCAAGCTCTCAAAAGATAGCATATTCTACTTCGCACTATTTCATTCTTATTCGCCATAATATTTTTCCTGCTCCTTCATCACTATCTTGTCTAAGATATCTTTTTTCTTCACAACTAATTTAATGAAATCCCCTTTATTCAGGCTTCAATATGTCGATGCAGTCAACCTTTATCCGGGTTTAGTGCTAGATGTCTAGAAGATGAGCAAATGCTTGAGGCTATAAGAAAAACAAATCCCAATGTTGATTACATGTATGTGGTCGATACCAGACCAAGGGTAAGTTTTTTTTATTGATTTTTTTAAGTATCCTTAAATGTATTTCACTTACTGTAATCGTTTTTTACCCAACAGATTAATGCCATGGCAAATAGGGCTGCTGGAAAAGGTTACGAAAATGAGGCTTTTTATGAGAACATTAAATTTCAATTTCTGGGAATTGAAAACATTCATGTAATGCGAACAAGCCTACAAAAATTGATTGAAACTTGTGAGCAAAAATCACCTACAATGAGTGCATTTTTAAGTTCTCTAGAATCATCAGGCTGGTTAAAACATATACGGTCAATTCTTGATACTTCAAGGTTATTTTAATATTTTTATTTAGAAAAATATTGTACCAAATTATTTTTGGTTTGTTTTATTTATAGCTTCATTGCAAACGCTGTGGATAAAGGTGTTTCTGTTGTAGTCCACTGCTCAGATGGCTGGGACAGAACTGCACAGGTTTGCTCACTAGCATCATTGATGCTTGATCCTTATTACAGAACCATAAAGGGTTTTCAGGTTAGAGTTATCTTAATTTAATCTATACCAATTATTTTAAACATAATTATTTAGGCTCTAATTGAAAAAGACTGGCTTGCATTTGGACACAAATCTGGTGAACGTAGTGGACATATTCAGACAGATCCTAAAGAGGTAAAACATTACTTTTATAATCTTCATCAAAACTAATTATTTAAAAAAAAATTTAGGTTTCCCCAGTATTCACACAATTTTTAGACAGTACCTGGCAATTAATGAATCAAAGGAACGATGCTTTTGAATTTAACGAAAGATTTTTATTAATCTTGCATGATCATGTACATTCTTGCCAATTTGGTACATTTATTGGTAATTGTGAAAAAGATCGACTTGATCTTAAACTATCTGAAAGAACATATTCACTTTGGGGATATATGGCAAATCATTTGAATGAATATATCAACCCACTATACAGACCAGAAATGGATGAAATTATCAAACCAAATTTAGCTCCACAAAACATCAGGTAACATCATTATAATAAAAAATAATAGTTTATTATGTTTTATACTTAACATAATTAAAAATAATGAATAGGTTTTGGCGTGGTATGTACAGTCGTTTTGAAAGTGGAGTACATCCTAGAGAACCGTTGGGTGATTTATTATTAGCTAGCCGGGATCATTGTACATCACTGGAGGATCATGTACAGCATTTAACAAAGGTATTTTTAATACTTGAATGTGTTGTGTTTTTAAATTGTTATAGGTGTCATTGCAGAGAATTGCAAGCTTCAAAAATCTAATATCAAAATCAGCTAAAAAGTTGCATGATGCTGCACGATTGAAGGAAACATCGAATGTTGAAATTAATGATAACAAGTGAGTTAATCCTTGATACCATATAGCAAAACATTTTGTATATTAAAAGCACGAGTTTTTTTAGCCTTAAAGAATGCCTATTTAAGATAAATTATTCTAATGTCATGAGTTTGTTCCAATAATGCCTAACTGTTAAGGGGACTTTTCGTTTCATAATTGACATAAAATACACTTTTTTTATGAAAAGACTATTATATTTATCGAATTGATTCTTTTTGGGCATTTTTATAAAACATATTAAGAATATAAAAATAAATTGCATTTTTAGTACATCTTGACCACTGCAGAGAGCATCTTCCAAAAGATACTTTTTAAACTGCTCCACAATTTTTGGGCTTCCTGTAACAGATAGAGTACAAATTTCAACGGGATTTTATTCATAAGACTAAATACTAGTAACGAAACCTAAAAAAAATTAATTTTTAATATTTTTATCATTTTATAAACATTTTTCTGAAAAATCCAAAAAAAATCCAAATTTTTTAGGGCAAACTACCCCTGTATAAAAAATAGGAGTGGTAACATAATATTTTTAAAGGTTTAGTTACTAGTATTTTTTATAACGAATCGAATGGTTTTTGGATTATTGAAATCCGTTGAGTAGTTTTCGAGAAAAGTGTGGAGCCAAGTCAAAAAACGTAGCTTTGAGAAAAACGCGTTTTAAGTTTTTGTAACATAATTTTTGCATATAAAACGCTCATAACTAATTTTTTACCTATAACTTTACTTTTTTTCCTATACGAATTTCTTAAAACGGTTTTAGGACAGTATTTCTGTGATGTTAAGGAGCACTTTTATGTAAAAAAAAAATCGAATATTTTGAACTTTTTGAAACGAAAAGTCCCCTTAAGAAAACAAATTTTGTTGTTGCTAACATTTCTAAAAACTTTTTATTTAAAATTGGGAATTTGATTTAAATTGTAAGCAAATTTAATAGATCATATTGGGGCTACGTAGACTAGTCATGATTACTATGTAGTAAAACCGACTTTTAAGAAGAGAGGGGTGAAGGGGCGGGGTGAGTATGCCGCCCCTTCACCTCTCTCTTCTTAAAAATCGGTTTTACTACATAGTAATCATGACTAATCTACGTAGCCCCATTGATTTACACAAATAGCCTACACTGTTATGATAATAATCAAACAATGGTATTGACATATTTATGCCACCTCAGAAACCAATTAAATACAGAGCCAATGTATCTAACATTAAAATCATGCTTACTATCAGCTATCGGTAATAAATTAGCTATTTTATGAGATATTTCTGATGGAAATTTGCGTGTGTGCCATCACTATCCAATGGAAGAAAATGCGTAACTTCTTCTAGGAAATGATGCATTGATAATAACAAATTAATCAATATGTTGTACCATCAGTGCCACCTTTTAGTTACCCTTTTATGCTGGTGTTGAAAAACTGAGTAAACAATATTATTGTATTTATAGTTCAAGGTTAAAAGTTCTTAAATAAACTTTCTTCTTAAATATATTTTATAATTATTTCTTATGAAATAAAATATAAACTATATAGCTTCAATTTATAACAAAACCACGAGATATTTTGGTAATTATTTTTTCTTGAGCGTTAAATTTGTGCCTGCCTCGATTGCTATTAAAATTTAGTTAAACGGTGATCACACAATTCCAACAAAAAAGAGGAATTTTAATTATAGTCTTAATTAAAGTTTATTTATTTGGGCTGAAGATCTGAAAACCGCCTTATCGCGGCTAGATAAGGTGTAAAACCGCGATATCACACTCATCGAATAGCGTCATTTGCTCCTCCTAAACACCCTAAGGGCAACACAAGACTAGATCTCTTGGGACATTTCCTCAGCCTGTAGCTCTCCTTTTCACGGACTCTACAATCTTTTAGTTTTTGTAATAATAAAAATTTTTTCAACTCTATTGTCGCTAGATAGGTAATTAGTTAAGAACAAAATAACCACGGTGGGAACGTAGAATCTTTGGCAAAATTTTAGCGATATTACCACGGCGATTCCCACCAGAATTAAAATTCTCTGTCTCCACAGTAGAACTTCTCTCGCAACACAAGACAGCTGTTGTTACTCATTTTCACAGCCTGTGGTGGCCATCCTTTTTTTTTCCTTTTTTATGTGGCAGTTTTAAATTCAGGAATCACCCTTTGTACCAGTGCGTTTTGTCACGTCATGCAATGTGTAGTAAGGTTAGTACGGTGGATAGAATAGGTTTAGGGTTACCAGGGTTCGGGAGGGTTTTTATGGAGGTGGCGATGAACCGTGCGAGGGTGCAAGGCAGGGGAGCGTTTATTTCGTTGGAGCAGTCACTATGATAGTAATGATACAATTTTGTTAGTGTTGCTATATTCCTACGGTGGCTCAAAGTATCGCTGGTGGAGCAAATGGCATTATCATCGATTAATTTGAAGGCCTTTTTTTGCACTTTATCTAACCACGCTAAGGTGAAGATTTGCCCCAATGAGAAAGCTGTATTGAAGAAGATGCCGAATGTAAGGTTTGTACAACGTCGAATGTAAGGTTTGTACAACATGGGCCGATTGCTGGAGGAGGAATTTGCACCTCTTAAAATGTCACACTTAAGATCATAAGGGATGTGTCGGCCATTAGTTCTACACCATCCACTGACACGGATGGAGAGGTGCTGTTGGAAATAAGACAGTACTTTGTTTTAGAAGTAAGGAAGTCAACACGGTTCTTGCAGACTCGATCGAGAATAAGTTCAATTTCCTTGTTGATGAAGCTGGACACTATCGTCAAGACAGGATCTGGCGCGTACTTGTCCTGCATTATCGAACTGCAATTGGGTTGGGGAGATGTTGGAGTCACCTGTTTTCGGTATGGGCTCAATATAAGCAAGCTTTCAAGAGTTTGGATAAACTCCAGAGAAGTAGATAGGCCATAAAGTTTTCGCAGAGATTTAGCCAGGGGTGAGGCGCATTTCTTTAAGACGACAGGGCGTATATTGTCGGGTCCAGTGCATTTGTTGTCATCGACCTTCGGCACCTATACACCTGGTAAGTCCTGAAGACGACCCTGCAACTGATCTGCGAACTGGCCGTATACCAAAGCTTCACATGCTTATAAGCGACATATTGCACTTTTTTTATATGGAAGAAATCGCCACAGGTCGCTTAGCTACATTTAGCTCCAAGCAAAAGTGACGAAAAGCTGCATATGAAGCTTTACATGTTTATTAGCGACGTATTGCACTTTTTTTTATATGGAACAAATCGTGGCATGCCGCTTTGCTACATTTATCTCCAAGCAATAGTGACGAAAAGCTGCATATGAAGCTTTGGTATACGGCCGGCCTTAAGCTTAAAAGTTTAGAAATTGGTAATAAGGAGTGCCAAGAGTTTTTAGGTTAGCTATTTATTTATTTTGTTATACCTTTTTCAATCAGAACACTTACTGGAATAGCCTGTGTAGTAATAAGTATTAGGAACTAACCAAATTATAAATTTTACTTACAATCAAAATTTATATTAACGCGAGTATTTTTTGTTTCTTGCAGGTACAATTACGACAGAAAAATGAGCGAACTGTCCTCGGCGGATGATGATCATCCCCTGAAATCGACAGAAGTTTCACTTTCGAGTTTATCCGTAAAATTTCACAAGAATTTTTTTTATAACGTTATCAAATAAGTTAACATATAATTACTTGTAGGTGTCGGAAGTGTCAGATCCAAATAAATTGGCTGAAGAGATAAGCTCAGTGGCAGTAGATTGGAAATCTTTCAGAAATGTGATGGCTTGTGCATGTTCAACTCCTTTTGATCAATTTAGCAGAAAGGTGAAGAATTATAAAAAACAACGAAAAAAATTTATAATTTACATTTTATTATTATTCAGAGTCATTGTTGGAAATGCGGAAATATATTTTGTCCTCGATGTATAGACAGGACTATACCCCTCCCTGGGCATAACAGCGGGAAACCAGTACCAGTTTGCAGGACTTGCTTTGGTATAATACAGAAAGCCAGTCCTTAAATCCATAAAACAGGGTAATATTAAATTCAAAAATAATCAAACATCAACCGAGTCTTTAAAATAAGGCCAATCATCTCTGTGTGCGACTGCTCTCATACTATTTTATACTAAGTTTTCTTCCAAGTGATTAAGGACATTTCTTATTATTGTTTAATTTCCTTCCTTTCTATTCATTTATATTTTTTTTCTTCATTTTTTTCCACAAAAGGCTGTTTAATATAATTTATTTATAAGCAAAAATCTTTATTATTATCCTTAGATAGAAACAAGAATGGGAAAAGAATGGTTGGTGTTTCTATTGAATGCAAACAAACATTTTGAAAAAGAAAGAAAAAGAAACGAAATACGAGTATATAAGAAAAAAGTGTTAAGGAGAGAAAAATTGCGAATGCACAATATTTTCAAATTAAAAATTTATTTTTTTATAAAAAAAAAACATTGTTATATTAAATTAGCGCTATTTACATACACTTAGTAAAAGTAAGAAATTATTTCTGTGTTCTTCTGATATTAAGGAATAATGTCCATAATAAAACAAAATCAAAAAAAAATAGTTTATTAGAAATTAAAAATATTTTGCTGAGAATTAGAAAATTATTATAAATGGAATTACGTGTTTTGTTAATTGAATGAGGATTATTTTTCAATTCTGTTGTCAGATTATCGTCTATTTATATTTCCGTAATTAATCGGAAAGTAAAAAAAATTTAAAGCAAAATTTAAACAAAAAAAAAATAAATTTTTATTAAAGAAAAAAAAATATGGTTTAAAAAACAAAATAAAAATTTATAAATGTTTCAACTTGAGATAGTATTAAAAATATGCTTCAGCATGTGAACTCAATAAAAAAAAAGAAGAGAAAAAATTCCAATCAATTGTGAAATATAATTATTAAATAAAATATTTATGAACCCACCTATTTTTGAGTGATTTTAAATGTCCTTAAACTTTTTGATGGTGTTTGTGCTGTTGGAAGTTGCCTTTTTAATTTCTTGGAGCTACAGAGAGAGACACATTTAGCCATATATCTATCGGCAGCCATCAGTTCCCAATTCCAAAACCCTAAACTTTTTCAAGTCCTTTATCATTACATTTCCCCATCTTACGTTTGGTCATTCTATTCTGCTACTATCGTCAGGATTCCATTTATATAACCTTTTCATTTTCCATTTTTAATTCGCATCTCAGCCATTGGTAGCCGGTCGGTTACGTTTTCATTTTTCTATCAAATTAATGCGCAGAGAATCAGTTAGTGAAATAACTTTATGGCAGATAAATGGATAAATAATTTTAGTTGTTTACAGAGCATCGAGTAATTTTTTCTGTTATTGCAAGGTTATTGGGCTTCACAATAGTATACAATTGAGCGGGCATTTGCACTGCAATTGCAAATAAGTATAACCTGTGTACATCAAACCATCAAAAGACATAATGAATGTGGTACCGTGCAGAACAGGGGCACATTCAATTGTGACAAGACGTGTTGAAAGTTCTTTGCTCAAGTTAGTTAAAGAAAATCGAACGGTGTCTGCTGGTCACATTCGAAGAATCCTTTGCGCAAAACGATTGTTTGCTCGGAGGGCGGTTAAAAAGTTTCGGAACATCCAGACATACTCCAGCAAATTTTGTGGTGTAGACCCCACATAAATTGGACTCCGCAGAACTGGAAACTAGTTCTTTTCACAGATGAAAGCTCATGACCAAGTGAACATGGTATCAGTTTTTTTCGCAGCACTGTATTTATGTGGCTTACATTCTGCTGCTCAGATTCCAGATTAATAACTACGGTAGCTTTAATTTAAAACTCCAACATATTGCAGAAACAATATGCACAACTCATGATTTATAGAAACTAAAGGAAAGGTTATAGTTAAAGGAAAGTTATAATATCAAGACCAACATTTTTGGTATACACATCAGGACAATTTATTTGGTTTTACAAAATCAGTTCCATAATACATTGTGTAATGTGCAGTTTTGTATCAAAAAACATCACACTAAATTATATATAGATAAAGTTATTTATATAATATAAGTTTACAACAAAACAGCACGACATATCAGAAACTAAAACTATAAATAAATACAAATCTAAGTTAAAAAAAAAATTGCGAAATAAAATAATTTTTTGTTTTGAAATTACTGTCTTTAGAGTAAAAATAATTATATTTACAAACTTTCAATCTCTTGTTTTTGTTTCTTCAATTTGGACACACGCCTTGTACTTTATTTTATTTCATTTATTATTGTTTAAAAATTTGCCTTAATTGATGAGATCCATGAGGCAAATATGTTATAATAAAAAAAAAATATTGCTTCATTTTTAAGCAAATGTTGTGATAGAATTTGACTAAAAATAGTTTCTTTTTTCAAATAAAATTGAACACGTTTTTCTTTTAGGGCTACTACTAAAATTAATACTAGTCTTCTTCTTCTAAATCTATAGTTTTTGTCTGAAATCGCATTCGTTTGTTATTTTTAATTACACCATCTTTAAGGAGATTTTTCACAACGCCACCAGGTTCCAATTTATTCCATATCTTTTTCAATTTAACTATTGCAATTGCATTGAAATTGGGTAATGATGATTTTGTTGGTGTTGTTTTAGATTTCTTTACTAATGGCTCATCGGCTGATGTGCTACAGCTTCTTTTTTGGTGTGCGGTTTCAGTCTCTGTTTCTCTATAAAAAAATAAGTACATATTAGTAAGAAATCGCTTTTCATTTATAAAAAAACATGGAGGTAATATATATAGCTCGTAAAGAGAAAAGATTAGAGTTGCTTCTACTAGATTATGCCAATCCTATTCCTATCTATCGTAAAATGCTTTTAAAAACTACGAAAAACGTTCTATAAGCTAAAACCAAACAAGAAATAAGTGTTTTATAATCTTTTAATCATGACTACGATTTTTTTTCAGTTTAAACATATAAGCAGGCAAAGTCCCAACATAGCTGCCGAAGACAACATATTGCATTTAAAATAGTTTTAAAAACAATAAAAATTCAAGCACATTTTAAGTACATTACTTTGTCATATGCATATGTCGAATTTTTCACATTTGACGATATTTCAAATAACATTTTATCGCAGCGACTGCCCTCGTATGCGGAGCCAACAATTCTCCAACGGACTTTTCTATCGAACACGATTAAGAGGTTAGACTTATTTTTGCTGGTACTGGTATGACCATCATCTAATAATAATTTGGAATCACCACTTTTTTATGTGAAAGTCTAGGCTTAGGTGTCACCCTTTATACTACCAGTCCGTCATGGTGTAATGTCTATTACTAAGCTTAGCTCGAAGGATAGAAAAAGGATGGATAAAGATTAGTTTAAAGGGTAGCAGTGATCCGCACGTTTGATCTTTTTTAAGCAGCCGGATGAGCCACAGATGCAACCATCGGGATTAACGGGAGACAGCCTCGTCTGAGTGTTATGACTGCTGAACAACTTAATCCCCCTAACCAGCCAACAAAGGCCAGTCACCATCAGGTGAACAAGGATGTGTACCGTCCGCTGGACATAATGAAAATTTCAGTGCTTGTGGTGGGGCAGAGAAAAGCATTGCTCCCGACATTCCGTAAGTGTAAAGTTACTGAGGAAATTCATTAGTTTTATAGAAATTTTGGATTTAATGATGAAAAGTGTCGTGTCAAATACTGGAAATGATAAATATCCTTTTTTCAAAACAGAAACTGGTCAATCAAGCATAAGTTTTTTTTAAATATACAATACTATACCACCGCTTTCCCGAAAAAGTTAATAGAACTGCGCAAAATGACTACAAAAGAATAAAAATACGAGGTTGTAACTCAATAAGCTTCCCTCAATAATCAAGTCTGCGGCAAGAAAATGCGATCATACCAATATTTTATAACTTTGCTTTGGAAACAATAATGAGAAAATCAGAACTTCATGGAGTAAATAGCATCTTCACAAACTAGCTTTCGCAGATGATATAGTCATAATTGGAAGCAAAACGCAAGAGGAAAAGAAAAACTTTTCAAAAATTGCAGAGAATTAGCTACACGTAAAGACGGCATATACACCCCCTCTAATCTGCCCCAATTTCCTTCTAACCCTGTCTCTATCTTTCAAACTAAGATTACTACTAGACATTGCACAGCACCATTACTTTAACACATGACAGACTGATAGAACAAATCGCGATTCCTAAGCTCCAAAAAAGGATTTGCGGAATACTACGGGGTAGAGGCGTTGTCATTACAAGTAGCTCAAAAGATAAGAGGGATGATGCCAAACCAAGAAAGAGGAAGATTATTCGAAGAATCCGTGTTATCGACAAACATAAGACAGAGATTAAAACTAGCATATGTTAATGGAACATCAATTTCAAGGACTGAAAAAAAATTATGATAGTGTGCGATACCCTTAAGAGGCAGACCCGATATTTGGCTACGTAACGCCGAAGAAGATGTAAAAACATTATTTGGCAATGGATAGTGAAGCCCTAGATGGACAATACTTGAAAAAGAAAATACAGAAGACCAATAACTGTAATAGCAAGTTTTAAATCTAGGAACTATTGTTTCAGTAGCTTTGAATAAAAGAAAGACATGAGTTGCCAAATATAAAGAAAATAAAATATTCTGCATTTGTTAAAACTAAAGGTAAATGTCTGTAGTCACGTACACCACCATACCTAGACCCTTTTATCTCAATAACAAAAAAAAACTAGGAAGGTGCACAACACCTGGTGTCGTAGGTAGATAGCAGGTATGCAAAATATCGCCCTTTGTTAAAAGCCAGGTAAGAAACACAGTAGGTATAATTCCTTTAAAAAAAACCCAGCATTTAATTGGCGAACTACATTACTAGGAAAAACACAATTAAAATTTCTACTTACTCCTTAGAACTGTAATAATTCAAGGTGGGTGGAGGTGCAGCGGTTATTTTATCATCTGGACCTTCTGGATGGGAACCAAAATCTTGTCCCTTTAACCATTTCTCGTATCTGTCTGGCTGAAATCTCTTAATAAATGTTTCCATTGATATCTTTACCATATCATTTCTACAATGACACTGCGAGGCTCTCTTTCCATATTCAATCCATCTGGTTGATGCAAAATTCGTTGATTCAGCAGCATTAAAGCCGTGATTGAAACCAGCATGATAACCGAATGGAAAAGTTATCATAAATTCTCCAGGTTCTTGTGTTATTTTATTAAAGGGTATTCCATTTTGCTTTAGCACTTGCGGGCTAATTAATGTCATTTTATGTCTAAGATGTGCATTACATACCTGGTAATTCTCATAAAATAATCTATTTGCTAATTTTTCTAATTTTCTACCATGTTCAGGTGGTATAGCATACCAGGTTTTTGGGGCACCAAAATGTAAATAATTTATAGAATATAAATCCATATCTTCTGTATGCCAAGCGAATGTTGTCTTCCACATACCAAAGTAGAGATATGCTGTATTAACACCGTCTATTTCGATTCCATAATCCTTATTCACGTAGTCAAGAATTGTGCCAAGACGATTAATGTTCCAATGATCAACCTCCGGATCTGTTAGAGTTCCACTTACATCTGCACCGTAAATTGGAGCGATGTATGTAACATTTTTCCAATATTTCCGTTCTAGATCTTCATAATCGAAATGTTTTGGTGTTTGATATCTTTCTGAACCGGCAAGCTCCATAAATTGTCTGAGAGTCATAGGTCGTTTTTGGATGTTCAATTGCTGATATTCACCTTGTTTTCCTGATACTACTTGACAAATCGGTGATGGTATTGTCATATTAATTTCATCAATGTTATAACCAGTTTTTCTTGGTATCCATTCAGCTGGTGGTATTACTTTAACTAATCCGGCTTTATGTGCTCCCCTTGATTCCATATATTTGACATATTCAGAAAAATCTTTAAATTCTTCCCAAGAGGGACGAAATGTCAAAATACGGGGAGGCGCCGCAGACGACATTTTCACAAAATTCACTAATTTTTTTATACCCCCTCAACTAATTTTTAAAATCACTTATTTTAAAAAAGAGAATAAAATACTTCTATAAAAGAGAAGAAGAAAACACTTTTTTAACAAAATACTTTAATGCGGAACCTTCACGTCCCCCGACCGTCCTTTGTTTACTACTCTGATAGCAAAGTAAACTGTCAAAAGTAAACTACTTGCTACGGTTATATGATCGGCGAAACAAGTTTGGTGCCGAATTGGGTCTTAAATACCCGAATTGATTTGGAATTAAGTGAAATATATGTGGAAGTGTAATAGTTCGAATTTTTCTCAAGTAGATGGTGCTGTTTTGTTATTTAAGTTATTGAAGTGATGATATTCAGTTAATAAAAAAATTCTTTAATTTTATCTTCAACATTAACTCTTAGAAGAAAACTAGCTACTTGTTGTTGTTTCTCACCTGCACAATTTAATTAAATTTAAACTATGTAATTTCCTCTTTGCTCCTTTGTGTTTGCGTTGCTTATTTCTAAGCATATTTCAGACAACTTTTGATTTAAGGCTGATGCTTATTTTTTGAGGATAGCTGCCCTTTATCTGCATATTGTTGTGGCAGTTTTAAGCTCAGGAATCACCCTTTGTACGGCCAATCCGTAATTTCGTTGGTCACGTCATACATAGGTGCAATGTCTAGCAGGTAAGCTTGGTTCGAGAGTGTTGAAAAAGCTGTCGATAAAAGCTGCGTTTGAACTCTTGGATGTTGTAGGAGTTCGGAAATACAGACTGTGTAAGCCAAGGCGCGCACTGAAGTGGGGTGGCAGTGAAGTGGCTTTGGCATGGCGATTAAGTTGCAAGAGGTGTGCCAGAGGAATGGCGGCGGAATGGCATCGAAGTAGTTCTATGCGCACCTAAATGGCAGGCACCACTTCGTGACATCGATTTACCACATGATATTATCAATCAAAATGTGGTCGTCGGACGATGAAGATGCTGTTGCATGTTTGCATATTATTAACGTTAACAATAAAAAAAGCCAATACAGAAAAAAGTGCATTGGGTGCATCCACTGTGGCAAAAAATTCAAAATACGGCATTTATAATATTTATAAAGGTGATTTACACCTGGAAGAAAATAAGTTTAAACTTGTTTATAGAATGAACAAGGCCACATTTTGTAAATTACTAGAAAAATTGCAACCTATGCCGTACGTGTTTTCCCCCAAAAAAAACCCAAGTTGGCCGTGAAATGACATGCCACTTCAAAATTAAACTTGTCGAAGACTAGTGGCAACCAAACGGTTCCAGTCCACTTGCAAAACACCACATCACTGCCACTCCATCTCAATGCGCGCTGCCTCCCTTGATTCCGTGTGATTAAAATATTTCACTAGCCACACCATTGCCACGCCAATTTCTCATCATCTCAGTGCGCGCCTTGCCTTAAGGTTGTTCCACAGTAGGGTTGTGTATGGCTGCGAGTTCTTTGTCTGTAGCGTACTCGAAAAGTACGGTTGTAATCAAAAGGAATGGGCCGAGCGGGCTAATTAGCTGTTGCGCGTATAAGATTGCGGTGGAGGCTGGAGAACGTCTTTTTCGGTGGAGTAATACGAGTAGCTATGATAGTATCGATAGAATTTTTCAGGGCTGTTATAATCCTACTGTCGCTCAAAGAGTCGATCGTGGAGCAAACGATGTCGTCTCCGATAAGTTTGAGGGCATTTTTTGCACTTTATCGAACCACGCCAAGGTGGTTATGGAACCTTCGCCTCAAACAAAGGAGTTTTATTCGAGAAGAGAACGACTCTAGAACTTGCAACACTCAAGAAATCCCAGCCAATGAGATGCTTGTTTGAATATTTGGAATATTTGGTCATTTCATCGCAGGTTTTGGCTAATATCACGCCTAAGATGCTAAGGGATGGGTCAGCCATTCGTTCTAAACCATTTACTGACACTGAAAATAAGCCAGCACTTCGTTTTTGGAGGCATTAAATTCGACATTATTCTTTCGGCCCCAATCGAGAATGAGTTCGCTGGCGCACCACCATCGCGATCTGGCATGTGCTTGTCTTGCATTATCGAAGGCTTACGAATAACGCAGAGTGCCGTCATCAGCGAAGGTGGGAAGTGTATTGGAAAGGACAGAGAGTAACTTAAAAGATTAAAAAATAGTGAGTAATAAAATTTACCCTTTGGGGAAACTGGCAGAGATGGTGTGGGACTGAGATTTTACCCCATACAATACTACTTTGATTGAACGACGAACGAAGATAACTCAAGATCATTAGAACTGAGTCCATACCAATGGCTTGGAGTTTAGCTAACAGAGCAAGTGTCCAAACTCTATTAAGCTGTGGAGATATCTAGAGCAATCAAACCGGACTTACCAAATCGGTGCATACTTTGGTTGAGGTGTTCTGTCAGATAGCCTAAAAAGGCTCCGGTCTTTTGTCTTTTGATCTGAAGCCGTACTGTTTGCCATTTAGGATTTGGTTCCACTCTATAAGCTTTTTTCCGGGTTTTTGGAGGGAATAGAAGTAATTGCTATTGGGCGGTAGTTGGAGGGATTGTTTGAGTCAACCTTTTTCGGTATGGATTGGAAATGAGAAAGTTTCCAAGAATTTGGACTTGTTAATATCAATCTTTTTGAGGCATCTAAATGTAAACCTTCTTCTGAATTGTTTCAATCCTCCTGTTACATACGAGTAAGGATCCTATATAAGACATGCATATTCCAGGATAGGAGGACTAGCGACCAGAGGGGTATTTCTGTAACCCAATGAGTTCTTAATCCTATCTTTATAAAGCCAAAAGAAGTTGGTTGGCTCTGGCAGTAATATTATCATAGTGCAAATTGAAATACAGTTTGTTGTCTAGAGCAACATCTAGACTGATAATTTGATCGATATGATTCAATACCTTGTCCTTAAGACAATAATACTGTACGGTGGGTTATTTTTACTAGAAAAGGTAATTGCTTGGCATTTGCTGATGTAATTGTAATTAATGTAATTTATTGGTAGTGCACCAGTCACCAATAATACATTGAGTTTCGACTGAATAAATCATATGTCAGTTCGGCACTTAACGACCCTATATATTTTGAGATCGTCTGCGAAAAATATGGATATTCTCTAATTTTTCGGACAACTTCGAGATGAAAATATTGAATAGAAGAGGGCCAAGATGACTACCCTGAAAAACACCAGAAATTACTTCGATTTCATTTGAAAGGAGTCCTTGGAATCTGGCGACCTGTGTTCCGTTAAGTATGATTTTATCCATTTAAGAGTAGAACCAGATATACTAAACTTTAATTGTTTAGCAATAAGAATATGATGATCTACTCTACTAACGGCCTTGCTGAAATCAGTATAAACAGCATCAATTTGATGGCCGGTTTCCATACCACAGATCAGTTCGGAGATTAAGACCATGGGTTTAAAGTGGTCGAACGCCCTTTTCTGAAGCCGTGTTGTTGTTCATTAAGGTATGGGCGATTAAAGGGGAAATCTTATCGGAGACAAGTTTTTTTTAAATAGTTTGTGGATTGATGATAAGATGGTAATATGGATCTGTATTTATCCACTAAATGCTTATCAGATGCCTTATGGTTTGGTGTGAGGTTGAATTTCTTCAACAACATAGGAAACCTTCCTATCGATAATAATTTGTTAAAAATAAGAGAGAATAAGATATACATATGTTGAGCGCAGCATTACAAAATGTTATTTAAACAGGTCATTATATCGCCAACCGACAGAAAAAACGAGTAAGCTGCATCCAATTGGCCTTTGCACAGTGCCAGACATAACAGTTCTCTTTACTGGTTTGGTTGGTGTTGAAAATTGATATAAGTTTGCCCTAATTAGGCAGTGGTCCGAATTACCAAGAGGTGAAGCGACTTCGACGGCTTTTCGCGTTGAATAAGATGTAAAAAAAACGATGTAAGAAAAGAAAATAAGCATTCGAGCAAGCAACATCAATTTAATGAAGGTTTTTTGTGTCTGCAAAGAGCTCAGCGTCTTTGCCAGAAACACTGGTGCCATAGAGTAAATTTTAGCCAATTTGGTAATGGAAGCTTATTACGTCTAACATAGGTCAAACACATAAAATATATCTTTATTAGTAATAATTACACTGTATCGGTCACAAATTGAGAAAGATACGCATTTTCTAACAAGATTTGAATTCCCAAGGACTTTGACCTCCACTTGGTATACGTAATACGTATGAGTTGCACACTCCTCCAAGAATTGGGTATGCGTTAACAAAATTTGGTCTTAAACTAAAAAAATAGCCAGAAGCTTTGTTACAGCAAAGAAAAAGGACTATAAAATATTTATAAAAAAAATATCTGTGTTTACCCTATTGAATGAAGCGCAATTAACACCGGCTCGTTACTAAGCGATAAATTCAAATTTAGCATGACGTGTTCCTTATTATCATACAACGTTGATACAACGCCAGGCATTTTGCCAATTTTACACAATTGCTGTCTATCTCCAGCCAAAAATATTGTTAAAAAAAGATAACATTAAAATATTCCACTCTTTCACATTATGTTCATCATAAACCATGAACTTGGCGCTTTCCTTGCATCATGCTAATCTAAACATCCTAAGTATTTTTTAAACAAGTAGAAATCAGTTATAAAATTCATAGGCGCAAACAAATGGATCAACCAGACACAACTGACTACATGGGTAACCCAGCCGAGTATTTTCTTAAAAAACAAGTCTTGCACCTGTTAAGACATATGTCTCGACAAAGACATTCGAATGAGAGAAAAAAAATAGAAGAATATTCAACTAAAAAAACATAAAATAAAGGAAATAAAAATATTTTCGCGAAACGTGCTAAAATGAAAACAAAAATATACGCTGAAAATCATTCGGGATTTATAATCCACTATCAACACATTTTCTAATCGGTTTAAATAACGGAAATAATTTAAGCCTTGATAATGTATTATTGTATTCTTAGCACACATCTTCACGTTTTGGGATGACATCTTTGAATGTTGATGATGCTGACTCTGCCGGACCACTCATATTGCATTGATGCACTTTGATTGAACATTGCGAAAATAGTTTCCATTCTGCTCGTAAAATGCGAGCCAAGAATTTACAATGCCCATTCTATAGCTCTTTACTAGAAACTGATAGAAATTCCCTGATTATAAATCCGACGACGAATTTTCTTCAATCAAATAAAAAAAACGTGAGTTTACAATCGATGTGTGGGTGTGCGACTATAAAGGAAGGTCGTTTATTCACAGAAAACAATATTATTAATAAAAAAAATACGAATAAAAGAGACATTTTTTGCAGCTTGTTTTCTGGCCAGGTTCCTATTTTTGACGAAACCACCGAACACCGATTAGAATTTTTTGATAAATCAACTATAAACTTTTGTCGGGTTGAATTTTGCTAAAAGCAAAAGGATTTTGAGTAACATTGTGATTATCATTTAGAATCTGACCGCAAGAGGTGGACATCCCCTCTTTATAGTTGTGTTTGTATTTTGTGTTGTTCTGTGCACATCCTATCTCTTCGAACTTCATCCTTTGACCTACGTTCATCAACCCTAACACATCAAAATGGTGAGAAAAATTTCTTTTTGGAATTTCGTTTTTTTTTAATTTTGTTGTTCTTATCCATAAAAAGTGTTTTGTGTCATAACTTTTCTTTTTTAAAATAAAATCTATAAGCAATAAATGCTGTAATTAAAGTTAATTCTATTGTAGTTCTTCTGTCTAGCTAAATATTTCAAATAGCCAAATATTTATATGCTGTAAATATGTAATAATAAATTTTGTGGCAAAAGTATAAACCTGCAAAAAGAATAAAATAAAATATGTACAGTGATGGGGAATCGTTAAAAAACGATTATGCAAAAAAGGATATTGATTTATAAAAAATAAGCGGTGAATAAAATAATTGATCATCGAAAAAGTTTCTTTGCATTTTTTAGTGAATAAAAAAAACGTGTTATTTATTTATTTTTTTTCATATTTTAGTTGGACTTAATTCAAGCTAATAAGTGTTATTGTGATAAACGATTACTTTTTTAATCCTTAGTTGTTGGAATTTTAGGATTTTTAATTGAAATGATTTTACACAGACCTTTTTTTAAAGATTCATCCATACAATGGTGCTACAGCCCAAACCGAGCCTTGGCTTCCATTAGGGTTTTTAAACAAGATAGCTTTACATTATTAGAAGAGTTCAGCAGAGTTCAAAGCAAATGCTGGTTTTGTAATACACAATCGGGATTAAACCGTGAAAACAGAAGTGATGTAGCTATTTCAAAGATCTGTGCCGTTGCTGTGATCTTTCTCCTTGACCACTATTTTCAATCGATCGCATTATTTCTTGGCAATAGAGATCAGACTGAATCATTTTTTCAGCAGTAGAACGTTATAATGGAATAACACCTTTCAATCCCATCAATTAAACACATTTTGTTAAGTCAATCTGGACTTCTTTCTTTTGCAAAGAGCCTTTGTTCTGTACTCTTTTGACGGTTTATCATCAAGTGCAATGTCGGACAGCAAGCTTAAGCTGGAAATATAGTAGAGAGAAGAGTGAAAGAACTAACAACGCCAACACGCGGTTTTATTGCACCAGTTCTCCATCCAATACTACCATGACAGAATGCTGATTTCGGCGATCGATCAGGAGAAATGGCTTCAGTGATTATTATGCTTAGAGGCGATTGTTGGAGATTAGTTATCTAGATTGGAATAATGAAAAACGAATGACCGTGTCACGGAGTGGATTCGAACCATACACCTCTGGGATGGTATTCGGGCGCCTTAACCCCAATAGATAGATAGAACCACCGATAGTGCTCATTGCTTAGTTATTTCCAATTGATTCTGGTTAAGATAGCATTTCGCATATGGGAATCTCTTTGCTAAGCGTTGTTCTTTTATTTTGAGAGCAATTCATTATTTTTGTCAGGAATTATTATTCTTAAATTATTTCTTAAACCATCTACATCTTCTTGTCTCATTTCGGTAACGAACTTTCATATGCCTAAAATGGCTACGAATTGTGTGGCAAGAATCAGAATATTATATTTGGTACTTCATCTATTACCACTTGTTTAGTTACAGGCATTCCACGAAGCAGCATACCTTTAAAAGTATAACAACAAAATACGAAGAAACTTTTTCGATCAATTTATTATCATTGAAATCAATGTCATTTTCATTGGTCGCATTCTTTGAGTAAAATCAATTTTATAATTTCATTTTGTTTCATTTTAATTAAAATATTTAAGTCGTTTTTAAATGTACAAGGGTCATCAATCCAACTTTATGTTTCATTCATTAAACTTAAAATCTCAAGAAACGAAGTTGTAATTTTTTAACTAAGTACTTTTTATTATTATTTTATTATGTCATGAATACTTTCAACTTTAACCGTGTAAAAATATAAATTAATAAACAAAAAATTGGGGTTTAAAAAAATCTTGTATGGTTTAAATTTAAAAACGAAAGAGTGAATTCTTTGGGACTGTATTTTTTTTAAATATAAGGGACGACCTGAACATATATAAAAATTTTGTACCAGCTTTTTGTAAAGTTTTTTTGTTTTTTTAATAAAAAAAGAAATAATAAAGGCATTTGCTTTCAGCAAATACTTAAAATAAAAATGAATAGTAATAATAATAACAACGCTATATATTTTTTTTGGGGGGCGAATATTAACAAATCTGCGCAAATGCAAAATATGTAATTATATTGACAGCGATTATTAGCTTACAACGATTAATAAGTAAAAACAAAATAATGCTTCAACACAAGCTGTAGCTTTCAAAATGTAATGTATATAAAAGAAAAAACGTTTATCTGCGGGAAATTTCAATGGTGTCCAAATGTTAATATCGTCGAATGTAAAAATGCGCCAAAAGCTTTTTGTGCTTTATACAATAACAAAAATAATGTATAGTTCATAATTATGAATTGAAGGATAATAAAAAATTTAAATTATTTTTTTCTTCCCTACAGGGAGTGGTAAGGATTTAATGGTGATCTATTTCTACACCCCGTAGAAGAGATGCGCCGTGATAGACGTTAATACTGAAAATTGATCAAAACAAATTTTTTTTTGTCACATTGGCAAATAGATTAAGGATGTCTGTGAAATCTCATTTATTTATTATCATTTTCATCTTTTCATTATCGAAAAACAATTTTTTGCGGATGGACACACACATAATATCATTAAAGTTTGTATAATTGGCATTTAAAATTTTGAAACGATGATGAAATGATATTCGAAAAGATTTTGCATACATCCTTATTTTTAGTATAATATATTTATTATATAAATCGTGCTTATTTTTATTAGTTATTTTGTTTTATGATAAAAAATATGCACCTTATAACCCATATCTTTTAAAAAAGATAGGATTTATGTTTTATAATATAGCTAATTAATTCTTTATTTTTAATATTTAAATTAATTTTGAATTAATAAAATAAAGAAACTAAAACTGTAATTCTTAATAATTACAAATTTTTTTCAAGGAACTACCCTCATTAAATATAAATGGCCATCTAGGGCCCAACCAGATGCATTGACTGCAAAAAATATTATGATTTTCACATGCTATTGTGATTATCCTATAAAGAGGGTTCAAATTTGGTTCCTTTTCTTAAGTAACACCTTAAGCGTATACAAGAGTGTTTCTGTATTAAATCTTGAATAGATACCGCCTCATTCTTTTACACTGAAAATGTGAGACGATGTAATAATTCTGGGCGGACATTTTTCTAGCTAAATTGCGAAAATGAGTTTTTAATAACATTTTCAAAAAGAAATATAACTGGAAAACTACCTGAGATTTATACCTGATTTAATGAGTTAATTATGAATGCAAATTGTTCTTGAATATTAATTTAAAATAGTTTTAAAAACACTAAAAATTCAAGCACATTTTAAATACTTCGTCAGATGCATATGTCGAATTTTCCACATTTGGTGATATTTCAAATAACATTTTAGATTTTTGTTATAGTTCGAAAAACAAATCCTTTTATGTTTATTTGTTAAGTTAAATTTCGTGAAATACAAAAATTCATCAGATTGGTACATACAGGAACATTGCTGCAAAATGTACAAAGTTCAAAAATGATTTGGTAGAAAAATCTACTAGGAACTAATTGTAATACCAAACACAATTTTAGGAGCAGACGATGTTCTTATACAATAGAAGCAAAGAAGCCTTCAAACATACGTTTTTTGCTGAAATTTAAAAGAAATAAAAAATGGTGATGGTAATATAATTTTAAATAACTACTTACACCGCCATGTAACCTACTATAAATTAAAGTTAACTGAGCTTCGTAAAAACTAAGTAAAATAATTTAGAATATTTCATAGAATGTTTTATAGCGATAATTAATAAAATAATGATTAAAACACAATATATACAATTAATATTTAATATTTAACTTAATGTAGAGTTAAATATATTTAAAAAAGGTGCATAGAAGAAAAGTTTAAAAGTTTTAAATCAAGTAGAATTATAATAAATTTTAAAAATATTTTATGCAAAAAAAATTGATCTCAATTTCTATTTACAGGAAGATCTACCAAAAGAACAAATTGCCCGTAAGTAATCTGATGAATTTGTAAAATAATTTATACACAATCATTTCACTTTGAATGATCAAATCAATCCTGTAACAAATTAAACTTTCACTTCTATTGATTGATGAACAATTTTAAACTCTAGTAGAAATACTCTTAAATATAATAAGAGACAGAGCGATTTTGTGCTGATGAGGGCTGTAAATGTGGAAAAGTTCCATAGTGAATATTGTTGGCAATAAAAAAGTCCCTTTTCATCGCTTTGCCTAGAGTAAACTCTGCCCAACAATGGAGTTCCATGATAGCAGGCATCCTCTTCACCAGACAAACGAACAAAGACAATGTGCATGGACGTCTCGGATTCGTTCAGCCAGTTGACAGGTGCCACCTTCAAAAATTCTCCTTATTTTCATCTGATTCCAGTAGTTTCCCTACACTTTGGTTAGGGTCACAAGCCATCTGCATGTGCATGATTACTCATCTTCCTACGATATTCGGATGCCTAAACAGGACTTTAGTCCACATAGCCATGACCATACAGTTTCTGGTGTTCCTTGGCAACCCATTTCTTGATACCGTTCTTTCCATCGCTCTACCTGTGGCAGAGCATGGATCTAAAGTTCCTTAGAACTACCCTCTTGCTTTGAGTTTACCCATCTATATATTATACATATTAAAAGGACAGAAATGCCAAATCGGACCTCGGGTGTGTTTTCGTTGCATTGTCTAGAGTGGTCTTTGACTCGTCTAGAAAAATCAAAATATCTCATTATTTTCATCTAATTCCTGAAGTTTCCGTGTTCTGTGGTTAGTGCCACAAGCCATTTGAGGGTTCTTCACTGCATGTGTACGATCTCTTATCTTGCTGCGGTACTCGGCAGACGAATCATCACTTTAGCCCACCTATACATGGTCACAGCATTCGACAGTTTCTAGTGTTCCTTGACGACCTATTTCTTAAAAGAGTTCTTTCCAGCGCTCTACCAATGGCAGGATCCCCTTAATTAGGTTGTGAGACTTCTCATACCCATCGATATCTAATAGTGTCATCTAATCACATTATTTTACTTCGCACAGTCCGTCGTCAAATGCATCAATTTTATCTGATTCATACGCAAAATAATAGCTTGATTTTTCAGTTATAGAATATTACATAGAATATTTAGGCTTTCCCTGCACCTAAACCGCAGTAGAGTGTCCACTTCAATCAATCATGTTAATAAAAAAAAATCAAGAATAAAATTAACTTATTCCAACAAGTCTATCTCATTCCACAAATAGTCTGCATCTTTTCGCTAACACCTAAATTTACCTTACTTCTTAGCATCTAAAGTCATTTTATTTTTCTTGTTTGATATCTAAAAAAATCATAATGTGTAGTCACCAAAAAAAACCAAACAAACATCAAAATTGGATCAAATACGCTAAAAATAAACATAATTTCATTTCTATTTTAGTTCTCAAGAATGCCTTCGACGCTTTCGATCAAGAAAAGAATGGCTACATTGGCGTCCAGATGGTTGGCACCATCTTGGGAATGTTAGGTCATCCCCTTGATGACAAAATCCTCATGGAAATCATTGCTGAAGTCGATGAGGATGGCTCAGGACAAATTGAATTCGAAGAGTTCACCACCTTGGCTGCCCGCTTCTTGGTTGAGGAAGATGCCGCAGCTATCCAAGCAGAACTTAAGGAAGCTTTCCGTCTATATGACAAGGAAGGTAACGGTTACATTACTACCGCTGTCCTCCGTGAAATCCTCCGTGAATTGGATGACAAAGTTACCAATGATGATTTGGACATGATGATTGAGGAAATTGATTCTGATGGTTCCGGCACCGTTGATTTCGATGGTAATATAAATTTAACTCATGAATTCTTAAGTTTTTCTAATACCCTCTTTTATTCTCTCTATAGAATTCATGGAAGTCATGACTGGCGGAGATGATTAAATCATCTAACTTGAACATCAAAGACAACTTTGATCAGTCGCGAACATGAAAAATCAACAAGACCAGCATCGCGACTGGGCGCCGCCTACATTTAATCATGATGTAGATTCTTTTGGCGGCAAAGTTTAATATTAGCTGGATAACACTTTATCGACACATATCACTCACAAGATACATATACATGACAACAAATCATAATTTACATTAATTTTCTAATTTATAAATATTAAAAAAAATACCCAACCTGCAACATTATCGCCAGATTTAAAATCCTTTAATATTTTTGAAGCATCCAACGATGACCATTGGATTGCTGATATTATTTTTCTTCTTTGTCGTTATTTAACTTTGTTAATTATATAATTTTTGCAGTGACGTTAACTATTATTATTGTTATTATTGTGTAAGATATTTAAAAACATGCGTCATGTCATGTCTAGTTTGAATTCAGTTCTTGTTCAAGAATTTTATGTACTATTTGGTTGTGGTTTTGTTCATTATATCGTTTATATTTTTTAGTCCTAGGGGCGAGCAATACAGTATGTCGGTCAAAAAACTAAAATTAATTTATATCTTGTTTATAATCAAAGTACCTATTTTATATTTTAAAACGTATAGAAAATAAGAAGAAAAAACTTTGTTATCAAAGTCTTTATTTTCCATCCTAAGACTTTTTTTAAATAAAATTTTGAAAAAAAAAACAATTTGAGTTTTGAGTGGGTTGAAGCGAAGGTCAAAATCAAGAGATGAGCATGCAAGAGATTCCAGAATCGGTTGCTTTCATCCGAAAATTCCAAAGTTTAAGCTCCCTGGTTCACAGATGGTTCCAAGAAAGAGGGGAATTGCCGGGATCAATGGTGAAAGCTCCAGGTTTAGTAGAGTGATCCGTCTTTTAAGCTGAGGTGGTATCCAAAATAAGGAACCTACTTATACACAGATGGTTCCAAATCAAAGTCGCATGTAGACAGACGCTGGAGTTTTTTCCCCGTCGCTTAACCGCCTACCGCCTGCTTTCAGGCGAAACTGATGGCAGTCTTCAAAACCTGCCCAGCAACATAGACAAAAGCAAGGCTAGGAGTCAGGGTGATTCGGTTGTCGAATTGCCGAGCGAATATCAAGGCACTAGGCGCGCTCTATACAGCGTCCAAGCTAGTCGAAACCTATCAAAGGAACTCTCTTCCTTGGCTAGAACTGCAGTTAAAATTTGTAAGCAATCACTGCAAGCATTTGGATTCGTTTGCATTTGACTTTCCCGACTGCTGCAATAGGCTGAATTTTTGAAAGCGCCCTTTGTATGAGTTAAACTAAAGCTCAAGGGTATTTCTTTAAAGCTTTTTAAAAAGCTTTCCAAAACGTAAGGCAGATGTTGGGATTGCTCCATTTCATTTGTATTAAGGTTTGCTTCATCAGGCCGCCGATACCAGCATCATCGCTAATTTTTTTTGTGTGCCCCTAATTGGGGTGCTCATAAGGAAATGTCCCTTTCGGCATGCCCCTCATTTGCCACATGGAGTCCTCATGAGGAACCAACGGGGAATCCTTTTTTCGGCATGCCCCTGAGGCAATCCCCTTTCTAAATGTTAGTCTGTGGGGATTAAAAAGCTTAGGCTATACAGTTATAAGTTCTTAATAGCTCTAATATAATATATTTAGTTTTCGTATAACAAGCCTTGTTTGTGTGCTGCCCTTCGACCACTTTCCTTCGTCGCCAGCGTCCGAGATGGCCCTGCAACGTTCTGGGATGAAATATTTTGGGTGTGGAAATCCCCACCCAAAACGAAAGTGCGTGTGCACTTTTCCTTTCATCCCCGCGCGCTCCGCCGCCCCTGCAGGTTGGCATTGCTGGCATTGCTATTCGTTAAGATTCACGATTACACCCACACGGCGGATTAGGGAACCGCAGTGTCAAATCCGCACTCACTTCCCATCCGCCGGATTCGGGAATCGAGGCCAATATCTCGTTCCACCAGTGAACCTTACGATTTTCGTATCTAGAGGTAAGAGGACAAAATTATTCATAAGAGTCTAAATTGACTGATTGCATCTGGGATACAACGATATCGAACTTTTTAAGCGTTTTCTAATGATGCAAGTCACACTATCCATCATTTCGTTTATTACCACCATACACAAACCGATTTTTTAGGCAAGGGGTCGCAGGGAAGTATATGCCATGCGTGTAATTTGCATACTTCGCTGCGACCCCTTGCCTAAAAAGTCGGTTTGTGTATGGGGGTAATTGACGAAGTGATGGATAGTGTAACTTGCATCATTCAGTGCAGAAATAGGCAGG
The DNA here is from genome assembly GCA_963855945.1 of Thereva nobilitata. Lineage (NCBI taxonomy): Eukaryota > Metazoa > Arthropoda > Insecta > Diptera > Therevidae > Thereva > Thereva nobilitata. The sequence continues at coordinate 23,430,621 of OY979694.1, forward strand.
CAACTACTGGGTACCTCAGATCTGAACGGTGAAAGAGAAGTAATATTTTTATTAATGAGCATAGCTGCTTTGGAGCGATATCACACTACAGATTAACTCCCTAGTAGCACGCTTTGTGCAAATTTTGTGCAAATTTCATGCAAAACGTTTGCACCCAAATTTTTTTTTTGTTCGAAATTTTATAGAATCTCACCAAATTTTTAATATTGGTATGATTGATTTATCTATAAAGTTATGGCAAACTTTTATTTTGGATAGTTTTTAGCCAGGGCATCGGTCAAAGGGTTAAATTTACTTATATTTCCATTTAAACTTTCAATTTATAAGTTCATTTTCAGAAAAAAAAAAATAATGCAAAACATTTGCACAAATAATTCTAGATATTGCGGAGTTAGATTTGAGCAAATTTTGTGCAAAACCTTTGCATAAAGCGTTGCTACTAGGGCTTAAATGATTTAAAAGACACTACGTTATTTAGTGGATTAACGAGCTTTTGATGTACCGAAATATAAACACTCTAGTTTTATATGCTATTTGCTACTGAAGAGCTAGAGATTGTTAATGGCGGACCGTGGCAGAAGAGGGAGGAAGCAGCTCAACATTTGCAAATTCCCGATTGCCACGAAATAAACTGCCTGTTCCCAACGACGCCGTCAACGATAATTTCCCCTCAACGCACGGTGAGGGGCCATCCATAAATTACGTCACACGAATTTCATGATTTTTTGACCCCTCCCCCGTCCTTGTCACATTTATGAGATTCCCCCCTCCCTAGTGTGACGTCACATATTTTGCAATTTTACATCTAGCAATTATTAAATTAAAACAGCAGTTCCGAAATTAGTTTAAATTATTTTTTAATAAAATCAACATCAAATCAAACATTTGAGAAAAATTAACAAAACAAAAAACGATTAATTATATTGATGAAAGATACAAACTTAATCAACTTGAGTCCATGAAATTTGAACTCACTCCGTTAAATTATTTATAACTGTCATAGCAGACACTTCGTTCTCGTTTGGGTTGTTAACATATTAGATATTGAAATGTGACGTCACGAAATTTACAATTCCTCCCACCCCTTGTCACACAATGTCACACTTCGTCGACCCCCTCCCTCCCCCTTAAGGTGTGACGTAATTTATGGATGGCCCCTGAGAGCATTCCCAGTGATACCGACACCGTAAATTATTAAAGTCATTTTTTGTGCAAGAAAATTGTGTATTATTCTTTATTATTTAAAGAAAAATTAGAGTGTTGAATAAGTTATTAAAATGAGCTGTCGCCATAAAATAGCTATGATCAAACACAAAAAATTAGAATAAAATAAATACAAAAGCATAAAGAAAGCACAGAAAACAACAAAAAACATAAGAAACCACATCCAACTCAACTACAAATCGACAACCAGGTGGCAGGTAGATAGAAAATTGAGCGAAAAAATGAGAGCTTTTGCTCATGGAGGGGTTATACCGACAGAATTAAAATTAAATCAATTCACCGCCAACGCCAGAACAACAATTTATATGGAAACTATCGGTGGCGGGCTCATTGGGAACAGGCAGTAAAGAAAATCTTTAATTATGAAAATCGCCTGACAATATTATTGATTCTAATCTCTTATGTATAGTTAATGCTATTAAAGTAGGCAACTTCATAAAGCTGTTATCAAACGGCTTTTCACTACCTTTCATCCGTTAAAGAGTATGGTAAGGTAGTTCTATTGGCTCCTCTGATTTCATACTGTAAGATTAAGATTTGTTTCGAGTCCTTCAGAGCTCTTTGACGATGATAACACTGTTCGTAGGACGAGAAGCTCGATTTGACCTTGTTGTCCATGGTGACTCTCATCATCTTCTTTTTCCTCTTCTTCCATATAGCTCATTACGAATATTCACTCCAACGAACAGTGCGATCATCCGTCAATGGTGTCGAACTAAAAAGAGACCAGCCATGTCGTAATTAAATGGATCAGGTTTTCAATCAAAAACTTAAGTTTTGCAATGATGGTATCGCTACCAAGAAAATATGTTAGCGCACACTTTTTCACGCCATTCTGTCGCCACACAGAGAGGGCCTCGAATGACAATTGTTGAGGATCTGCTGTTATTCGTGTGATTGGGGAAAAAATCCTCAAAGCCAAAATGTTGAAATATTACTTGAACTCTCCACAGGCAATTTTTCCGACAATGTAAACCCTGGGTTAGAAAGCGGCATTCACCGGCAACTAATTTCCTCACCGGTTTTATCTTCTTTTATATGGATTTAGCGAGCCAAATTTTATGGTGGAGCAAACATATGCACATAGCATACTAGAAATGAAATATAAATATTTTGATAGCAAACAAGAAAAAATAATGCTTTATTTAGGAATTTCTTTGAAATTATTACATCATAAAATATTTCGAATGCAAGATAACAAAAAGTACAATTCACTGATAAGTAATCAACTAAATGTTGATATAAACCTATAACTAAAAATATATATATTTTCTTCTCAATACAAAAAATGAAACTTAAAGGCATATAAGTAATTCACGGCGACTTAGTAAATAAAGAATAGCATTAACTGAATAATATATGGAATTTCTTTTTTGATATATTCTATATTAACAATTTTGCAAGGACTAATATTATACAACCTTCTAATTCCAATGCATTGCGGTCCTCATAAAATATAATTCAGATTTTTTTTTCTGGACAATTCAAAAACAAAAACCTCATTATAATATCACATATTGTTATATAAATTACTCTCGAGTTTTGACTTAAATCTTATCAGTTTGTTTTTTTTTTGCTTTTATTTTTATGTAACTCTAGTTTGTCTGTTAATTTCAAATAATGTTTGATCATCGTTTTCGCTATCATCTTCAATAGCCATAGGTAGTGGGGTTAGCTCCTGAGCCCCCCGATCACCTTGCACACCGTATCGACGTTCCGCTCTAGACAGACGCAGTCTAAAAATACAGTAACGAAAAATATGAGCGATTTTAATTAAATTATTATTATATCATATTTTATTCGTACCTGTAAGATCTAAAAATAATGAAGAAAATGCTTAAAATCCCCAATCCAATAAATATGTAAAATCCAACACGAATTGAATTGGGGACTTCGTCATCGTCTGAATGCAGGAAATTTTGCATGTTTGATGATTGGCTTATTTTCGGTTCTGTAGTAATTTTATTTGTTTCATTAGCTTTAATTTTCACATTTGGTTCAGTTGCGTTATTAGTAGTAATATTATTATTAGTTATAATTGTTTCTTTTTTATCAATATTTGTATTTTTTTCTAGTTCGGCACTTTTGACTACCGCACATAGAAATAATGCGATGTACACTATTAAAAAGGGTTTGTTACTTGAAAAATACATTTTTGTAAACTTTATTACTATATACACGAGGTTTAAAAATAACAATTTCATATAAAAACTGATTATAAATTGTTATCTTTTGTTAGGAAGGCATTTTTTAAGACAGTCGTGAAACAGATGTTTTCTTTTTGAAATGTCAGACAAATGAGAATGGCGTGGATTTTTGCTGACAACATTCGTGAAGTTAGTTTAAATTCAATTAGTTTTTAAAAGAAAAATGTTAAATATAAAAATAAATGTATGTATTAATTATTTTAATTATATAAATTTTTCTTCAATTTTTTAATTACCAAACTAATCTTACAAAATTGGTGTAAGCAAGTTGAAGTAAACTGAAAACCACTAAATTTTTAATAAGTTTTTGCATATGGCAATGACTTAATTTGACGACGTCGACTTCGCTGCACAAATTTGCCTGTCAAAAATCCATGGGAAAAAATACTAATTTTTAGGGCAAACAAGGATTTTCAGATAATATAAACTTTATAAATAATATTCAAATACAAGTCCTAATCAAAGTAAGTAAAATTAAGTAATATCTTAAATAATTGTGTATAATAAGAAATGTTTGTATGTGGCCATTGGTATTTCAACAAAATTGTCTCCTCTTGCATTTTTGTACTTAAAATAATTTCGTGTCTAATATGAAATTTATTTCTAGCTCACCATGCAACCTTCATTAACGGAAGGCGCATTGCCTAAGGTACATAATAAAAGTTACTCCGTGTGTGCTCTATTTTACTTTGCCTTAAATCTTTAGTTTTATTTATATTTTTGCAGTAGAATTGCTACTGAATTTGTAGTTGATCTTCCAAATTTTTGTGTTTCCTCTTCCAGATTTGGACTTTTGTTTTTTCTTTACCTAGTCGTAGAATAGCCGAAAACAGTAGAATTTCTTATTTATTTATTATGTGCATAATATTCGCTGTCTTCTTACTAATATTCTGTTTGTAGGAAAATTTTTGCTCATGCAATAAATTATTTATTATATCGTTATTCACGTTATCCATTTCAATAATGATTAATTTTTCTTATATAAAACTACAGTCTCGATTTAATTTTTATTTTAGGTTGAGACAGCTCCTTCTCCCATTAAGAAAAAGAAGAATACTAAGAAGCCTGAATCTACTAAATCTCAAGTACCTAACAATCAAAACTCAGAATCAGACTCAGGTACATTAAAAAAGAAGAAGCGTAAAAGAAATAAAAATAAGAAACCACAAGAAAATCCAGATAAAGTTGAAAATTTACTATCGAAAACATTTCGTGCTAAAGTAGAAGAAACAACAAGCGGCAGCATACCTAATTCAGATTCAACATCTGCCAAATCTAGCCAACCTATTATGGAAAAGAAAACTGGACAAAATAAGATTTCTATGGAGAAGCCACAAACTGAAAAGAGCCGCGAAGAAATTCGAGCTGCACGAGAAGCTAAGAAACAATCGAAACAAGGAAAGAAACCAGCAAACGAAAAGACTGAAATTAAACAGAATGATACGAAAGTTAAGGAAGGCCCAATAAATGTGGATACAGAACTTGCCAAAAATTCTGAAACTCAAAAATCTGCGCAAAATGGACCTTCTAGCGAAAAGACTAGGGAGCAAGTTATCGCTGAAAGGGAAGCTAAAAAATTGGCGAAACAATTGGCCAAAACTAAAAGTAAGAATTTACCTGAAGGAACAGCTACAGCCGGAAATGCAAATAACACGGAAGAAAATGTGAAGAAATCCGAGAATCAGACAGTGAAACATAAAATTCAAAAGGATGTGAAATCAAATCTTGCTCCTGAAAATACTGTCACTGATATTGCCAAGAAACTAGAAGATGTTCAAATATCTGAACAAAATGATCAAAAGGTATGTTATAAATTAAGTAAATACTTTAGGAACATTTATCGTTTTCAACCCTTAGCGATTCAGTTGTCCTTATTTCGATAGAGCTTTTTAAATTGAAATGTTTGTCTTTAAAGAGTTAAAGTGCAGGCCTAATGAACGCCGCGCTTCCTGCGATTGCCGTGCTCGCCTTGACAAATCGCAGTAATCGCGGCGAGCATAGGGAACCAATGCCCAATGGAAGCTTTGACCTCTGCTATTTTTTTGAAATTACTAGGTTCAATAATAAAAAAAAGACAAACAAACAAAACACATACCTTTCCGTTTAAATATCAAACACCTGTAAATTAATAATTGTCAAAGCATCGCAGACATTTCCCAAATCGAAGCTACGCATTGGTAGCTTTTCTCATTTTCCGTACTGCCGCCGTATTGAAACGCACAGTTTACTTGATCTGGCGAGGCGAGCACTGCAAACGTGTTCATTGAACCAGCACCTTTAGGCATGGTAGCAACTGCAAAATTTACGGCTCCATTGTTTTAAAAGCCCCACAATTCCCACAGTTTAATCATTGCTATGCTTAATATAAGGGCCGCTCAAACCTTAGGCTCTCTGGTAGGATTCTTCCCATTTGTTTCAGCATGATTGCAATTATGAAAATAAAAGTGTTAAATACTTCTGTTTCTCAGGGTATCCGGAGATGATGTATAAAAGACATTTTGCTTCCAATGATTACCAACTTTAATTACAAATGTTGAATTTTTTAAAATTGATGAATTTTGCAGCGGTTGTCCATTCTAAGCAGTTTAAATGTTAAAAATTTCTATTGGCACAATACTATTTGAATCTATTTTTTAATTTAAGAAAAAGCAAACAACGAAAGCTGAAAGACGTGCGATCCAAGAAGCCCAACGTGCAGCTAAAGCCAAAACGGGAGAGAAACCAGTTAGCCAGAAAAGTCAACCCTCAATAAAAGCAGACGTAAAAATTAATAATGCAAAATCAAAAGTTGCGACATCTGATATCAAAAAGGTCGAGAAATCATCAGTTACTACCTCCCGACCAGATCTTAAAGTCAAACTGTTTAGCCATTTAGAAGGAAAAATCTCTGAACAAAATTTATTTGCTAATAGTCAACAAATTCATCCAGCTATTGTAAGATTAGGCGAGCAATATGCTAAACGAACTGTTGTTGGCTCAAATGCTAGGTGTATAGCGTTTTTGAATGCTTTAAAAACTGTAAGACTGTTGTTTTAAGTCCGGGAAATGTTTTTTTTATGTGTTAATACTTAACAGGTCATTCAAGATTACGAGACACCGCCAAAAAAGGAATTTGTTCGTGGATTAGAAGCAAGTATAAAAAACTGTGTAAATCACTTACATAACTGCCGTCCCTTAGCCGTCTCTGTCAGTAATGCTCATAAACATATAAAGCTTGTACTTACAACTCTGCCAACGGATGCGCCTGAGACAGAAGTAACTATTTATAATATTTGAAAAATAAGATACATTAATATAAATCATTTTTAATAATAGTTGAAAAGGGAGCTAGTGGACGTTATAGATAAGTACATAGAAGATCAGATAGAAAAGGCTGCTCAAGCTATAAGTTTTTATGTTCAAGAAAAAATTTCAGACGGTGATGTTATTCTTACATTTGGATGGTAAAATGAAAACAAAATTACTTTGGACTTTTTAATAATAAATAATTATTTTACAGCTCGTCGTTGATAAATCACATTTTGGAAGGTGCTCATATTCGAAAAGTAAACTTTCGGGTTATAGTTGTAGATTCGCGACCATTTCTAGAAGGACAAGAACTTTTACGACGTTTAATATCAAAAGGAATACCTTGCACCTGTGTCCTGATAAATGCTGTCGGCTTCATTATGCCAGAAGTAACAAAAATACTTCTTGGTGCTCATGCACTTCTGGCAAATGGTTATGTTATGGCAAGAACTGGAACAGCTCAAGTCGCATTAGTTGGCAGATCATTTAATGTACCTGTGTTAGTTTGCTGTGAAACGCACAAATTTAGCGAACGCGTTCAAACAGATGCAATAGTGTATAATGAATTAGGAAATCCGGATGACTTGATTGCTAAATCACGCTCTAAAAACTGTTGTCTTGCTAATTGGAAGGATTATAAGCATTTATATCCACTTAATTTAAATTATGATATAACACCTCCAGAATTAGTTACAGCTGTTGTAACTGAAGTAGCTATATTACCTTGTACTAGTGTTCCAGTAATATTGAGAATTAAGCCCACAGAAATTGGTTATTAAATAATTTTAAAGTAAATAACATAAAAATTGCGATTTTGGTCTTTGTGGTTTTTCATATTAAGATCACATATTTATTTTTGCAGTATTTTGATTTTCTGCCTTGAAAAATAATTTTTTTTGCAGAAGTTACATTATCTCGAGGAAAAAAGTGATGTAGTTTTCTGGTAAGGTAGGGGTTTTAAAAGTATTTAGTGATTCATTCATTGAAGCGCATAATAGGAATTTAGTATACATCTGTACATAAAAAATAATAGTTTATATAAAAATAATCGAAGAGTTATATGAGCTTCCGACATACTTAGATTGTCAACAGAAGAAAGTTCATGAATGTAGTGTTTATAACTGCATTATTGCACTCGTTTGCAAATATTGAGCAATGCAAAGTCTGTAGCTGAATACTTGCAAATGATTGTAGTCGCGGATACATTACTAACTAAACTATTAAAACATTTTATCATAAAATGCTGGTGCGCTTTAATACTTCATCAGATTTCCTTATACCACGTCTATTAAATCGTTAAATGGAAGTGCGACGCAAAGTTTAAATTGGATCAACAATATCGCTTTCATGGTTATCATTAGTAGATATTTTATTTATTGTGAAATATAATGAAATGAAATGAAATTCATAAAAGTTCTTCCTTATATTTTGGCAAGGCCGAAATTACCAAATTGTTTTAAGAAGAAATAAAGAACATTAACATGTGTAAACAATTTATTGCTTTTCATAAATTTTTGCACTATTTTTTGCACATATTTAGGACTTAACAACTTGGAAACAGAAGATGTACCGTCTGCGCCGGACAACAAGGTAAGTAATGTCATTATCCATTATCGACTAAAGCTTTCTGTTGCGGTGTTCCATTACAAGTGTCGGAATTTTTTTGTGTGTGTTGGTGTTTTTTGCAATGGAAATTCAAGAACAATGTATGTTTGTCACATTTAGTCGTATTTTGAATTTATTGTTAGAATATTATTTTGGCTGTTTACGTGCTACGCCATACTTAACTTATTGTATATTTTTTGCTATTACGTTAACTTTCCGTAGAGCTACATTTTCAAACATTCGTACCTATCTTAAATTGTAGATGTAACTGTATATTTTATAAATATTATACATTGATCTGCTTCTGTCTGCTTCTACGCCTTCCTAATTTTAATCTTTTTTTCAGGTACTTTGATCAAGTGTTCCTGCTCAAGGATGCATATCTTTGAGTTTTGGAGTATACAGAGGGGAGGTATGTCTACAAAACACCAAGGCGTATTAGAGGATATTGTGTTGATGTAAAGTTTTGATTATTATTGGAAACAAGCAGGTAGGTCTAAATCAAGGTTGTTACTTAAGTATTCGGATTGGCTAAATGTTATTGAATGTATTGAGTTAAGAAGTAGTGTTGAGCACTGTGTTCATGAAGTGGATCAACCGGAAGCAGGGCCATCTCGCGGGCGTCCTAAAAAAGACTTCCGAGCTTACTAAGAAATCGAAACGTAAGCGAGTGGCACAGCTATCACTCTGCTGTGAAAACACTGCTCAATACATCTGACTAGTCTGATAGTAGCTTCACAACAGATATTACGGCAGACGAGGTTTTATCTCTTTTTGTAGAAGCTAAATTGACCAAGCACCAATATTTACTAATTAGAAATTTCGACACTATATTTAAAGAATACGCTTTGGAAACAGCATCCCAGTAAGCCAAGAGTATCCATGGTACTATCTCCCAGCCTCCGTCCACAAAGTTCTCATTCACGGATCTCAAGTAACTGAATATGCTGTATTGCCCATCGGGGAACTTTCTGAAGAGGCGGCCGAATCCAATAACAAACATTTTAAAGCTTTCAGACGAGATCACACGCGAAAAATCTCAAGCTATGTTACAAATACAGACTTACTTAACAGACTTTTACTCAGCTCAGATCAAGGCAAGCTTTAGATTTATTGCGAGTTTAGCTTATTTCAATTGTTATTTAAGTGCTAATTGACAATCGATGTCATGTCTCTAGGTCCGGTAGGAGGCTTAAAAGAATTAAGCCTCTTGATTTAGCGTGATATTTCTGCAGCACTTCTACCGAAGAGCTGTAAACTTTCAAAGACCAACGTTAGCATAAAATTAATGGTTGGTCCTTCTGACCAGTTTTAATTACTTAAAACAGGGTTGGTGTTTTACATTGATTATCTATAAGTAGATACGTAACCTTGTTGTATGGTCTTGAATATAGATGGCCATACTTACACTGAATTGAAAAATCCATGTTAAAATTTAGTCTCACGAGCTTTCGAAAAATATAAAAGCTGTCTATCAGTCTCGCAGTTTATATACATAGAACTTTTGAAATGATGTATATAGCATGAATTGAGATAGTTGCGATTGCGTCTGCCGTTCTTTGAGAAAAATTTCTCGGAATTTTTTGTTCTTCTGTTTATATGATTTGTTGTTGTGATTAAAAATGATTTGTTAGGTTCAAGAAAAATTTGAGCCGTGGAAGATTTCTTCTTTTTTCTTTTTTGGTGAAATCAATTTTTTTAATGCAGGTGGATACGGTGCCGCAAATTATAATTACTGCTTTGTAAAAAAATATGACAATTTCTCTGATTTCGACGTAAAGTAAAAAATTGGTATTATTAAAAATCGAAGCCTGAGAAATATTCAGTAAGGAGATTTTAATATAATGGAAAAGTTTTTTATCATATTACTACTGGGATACTTCCCAGGCAATGAACTATTTTGCCTCATCATTAAGTTTTAATTGGTATATAATGACATGGAAAAATTAAGTAAAGGGGTCATTTATTACTCAAAAATGGTTGTCCTTTAGGTTAATTAATTTTATACAAGTTTTCTTCGTAGGAGTCACGTTCCAGAGATACATATATAACGCATCAAGAAATCGCGAGGGTCTGTGCACCCTCTTCCACACAACGGTATCACCACTAGGCCTAATCCACGGATTTCAAGCTATGCAAAAACTCTGGGCCAAGTCAATAATGCATGTTGCGCGAGCAAATGACTTCTTCAGCAATTGGAAGTCTGTAGCTGAATAAGTCATTTGCTCGCGCAACGTGCATTATTGACTTGGCCCTCTATCTTCTTCCAATCTTCTGTACGTCTTGCTCCAGCTCAACTTCCTATGTTATGAATCATCGAAAGCAAATTTTGGTGGTTTTTTAACAATCATTTTATCCTCTTCCATCCTGTGTTTATTAACAAAGTATACGTGGTAAACATGTGCGGTGAACCCGCCGGGGTTTTGTCATAGTCTTCGGAACTCGCGAGGTGTATGCCTCAAGGACCTCGATGCCAACAAATCCACTGGACCCGACAATATACTCCCCATCGTCTTAAAGAAATGCACCTCACCTTTGGCTACACCTCTGCGCAAACTTTTTGCCCTATCATACTTCTACGGACTTTCTCCAGACTCTTGGAAACTTGCACATGTTCAGCCCATACCTAAAAAAGGTGACTCCTGCGATCCCTTTATTCGGGCGGAGGGGGGGGGGGGAATGTCCCTCTATGATTTATGGATTATTGTAATTCTAAAAAAATGTCGAGTGACATCAATTTAACTAGGAAATTTACCTCTATATATGTATAATCATAAAAATTACTGTCTTTATTTTTAACAAAAAAAAAATCTTGGAAAAAGGCCACCCAATTTTTAAATTGTAGTAGTATGCTTAGTTTGAAATGTTATCGCTCTGTATCTGAAATTGTTGAATTTTGAAAAACTCGGCTTAATAGAAAACTCATTTTACTACATAATTTTACACTAAATCTAGCGAAAATAGCTCTGTGAGCTATTTAATCAACGCCTTCCCTACGGTTAGAGTTGAACAGGACCTATGCGAGGGAGTACATTTGCCCCTAATTGTACTGAGGCCTCAATTTTTTTAAATGTCCCACTTGAAAAGTAATGTCCTTCTACTCTTGGTATGAACGTGTAAACCTGCACCATCACCCGACCAAACCTACGAATCTCAAGGGACACACGAACACATTCATCCCTTTCTTAACCCAAAATTGGTACCGATAAGGTTAAATAGATCACATCGAGTCACAGTCAGACCTAAAACCCAGGTGTACACAGTTTTTTTATACCCAGTCAGCGGCATAAATCGAGAATTGCTAAAAATTGGAACACCCCTTAAAAACATCATTATAAATGAAATGTTGAATTTCTCCAAAGATCGGCGGGGAGCAAAACAATTTTTTTTCAAAAGGTCAAAAAGCAGTTTTTTGCTTCTCTTAAACGCTAGGTCGTATCATAAAACAATTTTGACTAACTTTGTAGGGTATGCGATTATCTCCAAAAAAAAGATCTTATACATTTCCCGTACAAATTGCCATTCATAAGATATCACCGTTTTTATCATTTAAAATACTCATGCCCTCAGAGGTAGCCCTAATAAAGCATCCCGCCAACTTAACAGGTTAATAATAGGGTACCAAAATTCCGCTTAGGTCTGGTCTTCACCTAGCGGACGGTGCACCTCTTTGTTCACCTGGTAGTCTGGTACTGCCTGCGTTACAGCCTTGTTTGGCTGGTTAATAGGATTCACTTGCTTCAGGAGGCATAAAACTCCAACGAGGCTGTTCCCGCTAACCCCGACGGCTGTGACTCAGCCGGCTGCTTAAAAAAATTAAGTCATACAACATCCAGAAGTTCAACCGCGGCGGTGAGCTTCGCTGCCTCCTTGTCATGTATCCTCCAGACTACCCTTAACCTATCATATCCTTTTTAAGGGCCAAATACACGAGCGCTTCATCCGACCATGCCACGCCAAAACAACAATTTGTATGTATTCGAAATTGCGAGTGCGTACAAATTGTTGTTGTTTTGGCGTGGCGTGGTCAAATGGAGCGCTCGTGTATTGGGCCCTTTATATCTTCGAGCTAAGCTTACTACTAGACATTGCACCGTGACGTGAACGACATGACGGACTGGTAGAATAAAGGGTTATACCTAAGATAGCCTTCACATAAAACAAATTCGCGTATACGTCATCACACTTTCAATAAAATCCTTTGGTGGAATACGTGGCTAATATTTTCAGGTGTGATTCCAGGATATCTTTGGAGAAAAAAATTGGTCTAGCCCTTTCCCTCCAGAGGCTCACAATTGTGAGGTTCAGAATTTTCTCTATAAAATTTAGAAACAATTAGTTTTCTTTAATTTTAACATTATATGAGCATTTCTATCGAAAATTTACACTTTCTTGACCAAAAAAAGGTAAATTTTAAATCAATGAGCACGTTGTTCAAATATGGTTTTTCAACATGCTTTATCTATTCTGAATATCATCCAATAAGTCTTCCAACGAATTTCGAAGGCGGTTTTTTTTGCAGTATTTTTTGTATCAACTTCACATTTAGTCCAGTAAAATTACGGTTTACATATCACCCTGTATTTTTGTAACCCTATGAGATATTTTCATGAGTAAGCTATCAGTGTACGCATAATACCTATCTAAAACTGTCAAAATCAAGGTTCTACCCTATCAACTTCCCGGGTGATTGGGGAAATTTATTCAAAAATTCTTCCAAATTTTCACTCAAAAAATTCATTTAAATTTAAATCTACGAAAAATACTTTTTTTCAATGTTTATTTTATTTCGTTTTGATTCAAGGGAATAAATTTTTTTTCATTTTTTAATATTATCATTTATTCATTTTTCAAATTCAACCAGAATCTAGGGGTAGTTTTACCTCCTTAAGGGTTGAAAATAATTTATTTCTTCTTGACAATATCTATAACCAAATATCAAGCAAAAAGCAGAACAAATTTTTTGCATATTTTTGCAATTTTTTTTATTTAAAGCTGATTTTTAAAATTCTACTTTTATTAAGGGGTAGTTTTCTCCCCTTAACGGTTGAAAATAATTTATTTTTGCCTGACAATCGAATTTGAAACATACAACACAATTTTTAACAATTTTTTTTATTTTCGATTTACGGTTGGTTTAAACCCTTTTGGATTATCCCTTATCATAAAATTTGGCTTGATTTGGTATCAAACAACCACCTACGCAAATAAATATTGTAAAAAGTGTATTTCATAGGATTTTTTGTATTATTATTACCCAAAAAACATAAAGAGAAAGAGTTTCATAACGGTGTTTTGTTTCGACACCCCCCCCCCCTCCCTAGAATGGACTATTCGCTCAAATGAACTAATGCAAATAATTCTCAAAAACTCAGAAAACTGAAAAATTATTTAGAAGATTAATCTCTAATTTGTATTTCTTACACGGCACCGTGGCGTAGCCGAAATAAATTCAGTTTCGTTTAATGTTCCAAGAAAATGGGCCTTATGTACAGTATTGTCTGGCTTATGTACATTATTTATATCATCGATGGCTTTAAGCTTTTTTTATTATATATTATCGAAAATCCAAACCGTATTTGCAAGTTTTATCAAAAGACCAAACCGAATCAAGAAAAAGACAGACAGCGCCGCCAAACATCAAAGCCACACAACGGCACAGATCCCATGATTACGTATCTACTTATAGATAATCAATGTGTTTTACTGGGTTAAAGTCCCACACTGTGTACAAAAGCTCGCGTTTGCTCGCAGTGCCTTTCGATGGTTTCACCATCCTTACCCCAAAAACAAAAAAAAATGTCATGTAAAATAATTTTAATTTTTTTATCTCGTACTAATAAATTATATAATGTGTACTGTTATGTATAATTTCTATATATTTCTTTAACACATGAGTTTTTTTATTATTATTAGAACTTCTCTCCCCGAAAAAACCATTAATTTAAAAATTTCATATTTATGACCGCCTTTGTTCGGCGGCTGTCCCACTGTGCGATGTAAGAAAATTCCAGCGGAATCGATTCCAGCGGAGTTCAGAATAGGCCTGATTATTTTATTTTAAGGATCAAAACGTTTTGTCGAAGGTCTTGCATTTATTAGTCCTTGATGACTATCAGTTAGGTTACATGTCGGACTGAGGACTTGACTTGAACTTGAACTGACAGTTTAATCCACGTGAGTGAAGTAGACTTGAAGTCGATCTGAGGTTACATGACCTTCAAGTTTACTTGAAGCCGACTTCAAGTAATGCATGTAATCTTAGTATATGCTGCTCGCATTGCTAGAAGTCTCGCCAACTAATGAGCGCTTGTGGGGACTTGAGATTGTATCTGCGCATCGAAACAGCGATTTTGAAAGTCCCTTATTTTTTTGGCGAGAGGCCAGAATAGCCGGTACAACTATAAAGAAGATTTTTTTTTTCGAAAAGCCTACACATTAGTAAAGAATTGGTGTATAGTGAACCATCATGACAATAATCTAAGACCCGGTTTCACCGGCCTGGATAATAAATATCGTGGATATTTCATATTTTATTTTTTGAATTTATGAGTGAAAATTTTGTCCAATTTTGAAAATTCGAAACTTCAGAGATTTGAAATCAGCGGATTAACTTATTACCAGGTCGGAACTGGTTTTAAATTTATCCGTGTATCGAAAATCGCCATCGGTAAATACGAAATATCCACGATATTTATTATTGGCTGGTGAAACCGGGCCTAATGGTGCCATCAAACTGCTCCAGTTGGTTTTCTGTGGTTTTACGTGGGTTTCAACGACATTGCCGCCTAGAGCTCAAATACCTTGCGACGTGATCTAGCCAACTCGTCCAAGAGCCCAGGGTCATTTGGTGATCTGCACCAAAAAATTTTTTTAATCAATCTGTTGTCCATTCGTTTTGGCAGTATTAATAGAAGATTGTTTATAAAGTTAAGTAAAAGCTCGCGTGATGGAATTGAGCACAGTGGAGATGATGTCGGTCTTCGATTCAACGCCGTCCAATACTATGTATCTTGATTCCACGGTCAGAAACAAAATTCGTTAGCCATTTCTGTAGAACTGAGTCGATACCAATAGCATGCTTTCGTTGAAGAGTTCTACTAACCACACAATGAGGTCACTAGTAGATTTTCGGTCTAAATTCGACTAATAACTATAATTTGCTTAGGTTCTTCACATTCTATAAGCTTTTTATTTTATTCGAAGCATCCTTTTCCGGTGTCCGCAAGAGTCTGGAAAAACGCATTTTTAAAGACCAGGGGTATATTGTCAAGTCCAGTGGATTTATTGACATTATCCTCCTTGAGCCACTCGTATACTACGCGACCCTTGAAGAAACTTCCGCCAATTAGAGCGGGGTGCAGGTGCATATCAATATTCGGTAAAGTACAGAAATTTTAATAAATTGTCTGGATTTTCTTTCATTTATAACCTCTCCTTCTTTAATTGTGGAAATTCTTGATGAAAATTGTGAAGAACCACAAATTTTTACAGCCAACGATAGAATTGAACAGTTTAACTTTCAACCCGACCCAGTGCCCGGGGGTATAGCTGGGCCACCCTATCCGATGGGGTATAATTCACGGATCCGGTCCCTTGGGCGACGGATCCGGGGGTTGGGCGAAAGGTTGACAACCTCTCCTCGGAAAACAATTCTTGTTATGGAATCGAGAAAGCAGCCTCGGAACAGTCAGGATTTACGGCAAAGACCCCAGCAACGTCCCAGGACTAATGATTTAAGGATTAACGATATAAAATTTGCAACATGGAATGTGAGAACATTATATAGACCTGGAGCAATGGCAGAAATGATAGATGAGCTTAGACGATATAGAATACTCATTGCAGGACTACAAGAGCTAAGATGGACTGGTAAAGGAGTCCTAGAACGAAGAGACGCTACGATATTCTACAGTGGCAATAATGACTCCAGAAGAAACTTTGGGGTAGGTTTCTGTGTACTTAAACCTCTACTCAACAATGTAATAGACTTCACCCCGCTTAACGATCGGATCGCGACCCTAAGAATCAAATCCAGATTTCATAATATAACATTCATCACTGTGCACGCGCCTACAGAAGAAAAACCAGAACAAGAAAAGGATGACTTCTATGAAACTCTTAGAGTGACTTATGACCAAGTCCCTTCTTACGACATGAAAATCGTATTAGGCGACTTTAACGCTAAAGTGGGTAAGGAACCATATTATTACCCCTACGCTGGCAAATTCTCGTTGCACGAAGAATCAAACGATAACGGGAACAGAATGGCCGAATTCGCTATCGCAAGAAGTTTGACAATAGCTAGCACCTGGTTTAACCATAAAAATATACACAAAAGGACATGGACATCACCAGATGGCAGGCACCATAACCAAATCGACCATGTTCTAGTTAACACTAGGCATGGAAGTAGCATACTGGATGTTAGGAGTTTCCGAGGAGCGAATGTAGACACCGATCATTACCTAGTTGTTGGGAAAATGAGGGCGAAAAAACTAGCGACAAGACATAGAACAAACAATGATAGACAAGCAAAGTGGAATATAGAAAAATTAAAAAATGAAGAAACAAAACAACAGTATGAAAGAATGTTAACAGGAAAGCTAGAGGAAATAGCAAGGAGTCTGGAAATGGAAAATGATCTGAACGTGATGTGGAACTCCATAAAAGAAAAAATCACAGAGACAAACAACAGTGTGTTAGGCACACAAAACCAAGAGAGAAGGAGGCACTGGTTTGATGATCAATGCAAGAGAAGCATTGAAATAAAAAACCAAGCAAGACAGGTGTACCTAGAAAGAATGACCAGAGGAAACCACGAGAAATATGTAGCAGCACGAAGAGACACGAAAAAGTTATTAAGGAAGAAAAAACGTGACTACTTTAGAAATAGAATAATTGCGATTAAGCAAAGCTGCACTAATAAAGACGCTAGGAGTTTCTACAAAGAAGTCAACATGATTAAGAATGGATACAAACCCACCTGCACCATGGTAAGAAGAGAAGATGGTACTATAGCTAGTAGTATCGAAGACATACTCGAGGTGTGGGAGAAATACTTTAGAGACTTCTTCAAAGAGAACATAAACCTAACACAGGGAGAAGCAGACAACCGTAGTACAGATGACCCAGAAAACGATACGCCAGATCCTACAATAGAAGAAGTTGCAAATGCCATAGCGAAACTGAAAAATCATAAGGCTCCAGGTCCAGATGGCATACACCCGGAAATCTTAAAAAATGGTGGGGAGAAGTTATGCCATGTCTTACATAGCCTCATCGTAAAACTATGGAGAAGCAGCAAGTTGCCAGAAGAATGGCTTTTAGGTACAATAGTCCCAGTCCATAAAAAAGGTGAATTGATGAACTGCAAAAACTACAGACCAATAGCTTTGTTGAACACAGCTTACAAAGTGCTTTCACATATTTTATTTAATAGACTGAAACCACATTTGGAGGATAAAGTAGGTGATTACCAAGCAGGATTTAGAACAAATAGATCGACAACAGTCCAAATTTTTATAATGAGACAAATACTTGAAAAATGCTGGGAAGAAAGCATTGATATTCATCTTCTTTTTGTTGACTATAGAAATGCTTACGACCTGCTTAATAAAAGAGAGTTGTGGAAGAAGATGAGTGAAATGGGTTTCCCGAAGAAATTAATAGACCTATGCAGAATGACGACCAAAAATTGTAAAACACAAGTGAGAATACGAGGATACAACTCGATCAACTTCCCTCAAGAATCCGGTCTGCGACAAGGAGATGCGATCTCACCAATACTTTTTAACATTGCTCTGGAAGCAATAATGAGGGAAACACAGCTTAATGGAGCAAATAGCATCTTCACAAGGAACATTCAGGTACTAGCCTTCGCAGATGACATAGTCATAATTGGACGCAAAGCGCAAGATGTAAAAGAAACCTTTTCCAAAATTGTCCAAAGTTCAGCAAAGTTTAATCTACGAGTAAATGACACAAAAACAAAGTATATGATCGTATCAAAACGAGGACAACGACTAGGGCGAAGTATCAGCCTTGACGATCATAGTGTGGAAATTGTAGAAAACTTTATCTATTTAGGGACAATGCTTACTGCAGAAAATAAGATAAAGGACGACATCCATAGACGCATCGTAGCCGCAAATAAAACCTATTTCGCACTAGTCCCGGTCCTAAAAAACAAAGAAATTTCAAGACAGTGCAAGGTCAGACTATATAAAACATTAATCCGCCCAGTTCTATGCTATGGGTCTGAGACTTGGACATTGACCCAACAAACAGAAAATCAACTTAAAATCTTCGAAAGGAAGATCTTAAGAAGAATATTTGGTCCTGTAAGGGTTAACCAGAACGAATGGCGCATTAGTACAAACGAAGAACTTCAAGAAATATATGACGAAATAAACATAGCTACATACATAAGACTGAATAGACTGCGATGGCTCGGACACGTTGTACGAGCTTCAGAAGATAGAATGCTAGCCAGGATTTTTAATGGTAGACCATCAGGAAGAAGAAGAGTAGGACGACCAAGAAATAGGTGGATAGATGACGTGCTAGCAGATATACGGAAATTTCGTATAACAAATTGGAGAGAGCTAGCAAGACGTAGAGATGACTGGAAGAGGAGACTTCGAGAGGCCCGAGTCCTGCAAGGACTGTAGCGCCATTCAAGAAGAAGAAGAAGAACTTTCAACCCGTCATAGAATAATGATTTAACTTATCTGATGGTGGACTTAGAGGGATTTCACAACTTACTGTAGTCATGTCTGCATGTTCGTCTGTATGCTTTGTCTACGGCTCCTTTAGCTTTAATTGCATTCGTACGATTACGATTAAATTATCTATTCGTTCTAGGTCTTGAAAGATTTGATAAAAGAGGAATGAAGAAACGCATTTCTGCTCGTTGAACTTTTGTGGCACAACGAGCGAAAGCGTTCTGCTCTTATTGTGAAAACACAAATCAGAGGGTCTTAGTCAAACAGTCGAACGAATGTGGAATCGAAAAAGCAGTATTTCGATCCTCGATTGCAGTGAACCGAGTCGGTTGCCGTCGATGACAGACAGATCACAACGATGGTCGAATGCGTGTGTTTTGTTTATTTTATTTAAACACAAACAACATTGACATTAAATTTTCTTCCATCAATTGACCAAAATGAAAGAATGGGTAGTACTTTATCTCGAATCCACTGCGTTACGGACTACCAATCTTTCCCGCAATCAAATCAGCTTTAGATTCTCGATAGATTGGCGAATTGAATTTCGGTCTAGGGGCCCTAGTCAGTAGATTTGAAAGAAGTCTAAGCTCCAACCAGTTGGCTTTTTTATATTGCCAGACACTTCTTTTAGGAGCTGTGTTGGTTCTAGCAGAATATGGATATGGTAAATTACCGATTACTAGGCAGTGGTCCGAGTTACCGGGAGGTAGAGAAAACAGAAGAATATGACGTGGCTACGAAGACTTCTTTTAATCCAAAGGTGATCAAAGTTAGAAGTTGTACTACTGTTAATTCAATAGACACTACCTAGAAGGCCACGGGTATTTCTAATTTATACATATATATTGCTATTCACCTATGGGCAAGTAAAAATTGCAATTAAGATTAAAACCGAATCAATTTTTTTTTACAAAATCACTCTATATTTATAAATATTTTACAAAATTTCTTATATTAAAATTACTACAATTATAAATTTAAATAAGCTTATACAGTTATGATCTAAAGAAAAGAAAATATTAAATAAATAAAACGAACAATGTTTTTTTTGACTTTAAACAATAATGATATAAATTAGTAAAATGAAAATTAGTATGATTTTGATCGATTGCCCTTAAGGCTGTTTCAAAAACAAAACAAAAAATATTAAATAGTCCCGGCCTTTTTGCTTTACGCAAACCACACAAATATTTACCTTATACAATTTTAACTTAAATACAAAATAATAATATATATGTATATTTATATATAAATGTTGATCACTATATAAATTTTCAATTAAATGTAACTATAAGTAATTTTTCACAATTGTAAAATAACGAATACTATTTAGGAGAATTTACAAAAAGACTTGGACAAGATCGTTCTGATTTTGTAATCTTGGTATACAGAATGAATATGACTAATGAATTTTTTAAATAATTTTGAATTTAATAGTGTTTAAAAGTATCAAAAGTATTATGATTTTGGAAGTACTGAAATTTTATG
This sequence comes from Thereva nobilitata, assembly GCA_963855945.1. Lineage (NCBI taxonomy): Eukaryota > Metazoa > Arthropoda > Insecta > Diptera > Therevidae > Thereva > Thereva nobilitata. Next base: position 23,451,163 of record OY979694.1, read on the forward strand.
ATTTGGTGCCGTATTTGGGCAATTTCTTTAACCAAATAAAATACTTTAATTTACTTAAAAAATTAATTAGATCCTATTATTATAATGAGTATTACAGTTGTTTGGATGTCTTTACACATCTACCTCTGTAACAAATTTCTGTTTCATGTGAAACTTCTGTAGAAGTTGATGTTGCATATACCACAGAATCCATTAGTGATTTATGAAATGGTGCACTGGTTGTGGTAATTTCTTGATCATTTTCCTTAGGTTTTTCGGTAACAGCACGAATTCTTTGGATACTTGTGTACTCTTGTTTCCTTGGATGAAAATTGGCTACAATAGGATCATCATCATCATCTCGTACAGCAAATAACGATGTCAATTGCTTTCTAACTTCATCGAAAAGGCTCGGTTGAGATTCTAGATCATCTTCTTCAACATAATCATCCATTCTTCTTGTTATCACATCGGAGTTAGAGTCTTTATTTCCATCAATATTATCATTAGTTGGAACAATTGTTGTATGTTCTTCCATATCAGTTGGAGAGAACGTTGTAAAATATTCATCGGTATCGGGTATTTCAGTGTTCGATGTTTTAAAATTATCATCGTTCTTCTTAGAATCAGTTTCTTCTGTTGAATCACTTGAGATATTTGATTCGTCTTTCGTAACATCTGATATTGAAGTTACTGCTGGTGATTCTTCTGTTGTTGTGAATCTAAAATCACTATCTTGATCTGCGAATTTTTCCAAGTCTTTTGCAGGATTTAATTTAGCACCAAATTCAGTTGTTCCAAAGATGGAATTATAAATTTGCGCTCCAATATTTTGTGATTCAGCTGTTTCAAATGAATCAGTATGTTGGGCTCTAACACGTTTCCAAACGCCTCTCCTGCGCATCCCTTCAGGATTTGGTTTTGTATCAGTATTTTGATTCTTGTATTCCCTCTCAACTCCTGACATTACTTCTTCTAATAAGTTAGCAAATGTAGTTTCTGACGTCCTATAAAATTTTTGGAAAAAATATAGTTGTAGTAGTTATATAGTAGTGAAAGTGAAAGAAATACTTACTTTTTCGATTCTTCAGTTTTATTATGACTGGTTGACTCAAAAGAAGATGACGAATGTCCAAATCCAGCTGAAACATTGAAAAGGTATGTCTCTTGTTGTTTTGGGGTGTCCGATTCAGAACCTGCAGTTACTATTTCTGGTTCGTTTTCGAATTTTTCTGATTCTCTAAGGAATTTTGCTTTGTCATCTGGGTTTATGGGCTTAAAATCTCCTAAATTTGATAATGCTGGCGACCATTGGGTTTCTTGAGTTTCAAGGTTTGTAGATGTATAGCTGGATTTATCTGGAATTTTCTGTGGGTACAAAATTTAAAAAGTGAATTTTTATTGTTTTATTTTGATTAATTGGTTAATTTATGAATTTTCAGTAATAATATTCATGTATTGTCCATGCAATATTAATAATGAAAAGATGAAATGCCATATTGTTCTCGTATTGGAGTGAAAGGACATCCAAAAGAGCTTTGGCTGGATGCAATGTATTAGGTATAAGGGAAAGTTCTGTAGTTTTTGAACATGTGCATTTTTCTGCGTTGCAGATCCTTAATAAGAATTTTGACCGGACTAAAACTGTTCGAGATAAACATATGGTAGACGATTTATGGAAATTTTTTCGAATATTATTCAATTTTCTTAAACTTTGAGAATCTTTAACATAAGTGAAAAAAGGTCTACTTGTATACTGCATGAGTTCAAAAGAAGGAATAACGTGGTGGAGGCAGCAAAAAACCTGGAGTGTTTGGAGAGACCGCAGTAACAGCTCAGATATGCCAAAGATGGTTTACAATATTTCGTTGGGATCACTTTTCTTTGAAAGATGAACCCTGATCAGGAAAGGCCATCAGATCCAATAGCGAAGTTCTCCGCAATATGATTAAGGCAAATCTCACATCAACTTCGGCAAATTTGACCTTCAAGCTTGGAATTCATAAGACAACTGCTTTGGATCACATTAGAAGTCTTGGTTTTGTGTCAAGACGCTGCTTGGGTGACACACGACAGCGGGGAGACCTAAACTCCGCTTGAAGGATGGCGTAGACCAGGATGCCCCGAGGTTAAGGATGCTAAACTGGATGACAGCGGTTCAGATTCTGGAGCGGTGGAGGCAAAAGTTGCGAGAGCCCAAGTCCAAATCCTGGTTGTAGAGCCGCTAAAGAAGAAGCATAAAGGAAAAATGGAGGATTGTCGACAGCATACGGTGTTCAGATGTAGCCCCAAAGATAAACAATCCACGACAATACTATATTTCTTGAATCGGCTTAAAGGGCTAATAGGTGAAAATCGTCATCGCCTGTAAATATAATAAGCGAGGAATCCATCTCCTATTCGATTACCCAAGTCTGCTTGCTATCGCGGTAGTATTGAATGGGGGCCGGTGCAATAAAAACCGTATGTTGGCGTTGACGAATCTTTCACTATTCTCTTTAATATCTTTCCGATTAGACCTTGCTGTTCGAGATTGCACTCAATGATAGAACCGTTGATAGTCCAGAGGGACTTTAACTCAGAGCTCTAGTCTTTCACATAAAACAAATTTTCTAATTGACATGATATAAAGCGGTATAAGGGCCTTAGTTGCCATTTAAGAGATCGTGAGATCGATTATCGCCCAGAGGAATGGTTCAATGGCTTTTTACTTTTGCCGACTAGTTATCAATTCGTCAGAATTGTTTTCTCTCTTCACAGCTTATGGCATAGCAATGAAATCAAATCAATCGATCACTGAAGTCAGTGTTTTTTTGCGGTAATGTTGGATGGAAGTCGCCTACGAAAACAGCAGTTTTTGGCATCTTCTATTCTTTTCTAAATCTATTTTCTTTCGAACTAAAGCTTGATATCAAACATTGCACACTGACACGTCTAAACGATATCGACTAATTTAGACTAGAATTATAGTAGAGGGAAATTAAACAAAAAAAGAGCGAAGCTATGATGTGGTTGGGAAGTTGGATTTTTTTATTTTTTTTCTTTACATATGTTAAGATAAAGCGAAAAAAAAATTTCGGCGAAATCGGTCCTGTGCTGCACGAGAAAATTGCATAAATGTCAATTTTTGATGCATTTTGAGTGCAATGCTACACTATTTTTTTAATTTCTCCAGTTCTGTTGGTCGTAGAAAAATAAAAAAAATTATAAAATACTCGTGAATGAATAGACTGTCGAACTGATTCGGTATAAATACTTTAAAAATGAATCCTAACCTCAAAAAACCAAAATGTATGAAATTTTTTTTTATTTTACTAAAAATAAAATAAATAACGCGAAAATAGTCGGATTTTGATAAAAATTGGAGAAAATATGTAATTTGATGCTATAAATACGTGGTTGAAATTTCAAAAAGAACTTTCGATTTTTATGGCAACAATTGGCAGTTTTCGAAAAAAAATTAAAATTGCCATTTTATGCCAAATGACGGTAAAATATTTTTATTTAATTATAGGTTTTTTTATGTACTTTCTTGTAAGCATACGCAATACTTCGTTACTTTATTTAAAATGTCTATTTTAGGATTTTGAAAAAACTAAAAAATCTCAGTTTTAAATTTTTTGCCTTTTGCCAACTATGAAAAACAAAATTGAAAAATTGAGGTTTTTTACTTTTTTCAAAGTCCTAATTTTTTTTTATCGAGTTAATCTTCTAGCTCAGAAGTACACTTCTCAGCTGGGCTGAGAAACGGGCCACGCTTATGTGCAGGGACCGAATCCGGCCGAAAGCACCAAAAAAGGTATAAGAAGAAAAAACACCGCAAAACGAGCATGCGACCGAAAATGCGGGTTCCTTCTCAACCCTCCCCGGCACTCCTGTACCGAGCCGGTCCGGTCCCTGCACACAAACGCGGTCACATTTACCACTGCACAGTGGCTCGGCTAAGACATGCAAACACAAAACAAAAAACAATGCAACATTTAAGAGCACAAAACATCAAACAGAGAAGCGTGCAAAAACAATGAAAAAGTGGGACACACAGGGAGTCACGCCACATTCAAAAGAGTCCTTTTAAGGACATCTTCGCTAACTTGCATGCTAAAAGCACTCGCATTTTTGTTAACATTTATAAGCATGCGGTTAACTGGTTCGTACATCCCATAATTGGTATTAGAGGAATTAATGTACAAGGGAGGTTGACCTCTCAGGTTGTAGTTGTTCACTCTAAATGACGTACTGGTTCGTAGGAAGCCTGAGTCAACTTTGTCATTCAACAAACGATGAACGAATAAAACGTCAGCGACCTCGCGACGCTTATGCAGAGAGCTCAAGTTGAGCAATTTAAGTCTGTCTCCATAAGGCGGGAGAATAAGTGGGTCATCCCACGGGAGGTGACTGAGTGCAAAACGGACGAACTTCCTTTGAACCGATTCGATTTTATCGACATGGGAGGAGTAGTAAGGAGACCATACCTGGGAGGCGTATTCAAGTATAGGCCTAACTAAAGATATGTATAAGTGTTTGGTGATGAGGGGGTTGTTGAATTCCTTGGACCATCTTTTTATAAATCCCAGGACTGAATTGCCTTTGGAAGAGATATAATTGATGTGGGTGGAGAAATCCAACTTACTTTCTAACCTAACCCCTAGATCGATAACAGAGTTAGTGCGGGAGATCTTGTCATCGAGAAAAGTATAGTCATAAGTTATAACGCCACGTTTTCTATAAAAAGTCATGACCTCACATTTACTGATGTTAAGAACCAGGTTGTTGTTGGAACACCAAGAATAGAAGGTGTTTAGGTCTGCTTGCAGAAGTTTGCAGTCCTCGATACTCCTTATGTGGCGGTACAGTTTGATGTCATCGGCATAAATAAGGATTTTACAGTGCCTTAGCAGGGTAACAATGTCATCGATTGATAAAATAAAAAGGAGAGGACTAAGATGACTTCCTTGCGAGACACCAGAGGACGCTTCGATGTTTTTAGATTTGACTCCGCGGAATAGAACCTGGTAGGTTCTGTCGGCTAAGTACGACTGGAACCACACCACGAGGCTATGCGGAAAGCCTAATTTTTTTAGTTTTAGAACTATAATAGAGTGAGAGAGCATGTCGAAAGCTTTACTGAAGTCTGTATAAACACAGTCAGTTTGACAGCCAGTGACAAAGCCTCGAACAGTGTGAGAAGAGAACTCTAGTAAATTAGTAGTAGTGGAACGAGCTGCAAGAAAGCCATGTTGGTTAGTTGAAATAAGTCTCTTGCAGATAGGGGCTATAGCAGAATAAATAATAGATTCGAAGAGTTTTGGTATGCACGATAACTTCGCAATTGGTCTATAATTAGATATTTCGTTCTTACAACCCTTTTTATGGACGGGGATTATAAAAGAGTTCTTCCATAAGGTTGGGAAGCACCCCTTATTTAGGGATTTTTGAAATAAACATAGGAGAGGTGATAGTAGGGCTCCTGCACAGGATTTGAGAACTGCAGGAGGGACACCGTCAGGGCCGGACGAAAAATCTTGTGGAAGATCATTTATATGTTTCAAGATATCTTCCCTGGTTATAGACAGAGCTAAGTTTTGAGCCGTTTGTATTGTGTTGATATGTCGAAAATTGTCTTCATCAGGTTGGAAGACAGGGGACGAGAAAAATTTGCGGAAGAACGATGCAAACTTGTCGCAAATCTCGGATGAAATAGAGCTAACAGAGTTCTCGTATTGCATGGTGTTAGGGTAGTTATCAACCTTTTTCTTAGAGTTAATAAACTGAAAAAATGTTCTGGGATCACCATACAGTTTACCTTCCATGTTACTGAGGTAGTCCTTATAGAGAGCTTCGGAGAGAGCATGGAATTGGTCATAGCAATTGAGGAATGCGGAGAAACTCGCAGTGTCTTTCCTCTAATAATAACATTTTAAATAAACTAACGAAGTATTGCGTATGCTCACAAGAAAGTACATAAAAAAACAATTTAAAAAAAGTTTATTACAGTACGATGATTTGGCATAAAATGGCGGCAATTTTAAAATTTTGTCGAAAACTGCCAATTGTTGCCGTAAAATTCGAAAGTTTTTTTTTTGAAATTTATAGCATCAAATTACATATTTTCTTCAATTTTTATCAAAATCCGACTATTTTCCCGTTATTTATTTCATTTTTAGTAAAATAAAACAAAATTTCATACATTTTGGTTTTTTGAGGTTAGGATTTATTTTTAAAGTATTTATACCGAATCAGTTCGATAGTCTATTCATTTACGAGTATTTTCCAATTTTTTTTATTTTTCTACGACCAACAGAACTGGAGAAATTAAAAAAATAGTGTAGCATTGCACTCAAAATGCATCAAAAATTGACATTTGTGACTATTTCAAAAGGGGCATATTGTAATTTTTGAAAATTTTTGAGTTAACTATGTCATTGGTTTCTGGTACTAAATATCTATTTTCACATGGAAAACCATTTACGAAAAATGCTTTTTTCGTTATGAAATTTAGTTGTAAATAATTGGTCTTGTTCCAAAACGGGATCATTTTTTTGAAAATTGTTTACCAAAATGTTATCATTTTACTTTAAGAATTTTTCCAAAAAGTACCTATGTTATTCCTCTATATAACATAATACTTTACTTCCAAAAGGTACTTATTTCGAAATTGTCGAAAAGTGACTATTAGAATCAAAAGGGGCACATTGTCATGCTAAATGATTTTGAGATATAGAGCGAAATGTGATGTAATGTTACATTTTGTAGATTTCGTTTAAGGATAGCATCAGAATTATTTAAAATAAGTAGAAAAACAAATTGAGAATATGTAAATATTTGGAAATGCATAAATAAACTCTCAATAACGAAAAACATTTTGGAAAAGAGACCTTTTGGTACTTACAAATGGAAAAGCGACATTTTGATACCAGAAGTGAGGAAATGTTTCTTTTTTGGAACAAATAAAAAAGTTTGGAACTAGCTGGGAAGAAAATTAGGATCTTGCAACAATTTCTTGTGACTTTCAAAACAATTCTGTCTTAGTTACCAAAAGTAGCTGATTAAGCTGTTTACTACAGCCGGCAGCTAAATTTGTATAATTTCTAAAAGTAGTAGTAGTAAAAGGATCTTCTAAATCACAAATGCTTAAGGACAATGTATTTTTATATTATGGACAGAATATGAGCATGATATGAGAATTAAAGAAAGCAACGAAATAACTTCCGCTTTCTATCACCGATAAAAAAGCACAGTATTTCAGAATTGCATTTAAAGAATTCGTTTTATTCGTGATGGATGTGAAGGACAACGAGGTGAAACGACTTATAGAAATAATTTAGGTAGTTTTAAGTCTGTTTTTAAACGTGGAAAATTTAAGACTTCCTGAACGTGTATTACAGAAATCTAAAATACAAAAAGAAAAAATTAAAGCTTAAAAATCATTTTGGTTATGGTTAGAAAGAAATATCTGCATTGTCCTTTTATAAAAACATTGTTTCATCTGAAGACAGTTTAGATGACATTGAAGAAAATATATGCGAAATACAAGAAGAAGATCAAATACCTCCTGTTTAAAATTATTATTTTAAATTTTTAATTATCAAAGTATTTAGAATACCGTTTTATTTTTATTTTTTAAATTTTGGAGAATTATATTTTATCTTTTTAAATTGAAAATTACTTTGTTTTGTTTATGAAATTTTATTTTGTTTTAAAAAATAATACATGTTTGAAAAAAACTTAAAAAAAAACTTTTTTAATTGTTCCAAAAAAGAAACATATCCTCACTTCTGGTATCAAAATGTCGCTTTTCCATTTGTAAGTACCAAAAGGTCTCTTTTCCAAAATGTTTTTCGTTATTGAGAGTTTATTTATGCATTTCCCATTATTTACATATTCTCAATTTGTTTTTCTACTTATTTTAAATAATTCTGATGCTATCCTTAAACGAAATCTACAAAATGTAGCATTACATCACATTTCGCTCTATATCTCAAAATCATTTAGTATGACAATGTGCCCCTTTTGATTCTAATAGTCACATATGCAATTTTCTCGTGCAGCACAGGACCGATTTTGCAGAAATTTTTTTTTTTCGTTTTTTCTTAACATATATGTAAAGAAAAAAAAACAAAAAAATCCATCTTCCCAACTACATCACTGGGGTTTATCGCCCAAAACGTAAACGCGAACGACACGAGAAACGTTAAATTTTGCTATCGTTGTAAACGCAGCAGGGGAAAACGTCAAACGCTAATTTCGAAATTGTTTTTTCGGTATCGTTCAAAACGTGCGACGGCAGTTCCCCGTGTGTTTGTGAAACGTGAACTTTTGTGGGCGGCAGTTGTACGTTTCTTAGCTTGTTTTGGCTTAAATTTGGAAATATGTTTTAAATAGCTTCATTTCTAATCTATTTATTTTAATTTCGCCATAAAGGCCTGTATTTTGTTATCAAAAGGCCAAAGTTTAATTTTTTGAAATGTATCTATTTTTTTCAAATAAATTTATAAAATAAGGTTATTTCTTTGATAAATCACCGAAAAGAATGGGCTATAACGAAGTAGATTTGGTTGTCTTTAGGTAACTTTCTTCTACTTTAAGAACATGTTTGAATGCACATTTATTTAAACGGAAATTTTTGATGAAACTAAAAATATATTTTTACAAATAGATAAATGTTTTTATTAAGAGATATTTTACACTCTTTCGTCCATTTGAAAAATATCCCTTGTTGTACTACTTAAATTTTGTCGGACAGCTCTTTCAATGTTATTTTCAACTATCTAGGTGCTCCAACTTATGCAAAGCCACGGTATCCTTAAGTTTTTATAATTCATTACTCGTATACTCATAAAAAAGTACACAATTTTGAATTTACGACCAAGTAAAACTCTGAAACCCACAGAACCCATAATAATTGATACATTTTAACAAAAATTGATACTTTGACGAAATTAGACGTGATTAAATTGCTTTTGACAAATGTCAGCTGATTTCGAAAAGATTCGAACATAGCTGTATTCACGCGTTTACCACCATTCCCATTTCAAGTGAGGTGAAACGTGAAAACGGCGCGTTTCGTTAAACGTACGTTTACCACGATACGCCCCACTATCATATGACAATTTCCCTCTACTATTAGTCTACTAATTCACCTAATCTATTTCCGTAACGATTTCGTAAAAGCAGTATACATGAATATAGCGTACGTGCTATATCTGAGTGATTTCGGGCCAAGTAAGAAAATCATTGTGTCACATACATGTGATGCTGGTAACAAACTGATGCTAAAGAATTAAATTTAATCTAACAGAAGTTGAAGTGAAGCAGAAAGATTTTAGTAAAAAAAACTTGGCCGTGAACATTTTGGTCCTTGGGTCTATATCAAAATGAATGGTTAATGAAAAGACACACAGTTTGGAAAAGCTGAAGGAAATTTTGATCCACTATGGAAAATAAGTGAGAAGTTCTTTCTCTGCTTAGGCAATATGTCATTCAACTCATATATTTTTATCAATATCCGATTGAATAAAACTCACCCCATCTTTGTAGTCATCTTGATAAAAGTCTTGATTAAATTTATTTAACTGATGGTAACCATTTTCTGGTCTTCTTTCTGGCTCAGGTGTTGTTGTTGATGCTGGATGTGGTTTTCGTGTCCTGGCACGAATTTTAACAACTCTTGGACGATGAGCATTTTCTGATCTTACTCTGGGTCGGACCTAGAATTAAAAGCATTAAAAATAATAAAACATTCTCGTAAGAGAGTTTACTACTACCGTATATTTATCATCAATCAATGTCGTCGTAGGTGTTTCAGTCGTAGTAGTCGGTCGTGTTGGTCTAGATCCTCTACGAATAAACGCTGGCCGACGTGTTGTTTCTTTTCGCGGCTCCGTTGTTGTTGCAAAAACAGGCTGAATCTCGTTCTTAGCAGCCAGTTGTTCAGTTGGTGCTATTTCTTCTTCATTGGGAAAATATCCTGGACCATAATTATCACCATTCATTTGATGATATTCATGAGCAATCTGCATTGGTTCTAGAAGTCCCGGAAACTGGTCACTTGGCGTTACTGTTACTACTTCATGTGCTTCTGTTAATCTTTCTGTAGTGGTTGTGGCTGAATTTTTTGTGGCTGGCTTAAAGACGGGGTAGTTTTGTTTAAGAACATCACGTTGATATTCCAAATTATCTTCTTCTTTTGTCTTCTTTGAGCTTGAAGATGGAGTTCTAGTTCTTTGTCTATACCTTTGCCTTTCTTCTGCTGAAGGATTATAACGAATTCTGTTTGGATTACGAATTATTGGAGTTCTGGTGGTTGTGGTTGTAGATGTTGTTTGGGTATTATTTCTTTGCAAGTATGGACGACGACCTCTTGTCAATGGGCGTCTTGATGTATTTTCGTTGGAAGATGATGAATATGACACTGAAGATGAGACTTTTGTTACTGTGGGTCGTTTTCCCCTTGTTAATGGTCGTCGAGTTGGACGTAGAGTTGTTGTCGTTGTAACATGATCTGGTTCGGTTGATCCTTCTTCAACATTATTCTGTTTTTCTTCATTCTCTAATTCATTTACTAGTCCAGGAAGGTTTGGTGTTAAAGGTGGAAGTTCTGATGGATGTTGGTAAGGATTTGTATCATATTCTTCATATCTATTATCCAGTTCGGGTTCCTGTGGTTTATCAACGTGACTATAAACTATTTCATTTTGGTATTGAGCGCGATGGTTGCTAGGAATGCGATGTTTTTGTGTAGGGCGTCTTCTCTCTATTGGTTCTTGATAAGATACAGTCGAGCTGGGTCTTCTTTCTATTGGTTCTTGATAAGATACAGTCGAGCTGGGCCTTCTTTCTGTTGGTTCGTGATAAGATGCAGTCGAGCTGGGCCTTCTCTCTATTGGTTCTTGATAAGATGCAGTCGAGCCGGGCCTTCTCTCTATTGGTTCTTGATAAGATGCAGTTGAGCTGGGTCTTGATGTTGTCGTTTCCGCTACAGGTTCAGTTTGCGGGGCAGCCTCCTCTACACGAGTATATTCTACAGGATGATTGGTTGGTGGAGCAGCTTGAACTGTACGTTCTTCTTCTTCAACATGTACATCGGGTGTGTAGAATGTTATTTTTTCTTTCGGTGAAGTTCTCAAAGTTGACCCTTCATAATAAGAGGGAGTTGATGATGGAATATTATACAAATTTCGCTCATAGTCTACAGATACTGGAGTGTATTGAACATTTTCATAAAGAGGACTTGAAGTTGTACTTGGAATATTTGGTCGTTTTTTGAAGGCTTCCTGTTGCCGGAAATATGTCTTCATTCTGTACTCTTCGTCTTCTTTCGTTGAGTAGTATGCAGGTCGTTGAGTTGGTCGTTGATGATTTGTATCAGGTTGTAAGCTTGAAATTTCTTGAATATTTTGCTTAACAGTTTCCAGCTCTATTTGTGGACTAGTTGGATAACCATTATTGAAATAAGTGTGCGGTGCTTCTGTTGTAGTTGTTGTTGTGCTGGATGTAGTTGATGTTGCTGATTTCAATGGCTGAACTTTAAAATACTCCTCATTCACAATATTGTTTGGCATTGGCCTGAAGTTAGCAAATAAAGCTTGATTACTTTCTGTTGGTTTCTGATATTGATTCCTATTTCTATCGGGTTCTTGGGTTTGATGAACAGTTGGACGTGCTGAGGTTTCAGGTCGAACTTCTGGGCTGTATTGCTCTCGATAGTAATCCTTTGGAGCTGGTGTATTATAGTCGGTTCCAAATTGGAAGCGGGTTCTTGTAGGTGGTGGTTGTGTATTCCTTAATCTGGGTGTCGTGCTTTGATGACGGATTGTATTTTCATTTGCTGGAGTTATGTACACTTGATTAGGAGCTTGTTGAACATGATGGTTAGATACTCGAATATTTTGTGGAACTATGTAATTTCCATTCGCATCTAAAAATGGTCGATTGATTACTATTGAGCCGACATGTGGTTCGGGAAGCACAATTTTGTTGAAACTGGCTGGTGATCGATAGCTTAATGGTGCAACGAAAAATGGTACCTCTTGGAGTCGATCCTCGACCTTTTTATGATCAATGCTTGAAAGGTAAGGCAGCTCAAATTTGGTGTATCCGGATGGTGCTGAAAGACCGTTCGGTCCTATGAATACTGATGGTGCAGATTTTGAAGGAGCATCCAAAACCGCAATCGATTTAGCATTAGCAAGTGATCTAACAACATCTACAACTGAGCTTTGTCTATTTAAGGGCTTTTGCATAAATAGTGAAAGTGGTGGTTGATGGGGCTTTGGCTTTGGTCTTGGCTTTGGGGATGTAAATCGTGGCTGTAAGAAATTTTGGAATGTGGTCGTTGGCTTCGTTGTTGTAGTAGTTGACGTTGTACTTGTAGTAGCATAAAGATTTTGATCGTGATTCGGCAGTGGATCTGGTGTATAGAAATTATTAATCTGTACAGGATTTACAGGCGGTGGAACTATGTTGTATCTGCTATTATCATATGCAAGTTGATCTGGTCTTTGATGATATAGTGTATCATATGGAACATACAACAGCTGAACTTCCTCTGGAGGAATTGGACTAGGAATTTGTGCTGGTGCATGGAAAGGTGGTAGCTGTTGAGATTGGAAAGAAGTTGGCTTTTGAGCATCGAAATTTTGCTGAGAATAAGGAGTGGAAGGCTGAACGGTGTAGCTTTCCTGCGTTGGTGCTGCTTTCGCTTCATTTGGGTTTTCTTTTATAATTGGTCTTACATCTTCGACAAAATTTTGCTGAATTTGTTTTTGTGGTAAAAGTTGGGAGTTTTGAAAACTCGGATGAAACTCTGGCGGGAAAACTGGCTTCTGACTGAATAGTGGTGATGTTAATAAGGATTGTTGGTTGTGCGTATGATGAATTTGGTATCCAGTTTGAACTGCCGGTTGATTATCTCTTCTAGCGCTATCACTGGCACCAAAAAATGGCATTTCAAATTTAAAGAATGATTGTGATGTTGGTTGCTGTTGTGGCGGTACAGCTGCATGGTTTTGATGTGATTGTGCCTTTTGTTGTTGTGGCTGAGGTTGATGTCCAAATCTTTGATATTGAAAAGGTTGTCCAACTGAAAATCGCGGCTGTGACTGCGGCTGTTGCTGCTGTTCAGCTGGATTTGGTCCAAATATATTTTGAATAATTGGATTTTGGGGAAAGTTTAAAACTCGTCCGTTACTTGATCTGTCGGTTTGTTCTGGCTGTGCTAGTGGTATCCAATCATTGATTATTTCTGCACTTTGGCCAGCATCTGTTAATTGTCTAGACCATCTCTCAGCTGATATTATCGTTAGAGAGCAAAGTAGAGATAGTATGATGTTACTTGATAACATCTTGTTATCTGAAAGAAAAAAATAAATTGATTGTGTTAGACTAGTGTATGATATTTGTTTTAGTCAGCTTTGAAATTGTTTACGATTAGGGTACGGAAGTTACTGCTTCGATGACCTTAGGAAATTTTAAATAATTTTTTTGTATACTTTCCTGTTTTCTTCCGGAATTTTAAGAACTATCTAATTATTTTTACATGTTAAGTTGATGTGTAAAAAATATTTATTCGCATTTCATTATTCAACTGCTTATATTGATAAGCAGCATACACCTTGGCTTATTCAACGAACCATATATAATAAGTTTTTTTTCTACTTAAGTCAGTGCAAAATTTACACATTATTGTGAGAATTTGTACGTAAAAAGTTACTTCCAGGTTATTTTTAGAATCATATTATATCTACGCAAGTAACATTATAAAATCTCTCGACCGTGTTACCCCTGTTAACCATATCCGCCCACCCACGTTGAAGGTAAAGAAAACCTCTTGAAAGAGAAATTACGGATCTTCAAGTGTATTTAACATTATTTAACCTACAACTTTCATACAGAAAACACTTTCTTTTCGTTATAATTTCATTTCGCTTTTTTTCTTCTGTTTTGTCAGCCTTTTGCTTATTATTTTTATTAATAACAACAATACTCGCCGCTGTTGAATTATGTTGATTATCACAGCATCGACGCAAACCAGTTTTCTCATCCATCAGTGAGAGGCCCTTTCGTGCGCCCTAAATACCTGAAGCTGAAGTTCCGTACCTGCAAGAAACACCTGGCTCACCTGATGTTTAATAGTGCATTGCACTTAACCTTGATCTTGTAAGGTTAATAGAGAAAATAGCAAAAAGAGCCGATAACAATGAAAACATCGAAATGTCTTACCTAACTCAATCTCGTGGCGATCGGTCTTACTTGAAAATTAGTTAAAAAAACGCGGCGATTCGTTATACGCGATCACTGGTAGTATCGAAATGGTAAGATCAGTTTAAGATCAGTTCAATGGACCGAAACACGGAAAATTTTTTATAGGAATGTCCGGGTAAAAAACACTTTCTCTCATCGGATGCATACAATCGGTACCGATGATCATATGATAACCGCACCTACTTAGCACCTTACAAAAACATCACCGACGACGACGCGTTGGATCAAGTTTTTCATGTTTTTATGATCTTCCGATTTGGTTTCGTGAAAATTATAACATTCACATGAAAATCCAGATTCGTAGAAAGTGAAATTTTGTAATTAAATTTTTCCTCTTTTTTCGGGGAATTGCTTTGATCGCTTCCTATGTGGGCTACAATTACTGCTAATAAGCTTTGGATCATGAAGAGCTACTTTGGATAAATCCGGGCTTCTTAGACGTTGCGGCACGCTTTAATGTCATGGACACCTGTCTTGATGTGCAGTTTGCTCTTTAAGTGTGGATCTGTATCTATGGTTTCTTTTGTTTTCCATTTAATCGCGTTTGTACTGCGGTGTTCATATGCATAGCACGAGCAAGGCAATGAAACCAGAGAATGGACGCATTGTTTTCGGCGTAGCGAACTTGTGCGGTTATTATCCGCTTAATTCAGACGTGATTTATTGTTGTGGCTTTTATTCATAGTAATGGCTTACATTATGTGCTGTACTGTCTTAAGAGGTTTAAAAGAAGAGATCCTGAAAGAAATTGGCTCAGGCTAATTAATTTTAAGGATAAGTTTTCTTGAAAGGTCATTTTACAGGTTGAATGGCCGCAGGTGCGCATTCATATGGTTTTATGATGAAAAGATATTAGATGAGGCTTGAGGTATTTCCATTAAAGTATATGTGGCTTAACATTCTCCATCACTTAGTTGGGATTGGAATGCAAGAAAACTAATCGACTTTTAAGATAGATCCGTGTCTAATTTTAGCAGCAATGTATTTCAGTATTGCTAGCGTAACTATGCATTGATAATCTACTGTAAAAAATTGGTTACGACAGAAATCAATAGCGAAATATTAGAAAGGAGTTACAAATTTTCAACAGGGTCAAGATGGTGTGGAATTGAAAATTTCCCATATAATTCTGACGGTTTTAGATGGATCCAATGTTTTATGTAGCGTGCATCACTATGATAACAATCAAGAGGTACAATATTTTCGTGACAATAAACGGCTTGTCATACTATGTAGATGACTTCGTGCATTGAACTGAAGGTTGTAATGTTGAGCCGTAGTAGGTAGGAAGGTTGTGTGCTAAATTTTTTTTTTTATCTCTATTAAAGAAATTGCAAAGTTTTAGTGATTTATTTGGGTTGATTAATTAAATTCAATTTAAGTGATAATAAAACTCTTGAATAAATTATTTTAATTTTTTAACATCAGTAAAAGAATTATAATAAATTAACATATACGATTAATTAAAAGCTTTTTAACTGCAAATTTAGAAAATATAATATTGTTTGGTAATTGATAATTTGTTGTGTTAGCATAGAAGTCGATGAGGGATTTTTGAAGCATTACATTCATTTAATTGCAGTTCAAAAATGATAAGGTGTGATTTCAAGAGATATGTGAAATATTTTTTTCGTTAGTATGTTGAAATTTGAATTAATGGTATAAATGGTTAACAGAATTTCATAGTGGCCACTTTGGTCGCCGGCCTCGGTAGCCTAGAGAATAGAGTTCCACTTTTACAATATTCCTTCTTCTCTACTTACAGCAGCTTCTTGCGCTCGCTCTTGCCATCGTCTATAAGTATAATAAACATCTTCTGTTCGATCGTCGAAATTAGCGTTTGGTCGTAGTCATATTGGATAGGAGCCAATGGAATAAAACCGCATGTTAGAGTTGACAGATTTTCCGCCCTTGTCTTAACTATATTTCCAGCTAGAGCTTGCTGTTTGATATTACACTCAATCATTTTTGAGCTCTTCTTACATTTTCAAAAAAGAAACCTTATCAGGGCTTAACGCTCATCTCACCTCTGACTTAATTAACTCATTAACACTATTATTTTCGAAAAAGCATGACTTGTACCATTGTCGAGGTGACGGAAGCTGAGTGTAACTGTAAAGGGGCCCATAAACGGTCGAACAATCTGCGCAACGCAGCCCGTTGTGCAAACATTTTCCCCGTGTATGGGGCGGTTTGATGTGTAGCGCAACTGTTTGATTAAAATCAAACGCGTTTGAAAATTTTTGTGTAGCGGCAGCGCTGCGCAAGTTGTTTGCTCCTGTATGGTGGTGTTGGCGCATTAAGTTATTAAAATTTTACAAATTAAGTGAGAAAATGACAGCGAGGAAAGCGGATGAAGAATTCTGGAGGGAATTTATTGAAATGTATCGTGTACTTCCAGAACAGAACTTTGCGCAACTCGTTGCGTAGTGTATGGACAATCACATATTTTTGCGCAAACACGAATTTGCCCAAATTGTTCGACCGTGTATGGGCCCCTTAACAGATCGAACCTGGAATTGCTG
This sequence comes from Thereva nobilitata, assembly GCA_963855945.1. Lineage (NCBI taxonomy): Eukaryota > Metazoa > Arthropoda > Insecta > Diptera > Therevidae > Thereva > Thereva nobilitata. The sequence continues at coordinate 23,467,929 of OY979694.1, forward strand.
GACCTAAGGATGCTCAAGTGAAGCAAAATACATTTTAGTCCAGTAAAATAAGGCAAAAAACGGGCTTAACTTCGGAATTCCGTGTAACAGGTCGTATCGTCTTCGAACTTTTTTTAAATTGTTGTAAAAGCTCTACGTATAAAATCCCACCCTTTAAAAAATGCCGCTACTTCCTTATTAAATGCGAAATTGTGTTGTGCGCTAAATTCAAAAGAATTAAACCGGAAAAAATGCTAGTAGGGGGTTTTCGAGGTCGCTGATTACGAATATGATGTCTAAAATTCAAAATGGCGGATCCAAAATGGCGCAATGATGAAACTTCTTATTGATATTGCGTCAGCCTATCTATAACTGTTCTTGCTCTTTCGTATCTATAACTTATCCTAATCCAAGTTTTCGATGAAGCATTACTGCAAAAGTAACTTGCAAGGGCGAGTAAAAAGTTTTTGGTCGAATCGCAGTCATAATAGCATGAGCTATAGAATTTTATTTTAGGACGATTTTTAAAGAATTCCTTTTTTTTACAAAATCCTGTTATAAACAATGGTTAAAAATTATGTAAAACATCAGACCAAAGCCCGTGACAATTTTTTATGTGTTTAAAAGGGAACTCGGCTCTCTTTTACATGATCTTCAAAGAACTCCACATTTTTTTAAAGTTAATGTTAAACAATGGTTAACGAATTATTTAAAATTTCTGAAAAAGCACATATTAAAAGGTACACATCTCAGCTACACCTTCTATATATGTAGAATATTAATAAGAGTTTTTTCGCTTAATAACAGACGGTTAATTGCACTTCAAAATTCCATATTTTTAAGGTATAATCATTTGTTTGTTACTATTTCATAAATAAATCATTAAAATTTAAATATTTTGATAAAAAAATTATTCTATCGTAAAGTATGGGCTTTCAGCTATAAATTGAGCACCTACTAAATGTCAAGAAGTATGTTGCACCTATTGTTATTATTGATTGAAGTTACGCATGGGAAAAGTAAAATGCTCGTTTTCCCGAAATTCGTGAAATAACAGGTGCGCATTGAAAAAACACGATTTTTTTAATTTTTTTCAATACATACATCTTAATTAGGACCATTTCAGGAAACCAATCCATAAATTAAATTTAAAAATAATTTTGGTTTTTAACACTTGGCAGAAGATTTGCTGAAACAAGCGATATTTTACCAATTATTAGTTAATAGTAATCGTTTAAATATGTTTTTTATCATTTAAATACATGGATCGAGTAAGCGAAGCATTTTTCTTCAATAAGCACTTTGGTTTTTTGCATTTGCTTTTACCAATCAAAAGTTATAGCCATTTTTGTACGAAGCGCGTCTCATTTTTTGCTCATACACACATACTATGAAGCTATGTATTAGACCTTAATTAACAAATTCGTATCTCCCAGGTATTTGATCGTACAAAAAAGGTTCTCAGACATAATTTACTTGAAATTTCTTCCTCTTTCGAATAGCGTTATCAGTTTTTACGGAAAAATTATATTTTAAAAGCTATTCGCAAAAAACCATAATTTAACACTTCTTTTGTTTAATAACTATTGCAGCGGCACTTTTTAGGAAGCGGATTTTTTATCATATATTATTGATACAATTTAGAATAGAATGGGAAAAAATCCGCCCCGTTACAAACGATTCCGAAGTGAATTCCTTATTTTACTGGACTATTAGATGTAGGTAATCCTAGAGAGCTCATTTGGAATTTCTGTTTCACTAAAGTGAATAACAAACATCTCTCTTCTCACTTGCCATCAATATGTTGGTAAAACCAGCAGTGGCGGCGGAGCGCATGGGGATGGAAGGAACACTGCACACGCACTTCCGCTTTGGGTGGGGAAATCCACACACAAAATATTTCATGTACACCTAATAACCCAGAAAGTTAGAAGACCGTCTCGATCGCTGGCGAAGGAACGTGGTCGAAGGGCAACACACAAGCAAGGCTTTTCATACGAAAACTAATTGTATAGCCTTAGTTTTTTACACCCCATCGACTAGGTTAGCATTTTAAAAGGAGATTGCCTCTGGGGCATGCCGAAAGAGGGCTTTCCCCTTAGTTTCCTAGAACCCCACACAAAAAAAAATTAGCGATACTGAACTGAGGTAAGCCTTATCAATTTCTCATAAGAGATCTATGAGGCAAACCTCATTACAAATAAAATGGGGCAATCCCAACATCTGCTTTACGTATTCGAAAGCTTATTAAGAAGCTTTAAAATAATACCCTTGACTTTTCATTTTCCCCATACAAAGTTTTAGTTTTTTGCATTGCTCCATATTCCGGGCGATTATGTTGGTGACCGTGAAACGAATCATTTAGCATATTCAATAGACCAGTTCTAGTTCGATTGCAGAGGTCAAGCAGCATTGGACGTGATTAGTTCTCAGTTGGGGAACCGCATTGGTAAAATGACACTAGCGTTTAAAAATATAAAGCTTTCGACACCTTCGCAGTTATTACTCACTTTTCCACGCCGAAACTCTCAAATTTTTCGGCCTCTTTATTCCACTAGGGATGGGGGTAGCAATGAATTTTTCTCAGGGGGGCCAATAGGGCATTCCTTCTGACGAGGCGCGAATGAGACAAGGTGTCCGCATAACCCCATAACCAACGAGTTAAAAACCATATAACTCAACAGGTGGTAGTTACATATATAAATTGACCGGTTAACATTTTAAATTTTACATCTGTTCACGTGCTCCCCACCCACAATGATTATGCTCCGCCGCCCCTGAAAACCAGGGAATTAAAGAGAAGCCCATAAATGGCTGTATACCACCGGGGCTAGACCCAAGGCCACCGACGTAGCTCTAATGTGGCGGCTTATAACAAACACACATAGGTGCAGAAACATAGCTGCAAAAACTGCAAGGCATTATATGCCTTAGCCACATTTAAGAAATTTGAATCGGTGACAATCTACTCTGACATACTACTACGAGTAAAAATGAAACTAGCCTGCATCAGGTACGCACTAGCACGCACGGCGCCAAAGCTAGCGCGCATAGCGCACAAATGCGCACGGCATATTTTTACTAGGGCGCAACTAGCATGCAGCTGGTACGCACGCAGAGTGTCAACCCGAGTAAAAATAAAAACTAGCCCGCAGCTAGCCTGCATCAGATACGCACTAGCACGCACGGCGCCACAGCTAGCGCGCGTAGCGAACAAATGCGCATGGCAAATATTTAGTCGGGTTGTCGTTGCTTATTCGAATTCACTTGCGTTGTTCCAATTATTGTTTTCCAATTTTTGAAGTAATTTATGAAGTAAGACACACAAAATTTTCCCAAACTTCGTTCGATGTAGAATTACTTCATGCGATATTATGGTTTGGCAAAATTAGATAAATATTTCGTTCTCTAATGCTGGGGCCACATGACATTTGTTCGTACATGTCGAACGGAATGTCTGTGCGAATTTTTCATTACTACAGACTCCACAAATTGGGTACTTCACTTTTCATGCAGATCTCCGACTTTGCAGACAAAATTTCTGTTTTTTTCCATCATAAACTATTGTTTTGAATAATGAAATGAAAGCCGCATTCCTTACGATTACAAAGATACCCTATTTATGGAAATCGAATGTTGTTTCATAACCTTTTTATTCTAATTCATTAAACTACAACTACCAAAACCAAAATTCAAAACGCCCTTTCTCAAAAACGGGCAGAGATATCCCCCCTTTTGTGTTTTTTGTCGATTATTTTTTGGTTAACTTGGCAAGCTGGGACGGGATACCCTGTATAGATGTCTGTGCTCAGTCTGTATACCATAAGACGATAATTGTTCACCATAAGACGATAATTGAAAGCTTACTAATTATAGTCCAAGAGCTAGTGACAGAATTGCAAAGTGATTTTGTAGAGGATGGGCTTTTGATATAAGGTAGATTAGGTAAAGCACAACCGATTAAAAATATTCGCCAGTTCGAGTCTACTTAAGATTTAATTTTATGAATTTTTGAACTTGTCGATTTTTTGACCATGAAAAAAGTGATATTGCAGAGGATGGGACTTGGTATATAGGTTAATTGGGTTGCCCCCAACACATATTCCGATTCCCATCTCGTTTGGAGGTTAGGTTTGACTTTTGGGAATTTTTGAACATGTCGGTCTGATCAAGATGGACAAAGTGATATTGGAGAGGATGGGGTTTGGTATAATGGTGAGATAGGCCACCAAGAACCCTAATTCAGCTGCCCATCTCATATGCAATCACGGTTGCGATTTTGGCGGCTCTTAATTTTGTGGCCATTTTCGGTATGACCCAAGTGATTTTGTAGAACCCAAGATTTGGACCATAGGCTCGTGGCATCTGCCAAATGTTACATTTTCAATCCCATCTCCGTTCCATCAATATTTTCCGTTTAATTGAGAAAAATTGGTTGATGAAAAAAAAACATTTTGATGATTATACAGGGTGTATACCTTTAAGCTTACAAAGCGGCCGGCTGTAGATAGGTTTTGGATAGACGAAGAAAAAATCGTATGGGTGGGGGGGCGGTAAATCTTAACGGTTTAGCAGCTAGGGCGTTTTTAATTTTTTTTGTAGAGGTTTACATATCACCCTGTATTTATGTAACCCTTCGAGCTATTTTCATGAATAGGATACCAGTGTACGTAGAATACTCCCACCTATCTAAAACTGTCAAAATCAAGGATCCAGCTAGCCAACTTCCAGAGCAATGAGTCGTCAAAGTCAAAATTTCGTTTTTCTTAACTAAAATTTCAACTAAAAACAACTTTTTCTCCAAAAAATACCTAGTTAACTGATATTTTTTTTGCAAAATTGGAAAGCTTGGACAATTCCTATCAATATTGTCTGGACAATTTTTACGCTACGGCCTTTACTTTTGAAGTTATTAGCAAGTTTGATGTTAAAATTTGCCTTATTTGGTCCTTATTTGGTACTTTTTGGCAAAGCTTAGGTGAAAAGGCACAAAAAAAGAGCCAATTTTAGCGTTAAAATTGCTTATAACTCCAAAAATAAAAGCCGTAGGATACAAATTGTCCGGACATTATTGATAAGAAATTGTCCAAGCTTTCCAATTTTGTAAAAAAAAATATTAGTTAACTAGGTATTTTTTGGAGAAAAAGGTGGTTTTAGTTGAAATTTTAGTTAAAAAAACCCAAAATTTGACTTTGATGACTCATTGCTCTGGAAGTTGGTAAGGTGGAAAAAATGGTTTGTACAAAAGTTGTAGATCTTTTTATTACCTACAACTTTTATATTTAACTTTTTTCGATAGGAGGGCTACTTTCGCCGAAAATCGTCCAACGTTGGAAGCCAATATTCGAATGAAACGTTCACCGCATCGTGAAGAGCCGGCTTAAGCCCGGGACACACATTTGCGCACAGCGTGACGGCCGTGTGTTGGAAAACACACGGAGAAAAAGTAAAAAAGTAAAATCTTACCAGTCAGTCCCCACATTTCCGCGTCTCCATGTCCGCACCGCATCAAATTTTACTTGTTTATTTTCTCTCCGTGTGTTGTCCAACACACGGCTGTCATGCGGTGCAGACACGGTTCGGATATGTGTGTCCCGGGCTTTAAGAAGCAAACGGAGCCCGCAGCATGAGTGAAAAAGCTGCGCTTTTAAACAACCAAAGCGAATGGGAAACTCGTTTTCTTTTTATTTGGTTTTTCCTCTACATGGAACAACGGGGAATTCTCTTTAAAATTATCTTAAGGAAGATCGATTGATGGAGCATATTCCAAATTAAAAATCTGAAATTTGAATACGTTATTTATTGATATCTCATACATTCAATAAAATTTTTTAAAAAACATTGGACGTCTTGCATTCGAGTAATTAGTATTCAATATTCAAGTAAAGGTCGAGTAAAAATGATATTAAACGTGGGAATTTATTGCGCATAAAAATGGATAATTCTCCATAACTAGACGTCAAACTGCTTTAAAATTTTGTCAATAATTATAATCAGATTAGAATGTCAACTTTTATTTACAGAATAAATTTGACTTCTATCATGGGAATTTAATTTTACATTCTCTGTCCTTATATTATACTACTAGCAAAAACCCGCGTGCGTTGCAACGCCTTTTAATAAAAAAACTAATGTGTGCACAGTCCGGGATAGGAAATAGGTATAATGAAAAAAATAACAAATTTGCAAAACATAATTTATGGCACACAACTCGACTATAGAATAATCTCTCACAGTCAGTATTTCCGACCTCCTACAATATCCAAGAGTTCAAACGCAGGGTTAATCCGCACCTTCTTCAACAACCCCCCTTCTTCTATTCCCCCCTTACTAAGCTCCCTGCTAGACATTGCGCCATGACGTGCAAACGACATAACGGACTGGTAGTACAAAGGGTGATTCCTGAGCTTGGCACTGCCACATAAAACAAATAAAAAAATTTAAAGTTACTTATAAAAAATGTGTTAGAACTTTTTTAAAATGCGGTGTTGAGCGCCACCTATCGGAAAAATTGTGTGCTACATGCACAACAATCACATTCAGAACACGTGCCTCACCCTGTGCGGAACTTGCCCAATAGCGTCCTCAACATTTTGTTCCCATTTGTTTATTGAGTTCGATATATTCTCTGTTTTAATTTTCATCAGACCTATCGATCATTTGCGGAGATGTCAAACCATAATCTTCACAGTATTTCCGCAAATTGAAAGAACAATATCTCGCCGTGACAGCAAAGAACAATATCTCGCGTTCCTTCGATTATCGAGTCATGTTTTCGGTCTAACCCGACAGTCGGATAATAGTGGAAAGTATGCTAAACGCCTAAGAAGATTCTGAATCATCCCGTGAAAGTCGTAAAATCGGATTAACCGTTCCGAGCTTTGAGGTTTACAATTGGAATGATAAAAAAAGTTTCCACTGGCTTTTCTGCGACTATCGGATCAAGTTTTCCTCCTGAATCAATAGTCGGAACCGAGTGAAGCCTAGAACATGCCCAAGAAAATACTGAATCTTCCCGTGAAAATCCCATCGCAATCGGATTAGCCGTTGTTGGTACGTAGGTAGCTAGGTTGTTATTATATACTGGCTGGAGCAATAAAAACTTTACATTCAAAATTATTTTTTACTTTTTAGTTTATTTTAAAATAAAAGCGTATTTTTTAGTTTTTTTAGACTATATTTTTTATTTTCTACTTTTTAGTCTATTATATGTCTTCCACCACTTTGTAGTGACCGTCATATTATATTTAAAATGACGGCACACCGCTTACTGCACTATACTCGCTTTCATTTGATGCCCATACCGAAGAATAATCCGCCATTTTGTGCTGGCCACCATTTTGAATTTTGAATGACCCCACATAGCTTATTGTAATCTACTTGTCTTACCCTTTCATTTGATATCCATGTCGGGGGGTCCGGGAACACAATTGCAAAATTCGGCCGCCATCTTGGAACCGCAATGTTGATTTTTTTCCAAAAATGGTTAAATTGCATTGTCACGCGAGCTATACATATGTGCAAAATTTTAAGTTGATCGGTTATATGGAAGTGGGTAAAAATCAAGTTGCAAGGTTCAAGTTTTCGGTCTAATCTGGTAGTCGAAAACGGTAATCGGGCCCGATAATCGGATCCGATAGTCGGATCCTAGTAAAAAATAGCCTAAAACATGCCCAAGAAAATACTGAATCTTCCAGTGAAAGTCCCATCGCAATCGGATAAGTCGTTTCCGAGATTAGCCCGGACAAACAGACAGACAGACATACAGACATACAGACATACAGACGTACAGACATACAGACAGACAAAAATTTTAAAAATACTTGATTTCGTGTTAATATCGTGTAAATAACCATATGAACTTAGAAAATGACAATTATTTTGAAATCACAGACAGACACTCCAATTATATTTATATAGATTTTCAGAGATCGATCCTTCTTAAGTGGTTTGAACGTTTTCGGTTTATCGGTTTATTTTTAAAGGAGATCAATACATGTAATTGTTATGGCATTCTAAAAAGAACCTAGGTGCAAATGATGAAAATGAGTTCGATCACGAGATTGTTGTGTTTGCCGCCCCCTGAAAGTGCCGCCCGCGTGCGGTGCACACTCTGCACGCCCGCACCCAGCTGGCCGGGTTATAATATATGTTTGTATATACAATACACAACTACTCATAATATCTGAAATATATAACATAAATATGCCACTAGAGGGGTATACACATCCATTTTAACTCAATTTGCTATATAAAACTAGATTTTACGATTTTTCAACTTCAACTGGAGATGGCAAGGGTTTCTACAACTGGGAAAGGGATGGGCAAGTGGATATGTATTGTAGATGTTGTAACGAACCCTAATATTCAAATCCCATCTCCTACAAAATCACTTGGGTCATACCGAAAATGGCCACAAAATTAAAAGCCGCCAAAATCGCAACCGTGATTGCATATGAGATGGGCAGCTGAATTAGGGTTCTTGGTGGCCTATCTCACCATTATACCAAACCCCATCCTCTCCAATATCACTTTGTCCATCTTGATCAGACCGACATGTTCAAAAATTCCCAAAAGTCAAACCTAACCTCCAAACGAGATGGGAATCGGAATATGTGTTGGGGGCAACCCAATTAACCTATATACCAAGTCCCATCCTCTGCAATATCACTTTTTTCATGGTCAAAAAATCGACAAGTTCAAAAATTCATAAAATTAAAACTTAAGTAGACTCGAACTGGCGAATATTTTTAATCGGTTGTGCTTTACCTAATCTACCTTATATCAAAGGCCCATCCTCTACAAAATCACTTTGCAATTCTGTCACTAGCTCTTGGACTATTAGTGAATTTTCAATGCTCTATTCCGAGGTATTGAAGAAATTGAAAATTGTCTTACATAACCGTTTAATTCATTCGTAATGGAACTAATTCTCAATTATAAATGTATAGATGTATTTAATTAATAACAATGTTTATTTGCTTCGCGAAAGACCACAAATTTTGCATTTTTTAAATGTTTTTTTTTGTTAATTTTCATATCTAAAAATCATAATAATTCAATTTGAAAAAAAATGATTACAACTGTTACAAATGTTGATCCCTTATAGACGAGGACGCATGCTTCCAGATGCAAAAGTTCTTTCGGCCAAGGGACATCCAGAGAAGAAAAATATATGTAAAGCGTTTTGAGCATTCGCTAAAAGTTTTCCAGCCAGTACAAAAGTTGTTCGTATTCTTGCTCCTCAGAGCCAATTTTCAGAAAAGCTTTTCTTTTGGAAGCATACGTCTTCATTTATATTGGGCCAAGTACATTAGCAGAAAAGATTGGAATTGCATCAGAATGATACATTTATATGAAATTCTTTAAAGTTTGGGCAATAATAGTTGGGAAATTATTCAAATGTTTGACAAAATGAGTACTTTTAAGAGAACTGTAAAGTAAAGCACGAGCGAAAATGTTTTTGAAGAATGAATACCTTCATGAGCGTAACTTATAAACGTAATGGAAGAAATTGAGAAATGTAAGTGGTTGTTTTATATTCAACAGAGCGAATTTGATTTGTGAATGGATGAATTTGAAATGAAAATTAGTGAATTCGGTTTGAAAAAGGTGAATTTGTTTTTTGATAAATGGCTGAATTTCCCCGTGTTCTTTTAATGAACTGGGTTTTGAGAGCTTTTGAGTTCCCATACAAAATCGAAAACCTAGGTTTTATCTGGGTCTTCTGGTTCTTCGATTTTGTATGGGAACTCAAAAGCTCCTCAAAAGCTCTCAAAACCCAGTTCATTAAAAGAACACGGGGTTTGTAGTACAAAGCCTATGTATATAAACAAAATTTCCCAAATTGGTGAATCTGTTATTTTGTATGCATGCATTAATATACCAAATACAATTATTTCGTCATAAACAAATCATTTCGTAACGATAAAATTCATAACTATTTTAAGGTGTGAATTATCAAAATTATAAATCCTCATTAAAACGACACCATTAAGAACGTCAGCATAATTATCTCCATTCACTAGACCAAAAGAAATGCTACAAAATTAAAATTGAGTCTTTCTTTTCTGGTCATTTTTCATCCTACGAATGCAGACAAGTAGCTTATTACTTAATACTTAAGCCACTGTTACCCATCCATCAGACTGGTTGGGCAGATATAGGTAAGGTACCCTTGTCAGTATTGCCGGGGGAAATAATGGATTAGTGCCGCCTTTTGTAGTTTTCGCTTCTTGTTTTTATATAATAATAATGATCAAAAAGAATAAACAAGAAAAAGAAACTCATATCAAAAGATCTTCACTTTTTTTGTCATTCGTACTGTTTTGAATGAGAAATGATAGATGGTTCAATGTTATTTATTGATGTCTGTTCATAATAATAGTGGAGGATTAATGATTGAAATTACATCAGTTTCTGGCTGGCTAAATTTGGGTACTAATTAGAAACGTGATATGTAGATCGTCTAGCAGAAAAGTTATATAATATATTTGAGGATTTTGAAAAAATGAGGGCGTACAAACAATAAAAGCCGTGAAAGATAAATGAAAGTAATTTTGATTAAAACTGATAATAAAATTTAGGACAAGATTTTCACGATTTATTTTTGATAGTTGATTGATGAGTGGAGTGACATTTAACAAATTGTTTCTTATGATTGGTTTTTTTGTGTGTTAGGATTCATTTTTCTTGTTGCAACATTGCAGTAATAATTTGCGTTTTTTTATTGCATCATTCATTTATTTAAATATACTTATCGTACTATAAGAAATATTCTTGATATGGGTAATTTTGGTTTTGGATAATCATATTGCGTTTATTTAATCTATATTATATTTTTAGCAGGCTGTGTGAAAACGTAAATACGAAATGAATAATAAAAAAGGGCAACAGCTAACCATTGGATTTTTTCCTTATTTGACAGTCAAGCGGTAATCACAGCCGTAAAGTCCTGTAGGATCAACTCCAAATAACTTTGGGGCTGCCAATGCAGTCTTGATGAGCTGGGCATCCAGTCCCGGGCATCAGGGCCCCGAGAAAAAATAAAACTCGCCCGCAGTTAACCTGCATCAGGTACGCACTAGCACTAGCACGCATAGCGAACAAATGCGCACGGCACATTTTTACTAGGGTTTTCTTCGTCCTCTACAATTTTTGAAAGCAATACAGGCGATTTCGTGCATCCCTGTGGCGGGAGCGTGCATCCCTGTGGCCGGCGAGTTTTATTTTTACTCGGGAACAAAACTAGCACGCACACTCCTGCCACAGGGATCCACGCTCACGCCACAGGGATCCACGCTTCCGCCACAGGGATGCACGAAATCGCCTGTATTGTTTTAAAAAATTGTAGAGGACGAAGAAAGGGGCAACTATCTTGGTGACCATAAAAGGTGCCAATAGCATATTCAGTAAAAAGGTTCTCGTTCGATTGCGTAGGTCAAGCAGCATTGGAAGGGGTTAGTGTTTAGCTGGGGGTCTGTTTGGTAAAACAACACTCGCGTTTGGTATGGTTTATGCCGATGTGGATGTATTTATAAATGTTGATGCCAGAATTTTTAGATTTTCGTGCCAGTGGATGCCTCTAGCGAACAAATTTTTAGATTTTCGTACCTGTGGTGGGAGCGTGCATCCCTGTGGCGGGTGCGTGCATACTTTGTGGCGTCCCTAGTTGTTCGCTATGCGCGCTAGCAGCGGTTGCCTGCGTGCTAGTAAGAAAATTAACCAACTAAATTATTTTTACTCGGGGCTGGGTTGACAATGAAAAGGCCAATGCCTTAGCTAGATAGAGCACTGTCTTCATCGGTCCAGAACCGGGTAATCAGGCACTCACTAGTTTGGTGAAAACAGCCCTAGACGATCAGATTCTGATGAAATACATCGAACAGTAGAGGTTGACATCTGGCCTGGTGAGCTACAAGCGGTTTCTTCTGAGTCGTTTCGAATAGTAATTCCGCAAACTTTTCAACGAAGTATTTAGAATAAGGAAGCTTGTAGGAAGGCTTTCTGTATTTAATGCTGTCTTCGATAGTTAATTGCAGAACCGTGCATTGATATTCTTATTCACTGTAATTTTTTATAGATTATGTAATTCAATATATGGGGAAAAATGAGCAAAAATGGGCAAATTATATATTTCTCTTTAAAATAAACTATAAATCAATCTACAACACTAGTGTCATTTAAACTTATTAAAATTAAATTAAATTAAAAATTGCGTTCAATCAACATGTTTCAACATTCGTCATTGCAAATTAACCTAATTACAGAGTATTATCAAAAACGTTCATTAAATTATAAATAAAATTATGTTCGTGACTCCTTACAACGAATAAAATACACCACCGGAATTAATGAAACAAAAAAAAGGTGGAAAAGAAGCAAAAATTTTTGACCCAATTTCCTCTGCATGAAAAACTGATCTCACACAACAATTATTCTGCTATCAATTCGTACCCTGATTTCATTCATTCAATATTGTTGACGAGGTTGTGAAATTGTTTTTTTTCAAAAGAAAGTCACGTTTGAAGGAAAAAAGTAAACAAAAAATCGCTTTTGGCATACTAAAGAGCAAAAAAAGCAGCTACCGGCGCAGGGCAAAATTAATATTCATCAACAAAAAAGACGTTAGAAAATATACGTTGGAAATTGATTTGTAATCGAAGCAATTTGCTGCCATGGCATAAAGTACTAGGTATTTAGTGCGAGTGCGAGTGCGAGTAATCAAATTACGGCTATTCATATTTGCTAGCGATTACTTTCTCTGGCGTGCTTTTAATGGTTATTAGACCTCGGAAATGTTTTACACTGCACAAGATTGCAATGGCAGGTATCTTTGGATCTATATAAGCCAACCGGACCGGTAGTTAATGATCCAGAAACACTGACTTTTAGACGACTGTACAAGAGGAGGAAGTAGCTGCAGGTGAAAACTTATCATTATTTTATGAAATTACTTTGTAATATTTAATTTGAGACAAATTGTTTTTTTTTATCAATTTATATTAAATTTAATGCAATGGAGTCTGTAAAGGAAGTAATTGATTAAAACTCATGAGTCGTGTGCAATTAGCGTCATGAAAACCTTAACTTGCGATAGGTTTTCGCAATTGGAAAGATGAAACATGCTTGTAATATGGTAGTACGGTAGTATAAAATTATGGAAGGAAGCAGGAGATAAGACTTGTGGATGGTTCTTGACTCGTGAATAGGAAATATTGATCTTCGAGAATCTAGGAGAGTCAAATTATCACGTTTAATCTTAGGACCCAGACTCTTCTGCCAGAGCATTGAAAATGTTCGAGACTCGGCTTCACAAAAATCTAGTAAAAGGTAAGTCAGGAAATTTCGACTCTGTAAAGAGAGCGTTTTTTCACACAAATAAGGGAGGAAACCTTGATGGTACTACTGCAAACACATTTCGTAGGTACAACTGTTCATGTAAAAGAAAGTGTTATTACCGCTGGGCTGCCATTAGTCCTACTTAGTGGTACGACAAACACTGCCTTGAGAGAAGGATATGACGTGTTCACGTCTGAAGTTATTAGTTCGACGACTCGTTTGCTTAAACCCTTCAAGTTGCCTGGAGTAGGCGGCATCTTTCGCATACTGTTACAGGGGAGTTACGACTTAATCACTTCTTTTCTTTGCACAATATTTAGGGCCTCCTTCGCACTTATGGTTATATCTCGACTGTTAATCCAATAAATAGGTTGAAAAAAGGCTAATGCGAAAAATATCGCACGCGATTTTTTTTTACCAAATGATTTTATTTATTTTTATAAGCTTAAATTCAAAATGGCGTCATCCCCACCCTCTTGCTAAACTTACAGTGAAGGGAAACGCGTTTAATTCTATATCTCAGAAACTATGCATTTTACAACAAAAATGTATATAATCTTTTTTGTAGATAAATAAGTGATTTAACTTTTTTATTTAGAAAGTTTTTTTGTAAAGTCAATCTGTACTGAGCTATGGTGCTTCAAACTTCACATATCACTTTCTTTGCACTATATTTCGGTAATGGTTAATTCTAATGAAAACATCCTTCGTAAGACTTATAGAAATATGATTTTCTATAATTTTTGTTATTATCATTTTTAAAGTAGGTTTTTGTACACAATTTCATTCCCACATTTTTTGTTTTAATTTTTTTCTGTGGAAAAGAGTTTGTGCGCCAAAGAGATTTCTCAATTATTTGGATGAACATTTATGTGTATTGCATATGAAACTTTCGGCGCGGAATAGCGGCTAAAGTATCAGTGCTAGCAAAAAATGTTTAAAGTAAAATTTCTACAGAATTTAATAACTAACATATTTGTTGGTTTAACTTTACGTCGTAAATGAATAGTTGACAAGATATTTGTAAAAAACCATCCTTAATAAACGTTTAAAGTGTAATAAACCCATAAATATCATTTTTATAGAAAAGAGTTAAAACAAAAAATGTGGGCAATGAAATTGCGCACAAAAAATGTTATCAGTTTTGCAATAAAACTATATTGGCAGAAAACTACTTTTTTGACATTTAAAGCGCTATAACTCGTGAAATATAAGCCCTACGTAAAAAATGATAAGAACAAAAATTATAGATAATTGTGTGTTCTATAAGTATTGCGAAGGAGTTTTTCATGTAGAATTAACCATTACCGAAATATAGTGCAAAGAAAGTGATACGTGAAGTTTAAAGCACCATAGCTCAGAACATATTGACTTTACGAAAAAACTATCTAAATAAAAAAGTTAAATTACTTATTTATCTACAAAAAAGATTATATACATTTTTGTCGTAAAATGCATAGTTTCTGAGATATAGAACTAAACGCGTTTCCCTTCACTGTAAGTTTAGCAAGAGGGTGGGGATGACGCCATTTTGAATTTAAGCTTATAAAAATATATAAAATCATTTGGTAAAAAAAAATCGCGTGCGGTATTTTCGCAAAGAAAAAGTACCTATTTATTGGACTATGTGTGAAGGAACATTAATATAGCAAAAATATCCGTTCTAATTACACCCAGGTTTAATGGTTCAGCTATTAAGCCTCTAATCTTTCGCATTAAAAACAATGAAGAAAAGTGCCGACAAAACGAGGTACCTACTTATCTTGTACCTCAACTTGTTCTTTTCAGAACCCGCACCACAGAAGAGGAGATGGCTCTTCACGATCGCTTGATCTGTTTCTAAAATTGGAAGGAGCTCTAAAGAGACGAGATCTAGCGGCACTTTTTGCGACTGCTCTAACTCTATGTTAAGAACTCGCAGATTAACCTGCATTCATTTTGGAGGGCACCAAAGCAAAAGGATGTCCGCATGGAGGAATTATATCTCCTCTCTTGCTCCAAGAGTTACTTGTATACTCAAAACTTCGTCAACTAAGATGTTAGATTATTTTGTCATCGTGGTATCGATGCAACAGGTAGCAGCATGTGAAGATGCATGCAACGAGCACTTGACTTGCTCTCTAGTGGCGACAAATGATTGCGGTTCTATTAACTAGGAAACGGATAATGTCGGGATTGATTGATCTGCTTTTTGCGGGCAAAGCTTTAGGTTACTTATTGCTAGGCAAATACTATCGTGACATTCGATTTCAAACTCTATCGGTACCAACATATGGAAAACCTGACAAGCAGGCCTCGCAAATCTCTCTACCACAAAGCTTGTGGAGTCTTCAACCAAAACTATGTATTAGGTATACACCACCATCATAGTTCAGTGACAAAGAACCAAGCTTTGCTGCAAAAAAAACCGAGATTCACCGGAGATTTTACTCAAATTGGTACCGCTACATAAAGTAAAAAAAACCAGCTATAAATGCCACTGTGGCGGAGATGCAGTGGTTGTTTGGACAATGGTCTTCAGTGGGACAGTGTACAGCTGTCAGCATTATGAACGAGATCCCAGAAGTCAATATGCTATCAAACTGCATGTCTGCGAAGATCTTAAAGTTTAAGCCTCCTTTGCTTGTGTCCTCTATTTTATTACCCTTTTATTACCCCTGGTAATAACCATGTTTTGCAAGAAGTTTTCGAAATATAAGCGAAAAAATGAAAAAGGTGGGAAAATTTTGAGGTTTTTTGAGTTTTTGGTTATGAAGCCTACCTCCTACAAGACAGCAGACTTGAAATTCGGATTCAGCACGCCAAAAAACATTTAAAACCGCTGAGAAAAAAACTTTCGCAATTTTGTTTCGAAAAAACCACCATTTGACTGGACTAATAACAGAGCGTAGAGGTAAAGGCCTTTTGTACTGTCGACGGTTCCACGTCGATCAGCAAGCTTAAGCCAGAAAAATATAGAGAAAAGAGTGAAACGACTGCAAACGCCAAGAGGAAAGACTAGAAAGAAGTAATGTTATCTAGGTGGGACAAAGTAGAAAGACGAAGAACAATGCCGCGGGGTGGAATCGAACCACGGACCTCTGGGACGGTGGTAGTCTAGCTCCTTAACCCGTAAACTGCAAGGCCGGCAAGATAACCTAACCATCTTACCAGAGGATGTGGGTTTACACACAGACATTATGTCTTATCCCTTTTTCGTTTAATTATTATTATTGCTTCATAATTCTCTTCACGGGAATATTCCTCATCTTCAGCTCAATGAAATCATTAGGACAACACCGTGATATATAACATCGGGTTTTCACAAGCGAAATGAAATGCATTGTGTTACTAACAGAGCGTGGACTGTTAGAATGGCGGCCGCAGCTCGAATTGTACTACCCCAGCGGGTTTTGGGGCGAATCAAATGAAAGAATCAGTGCTAATACGCCGGTACGCCGTTACGGTTAGGGTGGTCTTGTCGTATGTGAACGTGATATAGTTTATACTGGTTAAAAGCATGCGCGGATCTAGAATTTGGTTTTGGTGGGGGGGGGGGAGGGGGTCACCAAAATAAAAGTGGCGGAAAAAACTTTCTGCTCCTAAACAACAAAAACAAAATTAACAAAACGAACAAAACTAACCGAATTTTCTGATGGATTAAAAACATACGTGCCCTACGAAAACGTTCCCTAATGTGTTTTTGATGAAGACCCGCCCTTTCTTGTGAGTGCAGCTAACTTCAAAGTTTGCAAATCAAAACATATAGAAAGAGTATAGACAGTGGCGTATTTTAAGATTTGGCGCCCTGGGCCTATAAGATTTGTCGCCCCATAAATTAGGTCATACGAAATAATAATCATCATTTATTAAATGTTTAGTTTTTAAACGTCAAATGTTCTTCGCTTATCCGGAAACGTAGGTAATTTTTTATTCTTTTTAGCATAGAAAACAAAAGTTCTACAGTGCGGTGACAAGAAATTTTCCCAGGCTCAAGTAACCCAATACCTACTGAGATATGTAATGCTTTTTTATATGAAAATGCTTCCTTCAAATCCTTGTGCTTAAGAGATAGGTTTACTTTCCTTAAACCCTTTTTTTTTAACGTGACGCCAAGAATTGTTTTAAAAGAACACTATAATAATTTAATGGAGTTAATTTTTGGAGTTTTTAATGGCATAATTTTTGGAGTTTTATGGGGTTAGCTCTAAATTACCCATCAGGCATTGTATCCAATTTGCATAAGAATAAAAAATTGTCAGTTACTGCGTCATATGAAGATTTTAGCCTCCAGAACTCGTTCAACACTTGGTAGCATATAGGGAAAAATGTATTAATCTTTTAGTCACAAAAGGTCGCCTTTTGGTCCCTTCAACAATACTTTCTAACGACACCATGGTATAGTTTCTTTTCTTCTTCTTTCTCTTGTGATCGCTTCTGAATTCTTCTGTGCATTTTTTCTTACCAGCCTGCTCAAAAGAATCAAAAGATTCCTGTTTGTTCTCTTTGAAAGTGATAACTGACCCGTAGAATCTGGAAACTAGCTCTACGTTTGCTTCGAAACCTTTAGAATTTTGGAAACTATATAAGCTTTTTGGTGGCCTCGCGTCACTTTTTATAGCTTCAAGATCCGCTATTATTCCGAACCGTTATTTTTTGTTTTTGTTTTTTTAGTTGGGTCAATTTTGTTTTTTAAACAGCGAGCTCTTCTGGGGGGAGGGTCATGACCCCCCTGACCCCCCCCCCTTGAATCCGCGCCTGGGTTAAAGTAACTACAATGGTTGCAGCTACAACTCGCTAATAAGTTTTCTTTTGTTTTTCCTTGCTAAACTGACATGGGTTGGAATAGGGACAAGTGGATTAAGCATTTGCGCAGATATGAATAAGTAAGTAAGTTCCTATGCATAGTACCAAAAACACGAACCTCGACAGAACCTTATCATCGTGCATTAAAGACAAGGAGTCAACAACTACTTTCAATATAATTTGCAGCATAATCGTGTCGCTGACCTAAAAGTTCCATACAAGTTTCGTTGGTTTAAGATCAATGGCTTTAGTTGTTTGGTACTAACCAAGGAAGAATCATAAAAAATAATTTTTGTTTCTGTTTGTAATTTGTGTAACTAGCTGTTATTAAATTATTATCGTGGAATAAGACAAGGGGAAAAATATTACATAATTTTTAATATGTACATTGACTGCCTTTCTCCTTATGCAACATTTTAATCTACATAAGGTTTACTCCACGTAATAATCAATGCGTCCCCAATTACCATCAACGATGACAATATAATAAGTTCTCATAGCTTCAACGTAAAAATCATCTCATTACGTCTTCCCTTAATGAAACAACGATTTTTCCCCTTGAAAACATCACATAATACAGATAAGATTTCAATCATTATTGCATAATAAATTCATCTAACGAACATTTCAATAGCACTCAAATATCGTCCCGTCCATTGTACGAAAATGTTAAGAATTTCGTTAACGTCTTCCTCGTTAACCGCACAAAGTTGCGAAAATGCTCTAAAAATTGCACATTTCTATTCTTTAAGACATTTCATGGCTTCGTGAGCCAAAAGATTATTCGTAGGAAGCCCCAACAGCATAGCATGGTAACATACTTTTAATGTTCTTGGATTCGTATCCATCCGCACCATCGGTTTAGAGATATAAGTAGCCGCCGCCGCCGCCATGGCAAAAGTATAGTAGCAGCAGATCAGTATCTTTTCGTCGATTGGATAAAATTCGAGAAACAAGCAGTCCAGACCAAGGTACCCAGGTATGTCTATACCTGTGCATAGTTGAAAGAAGCTGAAATTTGAGAAATATCCGGGGCACCGATGTCTTTAGTTTCTCGCTGGCTGTGCATCAGATTCCAATCGCTACAAGGCAGGCTGCTCGCACGATGGGATACAGTTTCGGGCTATGGTACATACACGGATAGATTCAAGACATATTACGCAAAGGCATTCACCGCAAAGTAATTTAATGTGTCATTACTGCACAAGGTACAATCAGGTGCACTAGAGTAGGCACTTTCGGAGTGCGTTCACCCGCCGATATGGAGCAATCTTTAAACGATACCTTTTACGATAGCTTCCCCTCCAGCACAAATATTGGCCATCCGCTGCCAATGCTGATTGACAAGTCCATCAGCGCTTCCAGAATGTGTCCATTCAGAGACCATCACTCAGGTGGAGTGAAGAGTGGCTAACGTAAGGCTTCTTATCTTGTTCGGTGCTAATTAATGAGCTCGGTTGGGACTAGTTAACGCATTTTTTTCATTCTATAGCTGGCCAGTTGCCATTGCTCTAGTGCTGTGCTGGGTCACTAAGGATGACAACTAGACTGTAAATGTTGCAACCCAAACGCTGGGAGTTTATGGCTCGTGTCCATGTCATTAGTAAGGCACGCTTCTGTTATTTTTCTGGTCATTTTCTTCTTGACAAAACTTTCCTCCTTGCTTGAAGTTTTTTTTTCGGATGCTAAGTTGTGCACAGACTTTCACTATCTAAAGAATTTTCCTTTTTCAAATGCACGATATTTTATTCACTTTTACCTAAATGTTACTATTGTTTAAATTAATTCTTTTGGTTAGTTGAAAGTTATCTTTTTGATTATCTTGAGTTTTTCATGGTAGAGCGCATGCGGTCAGTAATTTAATTTATTATCATTTGTTGATTACTTTCATTTTCACTGAAGTGTTTTTTTGTGTATGACAATGGATGGAGTAGATTTAATTATTATAAACATGATTAATAGATATATTATGAAATCATAGCGGATAGAAGGAATGAATTGTTATGACCGGTTTTAGAGAGGTGAATAACATTTTTGAACATTTGGAAGGCTACTGTCGCACTTTGCCGATCTTGACTTGTTTTGATTTCTTAAATAAAAAAAATAAAATTTTGGTTTAAAGCAGTCTCGTAGTGAACCCCTAGCTCCATACCACTGCTGACATGCCTATTTTTCTGAACCTTTTCAGCTTTTTCAGTGATACTACCAGATCCTGACTCATCTTTCACACCAAAATTACCAGAACGGGCAGCAAATTTTGATAAAGTGCTTCCCTTTGTCGTAATAATATTGCAAAATCTACCGCAACTTTTCATTAGTTTTCCCCATTTTCAAACGTAATCAACTTCGCAACACTGCACTGATGTACTTACATAACTCAAATTAACACTGGAACTGTCAACTTTCAAATATATTAAAATATGGCGGGGAAAGACTATGCCATACCTTACATACTCCCATTTGCGAACTATAGAGAAGCAGATTGATGTCAAGTTTCTTCTGGCCACAATTGCATCAGTCTACAAAAAAGGTGAATTGATGAATTGAAAAAAGTAAGACCTATCACGTTGTTGAGCACAGCTTTGGCATTGATATACATCTTCTTTTTGTAGACTACAGAAACGCTTATAAAGGAGAGCTGTGGAGCTGCATAAGAGAAGTGGGTTCTCCGAAAAAGTTTAAAGATATTTGTAATACAGAATAATGAATTGAAATTCAATAAACTTTCCTCAAGAATCAGGTTTGCGACAGGAGTAGGTATTAAGACGGTTGAGCCAGACAGACCATGGAATCATTGGAGCCAGCTAAAATGTTGTTTGTACGGCTAAGCAGAGGCGACCTCATCAACACTTGTAAACATCTTTATTATTCCGGGAAATTAGCAAAAAAAGGCACGAAAGGAGACAAAATTCCAAAATGGCTGAAAATTTGACCACAGCTTCCTTGGGACTTTTTAAGAAAACAATTTCGGGATCACAAAAAAAAACATGGAGATATCAGTTTTTGGCAAAAAAATCACTCAAAAACTGGTTTTTTTCGAATTTTTTTTTTGATAACTCAATACAAAACATTATTGACTACAAAATTCCCCTCTAGAAGTTTTTTCGAAAACCTTGACCTTTTCGAATTATTCAAAGTATTTTTTGGTTGAAACGTGATTTTTGGAAGCTTTGACCTTGAATAACTTCGAAAGGGTTAGGTTTTCGAAAAAATGACAGGAGAGCTTTTTGTAGGCAATAACGTTTCGTATTGGCAGATGAAAATTTTTTTTCGAAAAAACCAGTTTTTGAGTGATTTTTTTGCCAAAAACTGATATCTCCGGTCGCCATGTTTTTTTTTTGTGATTCCGAAATTGTTTTCTTAAAAAGTCCCAAGGATGCTGTGATCAAATTTTCGGCCATTTTGGACTTTTGTTTTCTTAAAATGCTAATTTCCCCGGACTATATATATATAGGGACAATGCTTACCGCAGAAAATAAGATAAAGGACGACATTCATAAACGCATCGTAGCAGCAAATTAACCCTATTTCGCACTATCCACAATTTTAAAGAACCAAGAAATATAATCTGTTGTAAATACCGCAAGCTCTCTGAACGATCCTGCTGCCTATTTAGGCTCTCTCTTCTAGTTCTAGAATTTGGTAGCCTAAGCACTACTCTAGCAGTATACTACTACACTACTATAAGTGAACACAGCATCCTACATTTTCCGGTGTTCCTTGGAGATACTTTTCTCAATGTCACTTACCAGTCCTCTACCAATAACAGAGCATGGTTGTGGGCGCCAGTACACCGAAGTTGACACTATGCTTCGCTAGCTTGTCAGCTTTCCGTTCCCATTGATCCGATATTTCCTCTAATCGCTATCATCAAATTATTTTGCCTTGCAAACTTGTTCAGTTTTTGGACACACTACAACGCCATTGATGGATTATACCTGTGACACAGTATACTTTCATTATGATGGTAACTTTCATTATGATGGTCAAGGAAATGATGGGGTGACACATTACACTTTACTTTCATTTGCATCTGGCATATCAAGTGAGGATATAAACCTGCCTGTTTTTTGCTTTAATTTTAAGCTGTTTTAATTTGGAATATTTAAAGAAATATTTTTTAAAGTAGTAAAGAAGATATCCTTGCAAATAGTTGCTTAACTAACGTGAAATCAAATTATTTTATTTTAAAATGTAGTTTCCAAGTTTCCAACAGATGTCACTTAACCGAAATTACAGTCCAAATGAAAGTAAAATACTTTCATTTTAGACTTTCATTATGGTGGGTTTTTGCCACGATAATGAAGGTTACTTTCAATATGATGGTATATGTGTCACAGGTATTATTCTGTCTGATTCATACGCCTAATCGCTGCCTGATTGTCTAGTGCGAATGTTCTTTCCTTGCACTTAACCCATATTTCCGTACTCCAGACTCATGGTGTAATCCCTCATGTCTGCTGACCTCATTAAGATAACTCAGCTTAGTTCACATACTCTTCTATACTGATGGAGCCCCATTTTCGCCTTCCTGATATTTCTTTGAATGTGAACGAGCCCAGCATATACCCAAATATCTATTAGACTGTCTCTGGTGCTGAGTATCGTAAACATCAACGACGATAGTCTTTACTTGTAATTTTATCCGAAATAACATATCAACCTAGATCATAGGTTGTCAACCTTATTTTGCCCACCGCCCACTTTAAGAATATTTTTTTTTCTAGAGCCCCTTTTTTTACACGACTGCCCCAAAAAAAGGAGTGTAATGTGTTTAGGTTTGTTGTGTGTATGTACGTTGTTTTCTACCACCATGAACGGATTTAGATGACTGGGGTACCGTTAGAATCGTTTAATGAGTCTGAGTAACATAGGCTAGGTTAATTTAAAAAAAAAACAATATGGCGGTCGTCAGACGCAATTTACATAACGCCCAATTTAATTTTTTTTTTCTGATTGGGTCAATATGGGTATCAAACGAAAGGTAAAATTGAGACGATTTCAAATATATATAACACTTAATAGATATGTGTTAAATGATCGCGAATTTTAAGCTTAAATAAAATTAAATTACTCAAAACGTCTTTTATTAACCCATCACCATGAATGAACACTTAATAGTTAAGCCTAGTATGCTGTTGAGGCGAAATTAAAATTCCCTAAACAAACGCTATGTAACACGACTGCCCCAAAAAGGAGTGTAATGTTTTCAGCATTCATGTATATATGTTTGTATGTTTCTTTGTTCCACCATAACTTCTAAACGCCTGAACGGATTTAGATCGCTGGAGTACCGTTAGAATCGTTTAGTGAGCCCGAGTAACATAGGCTTTAATTTTTAAAAAAAAACAGTATGGCGGCCGTCAGACCCAATTTACGTCACACCCGATTTATTTTTTTCTTCTTCTGATCGGGTCAATATGGGTATCAAATGAAAGGTCTCATTGAGACGATTTCTGCCTAATCTATCAGCGTGTCTAAATTTAGATAGAATAAATCAAACTTCGATAACTTTACTTTTGCATTAAAACTGTATATCAATAGTTGTAAGTGCTATAATAATAAGAAGTAAAATAAAATCACTTAATAAAAACTACATTGGTTTACGAATTATAATCACTAAAATATCATAAAATAAAAAACAAAATAATTAAAAAATTAAAAAACACGACGCCGAATTAAAAAATGAACTAAAAAGTCAAAAACAAGTTTTAAGTACTAATGTAAGACAGAAACAAGGTAGAAGATATTTTATTTATTTTGTTAAGTATCACACAACTATCGTATATGTATAATCTGTATTTTTGCAGCCGGGGTACAAAATGTTACGAGAATAAGTACAATTAAAACTGTACCCGACTGAAAAAATACAGATTATACATATACGATAGTTGTGTGATACTTAACAAAATAAATAAAATATCTTCTACCTTGTTTCTGTCTTACATTAGTACTTAAAACTTGTTTTTGACTTTTTAGTTCATTTTTTAATTCGGCGTCGTGTTTTTTACTTACGATTTGTCTCGAATCTGAAACAGCTTTTGCCTGTATTGCCTACTGTAAATCCGGCTCTACACGATGCTATGAACACCCCCCAAGGTTGGGCGCTTGATGGTAGGACGCATCGTGTCGCAGATGCTCGATCTATGAGTGTCCAATGTCAAGCGTCCAACGTGCGTTCAACGTTCATATTTGGACTAGTGCTGTGTCGTTCGCGAATGATCCGTTCGTACTGAACGGAACAGTGTACTGACCCAAATGAACTGGTTCACTAAGTAGTACATGTTCCGTTCACTCGTTCAATGGTACTGCACTGGTTCAGTGATACTGAACTGTGTTATGAACCATGAACGAAGAACCAAATGTACGGGTCTCTGACCTGAACTTTTGAATGATCTGAAAAAAGAGCGAATGAATGAATCACAATGAATACATAAGGGGTGAGATATATTTCTCAGAGAACTTGTTTTGCTTGTATTGATGATATGTAAGATGTGACTTGCAATTTCCCTCTAAGCAATTCCAATTGGAAATAGACATTTTGAAATAGATGAGAGTTAAAAAGTTTTATGAAGAACATTTAAGATTTAGGAAGAGTTCTAATTAGAATTTCACTTGTATTATTCGAGTGTAGGAGGATATTTATAAAATGTAACGGAAAAGAGATTTTAAGAGGAGATTGTTTTTAATTTATTTGAATAGAATATAGTATATCTTAAGGGGAGTGAATTAGTTCGAACTGCAAGTTTGATTTTATTAGGAAATTCATTAATTCTTATCAGTAGCAATTTTTTTCAAACCTGGGTGCATGGCTTGTCTAGTTTTGTATTGAACTGTATGTGTATTTGTAAATGTAGTTTTCACCAAATTTACAAAAATGAGCCAAATGAACCGAATGAACGGATCTTTTGAATGGTTCTTTTTAGTGAGCGGAACCAAACGAACCAGTTCACTGAAAAGAGCCATTTCGCCCACCACTAATTTGGACACGTTCGGGCTGATGTTGGAAGCCAACATTCGAATAAAACGTTCACCGCATCGTGTAGAGCCGGCTTTTTATTAAATATAGTAGTAAGATAAGATATGATTCCTATCTTATTTCTGTGCTTAAAGAAGAATGTTTCAATGAGAACAATTAAAACGCATACCATTCTGATCTGTTTTTAGTATTTTGAAACATTAAAAGCAGTAAAAACAGGTCAATGAGTTATACTTATTTCTGAATGGTAAATAGCAAGAAAACCAAGTCAGCTGGAGTCTTGGAGTGTTCCAAGAAATTCTCAGGTACCTTGGTTGGATGTTAAAAAAGTTCAGAAAAATGGACCTTAACGATCTTCTTTTTGAGTTACAGCTTTCATATTTTTTTACAAATAAACCCCTTTATTTCTGTTTTTTCCATCGTACACTATTGTTTTTATTAATGAAATAAAAGTTGCATTCTTTACGATTACAAAGATACCCTATTTGACCGTTGTTTCATTACATTTTTATTCTAAATCATTAAACTACATTTTTTCCCCACACCCAAAATTCAACGGGCAGAGATGGGGGGCTATTTGTGTTTTTGTCGTCTACTGCTAGATTTACACGACTGGACACTGAACAGACAACGAACAGACAAAACTTAGCTGTCATCGTTAGTTCTCTTTTGAAGTCCGATGGGAAGTCGTATGGCGTTTTCACGGGCGAAACTCCAACGAACGAACAAACCAACAAACTAGATTGGTTTTTGTTGTTGCTTTTTGAATTTTTCTTTTGCTTTCTTGTCCTAGCAACAACAACAGCGCAGGAACTGTCAACATTTTCGTTCCGCTGTCCGCTGAAAATGTCTATTAAAATTGTCCGCCCTCCCCATCGTTCTCTCTCACCCTCTTCAGCATGAAACAAATTCATTCATTCGTTTTGTCTGTTCGGTGGCCGGTCATGTAAAAGGGCGTTTTACTTTATTAGTACGTGATTAGCGTGTTTTTTGTCTTTTTATACGCTTTATATTAGCTTCACCTGTATGTATGTGTGTATGTATGTATGTTCTATGTAAACAAATATTGCAACTTGATTTTGACCCACTTCTATATAACCGATCAACTTCAAATTTTGCACATATGCATAGTTCGCGTGACAATGCAATCTGACCATTTTGTAAGAAAATCAAGATGGCGGTTCCAAGATGGCGGTCGATTTTTGCTATTGTGTTCCCCGACCCCCCGACATGGGTATCAAATGAAACGGCATGACAGGTAGAATACAATTAGCTCTGTATGGCGTCATTCCAAATTCAAAATGGCGGCAAACAAAATGGCGGTCTACCTTTTTCTTTACAACCCACTCGATATGGGTATCAAATGAAAGGGTGTGACAATTAGAATACTATTATCTGTGTGGCGTCATTCCAAATTCAAAATGGCGGCCAACACAAAATGGCGGATTATCTTTTTCTTTACAACCCACTCGGTATGAGTATCAAATAAAAGGATGTGATAATAGAATACTTTTCGCTGTGGGGCGTCTTTTCAAATTCAAAATGGCGGCAAAATGGCGGTTTACCTTTTTCTTTACAACCCACTCGGTATGGGTATCAAATGAAAATGTATGACGAGTATAGTATAGTAAGGTTTGTGATGTCGTTTTAAATCTAATATGGCGGTCACTACAAAATGGCCGAACACATACATATAATAGACTAAAAAATAGAAAATAAAAAATATAGTTTAAAAAAACTAAAATATACGCTTTTATTTTAAAATGAACTAAAAAGTAAAAAATAATTTTGAATGTAAAGTTTTTATTGCTCCAGCCAGAAAACAACCTACCTTTCGAAATCTAAAAAAGCGTGGGGCGCTAGCTAAAAGTTCCGGTGTTAATAAAATAATAATATATAGAGAGCCCCACGCTTTTTTACATTTCGAAAGGTAGGTTGTTTTCTTATACTGGCTGGAGCAATAAAAACTTTACATTCAAAATTATTTTTTACTTTTTAGTTCATTTTAAAATAAAAGCGTATTTTTAAGTTTTTTTAAACTATATTTTTTTTTGGATTATATTTTTTTAACTTGCCCACGTCCTCACTGTGCCCCTAATTTTCTCTGGGTTTTCTGCTGCCCCCCTGAAAGTCTAAAAAGCCCACAAGGGGGCGTTATCGCCCACGTTGAGAACCTATGACCTAGATTGTTCCCCATAAAATCTAAAATTGAATATTAGATAAAGTTTTCATCCCATTTTCCATTGGTAAAATATTGAAATCCGAGATATTTCGAATGTGAAATCTGAGAGATTCTTCCGTCAAATTACAGCAATAATGCTTCGGCTTCGTTTCGTGCGTGGCTATAAAAGGTTTTGATTGGCCTGCAAACAAACGTTTACAAGGTTGGAGTGAGATTTGAGCTGAGATTGAACTTTAAGGTTGAAATAGAAATAAGCAAACCTGAAAATTCTCATATTCTACACTGGTTGGTGTTTAAGCATTTTAAAAATATCACGAATTGCAATTAAAGGTAATCCTTGATCTGAGATATTGACAATTCTTATTGAAGTGTGCCTGCCTGAAACTCCAAACTTTTTATATTCCTAGTGAAGGGTTGAAGACAAGAGCACGGTATACAGAAACAAGGTAGTGTAAAAGACTGAATATCGTTTTAGTGCGACGTCACTCGGCGACCTTTTCCCATATAAAATCGAAATTGTTGTTGTTGTTTCTGCATTAGTTCTGATGTCACTGGGCGAACTTTTTCTACGATATTCGAAGCTGTCAGCCTCTTTTACATTAGCTTGTTTCTGTCTACCGTGGACAAGAGCACCTGTCTACCATTTAGTGGTCATTTATGATGATTGCAATAGTATTCATAAACTTGCGCGTGCCATAATCGCCATATGGTCGGCTAACAATGTGCACGCCCAGTTCCTCACGCCTTCTTATCAAAGGTCTGTGGAACATCACCTTTTGCGGATATTGCTAAAGCATTACAAGCCCAAATTGCTTTCCCCGTTTTTCTTTTCAATTCCTTTTAAAGCAGAATTTTCTATGATGATCAACATTCAATGGGACTCAAATATTTGTATTTATGAATAGTAAGATAGAAGCTGTATCAAAAATTGGTGGTACTATTACAGCGAGTAAACAATGATTTTTGCTTACTTTCTATATCTTCTATACCTTTAGACAATATTGTAATTTGCTAAACATATTTCATTTAACAATCTTTACATAACTTTTTTCGCTCTCTATGCCTTTACGCATTTCACATTAGTTTGTTGCTTTCAAAACTTCTAGCATTTCAGTTAATAATTCTCCTCTTTTCCATATTACAACTTAATTATTTGATAACAATACCATTGGTTAATATCGCGCTGGTTGAATGCACATTTCAAAAGGTCTCACAGCATGTGGTTTCCTATTATGTTAAATTTTCTAATTAAAAGCTGAAAGAAAGTGTTTTATGCTAATTATGAGTGAATAGAGTGAATAATAAAATAATTACAAATAAATAAAACATAAGCGTAACTGTCTAAATGCGCGTTTAAATACAAACTCTGCTCATTCTTATAAAGTTCTCCGTGAAAGAAATTCAAAGTGTTAAACTTCGCACACGTGTATACTATATTTTCAAATCCAGTAATCGTAACTGAATACTTGAAAATCAACAAAATTATTCTAATTAAAGTGTAACTGACCGCCATCGTTGTTGCTAGTATTGCATCAGGTGCAATAAACTCGTTCGAAAAAAAATTGAAATACTCGTAGTAAAAATGGAGAAAACCATTAAAAGAGCATTTCAAGACCACTTTTTTAACGACAAACGAGACTATCTTGTGGCTAGATTTTATCTAAGATATTCTCACGCTTCTTTCGTCTTGAAACAACTTTAATAAGGTCCGGACACTTCTGCCATTAAGATTTGTGTAACGAATTTGTACATAATCTTTTACATCTCACCTGAGTCTGAAAAGGTGGTCTGGGAAGTTTCATTTTTTTTACGTGTAAATCTGATAATATTTGCAGATGACATTATATGACGACTTATGGCTATGATTTTCTGCTTGCATAATATCTTGATATTATTTAATGGGGACGATATATAATGATGTCTTTTAGGGTGATTGAAGTGAATTATGTGAAATGTTCTTTTTAAAGGGGACAGAGAGTTTTAAATTTCTTGTGTGAATTGCGTGTAAGCTTAGCTTAGGGTAAGCTTAGATGTTATGTATGCGAACATGTAAATCATTCCACATCAATCAAAATTGCATGTGAGTTTTATGATCTTCAAATTAAAGAATATCAATTATTGCATAATAATTGCCGAATGGAATATGAAGTGGAATTAGAGGTAACATCATTACTGATTTATATACAGCGAAGATTAAAAGCGCTGAGCAGTTTTTGTGCCTTTCTACTACTTTTGGTCGTTTTAAAAATTTTCAATTATTTAGCATATTTCAAACGTGTATCCAATCTTAGAAAGCGTTAACCTGAATATGTACATGTTTTCAAGCCCATCCTTAGGGTGCTCTATAGGGGTTTGAAGTCATTCTTACGGCTTAAACTCTTTTATATAAACTCAAAATCTTTCGAAAAATACTGATGGTGCCACCGGAAAAAGTATAAGGTAGTATCAATATTAAAAGCTTGAAACTCTCGCTTATTCTTTAAATAGAATCAGTTCCATTGCTATTTTACTAACTGGAGCAGAAATAAATTTTGTGGAATGCATTTTATGATTTGTAGTTATTTTTTTTATATAGTGTTAATAACAGTTATCACTGAAGATTCACTATGAAAAGATTAATGACTTAAAAAAATGCGTATTCATCCATTAAGTTAACATTGTTAAAATTGCGTGATTTACACGATAGAAATTACGCTTTCAACTAAAACTTGTTTTTATTTAGTGAAGGAAAGTCATGATTTTGAAAGAGATAAATCAAAATTCACTTAAATGAAAACAGCTAGAATATTATGGCTTCTCGGAGGATCTATTCATATACTTACTGTAGTACTGATTTACAATCAAGATATTTATGTCATTATCAGAAAATTTAGAAGAGTTGAGAAGTTTAGAAGTAAAAGTCTAAGCTCAGGAGTTACCCTTTATACCACCAGTCAGTTTAGTAGTAAGAGTAGCTTGATGGATAGATGAAGGATAGGATAGGTTGAAGGTACCCTAGGAGGGATACATGAGAAAGAGGCTTGAACTCTTGGATATTGTTGGGGCTCGGGAATACTGTTTTTAGAAGGTTGTTCCATAGTCGAGTTGTCCTGCTTATAGACTTATGCCTAGACCGAAGTGTCTGAGAAAAAAGAGCTAAGCGGGCTAGTTTATTGTTGCGGAAAAAGATAGCCATAGAGAAAGGTTTTTTTTTATTTCGGTGAGACAGTCACTGTGACAAAACCGGTAAAATGTTAAAGTTGGCTTTATTTGGTACTTTTCGTCATAAACTTATGTGAAAAAGGTACCAAATAAAGCCAATTTTAACATCAAAATTTGCTAATATCTTCAAAAATAAAGACTGTAACACAAAAATTGTCTCGACATTATTTGTAGGAAATTGTCCAACCATTGTCCAAGTATTTTTTTGGAGAAAAAGGTGGTTGAAGTTGAAATTTTTGTAAAAAAAACACTAAAATTTTGACTTTGATGACCCAACTGTGGAAGTTGGTAGGGTAGAACCTTTACTAGAATAATAAAGGCTAGAAAAAGCGCGAGAGGTTGAATTTAGTCCTGGGGAACACCGGCAGAGATAGCTTAATATCGACTCCATCCAATACGACCTTGATTGAATGGCCAGAAAACAAACCCCCGATCCAGTTCTTCACAATATAATCGGGCTGCCATACTAAGGATGTTCATGCAAAATATACATCGATGCTTTATTCGATGTGATACATCGAAAAGTTGCATCGATGTTTTACGATGCATTGTTTAAAAACATCTTCCATGCATCGCATAAAAACATCGACGTATTATATCGGTTAAAAATACAGGAGCAGACGTTATAAAAATGAGGCAATCCAAAGTTTCCAATTCAATTTATTTTCGAAATTAGAAATCCCAATATTTTCTCTAAACTTTGCATAAATAAAATTTCATTGACTCGCTTTGATTGGCCCATCTTCCACGATGAAACTCATAACTCCAAAAGTTGATAGAGCCATCGCTTTTACCATCATAGATAGGTGGAGGAATTCTGCGTTCATGGTACGTACCTTATTCATGGAAATAGGTTATACGTTTACAAAAATACAGGGTGATATGTAAAACTCTATCTTTGTACAGTTCTGACTGTATTACTCAGAACTGACAAAGATTTCGAAGTAGGCGCCATAGTAACTTATATTCAGCTCAAAAAGACCTATCCAACGACGTATTGTAACGGTCGCCCTAGAAAACATAGGCCCCTGGAAGTATGACGTCCAAGACAAGGTTACTGTCCAGTTCCCATATTCCTAATACAGTCATGTTCCTTTCAATTGAAGTTGGCATCATGGTTTTAGCAAACATTATTCTTGATCCAACAGATGTCCATATGCTAGTTAAAGATACTATAAACCTCAGAATGTTGCAGTTAAAACAAAGAAAACTTCAGGAGAAATCTTTAAATAAGCAGTATTATTTAGAAGTAGCAAAATATCTGGAAGCAGCGCAATTGGCAACACGCATTCCGGTCGTTTTGGATACTGAAAATAAAGTCCCTATTCTCTGATATTAAAACTTTCTAAGAAAGTGAATATTAAGTACAATTACTCTGGTTGTTGCTGTTTTACACAAGACATTCTTGTACTAATGTATTTTAAAACTACTGCCAAATTTAATTAAATCGCAACTTTCTTATAATTCATCTTAACTGGCCATACTCTATAGATAAAACTATTGTCTGTGTTCAATTAGATTTTTAAATTTTAATAATTAACGCCTTAAGTGTTGATCTCACTTTTATTCATATGAGGATATGACAGCAAGCATTTGATTTAAATATTAAATGCATGTTTAAACTTTGCAGTCATGTCATTCGTGCAGCGAATATCAATTTTTTCTAAAATAAATTTGAATAATTTTCGATGAACATAAATAACTATTTTTTTTCGAAAAATCATCTTTGAAAAAAATTAGATTTTAAAAAAAATTTTCAAATATAAGCTAATTGTAGTAAACCCAAAATTCAACGGTTAAATAAAGAGAGGCAGAGCGCGCGCTGCAAGATGCGACGAATTTTAAGTCCCGGTTCTGCACTATGCAGATAATTTTTGTCGGTTCCATTGGCGATCCGAAAACTAGGAAAGAAAACCAAGCATGCGTCATTCCTACAGCGCCTGAGCCAATGTTACAGCCCGGGCGATGGAACGTAGGATAACGGGACGTCGTCTGGAGTTCTGAACGAAAAGAAGAAAAAAGTTTTGTTTGGTGGAGAGTCTGGATCAGATCTTGTTTGCGTACGGTGGGTTTGTTATTAGCGATTTTTTATTTTTCTGCTTGAAAAAATTTTTAAAGTAAGGTTTAATTCGTGCGTAATTTGAATAACGATAATGAATTACGAATATTGAAAGTAGTGCTCCACGCGGGAATTTTGTAGTTTTTTTATTATTACAAGAAAAAGGATATATCTATATATATTGAAAAAGAAACGAAACGGTTGATTGCAAGCGCTCGTTCGTGCGAGAAACTCGAAAACTCTTGGTCCATCTCGTTCTATCATAGTGCATTTTGGCGATTAGTGGGTTTTTTTTTTTCGTGTGTTTCGGAGATATGATCTAACGCTTTTTGAAAGGATATAAACAAATTATAGAAAAATTGAAATAAAACTAAAAAAAAAAAAAAAAAATTTTTAATCGATATAAATAACTTTGAAATAAATACTTAAATTAGAAAAAAAAAAAAAAAAAATTAAAGATAAAATTGAAATAATACCAATAAAAGTAAGCGATATAAATAACATTGAAATAAATACCTAAATTAGATAAAAAAATTAAAGATAAGATTGAAATAAAACCAATAAAAGTAAGCGATATAAATAACATTGAAATAAATACCTAAATTAGATAAAAAAAAATTAAAGATAAAATTGAAATAAAACCAATAAAATTAAGCGATATAAATAACATTGGAATAAATACCTAAATGAGATAAAAAAATTAAAGATAAAATTGAAATAATACCAATAAAAGTAAGCGATATAAATAACATTGAAATAAATACCTAAGTTAGATAAAAAAATTAAAGATAAGATTGAAATAAAACCAATAAAAGTAAGCGATATAAATAACATTGAAATAAATACCTAAATTAGATAAAAAAAATTAAAGATAAAATTGAAATAAAACCAATAAAATTAAGCGATATAAATAACATTGGAATAAATACCTAAATGAGATAAAAAAATAAAAGATAAAATTGAAATTAAACTAATAAAAAAGTAAACTATATTTAGATTGATTTTGAAATGAATGCTAAAAAAAAAAAATAATTATATTCTTGTGGCGGTCGTGAATTTAAAACAAAAGAGAATTTTTTTTTTGCATGTGATTTTTGAAGGATTTGTCGAGGAAAATTACGGCTGCTAGGCAGAACGTGTAAATTTTGATAAGAAAAAAAAAAAAATAAGCGTGCGGTTTTTCTTTAGTTTGAGTGGTGGAAAGGCGGACGAAACATAGCGGAAAAAGGGAAGTTTTTTTTTCTTTTGTCTTGTTTTTGCGAAAAAAAAAAAAAAATATTATATGTTAAGTTCATAACCCTAATTTTAATTTTTTTTTCATGAAAATACTAAAGTGTAAAAGTATTGCTCGCATTACTTAATAGGCAATACAGAAAGTGCTTTTAGATCAGAATTACCCTAAGTATTTCCTGGGTAGTCCCGTTCGTTTTATAACCAGTTAGCGCACATAAGTTATGTCCTAACTGTATAAATGCTTAAATGCTTGACATTTTTCTTCCCCACCCCCCTTTATTTTTTCTTCTCTTGAAAAGGATACGTTGAAAAAAGGTTTTTTTTTTTTGATAGCGGACGGCGGTAGTTGTGGATAAATGTAATGTTTACACCTTTTCGGTTAATACAATAAATAAACAGAAATTGACTGTTGTTAAATTTATATTGTGCAATGAAAAGCCGGCTTCAATTATAATTTTTGTCATAATCATACAATGGTGGAATTTTTTTTCGATTTCTAATACTTGATAAATATAATAATAGAATAGTCGTCCGTACTGTATGCCTATTATTGAAAAAAAAGGTTAACCCAGTGTTATTATAATCATTATAACTAATAAAAATAAAACGCAAATTATACAATAAAAAAAAAACTGTGATGATCACTTTCGCTTTTTGTGGTTACACAGCTTCCTACTCAGGTATGGTTAATTAGTACCATGCAATGCAATGAGTAAAGTTGAAGAAAAAAAAACGTTTTAAACAAATGAATTTATTGAATATAATTATTGAACCCACCAACAAAAAAAAAAAAAAGTATGCGATATATAACAAAAACGTACCTGTCGTATAATATTATTGTCATGAACAATTATTAAAGGAAATTATATAATTAAAAAGAAGTAGAGTTATTAAAATAAATAATAAAAGTAAAATAAAGTAAAATTATTAAGGTAAATAATAATAAATAAAATGAAGTAAAATTTATTAAAGCAAGTAATAATAAATAAAATAAAGAAAACTTATTAAAGTAAATCATAATAAATAAAATAAAGTAAAATTATTAAGGTAAATAATAATAAATACAATGAAGTAAAATTTATTAAAGTAAATCATAATAAATAAAATGAAGTAAAATTATTAAGGTAATTAATAATAAATAAAATGAAGTAGAATTATTAAAGTAAATCATAATAAATAAAAATGAAGTAAAATTATTAAAGTAATTACTAATAAATAAACTGAAGTAGAATTATTAAAGTAAATAATAGAAATAAGATAGAACTAAAATTATTAAAATAAACGTTAAAAATAAAATGAATAAGTAATTTGAACATAAATAAATAGATAACCTAAAGTGAAAATAAATACCTAACTGAACTCAAATAAAGCTATTTAACATAAATTTAAAATGGATAAGTAGTTTGAACATCAATAAATAGATAACCTAAATTTAAAATAAATTATTAATTGAACTCCAATAAACATATAACATAAATTTAAACTGAATAAGTAACTCGAACTCAAATAAATCCATTCGAAATAAATCAACAAAACTGACATATACGAGGGAATTGGTAATGATGATGGATTAGAAACCCCGTCGGTATGGCCCCGGACTAAGGATGTCCCAATCCAGGTAAGTGCCACGCAACTAAATTTTTTTGTTTGACATGAGGCACCCCATATCATGATTGTATTCCAGTGACCACTCTTTCTTCCTTCTTCCCCTTATTAGCCCCTCTCGTTGGCCCTGGACGTTGTTCTACCCCTCGTCGCCCCTTTAGTTTTGTTGTGGCATAGGCACGAGCGATTTAACAGTATAACTGTCACCCCCTCCGGCATCCAAGCACCGCGAACCCCACCCCATCTGGCGAGCTAGCTAGTGCACCGCTAGTCGTGCCTGCAACCGGTGCATTGGATGCATAAATTCGCGACACTTCCCCCGATGGTCGAACCGTCCGAGTCACCCTTCTTTTTGAGTCCCCTTCCCCAAGTTTTTTGTAATGGTAGTCTTTGGCCTTTATGGCAATTTCCCTTCTTCGTGCCCCGGCACACCCTACCCCGACAGTTACAAATGGCGCCCAACGATGGCTAGTGGATGATAACTTGTTTTGATTCTCTAGTCTCGTAAACCTAGCTCGGAAAGTCTGTTGTTTTAGTCATTTTCCCCGTCCGAAGCTAGGATTTCCTTTAGTATTTTTTTTCCATTTTAGTAGTTTATCTTGTAAATTTTGTGGCTCAGGCCAACGAGAGGAGCCAGGAGTGGACTTCTTTCGCTTATCAGTTCTCCGTTCTTCGTCCAAGTCCCTCTGGCTTCTGGTTGATGGGCGAAAAGTACCTACCGCGGTACTCTAGCCCTCATCATCTCTGTTTTCTTCCACTTTCCTATCTTTCTTCTTCTTCAACCACTTCATCTTTCGATTTCTTCTGCGGTAGCCTCCCTATCTTATTTGCAGTCCCTGTCAGTGAGGCTCAAAGTCTGGCTAACAGGCGTAATACCGCCTGGCACTGTGCGAGCTTCACTGACAGTGACCATCATTCTTCAGTTCTTTGCTCTACCTTTTGTAGTATGGGCGGATGTATGCCTGAACGTCGGACCTGTCCCGTCAAGGCTAACAGGCGTTCTATCGCCTGGCGCTGCGACAGGGTCGACCTCCTGATATGCACCCGCCCCCGGCTGTTTGACCGTTCTGACATTTCACCTTCCTGCGTCTCAGCAGAGTTGCTGACCAGTTGTGGCTGGATGTCAGAGCGGTCTCTTTTAGTACTCAACGGAGGCTTCTATCCCTTCTTTCACCCTTTCTTCTTTTGCTGGTCACTGGGATCCGGTCATCGCTTTGGGGTTGCCGGATGTCAGACAATAGGGATTCCTTGATGAAGTTGGTGCTAGACATTAGCCTGGCACCACCCTCATCATCGATCCCGCAAGTGGAGGCACTTGGTGCTTCTGATGACGCGGATGCCACTCAGTCCTGAGCTCAGGCTGGCTGTCATCGGCGCCATCAGCCACCATAGCCTTGGGGAGGACATCCTCTCCCTGGGGCCACACTCACAAAAAAAAAAAAAAAAAAGATAAAAACTATAAACTATAAATACCAGCGTTTGTTTTATTAAAATATATTTTAATAAAAATTTTTTTTTTTAATTAAATTAGTTCTATTTAAGGACTGAAATTCAGTTTAGTTATGTTGTGTACAACTCGCAATTATTATAATAATTTATATACTGATTGAGAACAGTATTTTTTTTATTTTTTTTTGTCTTAATTATTATTATTATTTGTCTTCTAAGTTGCATAATTATTATGTTTATGTTGACGAATGATGATCTGCTTACTTGATGAGTTGGATGGGAGGGAGATAAAATAATTCTTTGAACTTAAGTAAAACAAAAAATTTTTTATTATTAGTAGTTATTCAAAGGTAAAACAAAAAAAAAAAAAAAAAAAAAAAAAAAAAAAAAAAAGAAGCGCAATTTTTTTTGTAGAGAAGGATATAAATATAATTAAAGAAAAAGTATTCGGATTTAATTAATTAATATCAAATTTTGTTTTCTCATCTTAATGGGAATTTTTTTAAATATTCTATCTATAATTACAATATAAAAAGGAAGGATTTTTCCTTTTTTTTTTAAAAAACTACTCGAACCAAGTTTATTATCAACTTCTCGCTTCCTTATCGGCTAGTCGATCTCCTAGCATGCCAAAAAAAAGGAACGATAAGGGGCAATTTGTCGCCGACGGCGAAGATGACGAAGGCAATGATAACTCTCGTTCTGAGGACGGCGAGTCGGAACGGGCCGCGGCGTTGATAGCGCTGACTGAGCAGGTTGCAGCCTTGCAACATGAAATGGAAAGGCTGAAACAGCGAGGACACCCCGAAGCGTCCCCGAATGACACCACGTACAATTTTCTTCACCCTCACACATCGGCCGGAGCTGGGCCCAGTGGCATTCCCCCGCGGTCCAGCAGCATAGGAGAGCGCCCCCCTTACCGCCCAGAACACACCGGCCCTACCTACAGACAGAAGTCGCCAGTCTTGAACTGGAACCTCAAGTTCACGGGTCGGCCGGCAGAAACCTCGGCAGAGGAATTTCTCTATCGGCTCGACACCCGAGCTCGAGATGATGACATATCGTCACGGGAGCTGGTGCGGAATGTGGCCGCCCTGTTATCAGGACCCGCTGAGGACTGGTACTGGACTCAGTTCCGCCGACAGCAGTCCAATCCCTTGTGGGTGGATTTCAAGTCTGGCTTGTTGGAACAGTTCGGAGGAAGACAGACCGACCATCAAATCATTAAGGAAATGCTGGAGACGAAACAGCTTAACCAATCGTTCGACGATTACGCCGCGAAAATACTAGCCTTGGCAAACCGCCTCTCGCGCCAAATGTCCTCCGCGGAGTTGGTACACCTTGTCATGGAAAACCTGAACAGTACCCTGGGTTCAGCCATTATAGGATCCACCTATGACAATATGCGCCAACTTCGCGAAGCGTGCATCCGCGTTGAGAGATGGCAAAAAGCCAAGAGGGAGGAGAATCGCCATTCCCATCGAGTACATGAGTTGAACGACGTACACTCACAGCAACCGACCTTGCCCTATCCCAACTACGCCCCTGACCCACCATCACCTACTGTAGACGAGGTGAGGGCCGACGCAACTCCGCGCCGCCCAGCCACTTGCTGGAACTGCCAGCAAGAAGGACATTCGTTCTCTGATTGCCCTTCCCCACATCGTAAAATCTTTTGCTACAGATGTGGGCGCCCCGAAGTCTACACCACTTCTTGCCCAATCTGTTCGGGAAACCGGAACCAGGGTGCGAGGCCCCGGGGAGGTCCGCGCCCGACCTAGTATCCGAAAGTCCCCCTTTTACACTTGATTTGTCAACAAGCATGTCCGACGTCTCTGACCTGTCGATAATGGAATCTCTGCCAGACTTCCCTTCTCCACAGGCCAGAGCCTCTTTTATACAGCGATGGGCCAACTATCATCGAGTTCGTAAGCGAAT
This sequence comes from Thereva nobilitata, assembly GCA_963855945.1. Lineage (NCBI taxonomy): Eukaryota > Metazoa > Arthropoda > Insecta > Diptera > Therevidae > Thereva > Thereva nobilitata. The sequence goes on from OY979694.1 coordinate 23,506,680, forward strand.
CTTTAATGATTCTGCCGAACTGCCACCAACTCGCAAAGCCCCGCGCATACGGTCATGGGCCCTAGAGAAGAGGGCACATACACAGAAGATTGTCGCCGCCATGTTACATGAGAACGGAGATGATCGACCTTTCGTCAACGTGCGGATCCAAGGTACCAAACTAACAGGCCTGTTGGACACCGGCGCCAGCATTAGCTGCCTGGGTAGAGGGGCAGAGTCGTTCCTCCAGGACAACCCGGCCATTAAGCTACATCGCCTGCGCGCCGATGTCCAAGTAGCTGACGGTACGTCTAAGAATGTTAGTGGTTTCATCACCGTCCCAGTAACTTATGGATCGAAAACTATGACCATGACACTATATGTAGTACCGGACTTGTCTCAGAATCTTTATCTCGGCGTCGATTTTTGGAGGGCCTTTAAATTGGCCCCACACATAATTGGGGAACTCCATCATACCCCACAACCTGATCCCGACTGCCATATCCTTGAGGAGTCCCAACAGGAGCGACTGAACCAGGTCCGCGCGCGATTCCCGTCGTTCGACACCTGTGGACTTGGTCGAACACACCTGGAACAACACGTGATCGACACTGGCGAGGCGGTGCCCATCAAGCAGAGGCACTATCCTGTTTCTCCCGCCATTCAGGCCCTCATGTATGAGGAAATCGATCGCATGTTGAGTTTAGGTGTGATCGAAGAGTCCAACAGTCCATGGAACTCACCCGTGGTCCTGGTGCGTAAGCCTGGAAAGGTCCGCCTCTGCTTGGACTCCCGCAAGGTAAATACCGTAACCATAAAGGATGCCTACCCACTGCCTCATATAGACGGTCTCCTGGGGCGATTGCAGGATACTAAGTTCATTTCCGCAATCGACTTGAAAGATGCCTTTTGGCAAATCCCATTGGAGGAAAAATCCAGGGAAAAAACTGCCTTCACCGTCCCAGGAAGACCGCTGTATCAATTTACAGTGATGCCGTTCGGGCTTTGTAACGCTCCGCAACGCATGTGTCGCTTGATGGACAAGGCGATACCGGGCTCACTTAGAGAAAATGTGTTCGTCTATCTGGACGATTTATTGGTGGTGTCACCAGACTTTGAGACCCACCTTCAACTGCTGGAAAAGGTCGCCGACTGCCTTCGTCGCTCCGGGCTGACAGTAAACCTGTCAAAGAGCCGATTTTGCGTCCGGGAGGTGAAGTATCTGGGGTTCATCATTGGCGATGGGTCCCTGAAAACTGATCCCGACAAGGTGGCAGCCATTAAGGACTTCCCAGTTCCCAAGTCGACCAAACAGGTGCGACGCTTCTTAGGTATGACGGGGTGGTATAGGCGCTTCATAGGTAACTATGCAAGTATCGCCTCTCCCATCACGGACTGCCTAAAAGGCAGCAAATTTGTTTGGTCCGACGAGGCCCACCAAGCCTTCATGGAACTTAAGAAGTCAATGATGTCTGCTCCTTTACTGGTCACTCCAGACTTCACCCGCCCCTTCTACATCCAATGTGACGCCAGCAAAACGGGGGTAGGAAGCGTCCTCTTCCAAAGACAGGGCGATGAAGAACATCCCATCGCATTTTTCTCTAAGAAGCTGAACAGCGCCCAGCGTAATTATTCCATCACAGAACTAGAGTGTTACGCAGCGGTGCTGAGCGTTAAAAAGTTCCGGGCGTATGTGGAAGGACAGCCTTTTACAATAATTACTGACCATGCCAGCTTGAAGTGGCTCATGAGCCAGACCGACTTAAACGGCCGGCTCGCGCGGTGGAGCCTAAAGCTGCAGGGCTTCCAATTTTCTATCGAGCACCGCAAGGGTAGTCAGAATGTGGTTCCGGACGCACTGTCACGAGTCGACTGTGTCGACGAAGTGTCCTTCTGTCGTGACGTGGACCTAACGTCCCCAGCCTTCAGGTCAGCGGACTACCAGCATCTTGTTGACAAAGTCAGCAAAGATGCCGGGCAGTTACCTGACCTTCAGGTTTCGGATGGTTATGTGTTCCACCGTTCGGACCCACGAACTGGCGACCCCGAGACGGACGATCTGATTTGGAAATTGTGGATCCCCGCAGAATTGACCGCTCCCTTGATCCAGTCCGCTCATGAGCCCCCTCAAGCTTCCCATGGTGGTGTCCACAAAACCCTCGCGCGCCTTAGGGAAAAGTATTATTGGCCCGGCATGACTAGTCAAGTCAGAAAATATATCGCGTGCTGTGAAGTATGCAAAGAGACAAAAGCTCCAAACACACCCCTTCGGCCCCCTATGGGCAAAGCCATGGATGTGTGCCGACCTTTTCAACTCTTATACATCGATTATATGGGCCCTTACCCTAGGACTAAGAAAGGCCACACTGCTGTGTTGGTAGTGCTAGACGCGTTTTCCAAATTCTCTTTTCTCCACCCAGTAGCTGGCGAAACATCCAAAGCCGCCGTGAATTTCCTTGAACATCGAATCTTCCATGCCTTCGGTGTCCCCGAGGCAATATTCTCTGATAATGGAAGTCATTTCACTTCCAAAGAATTCACGAAACTGTTGTCCGATTACGGCGTCAAACACCAACTCACCGCTGTCTATTCCCCACAAGCCAACGCTTCCGAGCGAGTGAACCGTTCCGTCTTAGCTGCTATCCGAGCGTATCTGAAAGAAGATCACCGGGATTGGGACCTACACCTGTCTGCAATCGAATGTGCCCTACGGAGTGCACACCACACGTCCATTAACACCTCCCCGTACCAGGCCCTGTTCGGGTGCCCCATGATCCTGCATGGATCCGCTTACCCAGTACTGAAGGCCTTAGGTGTCCTACAAGAGGGAGATATAACGGTGTCGCCGGCCGTAGATCGATGGCAGGCCCGGCGGGACAAAATAGAGCAACACCTGGCCGCGGCTCACACGAGACATGAGAAACACTACAATCTGCGCTGCAGAGCTGTCGAGTTCTCGCCCGGCCAGGTAGTTTATCGACGTACCTTCCCCGTAAGTAACAAGATCGACCGGTTTAGCGCTAAACTGGCAGATAAATTTATGAAGGCTCGCGTGAGGCGAAAGCTTGGGAGTGGGCGTTATGAATTAGAGGACTTGAAAGGAAAGCCGATCGGTATTTTTCACGCCAAAGATCTCAAGGCCTGACAGCCTGCGTAGCGGAAGATGACCTCGTGGACCAAGGGTCCCAGACGGCGACTATGTGGTTTAGTCGGCGGACTGAGTCCTTGGGGCACGAGATATCTTCCGGAAGAGAGACTTCGCGCTCAGAGGGACTCGTCGGGACAATGTGGAATTGCCTCGACCTTCTCGACGAACACGCGAAGTCACTCCGTAGAGCAATCAGGTCCAAGACACGTCCTAGTATAACTATTGGAAGCGAAGGTGACTCCGAGTAGCCCTAATAAGGCATCTCGCCGGCCTAACCGGTTATTAATAGGGTACCCGTCGAGGTCCGCTTGGGTAGCTTCCCCAGCGGATGGTACACCTCCTTGATCGACTTGACTGTCTGGAGCCAAGCTTCATGTTGAAGACTTCAGGGGTTGCCAGACCAACCCCCCCAAATATGCATATAGAGGTGACCCACGAGGCCGCAGAAATTCTGCAGTACCGCTCTGCCTTGGGAGGGGGAGTTCTTGGACATGGACGTTGCGCTGAATAATTCCAACTACCACCACAGGACCACATATGTTATGAGTATAGAGCCAACAATCTAGACACAATCCCGGCTCATGAGGCCCAAACGACCCTATAAGACGCTTGCCTAGGGACGTATAGGAGATATGCAGAGTACGGTTGTACCGGAAGGAACAAAACGTCTCCTGTACCACACCCCAGTAGGGAGCGCATGGTGTAATTGGCGATAAGGAACCATATCGTGGCCGTTGACGAGCGCCGTTGTCAAAAATGATGCCAATACTTCCATCAATCTCGAAAGTTTTTTTTGTTGCTTTAAATACCAAGCTGCGATAAGGTAGTTGATGCGCTTAACACATACGACTTCAGCCTCGTCCATGGTCTCCCGAACCCAACCCCTCCGAAGGCATAGCGGGGTGGAGAACACACCTTACCTTGTAACAGCCCGGCTAGCTCAGTCGGTAGAGCATGAGACTCGGTTTCAGGGCGTGGTTGAGCCACACGTTGGGCTAGCGATACCTCAAGGCCCCCGTTTGTTTTTTTTCGCACCCCCGCTCCCCTGGCGACATCTAGGTGGCGCGTGTTGTAACGGTCGCCCTAGAAAACATAGGCCCCTGGAAGTATGACGTCCAAGACAAGGTTACTGTCCAGTTCCCATATTCCTAATACAGTCATGTTCCTTTCAATTGAAGTTGGCATCATGGTTTTAGCAAACATTATTCTTGATCCAACAGATGTCCATATGCTAGTTAAAGATACTATAAACCTCAGAATGTTGCAGTTAAAACAAAGAAAACTTCAGGAGAAATCTTTAAATAAGCAGTATTATTTAGAAGTAGCAAAATATCTGGAAGCAGCGCAATTGGCAACACGCATTCCGGTCGTTTTGGATACTGAAAATAAAGTCCCTATTCTCTGATATTAAAACTTTCTAAGAAAGTGAATATTAAGTACAATTACTCTGGTTGTTGCTGTTTTACACAAGACATTCTTGTACTAATGTATTTTAAAACTACTGCCAAATTTAATTAAATCGCAACTTTCTTATAATTCATCTTAACTGGCCATACTCTATAGATAAAACTATTGTCTGTGTTCAATTAGATTTTTAAATTTTAATAATTAACGCCTTAAGTGTTGATCTCACTTTTATTCATATGAGGATATGACAGCAAGCATTTGATTTAAATATTAAATGCATGTTTAAACTTTGCAGTCATGTCATTCGTGCAGCGAATATCAATTTTTTCTAAAATAAATTTGAATAATTTTCGATGAACATAAATAACTATTTTTTTTCGAAAAATCATCTTTGAAAAAAATTAGATTTTAAAAAAAATTTTCAAATATAAGCTAATTGTAGTAAACCCAAAATTCAACGGTTAAATAAAGAGAGGCAGAGCGCGCGCTGCAAGATGCGACGAATTTTAAGTCCCGGTTCTGCACTATGCAGATAATTTTTGTCGGTTCCATTGGCGATCCGAAAACTAGGAAAGAAAACCAAGCATGCGTCATTCCTACAGCGCCTGAGCCAATGTTACAGCCCGGGCGATGGAACGTAGGATAACGGGACGTCGTCTGGAGTTCTGAACGAAAAGAAGAAAAAAGTTTTGTTTGGTGGAGAGTCTGGATCAGATCTTGTTTGCGTACGGTGGGTTTGTTATTAGCGATTTTTTATTTTTCTGCTTGAAAAAATTTTTAAAGTAAGGTTTAATTCGTGCGTAATTTGAATAACGATAATGAATTACGAATATTGAAAGTAGTGCTCCACGCGGGAATTTTGTAGTTTTTTTATTATTACAAGAAAAAGGATATATCTATATATATTGAAAAAGAAACGAAACGGTTGATTGCAAGCGCTCGTTCGTGCGAGAAACTCGAAAACTCTTGGTCCATCTCGTTCTATCATAGTGCATTTTGGCGATTAGTGGGTTTTTTTTTTCGTGTGTTTCGGAGATATGATCTAACGCTTTTTGAAAGGATATAAACAAATTATAGAAAAATTGAAATAAAACTAAAAAAAAAAAAAAAAAATTTTTAATCGATATAAATAACTTTGAAATAAATACTTAAATTAGAAAAAAAAAAAAAAAAAATTAAAGATAAAATTGAAATAATACCAATAAAAGTAAGCGATATAAATAACATTGAAATAAATACCTAAATTAGATAAAAAAATTAAAGATAAGATTGAAATAAAACCAATAAAAGTAAGCGATATAAATAACATTGAAATAAATACCTAAATTAGATAAAAAAAAATTAAAGATAAAATTGAAATAAAACCAATAAAATTAAGCGATATAAATAACATTGGAATAAATACCTAAATGAGATAAAAAAATTAAAGATAAAATTGAAATAATACCAATAAAAGTAAGCGATATAAATAACATTGAAATAAATACCTAAGTTAGATAAAAAAATTAAAGATAAGATTGAAATAAAACCAATAAAAGTAAGCGATATAAATAACATTGAGATAAATACCTAAATTAGATAAAAAAAATTAAAGATAAAATTGAAATAAAACCAATAAAATTAAGCGATATAAATAACATTGGAATAAATACCTAAATGAGATAAAAAAATAAAAGATAAAATTGAAATTAAACTAATAAAAAAGTAAACTATATTTAGATTGATTTTGAAATGAATGCTAAAAAAAAAAAATAATTATATTCTTGTGGCGGTCGTGAATTTAAAACAAAAGAGAATTTTTTTTTTGCATGTGATTTTTGAAGGATTTGTCGAGGAAAATTACGGCTGCTAGGCAGAACGTGTAAATTTTGATAAGAAAAAAAAAAAAATAAGCGTGCGGTTTTTCTTTAGTTTGAGTGGTGGAAAGGCGGACGAAACATAGCGGAAAAAGGGAAGTTTTTTTTTCTTTTGTCTTGTTTTTGCGAAAAAAAAAAAAAAATATTATATGTTAAGTTCATAACCCTAATTTTAATTTTTTTTTCATGAAAATACTAAAGTGTAAAAGTATTGCTCGCATTACTTAATAGGCAATACAGAAAGTGCTTTTAGATCAGAATTACCCTAAGTATTTCCTGGGTAGTCCCGTTCGTTTTATAACCAGTTAGCGCACATAAGTTATGTCCTAACTGTATAAATGCTTAAATGCTTGACATTTTTCTTCCCCACCCCCCTTTATTTTTTCTTCTCTTGAAAAGGATACGTTGAAAAAAGGTTTTTTTTTTTTGATAGCGGACGGCGGTAGTTGTGGATAAATGTAATGTTTACACCTTTTCGGTTAATACAATAAATAAACAGAAATTGACTGTTGTTAAATTTATATTGTGCAATGAAAAGCCGGCTTCAATTATAATTTTTGTCATAATCATACAATGGTGGAATTTTTTTTCGATTTCTAATACTTGATAAATATAATAATAGAATAGTCGTCCGTACTGTATGCCTATTATTGAAAAAAAAGGTTAACCCAGTGTTATTATAATCATTATAACTAATAAAAATTAAACGCAAATTATACAATAAAAAAAAAACTGTGATGATCACTTTCGCTTTTTGTGGTTACACAGCTTCCTACTCAGGTATGGTTAATTAGTACCATGCAATGCAATGAGTAAAGTTGAAGAAAAAAAAACGTTTTAAACAAATGAATTTATTGAATATAATTATTGAACCCACCAACAAAAAAAAAAAAAGTATGCGATATATAACAAAAACGTACCTGTCGTATAATATTATTGTCATGAACAATTATTAAAGGAAATTATATAATTAAAAAGAAGTAGAGTTATTAAAATAAATAATAAAAGTAAAATAAAGTAAAATTATTAAGGTAAATAATAATAAATAAAATGAAGTAAAATTTATTAAAGCAAGTAATAATAAATAAAATAAAGAAAACTTATTAAAGTAAATCATAATAAATAAAATAAAGTAAAATTATTAAGGTAAATAATAATAAATACAATGAAGTAAAATTTATTAAAGTAAATCATAATAAATAAAATGAAGTAAAATTATTAAGGTAATTAATAATAAATAAAATGAAGTAGAATTATTAAAGTAAATCATAATAAATAAAAATGAAGTAAAATTATTAAAGTAATTACTAATAAATAAACTGAAGTAGAATTATTAAAGTAAATAATAGAAATAAGATAGAACTAAAATTATTAAAATTAACGTTAAAAATAAAATGAATAAGTAATTTGAACATAAATAAATAGATAACCTAAAGTGAAAATAAATACCTAACTGAACTCAAATAAAGCTATTTAACATAAATTTAAAATGGATAAGTAGTTTGAACATCAATAAATAGATAACCTAAATTTAAAATAAATTATTAATTGAACTCCAATAAACATATAACATAAATTTAAACTGAATAAGTAACTCGAACTCAAATAAATCCATTCGAAATAAATCAACAAAACTGACATATACGAGGGAATTGGTAATGATGATGGATTAGAAACCCCGTCGGTATGGCCCCGGACTAAGGATGTCCCAATCCAGGTAAGTGCCACGCAACTAAATTTTTTTGTTTGACATGAGGCACCCCATATCATGATTGTATTCCAGTGACCACTCTTTCTTCCTTCTTCCCCTTATTAGCCCCTCTCGTTGGCCCTGGACGTTGTTCTACCCCTCGTCGCCCCTTTAGTTTTGTTGTGGCATAGGCACGAGCGATTTAACAGTATAACTGTCACCCCCTCCGGCATCCAAGCACCGCGAACCCCACCCCATCTGGCGAGCTAGCTAGTGCACCGCTAGTCGTGCCTGCAACCGGTGCATTGGATGCATAAATTCGCGACACTTCCCCCGATGGTCGAACCGTCCGAGTCACCCTTCTTTTTGAGTCCCCTTCCCCAAGTTTTTTGTAATGGTAGTCTTTGGCCTTTATGGCAATTTCCCTTCTTCGTGCCCCGGCACACCCTACCCCGACAGTTACAGTATCAGACATAGCTATTAGAGGTGGGTATCAAAATTTGCATTCTCCTTAAAGACTTTTATGTTAATAATTTTGTTCATTTTGTTATGTTTTCTTATAAAGTTCGCATAATTTGAACAAACGAATTGCCAAATATGATAAAATTATACTAACTTCATGTGGAAAAAGTGGTGGTAATTGGACAAAGGCGATGCCTGTGGACAAAACTGAACTATCAGTTTACAAAATTAATGTTGTCATTTTTCCCACAAGAGGTTATACTCCGTGTGTAGCCTCCATGATGCTTGCGTTCAATCGATTAATTGAATGAAATTCATCGATGCATCGTTAAAAATCGAAAGTAACTGATGCATCGGATTGATTCGATACATCGAATTGTAAACATCAATGTTTTGGATGTATCGTTGTATATCGAGCAACCCTATGCCATACTCTAACAAAAGATATAGAAATATCTAAAACAACCAGACTACACCTTTGGATGAGGAAAAAGGGGTTGTTAGAGTCACCTTTTTCGGCTTGGACCACTGACATATAGATATAAAATCAAAAATAAAATCCTATGAACTTTAATCGGTTTTAAAATAAAAAAAACAGTTCAGTGCATGTCAGCGATATCAACATAATTAGAAAAAAATACACAGGTATAGAGTTTTTTCTTCTTTCTCTCTCTCTCTCTCTCTCTCTCTTGCGTTATTTTTAAAAGTTCGTTAAACAGGGGGAAATAACCCTCACACATTTAAGATAAATACATTTCTTTAATGAAAAAACTGGTTGTAAATAAAAAATAATGATGGAAATTTATTTCTATCAATTATAACATACATCTTATTACTTATTTTCCCGTAAATTCGATAAAAAAATTTTTGTTTACATAGAAAAGGTCTTCTACTTCTGGAGAAAAATGGTGCCATTGAAAGTTGTCAATTAGCAGTCCATATCTATATGCCAGTGGCGTGGACTGTAGATGAGCCAGTTTCCAAGACTCTAGATAAACTCCGGAGAAGTATAAACGAACATGGAGTTTGTGCATTGGTTTAGGTAAAAGTGAGGCACATTTTTTTACAACCATTATCAGGACCAGTGGATTTATTGGCGTCAAACGTCCGTACTTTCTGTAAGTGGTTAACATGATTGTACGAAAGTGGACAAAGTTACTAGCATGCACTGGGGTTAAACCTCAAAAAATACTATAGCATTGCCTGTCTCAGTGTCACGGTGAACTGCCGGCAATATTCAAAGCCTGCTTAGTAATACAGACTAACTCAAGGCCAGGAGGCCGGATAATTCTGTTATCGGATAACCAAGCGGCTATCAATACATTAGGCGCTGTCGATATAACGCCAAGCTTCTCGAAACCTGTCAAAAGGAGCTCCCTTCTTTGGCTAGTAGGCATAGGCTCACTTGTGCCAAGTGGGTATGGGGTCAAGGCAACATCGAAGGCAATGAGAAGGTAGATGCCGTAGCTCTAGGGAGGAACAAACAGGAGAGACAACCGAACATTTATTTGCAATTAACGGGCTCTGATTAGGATCAGTCACTGCGGACTTCTCATTGCATCTAGGATAGAGGTAGAGAGGGCAAACTAGATATTGGCATATCAAAAGCTTCTTTAACCAGAACTCTTGCCCAAAATGCTGAAAATCCTATTATATAAAACTGTAGTACGACTTGCCGTAGGGTCATTCCATGGTGACGGGTGGGACATTTTAACACCTTTTTTGATATACATTCAGTCATTTTAAAGTGCAAACAAAGCACCTAATACATACTGTATTTATGATAGCATTCTTAGATATATTTTTTAAGATATGATAAAAGAAAACAGCATAAATATATATTCTAACATTGTTAAATTCGTGGAATTACATATGTGACGGGTGGGACACGGAAAACCCTTCTTTCTTTAGATACTTGCACTTGAAGTTGAAATACAGATCAAATAGTTCATATGAAGCCCTAATTTTATTGTAGTATGCTATTTGAGTTATGTCGCTAATTGTTTTCTAAAAAGAGGTAAATGAAAAAACAATACGAACTTTTTTTATGAAGCTTAAAATGTTGTGACGGGTGGGACAGGGATCGGTGACGGGTGGGACGAGTAAAAAACTATACACAGAAAACACATTAATTTGGACATAATTTATTAACTATTAAGCTATTTTTTGGGCTTGGTCCAGGGAATTCATGTTCTACATCTCTTTCGCTTTATAGCTCAGCTGCTGGTTTTAAATCAACGTCACTTTCGCTAGAAGTATATAAGTGATTATTTGAGCTTGCATTCTTCACCTAATCGCACTTTTTTTTGAATTGAATGGAAAAATCAATATTCAACTGGGAAAATACAAAATGTAATAATTTTGTTTTTTACTACACGCATATTTCCGAATACTATCGAGCTTTAACAATACTTAAAGCCTAAAATTTATGTGATTTCCGTCACTTTTTTTCATTAGCTTGGTGCCATTTTCCATGGAATGACCCCGTAACGTGTGGAAGTGATGTGTCTTCGCTACCCGATCAAAAAAATCTGAAAATCTTCAAGCAGAAAAGAATTGGAAGAATATTTTTTTATGTGAAAGACTTGAGCTGACTATTTTCACTGACGACGATTCTATGATTGAGTGCAATGTTGGACAGCAAGCTTTAGTCCAGCCCTAGCGCTCGGCAATAGCAGCTATTCAAAGCCACAGGAGCTCTAAGAGCCCTCCTATCCTGCTTGTGAGTTCGAATGAGAGATGTCTAGGCAAAAGCTTTGAGTTCGAGTGAGAAAGGTTTAAACAAAAGCTTTGCTTGCTGCTCTAGAAAAATCAACTATTGCCCAGCACTGCTTTAGTCGGAAAGATAATAGAGAGAAGAGTGAAATAACTGATAAAGCCAACGCACCCTCCTTTTCCACCAGCTCCGCATCCAATACCACCGTAAAGACCCTTCTGCATCGTCCAGCGGGCAATGGAATGCTGCAATAGCAATCTTAGAACACTCCTTAGAAAGCTTCCAGCGCTCTTCTCTTCTTCCCATAACAGTTCTATATATTTTTTAACATTGCATGTCCGCAGACGCGAGCATTCCTTTTAAGAATTAAAGAATTCATGGCCTGTAGATAAGTGAATGAGCGCCGGTGTCGAAAAGCTTTTATATTTTTGTTCGCCTTTTGCAATTGCCCTTTTCTTTCCAAACGCGGATGTTGTTTTACGAAAGTGATTCCCTAACAAGTACTAATCATACGCCCAATAGTATGGAACCGGTCTATTGAGTATGCTGATGGCACCCTTTATGGTCACCAGCATAATTGCCCGTTTTTTTCGTGCTATACAATTTCTTAAAGCTCCAATTTTGCTCCCTTAGAAGCATATTGACGCCGGATTCCAAAGAGAGAGAAAAACACCAATTTCTGTACGATTAAAAAGCTCCAATTTGCGTTTCCACTTTGCGTTGGGATCTAGAAGGGCTTTAATAAAACGCTAATTTCGGTGATCGAATAAGAGATGGCTTCTTCGCTTATTATGGGTAGAGATGATGACAAGAGAAAAGATTGGTAATTTAAAAAATAACGAAAGGCAAGAAAATGGGATTCGAACTACTGACCTCTGCGAAGGTAGTCGGGCGCCTTAACCTCTATGCTACCCGTCCGGGCAAGGAAATGTAATATTTATGAGGCATACTACTGAAGAAATCAACCTTGAGGGCAATCAGTAGGCTAATAGGAAGACAGATAGATAGTATATGTAGGGGTATTTAGTCACATACGAAGACTGAAAGTTCCAAACTGGAGGCGAGTGGCTCTGACCGAGCAGAATGAAGGTAGGTCGTGCAGATGGCTAAATCCACCCAAGGCTCTAACATCAAATGCAGAGGAAGTTAGTTGGTTCGCAGGAAACCAAAAGATTTTTTAAATCACTACGAATGCCAATTCTTTTAAAATTTTGTCTTTGAATTACTGTAAAATAAGTTCACTTAACTTGCTGTAATAACACTATTGCAACCCAAATTCAACTAATAAAAATTAAATAGACCGACATTTTATCAAAAAAGCGGTATTAAATTTCGACTTTCAAAGTTGTCAATATTTCCTTTCGTTCGAAGAAAAAAATTGAAACCAATTTTCATTTGAGAAAAAGTGTTCTAGAAAAATTAATCAATTATTTTCCAATTCACGTTCCAATTCAAATACAAAATATCATGGCAAATCGATCTATGCAAAAGCACCAGCACCAAACAAACAAAAGAGAAAAGTAAACATGGCCCCCTCGAGCCGTAATCAAATTCGAAAACGGATAAAAAAAATATCAGTCACAGGTGAAAATGAATTTTCGCACTGGTTTTTGCGCCACTCTATACTATGTTCATACCTGTTTGTATGTAGATCATTGATTTTTCAGTGGTTTCATTTCCATTCACGTGCGTTAGGATTAGAGAATATAATATAGCAGAAAAAGAGCAAAAATAAAAAAAGATCATTTGAAAGTTGTTATTTCAGTAGAGTAACGAGTTTCAGATCAAACTGGAGTGAATTTTATACAACTTCATGCAGCCAGTCGCATGGATCGTTATTGCAGATCTGCAGTACTGGGATCCATACTCGCATGCGCAGTTCCGTGAACGGTTGAGTCATTCGCAGGACTGGATTGGTGAGTTATCGATGTGTCATTTCGATTTGTTACGGTTTTAGTTTAATAATTATGTTAGACAACATTAAAAATAGAATTACAAAAACAAAATATCGGGATACATACCTTCGAAGGTCTTATGACTAAAACTGACATGACTGAATTCATAATATTAGTTTCCTTGAAATTGTACCACGATTTAACATTTTTTCTTTAATAATTTATTTATAAATTGTTCATAGACTAAAGTTTAATCGATGAAGGCCATTTTCGGCGAATTGAAGCAGTTACCGTCGTCTGATAAGTGGACACGGTTAAGTCTTGGATTTTCTTTTATATTACAATGCCAGTCTCTTGGCTGTATCAAGTACGCGCCTGGAAGGTTGTTCGTTATTCAATTGAAGATCTTTTTGTAAAGTGAATTTACGAGAATCTTCTGGCTGTAATTGATTGTTAAAAGTTTGTTTTAAAATTGCTTTTAAGGTTGGAGATTTTTTTTTTTAAATTACTGTTCCTTGTTTTGGGCATGATGAAGACTGGCCAATGAAAATGAATATTTTGTGGCTACACCGGACATTAAAAGTGTATGAAGATAGAAGGTCAAGGATGTTATAGTATTTATGAAGTACCTTGATTTGCAAAAAAAACTTTTCAATATCTACTAGACCTTTTAAGAATTTGTAAATAGTTTTTTTTGACCCCATTCTTTAAGTATGTAGCACTTATTTGACTTACGAAACTGTCGCAATTCTTTTATTGTTTTTTTTAATGTGTCAACCTTGAACCGAAAAGTAGAATGCAGCATAAATAGCCTTTGGGCAAAATTCATTTGACATTTCACTTTCAAAACTGCTAGTATTGGGTGACTTTTATTACTAAAATGAACAATCGTTTTTAAAATTCTCACCTATTTTACCAAAGCTCCTAAATTATCAAATACGTCAATCTTATGATTAATTCTTTCGAATTTGGTAAGGTTGATGCTTATGTTTAATTGTAATTGATCAAAATGCTTGAAATAATTTAATTTATTATTTAAGTGAATTTTTTTGCAATATGAAGCGGATTATTTGTGGCGCGCTTTAATTGCTATTTTATTGAAAGAATTTAATAAACCTCAAGGAGTTCTTTCTTTGTGTTAATGAAGTATCGAGTAGCAAATCGCCGTGACCGTGGTGTTAAACCACGTGGTCCAGCTCGACGCTATGGATGAACAGTTACAGATATCGTAAAGAGCCAGACACATTTTCCTCGCAGACACTACAGATGGGTTCGTCTGTCTTTCTGATAGTCAACAGATAATTATTATAAGAGAAAACGTGAATCTTTCAGAAATAGAATAAGTGCGATTAAGCAAAGCTACAGTAATAAAGACGCAAGGAGTTTCTACAAAGCAGTCAACATGATTAAGAAAGGATACAAACCCACCTGCACCATGGTAAGAAGAGAATATGGTACTATAGCTAGTAGTATCGAGGACATACTCAAGGTGTGGGAGAAATACTTTAGAGACTTCTTCAAAGAGAACACAAACCTAACACAGGGAGAAGCAGACAACCGTAGTACAGATGACCCAGAAAACGATACGCCAGATCCTACAATAGAAGAAGTTGCAAATGCCATAGCGAAACTGAAAAATCATAAGGCTCCAGGTCCAGATGGCATACACCCGGAAATCTCAAAAAATGGTGGGGAGAATTTATGCCATATCTTACATAGCCTCATCGTAAAACTATGGAGAAGCAGCAAGTTGCCAGAAGAATGGCTTTTAGGTACAAAAGTCCCAGTCCATAAAAAAGGTGAATTGATGAACTGCAAAAACTACAGACCAATATCTTTGTTGAACACAGCTTACAAAGTGCTTTCACATATTTTATTTAATAGCCTGAAACCACATTTGGAAGATAAAGTAGGTGATTACCAAGCAAGATTTAGAACAAATAGATCGACAACAGACCAGATTTTCATAATGACACATATACTTGAAAAATGCTGGGAAGAAAGGATTGATATATATCTCCTTTTTGTAGACTATAGAAATGCTTACGTCCTGCTGAGTAAAAGAGAGTTGTGGAACAAGATGAGTGAAATGGGTTTCCCGAAAAAATTAATAGACCTATGCAGAATGACGACCACAGATGGTAAAACACAAGTAAGAATACGAGGGTGTAACTCGATCAACTCCCCTCAAGAATCAGGCCTGCGACAAGGAGATGCGATCTCACCAATACTTTTTAACATTGCTCTGGAAGCAATAATGAGGGAAATACAGCTTAATGGAGCAAATAGCATCTTCACAAGGACATTCAGGTACTAGCCTTCGCAGATGACATAGTCATAATTGGACGCAAAGCGGAAGATGTAAAGGAAACCTTTTCCAAAATTGTAGAAAGTTCAGCAAAGTTCAATCTACGAGTAAATGACACAAAAACAAAGTATATATGATCGTATCAAAACGAGGACAACGATTAGGGCGAATTATCGGCCTTGACGATCATAGTGTGGAAATTGTAGAAAATTTTATTTATTTAGGGACAGTGCTTACTGCAGAAAATAAGATAAAGGACGACATCCATAGACGCATCGTAGCCGCAAATAAAACCTATTTCGCACTAGTCCCGGTCCTAAAAAACAAAGAAATTTCAAGACAATGAAAAGTCAGACTATATAAAACATTAATCCGCCCAGTTCTATGCTACAGGTCTGAGGCTTGGACATTGACCCAACAAACAGAAAATCAGCTTAAAATCTTCGAAAGGAAGATCTTAAGAAGAATATTTGGTGCTGTAAGGGTTAACCAGAACGAATGGCGCATTAGGACAAACGACGAACTTCAAGAAATGTATGACGAAATTAATATACATAAGAATAATATACATACATAAGATTGAATAGACTGCGATGGCTCGGACACGTTGTACAAGCTTCAGAAGATAAAATGATAGCCAGGATTTTTAATGGTACACCATCAGGAAGGCGAAGAGTAGGACGACCAAGAAAATGGTGGATGGATGACGTGCTAGCAGATATACGGAAATTTCGTATAACAAATTGGAGAGAGCTAGCAAGACGTAGAGACGACTGGAAGAGGAGACTTCGAGAGGCCCGAGTCCTGCATGGACTGTAGCGCCAGTCAAGAAGAAGAATTATTTAGGGTGCAGTTCTCTGTAATCCGTAATTAACTAGGGTCGTGACATCATTCTTATTGTAACCCAAAAAGAGTCTAGCTGCGTTGCGATACGTTACAGGAGTAAACCTCTCTAAGGCGACCACATCAGACGCGGATCTCTAGTGGTCATCTACACCATATTGGTGGCCCCTATGAACGGTTCCGAAGGATCTGTGTCTGAGCGCTATCTAGCTCTGATGTCCTGCAATCCAAACAATAGTGGCCCGATTAAGAGTCCTCATTTCTGGGTGCTCTCTTATTTTATCTTCTTATCCAAGCGTCGCCTACGCCCTTCCTCTCAGTGCATGCCAGTATAGCGTACACCTCTGCTTGAAAGACAGTAGTTAGGGTGCACACGCTCTTCCAAACTTGGATCCATCTGTGCACTGCACACCTTGCGGCATCTGACCTGAAGTCCAGACAAGCCTATCTTCTATGTTCACGGAGGGGCTTAACACTTCGGTACATTCGCGGGCTTGCCGTCAGGTAGTATTCTCATAACTTCTGCATTGTCTTCAATAATACTAATAATTGCTGAATGTCCAGGCCGAAGACCATCGCTAAGTTAAACATTCATATTGCCTTCGTTGTGGCGCTCCAGTTATACGTCCTCGGAGTTTCCATGAGCTGAACCCGAGTTATACATCATGGAAACAGACACAGTTAAGAGTTTTCGTTAAAGATTTTCAACTCTGCTCAACTCAACGAAAAGAGGTTGGTTGAACTGACTTCGCGCACAAAACTAAAAATGGCACACTGACAAAGTTACAAATCGTCTCTTAAGTTCTAACACCACGTAAGTCAATTTTTGACGGTTTTGACATTTTGATGCATTTTGCTAGAGAATCGAAAGACGCATTGTTTCAGCCAATCAGAAACAAGCAAAATCCAATATAAGTGTAGTTTGTACACAAATATAAAATGGTTTTGTAATGGTATCCATGTAAAATTACGCAGTTTTTTCACTCTCCAGTAAATTTGCTATTTTTGACTTACGTGGTGTTAGAACTTAAGCGACGAAATAGTGAAAATGTCGCGCCTCGCTTGGACATCATAAAAGACTTTATATTTTACAGTTCTTTTAGAGAAAAATCTATATTAAAATTAATTGATTTAAAAAGATGGAGGAAGACGGAAGGCAGAAATGGAAACTCATAGAGTTAAGTCGTTGAGTTGAAGTGTCATTTCAACTCAACCACTACTCAACTCGACTCCCATGGAAACTCGGTATATGATGGATTTCTCTACTTTAAAGTGAAGCGGCGTCACATTGGACAGATGCTTTAGTGGTGTAGTGGTCGAAGTGTGAATGGCCAAGGTAATGGAAAGACAGGCAATTATTTGAATCTTGTCCTGTTCACACTAAGGCTCCGACGTTACCAGAATCGGACCTAATGATGGTGATGTATATTCAATCTATGGCTATGAGTTGTAAGCCTCATGAGTTGTAAGTCTCAACAGATTCTGCTGTAGACTAGTGATGAGCAAAACTAGTCTTGCAGTTTTTCCTGGTCTTGCACATTTAGCAAGATCAAAGCAAACCAAGAAAAGACAGGACAAGACAAGACTGCAAAATCAAGATAGCAAGACTTTTTGGTCATCACTAAGTGCCAAAAGTCGGGCAGTGATGAGCAAAAAGTCTTGTCTTTTCTTGGTTTTGCTAAATGTGCTAAGTCTGCAAGAAATTTTGCAAGAACAAGACTGCAAGACTTCTTGCAGACTTATTGCTCATCACTGCAAGACTTTTGGCACTTAGTGATGACCAAAAAGTCTTGCTATCTTGATTTTGCAGTCCTGTCTTGTCCTGTCTTGTCTTGCTTTGGTCTTGCTAAATGTGAAAAAAGACGGAAGAATGCAAGACCACTGCAAGACGAGTCTTGCTCATCACTACGGTAGACCTACAGGCCACAGAGTCCCGCGCATTTCAAAATCCGAACTAATGAAGATATAAGCCTTTTTAAAACTACATTATCAAAAGGAAAAAACTATCATGAGGAAATTATGATAAACTCTAACTAACAAATTAAAAGAAGAAGTTTGTTGGAACAAATTTTTAGGTCTAATTCGACGTTTCTCACACGAATTGGAATATTCCTAATAATATACATATATTGCAAATTTACAAAACTGCTTGTGAATAAAACTTCCAGTATTTTTTTTGTAAAATTACCACAGAAATTTTTAACAGTGTAGTAACGTGTTATCCAATTTACCGTAGATCAGCAGCATAGCATATTTCTCAACAAAGGATATTCATAAATATACATGGCAGCTCCTGGTGTGGTGATAGATACTGTAACCAGAGAGACAGAAGGCCACTTTTGAGTATTCACTAAGTAAGATCCTGCAGAGGTGCGAAGTGTTAATCAACCACTTCTGAGGAAACCTCTGATTCAGAATTTAGCTGCTCCCACAATTAAAAACAAGCAGTAAAAATCGACGTAGATCGTATCCGAAAATAGATCGTATTGGGAAAATATCAGGAACCTTAGCTGAAACAATAAGTTGAAACATTATTTCTCATACAGACGAGGGAAAGGCATATTATCAAACAACACAAACCACAACAACAACATCAAACAATAAAAATAAAACTAAATCCAGAATGAAGCTCTGGTGGATATTGAGCTGCTCTTAGAAGGAATAGGCCAACAACAATGTACCAAGTGTCCTAAATACAGTAGGTCCTCCAAAAAATCTGGAAATACAAAACTCTTTAAAAACACTGAAATTAACGACAATTAAAACGAAAAATACGAGATGTGAAGAAAGAATAAAAGGAAAACTTGCGGAATATTTCCCAGTTGAGAAGGGCTTGAACCAGGATCGTAGACTATAAGTAATTCTTAAAGCTAAAATCGACGCTTGCATTCGCGTGCTGAAGAAATCGGTTGGACGTCGGGGTTAATTATACAGGACTACAAAAAATGGACACAAAACCAAGATTCCGATTCAATCAAGAGGAAAAGATGAATGAGAAATCATAAAACCACTTGGGGGCTCTATAATTTTGAACGGGTTAATCAATTCAATTACATGATGGGGCTAACAGTAACCGGAGACAACTATGAAATAATAGATGTGCAAAGAAGAATAAACTCAGCAAATAGAACATATTTCTCACTGTTATTAGTAATGAAATACAGAAATGGGACCATAAGACCCTACAAAACGATCGTACGGATAATAGTCACGTGTCGATATGAAGCATTGAGTATTTCCCAAAAATCTGTAGATGATGTGGTCACATTTGAGAGGAAATATAATCGGCCCAGTAGATGAAAGCAATGGATGGAGAATGCACATAGTCACGAATTGCATGAACTACCTATACAAAGAGTAAGCTCTCAACCGGATGCTTCCTTTGCTTTTCCCTAAATTACCATAACGTATGGTACACGGATGGCTTCAAGATAGAGACAGATTTCGGTGCTGAAATTAGAGGTGAAATCCCGAAGTTTAGAAGAGCGTTCAGTTTTGGGCACTCTAAGAGGATTTTTATTCTATCCAGCAGCCAAGTGGCAATCACATTGATAAAGCCCTGTAGGACCGGTCCAAATATGTTTAGGACCGACAGCGATCACGATTGGTTCATCCTTGTGGGTGCTGGACAGGGTGTCTCGTTGATGGACACAATAACTCTAAGCGAAGAATTTTTTAAGAAAACACGCTGAGCTTGTTCCAAAGGTCTGGCCTACAAATCTGAGGTGTAAGGGCTCATAAGTCCCACCTATGGCAACGGTACTCCTTGACCCGATACCTCACAAAAAGGAAGAAAGAAGATTTAAACGAATGAATGACTCAAGGATGCCAAAAAATATCTAAATATACCTACTGCCCGATGGGAAAAGACCAGTTGCCAAACCACAATCAAAGAAGAGTGACAGTGTTAAGCCTGCTGCTGAGAAACTATTTAACACAAGAAATTGGCAGTAATTTGCGGAGTATAGGAATCTTTCGATAAATAAGCTCATAGAGGCTTTAATTGGGCTATGGAAGCTGATTTGTTGCCCCAATAAATTGCGAAACAATTTTATAACATTACTCAAACATCGGCATTTCTTAGAAGGTAAAGTCATTCATTCATTATTATTACTGCTACCTATTATTGAGAATTTCCAGGGTGAGGAGGAGGTAAAATCATAAAAAAATTATTCAGAATATCTGTCACTTTGATATCTTCGGGGCGCTGTAAAACCCTTCGTAGTGAATGAAATTAAAAAAAGCTGAATGAAAATTATTCGTTATGAAACCCTCTAAATAATAATTGTTATTTTTTTTTGTTAAAATTGAATGAAAAATAGTTATAGCCCCTAAAAGAAAATATTGTGACTAATTTTTGTGTTCTAAGGCTTATAACTTCTTAATTATTCAATTTACGACAAAAAAGCTTATATAATAAATTGTAGAGAATTAAATTCTAAACAAAAAACCTCTTTACAAATTTTCTGTAAGATCTACTGTTACGGAGATATAGTGGAAAACCCATTTGCACACCTTTTCCAAGATGGCGGCCAAATGGGGGGGCCCGAGCCCGAAAACTCAAATTTAAGCTTACACGGACCCCACCAACACAACCCAAAAAAAACCTTGTCCTGCATTTTTGCAATGTTAAAGTACCATTTCCATGGACTAAATCTCTGGTCTGAACGACAATATTTGTCCCGCAACACAAGCCTAACACGCTCGGTTCACCCTCATACCTTACAGCTCCTCCTTTCGCGCGCAATATGGTCTCTAGAACAAGGGTGGGCAACCTTTTTTTAACATGGGCCAGAATAATTGTTACGTTTTTTCCGCGGGCCGTAGTAGTCAATTGGCACCTTTTTTGGACCTGTAATTTTTTTAGAGACTTACAAGGGGAGGCAGTACATTTGTCCCTTACACGATGGTAAATTTTACTGAAGCCTCAATTTTTGGAAATGTCCCGGTTCAAAAATACTGCTGGTATATGAGTGTGTATCAAATAAATGAGGCGAGGTTTGATTGTAATTACGTAGTGAGAGACAAGAGATTCTCTTTCTTACTTCTTTTGGGACAGTAATATTAAACTTAAAATGGGGCGAGGTGAGATGAGGTTGTAAATACGAGAGACATTTCTTATCTTTTTGCGGCAGTAAGATATCCAATTAGAGCTGAGACGAGGTGCGATTTTAAATACGAACTGGAGAGGCATTTCTTACTTCTTTTGAGGCAGTGGAATTTCCAACTTGAAATGATGCGAGTGAAAATTGTAAATACGTATTGGAGTGTCTTTTGTGGCAGCAAAAGTTCCAACTTGAAATTATGTGAGGTGAGATTGTAAAATATAAATATACATTGTGGAGGCATAGATTTCTTTCTTAATCTGAGGCTGTTTAATGCATATAAGCTTCTTTCTTTAATTTTCTGTTTTTTGGCATTACCCTTCTAGTCCAGTAGAATTAGTCGTAAAAATGAGAAGAAAAAAAAATAATTCGTTACAGCAATCTGACAGTGGGATATTGTCGAACAAGCTCTTGTAAAAGAGGGAAAATTAAATCGAACCGACAGCGGTTATCCGGGGAGGAATGGGGGGGTTTTTAGGGGTTTAAAACAGTTTTTCGCATTTTCTGGCTAAACTGTACATTCTATCGAAAAAAGTTAAAAGTAAAAGTTGTAGGAAATAAAAAGATCTACAACTTTTGTATTTACCATTTTTCCCTAACCTCAAAATTTTTCGAGAAAATGGCGGAAAACCGGTTTTTCGGTTTTTTATTTTTTTCTTTGACAAAAAAATTTCTATGAAGCTGAAACTTGGGCAAAAGATACCTGTTAGTGTTGCAAAAATGCAGTAATTTTTTCAGACGGAAATATTTAGAGGTTGTTGTTAAATTTAATTTTTTTTAAAAAAAAAGGGAAATTTTTAACTGCGATTCCTCTTAAAACTACATGTCCTACGGAGTTCTGTTTTGGCACACTTACTCGTTGTTACGTCTACTTCCGATAAATGGTAAAAAAAAGGTATACTGCAATGGAAAAAATGGCCGGAAAATTGTTATATTCACGTTAACGACGATTATTCAGAAACAAATTATAGATGCCATTGTTATGTTTACTTTATTTAATTAACAAAAAAGTATAGTGTGCATTTTAGTGCCTTCTACGATCGTCGTACATATGATTGTAATTATCAAACAAAACGTAAGAAATGCACATCCCAAATATGCATTTACGAACAATTTTTATTTTTTACTGGAAATCCAAAATTAACTGAACAGCATGTATTCATAGAATAGGTAATAGAGTGGATCTACAATGATACGGGTTTTCGAGAGTGGGTTTTAATCATAAGACAGTATTTGCATGTGGCACGGAACAAGTTTATAATAATAGTATTTTTATAAATGAAAGTTGTAAAAAAATAATACGTCATTGTATTAATTACATTTCGATAGCTTAGGAACACTCTGGAAATCGGTACTACATATTAAATAAAACACAATTCACCTTGTTTTGAGTGGAGAAAAATTCAATTGAATAAAAAAAACTCCACCATTTATTTCCAACTGATACAAGATCCAAAATCAAATA
The DNA here is from genome assembly GCA_963855945.1 of Thereva nobilitata. Classification (NCBI taxonomy): domain Eukaryota; kingdom Metazoa; phylum Arthropoda; class Insecta; order Diptera; family Therevidae; genus Thereva; species Thereva nobilitata. The sequence goes on from OY979694.1 coordinate 23,529,554, forward strand.
CATAAATATTAACAGCATGAAATACATAAATGGGGTAAAAAAATTAAATATTTTTTTGAACATGCTTAAAACGCCAAATTGAAAAAAATATGCATTAAAGTCTTCTTTATGAATTTTTCTCTAATCTTGCTCTCTTTGCAGAGTGTTGCAAATTCTCTTCATCAGATGCCATAAAACTGGACGATTCTTCAGTGTTTTCGACAGTTTCATTGACCACTGTTTCAGTCACAGTACATTGATCTGTTTCCATTTCTTCCGAGTCACTTTCGTCTATAGAAATTTGTGGAAGTTCAGCATTTGAGCAATTTTCTAAATTAAAGCAATTTAAACACAAGTGTGGCCATTTTTTCCATTGCAGTATACCTTTTTTTACCATTTATCGGAAGTAGACGTAACAACGAGTAAGTGTGCCAAAACAGAACTCCGTAGGACATGTAGTTTTAAGAGGAATCGCAGTTAAAAATTTCCCTTTTTTTTTTAAAAAAAATTAAATTTAACAACAACCTCTAAATATTTCCGTCTGGAAAAATTACTGCATTTTTGCAACACTAACAGGTATCTTTTGCCCAAGTTTCAGCTTCATAGAAATTTTTTTGTCAAAGAAACAAATAAAAAACCGAAAAACCGGTTTTCCGCCATTTTCTCGAAAAATTTTGAATTTAGGGAAAAATGGTAAATACAAAAGTTGTAGATCTTTTGATTTCCTACAACTTTTACTTTTAACTTTTTTCGATAGAATGTACAGTTTAGCCAGAAATTGCGAAAAACTGTTTTCAACCCCTAAAAACCCCCCCATTCCTCCCCGGATAACCGCTGTCGGTTCGATTTATTTTTCCCTCTTTTACAAGAGCTTGTTCGACAACATCCCACTGTCAGATTGCTGTAACGAATTTTTTTGTTGTTCGAACCCTATTTCTACTGGACTATTCGCCTAATTTGAAGTATGACATTGTACTGGCTCAAAAGAAAAAAGAGGCACCTCTTACCAATTCATTTTATTATCGTGTCCTACTTCGCTCCTCAACTCAAACAGGTTTGTGTATAATGTAAGTATAACCCTCTAAGTATTCATTTTCCTGTCTCTTTTGACACGCGAATGAGACGGGTAGTTACTCATAGATTTCTGAGATCCCCGAGAACGATGTTATAATTGTGTTAGTGTGATGGATGGGCGAGTCTGACAAATTTCCTGAGGCAAAATGAGGAAAAAACAAACTTCCCTGCGACCTCATGTCTATAAAACCAGTTTGTGTATGGGGATGATAAAAGAAATGATGCATAGGGTAACTTACCCCAATCGATGTAATATTCTATTTAAACTAGACGAAATACATATATCGAAATATATTTTTTTATAATTTCTTCTAAACATCTCGCGGACCATATAGAAACTTTTCGCGGGCCGTATATGGCCCGCGGGCCGGAGGTTGCCCACCGTTGGTCTAGAAGTTCGTTTATGAAAAGAACAACTCGACTGACGAATAATCTTCAGTCAGTATTTCCGAACTCGTACAACATCTTAGAGCTCAAACAAAAGGTTCATCGACATCTACTCGAGCACCCCCAAGCCCCTTTAATCTTTCCTTTTCTCTTATATCCTCCAAATAAAGCTTACTACTAGACAAAAAGTATATTGTGACTCAGTCCGACAATGCAAGATCACATTTGTCTTTGTCCATTCGATACAGACTTATTATTTAGCTAGGACGATTTAGTTGATTTACTGTACTGTCGCGATCTTGCGCTCTCAGACTTCTTCTTAAATGGCTAGTTTTTATAGGACTCGGGCCTCTTGAAGTCTCTTCTTTCAGTCGTCTCTAGGTCATTCTTAGACTACTGAGAGATTTATACAATAGTATTCAAATTCAAAAATTTCAAAAACAGCTTAGATAGAAAATTGTACTTTCTTGGAGGGCTGCAAAAACCACTTTGAACAGTTCTTATATGTATAATATTTTCATCCAAAACATAGAGGATATCTGAAATGATGTTTAGAGATCATTTTGTTTGTTCTAAATTACCAAGAAAACAAGAAATACAATATTGTTAACTCTCGTCACAATAAATTTAGTGTGTTATGCTTTCTCCACAGCTTAGTTGTTTGGTTCATTAAAATTGGTCGATGTTTAACACGCGTTTTTAAGTAAAATTGATGCTTCCTTGAGTTCTCCACAATCCATTATGTTAGTATCACTCTCATAATTTTACCTGTTTAATATTATTTATTTTTAATAACAATAATCATAGCAAATAAATAGGAAATAAAACGAAGGCAGATGTGTGCCCAACCACAAACACTAGAAATACTTTAAGCTAAGCCACAGTAAAGCAAGGAAATACTATTATCGCGTGCAAATATAGAAAATCTAGGTCACACGGATCGATTTCTAGTTCGCTAGTTTAAAAATCATAAAACGGCTGCGCATGAGTCCATAAAAAAATCTTCTTTTTCCTAGTTAAACTGGTTGAACGATGACTGACTTCTTACATACTATACCGAGTATATATAATTTCTCGAAGAGTTTCCACAAAATCAATTTCTATGGAAAAGTTATTGAAATATGTTTTTTTTTGTAAAAATAGAAAAGAAAAAACAAAAAAACGAAACCGTATCAAAATGCTATTAATTTTTTTCTTGTTGAAGGAGTTGAGAACAGTTTAGAAAAAAGTTGAATGTTCTTCAAAAAGCATAGAAAATTTTAATTGATAAAAACGGTCCACCGAAGCATGAAGAGTAAAATCATTGGGGTATTTTCTTGACCGATTTTAAGGTATTATAACCCCGTGTAAAAGTAAAGTTTTTTATTACAGAATTAATTAGAACAAACCTTTAAATTTGTATCGTTTGATTTTCTTGTAGTTTTTGTTTTAATCCCAACGGTTTTTGTTTAGTTATTTTGAAAATATGAAAGAATTGTTATTGTCATATCGATGCTATCTAGGAACTAGCACTATTTTTTTTTATAGATTTATTTAAACTCAAAACACTTGTAACACTTTTTCCTTTAAATAAATGTCACCTTTTTGTTTTAAAGTAGCACTATGAAGATAGCAAAATATTGAACACAGTTATTGAAATCGAAACGTTGTAATATCCATTCAACTTCACTTAACTAAACGTTGGTATATCATTCGATCGCGTCTCGTTATGGACTGAAGAAATCGGTGCTGCAGAAAGAAAGGTACTGGCTGCTAGCACCTCCCCAGTCTTAACTTGTGCTTCAGGCACCGTCATCGTCGTCTCGGTTCACCTAGGTAACGTCTTTCAGCTACAGATTGAGTTGCATTGGTATGAATGGAGAGTACTAGTTACCTGTTATTATTTTTCATAACAAACCACGAAAGAAATAGAAGTCAGACTAGATTGAATTTGGTTTCATGTCTCTGTAGAGTTTGTAGAGAATTTTTGGTTTAAGTCTATATCTAAGGCATCGCACGTAAAACCTGCATGTAACTTGCAGTTTTCTTGGCTGATTCAAGTCAATACCTTTTGTGATAGGTGCAAAGAAGTCTATTGACTAGTCTGACGGCATCTATGCGTTGCTTGTACATATTGTATGTGGGTGATGTTGTCTGTCAAAGTCGCACAGCCGGAATTTGCGGAATTTTTTTTTTGTTTTCATATGCGTCCGATGCTACTTGTATATGCAAATCACGAGTATTCCTAGACAAGAATTGATTTAAAGTGAAATTGAAATTTTCAATAAAGAAAAATGAACTAGGCGAGAAATGTTTGTGGTTTTCAAACAAGAAAAAAAAATGATAACTTCTTTGCGCTTATGCAACATTTTCTTTACAACAGCCCACAGTCGAAAATATTTTGTGGGCGCCAAAATATTATTACAGGAAATTAATCAACTTTTATTGCTATTCTCTCATTTCGATGTAAATTGAAAAGAATTTAAAAAAGTGTCGTTTAGAAAGTTTGAGACTTTCGAGTATTAACAATATTTCAATTATTTCTCATTCTGATACTTAAAAATAAAAAAAATTGCCAACTCATTGTGAAAAGTGTTAAAATGATGTTTTTTTAACATCAACATTTAAACGTATATATAAATATATACATATATGTACATACGTATATAAAAAAAACTTTCAAACTTCTCAATGAATACCATCGCGGTATTATTTCTCCATACGTGAATCTCCAGCCCATTCCTGCCGCCACTTTCAACATAAACGACATTGTGACTCTGGATGCATTTCTGCGCATGAGTAAGTGCCTCCCCCGTCTTCAACATATAATAATAATACTAATAAGACCTTAATGGATATTCTCATATGACAGAGTGACTCTATACAATCTATTGTTTATGTTGTTTGCATTCTTTTCAAAGTCATGAGCAAAAATGCATATTGTGATCCAACTGCACAGCCATTGATAACAAAAATGACACAGAGGGTGCGCACTGCTTTTGTTGCAGATGGATTCACATGGCTAAATAATATACTAAGTATTTTTCTGCACTTTAATTGTTTTGTCAACTTAACCAATATGATGCATTTCATCGTCATGGGTATTTGGAGTATTTAAAAAAATGAAAATAAAAAAAAAAAAATTGTAAATATTCTCATAGCAGTCAAGTTAGGTTAATGACAGACAGACAGACAGACAGTGGCAGTGCATGAAGATTGTGGGTTATCAAACATTTCTCGCTCGAAAGTGAAACTTGTTTTTGTTGTTGAGGATAAGATATTAATAATTTTAAAATTGCTGTTTAATTACTTAATGACTGGTGAGTTTTGAAGAATTTACTAACTGCTTACAAATAATATGTTAAGAAGAAAATGTTAAACGAAGAGACATGACAAAAATAGGTTTTCATAATCGTGTACAACATTGTATGTTGCTAAAAAGACGAGACGTTTTTATTTTTGATTTGATGCTTTATGGTAAACAGTTACGAGTTGTAAAAAGGTGATTTGTTAGGTAAAATTGTAATTAAATAAAGTTTTTAGTTAGTTATTTGTTTTGTATGTTCGATTATCTATTCATCGAGAAAGTTCCGAAAAGGGTTGTGGCTTCAAATAAAATGCCAAGTTTCTTCAAAGTACACTGTATGTATTTATTCATGTTTGCCTTAGAAGAAAATTGTTGATATTAACAGAAAAAAATTATTTTTGAAATTCTCATTTGAACTAACATGTTTGCCATCATTCTGTAAAGGTCGAGAAAGTAAACATTGGAGGGTGCCACATTTGTGAAAATATTGTGAGCACAGTAGCAGTCGCTTTTAGCTAGATTTTTATGTGATAAACTAACTCCACCCGAAATCCACCTTTGTACAACCAGTCCGCCATGTCAAGCAGGTAATGGCGTAATGTCTATTAGTTAGATCATCGTAAGATTGTCCAGGCTCAGTAATCTAGGGATTACGGCAGCCGAATACCATCTCTTAGCGGTTCGTGGTTCGATTCCAGCCAGTGGCGTAGTACTTCTTTCCACTTCTTCCATCTTTATTTCATTCTTGACCTCCCTCTTTACAACAATTCCCTGCCCGTTCTCCTCCCGTTATCGTAATCGACCATTCCAAACGCGAGTGTCGTTTTACCAAGCGGTCGCCCAACTAAATACCAACCACGTCCAATGCTGCTTGACCTACGCAATCGAACGAGAACCGATTTATGAAGTATGCCAATGACAACCTTTATGGTCACCAAGATAATTGCCCTTTTTTTCACCTTATACAATTTCCGAAAGCTCCAATTTTGCACGGTGTACAGAAAGAAGGTCATGTAAAAGAGAGAGTCTGACTTCTTCGAATATCGTAGAAAAATGTGACGTCACTCAGTGACCTAATGCAGAAAAACAACAACAACAATTTCGATTTTATATGGGAAGAGGTCACTGAGTGACGTCGCACTACAACGATATTCAGTCTTTTACATTACCTTGTATCTGTATACCGTGCAATTTTGCTTCCTTCAGTCTAGAAAGTGTGAGCATACTGTGCTGACTATTGACCGTTTGGACTGTTCCGTGCTTTTTTTATTGATATCTACGCGCCTGTAGCGGGCTGCATTTGGAAAAGTAGAATTTTTACACAGGCATATCGTGTTTTATTTGGATTCCATATAGACATTTTTTTTTTATGTGGAAGACTAGAGTCCAGGGAAAGCCCTTTGTACTGTCGACAATCTATTTTCTTCGTATAGAGTGCAATGTCAAACAGCAAGCTCTAGTCGATAGATAGTGAAGGAGAAGAGAGAAGTAGGAAGGAACTGCCACAACCACCTAACCCCAACCATTTCTACCGCGACTCTGGCATCGGGGCAATGAGAAACAACTCGCTGGAGTGTTATACCTCCTGAAACGAGTTGAATCCCATCAACCAACCGATGACATGCGCTTGGTGGAGCGGGGCAGTGCTAGCGGAAGGCTATGTCAGGGGAATGAGGAATGTAAGGAGAGAAGAAGAAAGAAGGTGGGAAAGGCGAAGGACCGTGGGGCTCTGCCGGGATTCGAACCCGGGACCTCTGGGATAGTAGCCAGGCACCTTACTCACTAGACTATCGAGGCCCCCAAGCATATTGACGCTGTGCGTGCCGGTTTCAAGCTAATAGACCAAGAGCCAGCGACGTATTTTGTGTTGTCATTTCATCCCTCATGAAAATTTCCACACTAAATCTTATATGCCTGCTTAACAATAAAAGTTACTTCTGGCAGTCCCCTGTGGCCGGGATGAACTACCCAAAAATTACAAAGAGGGTAAAAAATAAAGTTCAATTTTGTTATAGTATTACTCATGAATTTTCTGGAGATTATTTTTGATAGTATTCTCTATTTATAAAAATTAATGCCAGAACATTTACCCTTCACCTAATGCTTGCCAGAACGCTCTAAATATTTATTTAAAGGGGTTTATTGCATAAATAGTCCATTCAAAACGCGAAGGGGGGTGTTCCAACATAACACCATTAAGAAAATCGAACCCTACATGTATTTTGGGTCGCTGATTACGAAAATCGGGGTCCTGCGGTCCTAAAATATGGGCGTCGCCCTTAAAACGAAAAAAATATCCCTTTTTAAGGGTTGTTCGTGATAATTTCTATAATAATGAAAAATAATCCAACGAAATACACTTTTCTCAATATTTATTTGCGAAGGTGGTTGATTTATATTAAATCAAGCCAAACCTTATAACAAGGGATAATCCTAAAGGGTAAAAACCACCCCTAAATCAACTGAAAATAAAAAAAATTTTAAAATTTTTTTTTTCTAGTTTATGCTCCAAATTCGATTTTATGAGTATTGTTAGCCAAAAATAAATTATTTTCAACCCTTAAGGGGTTAAACTACCCCTACAACTTTAGAAATCAACTTTAAACAAAAAAATAAGCAAACTTTTTTTTTTTGCTTAATTATATTCAACACTTTACCCCATTAAGTCAGCCAAAAATTTTATTTTTTATGAAATAATTATTAAAACATTTGGAAAATTTATTTAAAATTTAAATTGGAACCTACGAAAAGAACATTTTTTCAATGTATTTTTTTTGTTTTGATTTAGGGGTGCTTTAATCCCTTTAAAAGGTTAAATTTTCCAAATGTTTTAATAGTATTTCATCAAAAATAATATTTTAATGTAAAATAAAAATTCAATTTTTTTCAAATTCAACTTAATGTAGGGGTAGTTTTACCCCCTTAAGTGGTGAAAATAAATAATTTTTGGGTGAACTTGAAAATTTTTTTTTTTATTTTCAGTTGATTTAGGGGTGGTTTTAACCCTTTAGGATTATCCCTTGTTTTAAAGTTTGGCTGATTTAGTATAAATCCACCACCAAATCGCAAATAAATATAAAAAATGGATTTCGTTAGATTATTTTTCATTATTATAGAAATTATCGCGAACAACCCTTAAAAAGGGATATTTTTTTCGTTTTTAAGGGTGACGCCCATATTTTAGGACCGCAGGACCCCGATTTTCGTAATCAGCGACCCAAAATACATGTAGGGTTCGATTTTCTTAATGGTGTTATGTTGGAACACCCCCCTTCGCGTTTTGAATGGACTATTTATGCAATAAACCCCTTTAAATAAATATTTAGAGCGTTCTGGCAAGCATTAGGTGAAGGGTAAATGTTCTGGCATTAATTTTTATAAATAGAGAATACTATCAAAAATAATCTCCAGAAAATTCATGAGTAATACTATAACAAAATTGAACTTTATTTTTTACCCTCTTTGTAATTTTAGGGTAGTTCATCCCGGCCACAGGGGGCTGCCAGAAGTAACTTTTATTGTTAAGCAGGCATATAAGATTTAGTGTGGAAATTTTCATGAGGGATGAAATGACAACACAAAATACGTCGCTGGCTCTCCCTCTATAAGGACGGGTGAGTCTTATTTTTACTCGGGTGGCCAATTTGGAATAAGAAATCATTCCATTGAAAATCGTTTGTTAGGGTTATCTTTAAAATATTTAACGATGGACCATACTGTCTGCTGAAACAGGGGTAGAAAAGGGCAGGCGGTACACAGCCTGTATTTCCGAACTCCTGCAACATCCAAGAGTTTAAAAGCAGGGTCCATGGCCATCTCCTTAAACACCCTCCTTACTCCTCGTTACCTGAAAGAAACCTCTTTTATCCTTCGAGAGAAATGTGTAGTAGATTACATTATGACGTGACCAACAAAACAAAACAAATATAGTACTTCAGTTAAGATGCTAAATTTAACATTATTTTTGGGGGTTTAAATCAAGAATGAGTTCGATGTCCCAATTAATTGAGTTGGACATGAGTGCTGTCTATCAAGAAGGCATAGTTCAACAGCAAAGCTGAAAATTGAATTAGAAGGGATTGAAAACAGGCTAGGGGGCGTTCAAGTATTACGTAACGCAATTTTTGAAGATTTTTGACACCCCCTCAACCCATGTAACGCGCCGTAACGTTTTTCTGTAGCCCCCCTCCCCCTCCTAAAAAGTTACGCAACATCCAAGTCGGGGTCTCCCATGCCTGACGTACCTCGAAGCCCGATTTTCGAAATTCAAAATGGCCGCCGAAATATGACCGAAATTCGAAAAGGCCACCCAAATATGAATTTGCCAATTGAGTTCTGATTTGTGGTCAAAACTTATAAATTCAAAATGACCGCGCCAATATGGTCGACGAATTTGCAATTTGTGTTCCGATTCCAATTGTGCAAATTGTGTTCCGTTTTCGAAATTCAAAATGACCTCGCTATGGTTTAATTTGCCAATTGTATTCCGATTCCAATGAAAATCGGTATCTGGAAGTGTTCCGGAGGAGCCTTATTTACCCAATTTGTTAACGTATGGCTGAGGCTCTCTAAGCAATCGGCTCACAATTCATCAGCAAAGTTGTTTGGAAAGATGGTAAAGTCAAACGAAAATGTGGTAAAATGTGCCTAATAGTTGCTATTTATTTTTGGTGGGCAGTTACCTTTTTAACTATATTTCATGTGTTTATTTTACCAGAAAGACCCATAGGTTTATCACGGGCAACGCCGTGTGGATCTTACTAGTAATAAATAAAACAAGAGATTTTTAACTCGCCAAGTTAGGAGATTTTAATTCCCTAGTTTTTTATTTAAATAAAAAAAACAATGTTACGTAAAGCGTTGTTCGAACCTCCCCCCCGCCCCTGTAACGCATCGTAACGTTTTACAACTCCCCCTCCCCCAAAATTGCGTTACGTAATACTTGAACGCCTCCTTATATAAAAAGATTAGAAAAAAGATCCGTTGACACTGGGTTAAATGGTGTTGAGTTTAGAATTGACACCGGTCCAATATGATCTTAATTGAATGGCCAAAACTAAAACTTTGAATCCAGTTCTTTAAGGTTCGATTCCACCAAGGCAAACGGACATTTGTTCGCGGGCATAATGACGTCACCAAGAAAGTGCACATCGCAGCTATACACATCTGAAACATCATCTTTTTACGTTATTTGCCCGAGAGCAAATGTTGGTTTGGCTTGGTGGAATCGTACCTTTAGAATGCCAATAAATTAAAGTTCAATGTAAATGTATAAAGAAGAATCCCAGGCGAACATAAATTCTAATAAGTGTGCTTTGGATTTGATTTCTGTTAAAATCTCTCGTTTCTAATAAAAAAAGGGATTTTGATAAAATGAAATTCTTCTCGATCAAAAATTGTTACTGCCAGCAGTACAACTGAGGGTCTTTCTTCTCAACTTATTATCGAATAATAATTTATGTTGACTCTAGGTAGAACCATCGATAATGCAAAGGCATAAGCCTCTGAGTTCTATTTTTTTACATAAACTGCAGTGAATTTGCTAAAATCAAAAGATTTTATTAAAGTAAAGTTAGCACGAAAGCTAGTTACTGGAAAAATAAAAGTACTTTGAAAGTTGCGAAGAATATACTGGTAAGCGCCACATGATCTCAAAATCGATTATCAATAATCATAAAATCATTTCAATGCGAGAAATTTACGATCATCCGCGATTGAAGCGTCTTCAACAGTTACACTCGCCACAAATTTATGTAGAGTCTGCACATTGTAGATGATAACAGCATTCTTCCACCTTTATCGCCATTAATACAAAATTCCAAACGAAGCAATCAACTGATCGCGCCAGACCAGTCTCATCCAAATTAGGTGTGTTTTCGTCAAAAGGGAAAACACTCTTCCATCGATGCGTCGAAGTGAAAACATATTTTTCCCTCTAAGAAATCGTCGTCGAAATGATGATCTCAAATCGACAGCTAATGTCCACACATTGGCACATTATTTTGTTTACTTTCTCCCGGGCAGGTATTTGCCAGCAACAAACGCACCGGGCAATAAAAGTGGGCCCGAGTAACCCCCGAAAATGTTTGTCCGCCGCCGTTTTAAGCCGATATCCGGTCAAACTTTTCCTGGGCCGGCAACAATTGACCTTCAAAAGTATTCACGTGTGTCAAAACCGCTGGCACATGGCCGTAAATCGAGGAAATATAAATTATGAAAGTTTTTCTTTATCAGAAAAAAGTGAAAATTATTTAGTGAAAACGAAATTTTCGGATGAAAGGTAATGAGTTTGCAAATTTTTAGGGCTTTAACGATGAAAAATTATTGTTGCGAAGTTTATCAAAGTTATTCAAGTTTCCGATCAGACTTCAGAGTCTCGACTTCTGGTTTCTTGCACAATTATCGCAATTACAAATTCGCATAAATAAATCGAATAAAATTCGCAAATGAATAATTTTCGAAAACAATTTCGCAAGTCCTGATCTTAGCTAGATGCTTTCGTATTGCATAATCGATGTTTTGATTTCGTAAAATTTATGAGGGTTTTTCGACTCGAGTGCATATTTCTAGACCGCTGACGATGCCCGCCGCAGCTTGACTCAAGGCATTGGAATGCCATAATACCTTTTGTACCTTATACTTAGCATCGTGTCTAGAAAATTGTCAACTCGGCTGAGAGTGTGTGGCTTTATGAAATCTCGTCTAAGAATGCCATAATCGATTCAATCGAACGGGTTTTAATGTTTAGCGAATTATTTTGAAGTGAACCAGCCACACGACGTGCTTCTTGCTTCTCTAAATGGAGTGTACGCGCATCTATAGTTGATGCGGTTACAATTTTGAACCGGTTCGAAAGCTTGCGGAAAAAAATCACTTTAAGGAAGCAATTGCGGCGGACGGTTCAGCTACCGACTTCAGGTACCTGCCAATAATTTCCCTTTCGAAAATTTTCGTCTCCATCGCAATTAGTTATGGCAAAGTGTAACTGATTATTTGTCCGGATATTAGTCGTACTTTCGCTAATTTAAATAACACATTGGTAAACTGGTAGATACTATTTTTTTGTTATTCGTCATTTAGTTTTGGGTTCTTAAGTAATGATGACGGTTAATGACGGGTGGAGGATTTATTATGCGTAAGAAGTAGGTTTAAGGTTAAGTATGTTATGAAGAAATGAAAATGCTTTAATGGATGTTACAGTTTTCTCCCCTGAGTTGAACTCACACAGGATTATAAGGGCGAGTATGGGTGCCTGGCAGAGCTGGACTGGCCTACCAAGCTACCGGGAGTTTCCCGGTGGGCCGTGCCGAATGTTAAATCAAAAATGTTTCCTCTAAATATTTTTTTTTGAAAAAAATAAAATTTTGCCACAAAAAAATAAAAAAAATTCAAGCGTATCACAATTCCTTTAAAGAACACAAATCTCGCGATCTCCTACGAAAATGCCAATTAGTTTGTTCAAGACTGTTATTTAATAAGGATTGTGTGGAATTTAAAAAAATCTAAAAAATTCAAAATGTCAACGAAACGACGAAGAGGTTGGGAGACACAAAAATTTAAAAAACACGAACTTTTAAATGCGAGTATAAAAATTGTCCGGACATTATTCATAGGAAATATTCCAAACTTTCAAATTTTGGGAAAAAGGGTATAGGTTGTTAACTAAGTAATTTTTGGAGAGAAAAGTAGTGAAAGTTGAAATTGCAGTTAAAAAAACCAAAATTTTGACTTTGACGACTCATAACTCTGAAAGTTGCTAGGGTTGGTAGTACCAAAACTGGTGCTTAAGTAATCCTGAGAGAAGCTAGTTCAAATAACGATAAAGGACTCGTCAGACTTGACCGAAAAGGCCAATTTCTTTTTCAGTAAATGTAGGTCGTGGAAAACAATTCCCCGTCCAAAAAGTGGTAATCTAAGGTTTGAAAAAAATAGTGATGTTGGCCGAAGTCTTATCAACAAAGGACTTGACCGAATGTTATGAAATTACAAAAATCACGTACGTCGTTTAAACAAAAAAAAACGGCTCAACCGAATTTTATGAAAATCATTTAAGATCATGCTTTAGTTAATTCACTTCGATCGGCACCTCAACGAAGACGGTATCTTTTATGGTTCGCCCAATATCGTGCAGGAAAATATTAGGTACTACGGACGTACGCACAAACACACCTACACATACACACATAGTTCTTCTCATAATTTTTTTTTTTTTTATGTGGAAGACTAGAGCTCAGGGAAAACCTGTCGACAATCTATTTTGTTCGTATAGAGTGCAATGTCGAACAGCAAGCTCTAGTCGATAGATAGTGAAGGGGAGGAGAGAAGTAGGAAGGAACTGCCACAAGCACCTAACCCCAACCATTTCTGTCGCGACTCTGGCATCGGGGCAATGAGAAACAACTCGCTGGAGTGTTATGCCTCCTGAAACAAGTTGAATCCCATCAACCAACCGATGACATGCGCTTGGTGGAGCGGGGCAGTGCTAGCGGAAGGCTATGATAGGAGGGAAGGTGGGAAAGGCGAAGGACCGTGGGGCTCTGCCGGGACTCGAACCCGGGACCTCTGGGATAGTAGCCAGGCGCCTTACTCCCTAGACTACCGAGGCCCCCCTTATGCTTAAAGAAAAACTTTTGAAAGCAAAAAAGAACTTTACTTGATTGTTAAAACAAAATTTATTGAAATGGGCCGACATTTTTTAATTTCCCGGTCCTAAATTCATTCTCAGTCCAGCCCTGGTGCCTGGTCGACCATGTTGGCCCCGTTTTTGGCCTCCTGTACAATGATGGCTTTTTGTGGTGGTGCGTAGCTAGCAGTACTAATGACGTAGGACGGGCTTCTAGACTCTGGCAGGTATTGGTACATGATCTGGGACGAAAAATCCAGGCTTAGTAGTTTGTTCAGATTGGGTATCCAAGGTAATGCATTTAAAGCCAAGGTGTATACCATACTGCTTGTTATGAACGTACGAGAACTTAAGAGACGCCTATGTTTACAAGGTTTACATATAGTCCAGGGAAATTAAACAAAAAAAGGCCCAATTTCGGAAAAACTCCGGGAAAGCTGAATTTTTGTATGGACATTGATATTATTGCTCTAAGGAAAATGTCACGAGTCCCCATCGATTTGACCCTCCGAAACGATTTTACGCGGGGTCAAAGGTCACCAAAAGCGATTTTTCGAAAATATCTCAGTAATACTTACTTTTATAGAAAAATTCTATGAATAAAGTTTGTAGCTTAGGTAATTTCCTACAAAAAATATTTTATAACTCTTTCTTGTAAAAGTAACCGTTTTTGAGATATTTTGATTTTAGTCCACGGATATTAGACAAAAAAAGGCCCAACTAGAAAAATTCCGAGAAAGCTAGTATTAATTTCTGGCACTGGAATTTTGGTATGGAAATTGATATTATTACACTAATGGTGTGGCCACACTACGCGGTCTTGGGTCGTACGCGCTTTTGCCTTTTTTTTTCATATAGAGTTTTATGACTTTTTTACGACTTTTTTACGACTTTGTCCATGGTAAAGGCCGTGCGGCCAAACAACGCGGACAAAAGGCTGTGGTTAAAAAGGTACATTGTGCGTCCACACACTATGAGCTTTTCAAAAGCGCGTACGCCGTTTCAAATGAGAATTGATTTTTTCTCACTCATGACTCAGAAAATTAAAAGATCACGCGCGCTTTTGGTTGGCCGTACGACCAAAAGCGCGTGGATTCTAAGTCCGCGTAGTGAGGACGGGCCTTAAGGGAAATGTAACGAGTCCCCATCGATTTGACACTCGGACACGATTTTACGCAGGGTCAAAGGTCACCAAAAGCGATTTTTCGAAAATATCTCACTTTTACAGAAAAATTCTATGAATAACGTTTGTAGTTTAGGTAATTTCCCACAAAAAATATTTTATAACTTTTTCTTGTAAGAACAGAGTTTACAGAGTTTTAAATTTTATGTTTCTCATGAATCGTGTACTCCTTCCACGCCACCTTCGAGGTAGAGTACAAGGTGCGTTTTTTTCTCGTGGTGTCCCCAGTAGGCCTAATCCACATTTATTTTTATTTGAAAGAAGTTTATTTTTAATAAATTATTATGAATTTGCGTATAATTATTTTATTATCTAAAACAAAGTTGTTAATTTCAATAATTATTCTTCTCCCGACTCTGTCCCAATTTCTATGCTTTCCCCTTCATCATCCCTATCGGGCAGGGGCGTTTCCAGCCAACTGTCTTAGGGGGGTAATTTTAAAAAAGAAAAACTAAAATATTTTTTTTATTCCATAAATTCCATTTGCACCCTCCCCAAGCCACCGCGAGTGAAGTTACCATTTCACATCCCCCCCCCCCCCCCCCGACAATGGTCAAAAATGTCTGCCACTAGTATTAAACGGTTATTTAGCCCTAATAGAACCTACACAGCAGAAATTTTTTTCAATTTTAGCCCATTTTTTAACCCCCCCCCCGAACCATCTAACTCGAGGTGGGTCCACTACCCGTAAAAATGTCATATTATAAAAAATGCTTGAAATTACTTGAAAAGCTTATATACCAAACGGCAGAAGGTTGGGATCACGGTATACAGAAACAAGGTAATATAAAAGAGACTGACAGCTTCGAATATCGTAGAAAAAGGTCTTCGAGTGACGTCAGCACTAATGCAGAAACAACAACAATAACTTCGATTTTATATGGGAAGAGGTCGCCGAGTGACGTTGCCGTCTTACGATATACAGTCTTTTACATTGGCCTGTTTCACACGGGACGACGACCAAACAACAGAAATCGTACGATATTCATTTTTTTTTGGAGAAGAGAGTGAGAGAGGACGATGGGGAGGGAAGATTTTCCAATCCAACTTTCTCACCCCTCTCACCCTCTTCTCTAAAAAAAATGAATATCGTACGATTTCTGTTGGTTGGTCGTCGTCCCGTGTGAAACAGGCCATTACCTTGTTTCTGTATAGTCATTGTAAATTTCCAAAACTTTTGTGTATGCCTTCTCGCTATACATAAAAATGGCATTTTGTTCACCATGCAAGGACCGATTCGCAATGAAAGCTTCAACCTTCAAGCTGCAAGCTTCAAACTACAAGCTTCAGCTGAGTTTTGCTTTATTTGAGCACTGCAGCTTGAAGCTGTGAATGGGAATCATTGTACAAACCCTTTTATCCTAATTTTTGAAGCTTGAAGCTTGCAGCTTGAAGCTTTAATTGTGAATCAGCCCTAACCATCAAAAATTATCAAAAATTTCTTGGCTGTTACAAGAACTGCCCACTGCCCAGACCCTGACCAAAGTCAAAGGTCTGACCTTAACTTAAGAACAATCGGGTATATATGCTTAGTATTCCATTGTTACCTGTGAATTATATCCATGAGAGGAAAAATTTAAACCTTACATTCCAATAACCAATTCGTAATTTTACTGAAAATTTATGTTCTAAAATTACACTTCTTACTGCAAAATTACAGTATAAAGTGTATAAAGTATAAAGATTTTTTTGGTACGTAAAATTGATAAATATACTAAGAAATATTGTAATTTTCCTACATAAACAATTTAGAAAAATACACAACATTAGCTGTGTTCCAAAAATCGAGCAAAGTGCTCGCAAGCAGCTGGCTTTCTCTCTATACTCACGCCTTTGTTGAGAAGTAGGAACGAGTAGGCTAACTGCTTGCGAGCACTTTGCTCGAATTTTGGAACACAGCTATTGTGTAAAATATAGGTCACATTCATGTAATCAACATTTACTTTATGCAGTATTGGAGATTCTCAATTTCTTTATGTAAAATTACAAAATTTATAGTAAAATTACAACAATTGTGTAGTAAATCAGTATTTCATATCGCGATTTGTAATTTTACTGTACATTTGCACTGTGAATTTACATATTTTTTTTACAGTGTACAGCCTTTGGCGCAATTACAAAAAATGGTATTTAGGAGAATGTCTGGAGCAGGTGGAAGCACAGTTTGAATTGGCTCCAAAATGTTTTCCCTGAATGCCCATCCCCAATCTTCAGGAGTGAGCTCGTTGCCTAGCCATATTTGAACTTGGTAATAGACCCGATATAAATGTTGCCGAGAAGCACTAGAAATTACCTAAGCTACAAACGTTATTCATAGAATTTTTCTGTAAAAGTAAGTATTACTGAGATATTTTCGAAAAATCGCTTTTGGTGACCTTTGACCCCGAGTAAAATTGTGTCGGAGGGTCAAATCGATGGGGACTCGTGACATTTTCCTTAGAGCAATGATATCAATGTCCATACCAAAATTCAGCTTTTCCGGAAATTTTCCGAGGTAAAATGTCTAATTTCCCTGGACTAATATATAATTACATAAAAATCAATTACAGAGCTTACTAATTATAAATATTAGCCCTAAGTTCGACTGTAGAACACTAATTTTAAGGTTACTTAACGACGTATCCATCAGAAATGGTCCTCATCGATGAGTATAATATTGGTTTTTGCTATTACTGACGAAGCACTGGTTTGTATATTTCCACATTTTCTATTATTTCTAGCTGAGGTCCTAAACTTCAAAATGGACCATATGGAAAAGAATTCAATGTGAGTACGGGTGCGTAGTTGCGAAAAAAACAGATTTTGTTAAAAATATCTAGTGCTTAATATTTCACATTTGGATGAGAGCGGTTGAGATGGTTTGATATAAGATGAAAAATTATTTTCACTTCACTCTATTGCTTCTTTACCTTCTTTTCCAGAGTATCTAAACACAAAAAGAAGAACTTGATTGCTAAAAGGCCGTAAATCACTCGAGGCTCCAAAATATACATTCTGTGCTAAATAAACTTCATTATGACCTAATTGCCTTGAGTCACCCAGCAGCCGTGAACATTCTTAATAAACATTAATGGCGGAGAAGAATGTTCAAAGGTGCAGCAATGGTAATAGGTCTCAATTAGTTGCGTTAAGTTGGGCACCAAGATTAAAATTGAGAGAGAACTTGGTTATGATTGTTTAGTTCATTGTAGGAGACTTTTTAGTTTTGCTTTATCTTAATGAGTTTAAATGAAGCCAGTGTGGTATGCATTTAAAATTCTATTCTGAATATTTTTGCAAGGGTGGTTGCTTATGTTTTTGAAACTCTAACACCAATTAATATACTCTGTGTCTTTTAAGAGAATTTAATTAAGACATTATCACCAAGAAATCTGAGAGGGCTGGCGTAAAATCAACCTGAAATTAAGTTATGCAATTAGATAAACTATAGGTCTTGTTTAACTAGGACCTTGACTATTATGTATTTGCAGGCCGAGGTGTTTTCGTTGTGAGAACAGTAGATCGAGCCACACTACCTATAGAATCTCACGTATATTATCTTATTATAATCTTCGTTTATGCATTTGCAATGAATTTAGAATAATAGTGGAATGAAAATGAACAAAAACATTAATGAAAAGTGATGTAACCGAAACTTCAAAATTTTTTTTATTTTTTCATTTCGTACATACATGCACCTGCGTCGAAAGCTTGGAAAAATAAAATGCGAGCATACCGAGAAAAGTGCATAAAATTGCATTTTGAGTGCTTCATAAAACTATTTTTCAAATATCTATTGATCGTAGAAAAATAAAAAAAAGGAAAATACTCGTGAGTAAAGGTAAAGGGATAGCGAACTGGTGGGGCGAGGTTACGTTAAAAATATTTCCTAACCTCAAAAGGCCAAATTTCTCATTTTATTTATTTTTTAACTAAAAATGCATTAAATAATGAACAAATCAGTGGGTTTTCATAAAAACTGGAGAAAACATGTATTTTAATGTTATAAACATGCTATTAAATTTAAAAAAAAAAAATTACATTTTTGCAGACAAAATTAGACATACTCGAAAAAATATTAAAACCCTTGTAATTGTAATGAGAAATGGTCCTAGGGTAAACTTAATTTTTTTTAAATGTAGGTTTTTATGTACTTTCTTGTAAATATATGCCGGAATCTTTTTATAAAGTTTAAATGTCGTTTTTTTTAAAATAAAAAACAAAAATAAAAATGAAAACCACCACAACGGTTTCCGAAAAATAGATGGATACAGTGATTTTTTATTTCTTTCTCTTTCCTCCATTAACCCCTGAATTTGTTGAAACAGGGGTAGAAAACCTTGCATTTTTTAACATAAACATTTGTATTTGATGAAAAAAAGCATTTTAAAAGGGAAAAACCATCGAAATTTTATAATCTTTTTTTTTAAGAAAAATTTATTTAGTTTCATTCTTCCAAATACAAATTTAAACATATTTTATTTACAAAAGTGTTACATGTCAGTGGAAAAATGTTTGTCACAAATGGAACGAATTGCTCCCATGAAAATCTTCTAAGCAGCAGTCTATTCTTACATGTCAATGGTACCCATATGAAGCTGTAAAAAAATCAAGATGGCGATTCAAAGATGGCGGGCGAAATTCGCAATTGTGTTTCGATTCCACTGTCATGCCGTGACTAGTTAAGATAAGCTGACTCCACTTTATCGTAAAATTCGTTTTTTCTGCCTCTGATTTCTCCTGAGGTGGGGGAGTGTACATTGATAATGCTATCGTTGAACAAATTTCCTTTTAGCCGTAGATAGCTAGATAGCAGCTTCTCGGACCCGTATTAATAGGTTTAAAATCGATAACCAATGCTTGCACTTATTTCCAACTATAAATCCTTTTCGCTATGGAATAAATCCTTTGTTGGTTGGTTTTATTGTATGCAAGGCATCGATTGCTTTCCATTTTTCAAGTTTTTCGATCTATCCTCGAATAATATATAAATGATCCAAAAAAATTCTTTAACTTCGTTAACATTAAACGAAAGACCGCAGGTTATCCGTCAACCATGACAAATGGTAGCTCTCACTCCTCGAGCCCCCAAGTGATATGTAATATGTTTGCTGACAGGTTCAGTGATGTCTTCTGCCGCAGGTCTGAAACATCGCACACTGATCATACTAGTAGCGAAGACTCTGTCTTAATTGACAGTCTGCTTCTTTCCATCGACGACATAAGGACCGGTTTAGATAATTTGGACCCCACAAAAGGTCAGGGTCCTGACAATTTGCCTCCTGGTTTTTTTCAGTCCTTCTCCGAACAACTTCTACTACCTCTCCACATTATCTTCAATAAATCTCTCTCTTTAGGTACTTTTCCTACGATGTGGAAGAAATCTTTTCTGGTGCCAATCCATAAATCAAGTGATAAGCATTTGGTGGACAACTACAGGGGCATCGCCATCCTCTCAGCAATACCTAATCTCTTTGAAAAATTGGTCTATGACAAGATTGCCCCCTTAATAGATCCAAAACTCAATGAACAGCAGCATGGATTCAGAAAGGGCCGTTCGACCACTTCTAACCTCATGATCTTAGTCTCAGATCTACTTTGTGGTATGGAGAACGGTCACCAAATTGATGCTGTTTATACTGACTTCAGCAAGGCTTTTGATCGTGTTGATCACCATATCTTAATCACAAAACTCTTAAAATTCGGCATTTCTGGTTTTATCCTACATTGGATTAAATCATATCTCAACGGTAGAATACAAGTCGTCAGATTTCAAGGCCTTCTATCGAGGGACATCGAGGTAACTTCCGGCGTCCCTCAGGGCAGTCACTTAGGACCGCTTTTGTTTAACATATTTATCTCCGATTTGTCCGAAATTCTGATAAATATTCCACATCTCTTCTATGCGGACGACTTGAAAATATATTGTGCCATAAGATCCCATACCGATGTTTCTCTTCTGCAGTCGAAGCTTTATGAATTACAAGACTGGTGCCTTACCAATAAATTGCAACTTAACACCGATAAATGCCATGCAATTTCTTTCTCTCGTAAAAGTAATCTTCAGCAGCATGATTATTATCTTAACAATAGGGCATTGAATCATGTTGATAAAATTGTCGATTTGGGTGTAATC
Source organism: Thereva nobilitata (assembly GCA_963855945.1). Lineage (NCBI taxonomy): Eukaryota > Metazoa > Arthropoda > Insecta > Diptera > Therevidae > Thereva > Thereva nobilitata. Next base: position 23,550,201 of record OY979694.1, read on the forward strand.
CTCGATAACAAACTAAATTTTAATCTACACTACGATAACATTACTGCCAGAGCCAATAAACTTTTAGGCTTCATAAAGAGAAGGGCTAAAGAATTCAATAACGTTTGGGTTACAAAAACCCTATTCTGTTCATTGGTACGCCCTATCCTTGAATATGCTTGCCCAATATGGGATCCTATATTTCAAGTTAGCAGTGACAGGATTGAATCCATACAGAAGCAATTTCTTCTCTTTGCCTTAAGAAATTTGCACGACCCCTATGACTATCGAAGCCTTCCACAGTATGAGACCAGGCTCAAAGTTTTGGACCTCCTACCCCTTTCATGTAGAAGAAAAATGATTATCTCTTGTCTCACTTTTGATATCTTAACTGGTAACATCAAAGTACACTCCCTGTCGGACAGAATCAAATTCAACAATGAAGCTCGGCATACAAGACAAACGAAACTTCTGAAGGAATATTCCCATCGTACCAGGTATGCAATGAACAATCCGATTAATAGATGTTGTCTAGTATTTAATAGCCTTAGTACCTGTTTCTCTCCTTCCTTAAACAAATCTTCCTTTAAAAGAAATGTCCTTTCGCATCTTAATCATTTACACTAACATAAATTTAAGTTGCTAGTGCATATTGTCGTCGTGTTTTATATGACTTTTATTAGCTAAGCCAATGTTAACCTAGTTAAAGTGTGCCTTGTTTGGCCGTTAATAAATAAATAAATAAATAAATAAATAAATTTACATCAGGCACTTATCACATATATTTGTATTTTGAAAGTTCGCTCAAGATTTATTATGAGAAAATGCGAAGATTATTGATAAAAATCTTCGAAAATTATTTAAAATCTGTAAAAAGCTGAATAAAGTATACGCTTATGTTTTGGTAACCAAGAAAATACTATTGGAAATTTAGAAAGAATTTGTTTATTCAAGAAACGTGTTAATCAGAGTAAAGTCTCAATATTTTTTTTGCATTTTCTAATAATTATTACTGACAAAATTGAATTTCTTATTGTTATTGATGAAATATTACATTTTTTCAAGGACGTTTCTAAATACTAAAGTAAAACGACGATAACAACTTTGCTCTACCTTTGATCAACTTTATTGAAAACTCTTACTTCAAGAAATTTATTAACAACATCAGGTACGAATATATCGTTTTCATCACCTATTTTAAAACTTATTTAGTGTTTATCTAAATCTTTGTTTAATATTACCGCTGTTCCAGTTTCCACGTTCAGTGGAACTATGTTGATAATCATTAAACTTTTAGCGTTTTGTGATCGCAACAGCGTCAATAGTATTGATTTCTGACACGAAACAGGATACAAATGCCACTTACAATCGTAAATGATGTCGGTTATTTCGTCATTCTTAAAAAATATACATATATAGTTTTATACATTTATCAAATGCACATAAATTGGTTGCACCGTAACTTCCACTAATGTTCCAATTAAGCAATAGATTAGGAATTGCATGAAGTAGTAACAGAGTATTCCATATCCAGAAATCCAGTTGGTCTTTCGGTTAAATATAATATTAAAATTTATTTTTGTTAAAAATATCTAAAAGTAACCTACAAAAAATATATTAAAAATTAGCAATGCAATTGGAACAACCGAAAATGCGATTTGCACAAATATCGAAGCAGCAAATATTTCGTTGACCGATTCTATCAGACTTGTAATATCTTGATGCATTTTTAGGCAATTTGTTAATTTCGCTTTGACAATTGTAATATTTTTTCCTTTATTCGAAAGCAGTAACTTTTCGGTTTCTTCAAGTGAAATCTTAAATAATTTCGATAAGAGCCGCACCTTAATACAAATGAATGCCAAAGCCAAATCAGAAGCGAGTGTTCCCAAAAATCCTATAAATATTGATATTAGTTGACTTGCTAAGTTTAGTATATATCCAAGCATTGTGTCCGGATTGGTTTTTGGTATAAGGGTAGCAAAAAAATATTCACGTTCATTGAAGTATAAGTAGTATCCAACTGGGTAAACTAAAAGCGCCGTCATACTTATCAAAACCATACGCTTTACAATTGTCCCAAAAAGGAAGCAAGTTTTTAATGAGTCTTCCAGAACTTTCACTCGCTCCTTGGATCCTTTTTCGTTAGATGAATAAATATATCGGATGAAACTGAAGATCGATTGAAATGCTTTTTTGTATTTTAAGGCAGATGCAAATTTTACTAAACCCTTTATAAAAAAATTAATATTGTAGATAACAAACAAAAATTATTTAATTGTGAAGTAGCTATACCTGTGTACCAAATCCAAGTGTGCAAAGAGCACGTAGTGCCATCATTATGTTGTCCTTGTTGTAATAGAAGAAAAAGCAATGAACATGTGAAATGTGATGGAGGCACAACATAAAGCAAACCATAGCTGTGAAGCCATTTGGACTGTAGGATACCTTAAGGACGTTGGCGCCTACTACTTCGGCAAGTACCTCCAACTTTCGAATCAATTGTTCCAACTTTTCTGACTGGCTAAATTCGTTTATTCCTGGCATCTTGATTGCTGAAGTTTAACTGAAAATATTTCCTTTTCGAGTTGCAATATAAATCGTTTAACCTTTGTTACATTTTCAATTCTTAAAAAAACGTGGGAATTTAACATATGATGTACTATACAGAAGAGAGCTAGTGTTTAGTAGGAATTTTTTCTTTACTATCATTACTTTGTTGATAGGAATTATATTAAAGACCTTTAAAATGTTTATTACCGCAAAAAATGGTTTTCAAATGGGGAAGTAAAAGAATAGCATATGTTTTTTTTGCTGAACTTTAAGCTTTGAGCATGATTCGTAGGTGAGTGGAAGAAGGCGATTGATAAATAAGAAGTTATAAAAAAAAAGTGTATTTATGTACGCGCATTAGAAGTTATACTTCTTTGGCGTGATTATAAACTAAATTTTAATTTGCAGGCAAATCATTTATTGATTTTTTTTATTATTTTCGTGCGTTGGCAGGTGGGAAGCATCATGTTAACGACAACATCCAGCAAGGTGTTTTTAGTTAGCACGTACTAGTCTTTCTATTTTCCCAGCGAGAAGGCCTTTTCAGCAATTCATTCCGGGCTGGTTTTATCTACTTGCTAATACTCCTGGTATTTCGACTACTTCTGATGGAGGATATCCTTTCGACTTCTTCTGATGTAGGATATTTAACGTCTCTTCTACTTTCTTCCATACATTATCCGATTTCACCATATAGTCCATTATATTTTCTGCTCTTAGACTTAGCCTCACCCGTGAGTCGCTTTCAGTGCAGCCCTTTGCCAGTCTAATCTCGAGTGTTCGAATAGGTCATGCAGTCATGCGTCCGGCACAGTTGAGATTCGTCGTGTCCGAATCGATGGCGGTATGTCCTGCAGCATTCATGTCATCTCTCCACATTTGGAATGAGTTTGTGGGTCTATCGACCTTTGGTTGACTTACTCTACTTCCTTTGCCAATATTGAACTAGTGGTGACTAAATTGGCACATCAGTTATGAGCGGCTTATGGTAACTGAAATATGATTCGAAGAGTTTCTTACTAACGGCGTTAAGGTATCGTGTAAATACAGCATCTATGGTGGTGCCGGCCGTGTCATGTTGTTGAAATCAATGGATCATAATTCTTGGTTAGATTTACATGCTCTTGGAGAAAGTTAATAATTGGAATAGAATCTTCTCGAGGAATAGACGTTGAAGTCTCCACTTAGAAGCATTGCTAACTTATCTTCTCTTCTGCCTGGTGTGTATGGCCGTAGTAATTGTTTCAAGAATTAGATGATAGATGAATAGAATAGATGATTAATTTTTGATTTGGTGTAATGTAAACTGCTATTAAAACAAGTGTTTTTTACCATCGTCCATTCCGTATTCATTTACACAAAACCCCACTGACTGATGGCACCGATTACGCGAGAGTCTAAGGAATACATCTTTCAGATTAGTTATAGCTGTGGATGATCTTCCGCCATGATAGAAATATTTGTCATTGTCTTTTGTTGTAACGTACACATTTTGTAGACTAGTCACCCGCGTCAAGGCAATATAAACAAATGAGTAAAATTGTTACTATTTTCGAAGTAGTCAGTTTATTAATATTGTAGTACCAGAAAGCCGATTTATAATCGGTCACACTCTTATCGGGTCAGCTGCGCTTGGGCTAAGTCCTTAGAATATAGAACTACAAGAAGGGCCCTCGCCGAATTTTAGCGTAGTGAAATTCTTTTTGTGTGAGTGCTCACGTTTTAGTAGTTGTTTGTCCATTACAAGCGGATAAAGCGAATGGAATAGAGGAGGGGCAAGAGCGAGTTGAAATAATCAGTTAATTAAAATAAAATCTTGTCCCTACAAATGAACAAACACATAAAATTTACATTATTTAGAGTATTGAGCTCAGTGATTTCCATAATTATTAATGGCAATATGTAATATATATGTTTAGGAAGTATTTGAGTTTACCCACTTACCTGAAAAGGGATTTTCCTCGCGGAATTAGCGAATTATTCGTACATCCACAAACTGCACACTTCATTGTTCTTATTTCACTTAAAATTCACTCGTAACAACTTTAATTGCACTGAAAACAAATTCTTGGAACTTTCTTTCTTCTTTTAATTTAGTTTTGAAAAAAGCTGCAAGTAAATTTGGTAAAAAACACTCGTTTCAAAGAAAATGTACTACCGAACGCGGGAAAACAATTTATAATTTGACAGTCAACTAACAAGCAAATAGCCCAGTGTGACAGTTGACTGATACCGGATTTCACTACGCTCACGTACAGGGATTTTACACGCGAGGGCCTTTCCTGTAGTTCTATATTCTAAGGTTAAGTCACATTTTATTACATTTAGTACAATAATTATTGTTAAAAGGAAATTTTGGGACATATTTTTTTAAACTAATTTTTTTTTGTAATCTTTTACATAATAAAGACGTTTGAATAGGGGAAAAGGCACGTGAAATAAAATTAAATCTTTTTTAAAAAATTAATATTATTTTATATGTTAAAATAAAACGAAAAAAAAAATTCTGCAAAATCGGTCCTGTGATGCACGAGAAAATTGCATAAATGTCCATCTTTGATGCATTTTGAGTGCATTGCTACACTATTTTCTTAATTTCTCCAGTTCTGTTGGTCGTAGAAAAATAAAAAAAATTGGAAAATACTCGTGAATGAATAGACTATCGAACTGATTCGGTAAAAATACTTTAAAAATGAATCCTAACTTCCAAAAACCGAAATGTATGAAAATTTTGTTTTATTTTACTAAAAATGCAATAAATAACGGGAAAATAGTCGGATTTTGATAAAAATTAGAGAAAATATGTATTTTGATGCTATAAATACGTGGTTGAAATTTAAAAAATTTTTTTTTTTGATATTTACGGCAACAATTGGCAGTTTTCGAAAAATTTTAAAATTGCCGCCATTTTATGCCAAATCATCGTACGGTAAAAATTTTATTATATTTTAAATTGTAGGTTTTTTTTATGTACTTTCTTGTAAGCATACGCAATACTTCGTTACTTTATTTAAAACGTCTATTTTAGGACTTTGAAAACACTAAAAAAAATTCAATTTTCAATTTTTTGCCTTTTGCCAACTATGAAAAGGTACTTGCCACCTATGAAAAAAAAGGCAAAAAATTTAAAAATTCTCTCTTAAATGATGCATTTTAAATAAAGTAACGAAGTATTGCGTATGCTCACAAGAAAGTACATAAAAAAACCTTTGGGATTTATGTACAGGCCCGCCACATAGGGGGGCAACTGGGACGAATTGCCCCGGGCCCCAGGCCAGAGGGGGCCCCGAGAATAGATTGAAACCCAAAAAGTAAAAACCCCATATCCCTGCTTACTAATCGCCTAAACTATCTTAAACCCCAAAAAGTCAAGACCGCCAAATTCCTGCGTTCTACTAATTTTCTAATCTTGAGCCTGAAATTCAAGCATGCAGCACTCTTAAATATATGTTACGTTTGTATGGATATGGATTCTTCTACTCATCATACGTAAATAGTAAACACTATTTTTCTTGCTTTAATTTCCGCAATCGTCGATGACATCGTCATCTATATTATTATATAAAGAGAAAAGATTTGTTTGTTTGTTTGTTCCGGATAAACTCAAAAACTACCGAACCGATTTTAAAAATTCTTTCGCCAAAAGAAAGCTCTATTATCAGCGCGTAACATCGAAATTCAAAATGCTCGCCGACATATGACCGATATTCAAAATGGAAGCAGAAATATGGTTGAATTTGCCAATTTTATACCGATTCCAATGAAAGTGGGTATCTAGAGGTTTTTAAGGTAGCAAATAACGAATTAGCAGTCAAAAATTATAAATTCAAAATGGCCGACGAATTTGCAAATTGTGTTCCGATTCTAATGAAAATCGGTATCTGGGATTTTTTAAGGTAACAAATAACGAATTTCTGATCAAAACTTATAAATAAAAAGTTGTGGGACCAATATGGCGGACGAATTTTGCCAAATAAGTGTCATTTCCCGGTTACCTGTATGTAAGTTGTTCAAGAGTTGGAAAATCGGAAAATCATGACATTCTAGCTTCAAATGGAAAAACATTGAGCATAGTGTATCCTGAAACTCTCTAAGCAATCAGTTCAGAATTGATCAACAAGGTTTTTCTGGTAAGATGGTAATGAGAAGCGGAAATGTGGGTTTTATACGGGTTCCAGCTAGTAGTCTATATTTTTTGTCAGTTCTCGTTCTATTAATAATATCATGCAATGATTTAAGCGTGACTGACCTATACATGATTTTAGGTAATTTTATATCATTTTTAATTTACTGAAACCGCGTTCACCAGTTGCAACACCAATAAGTATCACAATAAAAACACGTAAGCAAATTCACTGAAGTAGTATAACCTCGAATAGAGTATTAAGGAAAAAGAGAAAACTTACCTAGAGCTGGAACGGTCCTTAAAAAGCTTGGGGCGTTTCCCTTCCCATCCCAGTTCTATATCTTTTTTAACATTGCTTGATGGCAGTGGGGAGTACTCCTTTTACTGCTACTTTCTTTAGAAGCAGTCACAAAAGTATAAAAACTTTCTAACCCTCCAATTTATGTTATAGTGGATATGAGAAACAACTGCAATGTCGAAAAGTTCACCTTGTGCAATTGCCTTTTCGTCCTTCCGAACGCGAGTGTCGACAGCGGTTTTACCAAGCGGTCCCCCCACTAAGTACCAACCGCGTTCAATATGCTGCTTGACCACCGCATAGATTGAGAACCGGTCTATGTTTGCCGTTTTCTTCGTTCCATACAATTCCTTAAAGGATCAATTGGACCATATAACCAGCGCTTCGAATTCGCTACCCTTAGTAGTGCTTCGAATTTTCCCCTCTGATATAGCTTCTGGATTGATTCTACCAAAAGAAAGAGCCCCAGTGCTAAGCACAAGGGCCTGTTTACATAAGAACAGTTCCATTCTACGCCGCACTATGTAACTTTAGGTTCATCCGCGAATAAAGAACCGAACATTCGGTATCTACATATATTTAATGCCCTGAATGAACTTATTCTTACGTTACCACAAATATTTTTTTAGTCAAAGATTTTTTCGAATTTCAAAATCCCTAAAGGGCCCCAAAACATATTTTAGCCCCGGGCCCCGCAAGGTGATGTGGCGGGCCTGTTTATGTATCGTCATGGCGAATGCTGGTTTAATTGGAAATTGGTGCTTTTGCATTGTACATCCTAGCTGACTTTTGCTTGAATCCAGTGTTATTCTAGGAATATGCACTTCTTTTCCAGCCTGTTCACCATTAATAATTTTTCCTTGAATTATATTACATTACATAGGCCTTCCGAAACATCTAAATTCCTCAAGAGCATGATTATCGTATTTTTTTTTAATTTAAGTTCATGCGGGGCAAATCGCAATTTCAATTCAATTACGAAATTCAGAACTAAATTGCAAAACATCTTCTGTTTGATCTTTAACTGAATCATGACTCTTGTAAATCTTGTATTCACCTTCTAGTTTTTCAATGATTTCCGCATTAATTTTAGATACGTTTTATTTAATGGAGCTAAAATTGCATGGTCTTTCATATCTTTATATCGATTATTGTGTAGGCAGTCCCATAAACTTCATTAATTAAATCGCCATTTGAAATTAGGACATCTGGAATTTCAATTTCATCCAATATATTTTTTTGGCAATTCCCCATTCCCAATTTCTAGTAGATATCTAGTTAGCAAATTCTCTTTGCTCCGGATCAACACGCATATTCTCTGTAAATGCAAAGAAATTAAAATGATGCCACAAAGGGCTATTTTTAATCGACAAATCTAGAAGTTCGCTGCGGTTGGCCCTTGGTTAAACGGGTAAACACTGCCGAAAATCTTCTCCAAGAACAACAATCTTTCAACCAAATAGTAAATTTTGATTAGCTAAATTTCTAAGCAACTGATCCATATTTTGAAGTCCATATTTAGGAAGCATAGAAGCTTCATCCATTAGAAAAATATGAAATTGTGCAAGCTCTCGAGCTTTAGCTGACCCAGGTTTGATATTCGAAACGGATTCAGCAGTTAAGAGTACTTTAAGCCCAAAAATGTTTTATGAGCTGTACGACCCTGAGGTAACAGTATGAATGCAATACCAATAAAAGCCATACACTTAACTTTAAAATATCTTCCTAAAAAAATATAGTTTAAAGTTTTATAGATGAAAGTTTTGCCCATTCTCCCTGGTCCATCAATAAAAAAACACTTATGTTCCGATAATTGTAAAAGTTATTTTCCGAAAATAAATATAAAAAAAAACTATTAAAGTATCTTTTCAATAATTTTTAAAAATCTAGGGAAACTGGCAGAAAACAACTTTTTCGGAAGTTTTCACTAAACCCAATGGACTCATTGGGTGAAAACACCTTTGAATACCAATTTTGGTGAAAATCGTTAGAGCAGTTTGCGAGAAAATATTTACAAATATACAAGAATTGCTCACTTAATAGTATAAAGATTATATTATTTAATATTACAACATTTTTGCCATTGGATATAGGAGTTGTGTTAGTTCGAAGAACTGTATGAATTTGAAGAAGTTGTATGAATTTGGTGGGATTTTTCGTAATAATTTGTTGTTGTTATTGTTGATTTATTATTAAAGTACTAATAATAATAATGAATAAATATATTCAACATTCATCATACTGGGAAGTTGATCGTGTGGACCGAAAGGGTCAAACTCACATCCCAACTAGTTTTATTCTTGTGGCTAACAGAGAGTGTAGACTTTGTGAACGAAGCTTTGGAATTAATTCACTATATTTAAGCGAATGCGGCCTATAAGTTATTTTGTTCAGCCAATACCTTCTATACTGTGGATATAGTCCCCAACCGCGATTAATCAAATTAAATTGGCCAATCAAAGTTGGAACGTCGTCACTCATACCAAAATTGTCCTTTTTACCGTGGACATTATAACTTAACAATATACAACTTTTCAATGTGGAAGACAAGCTGTTTTAGATAGATTAATTTGCACTACCGCGATGCATACATCATAGCGTAGCGTGTAATTCGAACCATGCGAATTCGCTATGGAATAAATTTTTAGTTGACTATAGTTTAATGCAGCATGTGCTTTTAATTCCTCAAGTCTTTCTATCGATGCTCGAATAATTCACACCAGGCACTTTGTTGCAAATTTGTATTTTGAAAGTTCGCTCAAGATTTATTATAAGAAACTGCGAATATTACCTATTGGTTAAAATCTTTGAAAATTATTTAAATTCAGTAAAAAGAATTTGCTTATGTTTTGCATTTTCTAATTATTATTGATAAAATTGAATTTCTTATTGTTATTGATGAAATATTACATTTTTTCAAGGACGTTTCTAAATACTAAAGTCCAACGACGAAAACAACTTTGCTCTACCTTTGATCAACTTTATTGAAAACTCTTACTTCAAGAAATTTATTAACAACATCAGGTACGAATATATCGTTTTCATCACCTATTTTAAAACCATATTTAGTGTTTATCTAAATCTTTGTTTAATATTACCGCTGTTCCAGTTTCCACGTTCAGTGGAACTATGTTGATAATCATTAAACTTTTAGCGTTTTGTGATCGCAGCTGCATCAATAGTATTGATTTCTGGCATGAAACAGGATACAAATACCACTTACAATCGTAAATGATGTCGGTTATTTCGTCATTCTTAAAAAATATACATATATAGTTTTATACATTTAGCAAATGCACATAAATTGGTTGCACCGTAACTTCCACTAATGTTCCAATTAAGCAATAGATTAGAAATTGCGTGAAGTAGTAACAGAGTATTCCATATCCAGAAATCCAGTTAGTCTTTCGGTTAAATATAATATTAAAATTTATATTTGTTAAAAATGTCTAAAAGTAACTTACAAAAAATATATTAAAAATCAGCAATGCAATTGGAACAACCGAAAATGCGATTTGGACAAATATCGAAGCAGCGAAATATATGTTGACCGATTCTATCAGACTTGTAATATCTTGATGCATTTTTAGGCAATTTGTTAATTTCGCTTTGACAATTGTAATATTTTTTCCTTTATTCGAAAGCAGTAACTTTTCGGTTTCTTCAAGTGAAGTCTTAAATAATTTCGATAAGAGCCGCACCTTAATACAAATGAATGCCAAAGCCAAATCAGAAGCAAGTGTTCCCAAACAACCTATGATTATTGATATTAGTTGACTTGCTAAGTTTAATATATACCCAAGCATTGTGTCCGGATTAGTTTGTGGTATAACGCTAGCAAGGAAATATTCACGTTCATTGAAGTATAAGTAGTATCCAACTGGGTAAACTAAAATCGCCGCCATACTTATCAAAACCATGCGCTTTACAATTGTCCCAAAAAGGAAGCAAGTTTTTAATGAGTCTTCCAGAACTTTCACTCGCTCCTTGGATCCTTTTTCGTTAGATGAATAAATATATCGGATGAAACTGAAGATCGATTGAAATGCTTTTTTGTATTTTAAGGCAGATGCAAATTTTACTAAACCCTTTAAAAAAAAAATAAATATTGTAGATAACAAACAAAAATTATTTAATTGTGAAGTAGCTATACCTGTGTACCAAATCCAAGTGTGCAAAGAGCACGTAGTGCCATCATTATGTTGTCCTTGTTGTAATAGAAGAAAAAACAGTGAACATGTGAAATGTGATGGAGGCAGAACATAAAGCAAACCATAGCTGTGAAGCCATTTGGCCTGTAGGATACCTTAAGGACGTTGGCGCCTACTACTTCGGCAAGTACCTCCAACTTTCGAATCAATTGTTCCAACTTTTCTGACTGGCTAAATTCGTTTATTCCTGGCATCTTGATTGCTGAAGTTTAACTGAAAATATTTCCTTTTCGAGTTGCAATATAAATCGCTTCGACTTTGTTACATTTTAAATTCTTGAAAAAACGTGGGAATGCAACAGATGATGTACAGAAGAGTGGTAGTGTTTATTAGGGATTTTTTTGCTTACGTTTATTGCTTTGTTGATAGGAATTAATTAAAGGCATTTAAAATGTTTATCAGCACAAAAAATGGTTCTCAAATGGAGAAGTGAAAGAATAATATGACCTAAATATTTTTTGCTGTACTTTGAGCCTTGAGCGTGATTCGTAGGTGAGTGAAAGAAGGCGATTTATAACTAAGAAGTTTTAAAAAAACTATGGATTTAATTTAAATTTTAAATAGTCCTGTTTTATTTTATCGCTCTACGTGTTACGTTCCAGAAAAAATCGGGGGTATTGTTGGTTGTTCAGTCACAATAAAATTTGAACTTAAATATAACGAAATTTGGAAAATGATCGCCCTTGTCTAGTTCATAAAAATATATCTAAAATATATGTAGATACACGGAATATGTTGTGAGACATTAATTCCATATGCATGCCGCTCTCGTGACCTTGCCGAGGATGGGACGAACGTTGGCTGGGTACATCCAAAGCACCATTCCTGGCTTAAGACCCCATTTCTTCCAAGAATTTTCTTGCATGAGTAGAGAGCTACATATACGAGTATGTGCCCTCCTGACTCTTTCCTCAATATTATAGTCCGGGGAAATTAGTATTTTAAGGAGACAAAATTCCAAAATGGCTGAAAATTGGTTCACAGCTTCCTTGGGACTTTTTAAGAAAACAATTTCGGAATCACAAAAAAAACATGGCCGCCGGAGATATCACTTTTTGGCAAAAAAATCTCTCAAAAACTGGTTTTTTCAGTCAATACGAAACGTTACATACATAAAGCTCCTTTAATCCCTCATGGGACATAGGGCGGAAACAGTTGCCCTCCAGCGGACTCTGTTTTGCGCGACAGCTCTCAGCTCTGACCAGGATCTCCCGGTTGTTGTGGCCTCTGCTAATAGGGTTCTCCTCCAAGTTGTACGAAACCTTATCGCCTACAAAAAGCCGGTTTTTGAAAACCTAACCCTTTCGAAGTTATTCAAGGTCAAAGTCTCCAAAAATCACTTTTCGGCCAAAAAAATACAAAATGTTTTTTTTTTGTGATTCCGAAATTGTTTTCTTAAAAAGTCCCAAGGAAGCTGTGAACCAATTTTCAGGCATTTTGGAATTTTGTCTCCTATCGTGCGTTTTTTTTTGCTAATTTCCCCGGACTATTAAGTTTCCACCCGAGTAAAAATAAATGATGGCCTTAGAACGGGCAAATGCCGACTGTGATTAAAACATAGTCCTCGGCCATCTGGCGGTTAACAGAAGGCTCGTTGCAGGACAATACGGCCGTACGGGGGTCGATTGACGGTGAAACAACGGCCTTACAGTTCCAATAACGGCCATTCGACGGTGGTACGGCGGCCGTATGGTTGCTATTACGGGTATACGACGGTGGTACAAGGGCAGCAACGTGAATATTCGCCCTCCTATAAGAAAATATATTTCACTGCAATTAAATGTTTGATTTTTTTTCGGTTATGTTTTTTTTCTTTTTTCAAGCCGTTAAATAACAAAATTTCCCACTAAAATATAAATCAACACGCACCACACACTTCACGTACAACAAACCGACGACTGGTGAGCTCGTTTCTCTTGTGCATCGATATCTTTAAGTAGGATAAATCGAAAGAACCATTGTACATAACGAAAATGATGAAGTTTCCATAAAACACATTCAACAATACATTTGGTGCAGATCCTTTTTTTGGCTCAAATTTCCCGTCGAATGCCCGTTTCTACAGCTCAGTACTTGGCCTTTTAAATCTTTTGGTCAAATTTGGCCGTCGTAAGGCCGTATGTGCTCCCATTAAAAATGGTTAAAAACTCCACGGCCATCATATGCCCCTTAAAAAGCCAAGCGGCCGGTGTTCGCCCTTTATAAGGCCGTTTTTTATTTTTACTCGGGCAGCTAAGTTTATGGTCAAGTATACCACTTAGGTGCTTGTTCGTCGATGTACGTGTTCTTCATCCAATCTTGGACAGTTGAAAGTTGGTTTCTTTGTTGAAGTAGTGAACAGCATCAGTTCTGTCTTTGCAGGGTTAGCAAAAAGACCATAGCTTTTGGCCCATCTACTAAAGCTGTTCAGAGCTCTTTCCACCTGTATGTATTTACCAGAAACTACAATTACCAGGTCGTCTGCATATACGACCACTTAAGTTCCTTCTTTCTGTAGTTTCCTTAGAATTATGTCTATTACCAGAAGCCATAGCAGCGGGACAGCAATCCTCTGATGTGCCTCTTCTAATCTTTTTGGTCATTTTACAGCTTCCAAGATCCACATGAATCTTTCTGGTTTGAAGCATGAGAGCTATCCGTCGGCCTAGCTAGAATGCTAAGGTGCATTGTTTATAATATATGGAATGCTCAACAATTCGGACTACTTCACTAAGCGGAGTTTTCGTGGACTTTGCGGTAGGCATGTTAGCCTTGCAAAATGGTGCTTGCTCGGGGGTTTTCCTTATCTCTAGTTCGGTTATCCGTTCCAGGGTATTCAGCAGAAAAGAGGAGAGACTTATCGGCCTTAAATCTGCACCCTCCCTAAGCCACCCCCAGCTGAAGTTGCCCCCCACACCCCAACAAATGGTCAAAAATTTCTGCCACTAGTATTTACCGGTTATTTAGCCCTCATAGAGCCTACATACGCAGCGACAGAAATTTTTTAAATTTTAACCAATTTTTACGCCTCAACCACTCTATCTATAAAAAGGCCCATTCAAAAGTTACCGCCGACGGAAAGTGTCTGGCAGTATTGATTATTAATTTCTAACTATATTCCCTAAAACATACGTAAAAATCAGCACTGAAACTTTAAGAAATGTGGATACTATTTTTACTTACCTTTACCATCGAGTACCTGTTAATTGGCCGTCGGCCCAAGCTAGCAAGTACGCATACACTCAAAGTATGTACTTACACTACTTAATCCCATACATTTGGTTTCTGAGAAAATAAATAAGGTCTGGCGGCCCTGGGATCTTGGACTATTATTTATTAAATATTATATTAATGGATCCATTTCATTAACTATTAACACAAATGTTTTATTCTTTATTTTAGGTAAACAAATCTATAACTCAACTTTTTTAATTGTATTGCTATGATTTAGAAGTGAATTGAATTCACTTCCGAAACTAGCGAAAACGTACGAAATGTGGAACACCAATTTTAAACAATTACGTTTTTGAATTCACTTGCGATTTGAATTCGCGCGTTTTCTAGAACATGGGTGGTAGGGTTGATTTATACGGTGAGAAGTTGTCGATTGCTTAGGCACTTTTCTCCCCTGCTACAGCGCTAGATCTTGTCGTCTGTATCGGTCTGGCTGGAGTATCCTCTACTTCACCCGAAATACAATACATTATGATAGGCATAATGAAAAGAACTTTCACTTGTTTAAATGTTCTGGAATTAATTATATCTGTTGGAAAAACTTAAAAAATAGAATTACTGAAAATACTAAATTATAAATGAAAACACGTGAGTCCAGAATTATAGGATTTATTATATGCACGCACACGCTACAAAGGTTCATGGCGAACTTACTAAAATCTAAAGATCACTCAATGAAGCAACGAGACTGCGTAGATGGATTATAATCTTAAGTTTCCTTTAGGAAGATGTTAAAGGCTGGCACATAGGGAGTGGCAAGTCCGAATTAATATCAGTTATTTATAGTGTTAACAAAAAATTGGCCTATATTATTTATAAATTGTTTGTCATTTATCAATAATAATTTTAGAAATTATAGTCCTCCGCCAAATTAATTAATAAAATTCCATATCCCAGAAAATCGTTCCTTTTCACCACAAACTTAACTATTTGTTATAGTTAAGTCTCTGCTTTCACCTTTACTATAAATAAATAAAGGATACTTTCACTGATTAATGTTTGATTTCTTACAATGCAAGAAGCTGTTCTCAAAATCAATCACACTCAAAAGTAGTTTACCAACAACTTTCAACTGACCTACGTAAGTGGATTATGTTTTTACAAAACTGGAAACTTTCAAGACCCTTGTATTATATTTTATAACCATGTGCCAGAAGCGTATAGCAAGTTAATATAAATGTTGTATTTGCTGCTTTAATTTTTACAAACTCGGAAAAACTTTGATTGCAATATTGATACACACCCGTAATGGCAGACTTTTGTACTAAACCAAGGCTACTTACCTTTCGTTAATTGTTCGCCATGTAGAACATTATTTCTTTTAAAAATAATCTGCCAGATGAAAGTATAATATTGTATAGTATAAATATTCATTAACAAACAGCTACGAACTACATTCTTTAAGCATTCAAGTTTCTTCGTATATCTCACGATTTTTAGCTTCTATTTAATTAAAGATTGTGTAAAGTTAATGGCAGCAGCTAAAAGTGAATTTTTTTATTAGGAATGAATCGTGATTCATAAATAAAAATTGTTAACAAATCAAACAATCATTTTTACAATTTCACGCGAATACCAATCGGAAGGTGGATTTTACATTTGATTGCTGTCGATCCATTATGAAATTTCTATTAAATTGCTGGTGATCGACAGGTGATGAAAGCCGCGCCGCCGTTTGAGACTATTAATATCCTCTCTTCCAGTTATCTCGGTGATGTTTGTAGTATCAAAGATACTTGGAGCTGCTCTCATAACAACGAGGGCTTCAATGAATAGAAAAAACAAACAACAAAGAACTCTCATAAATGGTGTTATAAATAACTTTCACTTCTTGAAATGGGATCCATTTAGATTATGTCGGAGCAGCACAGTCAATTGCAGCTTATCTATCTTTTGGTGTTTTGGTGCTTTGGTATTTTGGTCTTTTGGTCTAGACTACTACTATCTGCCGCACCTAAGTTGTGATTTTTGATAATAGAAAATATTTTTACAGCACTTCTTTATTGTAACGCCGTCTCTCAAGGTATGTTTGCATTTATTCCAGTTCGCTTTATGCCAGGTATTCAATCATGTCTATTGTTGGTGGTTGCCACAAAAATATGTGATGGCATGCATTAGACATCACCTGAACACTAAGGTACTAAGGCACTAGGTTTTCAGATGCTTCACTTCGATCATTAACTATTCCTTTCATGGACGAATCGATTTACTTTTGATGAATTGCTGTGGTTGGCCATTCAATTTGGCCGCAAGCTCGTACCTAGAGGTATTTTCTGGCAAATTATCGAAAAATCGTTAACGAGACCAAATTGGGACATTCTAAGGGTGTAGGATGATTTCCAATTGCTGAATTAGGTATGCTCATTTAGTATAATTAGACGCCATTAGTGTAGGGAAATGTACATTTTTAGATAATTTCTTTTTCATGGTTTATATTGCTTAAGTTTTAATTTTATGTGGAACTAATTGGAATTCGTGGTATCTTTGAGGAAGGTTGTTACGCAATCGCTATTTGCTGTGGTAGAACCAAAAATACATATTATAACCCAAAAACCAAATGAGACATTAAGGGTCAATAAGCAGTAAATGTGTGAATGCTTAAAGGTAAGCAAGGTCATGTCATTTAAAATGAATATGCTCAATTAGCCTTGTCTTGTCATACAATAATATATATCACAATTGAAAGTTCATCATATTATTTGGATACACACTGCGGGACAAAAGTTTAATCTCAGCTGGGAAAATTGGAAGGTGAGGGGTCCTGATCGTAATAGTAAAGGGTCATCGAAAAAACGGGCCGCATTTTTTTTAATAAAACACAAACTGTTTGCAATTTTTTCAAGCTGTTTTTTTTATTGAAAGTATGATCCATTACAATACAATTATACGTGGAACAGAATATCATTCAAATGTCCTCACCGACTGTGTCTGCGCGTATCAATTAGAATATCGAAATTTTCAATGACTTTTCCACATGTTGCTGGAGTTCTTTCACGAGTTGCAACTTGAATGTTGTTCTTTAAATCATTAAATCTTTGTGGATTGTTTGCATGCACTCGACTTTTCAAAAAACTCCACCCGCAAAAGCTGATGGTGTTAGATGACATGACCTTGTAGGCCAATTGAAATCTGCATTTCGTGAAATTACACGTTGAGGAATCACGAATTGTGCGGTGAGTATGTTTTAAAGAACGTCCATTTTCATAATAAGTTTGAATAATGTAAACGCGTTGTTGTAATGCATACCTGTCCTCCTGTCCATTGTTGAAATTAGGGGCAGCGGAGTGCGTGGGGATGGAAGGAAAACTTCACACGCACTTTCGATTTGGGTGGGCAACTCCACACCCAAAATATTTTATGTACGTACACCTAATAACCCAGAACTTTGGAGGACCATCTCAGTCGTTAGCGATGAAGTATCGTGGTCGAAGCTATTAAGAACTTATAACTATATAGCCTAAGCTTTTTAAACCCCACCCGACCAGGAGGGATTTCTCCATAGGATCCTCATGAGGCAAATGTGGGGCATACCGAAAGAGTTCCTCATGAACACCACACAAAAAAAATCAGTGTTACTGAAGTGAGGTATTCCTTATCAATTTCTCATTAGGGCCCGAAGAGGCAAACCTCATTACAAATTAAATGGGGCAATCCCAACATCTGCCTTACGTATTCGGAAAGCTTTAAAGTAATACCCTTAAGCTTTAGTTTTACTCATACAAAGCTATAGTTTTGTTGTTGCATTGTTTCATATTTTAGTCGTGTTAGTGAACGTGAAGATTGTCATTCAGCCTACTCAATAGACTGATTCTAGTTCGATTACAGAGGTCAAGCAGCATTGGACGTGATTAGTACTTGGTTGGGGACCGCATTGGTAAAACGGCAATCGCCTTTAAAAATATAAAATTCTCGACACCGGCGCAATTATTACTAATAAATTCACGCCGAAATTCCTAAATTGTTCGACCTCTTTTTTTGGGCATTCCTTATGACGAGGCCAGAATGAGGCAAGGCGTTAGATGACCTGTGTGGGCCCTGTAGAGCAATTCACACAGGGTCCACATGAAGCAGTGGAGCTAACCTCATAGGGGCCTTATCTGCACCCCCCCCCCCCCAAATGTCGGGCATAACCTAATAACCAAAGAATTTAAAACCATATAACTTAACAGGTAAATAAATTGGCCGAACTTTCACGTGATCCCCACCCACAATGATTATGCTCCGCGGCACCTGGTTGAAATTGTACTACCTTCTACTAAAACAAAACGCCTTATGTCATGTGGAAAGACGTCAAGTGTATACACTTTTGGATGACCGTTCTTAATTAATTCCACTGAATTTCGGTTAGATTTTCAGGGCTGTAAGTGGTTTGTTTATTAACATTTAGTTATAGTTCACATTGCCTGACAAAAGTCAGTCCTTCTTCACCTGATTTTGGAATTATGTTGTAAATTAAGAAAAGAAGAGGTATTGTACATATTCAATCGATACCGAAAAAAAGGTCACTGGAACATCTCGTCCAACTACCGCCTAACAGCAAATGCTTATGTATATTCTATCCAAAACCCGCAAAACCATGGAGAAGATAATCAACAAAAAGCCTATGGCGTATCAAGAATCCAACGTAATTCTATATGACAAGAATCGCAGTTTCAGACAAAAAAAGGTACACTGGCGATCTTTAAGTGTGCGTTACAGAAACCTTAACCAAAGTTTGGATTAGTTTAATGCGTCTGATTTGATTACTCTAGATGTCTCTCTTCAAGGTTTTTGATACAGTATGACACTCAGATATGTTAGCTAAGCTCTAAGCTATTGGTATTGACTCAGTTCTATAGAATTGGGTTGAGTGTATCAAAGTAATATTGAATGATGCCAAATTTAAACCCAGCCGTATCTTTGCCGGTATCTCCCAGGAGTCTATCTAATAACTGACTAATAACTTAACATTGTAGCGGAGGCATTAACCAAGGATCTGCAAAGGAATGATCAAATATTCCAAATCGCCAAACGAGCTTCGTGAATTTTTTAAGAGCTGCAAATTCTTTCTCTAGCTGTCGGCTTTCGCTGTAATATATAGCCGTAAGTTTGAGCACTGTCTCTCAGTGAAAACGGTATGGAACAATTTGCGCAATTCGGGTGTGCACTATAAAATTGAAGCCACTGTTCATAACCTCAGTCTTTAAACCCTTAACCAATACTTTATATCCAACAAAACAGCGGAACATGCTAATATCCCTGTGACAGCTTCATCTGGAGGCTTCAGCTTTCGTTCTGTTGATTCTCTTGAAGTTATAACTCAAAGCCCTAACCTCGATCAAATCCAAAGCAATTGGTAGCAATAATATTTCACCTAGGTTTCTAAAAATTTTACTACCTTGCTTGCTGCCTATTTTGACTCACATATTTAACTCCTGGATTACGGTATCACAGTTTTCTAAGTGTTGGAAAGTGTCCTTCTCCTGTTAGTCCCTCTGACTATCGATCTATCAGTATACTCCCATTTTTAGCAAAAGTTCTGGAAAAATTAGCAATTGAAATTATATGGTGTAAAACTTTCATTTGTAAATTGCTGTGGGCTGTGGATTTGTATTAAATCTAGTGGAATTTTATATCACGCCCTCCTCCGTAAGAGCAGCACAGTAAGTTCAGTGGTTATTGTGCAGACCTGTATTATTGTTGTCCAAACCTGTTTCTTATTGCGGTCCACACCTGGGGCCTTATTCTCTATTACAATATTGTTATATTTTTTAACGAAACTGACGAAATCGTATTCTCTATTACAATAATGGCATTAATTTTACATGAAAATGTAACAATATTGTCAAATTTTTACTCGAAAGCTGTTTCGTTTACGAATCGGCTTGGCCTCTTGTAACAAGTCCCGGTACCGTAGTCATACCTGGGTTCCCTAGATCAATTTGGACTTGTCTGGTTCTTTCACTGAAATGGCGGCGATGTCGACTTCTTCCATTTTTCCTCGGCAATATTCTGATGGTCGAATAACTTTCAAATTTTTGAAAAGTGCCAAGAATGTGAGGCGAACAGTGTTACTAATTTCATCGGCCTTAACTTTCCTGATGGTGGATTTACAGGAATTTGCTCTTCAAATCCAATTTATCTAACTATAGCTTCAACATCTGCTGTAGAAGATGGTGGCCCATACTGGGTAAGGATTCAATCCTTAAGTGCTCCCCAGTAGGGAATGGAAGCCTTCCAGAATCGATTCTGTACACTTTCCTTAGAATGCGTAATGTCTACTTTCTAGATCGAATTATCCCTTCGATTAACATTGCGATGTCCTAGGGTCGAAGGCATAACGACCACCTTTTGCAATTCAATTCATTCCAATATGAAGGTATAAGAGCTATTTTTTGCCTTACCATATACATTCAAAAAGAGATATCACAACGTGCAGCAATTATCGTGGTATAACGTTGTTGAGTACCGCGTATAACATATTCTCCGCCATCCTACAAAACAGGATGGCCCCATACGCTAGAAACATCATAGGCCAATACCAGTGTAGCTTCAGCCCAGGCAAATCAACAACCGATCAGATTTTCACTTTGAGGCAGGCTATGGAAAAATGTCTAGAGTTTCAAAACTCAATCCAACACCTCTTCATAGACTTTAAAGCCGCCTATGATAGCATAGCCAGAGTAGAACTCTACAAAGCCATGAGAGAATTCGGCATTCCCAATAAGCTGACAAGACTATGTAGGTTGACCATGACCAATGTGACAAGCCAAGTAAAGGTATCCGGAATACTGTCCAGACCAATCAACATCTATAATGGACTCCGACAAGGGGACGGTCGGGCCTGCCTCCTTTTCAACCTGGCGTTGGAGAAAGTGGTCCGAGATTCTGGCGTGACATCAAGGGGCACAATCCTCCACAAGTCCACCCAATTACTGGCTTACGCAGACGACATTAACATCATTGGAAGAACATCAACAGCTGTACAAGAAGCTTTCATCCAGATTGAGCGGGCGGCAGGAAATCTAGGACTGCACATCAACGAAAGCAAAACAAAGTACATGGTGGCCTCGTCTGCAAGAACACCTAACATTGGTCCCACAATCAAGGTAGAGGAACACGAGTTTGATGTGGTAAAATCATTTACCTACCTTGGGTCAATAGTAGCAGCCGACAATAGCATGGAACCTGAAATACGCGCACGACTGCTAAAAGCCAACAAGGCCTACTATAGCCTGTAAAGGCTCTTCAATTCCAAGCATCTAACCATAACGTCTAAACTTTTACTATATAAGACGATGGTCTTGCCGGTCCTCACATATGCATCCGAAACGTGGGTGCTTAGCAAAAAGCACTCTAACCTCTTGGCGGTGTTCGAGAGGAAAATACTTCGGAGAATTGTTGGCCCAGTATGTGAGGAAGGACGATTCCGGAGACTCTACAATGACGAGATCTACGAGCGCTATCGCGACATAGATGTTGTGAGGAAAATAAAGCTCGGTAGACTCCGGTGGGCAGGACATCTAGCTCGTATGAGTGAAGATGAGCCTGCTCGGAAAGTTCTCTGCGGTAAGACTTATGGGGTGCGACACCGAGGGAGACCCAACCTCCGCTGGAAGGATGGCGTAGACCAGGACGCTCAGAGCATAGGGATGCCAAATTGGATGACATCGGCTCAGAATCGGGACCGGTGGAGAGAACAGTTGCGAGAGGCCAGGACCGGATCCCGGTTGTAGAGCCGTTAAAGAAGAAGAAGATATGCATTCCAATATGAAAGCTTCCAATTTCTACCAAGATATCCAGCATTCCGATTTCGTGAATTCGTAAATTCCCTACTGGGTCTGGGAGACGTCTTAAGGAGTATCCACACACATCAGGGCCGTGCCCGGGACGTCACAGGGCCGTGTTCTGTTATGTGTGAACGAGCCCCGCCCGGACACGGATATGTGTGAACGAGTAAAGGAGTATCCACACATATTAGTGTTCCGTCAGGGGTACATTTTATACGAACTCGTTCATACGTGTCCGTGTCCGGGCCGGAGCAAAAATCGAACGTCCCGGGCACGTCCCTGAGGTGTGTGGATACTACTTTATTCGTATACAGTGAAAAGTAATTTGCTCGGGTCGTTTGGGACGCAGGATGTCCAGCCATGTTGTAGACAGACCTTAATGCTTAGAGCACAGGCATTCCAAACTAGACAACATCGACTCGCCATCGGACCGATGAAGGAGCGAGAAGCTTTGATTGGATCCCGATTGTAGAACGATAAGTAACCGGAAGTAAGTATTTATTGTATCCGCCGGATTTTCTTAAGTATATGGTGGAAATAATACAAAATTTCGTGTGTATAAATTGTTTTAATAAGAGAATGAAAACATTTAATTTTGTTTTGTTTTATATATCAATCATATAATTAATTAACAAATTCATTTCATTTTTTTTTTTGAATTCATAAAATTTTCAAATAACACCGATTTTGTTTTTCATTAAGTTTTGTTTTTGTTTATCGTTTCATTATACAAAATTCTTGAAATCTAAACATAAGTTAGGCAATCAGTCATAATTTTTAATTATTTTTTATTTATTTATTTATTTATTATTTTATTCACTATGTTCTGTAATAATATTTGTTTTGTTCATCTTTTTTGATCATAATTTTAATTTATTTATTATATTTTTTTTTCTCATATTCATAATTATTTACGGTTAATTTTATATTCACATAAATGCAATTTTTTCTATCTATATATAATTTTAATAAACCAAGATGGTTTATTTTTGTGTAGCACGAATTTTTCTGGTAGTGTGTCATATATATATAAATATTTACAGCATTAACCTAGTAAAGTTAGTTTGCTCGTTTTATAGAGTTTTGAATTTTCCAGTAATTATAGTAGGAAGTAATTATTTTTTCAAGTACTATTTATTTTTGTTTTGATTTATTTTTGTCTTTATTTAAATGAATTGAATTGTTTTTATTTTATATATTTTTGTTTTTGATTGATCTAGTATGAAAACAGTTAAGGTGGGAAGATATATTCTCGTCTTATGAATTAGATAAGATTTCAGCTCAAAAATTTTTTAATTATAGAAGGGAAGATTGGAAAATATGTTCTCTTTAATGCTATACATAAAAGGTACATGATTTTTTTCATTCGTTCTTTAAGTCTTGAACATTAAAACACAACGATTTAAAAATTTTGTTTAAATTTTCTTGAAACTTTTAGGAAATTTACATTTAGATAGAATATAATGTATGTGTTACTTATTTTTTTTTTTGATAAAACAATTAAATTTTTTTTGTTTTGTTAAAGGCAAAGAATAACAAAATATCTTATTTAAGTAATTTTTTAAAAATGTTCACAATTATTTTCTAATCGAAAGTGTAAGTAGCCAAAAAATATGTTTTGTTTTAAATATAAATTCTTTTTAAGTATTTATCACAATAGTTTAAAAACAAGCAAAGTAAATTCAATTTTTTGTAATGATAGTAATCATTGCTATAATAAGCCAAAATACGTATATGTGGTAAGAGTTTATGTCCTGGATTGAGTTTTTTTTTGTTGATTGTTGCTAAAACAAAAAATCAAAAGGTGGATCCTAAAAAAACATATCAAAATTACAATTGCTACAAATGAAAACAAATATTTACTTAGTAAGGAAAACCAGTGTTTTAGCTGTTGTCCATATGTTTTTTCTTCGATATAGTAGCCATAGTAGACATTTCCTCATTATCATGAAGCATTTTGAATCCTGAATATCCTTACATTTTTAGTTATTAAGAACTATGACTTATTATATTAATTCTAGACATTTATCATCAGCAGTGTCTTCATGTTTTATTTACTCAACGTTAATGGGTAAAGGCAACTTTAAAATTTCTTAGTAGTCACACTCGATCATCAGCACTTATTCGACTAAATAAACGGGTAATAAAAATAAAAAGTATTGAGTATTTTTTTCATATGGAAAACTGAAAATAAGTATTAAATAGAAAAGGGTGGATTTGAGAGATAGGTGCTTAACTATAGTTTCAGTTTAGGACTACGAAATAACTTTTTTTTTAGGAAATATGACATCATTAGTCAAGATCACTACTTCCAATATGTTGGCATATTGTTTTTGGATATCAAGTTCATCAGTACCTACTTAAGTTCAATATAGATAGCATATGTGATTTTAGTTGAAATTCCAGTACGGTTTGTAATTAATTATCATGGGCGTCCTGTACAATTAATCGTAGATATACCAAAATCTGGCAGGTCAGATAGACTTCCAATTTTGTTTCGACGTTCTGAGTATTCTAGTTTAACACGTATTTTAGTATAACACAATTTTTTCAAATAATATTTGTCAATCAAACCAAGTGTGACCATGGACTTTTTTTAGTGATTTATAACATCTATTCGCACATAGAGATTATCTGTAATACACATAAGTAAACACATACAAAAGTATAAAAAATCAGCGCCCCTATTCCCATAGTCATGTCACACATTGACAATTGTCACGGATAATTTTCACGGAAGATGTTTAGGTGATGCCACAATTTTTTTTAAATAAATAGCGACAAAGAGTAACAAAAATGTTTTTTTTTTAATATTTTTGGTGTTTTAAAATTATTCTTCAGTTAAAATAGCAAGCAGGAGACAATTTGACTGTCTTGTTGCCTTCATGGAGAAAAACCAGAAGATAGCGAAGGGCGTAGCCAAAGTAAAGCGAAGTTTACAATAAAGTGGTCGGAATGTTCACTGATGTTAAATAGTTTAGGTCCACCAATTTGGACAATATCTGAGTAGAAAAAGGTGTCTAGTATTTGTGCCTATATTTTCAGAGTTCCCTCTAAAAATATTTCTAACCTCTCCAACTACCTTCGACATAGTTGGCTGTGGTGATAGACTACCATTAAAATAATTCCCACTGTTTTTCTAGTATGTTCCTTTTGCAAAGAAGCGCAACACAGCGGCCAATTTCACATTGTGTTCTAAAACCTCAGGAAGAAATACCAACACTTCCTTCGAGATTCTGAAATATAAATCTGAAGAGAAATAAATCTATTAAATTGCTAAACAAAAATCAAATGTTCGCTTACGTCAAGTTGGACAGGTCTAAACAATTTGATTTATCCTTTATTGTCACTCATTTTCTTGCTAGAAGCTTTAAATCTTCCCTCTCCTCACTATCGAACCATATTTCCACAGAGCTCATATTTCTAAATACGTTAGTCTTTTGAGATAAATTGCCTTTCTAAATTACTTTCTGCTGAACTGAGTTACCATCTTTCAAGTAGTTTTGTCACATTTTATCTCAATCTACCACTTTAGAGGGTGAGGTAACAAAAAATGTGATGTGATATAAGAACAAGGGCCATATATTATTGGTTCTAGATAATTATATACGTTTTCTATATAGACGTAAACTGTTGATGAATATAGAATTATTACGAATTATTTACGAACCGAACATACACTGACGATGCAACTACAATTAGGTTGATGCTTGAAGAGACCATATTTTTTCTTATACACCACTTTGCTCGATCAAATCCCACGATGGTAACAAAGAGTCCTAGAGATGGCAGCAAGTAGGAATTTTTATCATTGCCTAGCACTAGGTACGAGCATACCGAGGTACCCATTTCAACTTGTATCACTATTTTGTGGGTATGGTGTTGTGAGAACGCATAACACCTTCAGGTTCGCAACTGTCAACACCTGTGGCCATGGGTTGGAGGCGTTCTTAGTGAGGTAGACGGAGACGACTGATTAGATGACGAATATAATCTGGCGACTGAACGTAAGAATAAAAGAAAAAAGACTTCTCAAAGGGAAAACGTGCACACAACAATAACAATTCCAAACACGGCCTTAATTTCGGATGAGCTAGAGCAGTAGGAGATTAGCCATAGGAGTTATAACGAAGAATACGTGGAATAACAGACACACCACGTTGCATGAACTACGAGGAGAAATTGTATTATCTGAAGGCCGATCACAAATGCAAATTGGAGCGATGGGAGAGTTTTTTATATATCACTAAATGGGAGATGACAAAAGAAAGCGAGGCTTCAACAATATCTGATAATAACTTCACGCTACCCCCATCACCCAAGGCCTTCAATGCAGATCGCATCTCCGATCAAATATGAAAAGCCTACACTACACCAAGATATTGATGAAGTAATTGTGCAATTAACGGGGCAGGAAGCTATGCATCCTGTACGCTGCACATTGAAAAGGAGTTATCACAACATACTGCAATTATTGCGCTGTAACGTTGTTGAGTTCTGCGTAAAAGACATTCCCGGCCACCCTGAGATGCAAGATACCCCATATGATAAAAATGCCATAAAAACCTTATCATATCATATAATGCCTACCAAATGAACATCTATAAAGGACTCTGCCAAGGGAACGAACTAACTGGCTTCCTTTTCAACCTAGCGTCGTCAAGAGCCACAATTCTTTACCTACAAACTGGTTTACGCCGACGACATCGACACCGTTGGAAAATCATCTGGAGTTGTATAAGATTGTTTCATCCACATTAACCGCCCGTCACAAAAACTAAGACTTCACATCATTGACGTGTATATGCAAGACGATACAACATTGGTCCCACCATTAAGGTAAAGGGGCATGAGTTTATAGTAGTACAGCCTCTTACAGCTTGATTATAACAAAAGTTATTATAGTCTATCAACGCTATTCAAAATCGAGCATGTAATTATTGGCATCCAAACTACGGGCCAGTTCGAAAATGCATAATTTACAGAGCATGAAAGCAAAAGAGCAGTAGGAGGCACTGCAGATTAAATGCCAAACGCATGTACTGCAAAGCATACGAAATCCTTTCTGAACAGATGTTTGCTGTCAATTAAAAATTAAGGCGTTTCAAAATTGAAGAATGGATTCCAGTATACTTTTCAATTTTATTGTAAATACTTTAATCGATGAATGTCAACCTAAAAAGGCTAAAACAAATAAAAGAAAGAAAAGTATGAAGATAAAACTGTTATGCAGCTTTAAAATTCAGCGTAAAGTCCCTAAAAATGAAGGATTTTTAAGTGTGATACCAACGTTTCCTGAAGACATTTTCAAGTCTCATTTTAGGATGAGTAAATCAACCTTCGAGGTTTGTGCAATCTGTTTTACTTTTAATAAGAAGTTTTAGTTTCGATTTACTACAGAAACTTTGCTCAAAATTAGAAACATTCTGGAGTAAACCTTGTATTGGTCGACCCGCCATAAATTTAAGAGTAGCATTGTACGTCACAGTTTGGAAGTTGGCAAATAATTGCTCTTTTCGTGATGTATCAGACAGATTCAATTTAGCACGAGGGACATCTCATGCTGTTGTAGACAAAACAACACAATTTTTAACCCGCCACCGAAAAAAATTTATTAAGTGGCCAAAAACTTCTTGTGAATTCAACAAAAAGATAGATGAATTCCAAAATTTGAGAAGATACCCATTTCCTTTTGTCGTCGGTTGCCTGGACGATACCCATATTGAGGTTCCTTCACCAGGGAAAAACGGCGATAGTTATTATAACAGGAAAGGCACACACTCTATTATATTACAAGTAAGTATATTGAAGGAAAAATAACCGCCCTAATACCTTACTTTTAGGCAGTATGTGACGCAAACTGTGCTTTCTTAGATGTATATTTCGGGTACCCAGGTAGAAGCCATGATGCTGCAGTGTGGCGGAGCAGCCCACTTTCTAAGGCACTTCAAAGCGGCAAAATTGTCATACCACAAGGTGCACATCTTTTAGGGGACTCTGCATATCCCTTAGCTGCGTATTTAATGGTACCGTTTAAAGACAATGGTTATTTAGAGGACAGCCAAAAAAAATTCAATATATGTTTAAGTTCCACTAGAGTCTGTGTAGAGCAGGCCTTTGGTATACTTAAAAATAAATTCCGAATATTGAAGTATTTGGAAATTCATGACCTGAAGAAAGCAAAATATTTCGCTATGTCCTGTGTAATATTGCATAATCATATTATTGAATGTGATGGTATCGATACTATCCAAGATACGTCAAATGTGAATTATCGTACCAACGATTCCACGGAAGGAGGGAGTGATGAAGGTAATCTGGAAAATATATTTGTCGAAGACAACGCAAAAGACAAAAGAAATGCAATCGTTGCACTTATTTCAGGATAGGAAATTTTGTACATTTATAAAATAAATAAAATGTATCAACATCAAGTTATTAAAAGATAGCTGTTTGGTAATGTTGAATTTAACAACTGTTTAAATTATTTTTCTAACAAAAACTAAACAACTTCTTTAACAAACACAACAAAAAATATTTTACATTTGGTCATGTAACTAAGCATCATGGCAACAGTCGTTCCAAAATATCTTTTATGCCGGATAAAATTTCGACTCTTTTTTCTTCAATCGCCATCGCCTCCTTATGACGGCGCTCCTCCTCCACAGCCTCGTCCTTCAAATATTCAAGCATTTCGTTCTTCGACTTTTTAGGTCGTTTTTCCAAGGGTCTGGGCGATCCATCGTCTTCCTCTGACATGATCTCACAATCAGACTCTAACGTTCCTATTAAATGACTTTTCGGAGGTTTTATAAAGTGTTTGCTTC
This sequence comes from Thereva nobilitata, assembly GCA_963855945.1. Taxonomy (NCBI): domain Eukaryota; kingdom Metazoa; phylum Arthropoda; class Insecta; order Diptera; family Therevidae; genus Thereva; species Thereva nobilitata. Next base: position 23,579,177 of record OY979694.1, read on the forward strand.
CATAAAGGTTATTAAAACTCTCAAAATATTCCCACTTGGTGGCATCCTTTCCACTTTCAGCATTTCTTTGTTTGATCCTCTTAAAGGTTATTAACATGTTGTTAAATTTCCTTTGCGCATCCTCACTATTAAATGGAAGTTCTTTATCGACCTTCTTCATTTCATGCAGCACAGTTGTCCACAAGGAACTTTTCTTCCGTTTTCCTGAACAAAATTCCTTCTCGTATTTAAGGCGAGTTGTTACCAGAAGCATAGTTTGCTTATTGTTCCAAGGTTTCAATTCTCTAATACCAAGCAAATATTTAATCTAATTAAAATAGTTTTTATTTACTTACTTATCATTAGTTTTGTTAGCCATTTTCCAGAAAAGCGCATGAAAACTTTGACAACTGCAAGTATGCTATGAAATTTGCGAATTTTTACAGTGTTACTGCTTTTTTGAACTTCATGCTATATTACCCGTGCATTTTCGAACTCACTGCTTTTTTACATTGCACAAAATATGCATTTCCGAACTGGGCCTAAGACTGTATAAGTCGACTATCTTATCAGTACTGAGAACTGAATATGAGGCTTGCATGATTATCAAAAAGCACTCTAAACTCTTAGCGGTGATCGAGAATGAAGTAGTCCTTCGTTCAATTACAAAGTCAACGATTAAGAGGAAGGACGATCCAAGAAACGAGCATAACGAGATGAGTGCTATTACCACATAGATGTCTATGTCGGGAAGAGAAAAAGGGTCTATAGGTTCCGGTAGGTAGGACATTTAGCTAGTTTAAGCGACTACCAACCTATTCGGAAAGTTTTTTAGGAAGGATTTGTAGGATATCTCAGCGAGGTAGACCAAATGTCTGCTAAAGGATGTCGTAAACCAAGATGACCAGGAACATTACATCGGTTCGAATTTAGAAACGGTGGACTAAATAGTTGGACAGTTCAGAAGCAGATCTCATAAAACGCTGATTTTATTTTATGGTTTTACCTTTAAAACATAACCAATTTTAAAAACTACGATAATATTTTCACACAGAAAAAGAAAACAAAATTTAAATAAAATCATACGCCAACAAAAATTTTTAGGAGTAAATTGGTATTCTATATATATGTATACCTATCATTTATTTAGTTGTATTTATGGTTTTTGTTGTTATTTTATATGTATTGTGATATGTATTATATATAATCGGGAATTGTATTTTATATTCGTATTTTGTACAAATAAACACTCAACAAATATAATATTGTTTTTTATTAACGCACATAAAGATTAATGGAGCTAAAAAGACATATTTTTAGTGTAAATTTATGAATTTGGGAAAATGGGGAAAATGTTAAATAACAATAATGGATAAAAGTTTTTCTTTTCCAACTTGGTAAAAAGCTAATTACGGGTTTATATATAATAACATTTAATATTTATATCATTTGTTAAATTTTTGTTTTCTTTATTTTTTCTCGTAAAAAAATTCTTTTATCTTAAATAAATAATAATAATGTTTTGCTTTCTTTTTTAGTTTTTGTGGTTATGCAATAATATCACTTTTGTTTTATCAAAACAAGCAAAAAAATATATAGTATATCTATATTGAAAATATTTAAAAAAAGTTTATTTTTTCTTTTATAAATTTTATATTTAGTATTTTTTTTTACTTCTTTCTCATTTTCTATTTTTATTTTTCTTTATTAATTTTGTTGTTTTATTCTAAAATATATATTTAATTAAATAAATTTAATTAATTAATTTAATCAATTAATTATGTTTTTTATATAAGCTTTTTATTTTATCTTTCGATAATGTTTTTATATTATCACTGCTAGATTTAAAGTAATTAGAAACATTTTTGATGGAACGTATGGGAATATTTACAATATTATGTGATGACGAATGATCGTTACCAAGAGACTATGATGGTTTTTTCTTTTTTGGTTCTTTTCTAGCTGTTTCTGTTGGTGAATGAATTGGTAATTCACGAAACATAACCTGCAAAATTTATTTAATTATATTACGTTTAGTTTATGTTTTTTTTTGAAATTTTTCAAAGCTTGTAACTAAAATTGAAGAAACAAAGCTAGAAAACCAAAAAAAATACCCAGAATTATATAAAAAAAAACTAATAATATAATGAATAAATGATAAATAATTGAGTACTTAATGTATTTAACCACTAGATAAAGAACAAAAAAAACCATAAACTGTAAATAATAAACAAATTTATTTTGTAATAGAAATTTTTTTATAAACAAATTAATGAACAAAAAAAAATAATATTAACAATTTAAGAAATAAAATATGCTTATATATGTACTAGAACACGATGTAAGTGCATAGACCAATTCACAGGAAATAGTGGCATATTTTTATTAAACAAAATGTCAAGCTTATTGTTATTTACTAGAAAGGTGTAAGTGTAATTTAGCTATAGTTTAAAAGAAGCCATATGTAGCTGGTATGGCTGGCAAGGATTAATACAATTATAAATCAAAAACTTTATTTCAACTTAAGAGCTAAAAACCGAAAAAGACATTGTTCTTAGCTGATATTTTCTGAACACATTATATAACATCAAAGACGTCTTTACAAAATATAAAACTATGTAATTCAATTAAAATATTTATTTTTGAGTTCCTGTGAACTAGACTACTTAATAATAGTAAATGCAAAATAAAAATAAAAAAATATATTAAAGTATATATCTCATGTAAATAAATTGATTGCCCCATCGACCATATGATCAAGAACCTTGGGTGCATTTCGTGCAGCTTTAATATCCATTAGCCTTGCATTTTGTCGTGTTAAAAGACGATAACTTACTTTTTGTTCATCATCTGGTACACGGGAAAGGAAATCAAGTACTTCGTTGTTTGGTACGCTATGGGGCCTAAATAAGCGTTTCGTAAATTTAACTACACCCCAAATAATAAGTATAGCTCGCATTGGTATGAAATGTAAAACTATTGTTGTTACAAATAAAAGCACTGCAGCAAGCCACGTTAGTTCTGGGACGGAAAAATTAAATGTGCTGAAAGATATTATTATTATTATTTCATAACCTTTTTTTATATATAAAAAAATATTTGTATTACTTTTTAGTACTTTCACCTAACGATGCTAAATATCCTATTGTATTCTGTACAGTTTGCGAAACCTCTTGTATTGCCTGAAGGCGTTCTTTTATTGATTTCTTTTCTTCCTTTTCCTTTTCATCATCATCATCATCTTCCGAACCGTATTCATATTCATCCGATTCACTTTCAGTAGAACCAGTTATCCAGCGTACAAACCAATTTCTGCATAATATGATTTGGTTATTTATTATAAAAATGTTTTCCTTTTATTGTTCAAATTACTTTAATATTAATAGCACTAAGATAGCTGGTAGTGTTGAAAGATCAGCCCAAACACATGCGCATATCCATAAAATGAAAGCTATTATTGATCGTATCGGAGATTCCCATTCAAAGCAGCTCCTGGAAAGAAGTAAATTATTAAATCGTGGATTAATTACAGTAACATATTTGTAAATAAAACATATTTTGATCTAAAATACATTTTTACAAATGCTATATTGAAATAGCTATAACAATTTCCAGGTCTGAACCTTACTTATAAATTTTTGGAATTGTGACTGGGTTCAAATGTGATTTTGAAAATATCTATCTTTCTTACTTTTCTATTTATATTAATTTCAAAAATCTCAGGCATTACTTGATCTATATATTATAAGATTAAGTTGACGTTTTGTGTTACGATATTTTTAACTATATCAACGATAAGAAGTTGTAAATATTCACTGCTGCAGGAGGAATGAGACCTAATCACTTTTCTCGGATGCACTGACAAGCCTTCCTTGTTTTCGAAGGAAAAAATGTCGCTTGAAAATTATAGCAAGAGTTCTAAGAGACTAGGTCAAGGGAACCCTCACTTAGAGTGATTTGAAGTGTGCAGTGTAGATGAACTCCTTGGCCAATACTTTTTCACCGAAGGTTACGCTAACGATAGTGTCACCATGGTAGTTGGTAGGCTCATGTTGAAATATACCCAACTTGGTACCGCTCTATATTGTAGTACAGAAAGCCGCCATAAATGCTGTGTTGAGGCTGATAACGACAAGGAAGGGATTTCGCGATGCCGTTTAATTGCATGCTTGTGCAGATCTGAAATCTTGTCCCTTTCCGTGAGCATACCACATAAGCTATCCCGGACGTCTGCCGCAGGGTGGACTAGTTTGGCGTATGAATGACTCCAAGGCAGAGGTAGATGTGAACGCTAGTATCTGGCCTTTAGCTTCGGCACTTGAATGCCATACGAAAACTTGTATGAAAGAGTCTATGTTAACAAGTTCACCTTTCTCCTCACGTTAGCCAAACTGCATTCATGTAGTAATGAAGCCTCGTAGAACCATGATTTGGGATTGCAAAGGATGCCTTTGATGACCTGTGTATTCTCCATCGTTGGGCCACCTAGTTATAGGCTGGGCCGTGAGAGCTTTGTAGGTCCGGAAGTTGGGCAGGGCAATGAATTCATTGGATCTGGGCCGGCTTTTGTGGCACCCACTAGGACTATGATGATATATATGGAACGGTGAAGACCTGGATTGGTCAACTGAAAGTGGTTTCTTCCTATGCCGTCTAGTAACGCGCCCATGGAGCTGTTGGGGTGAGCTTTCTATGTCCAAGCACTGTTTGGTTTGGATTGACAAACGATTGATTGTAAAAAAGAAGGTACATACTTTATTTTCCCTATCCAGATAAATCTCCAGATTACAATGGGAATTTTTGTAGTCGTTAACATTACGTTATATTCCAAAGCTTATACGAGCAACGTAGCCGATATGATATTTGGATATTACAGATATAATAAACTCGACTGCTGCATGAAGTAATTTTATAGAAAAAATATTTGCAAATAAAAACAAATTAACTAAGATTTTATGAATATCTTCTGTAAGCCTTATTTAGTGTGTACCTACTACTGCACATGTTGAAACTCGAAAATGATTTTGGTGGTAACATTCATAGACTACAATCAACTATAACAACCACACCGTTGGTTTATACCCTACAACCATCAACAACTCCACCCACTGTAATCGACAGTTAGTGTAATGTGAAACGCAAGGTCCTTGAGGACTAAAATTAGTAATTACAAGAGATAACGTGCCAGGATTAATACTCTAGGTAGTGGAAAGTGTGTTTTTATATACATTTCGTAGGTGGTGGCTAATAACGGGAATGATGTAATACATGTAAGTACATAGCTGTAAGGGTTGATACCCGGGAAGGGTAAATTAAGGTGTCGGTTTTTAAAAATAAACATAGAAAAGGTGTCGGTTGAAAATTTGTTGCTATATGTAGTCGAATAAATTAAGGGATTAAACTAGGACAGTTTGTTATAGTGTTATAAGTATTATTTATCCCTAATTAAGTAGCGTTCACTATAATAAGGTAAGTCGGATTTTCACAAAAATCTCGTTTTCTGTAATTGGGACAGTAAAAAAAGTAGTTATAAAAATGTATTACGACATTTTTCCTCATAATATTTCTACTCACAAGTAGTGAATAGATCAATGCAAGTTTAATGGGTTCTTAAACTAGTTTTAGGCAGTGTAAAAATAATTCTGACTAAAAGTAAACGAATTTTATTCCTTTAAAAAATAATATCGTTATTGTAGCATTCTTCTTCACTAGTACACCGCTTTAGTGTCCTATTCGTTTCCAAATCCTGTTTCCTGAAAAATTGTCTTAAAATCATTGTAGTCACCTTGAAGGTTCCTCTGTGGAAGCCATTTCATCTTTCCGTTTTTTATTTGAGATAATACTGAAATTTTAAAATGAAAAACCAATAAAAATAAAACCTAAATTAGCGTAGGTTAACTAAGTCAGATGTTAATTTAGATAACCGTATTAAAGGCAAATACATAACTTGGCACATTAGCTTATTGTGATATTAGTTTTTTGGAAAATGTTTAAAAAGCCAAGTATTTTCGATGAAAATCCTGTTAAAAAAATAAAACAAGAACAAATTAGGCATTCGGAAAAATTACAAATTAAGCTTTTTTTTTAGATAATGTAATCTAATAAAAATTTTCAATACAAACAGAGTACCTACATTAGAGAATACAATACAATACAAACAGAGTACATTAGAGAGTACATTACAATACAATACAAACAGAGTAATATTAATCTTTCTAGTTTTTACGTATGAGTAGTTTATGCTTGTAATTGAGAGGAAGTGCAGGTGATATTTCCACGCACAAGTCCTTCTGAACATTCTCCATTGTTGTGTATAAAAGATTTGCTCTTAGTCAAAATTCGATTGATCTGGTCGTGCTCAAACTTTCTGTTAACCAGAAGAGTGTGTTCCTTTACCTTCCAAAAATGAAATACAGTTTATTTTGATAGGTTTTAATAGGTTTCGTTATATTGACCGCATCTAGTGATACCCGCTTGGGTTTCCAATAACTAGACAGCCCTGGCTCTTGTCGTTGGGTTCGTCTGTTCTGCAAGGTAGACTTCGGGGATTGTCAGCAGTTCCGCCTGGATGAAACAATGCAGTGGGAGAAGATGCATTATCGTGAGGCAAAAACCAACAGTTTTCTGCCCATAATTTTGGACGTTTCTGACGAATAGAACAATTTGGCCCTGCGCACACTGGGACGAATTGCCGCTTTACGACGACAAACATAAAAAAAAATTTTACATTTTAACTGACTAAAACTAAGTGGGATGCATTCTTAAATAACCACTCCATAATACTACAAATAAGCAATGGCGAGATAATAAAATAATTAGCTGGTAACACGCGCTAAACTTCCCCCTTCTGCGCACGGTCAACGCGAGAATCAATTGCGCTCGAAATATCAACGGCTTATTACGCTTGTTCTGTGTTATTTTTTTGCAGAGTCGTGGCATTTTAGCATGGAGGAAGTAGCGACAGGTATCTATTTACAAAAATTTGTTAATAAATTAAAATACTGATGTAGTATATAAGACGTTTTTATAAGTATTAAATAAATGACTCCTACATACTGTAATTTCAAGCTATTAAAAAAAAGTTCCGCATGGTTCCATTTGAAATTAAAATTTTTTAAGACGCAATAAACATTAGTGATTTCAAAAAATCCAAAAAGCGGTCCCCATATTTCCCCCTTTGTTTAACAGACCCTTTTTTCTAGGTAGTCGTGGCGGCGACCATACTACCATACATACGACATACCCTACCTGTGATGAAAGTACATACAAATTCGGTATTTCTGCTTTGCACGTTTAGCTGAGATGTTATGAATATCTGTTGCATATCGCATATAAATTGGACACAAAACAATGGCAGTCCAGCGGCAAGGAAGCGCAAGAGAAATTAACACAAAGAAAAAATAAAATAGCACAGGACTTTTACAGCGAAATGAGTCTTGTTGTAGACCAACCAAAAGAAGGTGGTTGTAGTAGCAATGATGGTAATACAGCACAGCAGTAATAATACTGGTTCATTTTATAATTATGTTAATCGGCATATTATACGATATATACAGGGTGTTTCAAACCACCCGTGCCACCCAATTCTCTCCGAAAGTTTCGAATCAAAAAAAAAACGTGTTCAATATTTTTTGTAAATTTATCTGACCATACAGAAATTGACGACCCTCCCCACTACTAGTTACTATGGCGCCTAGTTCGAAATCTTTGTCCGTTCTGAGTAACAATGTCAGAACTGTACAAAGATGTATTTTTACACATCTCCCTGTATTTTTGTAACCGTGTAACATATTTCCATGAATAAGGTACTAATGAACACAGAATTCCTCCACCTATCTGTGATGGTAAAAGCGATGGTTCTAGCTTACCAACTTTTGGAGCTATGAGTCGTCAATTTTAGCTTTTGGAAAAAAGTATACATTAATTACGTATTTTTTGGACAAAATAGAAATTAAAGTTAGTTTTTTGTTAAAAAAACAAAATTTCGACTTTGGCGGCTCATAACTAAAAAAGTTGGTAAGCTAGAACCATCGCTTTTAGCATCACAGATAGGTTCATTAGTACCTTATTCATGGAAATAGGTTACACGGTTACAAAAATACAGGGTGATATGTAAAAATCTATCTATCCCGGGTGAAAATATAAAACTGAAAAAGGACTGAAAAGAGTCTGAAAATGAATTTTAGAGGGAATTCTGTCCGAAATAAGACGGAAATTATTATTTACACTGAAAACAGAGTGAAAAATTACTAATTTTTTCAATGTTTAAGAGCAGTCGGAAAACGAACGGAAACTATACTTAGGTAGTGAACAGGAGACGGAACTGAAACTGCATTGAAAATGATAGGTAATTTCGACTGAAGAGTGTGAACGGAAATCAGGCGCAATTTAGACGAAAACGGATGAATGGAGTAACAATTATTAAAAATCTTCCAAAATTTTTCTATGTCCAAGAAATGCCGAGTCCCTTCCTAAGAATATTCCAAATCTAAAAATTATAAAAATTTCCGCCTTGTTTCGGTCTCTCTTCAGCCTTTTTTTGATACTCATGAAGGGTAACTGAATCAATTTTCAGTGTAATTAATAATTTCCGTCTTATTTCGGACAGAATTCCCTCTAAAATTCATTTTCAGACTCTTTTCAGTCCTTTTTCAGTTTTATATTTTCACCCGGGATATGCTGTAGCATTGGGCCTTCGCCTTAAACACTCAGCAAGTAATTACCCCGCTCAGATGCAGTGCTATTATTTTATTGAATCCTATCGATCATATTGTTGATCTATGTGTTGTCCTAAACAAAAAAACTAAATTTCAATCTGTTCTACGATAATATTACTGCCAGGGCCAATAAGATCCTTGGCTTTATAAAGAAAGGGCTAAAAGGCGATGGCCCAATCACGACTTTATTCGCGTTTACGCGCGTCAAAGCGTTCACGCGCTTTGTCGTCGATATTTGATTGAGTGTATTTCAAATCGAGCTATCCCATTCACGGCTTTACGGCGTCAGCGGCATCAAGCGACGCACAGTGGGCTAGATTCTAAAAAAAGTGGACAAAATTCAAAAAAAAAATTGTTTTTAAATGCCCTTTTCTAGGAACTATCTTAAAGAGGAGGATCCCCTTCATGTTTTACCGAAAGATGGGGCGAGTAGCTTTAAAGCCTGCGGCTCCAAGGCATTCCGAAGTTAGGTACTTTCGACATATCTGCATTTGCGTGTCTTCGCCGCGAAAAACAGTTCTTAACTAAATTACCAATAAGTTTCTATTTAAGTCTGTAATATTAATTCCGTTCAATGGAGGGTGATATTGAAGGTATGTATGTAGAATATTTCTATGTGTTTTGCCGTTATTAAATAATAATCCATGCTAATGTAAAAGAACGGTCAAAAACCACGAAAAAAATTTTTTTTTAAAAACTTCATTGACCTTAAACTGTAAAAATAGTTTAACCCCCACTAACCCCCGGGATAGTTTTAAGGTGGTTTCGTAGGAAATACTTCCCGGGTGAAAATATAAAACTGAAAAGAAACTGAAAAATAAATTTTAGGCGGAATTCTGTCCGAAATAAGGCGGAAATTATTATTTACACTGAAAACTGACATCAGGTACCCTTCATGAGTATAAAAAGAAGACTGAAAAGAGGCCGAAACTAGGCGGAAATTTTTATCATTTTTAGATTTGGAATATTCTTATGAGGGACTCGGTATTTCTTGGACTTAGAAAAATTTTGGAATTTTTTTAATAATTGTTACTCAATTCATACAAATGTCTAAATGTTTCTGCGTAAATTCCGCTTGATTTCCATTCACACTCTTCAGTCGAAATTACCTATCCTTTTCAATGCATTTTCAGTTTCGTCTCCTGTTCACTACCTCAGTATAGTTTTCTTTCATTTTCCGACTGCTGTTTAACATTGAAAAAATTAGTAATTTTTCAGTCTGTTTTCAGTCTTATATTTTCACCCGGGTTTATTCAATGAGAATTCGAAAGATTTGGGTGCCAAGACTTGCCAATTCATATTTTATACGATGTTAAAATTGGTGAAAAAGTACTAAAAAAGTACCAAACAAGGCCAATTTTAACTTCAAAATTGCTTATAACTTCAAAAGTAAAAGCCGTAGCATTAAAATTATCTGGACATTATTCATAGGAAATACTTCAAGCTTTCCAATTTTGGAAAAAAAAGTATAGGTTAACTATGTATTTTTTTGGAGAAAAAGGTAGTTGAAGTTGAAATTTTAGTTAAAAAAACCAAAATTTTGACTTTGACAACTCATAACTCTGGAAGTTGGTAAGTTGGAACCGCCAATTTTACAGTTTTAGATAGGTAGGTTGAAAACTGCCAAACTGTCAAACTGTCGAATAATGAAGGTTGAGATTTGAAAGTTTGCATTTTAAATTAATTTCGCAGTGCATACATGAATTTCAATCAAAGCAACATTTTTGAGGTCTTGACGCTACGAATGAACCTTCAACGGGCGTCGACGCGCATGAAGCGCCTGCCGCATATAACGCGCCGTCGGCATTGGGCCTTTGCCTTAAAGAGTTTGGCAATGAATGGGTTACAAAAACACTTTTCTGTTCCCTAGTCTACCCAATCCTGGAATATGTTTGCCCCATCTGGGACCACATATTTAACGTTAATGGCAGCAGGATTGAATATTTAATTTTTAAGATATAAAATTTAAAACAAAAAACTCCTTAATAATGACAATATAATTTAAGTTAGCCTTGTTTGGCTTGACAAACTAAATAAATAATAAATTGTCATCGATTTCTAAGTAATAAATACAAAATTAATTGGCTTATAATTTATTGCAAAGTAAGATGAAAAAGAGATACATATGTATAAATTGGGGTTAGCTTAAACTTACATTGAGAGTAAAATCTTACTTACTAAATCAAAAATTAAGACGTTGCTGCATAGTCGTAATAAATGAATATTTCTCTTGTAAACGACATTTGTAATGCCATTTTCAGTTATTGTAGTAGTCAGAACTAATGGGCCACTAAATCTTTTTAACTCTTGGCATCTTTTCAAAGTATTTTATCTTTTAGCTCCACTTTTGAATTATATCGGCAGTTTTGTTTATTAGCTACTGCAAGAACTGAATGCACAACAGGGAGTCTGAGTAATAAATTGTAATAGTTAGTGATTTAGCAAAGCATAACACATTGGTATATTTTAAGGCCAGACAAATTGCTGGCCCTTCTCTGAGTTTTTTTTAGAGAAGAGGTTTTAAAATATTTTCTAATGTTAAATGATACCAGTATTGATCTTAAAGGAACTGTGGATTACTGGTATCGGGTTTGTATTACTTTATAAATTCTGAAAATATTGTAACCTTAGTATTATTTTTTTTTTGTAACAATAGAGATTGATTAATCTCATTTCAGTGTGCTTTAGCAGTTTAGCTAGGTCATACAAATCTTTAGAAGTTAATATGTCACACGTATATCAAACTTAATTAACATATCTGGGGTCGCTTACTTATCGTTTTTCACCCCAAATGTATTATTTTCATTATTTTTTATAATAAAAATACTTCAAGATAAATGTTTTATTAATAATAAGTACTTACTGTATATATCGCCCGAATTCAATAACGCTCATAACAATAGCTTTCATTCTCATCACATTACGCAGGAATAGTTGTCGTTTAAATTTGGCCTCTTGCTGGACCAGTTTTTCTTCTTTCGGTAGCAATGTTCTTATCGTTGCTCTAACCGGATTCCAGATGACATACATTTCTATAAGTATCTGCAAAATAATTAAATTAATTAAATAAGTTTACTAAACGTTAAATAATCATACTTGAGGTGAATTTCCTTTCGCTCGTCCACATAAGTTTTTATCTTTGAGCGTGTACCAGTGTTTGATACCATTTCGTATTCGCAGTAATGGTATCGCAACTTTACCTAAAAATTCAACTTTATGATCGCGATCTTCATCATAAACTGTGACTTCTAGTATATTAGTTATGTCCTTAACATTACTGAAAAATAAATGCTATTTTAAATGAATGATTTAAAAAAATATTTATGTAAGAAGTTTTACAATGTAAAAATTTTATTCCAGTTCGGTGTTAACGTTTTATATTCAGTTTGAGTTTGTAGGCGTGCATTTCCTAATTCTAGGACACAAAATGGATCTGATTTACCACCTAAGTCAGCGGCTGCTAATCCAGTAGCACCAAAGACTTTTACGGTTAAATGACCGACATCACGAACATTACTTAATGATTTAAAAAATTTATATCGTTCCTTAGTTACTTCCTTTTCACGAGGATCATCTCGATAGGAAGTAAGATCAGTAATTGTTTCGGATGCTGTTGTCCCGCTGATTGTCAATAGAAGGAAGACTTCGCCGCAAACATCTTCAAATTGTTGCCAGATTCCCTGTGTTGTTTCTCTTGGAAGATTTGACAAATCGATCGTACATTTACCAAATTGGGTGCTCTTGTTCCATAAGCTAACTTCAAGCATTTGATCTTCATCAAATAAATGAAGATCAAATTGCTCCAACCATCTTGTACTCCATGATGTTTTACTTTTATATTTTTCATTTCCTAATCTATAAAAAAAATAATATAATTTTGCATTAATATGAATTTTTGTGTAATATTAAGTTGTCTGTTTACCTAAAACGAATGTGCGGTTCATTTAATTTTGTGCCATCATCATTTGGTGGAAGATTTTTACCTTCGACTAAGACTATTGTTACAACAGAACTCCAAATTTGTGATTTGAGTCTTTTAGAAGCTTCGGCCAGCTTTGGGTTTCGCTGAAAATACTGGAATAAAGTGACGGAATAATAAGAAAATGATTTGGTGCACCTCGATGTGACGTGACACAAACAAAAAAATAAAATTAAAATAAAATTCAATTAAGGATTTGTTTTTTTTGAAGAGAATTTCTACAATCATTTTCTAAGATTAACATCTAGGTTTCTACATACATGTGCCTGTTGTTAGTTTTGGGATTTTCGATTATCGTGTTTTCTCATTATAGGTAGACTTCTGTTTGTGGGGAAAATCAATATTAGCAATTTTTGTTTTGTTTCATTCATGACCAAAAAAATGATTAGGAAAGAACTTCTCTTTGCTTTAGTGTAGAAATAAGATTAAAGAAAAATAATTTTGAAAGGCAAGGAAATATTGTATATTCGTGAATTTTAGTGTAGCTAAAATACAAATATGGCACAAAAAAATGGATGTAGTGAATTGATTTTAAGTTCAATTTTTATTTATTTTGTAGATCTCTTTTTTATAATATCTTCGAAGCGATGGATTTAGTTGGATTTCAAAACAGAAATAGGACCCAGGATATTGAAAAATAGGCAGCTCAATATTTTTGTGTATGTAAGTCTAAAATGCAAGATTAAGCTCTAAGTGATTCAACACTCTATATTGGTCATCAATAGGAAACTTCCGATATTCTTCGTACAAATGATTTTCGGAAGTAGTATGAACACTTAAATAGTACAATATATCTTAATATTGACGTTATTAATTATTTTTTATATCTATTATCATTTTTAGATGATTTAAGTGTTAACAAAAACAATCAGAAACCTCGTCAATCATTAGGCAAAAAATCTTTTTAAAAAGAGAAAGGTTCAAGTCATCCTCTGCAATTGAATGGTCATGCTACAAATCTTGGGGATGGGAATCTTGACGATTTGGAATATGTGATAATTCAATCTGAAATTCTAAATTATATTCTTATGTATGGTCCTGTAAGGGTTAACCAAAACGAATCGCGCGTTTGAACGAAAGGAGAGCTTGAAGAAATGTATGACGAAATAAAAGTAGTTATACACATTAAACTGGGTAGAATACGATGGATCGGACACATGGTACAGACCTCGCAAGAAAGAATATTTAGGTGGCCCGTATTTTTAATATACATAAGTGGATAGATGACGTTCTAGAAGATATACGAAAACTTCTTGTAACAAACTGAAGAGAACGATCAAGCGACGGCTGAAAGAAGAGTCTTCAAGAGGTCAGAGTCCTACAAGCACAGTAATGCCATTTAAGTAGAAGAATCAAAGGTATTCGGTGAATCGTGAATGCTATGACCCGAGATAGAGGGATTAGCTGTTGGATTTAGACTGCTTATTGATTTTAGGTGCGTTGAATTCAACGCAATCGTTACAGCCTCAATGAGGAATGAGTTCGTTGTCACTTTTGATTGAATAGAACATGGAGAATATACAAGGAGACAAAACTCTAATGGGGAAAATGACAGGAAATGGATGGGTAGAAGAAACTAAACTTCTAGTTCATTTTTGGCCACAGATGTCACCTTTGTCCGATGTACCCCACATGAATTTGATAAAAATTCATTGGAAACATCAAAAATTGATTAATTACGAATAATCGCATTGATATAAAATCGAATTTAGAAGCTGGTAAACAGCTGTAAGCTGCTAAACGTAAAATATATTAGTAATAAACGAACTTTACCATGAACCGGATAAATACAATCGGCCATGTTTTTTGGGGTACATTTGACTGCAGCGCCACCAATAATCAAACGAAAATTGACAACACGGAGTTTTGTCTCCTTGTATAGCCTCCATGGAATAGAACATGGGTTAACAATCAGGAAGACAGACCTGCAAGACTTGCATTATTGAAGGGAAAGCAAGTTGAGTTATTAATTGGTTGTATCCAAACAACGACATTACAAGTTTTGTGAGACGCGTGTGAAAGGATTTCTCTTCTCTATAGTATAGTATAGTTATAGTAATAGTTGAATAGTTGAATTTCATCCTAAAATCAAACTTCTTTTGAAAATTTAGAGACTAATACCCGTATTCTAAAAGCAGTCACAAGTCACAACGAAATCACAAGTGTGTGGGGAGTCTTAACTTGAGGCAACTTGGTATTCTAATTTTGCAGTGACAACTTGTTGTCTTGAGAGTGATAACGGTTACAATGGCTATCAAAATTGTAACTGCATAAATAGCAAGCCACAAGAGTATAAAGGGCAAGTGTCTAGCATATTTTAGATAATTTCTCACAGACTCGACACACAGCCAGCTTTGATGTGAGGAACTCGGACGTTCAGATACACTCGGCCTTATAGACGGAGAGCCAGCACCAAAAAAACTGTTTGAATTTACTAAGCCTAGTTTTTTTATAGGTGATTACCATGGTTGTGTAGGCAAACATACTGCGGTCAGTCAGGCGAAACTGAGAACATGTGGCTTCGGTGAGCTTCAAAGATGTGTGGAGATAATAAAATTAATTTACTAAGGCTGAAAATTGTTATACAACTTGTATATTGTATATAAATAAAAGTTGTGATGGTCAGTCAGCTGAATATGGGGACGGAGCTGGTCAGTCGGTTTTTTTTTGGCGCTGGCTCTTGGACTATTACTGCATCAATATTTTCTGGCGTGACGTTGTCGTCCAGACTTTGCTTTATACATAGTGAAAAAATATTAATTTCCTTGCCTACCATTCACTGAATCATCAAGAAACACCACTAACAAACACGAGAAGTGTACCTATATGTATTTTTTTGAATGATAAAAAACGAAAGGGAGTATTAATTCTCCTTGTTGGGGGTCTCGGGTCATCGGGGGTTCGAAGGCAATGAAAAGAGGAAAAAACACTACCAGCTGAGCTCGTTCAAGCAGTCTAGTCTACAAATCAGAGGTATAGGGTTTGTAGAAGAATAGACCAAGTAATGGAAGCGATACTTTTAGGTCGATACCTCTTTTGAAAATTCTTCTTTCAAAATATTTTTCATAAGTTGTCAAAAAAAGTTTTTGTGCGATATTCGTATCCTTAATTTAACGAATCGATGAGTGTGGTGGGAAATTTATAGTTGAACTATCTAAATGTTTTTATTTTATGCATAAAAATGTAAAATTTAAAATAGGAGAATTTATCTTGATTTATGTGCCATCTAAGATGGGTTTTAATATTCTATTTGAAAAAGCATGCTTGTGCTATCTACTTTATTTAAAGAGTGCTCAAGTTATAGTTGTATTTAACATGCTACATTTTTGTGGTAAGTGTGGAAGAATCTTGAGTGAAATATTTTTTTTTCCATTCATAATAAAAATCATATACAAAATTATTTTCTTAATAATATAATTTCTTGGTAGAAGAATGTGGTTTTAATGCAATATTGGAAAAATCAAAATAAGAAAGCACCAAAAAACGGATTAACTTTTTTAAAAGGCATTTTTTGATATATTTGGATCCCAAAAGCCCGTTTTCTAGTAACTATTGAGAAGCAATGGAATAAAAAAAACAGAGAGCCTATGACGCCTTCGTTACACCCGTAGACAGAATTTTAATGTAGATATCTCATCCTACATTATTAATAGCAAAGGTATGCCTAATGCCTATGCCCTTTGGAATACATAATTCGAATAATTTTACTTTTTCTAATATAATAAGAAAAATTAAATAATTTAAAATTGGTTCAGGGATGAGGATAGAAATTTTTATTATGTCCGTTCCCTTTTGGGTTATAAATATAATATAAATTTTTGTTCAAATAAAAATTTCAAGTGAAAAGAAATTTTTGGTTGATTATAGTCAACTAATCGTAATTCGGGTCGACATCAGCGCAAAAATATCAAACAATGCTCAAGGAAAGGTAATCTCAATTAGTATTTACGGCAAAAGGTCACAAAGGACAAAAAGGACTAATTGCAGATGGAAGGAAAATTATTGACAATTTCACAACCTCTTAGTGCTGAAGGACAATTATAATTCAACTTTTTTTCAAGTAAGTTGCTATTTTCGTTGAAAGAAATAAAAATGTAATAATTTAGAGTAGTTGAGAATTTTGTGATAAGAGCACAAGTGGCGCAGTTATGCATAGTAGGGAAAGCACTAAGAAATTTATTCTGAGATGATTTCTTTTATAAGTTGAAGCACATATACATTAAAAATCTTGTAATTGAGAATAAGTTTTCGCTGTACTATTCATTCGCTATAAGATTATCCAGCAGCTGTGAACGATCAGATTAGAGTAAAAACTTGAAGTCTGATTTATTCAATGAATGCTAAACGCTGACAAGTAGGTCGAGAGCATGTATTTAGCGGTACTTTGGCACATACAGCTTGTATTAGAACACTAATGGCAATTGACTGAGTCATAAAGATAACAGAAATTAAGAACTTGGTCATTTTGGCTTGTTGGCACAACGTAAGTACCCAGGTGCCAATTCCAACTCGGATTACTATCTTTTTGATATGGTGGTCAAAATGTGCATAAGACCGCAGTCGAGTGTCATGTCCGCGAATCAGAAACAAATTAACACAACTACCCTTCGCAAGAAAGTGGTCAGAAACCCTCTTCTACATTAAAGGAGTAGTGGGGGCGAGGTTCTGGCGTCGAAAATAGTTGGACACGTCTTAAAAGTACTGCCATTAGTAAGGTAAAACCATAAAAGAAGACGCCGAGCTTTCCATTCCCTCTGGTTGCTTGAGTGAAAAAGCTGCGCTTTCAAACAACCAGAGCGAATGGGTCACTCGGGCGTCTTCTTTTATGGTTTTTACTCTACCGCTGGTTCTATGTTAGACAGAAGTTGAAGACGTCGGATGACTGTTTCGATGATGAATGCAACTTGGCTATTGAATGTTAGAATTGTGTGTTCCGAGCAATGCATCATAGAACGTGGGCACGTGTAGCGAAATACAATGAGCTCAGAAGAAAAGAAAAAGAAACTCACAGATTAAGAAAGAATCTTAGGAGAAGAATCTCGTATGTTAACTAGAACAATACAGAGAGAGCAACGATCGCTGGGAGCTGGTCAATTACGGAGGGGGTGCACTACAACAAAAGAGGTATCCTGCTCGCTGTTCCCAAAACAGGAGATATTACTGTGTGCAGTATTTATAAATTGGTACAATGTTGTTGAGTACCGAGTTTAAGATATTCATCGTTATTGTACGCTTCGCTCCAAGAAAATCTACAACTGATTAGATATCCACGTTAAGGTAGATCGTGGCAAAATATCCAGAGCTTCCAAACTCAAATCAACATCTCTTAATAGGCTTCAAAGTCACTTATTATAGTAGGTATATTCAAAAAACTAAAAAAGAACCTACTACTCAAAAAAGAACGTACAAAGTCATGAGTGAATTCAGTTTAAATAATAAACAAGATTATGACGATATTATGTAGGTTAACTTTGACCAAGATGGCACGCCAAGTAAAAATGTCCGAAACACTGTGCAGACCAACCAACATTTATAATGAACTTGGAGTAGGAGATGGTCTCGGCTACCATTCCTTGTGTCTGGCCTTGGAGAAAATGTTCCCATGTTCGTGTGTGGCAACAAGAGGCGCAGTCCTCCACAAAGCCACCCAAATACTCTACTGGAAAATGACAACAGTGGTTCCACAATCGAGGTGGCGACGTTTGTGGCTACGATAGAAACGGCTGGAACATTCCTTTGTCTTCTAAATAAATAGAAGAAACTATTATTTGGCTAAGTACCATATTTCACGAAGATTTATTTTGTAGAATGTTTGTATATTCATTTTTCGTTCAAACAAAACAGAATCATACAAGCATGAAATTTAATATATTAAAAATAAAACAACATAAGGTATGAAATCAATACACACGTCGCACCGCACGGAATGCTTAGATCAATTGAGAAAAACAATTTCCCTTTCCATTGTTCAACACTAAAAGATGAAAAGGTAACAGCGGCTACTACCAGTGGGCTTCAATATACTTAAACATTCTCCCAGCATAGTTCAACTTTAGTTCTACAAAGTACAGCGCTTCGCACATACCAAAAAAAATATTTATGAAAAACTTCCATATTTTATTTTCAAAGTTCAAGAAACGTACAACTTGACTACATAAGAAGAATTTCATACTAAAGAACACGAGTGAGGTACACAAGAAATTACGTAGAAGTCAGGTGTCAGTAGATTTATTGATACGAAATTTCTATGCAAATTTTAAAGAAAAGTCCTTGGAAGGCAGACACATTTGATCTTAAATGTGTCTCAAGGACTTTCATGTTAGACTGGATAAAAGGTGGGGATTTCACTTATTGATATATATGCACTGCACATATATGTTTTAGTCGGGGTTTTTTTCGCATATGAGCCAGCAGTTGGTGTTATCCCGAGTAAAAATAATTATATAGAAAGATATATAATTGGATATATTTATATATAAATTAATTATATATAATTATATATGAAATTTGGCCCGATATAATTATATAGAAATATATATTTTTATATATAATAAGGAAAATCATATACAATTGTATAGAATTGTATATATGCAATTATATCTTTTATTTCGCCGATTTTCTCAGACATGGAATGTTCTATATGCTTTTTATCGTGGTAGGGCCAGTTATTTTTAAGAGCGTGATCCTGGCTAAACTCTAAAACAGATATAATGAGATATTTTTGACAGCATACCTAAACTTTTTTCTACGCCTCTGTTAGAATACAGGCATTCTGATATTACTTTTAGTTACGGAATTAGCAGCATTCCACAACCTGTGTGGAATATTCATTCCATCACTTGTTATGGAATGACTACTAGTGGCGACATCTGTTTCTCGTAATCCAAGAATATGATTTATTAATTAAAGAAAAAAAAGATTTATTAATTAAAGAAAAAAGGATTGTTTCAATAAATAAACAATCAATGATGTTCTGCTAGAATATTTTGGCTTTAAATAAGCTATTCAATTATTAAATTGCAGAAAATAATAGCATTTTTTTTATTAAATTTTGCGGCGGCCATCTATTAATAAATTATTAAATTACAAAATTGTTAACTCCCTACTAATATGTTATTTAGTGTTGCTGTGCCTTATACATTATATTTTTGACAGTAGCTTTACATTAGGTATGTTTTTATTTACAAAATATTAATAAAAACTAATTAGAGGCGTAGAAAAAGTATAGTTTGAACGCGTTTTGAATGGCATATTCCGCACTCGTGGACCACTTGTGCGGAATATGCATCATTCCAAACTTGTTACAGAATATACTATTTTCCCATCATTTTTCAGCCACACGCCTTTTTCTTGAGGTCTTTCTCCACTCTTGATTGAGCTTTCGGAGTGCGACTGGAGAATGTGCATTTTAGTATGTGATTTTCCCGAAAATCTCCATCTACCAATTGATAATATTTATTTCATCAAAATTATTGTAAGGCATTATATATTATTTTATATCGCTATATATGATCAGATATAATTGCACAAATTCATTTATAGACTTTATATACAGTTTTATATAATGATATAGAGTTATATATCATCCCATGTTGAACTGTAAATGATACAATATATAATTCTATATTATTATATACAATTATATAAAATCGTCTAAAACTGTTGAAATATTTTATATAAGATTTTATATAATTTGATATAAATATATATTTTTCTATATAATTATTTTTACTCGGGATCGCACAATAAAAATCTCTTTGTGCAAAAATATTGAATTCCAAGAAATATTGTTTTTGCTAGAAAATAGGATTGAGCTTACAATGAGCTGAGGTTTTTTAGGAGCAGATTGTTTTGGGGATTGAGATGATATAAGAGCAACTCGAAGTATCATCAATCTCCTCATCAATACCCAATGGCCATAGAAGAGAAAATACTACCTACTTTAAAATTTCCATTGACATGAATTTGGAATGTTGTTCGTTTCAAAAATTGACTTAATAATTGTATTGGTGCAACTTTTTTTAGACAACTTAATCGGCGGGTTCCACAATTCGATTTTTGTGAAATCGATACTCGAAATCGAAATTAGGTGTTCCACATTTTGATTAATTCCATGTTATGTGAAATAGAAATTCCAACTCGAATATTATAATTTATTTAGTATAATAGAATACGTAGAAAAACTAAAATTTTTAAATAGTGCCACTTTAATGTTCCATCTATTTTCTAAGAGGAATTTAAATAATATTAAAATAAAGTATACATAACACTATTTAAATTTTTATTAAATATATAGTTTTCAATATAGTATGACTTTTATGAAATATGTTTTAAGTATGAAAGTTTAAACATTAAAAATAAAATGAAGATAATCCTGGAATATCCTGGAATTGTACATGATAACAAGAACAAATGTTGTAAAGAAAACAACAAGAACAATCACAAAGCAAAATAAAATCTGGCATAAAATTAAACTTAGTTGTAACATTTCAAGCGAAATAAGCTCTACATTCTATTCTCCATAGTCCAATTGATCGAGGCAATCCTTGTCTTATATTACGTTAAAATATGCAAATCATTCACGAGCCCAAAATTATCTTTTTTTCTGATATATTTAATACATACACACAAACAAAAAAATAACTAGAAATAAAGGGAGGAAAAATTAATTTAAATTTCCTAAAAATCCTTTTGTTACAGCGCATACAATACACACACCAATATCTCCCTCACAGCCAGAACAAAAATGTAAATGTTTGAAAAAGTAAAAATAAAGCGCGTAACGAGCATTCTTTGAATTTGAATAAGAATTTTCCCTTAATTTCCCTTTATTGCCCTCTTTGGTTGCCCTTAAATTAACCCAATAACTTTTCTCCTGACTTTTGGTCCTTGTTGCCCACAAGAAAATTTTCTTCAATTTCTATTCTCGTAAATTTCGTTGAAACAAGTTATCAGACTTTGTCCAAGGGCCCCCAAGGACCTTGTATTATTTCGACCCTAATTAGGCAACCGTTAAGCCACCTAAGTTATTTGATGAAGATGAATTTTTGATGAAAGACGCCTGAAATATGCCATCCAAGTTGTTTGGTTTTGTGCCTACAGAATATTTTGGGATTGCTGCCGTGGTAAATCTATAGTGAGATAACGATATTTAAATGAAGCTTAAACTTTTCATGTAAACCAAATTTTCATAACTTTAGCGAAAACATCAGGTGAGTTTAATGTTGTGAATTGATTTCTCTCTGTTGATGACTGCCTGTGTAAAGACATAATAATCTTAACCTGCGAGGATTTATTTAAACAGAAACTCTTAAGTGTAACTTTTGCTTGT
This sequence comes from Thereva nobilitata, assembly GCA_963855945.1. Lineage (NCBI taxonomy): Eukaryota > Metazoa > Arthropoda > Insecta > Diptera > Therevidae > Thereva > Thereva nobilitata. The sequence continues at coordinate 23,601,183 of OY979694.1, forward strand.
TAACAACAGGCGTTTACTGTCGATTACATGGCTACAATAAAGGAGAATGGTCTTGTTAATGTTCAATGGGGTCTCGACTTTTTGACCAATCAGAAATTTCTCTCTGAACTTGGAATGATGGGAGGAGAATAAATATAAAATTGGCGAATAAAATCCCCAAAAACGCGGAGGATGAGAATTAATTAAAATTTAGAAAATGGATATTAGATCAAGTATAAAACTTAGTTGAAGAGAGATTATTCTAATTATACTTTATATAACATGATAAAATACATATAACAAAGAACATAAACATAAAATACATATAAATGAGGAAGAACAACTTAAGAAGTCGTTATAACCTCCTTGCTGGCGAGATAACATAGCTACCAAAACTTTTATTATTAGCTTATGTAAAGTCTCAGGAATCAAATAAAACTTGGGAAAACTCTTGCTTATCCTTATTTTTCCATTTTTAACAGAAAACGACATGCCCAAACATTGGCGCAACAACTACAAAAAGATTAGGGGGGGGGGTCCAACATAAACTTTGAATACGCACGGAGTAGTCCAAACGAAGCACGGTACTTTCACACTTTTTTTGACTAAAGGGAGCAAAATTGGAATTTTAAGAAATTATATAGGACGAAGAAAACGGACAATTATTTTGGTGACCATAAAGGGTGCCATCAGCTTACTCAATAGACCGGTTCTCGCTCGATTGGAAAAGTCAAGCAGCAATTGGACATGGTTAGTACTCAGTTGGGGAACCGCTTGGTAAAACGACACTCACGTGTAGAATGGTCGATTACGAATACATCCATATCTTTATCAGAGGCGTATGCATACCTCTATAGCATTTTTAAATTTTCTGCCTGTAGCGGGAGCGAGCGTACCCGTGTGGCAGGCGCATTTGCTCGATATACGTGCTAGTCGCGGGTGCGTACATGCTTTTGAAAAAATTAACCAACTAAATTATTTTTACTCGGGTGCATTTAAACATACTACAGATTGTGGGTAAAGGTAATGCTTGACTCTCGGTTAAAGGTATTTCTCGATCATGTTTACGGCTCTTAGTGGTTTTTAGACTTTCTTGTTTTTGGTAGAAAGTTCAGAGTAGTCGGCGTCTTAGAGTTCAAAAAATTTTGATTTTATGTTGGGTCTACCTAAGGCTAATGTCACATGGAGGGGGAAATTGTATCCTTTGAGAAATCCCAAGCATTGTGAAGCTTGTTTTGCAATTTGGAATTATGACTACTCCAACGCAGATCTTGTACAATTAATTTTTTTAATTTCCGATGAATTCCAGTTTTAAATAATCGGGATGATCTATTTTCCACAGATTTTCTTTGCTTTCAATGCACGAAATTAATTTTTCCCGTCATTTTTTAGTATAACCTTACAGACGCACGCCTTTTGTTTAACTGAAAAATTCAGACTCATCTGACATGGCGCGATAAGGAAACATGTAGGTAATAGAGCGAATTTTTATTCCAGTTCTGAAAAATTCAGACTACATTTTCAGACTGAGTAGTCTGAATTTTTTCACACCGTTTGGAATTTCTGATTCATGTGACATGGCACAATTCATTTCTATGCATTTTTAGACACTCTGAAAAATTCAGAGTCTGAATTCAGACTCATGTGACATTAGCCTAATATATGTAGGAGGGATCCGGGCCCCGATATATGAATGGGGTCCGAACCCCCTGGACTCTCCCGTTGTTGCGCGCCTGTGTCCAAAGATGTCGTTGTCTAGTATGGACGAACATCTTCATAATGACTGACGTCGCTGACAAAATTGTAGGTTTAGTTTGTACGTCCGAAAAATAAACGTCTACGAGAGCTAATACCGTTATTTTATGGTTGCCTTGATTCTTTTGGACTTATCATTGCCCTAAAGCCTAAACTCTTTCAAATCCAAAGCGACTGGTAGCGATAATATTTCGAATAGGTTTCTAAAAAACTTACTTCTTATTCTAACGCACATAATCAACTCTTGCCTTACGGTATAAAATTTTCCAAGTTTTGGATGCTTGGCTTAATTACATCTATACCCAAGCGCTCTTTCCCTCCTAACATCTATGATTTCTATTATTATTTCTATTATGCAGGCCTACTCTGAACTCCGCTGGAATTGATTCCGCTGGAATTTTCTTACATTGGTAGCATACGATTGTATGAAAATTTCAGCGGAATCGATTTCAGCAGAGTTGAAAATAGGCCTGATAATATTCCTAGCAAAGTTGAATATGTACAATTCAAATTCTTGTGTATTGCAGGCGACATAAATATTAAATGTATGACAATCACACTTCTATAACCATCATAGCTTGCGTTCTTTAAAGTCTCGACTGATATTCACAACTTTTTGAGAAGTATGATGTGTGTTGTTAAATACTACTCGACTTTTCAAAAGCTTTGGCTATCGTCAATCACAATCTTACTGAGTTTGTATGCAGAGTTTACGCTGAGTTTACTCAGATTAAGCGCCAATGGAAACGCGGCTTGAATAAAATTTCGTTAAATCCAAGTAAACTCAATGAAGCCAGTCCGATTAAAGGCCCAACTATAATGCACGTAAGAAACACACGTCAGCCGACGTGCGTAAATATCAAACTTTCGTCAAACGTATAATGGTTTGTGTATACGGAAAGTTTCCACAAGTTTAAAATTATTAAAATGCATAAATATTATTCATTAACTATTAAAACTTGGCTATTAATCTTTGCATATTAAAAATAATCATGTTTATTTTCAATTATAATAAATTTCTCATCAAAATCACTCCCATAAATTTGAAGCACAACATTTTCCATGCTCTTTCTTGTTTAAAATCCACAAAACAACAACAAAAAAATCAGTTGTCATCAATTTAACTACAAATTCTCACAAAACGTTGAGCGCGATTCTTTTCGCATTTTTACGTTTAACGAAACTTAACGAAACAAAATATGACCGACGTACGTCCAATATGGCCGAACCCATTAATTTTCACGAGAGCGCCCAGATGACGTGCGTTCCTTGCGTGCATTATAGTTGGGCCTTAAGCTGGGTTTTGCATATGTGTGTGTTTCAGTATCGTTTACTGCACATATACCAACGGCGACGCAATGTGGAATTAAGTATCTGTCACTTTAACCCAGAACCGTCATGTACTGTGTTTCCATGCAGAGTTTATCCTGAGTTTACTCAGATTAACCGCCCATGGAAACGGGTATTGAGTAAAGTGTCGTTAAATCCAAGTAAACTCAACGAAGCCAGTCCGATTGGGTGGTGCTATACGGAGACTCGAGAAGTCGGCCGAAACCAGATTTGAGTCTCGTTATTTAATGCTACACGAGGCTGCCTTCGGCTTGGAATAATTCTTTATCCTACATGAAAGCTTTGATTGTGTGTGTTTACCGTGGTCATTGTTTACATCTGAGAAGGGAGAAGAGAAAGAAATGTGCGTATGAGTTAGTTTTCACCCCGAAAATTTTTGGGTGAAAATTTTTCGTTAAAGTGCGTCCTTCTTTCTCTCCTCTCCTTCGTTTCTTTCCTATAAAACCGGGTTTTTCGTACGTCTTGAGTCTCCGTGTATCACCCCACATTAAGCCGGGTTTTGTATATGTGTGTGTTTCAGTATCCTTTACTGCACATATACCAACGGCGACGCAATGTAAAATTAATTATCTGTCACTTTAATCCAGAACCGTCATGACAAGTGTTTCTATTTGCTGAGGCTGGTAACTGAAATTCCCAAGAACAGAGACGAGATCCTCGGCCAAGGATGGTTAGGTTAGGTTAGATATGGCTGAGCTGCTGGTGTACAGCTCAAACACTTAAGCCAAAGGAGTAGGCCCATTGTGATGTCATAGTGATCCCACTTTAAACCTGATGTTAAAGTGTCGTTTCTTCGCTAAACCATTTCGAGGAAGTAATAATCTCCTGAGTTGCGGGATCCGAATCTTCGAGATTTCCGCAAGCGTGCTTAGAAAGGGTTCACCAAATGTGGTTAGTCTCTCTGTTTAGGGCTGGGCAGTGACAGAGGAGATGTACTACACTTTCCTCCTCGTCAGGGTTTTTACAGCTTCTGCAAAAATCGTAGGTGTCAAGACCTAAGCGTGTCGCACGCGTCCCTATCAGACAGTGTCCGGTCAGCCACTCCCACTATAGCTGGGAGGTCTTGTCTCCCGAGGCTCATTAGTGAAGTGGTCCGCCTGAGATCATAAGAGGGCCACGTTAATTTGGCCAAGGTGCATTTATTAAGATCCCTCCAATGCTTCTTTGGTTGTTGCATTGTGTGCTGTTTGCATCGGAGTTTAAAAGTGGCCCAGGGCATACCAACCCTTTCCTTTCCAGGAAGGAGAGTGGCGGTCGTGCCTTTCCTAGCCAGTTCGTCAGCTTCATAATTTCCCTCTATGTTTCTGTGACCAGGCACCCATACAAGGAGGGTCATGAACTGCTGAGCCATCTCGTTAAGAGATCTGCGACATAGTTCTAGAGCTGTTTGGGCAAGAGCGCAGGGCTTTCAGAGCCGCCTGACTATCTGAGAAGAGGTAGATAGTCATGTATGGCTAGAACCTCCGCTTGGTATACACTGCAATGATCGGGTAGTCGGAAGGAGACTTCAACCCCAATCTCTGGGGAAAAGACTCCTCCTCCCACTCGACCCTCGAGCTTAAAGCCACCAGTAAAGAAGTTTATGGCCAAGGATGACATGGAGGAGAAAAATTGAATTAGAGCTAAAACAAATCCACAAAAAGTATAGTGTGAAATGAAAGCGCTAGTCCAAACCGGAAGACGTGCTATCTTGAGACCTTATGATCCCGGGAGAAGTTAGGTTGATCATAATCATTTGATGAATCTGTGAATTCCTTTTCAACCGCAACATTTCATCAAAATTTATTGTAACCAAGACTGTAGAAATAAATATCACAAAGCATTTATCAGTGAAGAGTGTATCAAATAAATGATAAGACATAAATAAAGGAACCCAAAATCTAATCTGATAAGGTCAATGTTGGCACAAAAGCAACATTATTTTTCTTTCATTCCAAAATTGAATTAATGGTCCTAGAGGAAAGATTTCCTAATTTTCTTTTAAAAGTTTCATTATAGCTTAAGGGTTGCAGATAAAAGTTTTATTTTTCCTTCGTCCATTTCCTACAACGAAATATCTTCTCCACAAAAAGAAGCCTCAAGAAAAAAGGATCAGAAGAAAAAGGGTTAGTATAAAAATCGCGGATGCATAAAAATGGGATAAAGTAGACATCAGATACCCAATTGATTCGCAGAAGGAAGTTTTCGTTTCCACATGAGTTCTGCCAGGATGTATATATATCCTTTTAGTTGTGTCACTAAGAAAATGTGGTAGCTGAAATTTGAAAGGACACTCGAATACAAATGGTTTTGAATTTTTTTAACAAAAAGAAAATAGACAGAGTCAATGGAGCTGACCCGAAGGGTGAATAATGTCAAGAGTATAAACATCACATTATCAATGGAAATACTGAACTAAGATGATTTTTGAGCAGAAACACATCAATTTTGTGAACAGAATGACATTTAAAGAATTTAACGAAACGAAAGACTGAATCTTTTCCAAATAATATCACGTCGCGTGGTAAGTGGTGTATTAAATAAAACCTTCTGGATTATGTATAAAGTGTATAAAGTTTTCTTGGAATATCTCTACGACTCAAAGTTTTTATCCTTTCTCTCTAAGGGATTTTTCGTCAACACCCACCCGATAAGGGTTGGAGCAAATTTCTTTAAAAGAAACTCTGATATAAAACAACATGTCCTACCATAACTGGAAGTAGTAGTTCGAGATATGTGTAATAAAGTTTGGTACTTTATGACACTTGGATTACCTTGGTCATGGCCCTTGGAGCAGTATTTTATGTTCTGTGTTGCATTATTCAACTGCCATTAAAAACATAATCAAACGTGCAAATGCCTAAGAGGAAGATTTTTTTTATTTGACATAATTTGTGTAAGACAAGAATATGAATGTGTGTTGTTGGAATCAATTAATTTAATTAGGGACTAGAATTTATGTGTACTTATAAGAAATTCGAGAAATAGTCATGATTCTTTAATGAAGTCTCTTTATTACCCTTAAATGGCCCTGGAGAGGATGTGAATAATAATTTCAACAAAATAAGTACACTTGGTACACTAAAATGTTTATAGTTTGAACCTTAATAGTTCTAGTGATTTAAGCCTTTTTGTAGAAATTAAGATACCAAAGTAAAGGTCTTATAAATCACCAGCATACTTTGAGTTGTACTTATTGTACTATACTATACTGAGCATGTCCATGGTATATATAGTTCGTTCAAGGGATGCCGAATCAGACCATTTTTTGCGAGCCAGTTTTTGTCCCTCTCGATTGCCCCACTGCTCCATTACAACTCCCTTAGATGTTGCAAAGCATTGGTTGAAGGTAATTCGCCTTATATCCTCCAATCAACCAGCGCTGAACAGAAACACACCATGTTCAGCCTCGGATTCCCCAAGTCGATTGGTGTTATCTTTAAGAATTTCTTTTCTTTTCAATTATTACCTGAAACTTCACAACAAATCTGACAGACAATGGTCAGGATCTATCTTCTCGCTTGAGCACCACGTTGGTCATCCCATCCCAGCATTTCTGTTGTTTTTCGACGACCCATTTCTCTATGCGTTCCCTACATAAAATCGTCCACTTAACCTTTTAGGTAGCCAAAGGTTAAGCCGTTCGTCTATCAACCCATAGCTTGCGGTTCGATTTCTTGCAATGGCATGGTACACCGTCTTTACACTTCTCTCAACCACTTCTAGGCCTTAGGGTGCACAGAATGGACAGTGCCGCGGCCAGACAATTGGGGGCCCTGTGCAAAAATTCAGCGAGAGCCCCCAGAGACCAAAAAAAAATTTCCCTCGCTTCGCTCGCCCATTTTTCCTCATAAAGACCGCCCGTGACAGAATTTTGGTCCATATGCTGATTTGTGTGGCCCATACTCATTTTTGTGGCCCATTCAATGAAGTAAAAATGCAAATAATGAATTCAAATGATTTTTATTGCGAAATTTTTTTTCTCTCGCTTCGTTCCCGGTGCCCCAAGCATGCGGGGCCCTGTGCAATTGCACACTTTGCACATATGTCAGCCGCGGCACTGAGAATGGAGGTCTACAGGCTACGGAAGAAGCAGTGTTGCCAAAAAATTAATCCGATTAGTGATTAAAAATTAACGATTAAAAAGTTAATCGCGATTAACGATTAAAGATTAATATTGACGATTAATTTAATCTAATGGTCAATCGCTAATCAAGATTACGATTAATTGTTTCTCATCTGTATCAAAAAAACTACAAAAATTCGTAATTTTTATCTTGTTAAAGGGAAGTGTACTGTAATACTTCGATTTCTGTTTGTTTATCCTAAAAATGAAGTATGAAGAAAACACGCACAATGTTTTTACAAATCATTTACTGAATTTTTTCATGTAATTAAAATTAGTTTTCAAGATCACGTTTTCCTCAAACAAATCATCTGCAAGTGCGGGTAGCGGTGTGGAAGACTTAATTCTCGACTTGTTTCTCTGAAAAAGCCTTGAAACAATCAAATCATACCTCTTTCGTGAACTAACAGTTTCAGCTTCACTGCCGGAATCTGAGTTAAAGTCAAAAAATACGCCTTCTTTCGGTTTATTTTTTTCTCTATTACTTTGATTGTCGGTTTCATGATTTTGTTCAGATAAACCTGGACGTAACGTTGTTTTCAGACATTTTAAATATTTCTTTTGGATGTTAGGATCAACATGTCAACCATCGATTCTCGAATTTTGGGTAAACTAAAGCTGCAATAGTAGCATTTTTTGCGGCTTCTTTAGAGAAAGTGAGAAATTCTTGATATCGCTTCTCCACCTTTTCTAGATTTAATGGATTCACACTAATCAAAACTAACATGGGTTGACTTAGTCATATATCAATCAAATTAACGATTCACGATTAACGATTAATTAAATTAATGGCGATTAGAATTAATATTTTAATCTCGATTAATTTTGTTGCGATTAACTTAATCGATTAAATTTTCAATCGATTAATTAATTGATTGATGAAATTAATCGATTGATGCCAACACTGGGTAGAAGGCCGAGCCGGTAATCTTATGTTGCGGAAATAACATTAATGATCATGTAGGAGGGCTTAAATTTCGAATAGCACTAAAATATTATCAGGGCTGCAACATTCGTACCGTGGTAGAGAAGCCCAATCACCTTGTCTAGTCGCGCTGACACGGTTTTCTACGAGTATCGAGCCCAGATAGGTGGGTCATAAGTAGTAGAGCTTTGAGGTTCCAGCACCAAAGCTTGGAGGTATGCAATGGGGTTTTTGTCTGCGATATGATGAGCTTATGGTGGCTGGAGGTACATATGCAGTGGGGTTTATGTCCGTGGTATGATAAAACCTTTTGGTATGCAATGGGTGGTGCCTAGAGGTATGCGAAATAGGATTTTGGGTGCGTTGGAGTGTGCGCTTATGGGTGTGCATTGGGTTGAGGGTATGCAATATCATGATCGAATTTGTTCATCATTATCATCAGGATGAGTCATAATCATCGCTGTGGTGTGGAAATATGATTTTACTGGCGTTAGCAATATCATAGTTGGTATGACTCTAAGAATCTCAAGAACTAGGACAGCCCAAGTCTTTACGCGACGAAATTTAGTGAAAGCTGAGGCAAATGTTGTAATGACGCAGGGGGGCGGTGAGGGATATATTAACAGTTCTAGTTGACGTATTGGAGCCATGGTACCAAGCCCAGATGATTTATCGACCTCAAGCTCTTTGAGAGACCTGAGAACTTCAAGAATCCTGAAAAATACTTTGCTATCCATACTTATAATGGCGGACAAAGAAAAAGTCGAGGATCAATTTTACTAAACTTTCCTTATGGTGGGCTTAGAATTTTTAGGTTAGAAAGGTTAAAAAAGACAACAACGATAATACAATTCCATTACGGTGAGTAAATTGAATCAATATTGTTATAAGACAAATTGCAAAACCACATTTCAACATGGTTAAGACTAATGAATGCTTTCGGATTAATAGTGCAAATGTTGAAGGCAAACATATATGCCTGGGGATGTCATACGTGACTCAGTACTCAACAAGTGTAAGAACTTAGGATGGTAGACGTCGCGTATCGTATCCCTGAAAATATGTGATATTCTGTAAATATCAAATATTAAAGATAATAAAACATTCTTGCGTGGGTGTAATCATTAATTAACATTTTCTTAGAATGAAATTAGAATTTTCATTGTTTTTATTATCAGTAATTAAGATTATTAAAATTTAATTCATTGTCGCAGTACAACACCCACTTTTTACTTGATGTTGTAATTAATTACAATTCGGGCTGGTCTCTGTTTCTTTTAATTAATTAAACTTTGTAAAAAGTGAAGTGTGCGGATTTGTGGAAAAATAGCCTTCAATTTTTCGTCTTTCAAATTTGCATCTTGGTAAAAGTATTATTTTAGATAATATGCTAAAATTAAATGGTGGAAAAAGAACCTTTTGCTGTAATACGAAATTATAAACTTTTTTGATTAGATTTTATGGAATTGAGTTTTTCAAATTATTATCAAAATATGTTTATAGCACAAAAAACAACATTTTCCTCCACGGAGTTTTCTTTAGAGAAATTTTCTTACCGTAATGAAATTTTGATATTTTTTTTTGTCGAAGTTTATACAATTTCCTTTCATGGCAATTTTTTGGTAAAACGCCTCCCCTTTTTTGCTTCAGGTAAAACAACAATCAGACAACGGATTATAAGGAAAAAATAACATAAGAAATCTCAGCGAAACGACGAAAATGAGGGCTTCAATCTGTGCCTAAAATTTTCATTAAAAATGACTCCTTTAAGGATTGTAATTTATCACAGGCTTTTCAGCTATAACAGGATTACTTTTGTCAGATAGGGCATGATTTCACCTAAGGGCTATTGGTAAGGGGAGACAATGAGATCGTCTGTTTAAATAATATGGTGTTTGTTGGGAAATTCACATAGGCACCTATTCAATGGCAATCATCCAGTGAAATGTGGAAATATGTGGCATTGTTTGAACGGCAACGAAATTAATTGTTATACATTATATGTATATGTTTGAATAAGGATAATTTGCAGGCAGGTTTAATTCCTTTACCTCGTTGTATTTGCAGTCGCTCGTGCGGTGAGGTTCTATTTTCGGTGGCATTATCTTTAGGAGTTTCAGGAAAAGTTGTTGATATATGCGACATAATTACGGAATACCGAGAAAATATGACATATATTTATAAATTCTTAAGACTGGTTGACGAAGAAGTTCGTGTTGAGATAAATTCTTAAGGCATGACATTCTATGACGTTTTGGAGAAATTTCTTAACTTGAGAGTTGAAAGTTTTCAAACAGGGCAAAACTTTATAGAATATTTAAAAATATGCTTTCTGTTCTTTTGTCAAGAACTTAATTTCAGGACTAAAAAGTTGGTTATAACGGCTGGAAAGGAGAACAAACATCCTGAGTCGGCGACACATGCGCCTTTTATTAGGCGAGTTTTGAAACAGTGCTGCAGGGCAAATATTTTTAAGTTTATCTCAAACTTCTCATAAGTTTTTCGTTTCTCTGTATCATTTTTAATGAATATTTTTTTATTTTTTGTGTCTCTACGACATTTTACAATAGGATCAATTATTATAAAAACTTCAAGGTAAGATTAGTGTTGAATGTCACAAATCAAATACACATGAAAAAAATTGTTTCGTTGGTCACAAATTTTCTCATAATCTAATATTTATTATTCTCTAAGCATATACCCTATATTATCGATCAGTTGATGAGACGTAAAAACAGGGAATCTATAGAACTCTTTGTTTAAATACGCCAAAAGCATTTTTTTTATTAATAATGATTTTTCTTTTTCGGTGGCTTCACAAAGTATTTATTCACAAATATCCATAAAGCTTAATCCAGTAAAACTGTGCCGGTGCGTTACTGATAATAGTGTTTACAACATTTCACAAGCACCTGCTTAGAATTATTTACATACAAACATCTCAGGTACGAAAGCATTTATACCCGGGACAGACTAGCATCATTAATGACGAATATGACGTCAGAATGACGTAGACTCCATTTTACTTCCATATCTTTTTTATGGGTCTACGTCATTCTGACGTCATATTCGTCATTAATGATGCTAGTCTGTCCCGGGTATTATACGAGTTCGCAACTTATGTGAGACAAAAAGTAATCGGACTACATTCGCTATTTCTGGTAATAATCAAGGAACTCATCAGGATATTTTTTTTAAACCAAACAGATACTATTCAACCACATCTAGTCAAAGTCTGTGATTCAACTCTTTGCTTTGACTGTTTCTTCTGTTAAGTTAAATGGTAACTCCACTTAACATATTGGTGCATATTTTACAAATTACTTACAGCTTCAAATATAAAATAATTTTACAAATAGCTTAATAAAAAAATTTTGAAGTTTATTAAAACTTATTTATATTTACACATTTTAAAATATAACCATCAACTACATTATTGATATTGAATTTTTGTTTCATTGATGAAGTATCCGATAATATGCATACTAGGTTTTTTGTGGAAAAATTATCATACACAGTGGAAGAATAATCGATAGAAAATCATATTGGATAGAAACAAATTTATCTACTTCATTAAAAAAGTTGGAGAATACTATCGATGTCACACTGACTAAACCACAAATTTTATAATTCAAGTTAGACAGTGCCTATTCGTTTGTTTGCTTTTTTTATGGATTTTGTAAGAAATAATAAAAAATATTTACTATTTCTAAAAAATATATAATTCTTTTTCAGTTCTTGTCATAAAGCAATATATTGAATGCTACCCATCAACACCACGCAAAATTCGTATACATGGCAGAATTATATCAAAAGTTTTTGAAGATAAAAAAACTGAAAATATAGATACTTTTGATAAAAATAACTATCAATATGTGCAGCGCAAACCAAGTTCATTCACTTTAAATCTGCCAAATTCGAGGTGAGACGTGCAAAGTAGACATATTAGCAATTACACATAACTTCTTGAAGTAGCTTGTTAATAATGCTATAGTCTGGAGAAATTAGCATTTTAAGGAGACAAAATTCCAAAATGGTTGAAAATTGGTCCTTTTTAAGAAAACAATTTCGGAATCACAAAAAAAAAATAACCGCCGGAGAAGTCACTTTTTGGCAAAAATCTCACTCAAAAACTGGTTTTTTCGAAATTTTTTTTATCAGTCAATACGAAACTATATTGCCTACAAAAAAGCCCTCTTGTTATTTTTTCGAAAACCTAACACTTTCGAAGTTATTAAAGGTCAAAGTTTCCAAAAATCACTTTTCGACCTTTAGTCCAGTAAAATGGTGTTTTAATCAGGAAAGTTTTGGGGTGGTTTTGATTTCTTCGTTTTTTTATGTATTTTGGGGTGCTAAATCCGAATCTAAGGTTTGTTGACAAAATTTCGTGACGGAACATTGTGAAAAATGCAAAAATATGAAAAATTTCGGACTTTTTCGCCGGTTTTCGCTTATAACTTGGAAACTTTTCGTCAATAACATTCGTATACTAAATGAAAGAGCACAAATTTTCCTACTCAGCCGACTCACCGTTTTGATTCTAGCGCTAGTTGAAAATTTCTGTATTTTTCTAAGTCAACAAAAACCCATTTTCCAATTGACAACTTACACAGGGTGTATCAACATTTATTTTTATTTTTTATTTAGATAAAAAAAACAAAGTGTACAAAAGAAGAACAATTTCTTAAGTGTACGTATACTGACAAATATTAGATAAAAATAGTGATAAGAAAAGTAAAAATAAAATATGTACAAAATAATAGATTAATAGATTATAAATTCCTTAATCATAACAAAAAGCATGAATAAAAAAAAAAAAAAGTATGAATAGTAAAGAAAATATTAGATAAAGTAAGAATACAAGTGAAAATAAGACAAAAATTAAAAGAAAAGAAAACAAAATTAAAAGAAAAGAAAATTGCCATTTTATATAAAATTAATAAGATTAATACTGCCCAGGGTAATTGTGCTAAAAATTTGGTTTGTAAGATTTCCCTAGCCATGATATAAGAGAACAGTTGACACTTAAATCTACCGATACGACCTTCTCTCTTAAGACCAGCCGGTAGTGCATTCCATAACGTTACACCATGGATAAAAAACAATCGTGAACTAACTTGGCAATGATGCCTAGGAATATTTAAATTAAGAGTTCTCTTGGAAGTCGAGAACGCAATTTTAGTTTTGAGATAAGTAGGGTAATCAGAAAAAATCCGTTAAGCCAGTTAAGAAATTAACTTAAATATCCGTTAAGTTTACAAAGCCGCCGGCTGTTGAAAGGTTTTGGTTGGACGAACAAAAAATGTTTTGCGAGGGAGGTGAAAATCGTAACGGTTTAGCCGCTAGGGCGTTTTTTCTTTAGAGTTAGCATTAGTGCTTATTTCGGAAATAGTTTAAAGACAATTTTTATGAAAATAGGATAAGTAAAGGATATAAAGTGGCAATTGCATGGCTTTGTTACAAACACGCGACTTTTGTAAGCGAGAATGTTTCCGCATCTACTGTAGACAGAAGGGCCGGAATTATCGAGTTAGGTTCTAGAGGTGTTAATACTAAGAGGAGTAAAGACAAACATTGCTTTGAAAAACGATCAGGACTAACCGAGAAATCATCCATGCCACTTTGCAATAGCATCAGGTCCTGTCTAGTTAGAAGAACTAAACCAACAGGCATAGGTCTTATGAGGCCGGTGCCAAATGAAGGTTTCGGTCGTCTAAACATGATTTTCACAGCCCGCAGTTCGAAAAAGGGTTGTTTTTGAGAAATATACAAATACATGATGGTTTTCGACTTTTTTTTCTATTTTGAGGAGAAACTATGCATTTTGATGAAAATATCAATAGAGCAAAGTTGTAGGGATTAAAATTACCTACAAATTTTGTCTTCACTGTTTTTTAGAATTCCGTATAGTTTCGCCGCTAGAGGCCGTTTTGCGCCTTTTTCAGATTCAAAGCGACCAAAGAAAAGCCGTTGAAAGAATGCAACTACTACTTTGATCTCATTTAATTTTTCATACAAAATCATAATTTTGGCGCAAAATCTAAAAAGGCGCAAAACGGCCTCTAGCGACGAAACTATACGGGATTAAAAAACAGTGAAGACAAAACTTGTAGGTAATTTTACGCCCTACAACTTTGCTCTACTGATATTTTCATCAAAATGCATAGTTTCTCCTCAAAATAGAAAAAAGGCGAAAACCATCATGTATTTGTATATTTCTCAAAAACAACTTTTTTTTCGAACTGCGGGTTATAAAAATCATGTTTAGACGACCGAAATCATTCATTTGGCACCGCTCTATAGCTGTGCGGAAAATTTCTGAAAAACAGCGATTTTTTGACTAATTTGAACGGACTACGAAGGAAAGGCAACTAATATGAGCAAACCACCAAAGATACCTTACGGCTAGTGACGGGAAACAGATAAGTTACAATTATATTTTTAAAATCTTACATATTTTTAAAATTTTTATATTTTATTGGAAATATAACAAAACTTTCATAATCTATTCAGCGATGAATGTCGTTTGGATCAGTAAAAATTCATCCTGTGAAGTCCAACCCCTATGTTAGTTCCCATTACACGATCGACTACTTTGTTAGACCTGAAAATCCATTCAAACTTCTTCAATGCTGAACAATTCAATGTTCTTCGTTAACCTGGTAATTCGCCTGACCTAAACTCTATAGAAAATTGCTGGGCTCTTCTTAAATCAAAAATATAAAGTATACCAAATCCTACGGTCAAAATACTTAAGCAGAATATCACCTATATAAGATTGAATTTTCTAAAACTTACATGGTGTGCGTCTAATTCGATGACCACCGTTATATTTTGCGATTTCTTTTTTTACTAGTCCGATTACTTTTTGATATCATTATATAAGTAGAATACCTGCGAACATCTACAGTAGCACTATTAAGAGGAACAACATTTTTATTAACTACTCTAAAATAATTTTTGACGCGTAGACCTATACTGGTAGAATTAGCAACACCTAAATACACTAGCCGTTCTACACAATGGTATACAATTACTTACCTCCACGTTAAGCCCAAAGGCTCGGGCAGCCGTGGGTAGTAAGGATAATCTGGAGACCTAATTTTTATAAATATAATTATTTTTGTTTTGTTTAATTTTGATGGAAACATTTTTAATATGAATTAAAATATTTGTCCTTAAAAAAAAATAAATAAAATATGATGTTTTTTTGATTTCTTGTAAATTTTGGTAAATATTGAGGATCCTAAAAATTTTTTGTAGGCTCTGATTCTAAGATTGAAAGTTGGTTTATAATGAAACTCTTTTATTTGGGTGGTAAACTAGAACGATTCACTTAGATAATTAGTTTGTTCTTATTTATTACGAATAACATTTTGTTACAATCAAAGAGGTTTAAACTGGCACTCGGAATACCCTCCATTTACAGATTGCCCTAGTGTTAGAAACCCAACGTGGAGTGTAATAGGTTAACCATATTTCGTCCACATTTATATTTCGACGAAGAAATTCCTCAGGATTCAAAGCAAACCTTTTCCAATTCTACGACCTCTTAAATTTTCTAACAGTTTATTAAACGACCTCCCTAATATTCAATGATAAGCTCTTATTCTGCATTCACAATCACACTCAAAAATAAATAATTCCTTCTTCATGATAATATAAAGCTATTAAGTTATTTCCTTTTATACCGTCGTCCCCATAAATATTCCCAGACCATAATTATTCTTATCTTATCACAGCGACATTCGTTTATGTCAGCAACATGCGAATTTTAGTAAATTACTTCGTTTACCCAATTCATCACCAGATAGACGACTCACTAATTAATACTGAAAGACTATGGGCAAATTCAAATACTACTAGGCTTTTAGTATAATTAACAGCCCTACTACCCCTCGCCATAATTCTGCCATTGGTTAAAACACATTGAAATAATGATGATAAAATTAGGAATGGACAAATGAGGGATTATGATTTTTTTATACGAACCATCTCCTTGTCTTCTTGTGTGCGAGGCCATAATGTAACGATTAATAAGATTTCTCCCAATTCACGACTAGGCCTGGAAGGATCTTCTAGCTTAATTTGCATGTCTTGTGCACGTCCTAATTCTAATTCTGTTAAATCTAATTTGGCAGAACCCATAAAGTCATCTTGGAGGCCCCAATCGTAATCAAAGACCTTAGGAAGAAAGGATTAAAGTGAGTTTACATATATTTTTTTTTATTTTATTTTAAAAAGGATAATATTTACTTTGATCATAATTGGCTGGAAAGGATCTTCTATTGGTACCACAAATATTTCATCCCATACAGGATTCAGGTCACGATGGAGTGTGCGAGATTTATGTAATAATCTTCCGCCTAGCTTAAATTTCACATAAGGATCACTTGTGCCTGTAATTTTAGTCAGTATTTAGATAGTTAACATTATTCTTAAATAAATAATTGAAGCTGATTTACCATTTTTATCCATAGCAACGAGATTTCGGCCGCTTTTAAGATGAATTCGAAGGTGAAAGAATACATGTTGTCGTAATTTTGCTTCTCGGCGCTTTCTTGATTCTTCCGCCTATAAATAGAAATAAATAAAGGTTAATAGAGATATTAATAATTGTTTCATGTGGAATACTGTAGAGTACCCTTAAAATTGGCAATAAATTAAATATCTCGAGTTCATGTTAACCAAAATGAACCTTGTTTTTTTTTAAACTAAAGGTCCCAAAATGCTCTACCAGATCTGATAAAAAATTTTAAATTTTTTTCAAAATGGAAGAAAAAATGCAATTGTTATTAATTGAGTTATAAACAAATAAAAAAACAGTAACCAAAATTACATTAAAAAAATTTTTTTTAATTGCATTCGAAAGGTGGCATGGAGAGCTACATTTTGAAAAAAGAAATTTTTATTTTTGACTTAATGGCATAGAATGGCGGGCATTTCAAATTTTAGATAACAAATCCAATTTTGGCCAACGGGTTCAGTATTTTGATACCAATTTTTCAGGGTCTTTTTATAACATCAAAAAGTATATTTTTTGAAAGTTTGATGCAAATTGGTGTAGTTGACTGTCTTGGGCATTAAATTGAAAAAAATACTGTATTTTTCTCGTTTTTTCAGTTTTGTAGGTTATGTACGTACTTCAGAGACTTGAAACCAACCAGAATTTATTGGCATTTTTATTACGAAGAGACTGGTATTTAGTTTGCCCCGATCCGACTTATAGAACCGGAGTAATTCACATTTTAAGCTCGAAAAACGTGGTAAAAAAACTTTAATTGTTTATAACAAATGTAGCACAAGTTTTTCGAGGTCCAAAACTTAGCAATATACTCCTGGTGATATCCCAAACAGGATAAAATCATAATTTTGCTGTTACCAGACTATACCTATCTTTTCATTTTTTGGCCTTTTTTTACTGCACTATAGTCATGCAATGTACATTATTGTACTTTGGTCTACCCAGACTTTAAGGTTCCGTTGTGATTGCCATAAAGGTAACATTCTTCTAGTGTCCTTCGCATAATATAGAATTCACCAAGGGCTTATTTCTTGAAGTTGGTCTTCAAAGCCCAGCGTTACTGTATTTCTTCTTCAGTGTCTGTGCAAATGGCAAGTCAGTATGTGAAGGGACTTTTTGAGGATTATGGCTCTTGATGTCACATTCAAATTTTTGATTAGTGTCCCAAACGCCATATTGAAGAGGAGACAGTCTAGAAGCAGTGGCGTAGCATAGTAGGGGCGGCCTTTAGGGGGCGGCAAAATTTCACAATAAATGATAATGATAGATATCTTGTAAGTATTATTTTTGTCGCACCTACGATTCGGACCGATCGAAATGAGCATGGAATTTTTTATTACTTATACTGTGACGAAATCGGGGAATCCCCGATGAATGTATAATAATGACGTCTTGGTCATTGTAGCGACTGGCAACACCGTCTGCACTGACTTGCAGGGATTCCCCGTATATTTTAATTTGTTCTTGGATTATTTATGACTAATATTCAACAATAATGATTTCTATCATATAAGGAATAATGTTCAATATTGTACCAGGGTCGTCTGAAAAGGAAGTTCCACTATTTTTTTAAATCCGTGTTGTTCGCGGAAAAGTCTGGGAGTTTCATGGAATTCGCGTGTAGTGGCAGCACTGTAAAATTTCTATGCCCGTGCGTCGATCGATCCGACAGTCAGGCTTCAGCCACTATGGTGACCAAATAAAGCGAAAGTTGTGGAATACGGGGGAAATGGCAAACGTTCTTTTGAGATTCCAAAGGGGTATTGTTGATCAATTACCTGGCCCGTGGGACTACGAGCACAGCTGCACGCTTTTGTGGGGTGTTGCAAAAACTCAGAAATGCGATCCAAAACAAAAGGAGAGGAAATTGACAAAAAACCGTCCTATCGCTCTGCTGAATCCAGAAAAAAACTTCATTTCGAACGAGTTTCATTCCAACGAGTTTATTAGATATTAGAAAAACTAATCAATTTAAGGTGCTTGTGACCCTTAGGCCAAGTCTTTTCATTTAAACAAAAAAAAGGCTTGACCGAATGTTATGAAATTTTTTTCAGAGCATGTTTTCGTTAGTACGCTCCGATCGGCACCTCAACGAAGTCGGTATCATATTTGGTACGCGCGATATTGGGCAGGTAGAAAAATCACGAACTTCGTTCAAACAAAAAAACGGCTCGACCGATTTTTATGAAAATATTTTCAGATTATAACTTCGGTAATACGTGTCGATCGGCAGCTCAATGAAGTCAATATCATTTTTGGTTCGCGCGATATCGTGCAGGTACAAAAATCACTTACGTCGTCTAAACAAAGAAACCGCTCGACCGAATTTTATGAAAATCTTTTCAGATTATAACTTCGGTAATACGCTACGACCAGGTCACATTGATCCTTTGTAGAGACTATGTTATGCTAGCGGCCTGAAATGAACATTTTTCCATCACCTGCCATCAGAGTGAAATCTTGAACAGATATTGATGTGCCAGGGAAGAAGCTACACTATAGTTAGAAAAATCGTAAACGCAGTACTTAACAACGCTATACGGCGATTCTTCTGCACGATATCATATCTTCCTTTTTATGTACGAGGCACAGGATGCCTTTTTTGCAGTCTTCAGACAATGCTTTCTGCTCCCAGATTTGCATTTCAGGATCGTTCAGTATAGTGCAGGTCCTCCATATATGATCAGTTCCACATCGATGCTGTCTTAAGTTGTTTCTGAGCAAGTTTCTGATTGTGTTAACTAACTGTAAGCTTGGTGGCGGCAGGGTATTGATAGACCTCCAAGATCTCAGTTAGTTCACTATTTAGTAATTTATGGAAGTTATTTTCCCAAAATCCCAGGATCGGCCTAGATCGACATATTTGCCCTTGTATAAGGTGTTACTCGTCGTGTGTCATAGAGTAAAAACCATAAAAGAAGACGCCCGAGTGTCCCATTCGCTCTGGTTGTTTGAAAGCGCAGCTTTTTCACTCAAACAACCAGAGGGAATGGAAAGCTCGGCGTCTTCTTTTATGGTTTTACCTCTACTACTGACGCATCAGGAAAACTCTCGTGCCTGGTGCAGCCTTTGCTCTTTTTACTCTTCCAGTTCACATAAGAGATTCTATACAAGGCCTTTTTCCGTTAGTGAACAATTCTAGGCAAAGGATGTTTCAACAAGAGGTGTCGTTTTGAATTTCGCCCCATTTTTGAACCTATCAACGCAAACATTGATTACGATGACATTTGAGAAGTAAAAACCAGGAAGTTTTCATGTATAGATTGAAACACACTCGCAAAAAGCTTATGGAAATGCATGAAGAAGATCATGATTTAAAAAAAATGAGACTGATTTTCATCTATCTTGGTACGTAAATAAGCAAAACTGTCCCATCTGGTGATGCGAGGACCCAAGCGTGATAGTCGATCAACCTCTCCAACTACAACGATGACAGTTTGGTGTGGTTTTGAGGTTGGCGGTGTGAACGGGACAAACTTTTTTGAAAATGCTGCTGGTACGATGACTCCAGTGAATGGATAGTGTTATCGAACGATTTTGACTGACTTTTTCGGTTGATATTGCTGCTATGGATGAGAATGACGCTTATTTTCAGTAAGACGGCCCCACCTGTAACACAGCTCGTGAAATAATGGTGTTATTGCCTTAAAAATTTAAAATGATACCTCTTGTTGAAATACCCTGTATGAATAGTAGTCCGGGGAAATTATCAAAAAAACGGACGAAAGGAGACAAAATTCCAAAATGGCTGAAAATGGCTGACCTTGAATAACTTTGAAAGGGTTAAGTTTTCGAAAAAATGACAAGAGGCCTTTTTGTAGGCAATAACGTTTCGTATTGACTGATCAAAACAAATTTTCGAAAAAAGCAGTTTTGAGCGATTTTTGGCCAAAAAGTGATTTTTAATAACTTTGACCTTGAATAACTTTAAAAGGGTTAATCAGGTCAAGATGTTTGTAAGAACTAAAGTTGTAGAGAATTTCATTGGCAACATTTTGGACCCTCGTACGAAATTGTTTTCTTAAAAAGTCCCAAGGAAGCTGTGGATTTTCAGCCATTTTGAAATTTTGTCTCCTTAAAATGCTAATTTCCCCGGACTATAGTGCATTTTTGAATAAACAACTTGTTATCTCCCCTATTCCGCTGATTGTTGACCAACAAAGTAGAAAGTATTCCCGCGATTTTCCTACACCACCTTCGTCCAAGTACGTTGTCCCTATATGGGGTCGAATCGACGATTTCTGACAGCTAGGCGTTTCTTGGCATTAGGTTTTACTTTATGTTACCGAAGCGACAATGATTGTGGATTCTCGAAATTTTGACTGATTTTAATCTGATACCAATTCTAAAGTTCGAATTCATATTACCACAAATTTTCTGACGATTACCCTAATATTGAATCCAAGTTGTCTCTTTGTGGACTCCCACTATTAATCACCATCAATCTATTTGGCTTCCTTCCAAAACATGCACGTGGATACCTCAGCCCCACACTGACCAAATACAGACTTTGAAAATCGATTATTTCTCGTATTCCTCAATCTTTTTTTTAAAGCATATTCGAATTGCAGTTTTATATAAAATAAATTTTCCTCTTCCAATAGAGATGCACAATGGATATTGTTATTGAAGAGCTTTTGTATTTTTCTCATGACCTACCTATTGACTAAAATGCCCAGGTTCTATTTACCTAAAAGCTTTTTTACGGAGTTCTTTATGTTGTCCATAGTTGCCTAGGGGAGGTTACTGTCGCATTCATATTCTCAGGTAAATACAGGACTTGTAATAGAAAATTCCTAGATGCATATTGATAAAAGAATTGAATCGGTTTTTTTTTTCAAAAAGATGTCCTTTTCAATATATAAGTAGAGTTTATATTGATTGGTAATACAAACCTACTATAATGCAGAAGAGGAGAGTTTGAATTTTAATACTTTAACAGTACAGTAAAGCTAAAGTTGTTTTATAACAATCTGTGTTTCTTTGTAAAAGTTAAATACAAAACTAAAATTTTTAAATTTCATGCCCAACATTACATCAATATTTTGGTAAAGGGATATTATCTAACTTAACTTTAAAATTTTATGCTCGTCATCGTCAATGCACACAGTCACTATATCGAACGATTTTTTTTCGTGGAAAATTAAAGGAGACGAATGCTGCAAGCTTCATATTCCCAAGTCCAAGGGACTAAAGATAGAGTCGCAGTGGTAGAGGCAAGTAAACCATTAGTAAACATTATATCCTAAATTACAAACATTTTATCCTAAATGATACTCCCAGTTAGGCTACGAGAGCTAAGTTAAAATTCAAGAATGGGCACTGCTATTGTATACCGATGGTTTTTAGGACATAGAGGTTGGATACAAAATCATATGGCGGAAAATGTAGGGTAAAGTTTTACGGAAGCAAGGTTTATGCCGGAGGACTATACTCCGAGCGAGGTAATATATAAATAGTGGAGGGATATCCTACAAGAAATTATACCTTTAGGAGAAAGAATGAATTCGTTCTCTCTAAGGATTCAGACCGTATCGTTCTTGCAAAAAAAAACTGCAGATTATGCATTCGGTGGACCTTAACGCTTCAACGGAATTCCACATTGCCACATGAATTGTTGGAACGAGTAAGAAATTACATTCTATTAACCGCCATAAAAATGATGATTCTGCAAGATAAATCGCAGAGCTTTTCAGCTGCTTTTGCAGAAACCAGATATGTCTAACGACCACAGCTTGAGTTGGCACACCAAACGATTAAAATCATCTCGTTTGTATGAGTTCTGGAAGGAAGATTATATGATAGAGGATCATAATTTAAGAAGTAATATAATTCTCCTTCGCTTGCCAAAGACTAATTATCTTTTACGGTGAGTTAGTAGTGCCATTATGACATATGGCTGTGCCAAAAAAAGGGATTTGTTCAGAAATTAATTCTAATCACTAGAGGTAGAGCTCCTTCCTATCCCGCAGTGCTATAATATTAAACCAAATTCATTTTAAAAATCAACTTACCTGAAGTAATTCTAATGTGCTTTGACTAATATTTGTGCCATTTTCCTCATTGGAAGCGCCAACGTTGTTCGACATTTGCTCAATAACAGTGTCCGTTTTTAGTTTCATTTCTCTGGCTAATGGTGATCCACCAATTGTTGTTGCACGATGTCTAGGACTAGTTGCTGGAGTTACAGAGCTACTATTTTCTGAGCTATAATCTGCTGCATAATCGGTACTTTCATGTTCAAGAAAATCATTTGGTGATTTGCGACCGCGTTCTTTACTTCTGCCACGTGCCCAACGATGTCGTAATCCGCTGAAAAATCCATGCGTTTTTTGTATTACACCAGAAACTGCTGGATTTGCAGCACTTTTGGCCCGTTGCGGTGAACCAGTTGGTGAATCGTTATTACATTCTCTACCATTTAATTCTGATGCTGATTTACTAAGATGTCTAGCTAAACGTTGTTCATCATTTAGGCGGGATCTTTCTGTAAAATTATTAATAATTATAATTAGATTTATTGTGATAATTGTAATTGATATAATTGAGTAAGATTGAAGGAAATTATAGAACTTAAGGTAATTAGCAGCTACACCTTAAGCAAATTTAAGTGGTCGAGCAATTTTACATATGATATTATTGTGAAGAAAGGTTCTAAACCATACTACTGTACAACTTAACCTAAAAATGTAAAGCAATTTTAGCACATAAAAAGCTTTCTTTTTACACACACAGTTCAAAAGGTATTCAGACATTGTCCCACAGTTCTTTGCCATTCATGAAAGTTACATCAACGGAGAGTTAGCTCTTAATCACAATTTTGTCATGAACATCAACCCATCTTATCCTACACAAAATCCAAGAGGGGCGGTGTAATATGATGATTTTACACCTCATTCTCCATGTGTAAAATCTCAAAATCTAGAAACTTCGAATGTGAAATCTGAGAGGTTCGTTCCTCCATCTAACTCCAATAACAATATTGGGGCTTGAAATATGCGGACATGGTTATGTAAGTCAGTTCCATGTTTCAAGGACTTTACATGTAATATCCTACAGATTTCCGATAATATTATTAAAAAATCGCCAAATCTAAAGATTCGCATATTTTTATACTGGTTGTTGTTTAAGCATTTCAATAATGTTTCGCAATCGCATTGCGGCTTAAGGTAATCCTTGATTTCAACTATTGAAAATTCCGGTTGATGTTTACGGGTCTCAATGTTGTTAGAATCTGATGATTTGTATTCAAATTACCCTAAATGGTTTCCGTTATATTATTTGCAACAACAACAAAAGTTAAAGTAATGAAACTTGCACGGTTTTTTTTAAAACAGTGATACCATGTGAGATTGTACTACATTTTCGTGAATGTGAAGATTTATATTACATATTTAATAATCTTCATTACTAAATTTATATCTAAGCTAATTCTAAATACACTGTACTTTACTGTACTCAATAAACTTTTGCATCCTTTTCTTTTTACTACTTTTTCTCATATTTAGACATTCCAATTAATCAAAAAGCATCTGCCTAGTCACTACAAATATCACATAAAATTTTCTTTATAATATGTGCATCAACTCTTTTGTTATTCATATGATAAATAATCATTTTACAATATTATTACATACATTCATTCATTCAATCGTAATAACGAGCTAGACTCGTGGTAAATTGTTTTTTAACGGACAGAACTAAGCTTAGGGTTCGATTTTGTAATACCAGTCCGTCAGGCCGTACAAGTCAAGGTATAAGGAAGTTTAGGTCGAAAGATTAATATGGCATAAGATGGAGGATGCTGGAAGATGTGACCTTGATTTTTTTATGTCGGATTCGATTTAGAGCTCCTGAATGTTTTTCTATTTTTAAATCACGTTGCTCCATTTTTAAATCACACTTTGCATAGTTCTGGTCATATTGCAATTTTTACTAGTAAAGGTTGTTGGAAGGATAGCAAAGGATAGGATATGTTGAGAGGGGTCTGGAATGTGTTTAAGGACATGTCAATGAGCACTGGAAGAATTTGCAAACACTGACTGTTGAAGATTGCTCCGCAGTAAAGCTTTTCTTTTACTTCGTTTGGACAGTACTTCGTTGAACTCCACAATATTTTTTCGCTCCCATCAGCCGGTACTACAAAGCATCGCTACGATGATCCGCGCATTATGGTGTGGCCACACTACGCGGTCTTGGGTCGTACGCGCTTTTGCCTTTTTTTTCATATAGAGTTTTATGACTTTTTTACGACTTTTTTACGACTTTGTCCATGGTAAAGGCCGTGCGGCCAAACAACGCGGACAAAAGGCTGTGGTTAAAAATGTACATTGTGCGTCCACACACTATGAGCTTTTCAAAAGCGCGTACGCCGTTTCAAATGAGAATTGATTTTTTCTCACTCATGACTCAGAAAATTAAAAGATCACGCGCGCTTTTGGCTGGCCGTACCACCAAAAGCGCGTGGATTCTAAGTCCGCGTAGTGAGGACGGGCCTTTAAGGGATCAAAGCTCATTTCAATTGTGTATGGCCATGCCCTAGAACTCGCTTGAGGCCTCAACAAGTTTCTGCCACATCAGCAGGCATTGCTATTATTTCCCAGGAGGGTGATAACTTCTATTCTTTCTCACTCAAACTATTTTTATCAATAAGAGAAGGAAGAGACCATCGATCCCAAGCAGCACATCTCATTTATACTACGGATTCTATCATAGGCTGAAGTTATAGAGTTCGGAACGAATAGTTTGGGGATGGGTGCAGGATGGGTGCTGAACGACAGAATGTTTTTTTCCAAGCATTACAGCAATCTCTGATGGTAGCCCTAATAAGGCATCCCGCCGGCTTAACCGGTTAATAATAGCGTACCATAGTTCCGCTTAGGTCGGGTCTTCACCTAGCGGACGGTGCACTTCTTTGTTCACCTGGTAGTCTAGTACTGCCTGCATCACAGCCATTGTCGGCTGGTTAGCGGGATTCTCTTGTTTCAGGAGGCATAACACTACGACGAGACTGTCTCCTGCTAACCCCGGCGGTTGTGGCTCAGCTGGCTGCTAGAAATGAACTCATACAACATCCAAGAGCACGCAAGGCTCACTGCCTCCTCCCCATGCACCTTCCAGACTACCCTTAACCTATCATATCCTTTTTCTATCTTCGTCCTAAGCTTATTCTACTAGACTAGACTAATGGCATAGTCAGAGCAGAGCTCCACAAAGTTATCAGAGATTTAGGCATCCCCAATAAGCAATGCGATTATATTCGTCGGTCATGGCCAATGTGAAAAACCAAGTAAAGATATCCGGAACAGTATTGCTGTTTTTTCACTTTAAATTCACCCCTTTGCAAATCAAACCAATCCTTTTGCAAATTAAATTCACCTTTTTACAAGTAGAGTTCACCTTTTCGCAAATAAAATTCACCTTTTTGCAAATTAAATTCCCCCTTTTACAAATCAAATTCACCCGTTTGAAATTCTACATTATTATTACTGAAAACAGCAACAAATAATTTTAATTAGTCAGGAATCAAAAAAATTAATATAATTAATATAAATACATAATAATGAATAAATGTATGGCAGTATGCAGATAATTCAACAATTCAAATATAATAATTCAATATACATACATTATGTACATAACCTAGTCTATTAGCTACGAATATGGACCTCAAATAAGGAAAACCGATTAGGAAAATTTTGGTTAATCGATTACGAAAACTCAAAATAGAGCCAGATATATTGTTGTAAAAAGCTCGCATTTAGGCGTTTTCCAGTATCTTAAGGTATCAGCTGATTTTGATTTTAGTTTTACTTGAAAATTAATAAAAAATATTACTTGTTTTCATATAAGCCGACTGAGAGACCGGCAGGTGGGCAACATCGTACAAAGGAAATGAATTTTTGTTTATTTTTCGTTCAGTGTCATTTTTCCCTACATTACCACTTGTTAGAAGTGTCAAATTATAATGACGTATTTTAGCGTGTGTCACCCCCTAAAGGCGTTCGTCATAAATGACGTATTTACATCATATTTTGATTGCCGTGTGTCGAGGCTATATAAAGGTTCTCCTGCATCATCAGCTGGTAACTTAATTATATGTACGTGTATATTCATAAATAATTATAACAATTTGTAGACGTAACAGTTCCAAAAGAGTTATGAATTACATCTACCAAATTTTCACGATTTAAAGGATCGAACATATTTCGTGCACTAAACTTGATTTTGGAAAAGACTTCCTCGATGGTGTTCAGCTTCAGCATTGGAAAATGTTGTGGTAGAAAAAGTATAGTGTGCCTTTTCTTTTCAGACCAACAAGAGTATGAATAGTAATATTATGTCTTGTCGAACTAGACCGATTCTTTGCTTTACTAACATTATTTGATGTTTTTTTTAAATAAAATGTATAGAAGTAACTTAATTTTCAAACGGGTAAATTTGATTTGCAAAAAGGTGAATTTGATTTGCAAAAAGGTGAATTTAAAGTGAAAAAACTGTAAGAACAATTGACATGTATATCGGACGAACGCCCGGTCTTATCTACGGCTTCTTCAACTTGGAGATGAAGAAGTGAATGAAGATTCGAGTGTGACAGCAAGAGGACGAATCCTCCACAAATCCACCCAAATGGTGGTCGATTTTATTCAAATTGAGCGGGTGGCACAAAAACTGGAACTAGACATTGATGAAAGCAAAATAAAGTACATGGTGGCTTTAGTATATTCCTTAGGTAAATAACAGCCTCCGACAATGATATAACTAAAAATACTATCACGGTTGCTAAAAGCCGTGTCAGACTATCTTGAAATCCAAGCATACAATCTTGACATCGAAACTGTTGCTACATTACATAAGACGATGGTGCTGCCAATATATTAGGATGATTGTGGATTGTGCGTACTCTCTATAACACTACCCCTAGTGAAATAGCCCAAGACGAACGTAGCTGAGGGATGCCAAACTAGATGATACCGAGTCTGAGGAATGAAATGTGGAAAGGACAGTTTTGTTCAAATTCTTGGAATAGGTTCAACGTACACTGGACTGGGAAACTTTTATCAAAAGAGGTAAAAAGCGTATTTGAAACATTTCCAAAGACTTGGAAGTTTTTTACTTTCGATGAAGAAAGTGTAAAAAAATCTTTATTTTTCTCAGGTTTTCTATACAAATTGCATATTCGTGCAGATAGTTTAATTAAATCACACTTATCTACTCAAATCCAAAATTTAAAAAGTTAAGTGAAAATCAATATACCTACGACTTAAAACTAAGCACAATTTTAAAAATCAATTTTAAAATCCACACAATTTTCTTTGACTCACTAAAATTCCAACTCTATTGACGGTCAAAGTCCTCTAGTTCTTGTCCTTGATTTCTTAGAGGCCTAGAAATTAATCGTGTACTGTCGTATAAATTGAAACGGACCATGAATTTAAGCCCATAATCCAACTTCCAAGAACTGACTTTTAAGAGAATCTACTTCGGACTTGATTGAAGTTGTCTGCTGTAATCTACTATGAGGTCCCTAAAACATGTGAAGCTTTCGCAACCAATATTTATTGCCAACAATTGAAAAGATTGAATGAGAAACCTAAAGAAAAACGGCCACCTTTAATCAAGCAAGTCAATGTGAGCCCGCACCTAATATCAATCACCCACGAAAAAATCTTGGAAATTCTCAGTCAACGTCCTTTTGTTCACCTGACCTAGCACCTCCAGACTACCTGAACTAGGTCCTCGGAACATTCCGTTTGTAGCAATAAATTACGAAATTTCACAGAGGTGCAAAGCCACAGCAATGAATTTTTCAAAAGTGGCTTTGGAATTGGGGCACAACATGAAAAGCGGTCTTAGAAGAATAGAGGGGAATAATGGTTTGAATTAATATTTAAAATTTAATTAAGATAATAAAGTTTTTAAAATGGATTTTGTTCGTTTCTTTTATAATGAGTCTAAAAAGTCAATTAGCTTAGAAAAATTTCCAAAAAGTTTAAATACATTAAAATTAATAAAAACGTAATAAGTTTCAACGCAGAAACGTATAAATATTTCTTTTAAAAAATGTTAACAAAAATAATAAAAGCGGAGCAAAAATAATAAAAAAAAATTAAATGAAAATAGCGCGACACTGCGGATACATTTGTTACTGGCAACGACAGGTGGTAAAATTTACCTAAGGTACCTACCTATCTTCTCAATTACACAAGGATATTCTTCTTCAGACTTAATATGGTTTGGAGTTCTCCTCACATATTTATCTTAAAACTCCGCAAAACCGCAACGTAATTTATGTATGATATTAGCTTTAGTAACTTTGTGTTTGTGTAAATGTTTCAAGGCTTAAGATTTTCAAGCCTATCGCGGTGTGAATGTAGAAAGTGTAATGTCCTTCGGGAATTTTGTTAAATCAGGATAAGTTCAAGGTTAACGAACTTCGAACCTCCTCAGGGTTTCAAGTGTTTATCGTGTGTACTTAAAAGTAAATTTAAAATCATTATAACTTTGATACTAAATTTTAATCATATAAACATTTTCTGTTGTGAATTTATAATTTTTAGGATTTCAATATAATCACCCAAGAAATTGATACGTGTTCTGCCAGTTGTCAGTTAAGGCAGCCAAAAATGCAGATAAAAGTGCTCTACGTAATCGCATCTGAAAGCAGTCACAACATAGTGTTTACAGTAGATATGTAACGGGGACTTTTTCCAAGAACTGAGGGCAGGGAAACTGTTTGGCACCGTTTTATTATCGAACTCGCAGGAAAAAAACTTACGTAAGCATATAGCAGTGTGCTTGGTTTGACTTTAGACCCAGTCTGTCTTATTTAAGCACCGGATCTCCTATTTTGATGTTCGAAAGTTCTCCCAAGCCCCATAAGAAAAGATTACCAAATGTACGATGTATTGCCCAAACCAGAGCCGAACAACTGTCAAAAATGATCCGTTGTATTTTTGGCTTGCCCCTTCCCACAGTTGCGGCAGTGAGTCTTGTTTGGGATACTCAATTTGGCCGGATGCTCCTCAATAAGTCAGTGTCCTGTGGTGAGCGACACGAATCTGCGATATCCGTCTGTGGTATCATAAAAGATATCGTGAAATTTCTGCACCCTGTAGTCATGATGCCAAAAACTCCATTTAGAGCCTGCTATTTAACCGGCCTTAGTTTAATCAAGTTCAATTCAATCCGCATAAGTGGCTTCACCGGCTAAAGTCGAGTTCAGTGCTTGAAATTGTTGTTGCTTTTTCCCCAGAAGTTAGAAATGCGAAAGCTCCTTGGAATGGCATTCCACTATTCCAGTTGATTACTCTCTTTTGAGCGAGCTTTTACTTTCAAGCTTGATTTCATGTTCTGTTGGGCGAAATCAGACTTTATTTTTCCTGACTTCAAAATGTGAAAATGTATGGGAAATCAGGCAAAAATTGAAGCTCAGTAGACTAATTTGCTCGAACTTGCGCATTTCGGCCGGTGAAGCCGGGGTATTTGTCACTCACAACTGCTCGTGTACACAGGGTCGGCGCTTTGGTTTTTTGTGCCCGGTGCAGTATGCCATATTGCGCCCCATGAGCAACTCATTTTTTGATCGCAATGAAGCACAATGGGAAAATTGCGCCCCCTCCAATTGCACCTGGTGCAAGTGCACTATTTGCACCTATGAAAGCGACGCCCCAGCTTAAGTCCAATGACCTTCTTGACGCATTGGAGCAAAGCGGAGAATATTTCGCTAAGCCGCGATTTCTTGAACCGCGATAGCACGTTTCAATCCCTCTTCTGTCACATTCCCGTCTACCCAATCTCGGTTCAGCCTCGTTTCCATTTGATTTCCTCATTGTTTCAGGAACTTTGGGACTTTCCGATATGTTCTCAGAGCTTCCTCGACCACGACATTCTTCTTCGTCGTCGTAGAGTTTTCTTCAGTTATTTTTTTTCTGGCCAAGCAGATGAGTCGTCGCCCTCTTTAACCTTCTAATCTATTTTTTCCGCTACTCCAATTCCATGCTCTACTAGAGTGTATGATCGTGGTTCTCTACTGGCGTAGAGAAGCGCCGGCGCTTGGTTTTTGTTGCGCGCGGGCAGTAGACCATATTCCAGGCCCCCAATTGTTTTCAAAGTTTCAAATTTTTTTTTAATTTTAATTTCTGAAATTGCGCCCCCTCCAATTGCGCCTGGTGCAAGTGCACCATTTGCACCTATGAAAGCGCCCACCCCCTGCGTGTACATTCTCCACTAGTGTGCCTACATTCTTTGATCTTATTCTGGCCAATTCATCTGTCTTCTCGCCATCGATGTTCCTGTGACCTGGTGCGCAGTAATCCAATACCTGATATTCAAGGAAGAGAGTTCTTTTCGATAAATTTAGGCCAGCTTCAAATTTCATAGACCGCGACCTAGTGCCGTGATAACAGGATTACCCTGGTTCCTGGCTTTGGATTAGCTAGACAGGCTTTGAAGATTGTGAATAGTTCCGGCTAAAATACACTGGAATAGTTTAGCAAACTAGAGTATTTTTGAAGATTTACTGCCGCTTACACCTGATTCGGATTTGGAGCCATCTGTGTATAAAATTTCGTCTTAGTTCTTGTCATAATAGATTTTTTCCCATTTCTTTCTGGTAGGGATCATCGAAACCTACTCTGAAGCTGAGGTTCGATGTCATATAATCAGATGGGCCTTGTGCCATTCCCAATGCTCGAGAACACACTTTATTCTGTCTGTACGTTTTGTTCATCCAGCATGGCCCTTTCCGTAGCCTCATGGCGGTAATTGATGCCTTTTGATTGATGTAAAGATCAGTTGGCAGCAGATTGAGAATTACATCCGGGCGTTGTACACAAATTTTTTGCTTCTCCGAGTCATGTCATTCTTTACACTGTACGCAGTATGGTTGTGCTCTATTATTATTCCAGATTAGAGAACACGGCACGGTATTTCAGCACTTATCTGTAGGTGGACTGAAATCGTGGGCTGTGCGGGTTCGTACTCGAAGCCGGGAGTTTAAATAATAATTATTATCATGTTGTTCACCTTACTACCATCGGACTAACCACACGGCTTTTGAATTTCCATGTGGAGGAATACTACTTTGATTTTTCTCTACGCCACTAAAAAGTAATCTGCTGCTAAACTGATAGCGAAAATTCCTCGAATTGTCAATTTGCGAAGTGGGCGAGGTTAGAGCATGCACTAACCCTCTAGTGATCGAGTGCAGGAATATAGATGAGATCACTACAAAGGCGGAGGTCTATGAAGCACTTCGGGACAGCAGTGCAAGAACAGAATGTCGTGAGCGTAACAAACGTATACGGAGGTCACAATGACCCCTCCAGTCGAAAAAGCACGGAAGGCTCTTGCAGCAAGCAAGGTCCCTATCGGATAGCAGCACTATCAACTTAGATACTTTAATTGCTATGAATTTGAGCATATAGCGAAAAGCTGCATCAGCACAGAGTACAGATTGGAGCTGTGATATACATAGATACATATAGGCTTGGGGGCATATGGTTAAGATTTTCGACAAGAGCCCCGAATACTTTCTATGTAGGAAAGATGAGGATCAGTATAAGGGTAGCGCACATACTACGGCTAATAGTAGCACCTAGCTTCACGTTGCGGCCGCGGTAGTCCTTGGACCCTATACCAGACTGCAAGAACAAAATGTCGGCCAAATGTGTGTTGTCACCACAGCTATGGCGCCAGATCTTCATTCGCTTGTGTGCGATTTAGAAGACGCTGAGGCATAATTGCGGTTCAATTTCGTTAATGTGTTGAATCAACTAGTCCTTCAGCTCCTGAATGGTTATTGGCTTATTGGCGTACCGCGTACACATTCTCTTTCAAATTTACTCAAAGCGAGAAGTCTAACAAAGTCAAAGCACATCATATGAGTGGCCAATTGAGATCAGCACTTTGGGAGATAGTGCGACCATCAGAAACGATTGCCGCAAGAAAGTCATGGTTTCGTTGGTTATGTGGCAAGTGGCAGCATCCTGTTGGAAACACATATTGCCCATATGCATAGCCTTCATTTGCGGCCCCAAAAACTCCGTTGTCATGGCAAAATAGCGTATGCCATTCACAGTAACAGCAGTAACGGGCTTCGTTTTCGAAGATGTTCGGCCCGATGACTCTGCCGCTGCAAAAACCTCACAGTGACTTTTCGTGGATGCCCGAGTAAAAATAAAAAACGGCCTTATAAAGGGCGAACACCGGCCGCTTGGCTTTTTAAGGGGCATATGATGGCCGTAGAGTTTTTAACCATTTTTAATGGGAGCACATACGGCCTTACGACGGCCAAATTTGACCAAAGGTTTAAAAGGCCAAGTGCTGAGCTGTAGAAACGGGCATTCGACGGGAAATTTGAGCCAAAAAAAGAATCTGCACCAAATGTATTGTTGAATGTGTTTTATGGGAACTTCATCATTTTCGTTAAAGATATCGATGCACAAGAGAAACGAGCTCGCCAGTCGCCGGTTTGTTGTACGTGAAGTGTGTGGTGCGTGTTGATTTATATTTTAGTGGGAAATTGTGTTATTTAACGGCTTGAAAAAAAAACACAACCGAAAAAAAACCAAACATTTAATTGCAGTGAAATATATTTTCTTATAGGAGGGCGAATATTCATGTTGCTGCCACTGTACCACCGTCGTATACCCGTAATAGCAACCATACGGCCGCCGTGCCACCGTCGTCGTATGGCCGTTTTTGGAACTGTAAGGCCGTTGTTTCACCGTCAATCGCCCCCTGTACGGCCGTACTGTCCTCCAACGAGCCTTCTGTTAACCGCCAGATGGCCGAGGACTATGTTTCAATCACAGTCGGCATTTGCCCGTTCTAAGGCCATCATTTATTTTTACTCGGGTGTGTACCCTTCTCAAGAATAACTCTTGGGTTCTCATCAGCGGAGATGCGACAATTTTTTTTGCCGAATCCATCAAGGTGAAAGTGTGGCTCTTCGCTGAGATGGTGTTCTGCGTAAACTTGACATCCACTGACGTTTGCTCACGCATCCATTCGTCGTATTGGCGATGCTTCAAATGATCCGTGCGTTTCACTTCGTGAGCCAATTGAACCTTGTAAGCATGCAAATTAAAGTCCTTTGTCAAAATTCGCTGCAAACGGTTGCGTGAGATGAGCAGTTCCTGAGCACAAGATGTTTTCGATGAAACGACCTGTACGAAACGCACGGTTGCTGTCACATTTACCAACGATCCAGTTGTCTCGATTTTATACACGATGTGAAAGATTGTGCGCGGTCGGACGATTATGCAGACAAAATCACGTAGTGCACAGCGCATTTTGTTGAACGCCCATATGCATAATAGGCTTGGATAAGCTTTACGCGTGACGTTTAGAAGTGTGTCCCTATATAATGGGGAAATCCCTAATGGGACAGCCTATAGTTGTCTGAAAAGTGACCTCATCCCTTTTCTCGGTCATCTTTCCAATGACATAACCAACGCGTCCAACTTCAGGGCCTGGAATGAAGGGATCCTAGGAGATCAGTTTTTTAAATTCTACTGTACTCTGATACGATCTCCATTCTCGAGTAAGTTTGTTCTCTTGTAAGTTTGGTAGGAGATAGTTTGCGGTGCCTCATTGTGTAGTTAAGCTTCTTTTAAACTCCTTCTTCAGTTTCTCCAGCATCCCTTATGGTTTTCAGTGCTTTTTGCACCTGGCCCACAGTAGTTTAATAGTTAATCTATTCTTGTATCCTGTACTAAGTAAAATGTTGCTATTAGTGCGATAAAACTAAAGTGAAAACCTTTATATTTATATCTTTCTATAAATAAATACATTTGTACTACAAAATAGCAAAACTAACGTCAAAGCAATAATTTCAACGATAAATAATTACATTTGCATAAATTTGGCACTAGGCACAAACATGAATGTTCTTTTACCAATCGTAAAATGCCTCTGGATACACATATATATTCTCTTCTTAAAATCTTTCTCTAGTAAAATTCTTATTACACATAAAATTTTACATGCCTGATTTGATGGGCACTCAAAAATAATTCCTTTAGCAAATGGAAAGAAAATTACGGTAATAAAGGATAAAAGTAAGGATTTGAAGCCATTTTCAAATTATTTTCGATATTTTTTCAAGACTTTATATAAAAAAAATTTTTTAAATAAAAATTCAATATTAAATCTTATATGAATTTAAGCTGAATTTTTCTTTATTTAAATTTTGATTTCCTGGAAATTAAGGACGACTCGCAAATAAAGAGATTGTGTGAGTATTCACGTTGCTGTTGCTTCTTGTTTGGAATTGCGGAAAGTTGTTTGTGATTACACAAAAACCAAAGTATTTTAATTTTTAATTTTTGGCCAAGAGAAAAAAAAAATAAGTAAATGAAATGAACTCCGTGAATGTACACGACGTTGTGTATACCAACGGTTCGAGTTAAATTCAATTTCAGGAATATAGTGCACGTGGATGTTGGCCATGATTTTCAGTACCAATCCCCAATCTCTTTATGGACATGTACCCCGAGAGGATACTGGGGCTATCTGTTCTCTGCAAGGATATCGAATTCTATTTCGTTGTTATTGGTCGGTCCATGGTCGACTCGGAATTATTTAGTTATGGAAGGATTTACTCCTCATCTCCCCCACAAAAACCTCGGATTAAATAACAAGCAAAAGGATATCACTGCTCTTTATTGCTGATTTTCATGTTTTCAAAAGCAGATTAAATTCCGGAATTTTGTAAATCACTGAATTTTTATTACTGCAGCAGTGTTTCACTATAAAATATTGCGTATTTTATTCAAATCAACAACAAATAAAGCGCTGACCTTTGTCCGGAAATACTTAATCTGTCGTCCCATCTCAAAATAAGGGGCGATAAAGCTGCCCTGAATGATACTATATATAATGTATTTTCTTAAGATAACGCAATGGTATAAATCATCAGAAATACATGAGATAAAAACACAACACACAAGAATACACACATAAATAAATAGTAGACTATTTACGAAATCTGGAAATGTTTTATTTAGCGAAATATAAAAGGATTTTCTGTTTTTTCTTGACATTTGAAATTATCATTGGTCATAAAGTGAATTTTTATGTTTATCTATCAGATTTTATTTGACGTAAGGACAATGGGTGTCGGTTTTATATCCACAGATTCCATAAATTGATACCATATTGATAGCATATGAGGTGAATATTTGATTTAATGAATGTTCTGTTGCTGAATTGGACGGTATTGAGAGGATGTTTTGATTTCAAATTGAGTTTCTTTTGGGGTGTGATTTGATTTTAGGACCCCGATTATTAGCAAAAGCCAAAAAAACCAAATACACCATAAAAGAGAATCCAATATTCGATATACGTGGTACAAGATTTAATTTTATTAGTTAATAAAATACATTCAATCACACTGGTACCAAGTGATTTTTTTAATGCATGATGTGGGAATCATTGGTTAGGCTTAGCCTAGGAGTCAGATACCCTTCTTACTGCTATGCCGCGCGAGATCCACGATTCGAATCGATTCTTTCATTAAAAAAATTGTTGGGCAAAGAATTTGTCTTAAATTTTATATTTCAAACGACATTTCTTTCGTCTGACAAATTGTTGAAAATGTTGAAGAAGACCTATGGTGGATTACAAATGTCAAAAAACGGGAATATGAATGCTGGAACATTAACATAGGTTACAATAGTGCTAGTTATTTCATCTAGTTCTGATCGTCCTTCATGGTGACCAAATATTTTACTTGAACACTCCTTAGACCCGTAGCCTATCTTCTCTTATTCTCTTCTATCTTTCAAATTGGGGGCCTCGGTAGTCTAGGGAGTAAGGCGCCTGGCTACTATCCCAGAGGTCCCGGGTTCGAACCCCGGCAGAGCCCCACGGTCCTTCGCCTTTCCCACCTTCTTCTTCTTCTCTCCTTACATTCCTCATTCCCCCTCACTATGTATCGACTAGAGCTTGCTGTTTGACATTGCACTCTATACGAAGAAAATAGATTGTCGACAGTACAAAGGGCTCTCCCTGTTCTCTAGTCTTCCACATAAAAAAAAATCAAGCTGTTTACTAGACATTGTACCATGACCTAAGCAACATGATGGACTGGAGACACAAAGAGTGATTCACAAGCTTGGTATTTGCACCTTCTGAAATTTTGTATTCTAAACAAGAAATTAGTAAAAAAAATGTTAGTGCAGTTTTTGTTATATTTACTAGGGTAATCTGAAAAGTATTAGCATATGTTACGCCAATTATTTTTTCGGTCAAATGTAGTTTTAGTTTTGAACATGGTTTTTTTTTGTAGGTTGAAATACTTTTCCCATCGATGCTCTAACTTCTTTAACCATTCTAAAACGTAGTTGGCGTGTTGATCTGAAAAATAGACGTTTATGTATGTTATTACCTCCTCGTTCGATGAAAATCTCTGTCATATAAGCCAGACTTCAAGCTTCGGAAACTGGAAAAAGAATACATAAACTTGTGAATATGGTGGGTGGTAAACAATTCGAAGTGCAATTCGTGAATTTTGCCCATGCCGACCGTCGAAGTGTGAGGAGGCGAATTACCTTGATCGACAGTACTTTTTTCTTTTTTAAGTCCACCCTTTGCAGTCTACTGTTTTGCTCATTCGAATGCGTTTTTTTATTTGAAGTAAACGCAACCGCAGATAGTTTATGCATGTCAAATTCTTCAGTGAATATATGGTAAAGTGCGTTGGTTTGACGATGGTCCAGTACTATTTGGTGAACATTCATTTTCGATGTGATCGGTGGGGTCGCGAGCATTCATAATCACCACGTTTAAGTTCATCTGCGCATTTTTTCACGGCATCGACATTACACTGACATCGTATAGACACAAACGACTGTCAAACAACAACTTGGAGTCCGAAATAGCTGAAATTATTATACATTTTTCTATACTTTGGATTTTCTCTCGCACACCCTTCAATACAGCCGTACAGTATTTTTTATTGACCGCGTGTTCTTCTGGAACCAGTTGCATAATCGAACGAGCAGACTCGTGAAAAGGTCACGATCAATCTCTGTTCTTAAGGTTGAATGGCGATTGTCGAGCCCAATTTTCTTCGCCTTTTCGATTTTTTCATCGGTTAAAGAGGTTGAAGACTCGAAGATCATCCAGAATGAGGAATGAACTCACCGACTTTGAACTCTTTGAACGTTTTGCACCCATGTTTTGATAAAAGTGATTCACCATAAGTCTTTTCTAACATTTTTAACGAGTAAATTTAACGCAACACGTTCGGTCGTCCTACTTGTGGCCATCATCAAAAGCCTTCTCGCACAGATATAGTGAATTTAATCAATAAATTCGAAGGTTTAGAACAAGTTAGCAATGTGGAAACTCCAACTCAGCTGAAAATATCGCCACTATAGTTAAAGAGTATGTCTGTAAACCGCATTTTGCATAAAGAACTTGCCCTACATGCTTATACATTAGTACATTCACTGACTGCGTGGTGGAAATGAATGAACATCATCATGTACGTAAACAAGGAAAACTGTTGCATCTTGGGCTCCAAAAACGCAAAAGAAATAGTCGAACAACCTCTCGTCCGAACGGTGTAGTGATGTGCGATTCTGTATCGATTTAAGACCCAATCGATTTTTCCGTGTAAAAAAATCGGGTTTTTCCGATTTTTTTCCAGCCGTTATGATTTTCGATAATCGATTCTTTTTTAGAGAATCGTAATCATCAATTGCACCTTACTTCTCACTATACAGGGTGTTCCCGACTAAGATGCTAATCCGTTACGGGATGATTCCTGGGTATATTTGGAGAAAAAAATTGTTCTACAGAATGGCACTATCGGACTTATCCCCTGAGACACCCTAGTAAAGGTAGAAACAGAATGGCACGGAGACCGTGGCGGAGTCCGCCGCTCAGTGAGTTTCCCATACATTTAATTTGTCCGCGCCGCCTGGGGAGAAATTAAATGTATGGGAAACTCTCTGAGCGGCGGACTCCGCCACGGTCTCCGTGCCATTCTGTTTCTACCTTAAAAATGTGCACTGCGCATTTGTTCGCAATGCGTGCTAGTGCGTCCGTGCTAGTGCGTACCTGATGCATGCTAGCTGAGGGCGAGTTTAATTTTTACTCGGGCACAGGGTGTTTAAGAAAAGAAGTTTGAAGCATTTTTTAATTTACTTAAAGTTTAATTACTCCTCAACTATTTATCATAGAGCAACGTAATTAGGCTCATTTTTTAGAGAAATATACATTCTTTAATGTATGATATCAATATCATAAACCTCAGTCGAATATGTTAGTTCAAAGTCAAAATTTTGTTTTATTTAACTAAAATTTCAACTAAAACCACCTTTTTTTCCAAAAAATACGTAGTTAACCTATAATTTTTTTCCAAAATTAGAAAGCTTGGAGTATTTCCTATGAATAATGTTAAAACAATTTTTATGCCATGGCCTTTACTTTTGAAGTTTCCAGCTTGATGTTAAAATTGGCTCTATTTTGTACCTTTTTAGCACCTTTTCACCTAAGCTTTGACGAAAAGTACCAAATAAGCACCAAACCTGCCTGGATGCCTTTATTTTTTATAACAATGAATTATTTATTTAAATGTCTTTTTTATTTTTTATAATATAGTGAATTATTTATTTTAATTTGGCAATGAAATTCGTTTTTTTTTGTTTTGTTAAATTTAATAAAAATTTTATCAAATTAATGCAATTTTTCTTTAAATATTGTACTCGATTTTTATAAAATCGATTTTTTAAGGCCAATTTATAGAAAAATCGATTTCATTAAAACAAAAATCGATTTCCAAAATCGATTTTATTTTTTGAAAATCGCACATCACTAGAACGGTGTGGCCTGACTTCTTTTGCCCTAAAATTTAGGCTATGGATGTGGACGACATATATTTTCTGCAGAACGACGTTATTGCGTTAAAAAATTTCCTAGCGTGCGATTTGGAAATGGAAATGAAATAGAGACTTTAATTGGTCGCCGAAAACATACGATGTAACACTATTAGACTTTTTCTTTGAGGCTACGTTAAAGGTAAAGTCTACGCGAGATGATATTGTTGAATTACAGCCGCGAAAACGGGATGAACAATTTCATCAATAGAATAACCGTTTGTAAGAAGAGCCGAGGCGACATTTGGCAGATACTGTGTTCCATTATTAACCTCCGAGTTCGTTATTTACACTAAAATTAAAATATCATTTTTTTACGAAAATTTTGCGCTTTTCCGATGATTTAAAATGACACCTCTTGTTTAGCTCCCTGCATTTGTAAACTATTTCTGTATTTCTGTAGTTGGATAGTTTTAGTGAATATTTTTCGAAGATAAATATTATTGAATATCAAAAATTACGGATCTTTTGATTTTTGAATATTTAAAACTAACATTACCCTTTCGATCAATTCCTTAAAATTTCTTAAGTTTAGGAGAAATTTACATTAAATTTTCTCTTCCTTAAAAGTCATGTAGTTATAAATGGCTACATAAAAAATATCTCTTTTCTTTTCTAGTGAAACCATGGCATTATTACCGACATTAAGCTTTTCGACATCTTTAGTCCCTTTTCTCTGTCGGACCGCCTTCATCCACCATAAATTCAGGACTATAATTACTGGATTCACTGAAAACTAATTATTCGCTTTGAGATTTTGCAGTCTTCGTGTTTTTAGCTTTTCTATTTTTAATGGGTCTCTTGAAGCTGATTTTTCTGACCTTTTCCTACTTAATAACTCTAATCGCATTTTCCCTGGTGTTGGAGTTAGCACATGGGAATTTTCATTTTTGATATTTCCGTGCACGACTTCTAGTGGTATAATGTCTAAAAGTGAAAAATTGCTCCATTGGGATGTGATATTTTCCTTCTTTGGCCCGAAAAGTCTCGAACAAATCTTTGTATTGTATGAAGATATTCCAAATGACATTTAGCTTTTACGAAATGAGCGGCAAGTTAAATGGGAGAATATATTCACTGTAATGTGTTATCCAAGACTGTTTACCACATACTTGTTAAATGATGTCCTGCAATATATTTTGAATGGCCCAATTAAAGAGGTACGTGCAGTTCCTGCTATTGGTGGAACGTGTGGGATGTAATTGATGAACTTTAGGGTGTAGTTTAGTGGAAAACTGTATGGCAGAGGAGAAGATTCGGATGATTTTGTGAGCAGTTTCTATTTTTATATCTTCTTTAAAGACAACGATAAAACTTCGCAGTCAACTTTCGCTGACCAGGCGAAATGAACTTTGGAACGGACAGTTTGTGATTGCACGACATTTGTACGAAAATATAAATTTGAAGGTGGCCATTCTGACTACTGGTAGTATTTGCTTGTGAGAACATCTCAATAGAATGTTGAAATTTTACAAATTCTTCAGTTTTGTTCAGATGAAATTGAGGTTTAAAATCGAAAATAAATTTTATAGTATACGGTGATCTGATGATATGTTATGATTTTCGAACGTTCAATCTTGAAAAGTATCTTTTAGACCATAACGTCATCTGCTTATATTATACTGTCGGTAGGGCAAGGGTTTTTTATCGCTTTTAAAATTTTATTTGAGGTAAAATAGCTTTCAATTGCAGTCAATCATAGGAGAGCTGAGTCACAGTTTAAATTTGATATTTCAACCTACTTATGATAGGGATTAAAGTAAATAAAATAGCATATGCTAAGTGCATTTGAAACATTACATTAAAAAATGAACTAATTCTAGTACCCATCAACTAAAGAGAATAATGGCAGTTCTTTAAAACGGGCGCATAGTTTTTCATGTAAGAAATACATTCTTTAGACAAAATATAATATACAAAATTCTGGTAGCATGTCTTTCGATTTAAAGTCAATTATTTTTAATAAAGATGGAATAAAAAGTATCGCTTAAGATAGTAAAATATTATTAAAAATAAAGTCGAATATATTTTCGGAAGTTAGCATAAGAAGAATGAAGATAAGCATAGATGTACCATACTCTAACAGTAAGAATAATGAGCTACTTATAGAGCCTGAAAAGTTAACAGACTGAGAGATAATAACCCAAAACTGAAAAAATGAGAGGAAAATGGTATTATATCTGAATTGGGATGGAGGAGATGAACTCAGTATAACGTTTCGTACTTTATACGTAAAGATTTGAGAATGTGAACTGAACGAATGACGGATGCCTGGAATTCAATATTTCTGTGAAATTAATAATATTAATGTGAAATGAGGTGGAGGAACACCAAAAAGCGCGGAAAAATTTGTAGCAATATATCAAAGTCCTTCATAACCAGAAGCGGGCTCAGGCAAAGGGATTACCCACCTGTGGCGTGGCTTACTTAAAGTGGTCAGATCTTTCGCAGATATGCAATAAATACAATAGGCGTCGGCATAAAAAGGTCAACCCTAAATTTTGCTTACACCAATGATCAATGTCACTCAATTTCATTGTATGATGACTTTAATGAAGAATCAGTCACCATAATGGGCCTGAAGGACAACCGAGAAAGATTAAATATCTGCCATCGTCCAAAAAAGAGACTAGCTATGAAACAGCAGTTTGCCAAGAGTGTAGAAAAGCAAGGTGTATTAGTTAACACTACTCTTTCACTTGAAAATAATTGGGCGCAGGACCGCATTTTCGTGGAAGCTAAGTGGCCCAGCCTCGGCAGACTGAGTTTAGGTCTTATACAGGGTGTATTGCATAAGTTTACAAAACGGCCGGCTGTGGATAGGTTTTGAATAGACGAACAAAAAATCGTATCGGAAGGGGGGGGGTTGAAAACGTAACGGTTTAGCCGCTAGGGCGTTATGTAGTTTTTTGTTTAGAGTTTTAGAAGTATTTTTGTAACCCTATGACCTATTTTAATGAATAAGGTATATCAGTGTACGCAGAATACTCTCACCTATCTAACACTGTCAAAATCAAGGTTCTAGCCTAACAGCTTCCAGAGAAATGAGTCTCTCAAAGTCAAAACTTTGGTTTTTTTTCACTAAAATTTCAACTAAAACCACCTTTTGCTCCAAAAAATATGTGAATTGTGTAACTGATATTTTTTTTTGCAAAATTGGAAAGATTGGACAATTTCCTATGAAAAATGTCGTGACAATTTTTATGCTACGACCTTTACATTTGAAGTTATTAGCAAGTTTGATGTTGAAATTGGCCTTATTTGGTGATTATTTGGTACTTTTTAGCAAAGCTTAGGCGAAAAAGTACTAAAAAATAAATTTTTAAAAACCTACTTCAAAAAAAAACCAATACCGTGATGCACAAAATAGGATGAAATAATTGTTGGTAG
The DNA here is from genome assembly GCA_963855945.1 of Thereva nobilitata. Taxonomy (NCBI): domain Eukaryota; kingdom Metazoa; phylum Arthropoda; class Insecta; order Diptera; family Therevidae; genus Thereva; species Thereva nobilitata. The sequence continues at coordinate 23,644,103 of OY979694.1, forward strand.
TTTTTTACAATACTAATCCAATCAGAATGGATTTAGAAAGAAGAATCACTTTTGAAGACGGTGTAACACCTGCTTTCGGGGCGATGTATTAAGTGCATAAGGTTAACAAAGAAATGAAAACAATTTTCGAAGCAAGATTAGTGCAATGAAAGTCAACCTGGCACCGTCTTCAAAAGTGATTCTTCTTTCTAGATCCATTCTGTTTGGATTAGTATTGTAAAGAACTACCAACAATTATTTCATCCTTTTTTGTGCATCACGGTATTGGTTTTTTTTTTGAAGTAGGTTTTTAAAAATTTATATTATTTCGTACTTTTTAGTCCGTTCATTTTTTTCGGGGCCAATTTAAAAAAAATTATTTATTACGATAAGTATAACACGCCGTCGTCGAAACGATCGAGGCAGTAGCTAAATAGTTTTTGCAATAATGTATTTGTGTACTTTCGGAGTTATTTAATAAAAAAAACTTATTTAGTATGAGTATGAAACAAAATTCCCCGAATGAAATTAAAAAACAAAATTAAATCAAATTTATTGTGAGAATATAAAGTCGATTGAAAAAAAATGCAACAGCCCGGAGAATCGAACTCGGAACCCTTGGACGAGAGGCAGGTATTTACTCCCTGTGCAACGAGAGAGTGTTGCTATATATGTATTGGCAAAATATGTACATAAGCCATATAGGAAATTCGGCTAAATAGTTCTCCAATTCAAAAGATAATACTCTTACAGTGTATATGAATATGCATGAAATTTCTCACCGAAGAGTATGTAATAATTATTTACAAGATTAATCCAATCAGAATGAATTTAGAAGAGAAAAAAAGAAAAAAAGGCGAACTGTCCGATCCGGGGTTTGAATCCACGATAATTAGTTCGCTAGACTTTTACGTAGACGCTACGCCAAGTCCTTCTTAAGTACTTGGTGACAATAAAGAATTTTGTGGTACCTTTGAAATAATTCTATCTGTTCAAGGTGTACTAATTTTACCAGTTTTTTAAGCCTACCTTCGAACTCCTTTTTCAGAATTTAAAAAAAATTGCATGGGACCACCGTGGGAAACTACCCTCTCAAGCAAAAAAAGAAAAAAGCAAAAAAGTTATTGCGTTACAAAGTTATGCGTGAACAGGACCAAAAAAAAACATATCTACGCGTTGACATATCTACATCCTCTTTTAAGTCGGTTAAAAAGACCCAATGTTAGCACTAAAATTGCTTATAACTCCAAAAATAAAAGCCGTAGGATAAAAAATTTTCAAACATTATTGATAGGAAATTGTCCAAGCTTTCTAATTATGCAAAAAAACAGCTACGTACTTTTTGGAGAAAAAGGTGGTTTTAGTTGAAATTTTAGTGAAAGAAAACCAAAGTTTTGACTTTGACGACTCATTGCTCTCGAATTTGTTAGGCTAGAACCTTGATTTTGACAGTTTTAGATAGGTGGGAGTATTATGCGTACACTGATATCTTATTCATGAAAATAGGTCATAGGTTTACAAAAATACAGGGTGATTTCTAAAACTCTAAACAAAAAACTTCATAACGCCCTAGAGGCTAAACCGTTACGATTTCACCCCCCCCCCCCCCCCGTCCAATACGATTTTTTGTTCGTCTATTCAAAACCTATCCACGGCCGGCCATTTTGTAACTTTATGCAATACACCCTGTCTATTTAATATTTTTGTTCAGTTTCTGAGCGATTGCATGGTAAAAACTACTGAGACACTTCGCTCTAATGCAACTCTGTCTGCCATAATGATTTTGTAGTGATATGTACAGTACTGATTAAAATATTAAGACCACCTACTATTTTCATAAAACTCTGACTTCAAATTACTATAACTTTTTAAACTGTAGATGTATTTAAGAAATAAAACCTCAAAATTTAGCTTGTATCCTAACATCGTACATCGATACTATCTCGTACATCGATATTATCTACCCATTTTTCACAGCAATGAAGAACATATCAAAATCCACCCCAAAAATAACGGTAATAGTCATAATTAACGGTGCCAGAAGTAATACGAATGAACTCTAGACTACAGGATGTTTCGTTCTTACTTAGTAATGGGATAACTCAATACTTAGAAGTACTTTCTCATATAATTTTTTTTAAAGTATTGCAATTATTCATGGGGGTGGTCTTAATATTTTAATCAATAGCGAAGTTTATTTTTTTTTCTACTGAGTTTACTGTTCATTTTATTACTAAATTTTTTTTACTAATAATACTTTATGATACAAGCTAAATTTTGAGTGTTTTTTTCTTAAATACACCTATAGCTTAAAAAGTAATAGTCATTTGAAGTCAGAGTTTTATGTCGAATAGTAGGTGGTCTTAATATTTTAATCAGTACTGTAATAAGTAAAGATCGTCGGCATTGGACTGTCGTTTATGTTCCCACGATTTTCACGGAAACGGTTAGCCAAACAAGAAATTGTACTACGCTCTTCTGTTTACTCAGGGAAAACTGCATTGTGAAATTGTTTCGGGGTTTTGTCACATAAACTTTCAATGTTAATGTATGATTTTTGACTTCAACCATTTAGCCATTAAATATTCAGACTAGCTGGAAAACATGTTTAAAAATTTAAAATATTTTTATCTCTAAATCGTAAAATTTCTTTTAGTTCTTGCAGTAATCTTGAGAAACGTTATAAAACTTTTGTAGGTAAATTTTATTATCAGAGGTAATAAAAGGGTAATAAAACAAAGCATCATAAAATTCACTGACAGGCACGTCAAGCTGCAGAGTTTGGGGTTAACACGCGTCCATATGAGGAGATCATCGACAATTTCCTTTGTATATTGTTGTTGTGCTATATGTGAAGATGAATTAAATTAAATTTTAATTCTGACGATGTAGCCCACTTCTTGAGCAAAAAGTTACTCATTTTCTGTACATACCTGTCATCTAGTTGTGGATTAAAGATAGGTTACTTGTATGTAGTTGCTGTACTAAGATTCAAACGTAGGGTTCATCACGTCCTCATCATGTCCCATCTAGACTCTTCACATTATAGCCAATCCTATACCTATTTTTCGAGCCAAGCCTACTGCTGGATATTGTACTATGACATGTAAGACATGACGGACTGATAATACAAAGAATAACTCCTGAGATTACACTTTCATATAGGAAAAAATAGCACTTTAATTACACTAGTTTCGGAGAAGAAAGTGGGTCACAGACGGACGGACAGAGATTAAGGAGAGATTAAGTAATTTCTTCTTCTTCTGCAGTTATTACACGGCACGAACACAAGAGCGCAATAATTCGTTTTTTCAATTGATAGTAAGGATAGTAAGAAAAGACGAAAGTTTTCCTAGATATACACTAATTTCGTGAATGTGGTTGAATGAATAAATGGCAACATTTTAAGGTTTATATAATAACTTTATCCACATTTAATAACAGGAACGGGAAAGGGCATAAAACGCGTTTTGCCTTATAGTGATGATAGTACGAAAAGTTAGTTTTGCTAGCTACGCACTGATACTTTTCAAAGAAAGATATAAAAAAATAAATATTATAATGATATCAAGAACAAGCAATGTAATACACCTTTGTTAAATTAAGTATTAATGGTACAGATATAGTTAAGAGATAAAAATTAACCAAGGACTCCGATTTTTTTTTTATAATCTTCTGGATGCAAATTATTATAACTTTCACAGAAGATTATTTTATATTATTTTTATAAATTTCTACAAATACACTATTCACAAACATTTTCCATTTCATTCACTCAAGATTATTTAAAAATAATTTTTTTGTTTACATTCGTAAACAAGTTTATATGTGCTTCTTTCTAGCAAGTATCAAGTACAACTGCATAAATTCTACAAAAATAAAATTATATAAACCAAAATTTATTGATAAAATCATAACAATTTGTCAATTCGGTAAGCATTTTTGGTTCTCTCTTTCGCTCGTGCATACCATAAAAATAAATTCGTTACACAATAGAATAGTTCATATATTTAGAACTAACGTCACGAAATTAGTTCCTTGCCTTATAAAAGGATTGGGCTTTTTCTTATAGACTAAGCAGATTTATTTATTTCGCTTTGTTTTTATGATTGATTGATTCAGTGAACTTTCTTCTCTTATGTCATGTGCAAAACAAAAAAACAAACAAACAAACAAAAATATGTATAACACCAAAATCACTTTTAATCCAATCAACAACTAAAATCACAACACTGCCTATTTTCAACCAAAAAAAAAAGAACTAAATTTGTTGTGTGTGTGGTTTTTTACCGGAATAATTTCTAGCAATAAATCGTTTTTTAAACTTTCGAAAATTTTCCGACGTCAGGGAGTTATTACAAGCACACGCTCTACCATTTAAACATTCTAAACATTTCATTATAAACTTGCATGAAAATTAGCCAAAGTCACGCCCTTAATAATGGCCCGCAATGGTCTAGCGACAACGTCATACTACTATCACTGCACTATAATTACTCGCAATTAACCTCACTGTCGTTGGTCTTTGGCTGGACTTTTTTTTTGAAAAAAAAAAATAATCCACCTCACCTGGCAGGTATACAGCTACTGTAGCCGTTGTCAATGTCAGGATTCACTTATATAGTATAGAAAGGCCTAATGAGACTCCTCGATGACAATTCAGCTAAATTTAGGCAAAACGGCAGAAAGGCAGAACTAGGAGCCGCACCTCTCTGATGTTAATCGATACACCACCTTCGAGGGATGAAAGCGTACCCGAAAAAACTGCTGCTTGGCATGACACAATGTTTGCAGACTTTTTTGTCAAGGTCACATAAAACTTGAATTAAACAAACACACATACACATAATACTACACAGGGGCACGCAGAAGAAAAGATAAACACAACTGGCATAAACGCAGGGCAACGGACATATGCCTGATTAGAGAGGAGGACCCGCGTGCAAAGGTGTACACAGCAGAAGCCCCAAAGTTAGTGGAAATGTTTATCCAGCGCGGGCCAAGGGTGGCATTTCCTTCAACAGCTGAAAAGGGTGAAAGGCCAAGGGCTGAAGACGAAGAAGTCGAAAAGAAATTTACTCGGAACAACATTTTTCTTCTTAATTAGGAAAAAGGATATTTCGACGTTGGAATTCCTGGCCGAAGATTTGGTTCAGACTAGGGCCATTTAGGGATTTCAAATTAAATGGGCCTTCAGCTGTCCTTGGAGTATGATTTGTGAGACAGCTTCAGCAGTCAGGTAAATTATGTTGATTAGTATTGTTGCTGGAATGGACACAGCTAATAAAGGTATGTACGACACTGGCTTATTCCGACACGAGTTCCGGGGGCGCACCTGTTACTCAGTTTTACTTTTCGTATTAAAATTAAATTGGACGAAAAGGTCAGGATTTGTTTGTTGATTGTCAATGTTTGCCCCAATTACTGGGTGAGTGCTAATGAGTTTGAGATTGCTTTAGAATTCAATTACACTATTCTAATGGTTTTTTTTACTCCCGAAAAGAGCATGACGCTAACTTCGACAGGAGTTGTTAGAATAATTTAGTAATAGTTGGTCTATGGAGGGGTATGCTATAAAGGAGTGTGTATACATGCCTAATTGTAGGGAGAGAAGTTAAGTAAATATTGAAAGAAATGATTCCAATTAAGAAGAAAATAAAATGAACGTGGATAGGGTATACGTATACCCTACTAAAAAAATAATGTATTAAGAAAAAGAGCCCTTGAAAGGAATCCGCAAGGAAGTAGAGGTATTGCTAGACCGAAAACTAATGGCCCGTCCACACATCACAAGCATGCGTAGAACGTGCCTTTGTTCCCGGATTCTATGTAATTTTGTAGGGGCAAGTATAATCACGTAACGAAAAGCACGTTCTAAAAAAGCACGCGTGACATATGAAATGTGTCCACACGACACGGGCTAAAAATTACCGAATCTGAAAAAAAGCACTTAGGTGAAGGCTGCTAAATTCCTACGATAGATTTAAGGAATATCTACACATATCAGGGCCGTGCCCGGGACGTCAAAGGGCCATGTTCTGTCATGTGTGAACGAGCCCATGCTCGGACACGGACATGTGTGAACGAGTAAAGGAGTATCCACAAATATCAGTGTTCCTTCAGGGGTTCAAAAAAATATCGGTGCGTACATTTTATATGAATCGTTCACACATGTCCGTGTCCGGGCCGGAGTAAAAATCGAACACCCCGGGCACGTCCCTGATAAGTGTGGATACTCCTTAAAGGGTCGATGGAGGAGCAAAGGGTGCAATCGCCAATGAATTTGATGGCGCGATTTTCCACCTTGGAGGTTTTTGGTGATTCCGCCCAGGTAAACGAGTTGTATTCAAGGCAAGGCCGAATGTAGGACTTGTAGATTGTGGCCAGGGCAGCTGGCTAAAGGTGGAACTTGCATCTCTTGAGGAATCCCAGTCATTTATAAGCTTGTTTGGCGATTTGGAATATGTGATTATTCCATCGCCGATCTGTAGATAAAGGTACGCTTAGGATGTTAAGAGATGGGTTAGCCATTAGATCCTTTTTGCCCACTGAGATAGAGGGTTGTGTTAAATTCGACACGATTCTTGGATTTGTCTCACGTCCACTTTTCGTCCGCGATATTACTAGCCGTATCGATTCGTTTATCGGTAAAGGCGGGTATGTTCAAGCTGTACCAAATACCAGTTGCACCACTTTTACTATGATTCAGGAAGCCAGATTGGATTGTGACTTTAGGCAAGAAGTTAGTCCAATCTCCTTTCGCGATAGGTACTTGATTTCATCGTTGCTACAATTTCTAAAATTATTCTTGGGCAAACTTTCTTACAAACTCTTTGTCGATTTGAAACATTAACAGCTAGTGTAGCCTTAACGTGTCGTGTTACTGTAGACTATCAGCTCCAGACAATTCAATGCAAACTCACTAGATAAAGAGCAGCCTATAGATTGACTACAATATGCAACACAACAATGTCACTAAACGGCATGCTCCTTTTGTAAACGCTAGACAAGTCCAGCCGTTGTACGAGGTGAAGTTAGAATTCAAGTATATAGAACAGCTGGGGTACTAATAGCTAGAATTTGTCGACTACATCTGGCCTTTAAAAGGACACACATTAATGATTAACAATCAATGCGGATTCAAAACTAAACAAAAATTTGGACATTAAGTTACTCAAAGTAACAAAAGTGTCAAGTCCCTTTTTCCTAGGACAAGAAAAAACGTTGCGAGAAAAATCGAAAATCTCGCACCTCCAATGGAGTCGACCATTCTTTCTCGCAACGAGATATTTTTCGTTGCGAGATATTTTGAAGTTGGCTGTAATATTTGTATATGTTTTACTTTTTGTTTGTTTGAGTTTTCGTCATGGTTTCGTCTTTCAAAAAGAAAGATAAAAAATTTTTAAACAACAAAAATAAATCAAAAATTAAAATTTTCAAAAAAACAAGGCTTAGCTTTAATATCGGATTCGATGCAACTCAATAACTGATAGAACATTTGAGGCGGCAATCGAAGGTATTTGTGGAATAAAATCTCTTCATTCGACAAATAATGTTGGAACCGAGTTCGAAATGTGCCTTCATTTGTTCTTCTATTGTACATATGTACATCTCATGTATTGCATTTCTTTTACGTAAACGCATCAGTAGAAATTCTTCCTCTTCTTTATCGTCAAATTCCATGCATATAGCAATATGATTAATTTTCTGCTGTTTTTTTATTAAATCTACCAACATTTCTTCTGACTTGTTTATAATTTATTAAAACATAAGAAAACAAAACAATATGACAGTTCTTAAAATGTCATTCTTGGCTAAATATCTTTGCGAGAATTGAATTCGTAGGAAAATAAGTTAAAAAAATCGCATAACAGACTGCGAGATTTTTCTCGCAACGATTTTTTTTCTCGCAACGAGAATTGCCCTAGGAAAAAGGGCCTTTACAAAAAATATTAGGTCTGAGAAAAAGTTCGTAGCGTTTTTTTTAGTAAAATTTAATATGATCAATTATTATCGGTTGTAATGTTTGTATTAGTTCTGTTGGATTCGTCTAGGCTAGTAAAACCAGCCTTTGAGATTGGCGTCTAATGCCGCCTTATTTGGTGTAGAAGTAATATAATATTTTATTAAATTTTAAGTGTTTATTAATATTTTATTGAAACCTCTATTCCCGCAGGGCAAGTTATTGCCACTACTACTCGTAGTGAGTCTTACAACTATTTATACCACCAAATTCCCCAACTTATCCTACTTAGCTTATTAAATTTACGTTACGTAATTTATTCCCCTATGAAATCCACTTGTAATACAGTAGCTGATAGTTGTTTGCTACAACTGTTATAACTGTCAACTTGTATTGCAGTGTTTTTCATAGAGTGCTCTTACATACACTACACGATATTGTTTCGCCATTTTTCGGGTAGAGTTATGTATGATGCTATCAGTGAAGAAATTCCGTAGTTTCTCGTTGAAAAACTGAATAAAGTGGATTTTTTTTGAAGATTTTTTTGAGGGATTTCTGCAGAGATCGGAACAAGTAATAGTCAGAGCGTGCTGACTATCTGTGATGTCAGATACGGTGGATGTATCAAAACTGCCCAACTTTCTCAATTTTTGACGGGTTATTAGAAAACTGTGTAATCTGCATTCGTCGTTATCGAAAAAATAACTTTTCCTATTATTCAATTGCCTGGCGTTATCTCTCTAGTTGTCCACAGTAGTGTCGTCTGCCCAGCTGGAAGTGCCTTTTGGTGAAAGATTTCTTTTCTGTCCCACCACACATACAGCGTCACCTTTTTATCGTCAATCCAGACTTATGATGGCTAGCTATCCCTTTCCACGATCTAAGCTTCCGATTGCCAGGCATGACGCATTTTTCATCACCAGGTTTATGAGACTTTTCAGAAATGAGTCGATTTCATTGTATTAAAGCAGCGCATAGCAGATGTTAATTTGGTCTATCAAGTTTTTCACGCTCAACTCAAGAGGAAAGCATTCATCGAGTGAATGGTTCAAAACATTGACCACGCCTAGCTTCATATCAATATCGCACTGCTTAAGGGCCCAATACACGAACACTCCATCCGACCACGCCACGCCAAAACAACAACAATTTGTACGCACTCCAAATTTCGTATACATACAAATTGTTGTTGTTTTGGAATGGCATGGTCGGATGGAGCGCTCGTGTATTGGGTCCTTAACATGCCTATATTGCTAGACTTTTTCAAGAATTTCATCATCTTTTTCAGAGATTGGACAACTAGAGAGTGACTCATCTTTCACGTCAAAATTACCAGAACGAAAGCGAGCGAACCACTTTCGTGCAACAGTTTTTTATAAAGCACATTCACCGTTCACTGTACAAATTTGTTCACAAGGCTGCGCAGCGTTCTTCTCTTTGTCGTAATAATATTGCAAAATATGCCGAGACTTTTGACTATTTCTTTCCATTTTCAAGCGTAAAAAACTCTTCAACCACTGTCAACTTTAAAACGAGTGCTAATTGGTGTTGCTGCGAAAATCGAAATCGAAATTTTCAATGTATTTTCATGTTTCAAGGTCCCAGCAAAAATTTGAGAAGAAATATGTGTGTGTGTATGTCTGTGCGTACGTTAGTGGTCTTTTTTTCCTGCACGAAGGATCATTTTTTACTACCGTTCGAAGCGTATTAAAGGAAATATGATCTGAAAAGATTTTCATAAAAATCGGTGGAGTCGTTTTTTTGTTTGAACGACTTAAGTGATTTTTGTACCAGCACGATTTCGCGCGAACTAATGAAGATACCGACTTCGTTGAGGTGTCGATCGCAGCGTGCTACCGAAGTTACAGTATCTGAAAAGATTTTCATAAAATTCGGACGAGCGGTTTCTTTGTTTAGACGACGTAAGTGATTTTTGTACCAGCACGATTTCGTGCGAACCAAAAACGATATCGACTTCGTTGAGCTGCCTTTCGAAGCGTGTTAAAGGAAATATGATCTGAAAAGATTTTCATAAAAATCGGTTGAACCGTTTTTTTTATATGAACGACTTAAGCGACTTTTGTACCAACACGGCCGTTTTTTTCTTACAATTTGTTGTTATTATTGTTCATTTATTATTAAAATATCCATTGATGATATTCAACTCTCATCATACTGAGAAGTTGATCGTGTGGACCGAAAGGGTCAAACCCACATCCCAACTAGTTTGCAACTGACCCCATATATCGAAAAAACACCACGAACCTTTTCACAGAAAAGTGAAAAAGACGGCATGTACCAATCGAAGAACGTCCCATTTCACCGAAATTGTTTCGTGATTTCGCAAATGATGTCAACTAAAATCTGAATAGAATCCTGACATAATGTGGTGAATATGAACAGAAATCGAAGCACAACAGACCGCAAATAGTCACATGCAATAAGATAGAATAGAAAGTGCAATGCAAATGCACAATTTCAATTTTGAATCACTGCTTTATGTGCAGCATGCTTCAGCCACATCGACCACACCAACCATACCCTTAAATGCATTTTGCATTTTAATTAGAAGTTTACCAACATACATATGTAAAGCAGCAAATCACGATAAACACAAGCGGAATTCACACGAAACAAACGAAAAATATTGCAATAAGCGCATAAATATGCACATTTTTTAGGGTTGCTGTTTAGCATGAAACATGCACACTTCTGTATGCACTTGTAATAATATTTGTTGTTGTGTGGTTATCGCACTCGCATTTAATTATCCGCCCTTAGATAAGAAAATACATTAGTGTGAGTTGTTATATCGATTATGTATATGTACAATTTGTGGAATAAAAGAAGCAGAAAAATAATAAATCTCAAAAAATTATGTTTACTCTTGAGGAAAAAATCAATTTTTTCAGGTTTTTTTCCATGAATTATTATTTTATTGCGTTCAATTTCCTCTTGAAGGAATCCCATCCCCCTTATGGTTCAGAGATTACCCGAAGCAGCCCCTGATGGAAACCTTCTGCCAAAAGAATGAGATTTAATCCCTAATAATTTGCAACATAATTAGATCGATATAAAATTGCTTTGGTATACTGATGAATGTTGCTGGTTTCATGGCCAATGAATTCGAGTCATTCGTCCTGAATTTTTAATTTTGTTAAGATTTAATAAGGATGACTAAAATAGAATAATTAAGATGGATAGCAGAGAAGGGATGGTTTTATGGAAATTTAATATTTTCAAGTAAAATTGCATGAAAAAAAATAATCAATTTTAATTTGAATTGCGTCTTGAAACAACATCCCAGGTTTTTTAAATATTTTTTTTTTGATTTATTCAATTAAGAATAAATATTCATTAATTGCTCTAAAGACATTTAGAAATTAAACTCCAAGCTGCTAATTAGTTATTTATAAAGGAGTTCTATATAAAGTGTAAGATTACGACTCTATTCCGTTTTGTACATATTAATGCAACAGCACCAATTATTCAGTCGGATTATATACATCCTTCAGCATGAATTAATTAGAAAAATGACGGTCTCAAGGACTTTCCAGGGAAAACCCACGAGCTAGGAATTAAGACTTCTTAAAATAGAATATTTTAAGTTTGTGCTCTCCTAGCTGCTACTAAGTAAATTCGTCTTGTTTTGTTACTGAACAAGGAATTGTTTTTAATTGTGCTTGTTCCAGCATTGTTACAACAACAACAGTGTGTATACCATCAGAAAAGCTTTTGTTGAAATCACCAAAGATAACAATCAACTTTTTCAAATTCTGGTGAATTAAAACAGATTATTAGCAGCCGACTTACCGTTGACAAAATCGTGCTGATAAGGAAGAAAATTAATTTCTTAACGTGCTCATAAATCTTATTTTTCATCCAAGAATCTAAATAACCCAGGCACCACCCAGCCATCAGGCTTCATTATTCCCCTATAATTTTACGTCCACGTTTGTTACCAAGGCTGTTGTTGATGGTTTTAAGATAATTTTTTATCAAGATTAAGAATGACATTCAGCACATTATTCTCATCAATATTTCTTATGTATTTCTTAGGACTAAATCGGTGATATCAGCAGCTTTCGAGAAACCAGGTCGCACTTTAGAGGAATTATAAAACGTAATGATAAAGTCCTTTTTCTTAGATTTTATTGAGGCAATTAATTTGAAATTTATCTTTTCACCTTTAGGCAGTTTAATTGTCAATATAAAAGGTACTAAGCCCTTAAAAACAGCCCAGCACAGCTTCAGCAAAATATAAGCCGGATTCTTGCAATCAAAACCCCATTTTTGGAGGCCACATTTTATGAACTTGTGTTGAAAACAAATAAGTGTGTTTCAGTTAAATTTTATACAATTTGTCATGAACATTGTCGAGGTTCTTATTAAGCCATTGGGAATAGCGACGACAGCTTGTGTCATCCATTTGATGAATCCTGAGTTCTGAATTCTGTGATCTGTTCAATGACAACAACTTGTTTGCCTTGAAGTTATCGATTTCAATGAATGTTTTCGTCTCACGGAATCCCTAGAGGTCGATATAATATTGGCAGACTACATTTTCCTCCACTTAATTATAAACAGTCGATTATAAATGGCATATTGATGCCACACAACTCCGTTTTGGTGCACTAAATAAATATCGCATCATTTTTGACTGTGCAGTTCGATATTTTGTTGCCCTCATGCCACTCATTCCACGGTATCCACTTTTGAATAATACCTCAACAAAAGCATCCTTGGCTTTGTTGCGCTTGGTGTGGTCACTTTAGGTACCTGCAACGCTTTCGATCGAATATGGCACCCTGCTCCAAGCTATTGCTATCGACTTAGTTCTTGTTGGCCTTCTAAGGTATTAGTATTGGTTGGCGTCGAATCTGAAGAACACAACATATATGCCGTCGTCGCGGGTGTGCGTTTCTGTGACTCCTTCCAGAATATAAAACAAGCACGTGCAACCCCTCCTTTTGAAGATCTATCGACAGGGCCATCGAACTCATTCTTGATTGGCGCCGCAAAAATGGTGTCGAATTCAACGCCTACAAAACGAATTACGCTCTTAAATTTATAGTCCGGAGAAATTAGCAAAAAAAATGCACGAAAGGAGACAAAATTCCAAAATGGCTGAAAATTGGTCCACAGTTTCCTTGGGACTTTTTAAGAAAATAATTTCGGAATCACAAAAAATAAAACATGGCCGCCGGAGATATCGCGTTTTTCCCGTGTTTTCCTTGTATCTCGGTTTCTAAAGGTCGTACAACCTCGTGCGCGGGCCCAAAATGTTAACAATTAAATTCTCTACAACTTTAGTTCTTACAAACATGTTGACCCGATTAACCCTTTTAAAGTTATTCAAGGTCAAAGTTATCAAATATCACTTTTTGGCCAAAAAATCACTCAAAAACTGGTTATTTCGATCAATACGAACCGTTATCGGCTACAAAAAAGCCCTGTTGTGATTTTTTCGAAAACTTAACCCTTTCGAAGTTATTCAAGGTCAAAGTTTCCAAAAATCACTTCACTCACAATCGAATTCGACAACAAAGGCCGTTTTTTTCGAAAAAACCGTACTTTGCAAAAAATATTTATTATTTTGCAAATTTTCAAAAAGGTTTTTTTGCTACACTTTCACGAGTTTCATTACAAAATCGTTTTTTTTGGTAAAAGATATGATCATTTAAAAAAACGTGATTTTTAGCGGTTTTTTTTGCAATTACTCCTTTATTTGTTTATGTATTGACATCAAACTGGCGTCATTTTATTAGTATGAGAAAGCTCTACGAAAATCGAAAATTTGTTTTGGCCCTCTTTTTACGCCATTTGGGAAACTGTAGCCTGGCGGCCCCGTATCATTGATACGGCTGATACGGCGGTAGCTATGCCCCTGATACGATTACAAGCTTGCTGCACAGAACTTAGAGATGCAACCTGCAGGCCTCTACCTGCAGGCCTCTACCTTTCCGATCTACCATTGATATTAATTAACGTATAATGTCCAGTGACCAAGCCACCTAGTACCCTGACATTAACGCTGCTTGGAGATCACCAGACCAGATGTGGATCTCCAATGTTCGGTGTAATTGATCAGAGTAGGATCGTTTAGGGTCTTATTGCTTGCCCAATAGCCTATTTGGAGCTATGAAAACAGTGGCAGAGCCCTGTTTCGTAATGGCGTCCACGACTTTCTTGAATGTTCACAGAAAAAGTCTTAAACTTTGAGATCTTAACGGGCTTACAGTCTCATAGAATTTCTGGCCTCTGCTTCCATAAAGGCAGTTTTTGTAGTATGTTCCCAGTGAATTCCAGTACATAGGTGGCCGTCCGACCTCAGTGCAATGTCTCAGTGCAGAACCTTTAGAGGATTTCTCTATCAAAGTGCTGCGTTACCAAATTGAGCAGAGTCTCCGGTGTTACCGTCGGCAATTTTGGAATGACCTCAGTGATGGAAATCTTACTTAATCTGGAAGTGAAGCTATTATTCAGCCGGAATTACGCTATTGGGTTGTGGTGTGTCGTGGCGCAATCAGAAAGGCCAGATCGGAACACAACAGAAGGCGCCACACCACAACACACCGTAATAATGTAATCAGCCCCATATAAAATATATGAATTAGATCACGACACAGAGCGCCACGACACACCACAACACAATAGTGTAAAGCCGAAAACACACTTTTGTGTTGTGGTGTGTTATGGCGCTGTGTGTCGTGGATCTAATTCATATATTTTATATGGGGCTGCTTACATTATTATGGTGTCGTGTGGTGTGGCGCGTCCCGATTTGGCGTTTCTGATTGGGCACAGAGCGCCACGACACACCACAGCACAAAAGTGCATTTTCGGCTTAATTCCGGCTTTACACAGCGGGAAATGGAGTGCTGCAAAGCTTACAGCGCTCCCGTTCTCATACCAATTCCATATTCTTTTTAACATTGCATGTCATTAGAGGGGAGCATTCCTTTTAATACTCCTTTAAAAGCGTTTTAGAGGCATTATAAGAAAGCTTTTTAACAAAGAATATTCATGGAGGCCTGTGGATATGTAAAATAAGCTCCGGCGACGAAAAGCTTTTATTTTTGTTCATCTTTTATAATTACCTTTCCCTTTCAAAACGGTCCCCCCAGTCCTAACCACGTCCAATACTGCTTGTCCTCCGAATCGAACGAGAGCCGGTCAGTTGAGTATGGTAATGAGCCTTTTTGGTCATCGCAATCGCCGGTTTTGTTCGTCCTATAAAATTTCTGAAAACTCCACTAATTCTTCCTTTGGAGCATATTTGGCAGCGCTCAAAATTACCTACCCTGAGCAGCGCTCCCAATTTTTCCCAATGGGTATGCTGGGTATAAAACATGTAATGCATGGTTTTTGATTGTAGACCACATGCGGATTCACAAGCTCTGCGGCAGGCTCAACGAGATCTGTGGCTCCCGCTATTCAGGGGAAAGCGGTGTTTGTTATGATCAGATCAGTCAACCCTTTCATTATAAATTTCGTGGTTAATAGTACCAGAACAGTTTTGTCGAAATCGACACTGGGCCTTTAGCGCAGCTGGAGATGAAGTGCTATCTATCTATCTATCTATTTCACCAGCAACCACGATCACAGCATCATGTCGTAACCTTGGCTGGAGAATTTTTGGGCACCGAGTAGATCTAGGAATTCATCCACGACAAGGCACAAAAGGAGAGGAAATATAATTGCTACCTGCGGAGACCTTTTTGCTATAGTGCCCTTTAGACTTCGCAAATTGAGTTAATCTGTGAGTTCTTAAAATAGAGTCGATCCAGTCGCAAAAAGTACCTCCTAGCAGGGCCCGCTTTAGGGGGGCAACCCGGACATTCGCCCGTGGCGCCAAAATTTGGGGGCGGCATTTTGATTGCAAGTATGAAAAAAAATTTATGTAATAGAAATTTCACATCGTCGTTGTCAAACCAATATCTGCTATGTGCACTGTTTGGTGACTTCGACCTTTTGACCATTATGACTAGTTTCTAAACAAATTTTCGTATAAAAACACTTCTATATGACTCTAAGCATTATATGGTGAACTTTAGTCGCTAAAAAAATATGTTATGTGCAGGAGATGTTGCAGTATGCTACAGGAGAACGTTTTTTTTTCAGTATCTCAAAGTTATACTTTTTGCACATAGCAGATATTGGTTTGACAACGACGACATATCAATTTCTTCATTCTCTTAAAATTTACATTTATAATTTCGAAAAAGAAACATTTGTATACTTTGTAAAGGGCGCTGTTTGAACTTGTTTGAACATGCATATAGAGTCGCTTGGGGTAACTGTACGGATATTTCAGAGTTATATTTACCATTGAGTGGCACCAGGAGCACGTTCAAAAACCTTACTATGGTAAACCACGAGGTAAGCTGTGGTTATGCTGCATCACTTCGCTTAACCACGAAAGTTTATGTTTAACCATGGAATTTTTTGAACGCACCGTGGTTAACTATAAGTTAAAGAAAATGAAATTTTTTTTTCCATAAAATAGCCTCCACTATTATTTCGCAAGTGTCCATTAAGTATTTATTTGCAATAATCTAACAAATCCCCCTTTCATGTGTTTACCATTAAAACAACTGTCAGAGAGTTGTTTTTATTCTTATTCTTCTTAACTATCGCAAACCATGCTCCGGAGCAGGGTTAAAATTTAACTGCACCATGGTTAACCACAGGAGTTTTTGAACGCCAAAAAGTTATGCTCGTGGTCAAGTTGTAGTTAACCACAGAGTTTTTGAACGACAAAAGTTTACCATAGTAACCATGGTTAACCATAACCATAGTAAGGTTTTTGAACGCGGTCCAGATGGGAGAGTACGCTAGAGGCCTTAAAGCCTTTGAGATTCCATTGCGGAGATGTATACGACGCCTTGCTAAGCATATACGAAAACCAACAAATTGATAATTTAATAAGATGCGAGGCCTCGGGTTTATTAAATTGTATTAAACAATTTCAGTTTTTGTGTTGCTTAGATATATTTGGTATAAAATACTAAATTGCATTAATCGAATAAGCAGTTTGATGCAAACAAAAAATTTTGATCTAGTCTCTGCACTTGATCTTTTAAGAAACTGCACAATATTTTTCAAGAATCTTCGATCACAATCATCCTTCGATGAAATTGTTAAGGCGCGATTCCATTGAAGCAACACTTTCCTACTGTTTCCTTGTTACAGCTTAGAGTCTCCTCTTTAAAATGCTTTTTTTATTTTTATTTTTGCGTACATTTTAGGCAAGGATACTTGAGTTTTTCCCCGAACGCCTCGCTAGAATATTTGAATTCAGCTTTTTGGCGCCCTTAGATTTTTCGAATTTGCTTCTTATTTTTCATAATTTTTTATAATAATAAAACAATTTTTTTTAAAATAAGTTATAATATAAATTTTTCACGTGGCGCTATTAGTTTTTCGAAATTTTTTTATTTTTCGATTTATAACGCAAAAACCAAATTTTCGAATTTGTTTTCGAAAATGTGAACTTAGCATACACTTTAGAGCAGCAAAGATTTTTTTATCGTTTTCTACACCCAAAAAAGTACCTAAGTCCCAATTTTCAGCGAGATCACATTTTGTGCGAGCTTTTGGTCTAAATTTGGCTCTGACGACTGGGCTATTACTAGTTTCATTACCTTTTTACATGAAACAAATTTTTTTAATGATCCTGGTAATCCTATAAAAAGGAAACAGGAAATCGGCAAGTCTTGAAAGATATTCATTTTGCCTGAGTAGATGGAGTCCTAAACTTAGTAAGTTTATGTCAAAATATACCGCAAAACGCCATATTTATACCTGAACCTATGCTATTGTCGCACAGTAAATATATTTATTCTTAAGGGGCGCCAATTTGTCGTTTTGCCCGGGCGCGAAATCCTCGCCTTTTTAAAACCCTTGCTATAATGCCAATCTCGATATCGAGAAAAGCCATCGGCGCAGCAGCTTTATTTAACATTGCTCCTTAAAGCTCGTGGGCAAGATCATAAGGGGCACTACTCCTCGTTGTACGCGGGTTAAGAAGAACAGAGTTGCTGGGCAAGATAAGTACCTATTATCTCCTTATCGACTAGTTTCTCTGTTTTCACAATTCAATTTCACAAACATTTTAGCCCAGAATTTAGTGACTGCACAGAAATTGCATTTTGTATCGATTTTTAATATTTCTTCATTTACGATGTAACAACGCAAAAATGCTAATTTTTGGTAATTAAAATGCGTAGTAAAAACGAGAGAAATTTACTGATAATAAATAAATTAATGGTAAGATAATAAAATTACTGATTGCATCCCATAGCCATATCATGTAGCTGACCAGCGTAATTAATTACCTATAGCGTCACATTAGATCAATAAACCACGGTATTAGTGGAAAAAGATAAGCACTGAAATTACAGCCATCGAGTTGATAGCAACGATAACGATGTGCTATGCTAACAAGTTGAAATTGGTCCTGAGAGTGATTAAAAGGTAATTATGCAGATTATCATATTACATCACCTGCCACTGTATATTGGCATAAAAAAATCATGTCATGTGCCAAGTTTCAATTTAATTAATTTTTGTATTTTCATTCTCTACCATATATAAAAAAATTAATTTCGAAATATTTTTCAACAATCCCCAAAGGAGTACAAGGACTGTATATGTGCTGTGCATGCAGCATGTTCTTTAATTAAATATTGCCGCAGTTGATACTGACAAGGATAGGAAAAATTTTTTTAATTCACATTTTTTTGTAGGTATCCACATCGTTAAATTAAACCACCATTCCGTAAAGATATCATATTAAAATCAATTTTCTTAGGTAAAATAAAAACCGCAACATGTTCACCAAATCTGACCACTATAAGCTAGTGAAACAGAATAACCTAATTTTCATTTGCCACCGCAGATTTAATCGAATCGCCATACGAAGGGGGATATGCTTGCTCTAAATGTACTAATCCAACTTAATCCAGAATATCCTTAGCAAAATTTGTTTACTTCGGAAGGAAGAATTACGTTGTGCACAGACAGCTACGGAAATGGGGTTGAACACATTCCCTAGCCTAGGCTGTGCACGTTGTCGCAATCATTCAGGGAAATTAGTTTCCTGTATAAAATGACACCTCCATAGGATTTGAAATATCGATAAATTGCTAACGTTACACGGAGTTTTTTTTACAACCAACCGCAGAAGGTTCAACTTAACGCCAAAGACCCGGAAGTAAGGCTATAATTATTTTTAATGGTTGTCCTTTAATTTTAAATCGTTTTGCTTCACATAAAAAATTATTTTTAAGGATACTCAGGAAAAGGTGCCCTATTCGACAGCAAGTTGAGTAGGGTTAATACCATCCGCTTTCGTGCTGACCCAGCTCCTAGTGATTTCATAGTAACACGCCATCATCATGTGCCTTAAGTGGATCAACTTCAGTACATTTTCAGGGCGTTCACAGGCGGTCTGTGTAAGGCAACGACATAATTTAATGAGATCGTTAATTGACGGTGTAAGTTTAAAGTTCAAATGATGTCAACAAAACACTGCAAGCTTACATTTCTGACATACACATCCATTAACTCGACCAAGCCTAGGAATTTTTTTTATGTGATTAAGTGTGCCTTTAGTGCATATACCCTACGAACCAGCAAAACTACCTTAAGTGATTTAGTAACTTACTGCAATTTTGAAAGGGGAAAGGATTTACTCACACAACTATTATAATAACAAACAGGCGCGGGCCATATGTGCCTATAAATTCTTCCATCAAGTCTTCGTCAATCAGGACAATCAATCAGTATTGCGTTCATACCTAAGTCTACGCGATTAGTTCACAAGCAAGCCAAATCCAATTAATGAAACTTTGGTCTCACTTAAAGCGTTGGTTGATGACAATTAAAGACCTGCTTCTGGTATAACTCAATGGATTTTGTGCAAACTACTACATTGATGACAAGGGCTCATGAGCACGATTGTATTAAATCTGGATCGATTTAGGAAGCCCTAGACGCGCATTCACTATTGAGTGTTCCTGGTATAATACAACGTGGCTTTGTTTTTGGTTATCGGCAAGCGAACAGCATTATTAAGTACGAAATTACTATTTATGAAATTAATTACACGGTTTACTGGACAGGTAAAGTAACACTGTGTGGAGTGTGGGCAAAAGCTGATAACCTAATTTAGTTTTAGCTAGAAGTGGTGAAAATTACGATATGGGATCATTATTTAGTGTGGCTATTGTGGATTAACAACGACAATAACCTGTGATAAGAGAATATGGACGAGGTAGATAAGGTATGCACTAATCCCTCTTAAATCTTAATTTTTCTGGATAAACGAAGAGCACACATTATGTTGTAGTTTGAATTGATAAGAAAATATATTTGGGGAAAAATGAAATCCAAAAATACAATCAAAACTGACAACTGTCTCGCTCACAACCACTTACAAAAATACTATAAACTGATAAGTACCATGAACCCACAACTAGTTCCATTTCAAGAGTTAATAGACGTCAAGAGGACTAATTGTACTCAATGCCTCAAACGGTTAGGACTCCCCAAAAAATTTAACAAGTACCTCTGCAAGAGAAAGATCTTGGTTAAGAGGTGTAGAATAAAGATACAATACTATTCGCGCTCTGTGTGATACTAGAATTCCCAAAACCGAAGGCGATGAAAGCATCCAGAAAATTGCGAATGGTAAATTGAAACAGAAAGTGTAAAGATGCAGAAGATGAGTTAAATTACGGTATGCCACAAGGCAGTTGTCTAGGTCCGCTCTTGTTCAATGTGTATATCTCCGATTTGTCTGAAATACTAAAAAGTAGACCACATCTATTTCATGCAGACGAACTGAAAATATACCTTTTCATAATGACCCAAATGGACGTTTTTTTTCAGTCCAAATTGAATGCATCGCAAGACTGGTGTACGGTACACCGTGTACCACGAACAAACTGCAACTCAACACCAGTAAATGTCATGAAAAAGCGATAAAATGTCGATAAAATTACTGATCTGTTTTTTTAGGTAAAAGTTAAATTTTAATTTGCATTACGATCAAGTTACTTCTCAATTCAATAGACTATTGGGATTTATAAACTGTTAATTACCCTATGAGAGTGCCTGACGTTGCAGGCCAAGGAAAAGGAACCCATCTCCTTGATCTATTTATTACTTCTTATGAACGGTACTCCGTCGAAGTAGACTTTCTTCCTCCTTGCCAACTTGGGTCACTGCCTAGTCAGCGCTAATTTCCCATATCCATCTTTTTCCCGAACTAGTGTTGGGTAGGACACGATTATAAAATGAGTTTGTACGAGGTGCCTCTTTTTTCTTTTTAGCCAGTACAATGTCCCACTTTAAATGAGGCAAGGTGTCATTGTAAGTACATAATGGAGATCCGCTGGCTATTTCCAATCACACCTCGCCTCATTTCAAGTTGGAATTTGTCTGCCCCAAAAGAAGTAAAAGAGAAGAAACCCACCTCTACGTATTTACAATAACACTCGCCTAAGGTATAAAAAACCTGGGGACACACAGTGAACGAAATTTTTGCGTTTTTGCTTTAGGCCTGACTGTGACTCGGTGTGATCTATTTAACCCTATCGATACCAATTGTGTCCTTTGGGTTTCGTGGGTTGGATTTGGGTGGGTGATAGTGCAAGTTTACACGCTCATACCAAGGACATTGTTTTTATGACACTTCAAATAATTCAGGGCCAGTACAATTTGCCGTCGTGTAAGGGACAAATGCACTGCTTCGTATAAGTCCTGCTCAACTCTAGCCCGAACTAACACAGTTACCAAAAGAACTGCTGGTACTATGGGAAAGCCAACTGTTTGGGGCTTATTCGCTTCTTCCAAGCCACTGAATGTGATATGAGTTTCTGTAGTGTCATTGCAAACCCTGTCACTCTGTGTGACACCAAAATCATAGGGACAGGAATGCGTTTGTTCATTCGTCACTCTACCAGATTTCTTAAGCCTCGGCCGAACAGATGGTTCAATGGGGAATATATGCACCTATATAGGGTGTTCGGGTACAAACTATACAAACTTAAGGGGTGGATAGGTTTTGGAAAGACGAACAAAAAATCCTATTGGGGAGGAGGAGAAATCGTAACGGTTTAGCTGTTAGGGCGTTTTGATTTTTTTGCTACAGTTTCACATATTACCCTGTATTTTTGTAACCCTATGACCTATTTTCAGGAATATGGTAGCAATGTACGCAGAATACTCGCACCTATCTAGAACTGTAAAAGTAAAGGTTCTACCCTACCGGGGTAAAATTTTGTTTTTTTAACTGAAATGTTAACTTCAACTACCTTTTTCTCCAAGAAATACGTAGTTAACCAATTATGGAAAGCTTCGACAATTTCCTATGAATAATGTCCGGTTTTTTTGCTACGGCCTTTTTTCTTTTGAAGATATTAGCGAATTTTAATTAGTGCTGCACACGAGACGAGACGAGATTTGGCCCAGTCTCGTCTCGGTCTCGAAAAAATGGGTATTTGCAGGTCTCACCTCGTTTCGCCTAGAAAAGTCTCGTCTCGTCTAGAAAAGTCTCAAATTTCACTGTCAATAATACAAATTGCTCAGTCTTTTGTATTTCGAGAAATATAAACATGTGCCATATTAATGAAATTGTATACAAATATTACTTATATTTCCATGCTAGTCACTTCCCAGTCGTAGACACGTAAATCTGCTTTTTGCAGTGGCACCAGGGCGGGGTAGAGGGGATCAATGAATCGAAAGTTAAAACAAAAAATCTTACCCGACATTATCAAAGATGGCCAGAAATATAATCATGGCAACTTCAGTACCTGTAGAAAGGCTATTTTCAAGTGCATCTCTGATAATGTCAAGTAGAAGAGCCTCCTTGAAAGATGAAACTTTGCGATCGCAAGTTCTAATAAACTCATGGATGCGGTCACCTCTCCAAGAAAGAATATGTCAGTCGTTTCTATAAATTATATTATTGTGTATTATAGGACTAAAATATTTTTATAAAAACAAACAAATGTATGCATATTGATACATTGTCATGAATATCATCTGAGAATAAATGAATTTTTTGATTGATTTGAAACTACATTAACTCGTACATATTCTCTGAATCTATTGATTCTAATGCTTCCCATACTTATCATAGTCCATTTAAACTTATAATTTTAGCAATCAGAATTTTTTAAATTGATTGTAAACAACTCAGGAGTTTATTCATTCTACTTACAGTAGCTCTGGAATTTCAAAATAACGATTTGATTTCGAGACCTCGAGATGTCTCGTGAGATCTCGAATGGTAGTCTCAATCTCGTATCGATTTTTAATCTGGAGGTCTCGTCTCGATCTCGTCTCGAAAATCGAGACGAGACGATTTCGAGACAAGTCTCGTTTCGTGTGCAGCAGTAATTTTAATGTTAAAATGGCTTGGTTTTTCCACATAAAAGCAACGTATTGTTTACAAAAAATTCTTTTTTGTTCCATATTGTCAATTTCGCGATCTGGGATCCTATATTTCAGGTGAGTTGTAACTGGATTGAGTTAGTTCAAAAAAATATTTCAAAGGCTATCATCTTACATGAGCTAGCTTATAGTGTGATCTAATGCCACTATCATGAAGGAGAAAGTTTCCTATCTCATGCCTTACCTTAAACGTCCTAAACAGTAATCTCAGTGTGCAATTTTTTTTTTAAGGAATGAGGGGGCAAGCCATATGGTGAACACTGCGGCCAAGTTGGGCCTATTGTGTACGTACCCCACTAACGGAACAGACTATCAGCCTTCCGGACGAAAGCAAGAAGGTCTTTAATCGAAGAAGATCGGACTTGAGCGGGACTCATAAGTTCTCTGATAAACGTTCTTCTTCTAAGCCAGATCAGAGCAAGACATTCACAGAGAATATGTGTGGAAGACTCGTCGCCTTCCATGCAGAGCCGGCATTCTGTCTCTTGAGACAGTCCTAGGTTGTGCAGGTGATACCGCAGCCCTACATGGCCAGTGAGATAACCTACCAACAGCCTTAGGTCCGCTCTGTTTAAGGTGATGATGCCCCTTAAGGCAAAAGGTCTTATAAGATCTTTAGCCTGTCTAAGACCTGGGACTGATTCCCAATAGGCTAGGTGTTTAGTCCCTTAATCCACTCCTCTATCAGGGACTTGGAGGTGGACCATGAGATGCCGCAGAAGGGTTCTGGGGCCTGGACCAACGTCTCAGACCACTCCCTCACTGCAGCCTCATTGCCCTCGATACCCCAGTGAACGGGGACCCAGCAGAGCGAGACCTTATTTCTTCTGGTCAGGCTTTGGAGTACGTCAAAACACCCTGCAACTATTTGGGAAAAAAACTTCCACGTAGAGAGGGCCTTGATGGCAGCTTGGCTGTCTCAAAGTGCAGTTTCTGCCAGGTAAATTTAATTGAAGTTCGTAATACGAAACACATGAAACATCACATCGGACCGTCTACGCAAAGAATGAACCCCTTAACAGATAATGTGTGGTATACTCACAGATCATGTTTTTCTCCTTTCATTTTATTAAACACTCATAAGAAAAGTGCTATCCTTGTTAAGATCCTAGTCCTATACTAACAATATCTCTAGCTTAAGTTATATTTATATTACATGGATTGGGGCAATTCTGTAATTGAGGTTAAATCTGACTTGTTTGGCTTATAAATAAAATAAGAGAAGCCAAGTTTGGAAATGACCTTGGTGCTCCCAATTCAATGAACGGGGTCGCATCCCAAATATCATCTCTAAATTGAAACATTTCCATAATTCAAAAATTCACCGTGAAACCCCCATCGCTTTTATAACATATTTGCCATCTGCACATGCAGACGATAAGTTAAAAACGAGTAAAGCCACAATCTCATGCATATAGGAGAGCTTTCCGCATATTTGATAAGGAAGTACATACTGTCAGAGGCAAAAGTGAGTTTACACCCGAAATTTTTTTCTTTCGCCTCGGATTTCCAGGAATTCGATGAACATAGAAAACCAAAATATAACTCAAATTATTGCACATGTATTGACCTAAACTTAACAAGAAAAAATCCTTCAAAAATTTGAAATAACACAGAAGGAGGTCATAAATTATAAAAATAGTCCTATTTTTTGCCGTCAAAAGTGAGTTTACAGCCGCTAGAAAATTACCAGGAAAGTAACGGTAGTCCCATGCTAATATTTTGTTTGCGCTAATTTTCTTTGATCACTGCATTTAATCAGTGTTTGTTGAAGCGATTGTAGTTTGTACTTGATTTTGATTTGATTTTGGCGAGAAATACAGTATTTGAAACAATGAGAACGGAAACTGAATTAGAAACTAGAAAAATCATATTAAATTTATGGCTGGAACACAAATCCTATCGGGAAAGTGAAAAAAATCATTGAAAAATTTCAAAACACGGGAAGTTTAAAAAAAGCCTTACATTTCTGACAAAAAATAAGAAAATATTGACCTAACCAGAAAACAAAAAAAAATTGAGTTTGACGTAAATTGCGTCTGACGGCCGCCATATTTTATTTTAAAAAATTAACCTAGCCTATGTTACTCAGACTCATTAAACGATTCTAACGGTACCCCAGCCATCTAAATCCGTTCAAGCGTTTAGAAGTTATGGTGGTACAAAGCAACGTTCATACACACAACAAACCTTAACACATTACACTCCTTTTTTTGGGCAGTCGTGTAAAAACGTGTGCAATTTTCTAAAAAATATAAAAGTTTTGGGGTTTCGTTTTGGAAAAATTTGCTCTTTACGGACGAGAGCAAGTTTGAAATATTTGGGAAAGAAAAGTGCTCAAAAATATGGCGTACAAAAAAATCAGCATTTGATGAAAAAATGTTTGCAGCACCGTGAAACATGGTGGAGGGTCGGTCATGGTCTGGGGGTGAATGACAGCTTCAGGAGTAGGAAACCTTGTGTTTATCGAGAGCACCATGAATAAGGAAGGCAACCGAGATATATTACAACAAAATTTAGCACCTAGTCTTGAGAAACTCTGGCTACCAAGGGCATGGTATTCCAACAGGACAATGATTCCAAGCACACATCGCGCTTTGTTAGGGAATGGCTTCTCTACAGAACTCCAAAGCAGTTACCCCATCCTCCCCAATCACCAGATCTGAACCCGATTGAGCATTTGTGAGATCATTTGGACCAGAAAATTCGGCAGCGGTCAGTAACATCGAAAGGAGGCTTGAAGAAGGCCTTAAAGGGAGAATGGCAAAAAATAACGGGCGATACGACAACTAAGCTGGTCGAATCCATGCCAAGGAGGCTAGATGCAGTGATCAAAGCAAAAGGGGCACAAACTAAATATTAGACAACGAATATTGTTAGTTTAGTGACCATATGCCTGCAGCTGTAAACTCACTTTTGATTGCAAAAAATAGCACTATTTTTATAGTTTAACGGCTCATATGTTGTTAACACAAATTTTTGAAATTTTTTTTTTCGTTAATGTTTTGTTATTAAATATGTAATAATTTGAACTGTGTTTTGTTTTTCTATGTTCATTGGATTCCTGAAAATCCGATGCGAAAGAAAAAATGTTCGGGTGTAAACTCACTTTTGACTCTGACAGTATGTGCAGCACATGTGGCAGCATCATTCACAAAACCACTTTATTTCAATATCAAGGTCACCTGTCAACGCCCTGTCCCCAATCTGCAAATATCATAAAGCTCGCACACGGCAGGCCCCGCTAACAACTATTTTCGACGCGGAGCGTTATGCCAGCGTGTGTGCAAACAATCCGCCGAGGCGAGATAAGACTTCGCCAAGTGAGGCCCCACCGGTGGTGCTTAACGACGGACAACGTAAACAGATAAAGTGTGCGCTCTCTGTTTGGGGCCCGTTCTGCGGGAGTAGTTCAGGCAAATATTTCCCCCCTTTTCTGTTATTTATAAAATGCAAACTGCAAAAAGCTTCATCACTCGGAAAAACGGTCGGGAAATGCCCCACAGAATGTCATCGTGAGTGGGGCTTTGTGTCGTCGTCGTCGGGTGACGAGAGAGAATTTCATTTTTCCCCATTAAGCAGCCTTAATGGAACGACATTATAAGGGTCGGTATTAGTTGGTCTTGGTCCCAGGCGCTGCTACAGCCCCACATCCCCTGGCGGACTTGTTTACAAAATGTCAATCAAAGGTCATTTAATTATACGGGAGATTAAGTAAAAAAAATGGTGGTCATGTTTTCGAAACTTTGATTTTTGTGATAGCAATTAAACCTGAATTATGCGAGGACTTACACAATCTTGCGTAATCTGTTCGGACTTTGTTGTTTTTACACGATTTACAAAGTTTCCGGCTTTGTGTTTTTGTTTAAGGAAAAACATAGCGCCATGAATAAAAATCGATATCTGTGGTTTTGGTGGTGATGGAAGGGTAGATTATGTGAAACTGTTGGGGCTGGAGGAAATGGAAATTCAACGGGGGCGGCAACAATTTTTCATTATTAGACCTTCTTATGGCTTAGATTGTTCCAATAAAAGCAGCCATATTCCGTCAGTTTAGTTCCGTTCTGTGAAATGGATTTGAATCTTTATAAATTTTATAAAAGCGTGATTTTTCAAGAATTTTCACGTCAAATAAATTTTACAAATATTGATGAAGCTATTTAAGGGATGGATGCTACTGAAGTTGCCTGCCTTTTAAGGCCTTTTAGCTACAAATTTGTAAAGTCTACACTAACTACTTCATTCTTGATTTAAGCTGCATTAATTGTGTTGATTTGCAGTACCATTAGCTTCGTTTTAGGGTTTAAGCATCCAAACGTAAGAGGAACTGATTTGAGAGTGGTCTTAGAAAAAATTATTCTCCTAATGAATAATAATCCGGGGAAATTAGCAAAAAAACGCACGAAAGGAGACACAATTCTAAAATGGCTGAAAATTGGTCCACAGCTTCCTTGGGACTTTTTAAGAAAACAATTTCGGAATCACAAAAAAACATGGCCGGCGGAGATATCACTTTTTGGTAGAAAAAATCACTCAGAAACTGGTTTTTTAAAAAAAATTTTTGATCAGTCAATGCGAACCGTTATTGACTATTTTTTCGAAAACCTTGACCTTTCCGAATTATTCAAGGTATTTTTTGGCCGAAAAATGTTTTTTGGAATCTTTGACCTTGAATAACTTCGAAAGGGTTAGGCTTTCAAAAAAATGACAAGAGGGCTTTTTTGTAGGCAATAACGTTTCGTGTTGACTGATCAAAATTTTTTTTCGAAAAAACGAGTTTTTGAGTGATTTTTTTTTACCAAAAAGTGATATCTCCGGCGGCCATATTTTTTTTTTGTGATTCCGAAATTGAAAAACCATTCTCATTATCTAGATCTTAGCCATCCGATCTCAAAGACTAGAATTATCTTTCATGTTAACGCTGTTATCGAGCTTGTATCTTCAACAGATTCAGGAGCTCTAAGGAAAGGTATATTGTGCCATTGTGTCCTCTTCTATCCTTTAAAAAACTAAGCTTATCAACACATTGCACTATGACCTGAATAACATGAACAACTGATAGTGCAAAAGGTGATTCCTAAACTTAAACATAAAACTATGGAGTAGGCACGCACTTCGCCATCCTTCATAAGGAAAACATCAGGAAAAAAGTCAATATTGATTGCCAGTCTTAGGACATGTGACTGTGATGACGCAAGAGAGTCCAAGATATCGGTAAAGTTACGCAGAGGGCGACTCTAGAGTATGTGAGGAACGCTCACTTCAGCTCAAAAGCTATGTTGCGCACTGCGATGTGGACACAACAGATTATTCACAATCATTCAGCCGACTACGACAACGTGTTAGGAAGTCGACTCTTTCTTCCGCCGGTACTAGTTTCGATTTCTTTAAGGCCGCACCAATCTGTTGGCTTCGGTTCATTTGCCGGTGTCATTTAGAGCGCAATTCTATCACCCATCCGTTTTTTAAACTTTATAAACAATATTATTTCAAAGCGATTATTTCACAAACGACCTTTCCCTAAATCCAATACACAGTTTCGCAGACCCTGCACGATTCAGTTCTTGCCAAGAATCGCTCATCTAAAACGAGGTACTGTCTAATCTACAATGAAAACTGTCTTTCGGTTCCGCCCGTTTCGATGATGTGGTTCTAACAGCTGATCCATCTCTTTACATTCTGGACGTAACATTGAAGGAAGATCTACGGTGGAATGATTACATATGATCAAA
This sequence comes from Thereva nobilitata, assembly GCA_963855945.1. Taxonomy (NCBI): domain Eukaryota; kingdom Metazoa; phylum Arthropoda; class Insecta; order Diptera; family Therevidae; genus Thereva; species Thereva nobilitata. The sequence goes on from OY979694.1 coordinate 23,673,245, forward strand.
CGAGCAAACTCCTTCAGCCGACCTTGGTAGTCTAGGTTGTAAAATGCCGACTAACTTCGAGTTTTCTCCTTCTTGCTGAACCTCCAAAAATACTTCTGCCTCTCAAAACGAACGCTATTCTTTGGTTAGGAGGTACAGGATTAGTCTTTCGCTGGTGTCAGCTCACAGGATCATTGAGGGCAACGAAAAGTCAGATGAATTGGCTACACTAGGAGCAAATCATGTAGACACACCGCTGGAGAATGTATAGAAGCCGCAGATGAAGTTGAAGAGAAATATCACTATGCATTTCCCTTAAATACTAGCTCCACGTGAACTTTACCACCTTGCTCCAAGTCTAGATAAAACGTCCTCTTGATGATGTCGCGGAAAAAGCGGACTTGTGTCGATCATACCAGAACACTGATCTTTTGGAGGACATGCGGTCAGAATGAGAATCCTATGCAACATCCACTGCCGTAGTATGTGCAGGATTAACGTGCGATCGTCCGGCTTTTGCTAGGATCAGACATCGTGTATTCGGTAGATCAAAATAGAAGATGAGATGCGATGACCTAAATATGACAGTTACATAAAGGAAGGGTACGCAACTGCTCACTCATGAGGAACTCGTGAGTGAGCACATATAAATTCCTCATTATAAAATCACTCTCTCTCATGAGTGAAGAAAAGGTTTTAACTTCGGATTGCTCGCACTCAGGAGTGAGGCTGTGTCAGCGTTACCGTTCTACTACATATGTAGTAGTTTTACTACCTTTTTAAAAAAAATTGATAATCTACTACACTACTACCTCAAGTTATCGTTCTACTACCTTTTATTTTGATAGTTCTAATATTTTTTATTTATGGCTAAATCTATCGCAGCCCACTCGCTACTCGCTATCAGAAACATGTTTTCATTCCATTCTGTTACTTTGATTCATTTTGAATACGAAATTTACAAATATTAAATCCAGAAAAGGCAAATTCTCCGGAATACCCATCTATCGCCAATTTGGTTAAGTCATTTTCGCATATAGTTAAAGCCTCTAATTATGATGTGGAACAAATTTGTACTGAGTGGAGGCTTCTTAAAACATTTAATGATATACCTTCCAATTTGCCCATCGAAGAACACTGGTATGAAATATCTAAGATAAAAAATGCAGTAGGAGAGTTTTCTTTCGTAAATCTTTGTATTTTTGTTCTTGCCTTGTAGTGCTATAGTGCTGTAGCCGAGTGTGCATTTTCGAAACTCAATAGGGTTAAAAATGGAAAAACAAACTGCTTAGGTACAAACAGTAAGCTTTATTATGGCTGCAGATGAACAAAGAAAACAAATTAAAACCCACATACTTTACGTTGATTATGACAATATACAATGTATATACGGCAAATACTCTTTCTTAATGATAAAATATGTGCGTAAATGTTCGTAGTGCATAATTTTAAAATTGGTTTGAAATCAAAAAATTTACTACCTCTTTTTTCAAAAAGGTAGTAGATTTTACTGCTCTAAAAATTCATCTTGCGGTAACATTGGGCTGTGTACATAGACTGCTCATGCACATGAGTGAGGATACAATTTTTAGCATTTTGCACAGGAGCGTGAGTGAGCGTATAATGAGTGTACTCACCGCTCACTCACGTTAGGTACCCAAAGAGAAAAGAAGTTGAATAAGGATTGTTTAATAATAAAAGTTTTAAATATATTATAAAGTTTATTTTGCCAAAATTAATGATAAGGCGCTAAAAGCTCTTCCAACAGAGACTTGCGTTGCTGAAACAGCAAGTACAACTTGCGCTACTTTTTTGAGGTCATTATTGTGATGGGCTTTCCAATATTGCAGAATTTTTGTATCGGGAGGTTATCTTTTACTATTAGGCCATAGTCGCTGTCGTAGAATTCTTGTGGAACATTTCCGCACTTGCACACTTCAAGAGAATGCTCGCACAACCCCTCCCAAAAAACCCCACCCATTCCAAAGCCTCAAATCATGCCGCACGAAACTAAACCAAAGCCACAAAGACTCATGGGCGAGTTTGGACATTTCTGAAAAAAATACTCACACACGAGTAAACAGCTCTCGCTTGTGAGTGAGGAGTGCGTTGAATTGGTCGCACATAAAGTGAGGATTTTCATACCCAGAATTCCTGAACAAATTACTCACTAACGAGTGAGCGCACTATATAGCAAACAACTCTCACTCATGAGTGAGGACTGAGTCGAATGAGTCGCACATGAGTGAGGATATTCGAACCCTGTATAAAGGACTTTCTAACGAGCGTGGTTATGAAATGGTGCGCTTTCAACAGCAGTTGCGTTCCCTTGCTCGGTTCTTAGACGGGACCGCTACCTTTACATACCTATCTACCATTTCAGAGGTCTGTGGTCCGATTCGACTCCGAGGAATGGTCGTATTTTCACGTCGCCCACCTCAAAAATATTTCGTGTTTCTTGTCTTCCCTACTTAGAGCAAGCTCCTGCCCCCTTTCCGCCTATAAGCACAATAAGCGAAGAACATCTTCTGTTCAATTGCCCGAAGTCGGTCTTCTGTCGTGGTAGTCTTAAATGGGAAACGATCGAGTAAAACCGCGTTTTAGCGCTGACAGTACTTTTATTATTTAATGTAATATATTTTCGACTTTCAGTTCGTTATTACGCTCTTAATAAAACCAGCGACTTCTAAGCTCTAGTTCACATAAGAAAATCTCCTAATAACAGAAATTAAAGAACGTAAACTTAAAGAAAATAGTTCTGTGACACTTTAATTTATAAATATAGTATAAGTATTTTAGAAAACGCCATGAAGAGAACCGATCCCTAATCTCTTGCCCAAAATATGTCAAAACTTTAAAATGTGATTTCAGTTTCAATCCGCACTTATGGTGCTAACCACTAACAATCTAGTTCTAAACAAATTACATGCCATACATACATTGAATTTTAATAATGGAATTCTTGTCTTAGCTTTAAAAATCACTTTTCCGTCAATCTTCATAACACAAAGGCTTTGGAACATTTTCTGTAGGTCGGCTTGATTCACTTACGCCAAAAAAAACCAATTTTCCAAAATTTTCATACAGGGTGGCGCGCAAGAAAACACAAAAGATAAATAGAATTACTTTCGTACTTTATATAAATTTAAGAAGTCACTTTGATGCTTTCAGTAACTTTTTAAATTACAGTGAAAGTAAAGCCGGGGAAAATCCCCACATGCTCCACAGCGGAAATTTTACTTTTGCTGCAGAAGTCAGAGGGGAAAATCTTTTAAATTTTTAAATTTCCCGCATATTTTCTCACGTCGAACTGGCATTGGGCCAATTTCAGTTTTTTTTGTAAGCTGTAGAAACTTTTCTTTTGCGTAATTTTCTTCTTCTTGTTCAAAAGCAAAGAAAGGGTGTGGAGAATAGTAATAAATAACCAAGGCCAAGAATTCAAAAAAACGAAGAAGAAAATTCGCGAATTTCATGGACATTTGAATCGATATCAAATGGCCTTGATGACACTCGTGAATCACAGCATTGTTGTAAGCAGCAACGGATGCCATTCCCTACCCGACATCTTTTGGGACCGTTCTGAAAATTACAAATATTTTACTTGAATATCCCCTCATTTATAGGATATATTTTACATAAGGATAAGTGCCATAGTAATAGGATCCTACTACAAGCAGAAGGACTAGGAGATGGGCATTAACTGTGGCCATATTGAGAAGAACCTTGGGGTATATTTTAGACATGGAGCGACATACTCGTGTATGGTAAAATGGGGATGAAAAACTTTTCTAGATAATAAAATGTCGTCTTTATGCAAAGTGAAGATTTGAATATTTTTTTTTCATTTTATGGAGTTATATATTGAATTGATGACTCACTCCTGATTTATATTATTTTCCAAGGCTATTGGTTTTTATAGCCCTTCAAATAAGACTTTATTTGTACTCTCTAAGCACATTTCAACTTTAAAGAGATTTCAAATCATGAAATCATGATTCAAAGAATGTTTAAAGTAGTATTATGAAGGAGCACTCGTGTCATTTATATCCACACGTTTCATGTTTCAGTTGTTCAAGAATGCAGCTGCACTTCATGCAAAGGATACTTGATTATGTCTTCGTCATTTAGATGCACCAGAGATCTGCTTTTGTCTGCCTAATGATATTATACCAAAATTCAAGCGAGTATGCATTATCTTTGGACAAGTTTAATGTGGTGTTAATATATAGTTTCTAAAATAACAAAATTGGTTTATGCTTTCATCAAGATTTTAGAGAATCAACCTTTAAGTGAATGGTTTTTTAAATAACGATCTTATGCCAGGAAAAGATATCATTAAAATTTAATGTCATATTTTAATGGTGAAAGTCTAAAAAACCTCATTACAATTAAATACGTTTGTATAGAAGGAATTTGATCATTAGGGGTGTTTTCGAATTTTCTAAGAGTCCTCAGTCAACTTATACCATGGAGAGGATAGACTGAAAATATTTTATGAGAGATTGAAAGATGGTTATTCACTAGTAGGAGTCATCTTTATATCTAGTTGTAGTTGAATTCCCAGTTTTTTAATATCTAAGGCCGGGCGCCCACTAAAGTGGTGTGGCAGTGACGTGACAGTGGCGTGGCGGTCTAATGGCAAGTGGAAAAATTTATTCCCGTATAATCAAATGAAGTAGCGCACATTGAAATGGAGTGGCGATGGTGTGGCATCTGGCAAGTGGCGTGGCATCACTAGTCTCCGACAAGTTTAATTTTTAAGTGGTATGTGGCAGTGGCATGCCACTTCTCGTTAGTAATAAGATGATGTTAAATCACTTATGCGATACGCTGCTTGCCATTTCTATGCGCGCTTAATAATTTTAATACCACTCCACCTTGTTTCCACATGACAGGACAAAACCACGCCACTGCCACGTCACTTTAGTGGGCGCCCGGCCTAAAACTTTTTCGCCCAAGGCTACGCAGACGACGTTGCTTCGTTGTACACTCTAGCAAAACAGGCATGAACTTGATTTGGCCCTAGCGTCGGACTAAGCATTAATGCTGACAAAACGATTATGGTATTATGTCGAGATTAACAGAACTGGTCCTGGTACGCAGAACTTTTTACTCTAAATGACAAACTAGACTTGAACGAAAACATGGATAAGCTGATGAGCAGGATTTCCAGATCCCTGGGTCTAAAATTGAAAAAAAAACTTCTTCCGCTGAACTGAGCTTGAACTGAACTTCTGTTAGGGCTAAATAACGGTTAAATACTAGTGGCAGACATTTTTTTTGACCATTTGCACCCTCCCCAAGCCAGCCCTAGCTGAAGTTCACCAACACACCCCCAGTAAATGGTCAAAAATGTCTGCCACTAGTATTTAACCGTTATTTAGCGCTAACAGAACCCTTTTTTACCCCCAACCCCCTATCTCGAGATGAGTCCACTTCCCGAAAAAAAGTCATAAACAATGCTCAAAATTCCTTGAAAAGCTTATATACCAGGCCGCAGACAGTTAGGACGACATGGTTTTTTCAAGCGTCAGCTCCCCTACTATAAGGACAATCGTAACTTACTAGACTTTAGTGTGGTGGCCAATGTGGTCAATTTCCATCTTAAGGTATAAATAGCCGTCATAAGGGCTGTGCTGAGGATGAGAACATATAATCACCAACGTAACGAATAGGCTTCAGCTGTGATATTCTAAAATTGGCAGCTTATACTATTAGATTGCATGTTTACAAAGATCTCAAAGTCTTAGGCTGGTCTCACACTGCAGCAGATTCGGCCGAATTTTTTACGGCCGTATTTGGCCGAATAATCAAACAAGTCTGATCGGAGTAAACCTAGGCTGGTCTCACACTGCAGCAGATTCGGCCGAATTTTTTACGGCCGTATTTGGCCGAATTTTTTACGGCCGTATTGAACCGAATTTTTTACGGCCGTATTGAACCGAATTTCAACTTTAAATTCGGCCGAACTTGGGTTAGTTTCCATCTTAAATGCTAGTTGTTTCATTTTAAATGGTCACACATATAAATATATCTTAAATAAAATAAAAGGAAGGTTAATAAATATTTCTATGGGAGCACACTTCCATTATCAACTTCAAATCTGATCGGATAGAACCTACGGACGTTAATGGCCGAAAAACCGGTGTAATGTGCGAATGAGAATAGGAAAATAATTGTTTGAAAAATTCGGCCGATCACGGCCGTAAAAAAATCGGCCGAATCGGCTGCAGTGTGCGACCAGCCCTAGGGACTTCAACGGCCGAAAACAACGGGTGTAATGTGCGAATGAGAGTAGCAAAATAATTGTTTGAAAAATTCGGCCGATTACGGGCGTAAAAAATTCGGCTGCAGTGTGAGACCAGCCTTAGCCCTTTTTGTGTACATACAAGTAAGGTTATCCTGGGTTTATCTAAGGTTGATTGACATTGTATACGGATGGCTCCAAGACAAAGGCAAGTCTGGCTGCCGGGATCTGGGGCGAAAACTTAAGTTTAGAAAATATTAGTTTTGTTTTTCGATTATTTTTTGAATTACAAATGGTAAAAAAAAATTTAAAAAACGCATTTCAATGGGAAATTTAATTTTCTACAAAAAAGTATTTTAGTATAAATCTCGAATTTCCCTTCGTTTTCGAGTTATTTTGAAAAACCTGAAAGAGGGGTACTTACGGTCGGGGCTCAAAAAGGCACCCATCAAGAAGGGGGAACTTTGTGATTTTATCATATTTATCTGCTCAACTAACATATTAAACAATAAAAACCCTTTAACGAAATTGTTCCTTACTAAAACTTAATTTTATCAGCCTATTTGGAATATTTTAAATCATAAACAATAATAATAGTAGTGAATAATTAACATTGCAGTGAAAAAAAAAATAATTAGAAATTGAAATGAAAGAATGTGATATATGAAACATTCGTGGTCAATGAGACAATGGAGGGCACTGAATAGTTCAGAACCTTTTATTGGATAGTAATGGTTTAAAACTGCGTTGATCTTGTCAATGACAATTGTTGAGAGATTACATTTCAAGAAAATTTGTTCGAATGCGTAATGTTCCAGGTTATTCCAAAAATTATACCCTTTCAATTCTTCGAAAAACTTGCAAAAACAATACACTCAATAATTGTCCAATTATCAATTGTCGAAATTTACAGGCAATAATGTCGTTATTTTGTGCTTGAATTTTTAAACACAGAACACTTTAACTGCAATATGCTTGTATATGCAGAATCGCAATGAAATATACCAACAGATGCCAGGTTTTAGCACTATATAAATTGATAGAGTGAAAAAGTTAAACAACAATCTCGTGTTGAAATCCTGTTCTTTTGCTTCCTGAAAATATTTGGAATATAAATCTTTAATGGAGGTGACAAATGGAAATAATTTTTTAAAAGTGAACCAAAACCTTCGCCCCAACAGGCAAGAGTCCTCAACAATAGTGGTGTATCCTGAGTGATTTTCGAAACGATAATGTGTCACGATTTCGGATGCTCTTTGCTTTTTTGAGTTTCATAGACAACAAAACGACAAAAGACTCACGGGGGATACATGGGCAAAAGCCACATTTAAAAAGGTTTCATCAAGAAAATAAGATTCTAAACACGTTTCGAAATGTTTAATATCGACCACCATCAGCCCCGGAGACGTGAGACTCCAGTTAAATTTTAAATTTTATTCCACCATATTTTTTCGGGGAGTTTGTGCAATTAATCAAAAGTAATTGTTATTTTTTAGAGTTGAATGTTTCGTTGATAAGTTTATTATAAATTTTTGATTATTTATTACTATCCTTACTTTTCTTTAAATGAGACTTCCGCCAAAAGTCCTGCCATTCTATCGAAACAAAGTGTTCTGCAGGGTCTGCTTTAGTGGCTAAAAACATTTTAAGCTTCACTTTAACCAAAAGAATCGTTAACTGGGGCTCTTGAAGCGGAATAAAAGGTGCCTAATTACTTTGATAAGATAGTTCCAAATTAATCGTGACATTGGAGGCAATTATTCCACTGATAAGACACGAATTTGTTAACGCTCGATTGCATTAAATATTTTTAGAACTTCAATCCTGTTAGCACGGACGGCTTTGGGGTGTGTTTTAAATTTTATAAATATTGATTGTGACAAAATTCAATAAGTGTAAAATTCCTGGATATCCATTTTCGAATCGAACAAACTCGTGTAAAGTTCTGTTATATGCTCACGCATAGCTAAAAATAGTTGAAAAGTTTGGTACGGCAAATAAATATTGATTTTACCTTAATGGAAGACACACCGGTGACGTGATATTGTAGTAAAAATGTTCTTTTGCGTATTTGGTGTCGTGTCAGAATGGGAGACTAGTAAATTGAATTTCGTGTATACATCGTAGTTGTAAAGTGAAAAAAAAAAATATAATAAATTTTATGAAAAATTAAATTAAAAATGTGCACTCAAACGCGTTTTTTTTTAAATTTATACCTTAAAAATTAACACAGTATTTTTTTTATCATATTGCTTTACCTACTTTTATTGTAACTGCTCTCCCAAAAATATCGATTTCATTTATAACGAAAAATCTTTTATTGCAATAATCCAAAAAGAAATTCAAGACTTTTCGAAAACTTAAATGGTAGCTAAAAATTTGTTTTCAACTCAAGTATTTTGGCAGTGTTAATATTTGGTTGGGACCAAAACGATAAAACTTGAAGCCACAAGGGAACGGATCTGGAACTCGTAAAAGGGTTTAAAAGGGTTAAGTAGGATGTTACAAAAAAAATCTAAATTGCCAAAGGAGTACACAAATACGAATGAAAAATGATGATAAAAAACGATCTCTTTGAGGTGATATCATGCTGCTTTAGTTACCTTTAAAGAGATAAAGATTGGTAAGAGGGTATTGCTATAAAGTGGCTAAATAGGAAAAGCCGAAAGGATTCTATTATTGTAAATGGTCAAAGGAACTAGGGCAAACGTCAAAAATCTATCCATTTGTAAAGTAGGTAACTACAGTAACTATATTTTTTTTTTAAAAATTCAGTCGACATTTTTTATGTATACGATAAGTGATTGGGCGTTATGTTAAATACAAATTCATTTATGATTAAAGATTTATTTCAAACTTGCAGGCATTTGGTGTTTTTTCAAAAGAAATTGCAATTAAGTTTTTGCAGGCCTCTTATGCGGTTTTTTATAGGAAGAGAAAAGTAATGCTACACACAAACAGGGTTGTAAGTGCCTGTTTAGACGATTCGCTTTGTCTCTCTTTTGAGGCGCCCCAAAGCGAAAGTTTGTTTAGACGGTTCGCTTTGAGTCCAGACGCTTTTAAGACAGGTGGAACAAACGGAACGAGAACTAGGGTGGGCCAAAAAAAGCAATATTTTTTTTTAAGTGATATTCGAAAAATTGTAAGAATGGTAGTCAAAAGAAATGCTCGTTCAAGGAGAACCCTGGCAAATGAGATTTAAGGGTGCCTCATTATTGTTAAAACAATTTTAAATTAAATAAAATTGTTTACGTTTATTTTTTTATAATGAATGTTTTAAATTTTCTCGACAGAAAAACGAAAAAACTAACAATATTAGACTATATAAATTTCTTTCTCCGATTTCTGACTTATCCCGACTGACTACGGCAGTGTTTTTTTTTTAATTGTGCAAAAATAGTTTTTTTAATGTTAGTGGAGTCGGACAAGCATCAAAATTGAGTGAAAAAGGAATTGTTTCCAGTCTCAAATTTTTTTTTAATATGTTAGTTACATCGAATACTATACGAAATGGAAATTTTCTGCCTCTCGCAACCGCCGCTACGCAAATTATGGGCCATTTTGTGAAAAAACTACCATTTTGGTCGTTCTTTCTAAATATAGAAAAGAATTTCTCGGAATGTGTAGGTCCAAAAACAGCGAAAAAAATTGAGGCTATTTGTTATGATATTGGCTCTCAGCACTCAGCGGTTACAAAATGAAATTTTAATCTGCACACATAACCTCAAAAAAATTGAAAACTGAAGAAACTGCTAAATTTTAGTTTTTTAGTTCTAACTTCGGATGTTTTAAGTAAAATTTGATGAAATTTTTAGAACTTATACTTTAGAACGTGAAGAATGCCTGGTTAAAATTTCAAGTCAAAATATCTAATACAAGACTCAAAAATTAACCTCAAATTTTAAAATTGATTGGCCAATAACTTTTGTGCATCACTTCGAATGAGTTTCCTTTTTATTTGAAATGTAGGTTTTTTTAAGCAGAAGAAGAAATTTTAAACTTGAAAAAAAAGTGAAAAAAATCGAATTGAAAATCGGGAATTTTTGTATTTTTTCGTCAATTTTCTAGAAAAATTCCACTTTTTTTGATTGGAACGCAGCTAGTAATTGCTTGGACGCTCCACCAATCCCCGTGTTCTTTTAATGAACTGGGTTTTGAGAGCTTTTGAGGAGCTTTTGAGTTCCCATACAAAATCGAAGAACCAGAAGACCCAGATAAAACCTGGGTTTTCGGTTTTGTATGGGAACTCAAAAGCTCTCAAAACCCAGTTCATTAAAAGAACACGGGGAATATCTGATGATAATCTTACGCTGCCCCAAAAATCTTAAAAGAAGTTAGCAGGACCATAAGCCGGCTCAAAAGCAACAAGGCCTCGGGTGCAGATGGCATACCCGCGCAGCTGGTTAATTATGGAAAGCTCACCAAGCGATTCCTGAATTAATTGCGTAAGTATGGTAGCGATCACCATGACTACGAAAAGAGGACCGTCTGGCCTGCCTCGTTCTCACCAGGCGTTGAAGAAAGTGATACGAAATAAATACAGAGTGATAGCAAGGAACACAATCCTCCACAAGTTCACTCAATTACTCGCTTATGCAGGCGACATTAGCAGCGGCTGGAAAGCTGGGAACTGCACATCAATGAAAGTAAAACAAAGTACAAAGTCTACAAGAAGACTTAACATTGGGACCACAATAAATGTAGAGGAGTGCGAATTTGAAGTAGTAAAATCTCTTTACTACCTTGGGTCAATAGTATGGAATCAGAAATATGTGAATGGATGCAAAAACCAACAAAGCTAACTATAGTCTGTAAAGGTTTTTAAAATTCAAGCATCTGACCGTAGCACATCTAAGCGACGAGATCTACGAGCATTATCTTGAAGAAAATAAAGCTTGGTAGGGTCCGGTTGGCAGGTCATCGAGCTCGCATGAACAAAGAGGAACCTGCTCGGTAAGATCTTGGGGGTGCAACAACGAAGGAAGCCCAAAATTCGCTCGAAGGATGGCGTAGACCAGGACGCCTAAACAGTGCCGGATTTACCAACAAGCAAAACAAGCAATTGCTTTTAGGCCCCCACCCTTAGGGGCCCGGCGCCACTTATTTTTTTTGTTTGGTTGGTCTTTAGATAAAAGGGAAGTAAAAAAATTGTTTGGTCATAATGTTTGCATAATATACAACCGTGGTAGCTTTGCGACTAAAACAATAAAGGCCCTTTTACATCCCAAGTGCAAAGTGGAAACGCAAATTGGAGCTCTTTTATCGCACATAAATTTGTATGCTTTCTCTCTGATGCACGAAAGTGGATTCCAGACAGAGCGAACATTTCAAATTTCTCCAAAGACCTCCAATTTATCTACGAACATTTCAAACTATTATTTGCGAACAGCTATGTATGTCCCAGGAAATGTTAGCAGACTTGAGTATTAGGAATATGGAACATGATAAGCTGCGATCTCTTCAGTTCCAGATGATCATCGACCAATTTTCTGCAGAGAAGAGCATACAGAAAATTACCTGATCGAATCCATACAAAAAGCACTGTTTTATTTATGTGAAATTGTTCAACATGTTGAAGATGTTCAAATATATAGTGGGGGGGGGAGTTATTTTAGGGCTCCATCACAATGTTGTGCTTGGGGGCCCCGCAACATATAAATCCGGCACTGCGCCTAGAGCTTGTGTTTTCCAGCCTGGATGTCATCGGTTCAGAAGCGTGACCGGTTGAGAGAACAGTTGCGAGAGACCACGACCGGATCCCGGTTGTAGAGCCGTTGAAGTAAGTAAGTATGTTGTAGAATTTATTTCGCAAATCATGTTTGTAGAGATTAAATTTTTTTTATTTAGCCATAGCTTCGAAAGCTTATAAATTTTTATAAGTTTTGGCAACTTATTCGTCAATGGTGTTGAAAATTATAATGTAGAAGTATGATATTATCTCTAAGTCTATAGTCCTCGTCAACAACGGATAATTCGAACTCCACTTTTACTAGAGGAAAAACCATAAAAGAAGACAACGAGCTTTCCATTCTCTCTGGTTGTTTGAGTGAAAAAGCTGCGCCTTCAAACAACCATACCGAATGGTACACTCGTTGTCTTCTTTTATGGTTTTTACTCTATTAAAGTTGACGGACTCATGCAACGTAGTAATTAGTATCAATGAATAAGTTCTCCTCTTGGAAAGCGGGTAGGATGATTACCTCCTCATACTAATTTGTGAATATCAAATCCTACCATTTACCATAATTTCATGATTAGATTATTGCCATTAAAAGTGACCATACGATTTTTATCGATAGTATTTATGAAGATAAATGAAAGGAAATTTATTATCTTCCTTGTCAGAAAAGAAAGAAGGTTTAGAGTGGTTAAAATCTCCTAGAATAAATACATATATCGTCGAAATAATATTAACTCTTTTATATCAAATACCTATGAATAAAATTTAATTCGAATTATTTTTAATATTACACAATTTTATTTTGTTACTTACTATTTTTTATTTTATTAAAAACATGTTCAAGTTGTTGTTTGTTGCGTCTGTAGTTTGTGCACTAATATAATAATATCGAGTGCAAACGATTTTCAAAAACCCTTTTAATTGATGATGACTAGACGCATTCAAAAGATCTAAAATATTGTAATGCAGATTTTGTTTTTTTTTGATCATTTGACCTAACAAAACGTGTATTTTTCAACAATATCATTAAGAAACTATTATACATACATCTAAGTCGGATAGTTTCCTATTTATTTAATATGAAGTATGAAAATCAAAAATTAAATTCTTATTTTTATCTTTGTTGGTTAAATCATGTGAAAAATTTTGCTTTTATTATCTTACCATAAGAAACTAATTTTAATCTGAAAATATTGAAAAAAGAGTATAAGTTATACTCTAGCCTGATTTTTTTACACTATTTTAAATAATGCTATTGTAGAAAAATGTTTACCTACTTTGATGGTTAATGAATTTGTTGTATTTGAGTTGTTTTTAGATTTTATAAAAAAAAATATTTAGTACTTCATGAACAAGAAAACTAAACATGCATAATTGTACTTCAATTCAAACATTTTGTTATTCAAGTTTTTCGATTCTAGATTCTAGAGATTATAAAATGAATTTATTTAGAAAGCATAAGCGAAATTTTGTTCATAATTATGAAAAAGACTACTTGAAATAATCACTAATTAATAAGCAGAACATAAATTTTTATGCAGATCATTTTTATAATAATACAGCTTAACTTTAAAGCCCATTCATGATAAGAAAATCTTATTATCTAAATTAAGAAATTCCCAAAACACTCCCCGCTGAAAATGATTTCCCTTTCTTCTTTTGTTCAATCAATTACGACAAGATATCACTTGGCTACGTTAAATATTAAAGCAAGCCACCCTGGTACCTGAAGAAAGCACCCCTGTTCCACTGACAAATATCCACGGGCCACCCCCAGCCACCCTTCTGCAATCAAGGCACAAAGCACAAAATGCTAAAGCAAGACCATAACAAGAAGTAAAGCGAAGTGATAGACGCTAAGCCCTAGACATGAAGTACAAGAAATTGAATAACTCTAAGAAAATTGTCTTTTGAATGGAGGCGAGACGGCGAGCGGCAAAAATAAAATGAGCAAAAATTGTGTAAGAAATTATTTTTGTGAATTGAGTTGAGCGATACTTACTTGTTGCCCTCGTCGGGGAACTGTCATCAGCCATGTCAGCCAGTGTTAAGCGCTAAAGCATTCTATGCCGCACCAAGATTAGTAGGGCCTGTTGAAAAGCAGTGCAGGTGCAAGCGGGCCAGCAGCGACCAACAGCTATAGATTGCCGATCCAGGTGCTCTTGCCTTTGTTCTTGCTTTTCTGGGCGTCTATTCTAATTTTGTACCTATAGCACTTAATTTGCATTTTACGTGCGCCTTCTACGTCAGCACCACGACACTTTCTTTCTACACACTACGGCCTCGCAAACTATTATTATTGATTAATTTTCTTCGGTTTAGTTTCACTTTCACTACAAAAAATTGTTTTATTCTGCTTCTTCTGTGTTAGTTCAGGTGTTGTTAGTAGTTCTCGCTTAAGGAATTAGTTTTCTACAGCTGCGAAAGCGTGATGATAATGAGTTGAAATGGTTGTAATTAATTAGATTACGTTTTTTTTAATTAGGGATTTTTGTTAAACACACAAAAACACAAACAAACAATTATCTACACATGCAAGTACCATAATTTTTTATTATTATTTGTGTATGATAATGCGCCTTTTTTAGTACTCTTTTATTGTGAGGTGAATGTTTGTTTAATTTAATAGACTTTTTTAATTAAGACTAAGAACTTTAAAACATAAAAATAAATTTTCAAATATATAAATATATTCCACTGTAAATTATTTCTAATACATATGTTAAACTTTTCCCAACTTTAAAGCACACTCGCAAACCACCCTCGTGTACATTAAACCACTGTTTGGTAAAACTTTACCAATGTTTTGTACTATACTTTGTTACTACTAAAAATACTCGTTTATCTTGGTTTAGGTTGCGTGCAAATTAACAAATAGGTTATCTCTGTGACTCCTTCGCATTTGTTTATTTAGCGTTCTGCTATCGACCTGCACATATTCTATTAGCTTTGAGATTCTCATAAGAAGTCAAATAGCCGATTATAATTTTTTGTGTACGCAATAATGATTTTGTTTCATAATGCAAATAAATAGAAAAAAGAACAATTTTTTTAATTAAACCAAAATTTCGGAATAAACGTAATTTCGTGTAATATGGGTTTCAAAATGAGTAAAGGTGTCCATAGTCTAATAGCGGATCGTACGAGTTTTTGTCTAAGTACTACGAGTCCGTCATGTTGTTGCTCACGTCATGTGGAAACTTCTGATAGCAAACTTGATTCGATGGAAAGAATAAGCTTGGGGTTAGGATGTTGAATGAAATGGCAATGAGCTCTGGGTTTGAACTCTTCCATGTTGTAAGACTTCGGAAATACATACTGTGAAGATTGTTCTGTTTATGCGCGAATTGTTTGTCTGTAACGTGCGTGAAAAGGAGCCGAACTGGGTAATCTGGTGCAGTGGAGGCTGATACTCTTAAAGGCCCCCATACACGGTCAAATGAATGTACATCGAAGTGCGGATGTACAACCAAAACTATCGATTGTGAGCCGGTCGGCCGATCAAAACTCAATGCTCGCATATGTTTGATGAAAATCATGGTACAGCATGGATTTACATCCAATTTGACCGTGTATGGGGGCCTTTAGTAGCGATAAAAGACTACACTGATAAAAAAATTGTCTTGATTCCAGCAATTCGATAGTCTTCGTTTCGTTGTCTTGAGTAGACAAATTTTTCAGTCTTAACATGAGAATGCTGTCTCAGAGTAAGACACTGGAAATTCTTGAGCCAAGCAATCGTATTTCTTCGCTCAATACTTATATTTTTCGACCAAGATATATTTTTCTCGAAATAAGATTGTTTCATTTTTTACTCAAGAATCTAAATTCTTAATTCATCGGACCTTTTTCGGCTATCGCACTTTCAAGTTATAAAAATGTATCACAACCATTAAGACCGATTTTAGAACTTGAATTTTTTTAAATTATAATATCATCGGTTTCGTATTTTTTTTACTTCAAGTCAACTTTTGTCTTCATCCAAGACAATAAAACCAAGACTATGAGTATTGCTTAACGCGAGACAATTTTTTTTTCGTTATATCCAAAACATAAGTTGCTTGGTTCAAGAAAAAGTGCTTTAAGCGAAGAAATTTATTTTATTAGTGTACCACATTCCTATGGTGGTTCTAAGGGTCGATGATGGAGCAAATGGTGTCGCCACCAAAGTGTTTAAGAACCTTTATTTGTACTATGTCGAAGGCCCACCCCAAATTAAGCATTTTCAGTGATTATACGGCCAGAGCGTGATTGATCTTTTACATCAAAATTACCCAGCGACCTTTTTCCACGCAACAGATTTTGATACAGTGCCTTCACCGTACATTCACACATTTTTTTCACAAGCGTTCTTCCCTTTGTCGTAATATTACCGCAAAAAATACCGGAACTTTTCATCATTTTTTCCATTTTCTAACGCAAACAACTTTCCAACCATTTGACGAATGCCGATTATACACTCAAATTAACACTATAACTGTGACCTTTCAAACGAAGGTTTAGTGGTATCGCGCTTCGTGACTTATTTTCAATTGACGCCATCTATCGGGAAAACGCCGCAAACTTTGTTCGAGACCTAATAACAAGCTTTCCTTCTTGCCTCCCGTTTAACACCAATTTCCTGACCTTTCTCCTGATATCGTTTTTAAGCATAATAAGCGAGGAAGCTATATAGTGTTCGATAACTGAAGTTATCACTCTGCACTGAAAAACCTATTCTGTTAATGTTACTGTAGAAATTTTAGTTAGCGTTCTAACAAATTCTTTGTACATATTTCACAATACTAGAAATAAAGTCTCCCGAACAAATAAAAATTAGTTGTGATAACTAAAAAGGTTTAAATAAAGATTTTATTAGCTGATACTATGTTTTCATAACAATAGGTTGATAGTTACTTCAACTAGAGTATTATTGTGCTACGAAATAAAGACATTTGTTGGTGTAACAAAAAATATTGAGTTGGACATTGTTTCCTACTGCTTTGCTGCTTCACAGCGTATGTTTAACATTAGATTAAGGAAATATCTCAATCTTATGTATCTGTAGGTACGTTTTTGTTTAATTGTAAGAATTTATATCTTTTTCTTTTATTGTTTGAAAGGGTAGCTTCCCACGGTAGTCCCGTGCAATTTTTTTTTAATTCTGATAAAGGAGTTCGACGGTAGGCATAAAAAACTGGTAAAATTAGTACTCCTTGAACGGATAGACCTATTTTCAAAAGCAGCGAACAAATTATTTTATTGTCGCGAGATGTATAACAGGCGCGTGGATGAATCGGTAAAGGCGTTGATCTAAAACAAAACAAAACAGGAGTTGATCTAGGGAGGAAGGGTTGCGGGTTCTCAAACCCGGATGGGCAGTCCGACGTTTTTTCTTTTTGAAGTGAAACTTTTTTTGTCGCGGTAGAGTAACTTTCTGTGAAGATATATGGGACCGTCACGAAAAATGTAAGGAATTGAGGGGAATTGACAGAGTAGGCTGGCTGAGGGGAAGTACGCCAAATCCACTCTGAAGTTTTAGTTAGTGCAAAAGCTGGTTCTGTAAGAAAAAAATTGCTTATGAGCTGGTTCTGTTTGAGTTTGAGCAAAGATGGTTTTGTTGCCAGAGGATTCGGGGTTTAGTTAGGGCAAAAGTTGGTTCTGCAGTATTGCCAGAAGACAGTGGCGAGACAACGGAGATCAGCATTAGAATAAACGTTGCTAGCAGAAACTTTTTTAGCCTTCGACAACATGTTACCTCTCGAATTTTATCTAGACGTATGAAGTGTAAACTATATACCACCCCAATCAAGCCCGTTCTGATGTTTGGATCAGAGGCATGGACTTTGAAAGTGGCTGATGCAACTCTTCTAGGGACTTTTGAAACAAAAGTACTTCGTACAATATATGGCGGTGCTTGTGAAAACGGTCATTGGAGAAGGAAATATATCCATGAATTATACCAACTGTACAGGGACCCGACATTGTCAAAAGAAGATTAAGTGACACATTCAAAGGCTTAACGATAGCGATCCTGCTAAAATAGCGATAAATCGAATCCCTGATAGGGTTTTAGTAAAGGCAAAAGCTGCTTCTGTAGGAACAATTTGCCTTTAGGGGTTTTAGTTTTGGTGGGCGAAAGGTGGTCTAGTTGCCAAATTAACTTTGGGGTTTCAGTTAGGAGAAAAGCTCGTTTTGCGGCGGGGGGGGGGAGGTTTGGGTGTATTTATAACCAGATAAAAGAATCAGTGAAATAATAGATTTCATACACGAAATACTACTGTCATCAATGCCGCGGCACCCATATGTGCAGACTGTGCATTTGCACTGGGCGGCACTTGGGAAGGGCGGCATTTTCGCGAGCGAAAAATGCTTACAATATATTTCATAAACAACGGCAGCCGCCAAAAGACAAGGCATTTTTGGCGATGAGCGCAAGAATTTAAATGAGCGGCGGCGATAAACAAAAAGAAGACAAACATCAAGCTTAGATTACAATAATTAATAAGCATACGCAGCATGTACACAATAAACAAACGATGAACGAAAGGTGACACAAAAACAACCCAGTAGGGAATAGAAACCTTCTAGAGTCGATTCCTTACATTATCCTTCGAATGCGCAATGTATACTTTTGAAACATCTCTTCGATTAATTACGAGGTCCTAGCGTCGAAGGCATAACGACAACCTTTTGTATTACAATTCATTCCAATAAAAAGATATAAGCACAGATAAGTAAAATGCAGATGCCTAGTCGAATAGGCGAAACGTTATCCATGTTGCGGAAAGCGATCCAAGCAAAATATTTAAATATTGCAGCTATGTAGCTGGCTAGAGCATTGCAACTTTTGGTTGAGCTCCAGCAACAGACAGCAGCGTAAAATTCTACGGTGTGCGAAGCAAAATGAAATGAATGTTGAGAGTGACGTCTGCATTGCAACATGGAAACGCAATCCATCTCGATTCTGAAGTAAGAGAGGAACTGTACTAATAAATGACTTGGTTGACTTTACCAAATAGAAAGAAAATTTATTTAATTAACAATTTCTTATATACTAATTCTTATAAAAACCAAAAAAACTCGCGAGCGAAGCGAGTGAAAAAAATTTTTGCCCTTAAAGGGGGCGGCATCGGCGGATGTGCACTGGGCGGCAAAGTGCCTAGCCGCGGCCCTGACTGTCATACACAACAGAAGGTCCAACTTTAATAAACAAAAACTGCAGTGAAATGCCAATGATATTGAGCGGTCGGTTTAGTGTAACCAGAAGCACGCCCACTTCTTAGATTATAACTTCTTAAGGTGAAACCCCAATGTA
Source organism: Thereva nobilitata (assembly GCA_963855945.1). NCBI lineage: Eukaryota > Metazoa > Arthropoda > Insecta > Diptera > Therevidae > Thereva > Thereva nobilitata. The sequence goes on from OY979694.1 coordinate 23,692,448, forward strand.
CGCTTGGCTTGCTTTGGTGCTTTGAAATATCAAATAAACCTACGATTTGTTATGAGGCAAAACCAAATGTTCAAGCGGCTAATGCCCAAGTTTCACATATAAAATCTGAAAAGCTCTGAAAAGCTCACCAAGTTCAAGCAAGCAAGCGTATATTGGGGTTCCACCTTTAGATAATAAATTCAAATTGAAGCTGAATAAGGCCTCGGTAGTCTAGGGAGTAAGGCGCCTGGCTACTATCCCAGAGGTCCCGGGTTCGAATCCCGGCAGAGCCCCACGGTCCTTCGCCTTTCCCACCTTCTTTCTTCTTCCCTCCTTACATTCCTCATTCCCCCTGTCATAGCCTTCCGATATCATTGCCCCCGCTCCATCATCGCATGTCATCGGTTGGATGATGGGGTTCAACTCGTTTCAGGAGGCATAACACTCCAGCGAGTTGTTTCTCATTGCCCCGATGTCAGAGTCGCGATAGAAATGGTTGGGGTTAGGTGGTTGTGGCAGTTCCTTCCTACTTCTCTCTTCCCCTTCACTATCTATCGACTAGAGCTCGCTGTTTGACATTGCACTCTATACGAAGAAAATAGATTGTCGACAGTACAAAGGGCTTTCCCTGAGCTCTAGTCTTCCACATAAAAAAAAAAAAAAGGCCGCGTACGCATGGGCTGTATGCCGCACGGCAAAATCTCGACTTCGGCTTGCCTTCGCGTAGTATTCGGAAATTTTCGTGAGAGGCTGCAAAAAGCTTGCCGCATGCTTGCATCTCCTTGTTCACATGGGTGCATCTGCTGGTTGTCAAAAATCAGCTGTTTTGTGATTTTGAAAAAGTGAAATGGATTACTTTAAACATAAAAAAAAAATTATGTTAACGAGTGCAATAGTACTAATAACTAAATATAAAGAAGGACAAACTGACAAAAAAAGAAAATTAAGAAAAAGATGTCGCTAGAATTGTCAACTTGAAAGTTCCGTGATTTTGCATGCAGCACGTTCACATGGGCAGCATGCAGCACGGCAAAAGCTCGAACTTGACAGTTCCGTGATTTTGCCGCATGGATATGAGATTTCCTCTTTGCATGATTTTTGCAGCAATGCTGTGCAAAAGATAGAACATGTGCCGAGACAGATATTTTTTCCGGACCAATCAGGGAACATTAAGAGCATTTGCCGTGCGGCATGCAGCCCATGTGAACGTGGCCTAATGATAAAATAATAGCAACAAGATGTAGAACAACGATTGACGCTGTATTTTGTAGATATTTTAATGAACTTAAATCCCGTACTTTTTCAAAACTATCATTTCATTTTTCGATTTTGGTGAGGATTTGAAAACGAATAAATATTTGCTTTATACGAATAAATGAATATAGATTAATTGTTTGTTTTCCCTACAAATTTCCCATTGGTCTGGATTTGTCGTTTCACTTCCAACGTGCGTGGCGACCACACACCCACTTTTTTCCTATTCTTTCTAAATCCGTTGTAAAGAATTACAAACAATTATTTCATCCTTTTTTGTGCATTTGGTTTTTTTCTGTTCTCAGCATATTATTATTTAGTATCTGTAACAATAAAATATTTTATGTAAAAATTTAGTTCATGTTACTATACGACTGTAGTGGAAATATTTGATACTCCAACAATTTTTTCTGGTCATGAGAAGCATTTTTTTTTTAAATAATGACAACTAAATATATTTATTTGATGCCATATTTAACTAAAAATTTTAGTAATTTTTTTGGTTGTGGTAACTAAAAATGTCTCTCAGTGTGCCGCCCTAGTACTGGTTAGAACCGTCGACAGTTTAAAGGGGCTTACGTCTGCGCCTGACATTTGCATAAAAAGATCCTTGGTTAATGTCACGGCTAAGATATTAAGTGTTAGTCAGCCATTAGTTATATAACACCTCGCCCACGGGGGAAGAGTTGTTGGAAGTGTTATTGTAGATAACACAGTATTTCGTCTTGGAGATATTGAATTCGACACAATTTAAGGTCCATTTATATCTACAGACATCGAGCGTGCCCCGCCAGACAAAATAATATTCTTCTATACAGTCTGTACGAACATATTTACATCTACCGTGACACGAACGTGCAGACGTGGAGAGACACAGACCGCATCCGGCCAGTATTCGCGGAAAGAATATTTTGTCTGTGCGGTTCATGTCAGTACGTGTCTGTCGGTGTCTGCCGGGAAGTATGAATAGAGCACCGGAACCGGGCAGACATTTTTTCTTGGATAAATCTTCCACTGAGAAGTGCTTGAACATTTTCAACAAAAATATAACTAGTGTCTGTCGTCTGTCTGGCGCGGCGCGTGCCTGGCACCCTCGATGTCTGTAGATATAAACGGAGCATTTGCCAAAGTTGATTTTCAATTTCCAATCGTTACTCTACTCTTCGACTATTTCGAAGTAATGTTGCAGGAGCGCCTAGTGAACTCCAATACGAAGAATTTTTTCGACGGATTATTATGTCCATAATCTTACATTGAATTCCATATTTCTAGGTCAACTATGCTGTCTGTTAAATCTACGAGTCGGTCCGAAGTCAGTCCGTTTTGCTGCAGTAATTGATTAAAAGCAAATGGACCAATTTTTATTTGATACATAAGTGCGCGATTGCCCTTATTAGTCGATGTACAATATAATGCAGTAGGAACTGCTTTGGTAAAGAAAGAAAAAGCATTTTTAGAGAAATACTACTTTTACTTACACATTTCAAAAGTTTAATTTCACATTTAATAAACTTGGTAACATTGAATTTGCTTTTCACAGAAATATACTAATACACTTGGGTAAACACAATATCTGCAAATTTCATCTGACACGTTTTCGCCGTTTGCTTATAATTCTAATACAAGAATCATTATTTCCCTTTAATATCAATATTATTTAAAAACTTTAATTAACTATAAGTAGACACACAAAACATTATGTCACTCAAACTTCTATTGCGACTGAAACTTAAATTAAACTAAATGTTGTCTGACAAGAAACGATCATTGTTTTGAACAAGATTCCCGGTGTCTGTACCTAAAACTGGAATCCGGTTTATCTGCTGCAAAAGATGCAAGCAAGCACCAAGAGCAAGGCCAGGTATATAAATCTGTCTTGAAATTCTTTTTCTTTGCTTCCAACTAGAATACCTGATCAAATCAGCTTTGGTGTAAAAAGGTAAGAAAAAGCTCATAGGAAAAATGTCACTATTTACACCAAAGAGGGGAACACAACTCAACTACCGTGTCAATAAAGGGGTTTTTTGTATTTAAGTGTGAACTTTATAACAATTGAAAATAAAAATGAAATATTACGATCGTTGGTCGACAATTTTTTTAAATTTTTAAGTAAAGTTCATCAGTCACCATCGTAACTAAGAAGTTGTTTTGGTAATTAAACAAGCTTTTTTTTTAGAATAAATTACTAGTTTCAAAATAAAAAAGTCCTCGGTGTTCTTTTTTATGTGAAAGACTTCATGCCAGTTCAACTTCGATTGGCAATTCAAGGTCTCGTCAAGGTCACGCTAATGTATTTATTAGGGTGGGTCAAAAAAATCAATTATTTTTTATTTTACAAGTGACACGGAAAAATGGGTTGTTGGACACCTTACAAAAATTCTCACTCAACATGAGCTCTTAATTGTAATAGGAAGATCCTCCGCATCGCAGTTTTTTATTTTTTTCTCAGTCCAATAGAAAAAAATTCATACCTCATCATTAATTGATTGTACAGAAAAATGTTTTCGGAGAATTTTATAGGAAATTTAATGCTCTACAAAAAAGGTATATAATATTTTTTCTGTAAACCTCACCATTTGGAAGATATTGAAGATTTAAGTTTGATTATTTTAAGACAAATTTCAATTAATGAATTTTTAAGACAAAATCAATTAATTATACTCTCTTTTTATGCTTATAGGTGGTAATAAAAAAACGAAAAGAAGGAAGGCAAGAAAGAATGAATATTACCTATAGATGGGACAAATGGAAAGACGAAGAACCATGTCACGGAGCGGAATCGAATCACAGCCCTCAAGACTGGCAGTCGGGCGCCATAAAGGCACAAACAGATTGGCGCGGCGGTGGTGGCGGAATCCTCTCGCCAGAGAGTTTCCCATACATTTAATTTTTCCGCGCCTGTCGCGGCTGGTTTACTATTCTAGACAGAAGCAAATGTGATTAGTGCACTCTTGTATTCTACCTGATAGAATTAATGAAACTTTTTTCATACAATTAATAATAATCAAACTGAATATTCTATTATAAAAGGAACAACAAGACTTATCTGTAGTTCGAAATTTGTTTGTATTCCATTTGAAAATTTCTAATAATTTCCTTTATTAACGATCACAAAAATTCACCATTAATGTGACAAATGATTTATTAACCTCTTATTGGCACTTGTTTCGAAATTTCAGTTCTCCCTCACTCGACACTTATTAATTACGATAATTATTAATCCATGGAGCAAATGTGTATTCCAGATGTTCCTCAACGTTCAACAACAAACTACAAATACGTTCAAAATACTTGTCCCTGACCGTGCATTTACGTGATAGTAATGAGATATTTTTAGGTCGGATCAGTCCAATCGGTGGTGAAACTCGAATTGTGTGAGAAACCAGCAAACGAAGTTGCCATAATCAATAGCTATCATCAAGTGAGTGTTATGTTACACACATCGATGGCCATCAATTTAGCAATAAAGTTTTATGATACTGGAATTAGGCATTGTCCATTTTATATAGACTGGAAATGTAATTTTGACCTTCTTGAAACAGGACTCAAAAGTAATCTGAAATTCCTTGGGTTTCGTTTCATGATATCGTGAAACATGAAACGATAACGATAGGACTAAAGAAATCGTATTGAATATCATGAAATGTTTTTGTCCATCCTCAGGAACATGCCACAAATTGCTGGAGTTTAAAATTGAGTCTTTTAGTTAGAATTTTTTAAAGTTAAATAACACGTAGTATCATAAAAAAGAATTCTTTGATGAAGAGAAATAATATCCTTTGATTTTGACATCTCATTCATATACTGTTACGTTTAACTGTATACGTCTCTTTCAAATCAGATTCTTCAAAAGCCAAAATTTCTTTTTATCAAAATCCTTAACATAATCCTATTACAAATCAAATGCAAAAACATCAAAAACCTTGCTAAGAAATCCTCTTAAGTGGATTTATAATTATTATAAATAAGTACTGACAGCGGGCTTTTAATGGATATCGAAGTATGATTGAAAATACTGTCCCTTCCTGCGTGCTACCGATGTCATCTTTAAAATAAACCAAATGCTCATCTTGTTTCATGAAAAGTCCTCCGGGAAAATCTTTAAAAATGGAAGCAGTACTTAAGCTGAAATTGAACCTATAGAAGACCATACAAAATCCTTGACGTTTGAAATGATAAAAGGAATAGAAAACCATATTTTTTTCCTCTTACAACACAAGGATGCCTTTTTACACTAAAATATCATAAATAAATTAATTTAAGTCGATTTTTGTGAAGTTATTCAAATCATTACTTATACCTCATAATATTTTGAATTCATAAGCCAATAACAACTTCAATCAATAAATATTAGTATCGATTGAATTTTGTAATGCGAACTATATGGAATGAAAGAAAAGTGATTTGTCGGTGGTTTTAGAATTTAGAGACTGAAGTTAACTCGAACATAAAAATTAAATTTATTTCGATCGGTTTTGATATATTGAAATGACCTCAAATTGCTGGTGATTGTATTTATCGAAAATCTTTCAATCGTTACAAATGAGGAGAATTGCTTAATCGAGTGCTTCAGGAAATATATATGTACACAATTTATGGTAAAGTAATAAATGTGAGGCTTCTTCACTTGGTTAAATATTGAAGTAATTGCTTAAAGTAATTTCCAAGAATTGTGTTATCAATATATGTGCTATATGTGCAAATAAATAATAGTGTCCTCTGCCCTTTTCCCGCAAGCTTAGCTTTGACGGCGTCACAGATTTTGTCGGCGGGGTTTACTTGTTCCAGGAGGCGTTAGTGCCCGTCCATAACGCAGCCTGCCTAGCCTAGCACTGCACATTACACCATATAAGTTTAGTGTGCGATGGAAAAATTTTGTTCTTGCTAGGTGCAGTGCTAGGCTAGGCAGGCTGCGTTGTGGACGGGCACTAAGCCTCCGAAAAGGCCTCTGACATATAGATATGGACTGCTAAATAAGCAAAATCCCATACAAAAAAGTGACACCAAAAACTATCGGTTTTCAATTTTCCTGCTTAAAAATTTTGATAATTTATGTATTGTTGTAGAATTTTATGACGACTTTTAATGAAATATAAGAACAATTATATATTCCTATTCAATTTCCACTCAGCCATTTTAACTTCCACAATCAGTATGACCTATACCTATTTATACCAAGACCCGTCAAAATGACGGCTTTAGCAATTTCACAGTTTTTAATATTTTATGGATCATCTATGCAATGATGGGCATCAATAGGTATTTACATTCATTTATACATCGCTTTCAGACATTTCGTGGATTAATTTGAATTGCATTTTTTATATGAAATTATATTGATTGAGATAATGGTGGAGATCTGGACATTGAAACCTGCCAGTATATTGCTTTGTCCATATGTCTTCTTCATCCAGCAGCCTGCTTTTATTCGCCTCAGGTCCTTGCAGGTTGCCTGATATATTAGGTGGCAACAGATAGAGAATCACATTCATCGCCTCCGTGGTGGTTGCATACAGAGGCTCAAAACTCCGCGACATGACACTCTTTGGACTTGGCCTAGTCTGGATTTGTTATATTCTTTTGCAAAAGCGAAACACGAGAGTGGTATGTCAGCATTGGTCTAATCAGTGCCACGTAGAGCCAGCAAAACATATGTTGCCGAAGGTCTGCTTACTAAAATAGAAAGCTATACTGGCGTTCTTTGCCCTTTCTTTGATGTTGAGCCAGCAATACAGCTTTGGGTCCAAAATAACGCCAAAGTATTTAGCTGATCGAAATAGGCTCAGTACGCACCCATATTTGCATATAGACTGAAATCAGGGATTTTTTTCTATAGGTGAAAAAGCACCGGCAAGAGCAGTCATCCCTGGGGTGTGTTACGGCATACCGTCTTTACCAATCTGCTGTTGCCTAAGCTGCTGTGGATGATGCTAGTTTTTAGTATGAAGAGGATGCGCTTGCCACAACCATTGTGGCCGACGAATTTCGCCAGGGCCACCTGTTTAGTCTCAATTGTGACTTTGTTGAAAGCGTCTTCTATGCTTCTACTATAAGCTTTTCAAGGTAAATTGGTTGTATTCGAAGGATATTCTACTGTACGCACTATTTCATGCAGTGCGGTGTCAATTGTTTTTCTCTTGCAATATGCATACTGAGAGGAAGACATAGGGACCTCTGCTATAGAATTTTGGAGATATAGGTCCAGCATGGGTTCTAGGGTCTTGGCGGCAAAAATTCTCCTTTGCCGTTTCGTTTAGCTGCCTTCAAAATTAAGATCACTTTAACACTTCTCCAGTAGTGAGGCATGTAGTTGTAGTGCAAGAATTAGAGTAAGAATTAAAAAGAAATTAAAAATAACGTTAACAATAAAGATATATGATGTCATTACATATTGTTGTGCCCGCAACATTCGTGGAAAATTTTTAATTGCGCCTGTGCTTCCAAAAAGGTTGGCCACCCCTTATATGAATGCAGATATAAACTGTTTTTGTTGGTTTTTTTATTAATAATTAATGAATTATTATATTAAATCTTGTTCTTGTTACATTATATTCTTTTATTTACCAAAAGCCAAAAGTTACAATGAAAGCCATTGTTCAACCCACATATAAAAAAAGTTTATTTAATGTATTTAAGGCACACAGCGGAAGTCACACATGACGAAAATACTTAGCTTGCATTAAATCAATGCACTGCACCTGTAAGTGCAATAACATTAAAGAATTGTGTAATCAGCGGTTTATTCACCTGGGCATAATCGGGTGAATAAACTTAAATGCGTCATGTGTGGCAATCGCTGTGTGTCCACTCATCACTTTTAGTAATACATTCAATTATTGTCATACGTATGTTTTCGTTATTTTATTAATTGAATATTATTGTTAATTATGCATGTTTTGATCGCTATATAACTGGGTAGATGATAAGAAACCAGGAGTTCAATAAAAACCTTGAAGTTAACCGCACATCGTGTTTACTTTCAGTTCCGATACAGTTTTACATTTGGTCCTTCGAGCGAAGTGTTCAGATAATTAAATCTACCTCTAGAACAAAGTGTCTTGAGGATCTGAAAATAATTTTTTTGTTTTTTCCAACACATTGTCCTATTAATCAACCTCTAGAACATAGTGTCCAGAGGCTCTGAAATATTCCCAAGTCCCAGCAAATTTACCTATCCAAACCGCGACATAAATCGTTGAAGTTGTGCGGTCTTCAACAAACTACCCTCCTCGCCTAATTCCACATTCTCATCCAGATCTACATAGTAATTAACGAGTTTCCAACATGGATCCACTGGTAAAACAACAAAGTCATCTAGTGAAAACAATCAAGAAGGTGGCAACTCAACTTACTAAGGATTCTTCCGCAAGGAAAACAAGGGAATATGGCGAAGCACGACTACACACATTAAACAGTACTTGGGAACAAATCGAAATCCTCAACGCCCAAATAGAAGCTCTGAGAGATCAGCATCTCGAACATAAGTACTTCACTGAGAATTACTATGGCCAAATCGAAGCACTCTACGAGCAAACAAGGGAACATGCAGAAGCAGTCATTCGAGAAGCCGTCGAGAGAAAAAAGAACTCGGATGAAATTGCAAATCAACTACGCCTAATAAAAAGGCAAACAGCGATAATTGAAACACTAGAACGCAACATAGGAACTATTCAAGAGGGACTCCAACTGCAACAATCATCTATTCACTATAAACAGAAAATAAAACTTCTAAATGACTACTGGGAAATGATACTACATAACCATGCAGAAATAATGACCGCAGGGAAATTCAAAGATGATTATTTTGAGAAGGAAATGTTTGCTACAACAGAGGACTTGTATCAAAATACCATTATCAACCTCCAAGAAAAGTTGGAAGAGTTGTCACTGACAACTGCACATCCAGTCTCAGGTCAACCACAGCCAAGTAATACAGCGATAATGGACAACAATTCAGCAGTAAAACTACCTCGTATTGATATCCCAAATTTTAGCGGTGATTACCTAAAATGGCCATCATTCAGAAGTCTATTCATGGAAATAATCCACAAGAACGGGCGAATTACAAAGGCTGAGAAGTTGTTTTATTTAAAGGCAAATGTAAAGGCCGAACCTGGAGAGCTCATTCAACATTTGAGCATAACAAATGAGAATTACGAGACGGCATGGGAAATCCTAGACCGAAGATACAACAATAAAAGAACTCTGGTATCGGCACAACTACGAACGCTCTGTAATCAACCAGAGCTGTCAAAGGAATCAGCCATCAATCTAAAGGGGCTCCATGACACAACATTAGAATGCCTAGAAGCAGTTAAGAATCTGGGCATCGACATCAAAACTTGGGATCCATTACTTATACATTTGTTGGTCCAGAAACTTGATAAAGAAACACGAAGAATCTACGAGCAATCATTAAAAAATCCTAGGGAACTGCAAAATCTGAAAGAATTTCTAGAGTTCCTCGAAAACCGATTCCAAGGATTGGAGTCGATTGAACCGATGAAACCTAACCTCACAGCCAGACAGCCAGAAAAAAAAGAATGAGGTGAAGGTGCATCACGGTGCAGTAGGCAAACTAAGTTGTACCTATTGTAAAGCAGATCATAAAATTTACTCGTGCAGTAAATTTTCTAACCTTAACGCCCTCCAAAGAAATGAAGCAATTCGGAAAGCTAAAGTATGCAGTAATTGCCTAGTAAAGGGCCATACAATAAACAATTGCAAAAGCTGGAGAACTTGCAAATTGTGTAGTAAGAAACATCATACATTACTACATCTCAACACTGCAAACAAAACATTCAACTCAAGCTCTCAAGACAGGATGGATGGGCAATCAATGAACCCAAGATCAGCAGAAATATCGTCGCACGTAGCAGAGAGCCAAGTTCATCACTCCGTTTTGCTAGCCACAGCAGTAGTAACAGCAGTTGGGAAAAACGGAAAAATGGTAGTACTTCGAGCTCTTGTTGATCAAGGGGCTCAAGCAAGCTTCATAACAGAAGATGCCGTTCAGCGTTTACAATTACAAAAAGGGCGCATCGCTGCAACAGTAACTGGCGTGGGCGGGTCAAGATTAAAAACCATCAAGACGTGTGTTAAGCTAACAATTAAACCGAGATTTACAGCCGAATTTTCGACAACAACTACAGCACTAATATTAAAAAATCTTACAAGATTGCTGCCAGCTGAAAAGATCTTTCCAAAAACAACGTGGACACATACCAAGAACCTTACACTAGCAGACCCTAAATATGATGTCCCTGGTAAAATAGACATCATAATAGGAGCAGATGTATTTGGAAGAATCTTACTGGGGAATGTATTACGCGGACCACCGGGATCTCCTATAGCACAAGAAACAGAATTAGGGTGGATTCTCTCAGGCGAAGTTGAGCAAGATACACCAAACACAAATCCACAATGCTATATCAGTGAAGTTGACCTAAACCAAGAAATACGCAGATTCTGGAAATTGGAAGAACTAACCACCAATGCAGTTCTAACAACCGACGACATAATATGCGAGACTCACTTTAGAACAACATATAAAAGAGCAGCCAACGGTCAGTACATTGTAAGGCTTCCGTTCAAAAAGAGGCCTGAAGATTCCAACTTGGGAGGATCCAGAGAACTCGCATTAGCAAGATTACTCCAAATGGAACGAAAGTTTAAAACGAACAAGGCATTCGAAATCATGTATAAGGAGTTTATGAAAGAATACCTGCAGCTCGGACACATGATACCAGTAACTGATCAAATAGATACAGCTTACTACTTACCTCATCATGCAGTAATGAAGGAAGACAGCACAACGACGAAACTAAGGGTCGTATTTGACGGTACAGCAAAACGTCAAAACCAGGAAAGCTTAAACGAGATTCTGTTAACTGGCCCACAAATACAACAAACGTTAATCTCAATTCTAATCAGATGGCGAAAACATAAAGTAGTATTTACATCAGATATTGAAAAAATGTACCGTCAAATAAAGATTGACGTCAGAGATCAAATTTATCAGCGTGTTCTGTGGCGAAATTCTCCAGACGAACCCATCAAGGAATTCAATTTAACAACTGTTACCTATGGGACTGCAAGCGCACCATTCTTGGCAATTAGAACACTTCAACAATTAGCCAAGGATACATCAATAGACTTTCCGTTAGCTGAAGGGGTAATCATGAGAGATACGTACGTGGATGACATTGTATCAGGAGGAGACTCCATAGAGGAAGCAATTGAAATCAGTTCTCAATTAATCACCGCGCTAAAAAAAGGGGGATTTAATTTGAGAAAATGGAATAGCAACTACAGGGAATTGCTACAAAAGCTACCATGGCAACTGAGAGAGGTTGCTCCAGAGTTCGACTTTGACCAAGAACGATCGATAAAGGCGCTTGGAGTGCATTGGAGTCCATCTACCGACCTCTTCAAAATAAGGGTCAACACGAACGACAATAGACCACCCCTAAGCAAGCGTGAATTATTGTCAGAGGCTGCCAAAATCTTCGACCCAATAGGACTACTAGCACCAATTACAATAAGCATTAAACTACTGTTCCAAGAATTGTGGACGGAAGGACTAGATTGGGACGAAGCGCTACCTCAGGAAGTCAGTTTAAAATGGGAAAAAATTCAGGCGGAACTTCCCTGCTTAATGCAAATCCACGTACCACGATGGATTGGCTACTCACGAGAAGCGCACCACTACGAACTACACGGGTTTTCAGACGCTTCAGAGAAGGCATATAGTGCTGCGATCTACTTCAGAACGATATGTGGAGAAAAAACAACTGTCTCCTTGCTAACGGCTAAAACAAAGGTTGCTCCCCTAAAATCAAAATTATCGTTACCACGGCTAGAATTGTGTGGAGCAACTCTGCTTGCCAAATTATTACGGGAAACCATAGACAGCCTAGAAATTCCAGATCTGCCATATTATGCCTGGACAGATTCAAGGATTGTATTATCGTGGATTTGCCAGGACCCACATAAATGGAAAACCTTTGTCGGCAATCGAGTGTCAGAGATTCAAGCAGCAACTAGCAAGGAATTATGGCGGTATGTAAGATCATCTGAAAACCCAGCTGACATAGCATCAAGAGGGTTATCTCCATCTAAATTAAAGGCAAACACGTTGTGGTGGGAAGGTCCACAATGGCTTAGTGACGATCAAGTTATATATCCAGCAAGTGAAATAGAGGAAACAGAATTAGAACAGAAAAAGGCTGTAATTAATACTGTAACATTGGAAGATAGAGGAGACAGGATTGAATCCTTGCTACAAAATTATTCATCATTGAGGAAAATAATGCGGATTATAGCATATTGTAAACGATTTATAAACAATTCCAAGAAGACTGGCAACGCACGCATGACTGGTCCTCTCACTGTTGAAGAAGTTGACACCGCATTACTCCCAATAATCCAAATAACTCAGAAAGAGCATTTTTTAGAGGAACTCGAGAAGCTGAGAAAAGGACAAGAATTATCAAAGTCAAGCCGATTGATTACACTAAACCCCTTTCTTGACGCAAACGGCCTCATACGTGTTGGGGGCAGATTAGAGAACTCAACCTTAGATTACGAACAAAAACATCCTATTATAATTCCTCACAAGGGCGAATTAACCACACTCGTCATAGACGAGGCTCATCAGAAGACACTCCACGGAGGAAATAACTTAACGCTGGAAACAATTCGTCAACGCTATTGGATACTAAATGGATTAAAGGCAGTGAAGGGTCACATTCACAAATGTATTAAATGTCATCGATACAAAAAGCAGATGTCACAGCAATTAATGGGTATGTTGCCGAAACCTAGAGTTACTCCGAGTCGACCATTTACGCATACTGGCATGGACTATGCCGGTCCATTTGATTTACTGGCCACCACGGGCAGAGGCAGTCGAACCCACAAGGGATATATCGCAATGTTTATATGCCTCACCACCAAGGCCATGCACATCGAAGTAGTAACGGACCTCACATCTAAGGCATTCATTGCAGCATTTAAAAGGTTAATCAACCGCAGAGGACCTGTTGCACACGTATATAGTGACAATGCTACAAACTTTGTTGGCGCTAGTCGAATAATTAGCGATCTTCACCGACAACATTCCTATAGAGCAGAAGTCAGCGAAGCCTTAAGAGAAGATGGAACACAGTGGCACTTCATCCCACCATCATCCCCACACTTCGGAGGATTGTGGGAGGCAGGAGTGAAATCAATCAAACATCACATGCGGAGAGTGATTGGTGAAACAAGATTGACTTATGAAGAGATGGCTACATTAATGACACAAATAGAAGCATGTCTAAATTCCCGCCCTCTATGTCCGTTATCGGAAGATCCAGACAATCTGGACGTGTTAACTCCTGGACATTTTTTGACTGGTGCGCCTATATTATCGCTACCAGATCGAAACCATTTAGAAACCAATCCCAATCTACTAAAACGATGGGATCGACTGGACAGGATGTATCAGGAATTCTGGAAAAAATGGTCCATGGAATACATTGGGAGGCTACAATGTCGACCTAAGTGGAACCAGAAACAGGATAATTTAAAAATAGGTAATCTTGTTTTAATCAAGGATGATAACGTACCACCTGCTAGATGGGCTCTTGGAAGAGTAGTTGCAACACATCCAGGGACTGATGGACTGGTCAGAGTTGTAACACTACATACCAAAACGGGAGTATTAAAAAGACCGGTAGTCAAATTATCTTTACTACCAGTAGTTAGTAGCAACAATGACAAAGAGCCAGACACATTAGCCAACATCATGGGTGATGACATGAAGGACTGTGGAGAGGAATTATCGTCAACACCCACACAACCGAAGGCAAATGTCCGAACCCAAAAGAACCGCGAAAGAGCTGTTCATCACACAAGGCAATCAAAGGATGCAAAAATAAGCAGGCAAGATTCCAAACCATTCCCTTCTCAGCACGCATATAGACCAAATCTATTGGGCTATTTATTCCTCATTACAACTTTCGTCGTTATAGTATCGGCTGAGAATCTTGATACACCGTATACGGTAACCACACTCAAGAATAGAGAAGGTATTTACTTTGACGACATCGCAGAAGTGCAACTATATTTTAGTGAGTGGAATCTTCTTGTGTACCACAACCTATCAACATACTGGAAGGAGTATTACGGCATCAAAAAATCCATTAGAAGATTAAGCACTCTGTGCGAGGAAGAAATTCGGCTATCAAGAGAACTATGTGTTGCTACCTCTCAACAATTCAAACACCAACTGATAGACGCTGAGAACATCAATAAACTCCTGTATCAACAAAATGAGGATATACACATCCGTAGCAAGAGAGCACCTCTTGAAATCGTAGGAACCATTGCCAATAAACTATTCGGCATCCTTGACCAGAATTTTGCAGATCAATATGAACAACAAATCCAGGAAGTCAAGGACAATGACAATGTTGAAAGGCAACTGTTGAAAAATCAGACGTCAATAATCGAGAGCACAATAAATATAATGAAAAAAAATCATGATACTGTTCAACATCAAATTATGATGATTGAGAGTCAAATTCAAGCAATTACTACGCAACTCAATCATTCACAATATGAAGTCATGGCTCATCAAACATTTAACTCGGCAGCGCTTTTAATAACACTAAGCTTGATGACATTACAAAACATCCAAAGGGGAATACTATCAGTGGTGACGGACGTAAAACATGGGAAAATCAACACACTATTATTAACACCGACTCAACTTAGTGATCAACTAAAAATAATTCGGGAACACCTGCCACCCAATGCGCAGCTACCTGGGACTAGAGGTTCAAGGGACCTACTAAACTTATACAGGACCATGCACGTAAAAACAAGAATCACGGAAAACAATATCTTGTTTGACATCCGTATTCCGCTGCTAAATACAGAATCCTATAGCCTGTATGAGCTCATACCGATTCCTGCCGCTGTTAACGACAAATACATTTATGTGAATCCATCCAGCAAATACCTAGCCGTGAACCATCGACGAGACAGATTCACTCCTATAAGGGAGGAAGATATTAGAAGGTGTGATTCTTTGTCACCTGAAAAAATGATGTGCAATCTAAGGCACCCAGTGTTCACGCTGAGATCAAATGAAAGCCACTGCGAAATGGAGTTGCTAAACAATGAAAGTAAAATATCACCATTCTGCAGATTAAAAACTACACAAGCAGAAAATCAGTGGAAACGGCTACATAATTCAAATGCATGGCTATTCATATTAAGGGAAGAGCTACACGTTGAACTTACTTGTGGAATTACACTGCATACGCTCTCATTAACGGGAAATGGCATAATTCAAATTTTTGGCGAATGCATCATCAATCACCAGACCTTATACATCAGGTCAAATAATGGACAAAATAAGATGCAGGCATCACTACTCCCAGAAAATGCGGCCTTAATTAATCACATCCAGTTGAGCATTAATCTTACCAACAATTCGGCAATTTCCATGATGCCCCAGCTTGTTCAAGAAGCCAACAGCGCCGATGTAGCCGGATTAGAGAATGCGCTTAAAAATCAACAACAACTTCTAGATAACCTTCCAACTGTCAACATCCATGACCTACACCACTACGGCAGCACCTATATCATCATATGCATCGTTATCGGAATCATTATTTTTGCACGTTGCAGACAACAAGGAGGAGTCAAGTTCTTAGGATTCTCCACAAGGCCAACACCAGCACCCAGGCAATGTCCCCGAAGGTCGCGGCCCAGTGTCGAGCTACCACACATTAATTTGGAGGCGGGAGAATGTTCAACCCACATATAAAAAAAGTTTATTTAATGTATTTAAGGCACACAGCGGAAGTCACACATGACGAAAATACTTAGCTTGCATTAAATCAATGCACTGCACCTGTAAGTGCAATAACATTAAAGAATTGTGTAATCAGCGGTTTATTCACCTGGGCATAATCGGGTGAATAAACTTAAATGCGTCATGTGTAGCAATCGCTGTGTGTCCACTCATCACTTTTAGTAATACATTCAATTATTGTCATACGTATGTTTTCGTTATTTTATTAATTGAATATTATTGTTAATTATGCATGTTTTGATCGCTATATAACTGGGTAGATGATAAGAAACCAGGAGTTCAATAAAAACCTTGAAGTTAACCGCACATCGTGTTTACTTTCAGTTCCGATACAGTTTTACAGCCATGATGATCAGAAACCCGTCATTTTGACGGGTGTGGTAAAACTAGGTATATATTTAACATCGGTAGCTCTAGTGTTAAAATAAAAAAAAAACAGTTCAGTCCATGTCAGCGATATAAACATAATTAGAAAAAACTAGACAGGTATAGAGTTTTTTCTTCTTTCTCTCACTTTCGTTATTTTTAAAAGTTCGTTAAACAGAGGGAAAGAGCCCTCACACACTTAAAAAAAATACATTTATTTAACGAAAAAACTGCTACTAAATAAAAAATAATGATGGAAATTTATTTCTATCAATTATAACATACATCTTTTCACTTATTTTCCCCTAAATTCGAAATTTCGGTGTCTCCCGCCAACCGCGATGGTTGTGTCTCTGCCTGATCCGGTTGCTATTGAGGACATCGATTCTGTGAAATCGAAGCCCCGTTTCAAAAATTTCTTGTTTAATTTTTTAACATCCAAATTTCTTCTCTTTGGTGTGAACTCCTACAACATTCAGGAGTTTTAAACAAAGCTCATCGCCTCCTCCTTCAGCATACTCCAGACTCCTATTAACATATCATGTCATCTATTTTTTAATTCGAACCAAGCTTTACTGCTAGACATTGTATCATGACGAGTACGACGTGACGGTCCAGTCAAAGGGTAACTTGGAAGGCTTGGACACTCACATAAAAAAAGAAAAATGTAAAATGATGGATCTTAGAATTCATTTAGAAAAAAACAATAATATAAAAATAATATAAATATTTTTACTTATTCTTCCTTCTTTACAAAAAAAAATCCTCTCCTTTCTCCTGCCATGAAAGGACAAGGATTTTTTTTGTAAAGAAGGAAGACAAGAAAGAAAAAAAGATATCTATGTGAGAAATATGGAGAGGCTGCGGGGTGGATTCGAACCACGGACTCCTGAGATGGCTGTCGGACGCATAAACCCCTAAGCCACCGAGACCGGAAATGGAGAAAATACAACATTGTGCATTATAGGTGGCAAATTTTCAAGCCTTAGCAAGTAATACCCTAGACAGACTAGCACCCTTAACCCGGCATATGACGTCAGAATGACGTAGACTCCATTTTATTTCCATATCTTTTATATGGGTCTACGATCTACGTCATTTTCCGGATTAAGTTTCTAGTCTGTCTCCGGTATAAGAAAGCGTTGAGGTGGCGACGAGTGGATTAGTGAAATTCCATCTGGTGGAGAAGGTAGATAGTGGGAACTGATGACAGCGGAATAGAAGTGCAGGAAGTGCAGCCAACATGCAAATGGGGGGATACACATATTTTACCGCTGAAGGCCTTGGCCCTGGCTGAACCTGATCCAAAAAAACCAAGATTTGGTTGTGCGAAGATATAAGAAGCTATAAAAAGGATTCATTGAAGTAGTGTAATGTTAAATGATGTTTATCTGTGAAGAAAATGCGGCTGTCATCGAAAAGGAATCACACAGTGAAGTCAGTTAGAACTCGTCTTTAAAGCTATGAGAGAAACCAAAAATAATGCAATTGTTGTAAAAATGGAAGAAGTTCCATTCTTTACATTTTTTAACATTAGAGTATTTCCAGATCTCTTGTCAATATGACACATTTTTTTTCTGATAATTTATTTTATTATTTATTTACAATAAAATATTTTTGCCTAATATTGATCAGATTTTTTTAACGCAATTAATTTCTAAATCTTATAGAGTTTCAGGTTAATATTCTTGATTTTAAATACTATAAAAAATCATGTGTGTTTTACCTGAGTCGAGCCTAGTACTGTGAATGTATTAGTAAAGATTTAAAAATGTTTTAAGTTGAAAAAATTAGATTCAAGATTGTGTTAATTTTACATATTATTCATTTACACGAACTTTTTAGAAATAAATGTTTCTCTATTTGGTTCAAAATTGAATAAATTAAATATCACGTTCACCATATTTCAAAGTTCAAGTAGAGCGGTAAAATTTAAAGTCTTTCTCAATTCAACTTTTGCATTATGTAAGTCACGTGCATACTTTTTACCTCAAATATTTTTTTTTTGGTATTTGCTTAGAGATTTCATGAATTCACATATATCTGGGAGTAAAGTGATGGATTTTCTTCAATAGCATTTATAAAATTTTGGAGGGGTGTACTCCTTATAGTCAAGGCATATTTTATACTTTATTTCATGTTTTCCTGACATTTTTTTTCATAAACCCTATTGAAATGATAAAATTGTGTTCTTTAGAGAAACGTCATAAGAAAGAATATCGCAGAACGTCGATATTCTCATCAAACATGTTAAAAGCGATGCAACTACATTTGGCTGGCCTTACGCCATCAGATATTCACTCGCGTACTTCTAAACTCCTTGCGTGGTACAGTTCAGTTCCAACAGGGCGTATCTCTGGGTTCTAGTATTTCACAAAAAGGGACCTAACTGAAAAATGTTAAAAGTTTATCAAACAAGGCTAACAAAATATGTATCACTAATAGATGTTTGTTTTTTTTTATAAATAAAATATTTTGAAACACTGAAAAAATCGGTAACACATTTTTCGCAATTTCTTCTTCAAATTAAATAAATTACTAACACAAGTACCACCCAACGTTAATATCTTTCCGATATTATTTTTTAACCCACGATAAATATTTATTTTACATTGAATTAGCTTTTAACTTGGTAAAAATAATAATTTAAAATGTTTTTCAGGGAAGTGTTTATTTTAAAGAAATTGTTTACATCCATATTAATTATTACGTCGTATAAAATTTCCTTTTACAGAAATTTGTTTTTTCTAAGTTATTTTATACCAAGTCTTCCTTTTTATTATAAAGTTATATTTGGGGAGCCTGGGGTGTTATAGAGTTTGCTGAGGCATATTAATTTCATTGAATTTTTTCAACTCAGTGAAATAAATTTGATTATGTTACATATTTTAAACACCAACGTTAAAAAAACTTTTTAAGGTTAAAATTGAAAAATACATGCAAGAATTAACTTCACATGTGCACCCCAAGGTGTTCTTTTTTGCTTCGACATTGGAAGGTGGGAAGCATCATATTACCTCAAGGGTCCGGCTTGTCGGTTATGTGAGATTGCAACCCTAACTAAAATCATATTGTGCATTTCCAGGAGTTTCCTTCTTTCGTAGTTTTTTCTTAACGGAATGTATTGGTTCCAAGGTCTAGTATGACTGCGACGTAGGCCTATTATACCAGAAGCAGATCTAAAGGTCAGACCGCTTGCACAAGTTCAGCAGCCTTCCCAGGGACGGCGCTTTCATAGGTGCAAATGGTGCACTTGCACCGGGCGCCATTCGGCGTGGCGCAATTTTAGAAATTAATATTTAAAAAAAAATTAAAGTTTTGAAAAAAAAATTGATAAAGTGTTCCCGTGGATTCATTTTCACATATTAAAAGAACTCCACAGGCTTTTTGGGTCTTTTTACATTGTCCTTCACTAGCCAGTTTCGGACCCATGAAAACTGTAACAGAGCCCTATCTAACCAAGGCAACCACCTCTTCATCGCCTCGATACCTTGATGGTGCGGTACCCAAATAAAGGTCACCCGGTGGATAGTATCTAGTCCATTATGTTGCGTTGGTATTCCCATGTTATTTTGGACTTAGACATACGGACTTTATCGGGTTGGCGCTGTGCTTGATGAATCTTAGATACTGTAAGACTTATTTGCTTTCGGAAGTTTCGCGCAACATCGTGAATCGCTATGTCTACCGCCTCTAACAACCGTGCACACTTACACACTATGTGAGATCATAACATGAATCCCCGTCCCCTCATGATCCCATATATAGACTGGTCCAACCCCTGCTACCATTCAGGAATGCACTAAACCGCCGTCACATGTTTTCAATTCGCCTCTTCCACACTATGAGTCATGCAATCGTGTACCTTGATGCTCCCGTTGGGATAGGGATCAGCAATCACGCATCATCAGATATTGTCTTACATGATCAGCATATCCGTAGGGCACTTTAACGATATGCTAACTGCTTTCTTCGTCCTGCTCAGTGTTGTTGCCTACACTAGTGCTGCGTATTGCAAGACTGGCCTAAGTATACTTGTCTCTAGGATTTGGCGATTTGGTCTGGTCCCTTAGCATTGGTGCAATTCCCGAACTTAAGGGGGCGCTTTTTCCGCAGTGTTCAACAAGATCCTCTAATCATTCACCACTCCCAGAGCGCATGTTTGATTCGATATCTTCAGGGAGCATTTCTTCGCGAAACCGACTACCTTAACTCTTCTTGGGACACTTAGCGTGATAAGGAATACTACAGGTTCCCCAGGATTATACATACATTAGAGTTAAATTTAACTTTTATACAATAACCAAACTGCAGTAGTTTGATATTTATTAAAATTTGCTTCTCATTGCATAGATCAATTACAGATATCAGATAAAATAAAGGACCCAGTTCGGTGCCCCGAGGCACACCGAATTTTCCAGTAGAAAACTACTCACTGCATCCATTACGCCGGCATCCAAGCTTTCCAATTTTGCAAAAAAAAAATCAAAAAAAAATATCAGTTAACTACGTATTTTTTTTGGAGAAAAAGGTGGTTTTAGTTGAAATTTTAGTGAAAAAAAACCAAAGTTTTGAATTTGACGACTCATTGGAACTTGATAGGGTAGGGTGATTTTTACAGTGGGAGTATTCTGCGTACACTGACACCTGACTCACGAAAATACGTAATAAGGTTACAAAAATACAAGGTGATATGTAAAACTCTAAAAAAAAACTTCAAGACGCCCTAGCGGCTAAACCGTTACGATTTTTGTTCGTCTATCCATACCCTATCCATAGCCGGCCGCTTTGTTACTTTTCGTAGTACACCCTGTATATACTATTCCAAATAACAGCTCAGGTGCACCGCATACTCTTCTAGAAAATTTAAAATAGCATTTATGAAATTATACCACTTCTAAAGTTTACCGATGCAAAGTTTCAGATGAAAAGTAATGTGAAAAAAAAAATATGAAAATCATGGGCGGAAAGAATACACGTGTTTCCAGAAAATGTATTTTATCTAGTTTCCAAGGTTTGTAAGCCTCTTATAAAAATAATTAAAAATTTCAAATATTTTTTGAGTTCTTTAATATTATGTTTATTAATCTCTTCCCACATTCCATCACAAGGATTTTTTTACAGTACACAGAAAAGTATAATTAAATTTTTCTACACCATCTCGTTAGATTAAAAACTGAATCCGAAAAAATTTCCTTTTAGCTCTAATAAACAATAAACTGCTGCCCGTTCAGAAAATTTTTAATTACATTTAGCCTAGAGCAGCAGCAGCCCAATTAATATCAAGCTTAAGAAAAGTTGAGTTTTTTTTATATTGGTGGTTTGCTTGGTCCCTTCAAAAGTTAAGCTTAAAAATTTGAAACCGTAGCCTCAAGTACCACAGTTCTAATTTGGTAGACCGATGAAATTAGAGTGTGGAAAGTCACTAAGCAAAATAGAGCTGAAAAGTTTGTACCAATGCTATACAGTCTGAAATCGTGCAATTGCAACGAGGATTGAATTCGTTAAAGTGTCAAACTTAATTGAAATTGAATGGAAAAATAAAATTACAATTGAGCAAACGATTCAAAGGAAACAATGTAGTCAACCAAAGTGGGTTCAGCTTAATCGTTTTTAAAGTAATCCCATGGACTTCTAGCTAACTTGGTGCAGTTTTATTACAAGCAGACTAATGTAAAGAAAACTTTTAGACCTTTTCTTTTCAACTCGGAGATATATACCTTTATTAAGGAACTTTTTTTGCTTTAAGACGGTCCTTTGAAGCTCTCTCTCTGGCGAACAAAAAGAATTTGCAATTCTAAAGAAAAGTCAGTTGCCCGTAGTTTCACTAGGAAAGCGGAAGATGTTCTGGAAATTACTCTAAAGTTTTTTACCTTTTTCAAGTCATACTTACAAGTTGCCTTAAAAGTAACGCTAGGCAAATTTAAAACGGATTCCTTCTGAAGAGTTTTCGTGCCCTAATGAGAAAATACTAGTCTGCAAGTAGATTTTAATGAACAAAATAAAGAAGGCATTTACGAATACATTTTGAGTCATCTTTGTTCTGTCCATCTCTTGAAAGATTGCAAGAATAGTTTGTATTCAAATAAACAGACAAAAATAAGAGAGATTGCTTTAATTGTTTTTGGTGTTAGTTCTAAACTGAGGAAACACCCTGTCTTATACTAGTTCGTCACAGTAGAATGATTAGTAGTAAGCTAAGCTCGAACGATAGAAGATAGACAGGCAGTGGCGGATTATCCTTTAGGCAAACTAGGCACGTGCCTAGGGGCGCGAGATTACAAAGGGGCGCGCGCGGAGGTTTTTAAACAAAATTAAGTAAGTAGGCACACGCCCGCATGTATCTGTCAGCAGCTTTAGAGCATTGCGCGTGCCGTCAGTAATCAAGTTACGTTCTCGCAGCGGTATTTGTGTTTAATTAGCTCATTACGTTTAAGTATTCAAAAAAATAGGTAAAAAAAACGTTTAAGTTAAATGGTTTTATTTTAAATCATAAGCTGTACCAAAAACTAGAAAATAATTAGAACAGAAACTTGGAACTTCTTGAGATTCTGACGTCTGGTAAGAAATCGTGCAATAGTAGCAGTGCTGTCCTCTCATGTCATATGCCAAGGGGCACTTTGTGTCGCTGCGTCAACGGAGTAAGTAATATTCTGGGACTTTTAACAGACTAAAATAAAAACATGGGGCGCATTTGAAATACTTTTTTGTTGGACTCGGAAACACATTTTTCTAGGCAGGTCGTTCTTATTTAATTATACAGTCGTTATACAGGTTTATATGCGCCCCATGTATTTATTTTAGTCTATTTTTTATTGTATTCTTTTTAGTCCTAATTCAGTAAGTCATTTTTGGATTTTACTTTTTACAAAATTCTGGTGAAGGGATTTATTATGCATACCATATTGCCAGCGCAATTTGAATTTCAAATTCATTACTTCCGACCCTAAACACCCCCAAATAGCGATTTTCAGTAAAATCAAATCGTAATTGCCAAAATCGTACCGCCATATTGGCGCCGCCCTTTTTGAATTGTCGAATTTTGACCACAGATTCGTCATTTTTGACCTTCAAAACTCCACAATACCGATTTTCAATGGATTCAGAACACATTTGCAAAATTCATCCGCCGTTTTGAATTTTAAAATTTTGATCACAGAATCGTCATTTGTGGTCCCAAAAACCCCCCGATACCGATTTTCAATGGATTCAGAACAAATTTCCAAAACTTATAGGCCATATTGGCGCTGCCATTTTGAATTTTCAAATTTTGACCACAGAATCGTCATTTGTGGCCCTAAAAACCCCCGGTACCAATTTTCAATGGAATCGGAACACATTGGTAAAATTCATCCGCCATATTGGCGCCGCCATTTTGAATTTTCAAATTTTGACCACAGAATCGTCATTTGTGGCCCTACAAACCCCCCGATACCGATTTTCAATGAAATCGGAACACAATTGCAAAATTCGCCCGCCATATTGATTTTTGTACAAAATTGTCAGATTGCATTGTCACGGGAACTCAAAATTCAAGAAGAAAAAGAAAAAGAACCGGTTTAGTAGAAGTAGTTGAAAAAGCTGTCGCCAGATTTGAACCAAACAAACAAACAAACAAACAAAAAAATATACGAGGTGAAGCTAAATAAAACCATTAAAAATGAGTGAATTCAAGAAGAAACCTGGTGGTACAGCATATAAAAGAAAGTCAAAGTCACGTCTTTCACGGCTAAGCCGCTGAACTAATTTTGATAAGATTTGGTATGGATAGCTTGGACCCTGAGAAAGGACATAGGCTACCTTTTATCACGAAATTTGGAACACTTCTCTTGGGAACGCGATAACCGAATTAAACGCGGACGAAGTTAATTATAAAAAACAATCACGGTATACAGAAAGAAGGTAACGTAAAAGAGACTGACAGCTTCGAATATCGTAGAAAAATGTGACGTCACCCAGTGACCTAATGCAGAAAAACAACAACAACAATTTCGATTTTATATGGGAAGAGGTCACTGAGTGACGTCGCACTAAAACGATATTCAGTCTTTTACATTACCTTGTTTCTGTATACCGTGAAAAACAATCACCTGCCATTTGTTTACGATATTCACAATAACTATCGCTCTTGTTTTTTTCACTCTCAACACATTTATTAGTACTGAGTTATAATTTGTAATAACTATGACAACCAGAGGGGCGCCGATGATGTGCTGTCTAGAGTGCTGCCGACATTTAATCCGCCACTGTAGACAGGGGTTACAATGAGTCTTGAGGATGCTGAAGTAGATGACTAAGGAGTAGGGATACAATGCAGAAACAATACCACAAACTCATCCAGACCATTTAGCAAATTGCACCATCGCCATTTTAAAGGTTCAGTTTTTGCATCTTATCGAGACACGTTGGTTGAAAAAAGATTTTGCAGCTCTTGAGAAATCCCAAGCAGTACTTCGTTATGGTAATATTGAACTCGAGACAATTCTTGTAGTTCCACGACTTCAACTTCTCTATTGATTGAGTTCGATATAACTTCGGACATATTTGATTCAGTTCAATACAACTTAACAATATATAATTGTATGATGGTAGTAATAAATTCAAAATCTGCTAAGTACTGGGTTATCCTAGGTTTTGCCAAAGGGACCATAAGGTGGACTCGTATGGTAAGCGGATGGCTCTAAGACAGAGACTGGGTGCCGATATCTGGGTTGAAAGCTACGGGTTTAAGGGAATTTTCATCCTATCCGACATCAAATTATTTTGGGACTGGCAGAGCGTTTTGTTGTACTTTTCATCGGTCACTTTTATGTGGATCTCGACCCAATGAAAAGGCGGACGCTTTGTCCAGTCAGAGCCGTTTCACTGTTTTAATCGGTTCAAAAATGACAATTGGAGCAACAACCAGTTTGGTGAAAAGGGCCCTAGACGATCAGATTCTGATAGATTAGACCGAAGAAGGAAGATCCATAGTTGGCCTGGTAAACTCCAAACGGTTTATTCTTGGGCGGTTTCGTAACGCAATAAAAAGGTTGTGAGAACAATGCGTGGCTTGATCACCGGGCACTGCGCACTAAATTTATACTTAAGGTGCGGTTAAACTAGACGAGTTTTTTGCCAGTTATTGCCACTGGCTATTACCAGTGATGCAGTCAGTGCAATGTAAACATCATGCCAGTGCACTGTTTGGGGCACTGGCAAAGCACTCGCGTAAATACTGACACGATTTTTCTCGTGCAGTCTAAACACGCAAAAACTTGTCCTGTCGGCTTTCTCGTGAGCACTGGGAACTTTACAAACTTGTTAGTAAGTTGTACGAGTTTTTTATTCAGAAACGTTATTTTTCTTAAAGTATTGTGACGAAAAACGTTTTTAAATTGGAAAATTACCGAACAAAAGGAAATTATTCAAAAAAGGCGGTTTTTGGACAAAAAAAAGATTTAAAATTTGAATATCTTTGTACGAGAATTGTCCAGAACTGTGGATGCTTCAATAGTGACATATCTTGTAGAGGTTTAATTTTCAAATCTCTACTTCGCTATGTCTCTATTGAAGCATCCACTGTTCTGGACAATTCTCGTACAAATATAATAAAATTTTAATCTCTTCGTACTCGTATATATCTCGTAACATAAAACAGTTGTTGTCAATCAATTGCAAAATATAAGATCATAATCGCCTTCTTTTTGGTTTCCCTTTTCTTCATAATGAAATAACAATTACGCAACAATTGCTGCAGCAATTATTGTCACCATTTAACCAAAAATTTACTTGTAAATAGTCACTACTGGGTCATTCCACATCAAATCCACCAAGGCTCAGGACTTCAGCATCTCACAGAGTTATAATTTTTTTTATATTTGTTCTTCTGGTGAAAACTAAGGAAAATATAAATTTTCAGATTTTTTGGACTTCCAATTTTTTATAGTACAAGATCCGGCTGCAAATTTCTGCGCTCATCTGTTTTTTAATCAAAATGCAACTTTTATTGATAGTTTTAAGTAGAGAAATGTATTTATGCCGGGTTGCCTATAAAATTGTTATATTCATTTTTGAAGTAGGTTAAATTTGCAACAATTTGAGTCCAGAACGGGATTTATAAGACCAACGGTTTCGGAGATACAGCTTTTCAAAATTTGGCCAATTTTTCAAATTACACGATTTTTAGCAAAATTTCATTTTCAGTACTATTCACGTTTATCAAGGCCTACAATTTGTTTGAAAACCCCTCCCAGCCTCTCAGTGGACTCTCCTGGGGTCTCACGGGACCCCAAAGTGACCCCTTCTCAACCACTTGAGCAAAAAATGAGATTATTTGTATTTTTATTTACAGGCTAGTTGGTATGTAAAAAAATCAAGGTTCCAACAATTGCTTATCATAAAAAAAAATATGGCGTAAATACATCGATGAAAATTATGTGATGTGTTCATATTAATCACACTTTGCCTTCTTTGATGGATCTGGAGCGCGTTCAAAAACCTTACTATGGTAAACCACGAGGTAAGCTGTGGTTATGGTGAATCACTTCACTTAACCACGAAAGTTTATGTGTAACCATGGAGGTTTTTGAACGCACCGTGGTTAACTACAGGTTAAAGCCCGGTATGCAAGGCTCAAGAAATTTCTTTGCCTATCTTAAACCTATGTAAAAAAAATGGTCAAGAAATGGGTCAGAAATATTTTCTGGAGCGACTTATGTAACCGGTATGCTAGAGTCAAGAAATTCACACCAGAAAAATCGTGTTTTTTAATGACACGCAGATGTCGCTTTTGATCAAATTTTAGTTTTTCCTCCAGAAATAAGTGTCGATTCATTTCCTTAAGAAATTTTAACGGTTCATGAGGTCTTGACGTCTCAGGTAGTTTTTGAAATTGAAAGTAACTGTCAGCAATGGAAAAAATTACATATTGTTGTTTTTTTTTATTCAGATTTTTTAAATTCTTTTTTAATTCTTTACTAATTAAAACAATTTCATTAATTCTAAGCTATCATAAAACAATTTATTTAATGTCTGCAATGAAAATAAGTAACTGTCAAAATTTCTGAACTGCTGTCATTTTTTCTTAGGGAAATAAATGCAGAAGTTTTCTTGAGCAAATTTCTTGAGCCTTGCATACCGGGCTTAAAGAAAAAAAAATAAAAACAAAATTTTCCATAAAATAGTCCCCGCTAATTGCTTCAATTATTTCTTTTATTATTTATTTGCAATACTCCCACAAATCCCACTTTAATTTGTATTTTGTTTTTAACATTAAAACAACTGTAAGAGAGTTGTTTTTATTCTTCTTCTTCTTAACTATCGCTAACCATGCTCCCGAGCAGGGTTAAAATTTAACTACACCCTGGTTAACCACGGGAGTTTTTGAACGCCAAAAAGTTTTGCTCGTGGTATGTTGTAGTTAACCACAGAGTTTTTGAACGACAAAAGTTTACCATAGTTAACCATGGTTAACCATAGTAAGGTTTTTGAACGCGCTCCTGGTTGGTCTAAGACGTCGTCTTCTGAGATGTCAGAAGGGTTTTCAAGTATATACGAGACGGCCTCCCACAATTCTTCGTCTGGCAGGTCGTCTGTGAACGAGTAGTCCATGCTTAATGCGAGCTCAGGGGCGTTGTCACACGAGACTCCCTCGCAGTGGATGCAAACTACAGAGCACTTCAGTCCAGCCTTCCTGCAGCTGCTGGCACTGCTGCAGCCTTTTTTGCAGCTGCATGAGATAAGCTCCAGGAGATGTTGTGGCGCCGCGTCTCTCGTCATAATCTTAAGGTGAAACCCCAATGTAGGCTTGGTTTGCTTTAGTGCTTTGATTTGCTTTGACATATCAAATAAACCAGTGCTTTGTTAT
Organism: Thereva nobilitata; assembly: GCA_963855945.1. Lineage (NCBI taxonomy): Eukaryota > Metazoa > Arthropoda > Insecta > Diptera > Therevidae > Thereva > Thereva nobilitata. The sequence continues at coordinate 23,720,764 of OY979694.1, forward strand.
GGGACAAAACCAAATGACAAAGCGGCAAAGCCAAAGCAAAGCCCAAGCAAAGCAAAGCAAAGCTCGAAATGACCAATGTTCAATTTTTTGATGCTTTGTATACTTTCGCGTTTGTTTAATATTTATTTTGCTTAGAGAAATAAATGTATGTAGAGGTTTGAGAAAATTTATTTCATAAAGAAACTATTTTTTTGGGAATAACATTAACTATAAATATTTAAGAGTTCAAAATTAATCTGAGACAACTATTTCTATATCTCATTTTAACAAATTTCTCGTAAATGTTTGAACAGTTAATGCCATAAACCATTTGTGCTTCTTTATCACTCTACACAACAATAGATATTTACATTCGATCCTTTGTTCTTTTTAAAAAATAATAATGTCCATTCCAAAGGAAAAATTCCGCAAAATTCATACCTCTTACCTCTTTGGTGTACTATTTCTATTTCATATGCTAATGAAAAGAAAACTGTAAAGTAACTAAAGCAAAGCGTGTATTTGGGTTTGTTTTGCTTTGGCTTGTTGGGCTTGTTTTGCTTCGGCACGTGGTACCTGAAAAGCTCACCAAGTTCAAGCAAGCCTGAGACCTTGGGAAGTACGCAGCCACCTCTAGTCAAGCAGGCCCGGCTTAAAGGTGAAACCCCAATGTAGGCTTGGCTTGCTTGAACTTGGTGAGCTTTTCAGGTTCCACGTGCCAAAGCAAAACATGCCCAACAAGCCAAAGCAAAACAAAATACACGCTTTGCTTTAGTTACTTTACAGTTTGCTTTTCATGAGCACAGGAAATAGAAATAGTACACGAAAGAGGTAAGAGGTATGAATTTTGCGGAATTTTTCCTTTGGAATGGACATTAATTGTTTCATAAAAATAACAAAGGATCGAATGTAAATATCTATTGTTGTGTAGAGTGATAAAAAAGCACAAATGGTTTATGGCATTAACTGTTCAAACATTTACGAGAAATTTGTTAAAATGAGATATAGAAATAGTTGTCTCAGATTAATTTTGAACTCTTAAATATTTATAGTTAATGTTATTCCCAAAAAAATAATTTCTTTATGAAAAAAATTTTCTCAAACCTCTACTTACATTTATTTCTCTAAGCAAAATAAATATTAAACAAGCGCAAAAGCATACAAAGCATCAAAAAATTGAACATTGGTCATTTCGAGCTTTGCTTTGCTTTGCTTGGGCTTTGCTTTGGCTTTGCCGCTTTGTCATTTGGTTTTGTCCAATAACAAAGCACTGGTTTATTTGATATGTCAAAGCAAAGCAAAGCACTAAAGCAAACCAAGCCTACATTGGGGTTTCACCTTAACCGATGAAGCAAAAAATGCAAAGCATCGGGGCGCCACACAAACAAAGGGCGCTAAAATACATTAATTAAAATGAAAATCAGTTCATTCGAAATTTTTTTTTATATTTAAAATTTTATCAAATTTCCTTTTTTTTAAATAACAGATTTAATGTAGGCAATTTTCGAATTCAGGCCCAAAACACATTCGGTGCTGCATACTTCACGCCGCAAGCTTCACAGCTTCAAATCAATAGATACATGTAAGCCAAAATTTAAGATGGGACGACATTGTGATCATATTGAAATAAAATATTTTTTACATTGTGATTTTTTCAGTTTGAAATTGTTTTTTTTCGCTATTCCGCACGAGATATATTTTCCAGTGAACTGGAGTCGCAAGGTAAACACCATCAATTTCTATTGCCAATGCTCTGGAAAAAAAAGTGTCAGTGAAGCACTGGCAATCGCTCTGTCAGAGAAAAATTTGCAAAATAATGTAAATAGTGTACCAGTGCACTGGTTGCAACTGCCAGTGAAAACTCGTATAAACGCACCTTTATGGAGAATCAGAAAGATCGGGTCTGTAAAGTCGAGTTGCAGAGTACAGTAGTTCCAAGCTGGGGACGCAATATTCATAAATCTCGCTCACTAAAATGTGTTAATTTACACAATTAATATAAACGCCACTTATTTAAATTTAAAATGAAAACGATTAATTAAAAATTGTAAAAAAAGATATCATCCAAAAAACCACTGGTTTAACATATACATATATAAATATATGCATGTCCATGTCCAAAACCTTTTCACTTCAAATTTCTTCCGTCCATCAAAAAGGTCGTTTTCGGCAAATGTATAATTATGCAAAACAGTTGATAAAAGCCCATCATAATTCCGAAACAAATCTTTTATAGGATAAATGCCACAAATTGTACCAGCATAAAAATATAATAGAAACAACTCCTGAAATTGTGGTTAAAGTGGATGCGGGTGGGTTGAGATCTTACTACTAACAAAAGGCAAAAAATAAAATTTTAAACCCAATAAAGATAAGAGGAAATTTTGCAGTTACCTAAATCACACCGGCCTACAACAGTATTAAGTTCACTTCAAGTTTTATGCTCTAACTAAGGAAAGGACGTTTTCAGGGATAAAGGTTGACTCCCACCCACTCACTGATTTAAGGAGATCGGAGGTTTCGATAAACCAGGATTCATTTCTCATTTTGAGATTAGTCGGTTAACGGCAACGTTTACCTGGGAATTAGACGAGTTCTTTATTCACATTAAGTTTTATTTGGAGAAGGTTAATACGCTGATGAAAAAAATGAATCTTTCATAGCCCAGCTTCCCTGGGGTGTTTAATATTCGGTGGGGGTTTCAATATTCTATTTATTGAGTTTATTTGACTGTGAAATGTTGTTTGTGATTTCATTTGTTAAGAAGAAAAGATCCTCAGAATCTAGGAATTCCAAAAAAGCAGATTATAAATGAAGGCTTCGGCTTATGTTAGTTGGAAGAATCAATAGAAGCGGAAATTGGAAAGTCTGTTTAAAACGAAATCAATGGAATTAACGATTTCAAAGGAAGTATTTTCTCTAGTCAAAGCCGAATCTGTTTGAAAAAGCTTATGAAGACTTTCAGAAACAGAAGATGTTCGTGAAATAGAAGTGAAATGACTTTTATAAGCAAAGTATTGTTCGAATTTCAATTATATTTTCGTGGAACTAAAGGATATCGCTAAAAAGAGTTGTAAAAGGAACTACTATACCGGCATTGGCAGCCTAGGGACTAGGGCGTTTAATTACCATCATAGAGGTCCTTCGTTTTTCCATTTCTCCCACATAGATAACTTTTCTTCATTCTCGTCTTCCCTCTTCACAAAAATTTTCTGCATTCTCTGCTGGCACCACCTCTTAGCATAATAAGCGCGGGAGGCTGCGCCTGTTCGATACCCGAAGTAACCGTCCTGTCGCAGTATTTTGTGGGAGCCGGTGGAATAAGACCGCGTGTTAGGGTTGACAGTCCTTTCACTCTTCTCTCGACTATCTTTCCGACTAGAGATTACTGACCAACATTGAATCTTAAAAAATAGAACCGTCGTCATCGTCGGCAGAACAAAGGGACTTTAACTCTGACCGCTAGTCTTTGACATAAAAAATTGTATGTGTGTGGAAAACCATATCAAGAAAAGGACTTTTATGAAAGCACACCCAGCAAACATCATCTCGAAGTTTAGCGTATTTCGAAAAATTCTCGAAGAGGAAGAGAGCGAGAAAGAAATAGTTTGGAAATAAAGTTACGATAATATTTCGTTTTTGCAAAACAATCGAAATGTTCAAAGAAGAGAACTGTGTACGTAGTAAAAGTAAAATTCGTCATGAAAAGGTTTCGAGAATTTTTCATTTTACCGAAAAATATGCGAAGGCGTATTGCGTTGCAAAGTAGTTCATTTTAAAATTCGGTTTATTCAGTTTTGAGACGCGCAAAGTTGTGCATGTCAAAATTATTATATTTCTTTGTTTACAAAAATGTACCATTTGTTTAATTTAAAACACAATAAACTGTGCAACAGGTTCAAATTCTGGCCGCAAAGAGTTAAATGTCATATGCGTATATCATAACTTTCCTTTCTTTTCAGGATCAGGAAGAATCGTTTCAGGAAGTCAATTTACGTCTCTGGACATCATGGAGATTGTTATTTTAGAAGAATTCAATTTCTGCAATTGACTGCATAATTTGCTTTAAAAAAATAAATAACTGAATTATGCAGTTGATAGTAGAAATTTAATTCTTCTAAAACGCCAATTTCCATGATGTCCCCAGACGTAAACTAACTTGCTGAAACGATTCTATATCGATTCATATTTTCGGAAAAACCTCAAATACATAAAGATCCCTATGTACACGAACTCATTTCGAAAAAACGAAAGAAACTCTAATCGCTTTTGCGATTCGACCTAGCGGGCCTTTTCGTTCTTTTTTACTTCGATTTCAATTCGACACCGGCTTCGGGATCGCAATTGTAGTTCATTTTGATGATTCGCTTTCGATTCGATCTCAAATCATAATGTTTGCTGGGCATATGAAAGAAGAAAGGCATATGAAAAAAGTTTCTACAGGGTGTCCAGTGAGGAGTAGAAGCGTACTTTAAAGCCAACGGTTCGTGCACATTTCCACATTTCCAGATTTAGTAATGAGCAAAAGCAGCATCATCAAAGGGACCGTTTGGGCCACTTTATCCGCAATAATCGGGCCGTTTATCTTTAAAAATTCTCGTGGTGAAAATGTCACTGTTGATGATGATTTTTACCATCGGCTGATAAGCGCGATTCTCACTGGACCACTACAACATTGGGAATAAACAATTCGCACTCGCACGCACGCATAGACTATATCCCTCCTCCCCTATTCCGCGCAACTACCCAGTTGTAACTGGAATTGATTCAGGATTAATTAAGAATTAATTATATCGAATTTAAAGGCTGAAACAGGTAACAACGCGCGCGACAACGAGGCAAAATTTAAGCAACGCTGATTTGCATTGTACAGCACGAATTGAGAACGGCACAGCAACGCGGCAAAATATTTTGCGGCGTAGTCATCTCTAATCCTAATTTTGCTGCACAATTTCAGTGCTTCCAACCAAAAAATTGGTTTCGCGTAACTTTAATATCAGGAGTACCAAAGAAATACTATGTTTATTTTGATTGAAATATAATGCCGGTTCCCTGTGCATTCTGGTTCACACCGCAGCACTGCCGCCGTGTCGCCCAATTTGCCGCGTTGTCGCGCCGCGTTGTTATCTGTAAAGTCGGTTATGCTATGAACAACATCCAACGTTGGACGCTTGATGGTAAGACGTATCGTATGGCAGATGCTCGAGCTACGTGCCTCCAATGTCAAGCATCCAACTTTCGGGTTTGGACAGGTTCGGGCTGTGATGGGTATCACTCCAACGTTGGAGGCCAACATTCGAATGAAACGTTCACCGCATCGTGTAGAGCTGGCTTAATCTGTTTCAGCCTTAAATCGATTCCACTTCGGATTACCATACATGTAAAGACGAATTACTTTTACACGGGCATGTCATAGGCGGTAATAAATTTATTACCCCCTGCATAACTAGTAATCAATTCAAAAGCGATTACATGTCATGTTTTTACGTTGCATTTTAATCTTTCTGAAACACAAGAAATCATATTTGATTCTTTCCTGTATTACCAGTAATTAAAAAAGGAATCAATTGCTTGCTTAGCTATTAATTCTGAACTGATTCTTCTGGAATCAGTTCAGTTTTCACAACTGGGTATGGTCAAGCAACATTCTGTAAGTTCATATTTGAATACACATACTTCTATTCTTTCTTTCATTCTCCGGACCGTAAGCCCGCTTGTATCTGTCAGCAGCTTAAGAGTAAAGGCTGTATCAGATCCAAAGCAGCAAAGCAGAACCGTCGGCAGAGAATTGTTTCTATTGAGAATTTATTGTTGTGTGATATTTTACGAAGAATTTGTTATAATTAAAAAATTATTTACAAAGAATTTACTGTCAAATAAAAATTCTGCCGCTGCTGCTGCTTTACTTGGATCTGATTCAGCAGACAGATTTCTGCTTCTGGCGCCGCTCAAAAAGATAGATCTGATACAGCCTTTAAAGCCGGGCGCCCACTAAAGTAGTGTGGCATGGCAGTGACGTGGTTTCGGCCTGCCATGTGGAAACAAAGTGGTGCGGCAGTTGAATGGTGGCGCAGTGGTATTAAAAATATTAAGCGCGCATCGAAATGGCAAGTAGCCCAGCAAACATTATGATTTGAGATCGAATCGAAAGCGAATCATTAAAGTGAACTAAAATTGCGATCTCGAAGCCGGTTTCGAATTGAAATCGCAGTAAAAAAGAACGAAAAGGCCCGCTAGTTCGAATTGCAAAAGCGATTCGAGTTTCTTTCGTTTTTTAGAAATGAATTTGTCTACATAGGGGTTAAATTTCTACTATCAACTGCATAATTCAGTTATTTATGTTTTTAAAGCAAATTATGCAGTCAATTGCAGAAATTGAATTCTTCTAAAATGACAATTTCCATGATGTCCACAGACGTAAATTAACTTCCTGAAACGATTCTCCCTGATCCTGAAAAGAAGGGAAAGTTATGAAAATAAAAATCGTGCAATTGAAATACGCGGCACAGAATTTCAACAAATAAAATAACCCCTTGTTGCACAACGAAAAATTCTCGAAACCAATCATGACGAATTTTAGTTTTAGTGCGTACGCAGTTCTCTTTTTTGAACATTTCGATTTTTTTCATAAAAACGAAATATTATCGTAGCTTTATTTCCAAACTATTTCTTTCTTCGTCTCTTCCTCTTCGAGAATTTTTCGAAATATGCTAAACTTCGAGATGATGTTTGCTAGGAGCGTATCGCTTAAGTGATTCAACCCTGCAAACAATTTCTCGGCTTTTCTCGGAGGCTCGCTTTCTCGAACCATTCTCGATTCGAAAACTGCTTGCGAAAGGTACGAGAAAAGCTTCAAAACCCACCGTAAAAGCTTTCCTAGTACATTGGTTTCGATATCTTATTCCGCTTTTATTGCCTTCGAATTCGTTTACGAGTCGTTTACGAGCCCGAGTTCGAAGCAAGCTCTCGGTTTTGCGTGTCGTTCTCGAATCGTTTCCGAATGTAAATGTTTGCAGGGAACATCGTCTTATTACTAACACGAAGTGGCATCCACTACCACTTACCCCTCAAAAATTAAACTTGTCGGAGACTAGTGGCAATCAAGTGATGCCACGACAATCAACAGATGCCACACCAGCGCCACTCCACTTCAATGTGCGCTACTTCATTTGATTATATGGGAATAAATTTTTCCACTTGACATTAGACCGCCACGTCATTGCCACGTCACTGCCACACTACTTTAGTGGGCGCCCGGCCTAAGGGTCTGATTATGTTGGAGCTGCGATAAACGAGTAGAGCGGCGATACTAGCGAAGCGAAGATAATACCAAAAAGGTTTTCAATATAGCTGTTTATATTGGAACAACGCGGTGACTCACGCTTTGGTCGCGACCAACGACAAGAGCTGCGATAAAGCTTGGGTTCATTTTCTCCGCTAGTATCGTTAGTATCCAGATTCAAAATGGATGTTGAATGTTTTATATTTTTTTTATTATTATTATGATGAATTAAACTATTTTTTTTTCAATTTCCATTTTATTTTTTGTAGACAAAATCATGTACAAATTTTATAATGGATTTTTCCAAAGATATATTTTGAATAGGTTTCAAATATTATTTACTGAATCATTTGTTCTCCCACTAGAAACGTGATTTGGTATGGCTCTGAGTAGGAAGGTTGTTATTTAGTTTAGGTTATGCTCCATACCTTCTCTGTCGATTATAATACTATGCAATAAGCAAATACATTTCACACTATGATCAGCTGCATCTATTTTTGTTTGAATTGCCGTGCCCAAGCTCCTCCATTTAGAATACATAATACCAAAAGCGCACTCTACCGTTCTTCGTGTTCTAGATAATCGAGAATAAAAGAATGCTTTGTCAGCATCTAAATTGTTTCTTTTGTAAGGTGTTAACAAATTTGGTAGAAGTAGATAGCTTCGTCACCTAACATAACATACGGGGACGTAATAGTAGAATCCACGAATTCGGAGTTGGCCATTCATCAATTTAAAAAACAGAGCTGAAGATCTAAGAGCCGTATTTCACCGGGACACCATGGCGGCGCAACCAGTGTGGCGACGCGGCCAATCGAAGGTTGCTATTCTCATATTGTGCGAATTTTGTAGGATGCTGCCTTAAATCTTTATAAAGGTGATGGTATTCACCGAATATATTAATTTCTTTATTGATAGAATGTTCACTGTATTCGCGCTCTCCAATTTCAAGTAAATGATAATTTGTAGCACTTGAAAAAAGTAAGATTTCTGCTTTGGAATCACTCATATTTTTAAGGTTCTGTTTGCGCTTTTGTCAGATACTGGTTCAAACTGCGTTATTCTCAGCTCCAACGTGAACACCCAATCTGCACAGCACTACTCTCATCTTTTGTCACAGCTTTTGTCGCAGCTCCCCTGCAAACAATTTCTCGGCTTTTCTCGGAGGCTCGCTTTCCCGAACCATTCTCGATTCGAAAACTGCTTGCGAAAGGTACGAGAAAAGCTTCAAAACCCACCATAAAAGCTTTCCTGGTACATTGGTTTCGATATGTTGCTCCGCTTTTATTGCCTTCGAATTCGTTTACGAGTCGTTTACGAGCCCGAGTTCGAAGCAAGCTTTCGCTTTTGCGTGTCGTTCTCGAATCGTTTCCGAATGTAAATGTTTGCAGGGTCTCTACTCGTTTATCGCAGCTCCAACATAATCAGACCCTAAAGCTGCTGACAGAAACAGGCGCAAACGCCGTGCGGGCAATGACAGAGAGAATAGAAGTAGTGTATTCAAATGCGCACTAACGAAATGCTGTTTTACGCTACGCACACACCGCGCAAGTTGCTTTACTTTCTGCGCGTTGCCGCCGCGTGTGTCAAGAGATGTTTGTGTTTTAGTCGTGTTTTGGTGGTGGTCGGCATATGTGTGGAGTCGTGTGTTGGTGTTGGCTGTGATAGCAAATTTGTTGAATTTTATATTTTTTAATGAAAATCTTTATTTTTCCAAATTGGGGTAATTAAATTAGCACCTAAAACAAAGACAAGTCCTGTAGGATAGAAAAATTTTATGTAAATCATTCAGGTTTTTCAATTTTTTTTCCAATCACGTCCACTTGTCACTTTGATTTCGTTGTTGTGTTCAAAGTCGGAGCGCGCCGCCGACACCGCAACATCATGTCAGTGAAAAGTCGCCACATACCGCGAAGCCAATAGGCTGTATCTGATCCAAAGCAGCGCAACAAAAATATCAGCAGCAAACAGTTCCTATTGGCTAATGGTGCTCATATGACAACAAAAGCAGCAGCGATTGCTAGTAAACTAAACTTGCTGCCGCTGCTGCTGCTGAATCTGAATGGGCCTAATGTCCGCACGGCGTTTGCGCCTGATTCTGTCAGTAGCTTAAGAGTTAAGGCGCTCGACAACCATACCAGAGGGATTATATTTCTCGCAGCTCAGAGTTATTCCCGGTGGGATTGGAGATGGAGTGAGTCATTATGGCGTCTTTTTCGCAATGAGCTTTCATTTCGACTTTGGATTCTTTGGCATAATCGCCATCAATAAAAAGAATTATATCGCTGAGTTCTAGTTGGATTATGGTAAGAAAGTTATGAAACCTTACTTTAGTTTTAGTATATCCACATGAACAGAGATTATGAGGAAATCTAAAAATATTTAGAGCACAATAATCTCCGCATTTTTGCCACTATTTTAATGAATCTCGTTTTCGTCGTGGCGAGGCTGGCTATCATCCAGCTTTTGAAGTTCCGCTATAAAATATCTTCTATATGGTTTGTTGCGTACTGTTTGAAGGGCAACAAACCATAGAGTACTTTCAGTTCGTAATGAATTACTAACATTTCCCATTATTAGTATAGTTTACGAGCACCGCAAATTCTTTGGAGTTTAACATATCGTAGATACATTTGAAGAACCGTAGTACCTTAGGGGTGAATGCTGAAACCGTATGAATTGTTCATTCGGTATACTTACACTTGTTTGAATTATCTAAAAGCCTCGTGCCTTATCAACACATTTTCCGGTTTGTTAATCTGCTATTTTCTTTTCAGATCGTACTTAATTATGTAATCAATTACTCGCACCCTAGAACGTTAAAGATTCAGCTTCGGAAAATATTCTTGAATACTTTGATCAACTACCGACGTTGAGCGGCCGTTGGAGCAAAGAACTGTAAATAAACCAAAACAAATTCCGTTTTACGGCTTGTGACTGTGACTTAATCTTAGCTGATTTATTTGGGAGTCTTCAAGTCAAAACGTTTTCATGATTTTAGCACATCTTGTTCTCTTGATTGAATATACATAAATTAATCAAAGCATTATCCTTCTGTTGCTAGAATATTTCATCGCTTCCGAGATGCTGGACTTGGATTTGGCTAAAATATCATCTTAAGCAAATTTAAGTTTATGTACAAGATTTACGAAAATAGTTTTGCAACAGAATTCAAAAGTAACACATTCCATTTGTAGTATGCTGAAACTAGGTTAGTTCCTGTTAGTTAGTTCCTGAAAATATCATAGGTGCTTCCAAGAAATTCCGGAGGCGGCCTCGTGTAACCTTGAAGGCATTAAAGCCGAAACATCTTCGTTGTTTTATTTGTTCGTCAACTGGAGTTTATGGCCCAAGGAAATGGGCGGCCTGTTTCTTATGGCGCACTTTGTTCACATTAGAGTTGGATAACAAGTAAGGTGGATGTATGTTATCCAACCAAGAGAATATAGCTTTCAAAGTATCTCATTACAGCAATATGTATGTACCCAAATAAACTCGTAAAGTTTAATAGTAAAGTTTTAAGAAGATGGGCGAAAATTGATATTATAATCAAAAATTTTGAACGTGGTTTGGAGTTTGTTACTTAGAAATGACGAAAATGCTTTACCAGGTACCTATAGAGATGTACGTACATATATCATCAGATATCACAGTGAGTGAGCTGGGTAATTGTCACAACAACCAGACAAGTGTGAGAAAAGAAGAAAAATTTTGTTTCATATTCTTAATAACCTATGCTGGTTATGATGTTATGATTTTTTTCATTTTATTTTGTTAGAGGTGACTTGTATGATTGAGAAGTGAAAATTTTAGCAAACAGATATAGAAAGTTTAGGTAAACATTTGTTGTTGGTCATTGGCCTTCCGCACACTTGTCCATAACATCAAAACAAAAACCGGTTTTATAGGCAAGGGGTCGCAGGGAAGACAGTTTTTCTTCCATCATTTGTTCACCCAAACATTTTCTGGTTTCACCGTCCATTACACTAACACAAGCATATTTTCGTTCTGTGACGTACTACATTAGCATTACAATCGTTATACGAAAATGATGGAGAAAAGTGAGTCCAGAGTGTATTATTGAACTCATATTAAAACCGGTTTGAAATGATGGACAAGTCTGCGAAGGGCCATTGGGCATATTCACACGTTGCCATAAGTGTGGTGAGTAAAACCGGTTTTATTCAACTCCTAGCAACTCACACGGGGCGTAAATTATGGATAGTAAATTTGAATGCTAGACAGGAACATTTAAATGTATTGCAGACGAAATTTGCTAGTTAGAGAAAAACAGAGCTAAAGAATGCAAGAGATAGAAGTAACTTTTTATATGTGTGCTAGTTTTCACGCCTTTGGTTTTGCGTGAAAAATGTTTCGTTAAGTTCTTCCGCTCCCTTCCCTATCGCATCTATAAAACCGGTTTTAGGCGCCATGAATATGCACTGTGTGAATAGGCAGGCGCGGATTTCAGGGGGGGGGGGGTCACGAGGGTCATGACCCCCCCCCAAAAACGCTCGCTGTTTAAAAAAACAAAATTGATCCAACTAAAAAAACAAAAACAAAAAATAACCAAACGTCCAAAACCGACCCAACTTTTTTGCAAATTAAAGCAACGACCTTAAAAAATTACATTCAAGGTCAACTACAGATTGATCCATACTCTTTCTATATATTTTGATTCGTAAACTCTGAACTTATGTAGCTGCACTCACAAGAAAGGGCGAGTCTTCATCAAAAACACATTAGGGCACGTTTTCTGCCCTACTCCGCTCAAATTAGGGACAATTAAAGAAATTTTTCCCGCAGCTATGATACCGGTGCCTAAATTTCCTAAAAACGGCGACTTTTTGACTACTTTGAACGGACTACGTTTGTTTTTAATCCACGAGAAAATTCGGTTAGTTTTGTTCGTTTTGTTAATTTTGTGTTTGTCCCTAAAAAAGCCTGTTTAGTCGCTTCACTCCCAGGAACGTTCCTCGAACTTTATGGATGAAGGGAGAGGTACCTCTCATCAACCCCACTACAGTGCCGCGGCCAGACAATTTGGGGATTTGGGGAGAGTCCAAAAAAAATTTCGCTCGCTTCGCTCGCGCGTTTATCTTCATACAAACCCGTACCCGCGACAGAATAATCGCCCATATGCTGATTTCTGTGGCCCATACTCATTTGTATGGCCCATTCTCAATGAAGTAAAAATGCAAATAATGAATTCAAATGATTTTTATTCCAAAATAATTTTTCGTTCGCCTCGCTAGCGGGGCCCCAAAAACACGGGGCCCTGTCCAGTTGCACGTCCTGCACATATGCCAGTCGCGGCACTGCCTCACTACCTCCACCATGCACAAAGTTCGTGAGGAATGCTCCTGGGAGCGAACCGTCTAAATAGGCCCTTAGGAGTAGACATTTTTTTTCGCCACTCTTAATGCCGTGGCCCCTCCCAAAATAAAATTCTAGATCCGCGCCTGTGAATAGGCCCATTAATATTCACCATCTTACAGAAACATCCTTATACCCCGGCTTCACCGGCCTCAGTTTAGTCAAGTTCAATTCAATCGAATAAGCTGCTTCACCGGCTAAAGTCGAGTTCAGTGCTTGAAATTGTTATTGCTTTTTCGCCAAAAGTCAGAAATGCAAAAGCTCCCTGGAATGGCATTCCACTATTCCAGTTGATTACTCTTTTTTAAGCGAGCTTTTGCTATCAAGCTTGATGTCATGTTCTGTTGGGCGAAATCAGACTTGATTTTTCCTGGCTTCAAAATGTGAAAATGTATGCGAAATCAGGCAAAAATTGAAGCTCAGTAGACTAATTTGCTCGAACTTGCGCAGTTCGGCCGGTGAAGCCGGGGTATTATCGATTTTCATAAAATATTCAGAAAAATCAAGTGTAGTGCACAAACCATATTAGATCATGTTATGGGTATGAGGGGCTTGTTATGCTTAGGTAAGTATAGCGCAGTATGTTTGGTGTGGAGAGGAGGTAGCGCGTACATTCGGCTATGATTCCACCCAGTAGCCTGTTTCCAATAGCTACAGGGCCGGGCATGCTGCCTGATACGAGATGTGTAGATCAAGTGGAGGCAGATTGAGAATTACGTGGATTCTCCTCAGATTTTTGCACAGCTACGCACCACACGGTCAAGCCTTTTTCTGAAAGCTATACCAGCTTCGATGTGGAGCCTCGAGTTCAACCTTGGATCCAGAATAAGGCCCAAGTACGGTCCATAATATTACTGATTTTGGAGAGACTCATCCTGGGTTTCTAATAAAGCTCTACCTTTTAACGAATAATGATGAAATTGAAAAGCGATTCACAGTATAAGGCCAGTATAAGGATCCACATAAATAACTCCGAGACAAGTGCTCTGACCTCTTAGCCATGTTCGGGAGGGAAGTCGTCCGTAGAATTGTTCGCATTGTAGTTAAGTTAGGATGATTACAGATACTTTAGAGATCTACGAGTATTAATACGACGTAGATGTTGTAAAAGAGTCAAGTTCGTCAGACTTGTGTAGGAAGGGGATCTGCTCAGAAAGTGGGGTGAAGTTTGTGGCACAAGAGAACGAGCCAGGCCAATATTTCGGGAAAGGATGACGTAGACCAGGACGCTTACAACTTAGAGATGCCAAACTGAATGACATCGGCTCAAACAATCAGAACTGAAGGAGAGAGAAGCTGCGAGTGATTAGCACCAGATTCCGGTTTATAAGTAAAAAGTTTTCTAAAATACTAGGGTATATGGTTTCCTGCTCCCACACACCCAAACTAATCCAACAGCAATCAAATATTAATCATATCCACACCCCATTTCCTCCATGATCGTTTCATTGCTCACCTGAAGCTCACCTCTCTAACCTGTACCTGCATTCTCCCATCATTAAATGAAATATTTATTAAAATCCATCATTCAGGTTGACATTAAAAACGCAAACAAAATCGATACTCGTAATCAACCGCTAACCCTTCGTATAAATTCCCAGGAGCACCAACAGCACCGAATCCATATGACGCTAAAACGTTTCTATAATCGTAAATTGAACCGCTTAAATCTTTAACGAGGCCCCAAACACGCCGGGATACAGCAGTTAATCGTTACCCAAGATCTTTTTGAATTATGAAGGTGTTAGTGTGCCTTAAGGTTCAGCTGCTCAGGTGAGATGTCACCAGCAGAAATGACGGCATTCTTTCAAAGTAAACATGTCTCTCACTCCCCCAGGTCGACGGTATGGCAAAAGTGGAGTTGGTTGGTCCGTTCTTCAAAATCGTGACATATTGTGAATAATTAATCGTGTAAAAGCTTCATGTCGGTTGGAGTTGAACATAGGTCGAACTTTAGTCCAAAATGTCAAATTTTAAGGAACGGACGCTTTTATAGTTGTAGCTTGTAATTGAAAAGCAAGAGTTGGCAATTAGGGTTATGGGTTCATTAGTTCATAAGTTCAGTGTATTTGCCATATCAGAAAGGGTAGATGGTGCTGTGAATACTTCGTATAGCGCCCCGAGGGATGCTTTTGCGGATGACATAGGGCACATTACTGCTTAAACTTGGAAAGGGGCGTTTATGTATAGTTTAACAGCTTCTCTGGTTTAGGTTCCATTCTGTGCAATAATCAATTTCAGACTTCGGGCTGTTGTTGCTTCGTTGGCATGTTGCTAGAGCCTACGTGCGGCCCATTTGGGTATTCTTGCGTGCACCGTAAAAATTAACTCTACACACAGCTGGCGCCATAAAGGGGTGATACACACCACCAGCACTGGCTATGGTCAATGGGTTGTGTTACGCCCTGGCATTTCGGCTCGGACAAGGCCTGTCCCGTTTGCTCCAGTCGACCCCACAGTAACAACGCAATAAAAAGAATGCCACACAAGGTTCCGGGTTTGTCACTTTCATTTAAAATTTGCGAGCACGTAGCTATGCAATGGATATTAATATCCTTAATGTTTGCCGTAATACATTATTCATGAAAAAGACACGCTTTCATTAGTTCCATAGAGCTTTCAAGATATAATTTTTATAATGCCTGAGATACACATTCATTTTGCTGCGGGATTATGTCAGACAGGCTCGGCGTCGCTTTGACAGGGTAGAAAATAATATTAGAGCATAAACCAACTGAAATAAATTTATTAATGAACTTAAAACATGAATCACGGTTGACAAATGACCGGCTTGACTTGAAATATTAAGACATTTCGCACACACACACATATGTACAAGTATCTCCCTGCAGATGAAGGAGCCTCCCACGAAATTTTCACCTCATTATATTCAGGAATTATGCTCCAACATTTTCGATAAATTCAAATCTCTTGGAAATATATTCCAGCCGCAGAAGTTTTAATTTGCAATATTACAAAATCCTTTTTAAAATTCATGCGTCCCTTTCCCGAAACAACCTCGCTTCCAATGGCAAACTTCGAAACGAAATTCTAATCAAATTCATTATGAATTCAAAATTTCCGACTCCTTGAAGAGCGTCTTCGTTACCTGGATTTACCTTATGCGTGTAGGTGGCATGTTTACGCAAACCTTATGTGACTGAAATTTATCCTGACAAGGAATAACTGCGAAAGTTCACGGGATCCTGAATGGTATTATTTAACATGAAGGATATTTTCGCGAGTGATGACGAAATGTTTTGTTCATTAATTGTTCAAATTGCGTATGGAATTAAATACTTTTTTTTATATGGAAAAGTTTTAGTTTTCGAGCCTGTAAATTTGGCTTTGCTAATTCATGCGAGGAATTCAATTTAAATTTTAACTCCTCAACTATAATTACGCTTAGTGCTATTTCGAGTAATTAAAAGGTCAGACGTAGAATGAGTGATTAGATTAAGGTGGATAAATCCTTAAAGTTCGCGTGGAATGATGATGAAACTTTTAATGAAATTGTTTTAAAAAGCATTATTTTTTTAGGGGTAGAGTATTTAATTAATGTATACGCACCCTCCTATACTTTTCACGTTTATTAAAATTGTTTGCCAAGCATGTGAAATTTGCAAAACACACGTGAAGTTATTTACAAATTTCAAAACCAAACCTTGGAGTGACGTGTGGAGTCGTTTTTATTGCTGAAGGTCTCGTGAATATTAAAGTTAGGATTCATTTTATCATTGGACTTTAAAATTCCGGTGATCAGTCATCAGTGGAATAGAGGGTGCGATTATACTCCTATAACGATCACGGCGACGAAAAAAGCGAAACGATTTAAGAATTTTATGGCTAGCATAACATGTAATCTAGCTTTATCAGCTTTAAAGTGACAAAATAGTAGAAACCGTTTGAAGGATACGGTGCGAGTCAAATTTAAGAATACAAGAGTCATAAACTTTCACACACCTAAAGAACAGACTCCATTCATGTCACACACCTAGAGAGAGCATTGCTGAAAATCAGGCAACGGAACGCCCGGAAACTTATCGCCATGTCTTAAAAATCCTGTCAGCGCTGCTGAATCCACCTTAATAGTCCCATCGAAATAGACATTTGACTGATAGATAACTAGTAAGTTGCTGAAAATTGGTACACACCTTAAAAACATCATTATGCATAAAATGTTAAGACTGACACGCGATCGGTCAGGAGGACATTTTTTTATTCAAGGTGAAAAGGTCAAAATGTCATTTTTTGCAAATCTCTCTTAAACAGTAAGTCTTATCATAAAACAGTGTTCACAAAGTTTGTAGATTAAGCGATTATCTACAAAAAAATATATTATACATTTTCCCGTACGAATTGCCATTCATTAGATATCGCCGTTTTAAAGATTTAAAATACTCATATGCACTCATTTGCGACTTGCAAAGGTCATCAGACGTTTAATAAGTCCTTTGTTGGGCTACGCGGCTAATATTTTCAGGGATGATTCCTGGATGTGTATGGAGAAAAAAATTGTTCTAGAGAGGGTGGCTATCCCCACTATCCACTAAAAACCAGGGTGTTTACGAAAAAAATGTTTAATGTTTTTAAAATTTACTTAACCCTCAATTACTCTTAGAGCTGTTTTAGACGGTGCGCTTCAGCGCATGTGCCTCACGAACGTTTGGAGATGAAGGGAGGAGTGGGAATGGAGAGAGGTACCACCCCACTTCTCCCTTTATCCACAAAGTTCGTGAGGCACATGCGCTGGAGCGCACCGTCTAAACCGGCTCCTAGACTAATTATCGTAAAGCAACAAAATTAGGCTCTGCACCTATATTTAAATTTTGAAATTTTGAAACCGTCTAAGGGCTGAATTTTCGTACATATCCTCATATAACTGATTTATAAAGTATTTTAAAGTAATAAAGTTTAAAGTGTTTTAATCTAAACTCTACCCAATTTCTTCAACGAATCATACAAACGCTTACCAAGGAGACCACGAGGGCTCAATAGTCCAAATATTTGATGGAGCGTCAGCACGCATGCGTTTGACTGTTAGTTTTGCGCACTGTCAAGCCACGCGACACTCTGGTTTTGAGGCCCCATCCCAAATAAACGAGGTGGAATGTAAGACGTAATATGTGATAACAGCTCCACACTGTTCATTGAGACAAACCGAAGATTAATACAGGATTTATGAGCGATAAGAAATTATGTACTTCGTTTTGAAGGCATTGAAATCACGTTCCTAAAGACAAGTTAGGCAGGTTATTATCAAAACCGTAGGAATACAGTAGGGTATCGTCAACAACAAATATTTGAAGTGGGTCGGAAGGCATTGAGACCAGAGCACTTAGAAATATTAAGAAAAAGAATGGATGATAGAATTGAGCCCTGGGGACACCAGCAAAGGTAGATCAAATACTAGCTTGACTGCACGGCCAGAAATGAGTTGATACCAATAGCTTAAAGTTTAGTGAGCAGCATAGGGTCCCATACACTGTAAAAAAAATATGTAAATTCACAATGCAAATGTACAGTAAAATTACAAATCGCGATATGAAATACTAATTTACTACACAATTATTGTAATTTTACTATAAATTTTGTAACTTCACAAAATGAAATTGGAAATCTCCAATACTGCATGACGTAAATGTTGATTACATGAATGTGACGTATATTTTACACAATGTTGTGTATTTTTCTACATCGTTTATGTAGGAAAATTACAATATTTCTTATATATTTATCAATGTTATGTACTGAAAAACACTTTGTACTGTAATTTTACTAAAGAGGCGTAATTTTAGAACATAAATTTTCAGTAAAATTACAAATCGGTTATTGAAATGTAAGGTTTAAATTTTTTCTCTCGTGGATATAATTCACAGGTAACAATGGAATACTAAGCATATAAACCCAATTGCTTTTAAGTTAAGGCCAGACCTTTGACTTTGTCAGGGTCTGGGCAGTTCTTGTAACAGCCAAGAAATTTTGATAGGCATTGCCTCACGTACATGCTTAACAAGGCATTGTGAGCAAAATGCTAATTTTTTATGTATAGGGAGTGGGCATTAACTAAGAATAAAATTTGGCGCTTGGAAATATTTCAGGCAGGGCCAAGCACATTGGCACAGGGCGGTAATCTTCAG
The DNA here is from genome assembly GCA_963855945.1 of Thereva nobilitata. Taxonomy (NCBI): domain Eukaryota; kingdom Metazoa; phylum Arthropoda; class Insecta; order Diptera; family Therevidae; genus Thereva; species Thereva nobilitata. The sequence goes on from OY979694.1 coordinate 23,739,541, forward strand.
CTTTGGGTTTTTCCCTTTTCGTCTCTCTCTGGTAAAAAGTTGCAACAAGAGTTTTGGAAATTTACAAAACTATGAAGAGAAAGCTCCAATACTGATTGTATTTTTACATCAGATTAGGAATATTCCTAACAATATATATTGCAAATTTACAAAACTGCTTGTGAATGAAACTTCCAGTATTTTTTTTGTAAAATTACCACAGAAATTTTTTAGGTTGAATTAGTACTTTGACGTGTTTTAATGTCACCAACTCCTGTACTTAAAGTTTAATGGTTGTTTAACCGGCTGTGGTGGATGTTTAAAGCCGTGCTATAGAGTTTAGGAAGCTTACCATTGCCTTGACCCCTAGTCTGGAAATCTCCTTTACGTCTGCCTGAACGCAGCTACCTAGTGTGAGCAGCTTGGCCTTGGCTAGAGCCGGGCATTTACACGAGAAGTGAACGACTATTTCTTCCTCATTCGTAGCCCCGCAGCTACGTCAACAAATACTCCATGAATACCTAGCTTTGCAGCATGCTCCCCTATGGGCCAATCTCCCGTGATAATTGCCGTAGTTCTGGCATTATCTTTTCGCCTATTGCACATTCTTTGTTGTAGGTAGGCCAAGTCGTCCTAGACATAATGCAGGTCTCTAATGATAGGTGGTAGTCTACTACCACCAGCTAAGCTTCGGAGAGAGGCTCCTTGCTAGGCTAGGTATGTAGTTGGTTTTCTCGTTCCCATTTATGTTCGTATGTCCGAGAATCCAGATGAGAATCACGTTATGCCTAGCTCAGTTCTGCCTCCCTAAAATAACTAAGAGCGCATCATCCCCGAGTTGCTTTTATAGAGTGAGAGTCTTGAGTGCTTACAAAAATTCCAATGCTACTTCCTGGTGTAGGTTCAGGGTTCCTTGCATGGCAGGCCATTACGATCGTCAGTACCTACACTGAAAACCCCAGAATATTTTTCCGTGTGAATTTAACACACCACACACTTCATAAGCGTGTAATTTCGGGTAATCGTGTTAAAATAAAGCGTTTTAGGAATAAACCGTGTTAAAATAATGCGGATAAAAAGACATACGTGTAAAAAAAACACACGTTCAGCGTATAATATTTTTACACTCTAAAGAAATTGTAACGTTTTATCGTTTTACGTCTTAAACGTGGGAAAATCAAACATTATGTGTCATTTCACACACTTCACTAAATTAACACGCATGAGACATATGACAGTATTTAAATACCCAATAACCTCTCTTTATAGTCAGTCGGTAACAGAAGGGCATAGACAAGTCGTTGCAGTTTACATCAAAATTTGTAAGCTTTCTGTAATCAGTTTTCTAGGTTTACTCCCTGCAAAACGACGCTCAAAAAGCTTCACACAGTTCCAAGCTAAATATATTTGGTGTGTTTTAAACACAGGCATTAAGTGTGTTAAATTTATACACTTTTCGCATATGAAAAATTAACACATTTTGAACGCGTAAAAAGTGACTACATTATTGCGAAATGCGTTTTAAAATCACACTCTTGGGTTTGCAGTGTACACTTGAAGGGTACGTCGAAAGGTACCAGGACCGTGAACTGTTATTAGCCTTTAGATAGACCCCTACCCGACGTCCTCTGTGTTCAAGATGTTGATATGATCCTAAAGTTTTGAGACCCAGGACCACCATCATCAATAGATCTTGTGCCTATGCTTCTACCACTTGGATTATTTTCGAGCTGAACCTAACCACCATTGCTTAAGCCATACTCTGTTGATATTTACAGCAACCAGGCCAAACTAACCAAGGCGATGCGTAGTTTGTTTGACATTCTGTGTTAGACACAAAAGAAAGCCACCAATACATTTGTTAAAGTCGTACTGCTGGTCGTCTATTAACAAAAACACCTCCTTGTGAAAACTTTTTATTCAAAATAAATTTGTCGTGATAACATTTCGAAGATGTAATTAATTTATCTTTACTTTCTCAATCACTTATCTCGACCCTTGATAGATCTATTACATTTAACACTTAAAAATAATTAAAATAACTTAAATTAATTATTGTTATTAAAACTTTCTTAAAAAGACCCAAAAAAATTATTTCACCCTCAATTACTTCCAAATCCGTAAACTGAGTTAACTTAAAGTTCATTAAAAAATATCCCAGATGGTGTGGAAAATTGGGTTCAAAGTTATTTTAAGTACGACATGGGTTCAACCGAAAAATGTTAAAGAAAATTTGTCCGACAAGGACTGATGGATTTAATAACGGCCTTTAGAAATTGGCGAGGATTTTCATCTGTTATCTTATCCTTAACTTGAAGGAATGCGAAATGCTATTCACTATACGAAATTCTCTATGGTGTCCAAAAATGTATTTTGGTAATTCCAGGCCAATGAGTTTGAAAGACATCTCTACCCCACCTTAGGACTACTAATTAAGTAATACTTAAAGGTAATCGTACTATGCTCTTCTGTTCTGGTTGTTTTAAAGTAGCTCACTACAATTTCTACTCCTTTCTCAGAATTAAGTATAATTTGCGTAATAAGCAGAAAGTTTTGAGGTTACCCAATTTCACGTGACTGAAGTTCTGAATTGCTTAGAATAGAGCACAACGAATGAATACGTGAGTGTGTATAAACACATAATAAGGGTGTGTATGTCACGCAAGTCCACACCATGAGCCTAGTGGATGAAGTTGGCTAATAGTTAAGGATTAACATAAGAGCTTAATTCTTCTTTCAGTCTGAGGATATCTACGGGGGAAATCTTCCGCTCACGTAAGCAAATATACTGAAAAGGTAGAAGAAAGTAGGCGAGGTAAAGTGGTACGTCTGAGTTTTGTTAAACCCATTATTCACCATGATCCTTCCCTTCTCAAAAAGGTTTATAAATGAATATTGATTTAATTGCCCCTTTTTCATCAAGGACCTTAAAGTTCTATGTTTATTGTACCGGAACTGGTGCTTTTATATCTCCGGGAAGTCAATTAATAACAAAAACAAAGCTAGATGGACTGACCCGCAGAACATTAGAGAGCCAACCAGTTTTTATGTAACTACAAACTTCTACCTCCGGGTTGATTATGTAACAAAGTCTATTTACTTGTACAATGATTCCACATAATCTACAACAGGTGTTAACTACGCTTAACCTAAGGGCATCAGGAAAAACGTTTTTCCCTCGTACTATCGACACATGGAAGTCATGTAAGCAAGCACTTAGGTGATTTCGCAAAACATTAACAAAAATCAATTCACTTTCCCAAGGAACACGAGGTAAAAAATTCCTTCCATCTGTCAGCGTGGGACAGAGATTTACCTGAGACATAGTGTCGCAGTTTCTTCTTTTTACATAATTTCTTAAGGGAATACATTTTTTTTGGGGGTATTTATTTAACATACAATATGTGAATTGTTGAAATTCCAGCAGCGAGCTGTGGAGAAATTTAAATAAGGTAAAAAGACATTTTTCAAATGAATACTTTTCCTCGACAACAATATTTCTTTTGTGTGTTTTTTTCGGCATATTTGTTTCTCTTCCTATATGCAAACATATAACGTCTCTTTTCCCTTCTTCTTTCGTTTCAATCATTTCCTTGGTGAATTGAGAATATAAAGACGTGTTTATACTCAACCATCTTATCCAGATGATTGCTCCCGGAGGGATGTCTTCCTTCGGCTGAGAAAAGCGGTTCATATGGATCCATTGGGAATAATATTGGCTTTTTCATATTTATTTCAGTTTCACGTTCTTTAAACAGGATGCAACGCAAAAAGAGACCGAGGGAGTGTCATTTTTATTATTTTATTTGTGTATCAAAAATTTTTATTGTAAAAGAATAAAAAAAATTATTAGGAAAATATCAGACATATAATGTGTCCAATGAGGCATTCACAAATTCTACAAAACAAAAACACTTCATTTATGACTTGTTTAGTGGTGGTGTCAACTCGTGTTGGCGTACGTTTTTATGAAGCTGAAAAGTTGCGTCTGTCATTTTGCTGTGCTATTCGGGAGTGATAAGCGACGTCGACGGTACATGCAAAAAAAATATACAATTTTTTTAGCAACTTGACAGACGTTTTGATAAAGTTTCTAAATTTAACATTATAAAAGAGACAAACTTAACGACATGGTGGAAATAGAGAGTGTGAAATAACAATGTCATTAAAAAAGTTTCAACTTGACAAAAGGACAACCATTCAACGTGTCATTTATAGAACTCTCCTTAAGCCATACTTGTTTTCAGCATTGGATCCCCAAGGAAACTCGTTTTTAAACATAAATAGAATCATAAACTGCCTTCACAAATTCAGCTGAAAGGGATTTTTTAAAAATTATATTATACTATAGTGACTACTAGCCCTTCATTTTGAAGAAGGGAAATGAGCTATTTTCACTGCGCTGATGCTGCGATATTTTTTAGAACTGATAGTGTAGTGAAGATAGACATTTTGGATCTTAAAATTAACGCCCCCGTATGTGCACTACGTAGGCTTGGGGTTTCGATAATATACCGTGGTTTGGACTCGTACGGTCCACGTACGTTTCCAAGCTAGAGTGATTCGCGCTTCAATTGGGCGGGTCAGCTTTTGCCTTTCGAAGAGAGGTTCACGCTATACCGGCATGCCGGGACCGCGAGCACTTTTCAGACAAAAATAAGCTATATCAAATCGGAAATGAACATGCAAGAATTGGAGGTGTAAGCTCAGGTGTCGACCTTTGTACTACCAGTCCGACATGTCGTTCACGTCATGATCAAAAGTCTAATAGTAAGCTTACTTCGAGGGATAGAGAAAGGATAGGATAGATTAAGGTGAGTCTGGGGATGCATGAGACGATAAACCTTGCGTTTCGTCTCTTGGATCTTGTATGAGTTCGGGAATACTGACTGTGGGAGATTGTGTCCCAGTCGAGTTTTTCTATAAATGAACGCATTTCTAGACTACAGTGTGCGCGAAAATAAATGCTGTAGACTGTGAGAGTGATCCGAGTGGGCTAGTCTTTTCTTGCGGGAAAAAATTTCCATGGAGGCAGGAGATTATTTATTTCAGTGGAACAGTCATTACGGTAGATGAGGTAGGACTTCGTCAGAGCCACTACGTTCCAGCGATGGCTTATAGGCTACTGAAAATGTCTTTGAGTAAGGAGCAATTGCGTTCAAGAATTTTGATGGTTTAGTATGTTAGCTTGGCACCAAAATATGATAAAACCACAAGGTGCCGCCCTTTTTTAGGGGTGCGTTTTTAAGAGGCGAGCCTACGTATACCCGGCCCAGATATACAAGTTGAATTCAAGGCGCGGACGCATGTAGGATTTGTAAATTATATCCCTGGCCGACGTCTAAAGGAGGAAATTGCACCTTTTGAGAAATCCCAAGTATTGGGATAGTTTTTTAGCAATTAGGAATATGTGATTTTTCCAAAGCAGATCTTTGGTTAATGTTATGCCTGGGATATTGAGAGATAGTTCAGCCGTTAGTTCTAGATCATCCACTGAAGCGAGAGGAATTGTTGAGCACGTTTTGTTAAAAAGGAGACAGTACTTCGTTTTTGATGAGTCTGGCACGTGCTTGTCTTACATTATCCAAGCGATACGAGTAACGTAGAACACTGTCGTCAACAAAACTGTGAACTGAGCTGGTCGGAATTGAGAGCAGGTCATTTATAAGAGTGCGGTGGGGATTGGATTTGAAGCCGTCCAATACTACTTTGATTGAACGGTTAGAAAGAAAAATCTCTCTCCAGTTCATTAAAATACACTCAATACCAATCCGATCATGGACCAGTTTTCAAGAGTCAGGATAGACTAAGGAGAAGTAAGAAAGGGCGTATAGTTTGCATAAAGGTTTAGCCAAAGTTGAGGCACATTTTTTAAGAGCCATAGGGAGAATAATGTCGGGGCGAGTGGATTTGTTGGAGTCAAGCTCTTTGAGACACTTATACACATGAAAAAGCTCTGTCAATTGACGAAGTTGCAGGTTAAGGATAAAACCTCCTTGAGGTAATTCTTGCTTCGCTCGGATTGGTGCCTTTCTTATATCTTCCAATAAGGTTTGGGTTCAAGGAATACGGCGGCTACGACGTGAGCCTATTTCACCATTAACAGCACCAGATTTTTAAACCAGACCATACTGAACAATGAGACAATGCAGATTCGCTTTCTTCAAAGCACAGCTTACAGGTGGAGTCCTCCGTCCTTTCGATCTTTCATTATTGGTAATTTAGGACGCAGTGTCCGGTTATGAAGCCAACTAAAGTCCTGATATCCAGTATTCGGTGAATTTCATACGAGTCAGATCATTTAATGACTTTTTGACTGGACTCGTGCCTTGGTTAGAGCCTAGTCAGAGTAAATTTCCCATAAAAATTTCCTATCCTCTTCATCATAGCTCACAGACAGGAACTGTCTCATTTTAAGGAAAAACCAAAGAGTTAGGGCTTATTCGCCTTCTCTAACCCACTGACGGAGATTTGTGTACCGAATCATTCCTCATTCTATTAACTCTATAAAGACTCGGCCGAATAAATAGTTTACTATAATGATCGACACAATTAATGCTTAAGAAGCTACCGATCCGTGTTGGACTCAAATTCTTCTTTACCCGATACTGCTGTGACTCCCTGAGCCAACCATCTACATAATGAGCAGATTTTTTTTCAGCTCTCGGGATGTGTATACGATTCTTAAAGAGATCTACGTCAATAAGTCCAGTAGACGTGATAATATACCCCTATGGTTCTCAAGAAATGTGTCTCATCTTTGATTCAACCACCGCGAATACTCTTCGCTTTGTCATATTGCTCCGAAGTTTATCCATACTCTTGGAAAATAGCTTACCTTCAGTCCTGCTATCCACTGTTCCAATGGTCCACTATTAATTCAGTGTCAGTTTTTTTATAGTGTGTTTGGGAATATGAAAGGACATAAAAAGCATTTTATCGTAATTTTATCATAAACATGAACCCAGATTATCTCGGATAAATTTAAAGATCGAGGATTTTATTGTGTATTTCGAATGTAAAATTTGGGAGCATTTCCCATTAAATAACAATCTCACTGTTGTGGTTTGAGGTGTGAAGACATGGGCGCTTTCAAAAATTCAGCCGACTGCAGCAGTCGGAGCAGTCGACTTTTCAAATATTTAGCTGAAGTTAAAATTTGAAAACAAACAGAGCCGATACAAAAACCAACTTTGTAGGGTTTCAAACTAATCTAACATTGCAAATACTACATAGTAAAATCGTGATTTTCAAAAAAATATGCGATAGCCACGCCCAACTTGATAATTTTTACATTTTAAGTTGGTTGAGGTTAAAAAAAAATGGATTACGGTGTAGATAGTCTGTGATTGTTTGATAATTGAAAATCTTGGTTGATGTTTACAGGCCTAAGCGAAGGTCGTCATCACGACAACGAATTGTCTAAATAACAGCAAGAAAGTGGATCTTTTAATGTCATCCCTTTCCATAAGCTCGACATCACCGACGTCACAGCTCATATCCGCTCGGTTGAAGGAACTAGTCTTGGTTTAAGCGGTCTAACACTCTAATTAGGTCCTGTTCTGTTGACTCCATTAGTTTTTCCACCCGTTCAGCAGATGGAGTCTGAGGCAAAACCTTGTATAAAGGTATTCCCATTATAGACTTTTGGTAACAGGTGAAACAGTGAACATGTCAAGGCGCTTGCAGGAGGCACTTGAATTGGTCTCCAGCAGGTGCCCCAGCGTAGGACTAAACGTCAATCCCGCCAAAAAGATTATGGTTTCATATACAAGAAAACGAACATTGCCGGGACTTGCTGCTTGTGGGCCCAGAAGCGGTTTACATCCGAAAACCATGTACTGGAGCTTACTTACGGAGCTTTAGTTTTATGGCACAAAACGGCGCCAAAGGTTCATCATTCAAGAAAAATTCAAAAAAAATGGCCTGCCTTTCCATCACTGGGGCCATCTGCACTTCCGCGAGGTCTGCGGACTTTCCTCAATCTGGTACCGCTCCACCTTGAGGTAGAGATATCTGCCATAAACGCGGCTTAACAGCTGAAAACGAATAGCTACGTGGGTGTTAGTCTTGGGCGAGGACATTCTACAATAACCAACATTATTGAAGAAATTCCGGAAGCAGAAATGCTATCGAACAACATGCTCTTTAAGATCTCAAAATTTAAGCAACTTTCCGTGCACATACAACACAGCCTAACCCGACCTTTTCCAAATGTACCGCCGGTGGACTAGTATGCTACACGGATAGCTCCACAAGAGAGACAGGTGTTGGATGAGTCCCTGCTAGAACATTCAAATCTAAGCGACAAGCCAGACTGCTGAGCCTGTCCAAACGGTCTGGCATACAAATTTGAGGTATAGCGGTGTAGTACAATAGGCCAAGGAAGTAGCCGTGATACTTTTGGACCCAGTACCTCACCAAAAGAGAAAAAAACATTCGTGGACTCCATACAAATAATTTATTTCGGTGTTTCAAATTTTTTTAATATGCCCCCGTTTCTTCCCAGAGTGATACTAAAAATTTAACCTAATAATAATGTAGATCTATATCAGGTGTCGATATACACTACATGAGTTTGTAAGAGGTGCCTCTTGTCTCTTTTAAGCCAGTACAATGTCATACTTCAAATGAGGCGAGCTGCTATTGTAATGTAAAAATGACAAAAACAAGCAAATTAAAAAAAGAAAGAAGATAAATACCAATAAAGAGATTTTTTACTATGCATTAAACTGCGTTAGAGTAAGTAAAAAATCTATACCTCCACAATGAATATTTATATTTTGCGATCCCACCTTGCTTAATTTCAAGTTGGTAATTTTGCTGCCGCAAAAGAAGTAAGAAATGTGTACAAAATTTCACTCCCTCGAAAAATGTAAGAAATGTCTCTCCAGTTCGTAGTTATAATCTCACCACGGCTCAGTTTAAATTAGATATTTTACTGCCTCAAAAGAAGTAAGAAATGTGTCTCCAGTTCGTGTTTACAATCTTTCCTCTCCGCAGATTAAATTTGATATTTTACTGTTGCAAAAGAAGTAAAAAGAGCAGTTTACACCACATGATTTTGTCACATGATTTGACACAAGACTAGTCCTGGGTTTGATATTCAGCAATTCACACCATATGATTTCTCTTGTGAGTTCGCCTATGACAAACTCACATGATTTTTTGGAAGATAGAACAGTTTCTATTTCTTATGATCAGTCATAGGGTTTTCGTGTGTGACAACAAACAAAATTTGTGTTTTTTTTTCAAGTTTTTTATTGAGGATTTGCTGTGTGACAACAGAAGGCCTTGTTTTTTTCGACAATGGGTTCCACTGTATTTCAAATTGAATGATAAATCATTATGAGTCGGTCGCCAAAAACCTGATAGTGAGAAGAAATCTATGGAATATTGAGTAATTAAAAAAAGTTATGTAAAATAATAACAAGGTTGTAAGTTGTTCTTAGGAACCTTGTTGAAACAGTTATCGATTCACGTAATACAATATCAGTATCTTCTTTTTTAATTAAAGGTGTTACTAGACTCAATAAAGTTTTAAAAGTATCTGCCTTCATTCTCGTACAATTTTGAAATGAACATACATCTTCAATACGAATTTCGTTTATAACAAGGTGGGAAATGTCCCGAACAGTTTCTCTTTTCGGGAGCTAATTTCTAGCCCACATGTTTCTCAGTTTTTTCGCCTTTTTTTAAGCTTCAAAACTGACACAAATATTCATAATTTGTAATAAAATAAAAATATTATTCTTGGATTCGATGTCCATTTTAATTTAAATTAATTTATGTCTCTTCTGACTTTGTAGTTAAGTCACTGACAAAATCACATCAATGTAAACAAGAATCAGATAATATATGTCATATGATAAATTTTGTCAGTGACAAAATCGCGGCTAAAATCATGGGTGAAAACTTTTGACAAAATCATGTGGTGTAAAAAGCTAAGAAATGTGTCTCCACTACGTAATTTACAATCACACCTCGCTTCATTTATCTCGATACACGCTCATATACCAAGTAGGACATTATTTTTCTTCATTTAAAAAAATTTAGGCCTCAGTACAATTTACCAACGTGTAAGGGACAAATGAACTGCCTCGTGTAAGTCCGGCTCAACTCTACTTATGAGTACAATTTCTTATCGCACAGAGCACAAGCCATATATGTAAATAACATGGCCTTTTATCATGAATCTCTCCTATTTGGGTTCTACAATCTGCAAGTTTGGTACCAGAAACTAAAAAATTAAGTTTTTTTTCTTCTACTTTCATAGAATTATTAAAATTGTTAAAGAAAATTGCTTTAATTTTATCGTTGATTCATTTCAAATAACTAATGGTCATTAATATAACAATGAAAATGACAACCGCTATCCAAGATGTAATCAAACCTCAATTATATTACAAGCAACAATTACGTCATGCTCAAAAATTTGAGGGAATCATTAAGCATACTCCTGGTATATTACCGCTGGTTTCTTGATTTTCGGATAGATTTTCGTGTTTTTGTTTATTTTTATAATAATACTATATCTTTTGCCACAATGAATCAATTTAAAATTGCAAAAACTCCTTTTCATATCAAATCAAATTTTTGTTCAAAAATTTATTACATATCAAAATTCGTCATGTTCAGCAAATCCCAATTAAAAATTGACCTTGACTTCTATTTATGTCCAAAAACGCAAAAAGAATTTCATGCAGGCGAATCTGTAATTATTGGAGGTGACGGGGTCCCCTTTGAATGACATAATACCAATTGTACCGTGGCGTCGGTTAGTAAAATCAATACTGGAATTGAGCAATTGGACATAGATATCCTCATAGATAATCTCTACTTTATCAACAATTAGGCAAGACTAAAAGCAATCAGTCAGCATTATGTTGTTAATAAGCGACTATTGTTGAGCTTTGAATGTTATCGAGTTCATATTAGTACAGATCATCATTACTTCAAAAGAAACTCACTTGCCTGGAAACCTTTGTTCCAATAACAAAAACATTTAAGGATGAAGTCCTGAATAGCACTATAACGAGAAGCCTCGGAGGAACTATGACTACGTCATGACCTAAATGGTCGTATCTACCAACATACCTGCACAGCTGCGTCGGGTCAAAAAAATCGTTTGTGCGATGATTGTGATTTGGTATGCATGAACACTTTAATTATTATCAGTAGTCCATTCTGTTTTTGCCTGAGTACAATACAGAAGGCCACACTTCTGCTATGAGAAGAACTTTATTTGGGAACACAAACACACTTAGAGATTTGGATATGGTAAACTGAACAGTTAGAATTGAAACACTTAAACAAAACTGTGGAAGATAAAAGTTGTTTACTATCACGGAAATGTCAGAGAAGAACTATCAGGAGTTTCTAAAATTTCTGTTCTAAAACGGCACAAATGACGAAAAATTATAAACTGGAACCGGTATGACTCACTAATTGTCAAACGCTTCAATACCTTCTACGTTCTGTAGATGGAAGCTCCAACGGATAACTTTCCCGTGGAACTGACTTACAGTGCACTAGATCAACCAAACACAAGGTGAAGACTTCAAAAGCAGCTCCACGGCTGGGGCGGGTTATTTCACGGCTGTTAGATGAGAAAAAAAGAACTCTGAGCGGAGCTTTTGTGTGGGCTTAATAAATTCCGAGTTTGCTCCAACATAAATTAGACATGGTGGATTCTCAGACGGTAGCGCCACCATTAAAAAAACATAAACAAAATCTCATCAGAACGTTCGCTTGAAAGACTTGGCGATTGCGAAAGAAACACAGAAACGCGCAATGATTTTCTAGTAAAATTTCAGATTTTTGGCATTGATCTCGCAGAGTTCAAATGAATAATTTTGATTGATGTTTAAGACCAGAAGAATCATCTCATCTGTACACTCCGGAAAAGCTACATCACTCGAACGATACTTGCGTAAATTTTTAACAATTTCCGAAGTTAGACCTTCTCAATAATCCAAGGTAAACAAACGAGAAAGTTCGTTATTTTCGTTTCAAATTAGAATTTTATGATTTTATCGATTGTTAAGCCCAGCTACAAAATTTCAAAAATTGTTGATTTAAGGAAATTTATTGTTTGAGACTTGCAAGTGGAATTTTGCGCTATATTTACTGGAATCGTGTTCTTTTTATGCATTCAGTTTCCACTTTTGTTTGTTCTTTTCTCGTTTCAGATTTCTTTGGTTGAGAAATTTTAGCAGATGTTAATTTTTTATGTAAATTTAATGTAGTTAAAGGTCAAGTGAGAAATGTACTTGATATAATTAGACTAATTTATATCAATGAGATTCATTTTTCTTATAAATAACATGATGATGTGGCACGTGAAATTGGGCCTTATTCTGAGAGTCATGTGCCATTGCAAGTGAAGTCACACTCAAGGAATGGTATTCCCCGAGTCGACTTAGAGACATCTCTCATTCAAAATTGCCAACCGTCAGTTGCATGGGGCATGCCCAGAGTGGAACGAAGGTTGTTAACTGCGTTTCCACCCTGGGAATACCTCTCCGAAATTGAGGTGACGATCAATCGAGAAATGTCATGTAAGTGATTCGACTCTCAGAATAAGCCCCATTGGTATTAATATGAGGAAATAAGTTATACATGACAGTGTCAGATAGGATTGGATCTAGTTGTTTTATCTGTTAGCCTTTAAACATAAATATGAAATAATTTCTTGCTACGCGGGCTTCACAAATATGAGACATGTTAATTTTATATATTTACCAGAAAAACAGGATAGGCATCCTCGATTAACAATATGTATTTGATCTGAACGAATAACCAATAAAATCTAAACTTCGTTCATTAAAGTTTTAAAATAGCAACATTTATTACAGGTTATGGTTTTTTACGCCCATAATTAAGAATCTCCTATTCTGTGTCAATAGTCATCATCATCGTCACTGGTCGTGCAGGCTCACGGTATACAGAAACAAGGTAATGTAACAGAGACTGACAGCTTCGAATATCGTAGAAATTCCGTGCCGAGTGACGTCAGCACTAATGTAGAAACAACAACACAACTCCGATTTTATATGGGAAGAGCGTGCCAAGTGACGTCAGCACTCAAATGACATTTCTCCATTACATTACCTTGTTTCTGTATACCGTGGTGCAGGCTTCTATGAGGCTTGGCCATCATAATAATTCCATTCCACTCGTCCATCCGTCTCTGTTTACCATTTTACTTATCCAGCTAGTAACTAATTCCTATTACCATGTTTATAAGCGGAGTTTCCCTCCGGATGGAAGTTTCGATCCGGAGTGAAACACTGCTTATAAACGGGGAGTGAAAATCCAGAACTTGGACTTTCGCTCCCCAAGAAAAAGCCGGAGTGAAACTTCGCTCCCGGTTTATGGTATTCTTATAAACGCTGACTGGGAGTGAGATGACCGGAGCATAATTTTTAATTTTTTTCAGAAGGAAAAAAACTTAGTGAAGAAGCAGCTGAGTGTTTATTTTGCTATTATAGATTTTTTTAAACACATTAAATTAAACATTGGGTTTTTATTTGTGTTTGTTGCCATTTTAAATTTGAGCTCGGAGCTGTCATCTCAAACCAGAAAGTATTTTGGATTTTCACTCCTATTGCTCATAAACGCGACGGGAGTTTCTCTTCGGATTGACGATACGGGAGTGAAACTCCACTTATAAACGTAGTATATGTCGTTTTTGGGTTTCCTCGTAGGTCTGTCTTGCGCCCTTCTTTCTTTTGGTGCACGAGGAACACGACTTTGTTCAAGAGTTCTCTTAATATGCCCTTATCCAGAATAGATGTGAATGCCTCAAATTGTGCCAAGGTTTCCTTTCAACAGGTTCAACTGAGGATTGCATCTACTTTTCCAGACAGTTTTTGCCTTGTCAGGGACGAGTGCCTTAAAGGCACTCTACTAAAGAGTCGATCACAAACTTTGATTTGGCCTAATTCACCGGCTTCACCAATCTCAGTTCAATAAATCTAAAATCCAGTTCATGTTCAGTTCGTGCTTGAAATTGTTGTTGCTTTTTTGCCAGAATTTAGAAATGCAAAAGCTCACTGGAATGGCATTCCATTATTCCAGTTGATTACTCTCTTTTGAGCGAGCTTTTACGTTTAACTTCAGTTCGAGCCCAGTTTGGCGAATATGTGGAAATTGTATGCGAACTGAGCTTAAGTTCAGTTCACCAATTTGCAACTTGCGCAGTTCGGCCGGTGAATCCGGGGTATAAGACACTCCAAGGCTGACTGCAGGCGAAAATGTTGGCCCTGAAAATGAGATCAATAAATACACTGGCTCGAAATAGTTAAGGAGGAAGCCAAAATATTCGCAACTTTAGAAACAGTTGGAATAACAGAAGTCGGTGGCGGTTGAGGCGGGGCGGTTGTAACATACTACTTTTTGCCGGTGCAGTTATCCATTTAAATACCCCTGCTTGGCGAGACTCTTTTATTATAAACTAGCAAAAACCCGCGTGCGTTGCAACGCCTCTCAATAAGAAAAGATTATTTGTGGACAGTCCGCGGTAGGAAAAAGGTATAATGAAAAAAAACAAATTTGCAAACATTGATTTTGGATACTTTAAAAAATTCAGATAGGTTACAACTTTTTAAAGATTTGATTATGAAAATTGTGTACTATGTGCACAACAGACACTTAGCGAAATATATTTTGAATCGTCCGCATAGATTTTACTATGCTAGGGAATTGGACGCCCCGTGCAGAACTTCGCTCATGGCAACCTCCTCCGCTCCAAATTGTTTTTCCCCAAAAAAAGCGCTAAAAAAAAGTTATCAATTTTGCAAATTTGGCACAAATTTCTGCCCTAAAACAATCGAATAAATACATTACACACACATTTCCTCTCTATTTTTTTCATTTCGTCGAACAGAAGAAGCAAAAAAAATGTAAAGATGCACATACAGCTGTCCGTGGCAGAGCATGGCTTTATCAGATCGAGTCCAACAACTTTCAGTGATTGTCCTTGTGTGTGCAGTAGTCTATTTTATGTCTTCCGCCATTTTGTGGGGACCCCCATATTAGATTTAAAATGACGTCACACAGCTTACTGTACTGTACTATACTTGTACCCATACCCATACCGAGGGCGTCGTAAAGAAAAATGTAAATCGCCATTTTGTATTGGTCCCCATTTTAAATTTGGAAAGACACCACACAAATAATAGTATTCTACTTGTCACACCCTTTCATTTGATACCCATACCGAGGGCGTCGTAAAGAAAAATGTAAATCGCCATTTTGTGTTGGTCCCCATTTTAAATTTGGAAAGACACCACACAAATAATAATATTCTACTTATCACACCCTTTCATTTGATACGCATACCGAGCGTGTTGTAAAGAAAAAGGTAATCCCCCGTTTTGTGTTTGCGCCATTTTGAATTTGGAATGACGCCACACAGCTAATAGTATTCTACTTGTCATACCCTTTCATTTGATAGCCGTACCGAGTGGGTTGTAAAGAAAAAGGCAATCCGCCATTTTGTGTTGGCAGCCATTTTGAATTTGGAATGGCGCCAAGCGAACTGTATTCTACGCGTAATATCCTTTCATTTGACACCCATGTCGCGCATCGGGAAACACAATTGCAAAATTCGACCGCCATCTTCATTTTTTTACAAAAATGTCATATTGCATCGTTACGCGAACTACGGTTACATGAAAGTGGGTCAAAATTAAGTTGCAAGAGGCGTAGAAGGTAAATAATGGTGACGTACTAATTAATTAATTAAAAAAACGAATTAAAATTGCGAAAAACGGAAACTTTTAGGCACCTGTTTGGGTATCCATGCATCTACAAAAAAAAATCAGATTTCTATCTGTCCTAGTTTGGCTCCAACGCGTGACGGTACGCACAAGCAGACACACAGACTGACATACAGACACTTTCTTTTATTAATATTGAAGATAATAGATAAATGTGGAAGAAGTCAAAACAGGAACAAACTGGAAACTGTCCAGAGAAATTTTAAGTACTACTACCTAGGGGCAGTGTCAAATCGAGTGCGGAACTTGATAAAATAGCCAATACACTGGATTGCACACTGACTACAGCCTACAGGGGGTCATGACAAGTCAAATATAGAAAGAAAATGTTCTACCTAGTGGAAAGAAGAGTTATTAGACCTCAAGAATCTAGCCGCGGAGATTTTACAATATCGCACCTCATACAACAACATATTTCTTGGTCTTCCCACGCTTCTTTTTCTTGATGGTCTATGGCAACGGTGGGCAAACTCCGGCCCGCGGGCCATCTACGGCCCGCGCAAAGTTTCCATTCGGCCCGCGAGATCTTTAAAAGAAATTACAAAAAAATATTTTCCGATGTAATTCGTCTAGTTGAAATTGAATATTAAACACAGATAGCAACATGTATGTTCATAATTTAGTACCAATGTCAAAACTTACATCCATAACTAAAAATTTAGTGCTCGGTAGGACACGATTATAAAATGAGGTGGTAATAGGTGCCTCTTTTTCCTTTTGAGCCAGTACAATGCCATGCTTCAAATTAGGAGGGGGTCTTTCTAATGCTAAAATGGCGAAAACCAGCAAACTAAAGAAAGAAGCATTAACTGCCTCAGAGTAAGTAAGAAACCTATCCCTCCACAATGTATATATACATATATATTTTACACAATCTCATCTCACCTAATTTCAAGTTGGAACTTTTGCTGCCGCAAAGAAGTAAGAAATGTTTCTAATTCGTATTTAAAATCTCACCTCGCCTCAGCTCAAATTGGATATTTAGGGAAGTTACATGACAAACCGAACTCAACTCGATCTGCGTTTGCGTTTTCGGTTGAGTTTTATATGACATACCGAACTTGGGTTTTAATTTGTCATTTTGGTTCGGTTAAATAAAAGTGAAATTTTTCGTGAAAATGGATATTTTTTTATGAAATGTATGAATGAATGAATGTATTACGTTTTGCCATGCCAAATTTTTTAATATTTCTATAAATATTAACAAAAAAAAAACTATCTAACTTCCTACCACTAAACACTGTTGTAGATAATAACAAAACATGCACATAACCTCAATTTTGAGTTCATTTTTTAGTCGCTAGTTACATGACACTCCGACCGTAAATTGTACTCGACCAAGCAAAAATTTGTGAACCCTCTCAGAACACGTTCGGCACAATTTTTTTCGGTCGGTCGCTGGTTACAATGACACAAACCGAACCGAAAATTGTACTTAGTTCATGCTGAGTGTATCATGTAACGGCGGCCTTTACTGCGGCAAAAGAAATAAGAAATGTCTCTCGTATTTATAACCTTACCTCCCCTCGCCTCATTTTAAATTGAATTTTACTACCCCAAAAGAAGTAAGAAAAAAGAAACTCTTCTCTCTCCACTACGTATTTACAATCACACCTCGCCTCATTTATCTCGATACACACTCATGTACCATACCAATAGAACTTTATTTTTGAACCGGGACATTTCAAAAAATTTAGTAAAATTTACCATCGTGTAAGGGACAAATGTACGGCCTCGTGTAAGTCAGGGTCAACTCTAAAAAATTTACATATCACAAGAAGGTGTCAATTGACTACTACGGCCCGCGGAAAAAAAGTAACATTTATTCTGGCCCATGCTATCCAAAGGTTGCCCATCCCTGGTCTCGTACGATTTGTCCGAGCCCTCGTATTCTGCTCAATTTTATGTGTGTAAATTTAGGTATATTTGTTTCGACATAAATTTCTACAAGGCCTTCGTTCGGTCTAATGTTAATGTTTTATTTATTTTCATTTTGCATTGTCTTGAGATAGGTTTTATTTGCTACCTCGATGCGTCTATAAATGTCGCCCTTTATTTTTTTTTTCTGCGGTAAGCATTGTCCCTAATCACTTGCTCTTAACTTACTCAAAAACAATTATATATTATCATTTCCTCGCACGACTAAAAAAAAATTAAAAAGAGCCCTTTACCACATTACACACAAAAAAAATTTGAAATGGAAACGACATCGATAATCTGCTCGCATTGAGAAGATTCATACTCGTATATCTGGCTTAAACCTTTTTTTACCTGTCCCCATTTTATAATGTATAATGCGCATATAAATGGGGTATTTTTTAAGGTAAGCCCAAAGGGCAGGTCGAATCTGACTTTGACGTTTTATATGGAATCGACTAGGGATTTGTCCCTGCTCTCAAAAATGTGTTCTTTTTAAATAAGGCTTTATTTACCACACAAAAAAACCAAACTTCCAGATGAAAAAGAGAAAACTTTTTTTCGTATAATTCAAGAATGGTTTTCAATTTTTTTTGTAATTAAATAGAAAAAAGTTTGGTATTAAAATGACGCTATTCGGAGTGTCCAGTCTATGTCAGAAACGGAAACAAGGGTCAATTCCACTTTATAAATTTGGTGCCCTTAAATGTAATTTCCTCAATCAAAATCCCTGTTTTTTTTATGTTCCACAAAATCAGATTTTCAAAGTGTTTTTTCATCACTGTCATGTTGCTTTCCATTTGAATTTACCCAGTATTAAAAAGAAATATTTTTGTTTGGTTAAAAAAAGGACGAGATTGTACCAATTCCTTTAACAATCCGCACACGTAGCCCCCTTTGGGGTTAAGTGATGTAACCTCATATCCGTAACTTCTCTGGCATCGTGTGGGTGAGAATTTACCTTTTCGTATCTCTCTTACCACGGAACAATTTCCGTTCAACTTTTCCTGTGCGATCATGGTACGAAAAATGGTTGGATGGTTGGGAAGGCATTAATTTAATTTTGAATGAACGTGAGCATGCCTACGGCTTTGGGGGGCACTTAGAACAATTATTTGCAAATGTATACACGTGGTAAAATTAATATTAATAAAAATCATATATTCCGATCATACTTGTATATTATAGGTAGATACGATTATAACAAATTTTTCCTTTTTATAAGAAGACCCTGAACAAAATTCTAAGAACACATTGGTTTGAATTTTTGATATTTTTCTTTTGACTTTGGAGCTAATCTCCGAGAGGGAGTTTTATGAAATTCTTCGAAATTGGATAATGCTTGGGAGCTCACGTAGAATGTTTGAAATTGTTTCAATGAAAACTTAATCCCGCTTTAATTAGAATTCTTTTCTTATCACTAATTTAAATTAGAATTAGGTATTTAGATTGAGATTATGAATGTAAGGTGGGTGTTACTGAGGAGTCCCTCGAACAGTGGAACCTATACGGTTTAATGTGTGCTTTTATTCCTATAATACTCTCAGGTAACATTAAGGCCATGTAATTATCTGTGGGATCGAATTGCGATTCTCCTATTAGCATTGGAAAGAAATCGCTTAAGCGTTTAAGTCTATACTTCGTGCTCTCTTCACAACAGCACAGTAAATGCCCCGATCTTCGATTTTTCAAGAGGTTTTAGACAATAGCGACTTAACAGGACCATGACTAAAAAGACTTCTAGTAAGATTTCCTGTTCTGATCTCTACAATGCAATGCAGTTTTTACCTCAATATTAATGATTTAAATTTTTCTACTTTGCCTGTAGGTTGATCCAATATTAGAAGGCCACCCTATAGCGATCTTAGTCGGCATGTTTATAAGCAATAAATTGTTTTTTGGCCCAATACATATGAGTCCGGACAGGGCCGTAGCCAGCTATAGGGCCCGTAGGGCCCGGCCCCTCCCGAAATTCTGAGTAACAATATTGTAAATTTTTCAATTTTTAATTCCCAATTCGAATATCGAATTGAAAATTCACAGAATTTTCCATATTCCTAAATTTGCGTTTTCGTAATTTTCCCGTTTCCCTAATTTTTAAAATTTCCAATATGCCCAAAACTCCAAATTCAAAATTTTCAAATTCGTAATACGCGGAAATCTACTTTTCACATTTTAATTGCCAAAACCCGCGAACCCCAACCCAATTTTTTGATATTAAGGCCCTTTTACATCCCAAGCGAAAAGTGGAAACGCAATTTGGAGCTCTTTTATCGCATAGAAATTTGTATGCTTTCTCTCTGTCTGGAATCCACGTTCGTGCAACAGAGAGAGAAACACAAATTTCTGTGCGATAAAAGAGCTCCAATTTGCGTTTCCACTTTGCGCTTGGGTTGTAAAAGGGCTTTACTTGTTTACGAACGAATCGAACCGTAGGAATGAAACGCGCACAAGGCCAACAAAGTATTGTTGGTTTTTAAAAAAATCAAGAACGAATGATTTGAAAGGTGAGTACTCTGCATTTTGTCTTTACTGACAGTTGTGGTTGAGGGGACGTAGGAAAGGAGGGGTTAGATGGTGGGTGGTTGAAGAGTCAAAGGGGTGGTTGTTTTGGGTACCCGTTGGGTAGACTACAAGAATAAATTGTTTCATATTCAGAAATCTGTTATATCCCCCCCCCCTTGGCGGTGGTTTTTGGGTGGGGGAATTTCAAGAAAATTAGCCGAAAGCCATTTTCGATAGGAAAAGTGCGGGGTCCTTTCTGGGAAATCTAGGATCATCTCAAAAATAGCGGTCTGCTTACTTGCAGCAGTTCAGAAAAGCGAGTTCATCGTTAATCTCTTGGTTTGTGACAGACTTCAGTTTCACGCTTCCTTTGTCAGTTCGACTGCAAGAAAAATCACGTAATTTGGCATCAGCAGTAAAGCATGTTCACGAAATTGTGGATACGCTTCAAGAAGAACGAAAAAATGCAGAAGTATCATTCGACGAAATTTTTAGAGCAGCTGAAAAACTCGCGAAACACGTATTCGATATGGAACTCAAAATTCCGAGACTAACGTTGAAGCAAACAGCTCGTTTTAATTATCAAAGAGACTCTGTTGAAACGTAATTTTCGTTCTGCTATTTTTATTCCTTGGGTCGATACGCTGATTCAGAATTTGTCAGACAAATTTTTTAATGATAATGCGGGAATCCTTTCAAGCTTACCGATACTTCTCCCTGGATTTGCCGCAACTGAAAAAGTAGATTACTTGGATCATCCTGCTCCATACTTCAATGATCGAGTATCAGAATCTGCTGTAAGAGCTGAGGTGGCAGCACACAAGTTGTTTCAAGTCATCTGTTTCGAGTTTTCCATTGAATTTTTCCATTTCAAGCTCGTAACAAATGAGTTGAAACGACTTTTGTGCTGCAAACCCTGAATATAAATTGTGGTATGGAAAATTATTAGAACCCGAGAAAGATGCCGAGGTTTTGGAGGTTTTTGATTTTTGTGACACAATCAAATATATTTTAACAGTTTTGACGACTCTTCCGGTCACAACGGCAAGTGTGGAGAACTCATTTTGGACACTGAAGAGAATCAAAACTTAACATATGAAACTCAAAGGGCAATGAGAGACTCAGTGCACTCGCCGTATACTGTTGATCCATGGGGATTTAGGTGCTGATCCGAATGAGATTCTCGAGAATATGGTAGCAAAGACATTTCGAAAGTTGAATTTTTGAATTTTTTACTTTGATCAACGTCATTTGATTGACAATAAGCAAGCTGTTTTTCACTTTAATTAATTCTACTTCAATATTAGAATTATCCATGTAACCCCCCTCCCCAACGAAGATTTTTAACTACGTCCCGCGCGCCCCCCCCCCCGGACCAAATTTCGCGGTGGCCACTGGAAGCTGTCCTGAAAGGGATGGACTACTATGGCCTACCAAGCCAAGATGTAAAGTTATCGTGTCGAGTGCTGCATGGCAGTGGGTAGGTTTTGCACTGTCATTTAACGATCTCTTCTGGGCACCGGGTGCACCCAGTTGTATAATGCCTTATTCTCATATGGAGGCTCTGTCAGTATGGACCTCATACTCATGGGACTTTTGTGGATCAATTTATCTGGAGAGGGCCAAGGGAAGGAGGGCCGAAGTGGAATTGGGGAGCCTCACGGAGCACACCCGAGCCCCCGCTTTCGTGAACTCCTCGACAGACCAAAGACAGGACGATGGCCTAGAACCCGGGTAGCCAAGAAGCAGACCTTGACAGCCGCCGCTCTACCCAAAGTTTCTGGACCCGCCAGAAAATTGGCAGCATCAGCCCCATAGAATCTAAGGGGAACACTCCCATCATCATAAATTAATAAATTAAAAAATAGGCGTGGATTCGCAATTAGCCTCCTACTGGCACAACAAGCAGACCCAGACCGCCGTCGTTCTGCCCTATGGTTCTGGTCTCACTGAAAGGGGCAAGGAGGGCCGGAGTGGAATCGGGGAGCTCACGGAGCATACACGAGCCCGCTTTCGTTAACTCCTCCCGAGAACAAATCGAAGGCAGGACTGCGGACGGGAACCCGGGAAGCTTGAACCGTCAAGTGGAGGTGACAAGCCACTAGGCAGACTGCTGCACTAGTTCCAGTGGTCTGGCCAATAAATATGAGGTATAGGGGTGTAGTACAATAGGTCAACCGAATGGCCGCGGTACTTCTCAAAAAAAAAATTATTTTACCCATGTCAATAACAAAATTTTATCTTTGGAGAAATATTTGGAAGTATTTTTTAATGATAATGCAAGTCCTGATGATATCAGTTTTTCATCTGAAAATATAGTGATTTCTGATTTATGGCGTTAAAAGTAATATTTTAAGTAAATGTCGCTTACAACTTTTTAAAGATTATCGAAGATGCCACTAAACAGCACGGCTTAGGAACGTACCACCAGATTCAACAATGGAAAGGAAATATTTTAAATCCGTTAGAGTGGGGTTGGAAAAAATCTAAGAATGGATTAATGCCAGTCACCACAATCAAACCTTGTGCACCGCAAACTTTATTGCAGCAAATAGCTTGCGGATGCTTAAAAGGCTGTCACGGAAATTGTGGCTGCAGATAATTAGGAATTAGCTGCTCCATGTTCTGCAAAGAATGTATTGGCATAAATTGTGAGAATGCTGATGCTCAAGAAGTTACGGAAGAAGATGTCCGAAATGATGTTGATGAAGATATTGATATTCAATTTGAAAATATCATAAAAGATAGATATATACTAGACATGCAATATTCAAAAAAACAATCTTTCAAACAGCAAGCAATTTGTAATACATTAAACTTTTTGTATATCTAAAATCATGTAAATAGTAAATATTATATTTTTGAACAAATACCTTTAAAATTGTCATTCGAAAAGAAATTAAGTTAAGAAATTAAAAATAACATGGTATAAAAGTGGTATAAAAGTGCAAAGTAGTACTATCGTTAAAAAGTAGGTAACTTTGGCCCTATTGCGGTTGTCGAGTCGACTAACACGACAATTTCTAGTCGAGGCGATTTTGATTTTGTATTGCGTAAGAGAATCGTCTTGAACAAACAGGAAAAGCATAGTTCTCGACTTTAAATGTCGATAAAATCGACAAATATTTCGCATTGTCGACATTCGCAATACGGATTCAGTCATCATTTTAGAATCGACTCGACACTCACAATAGGGGCGTTTAAACGACTGTGTATCGGTCAATTTTGATCGAAAATTCTTCAATTGAACACCATTTCAACGGAAATTACGTCAGCTGTCTTTTTTGTTGAGTACTGCCTATATCTAAATCCACCCAGAAAAAAATGATACACAAAAATGTTAAAAAAACAAAAAAAAAATGAAATTATTCAATTTTTTTAAAAGAGTTTTTTGACTTATTTCGGTGAAAAAAAAATTACTGTTTACTTCAAAACATGCTTATTCGATAGGAAATTCGATTCTCTACAAAAATCTTGTTATGTTTTTTTTATAAAAATGCATAGTTTTTGAGTTATTGTTGAAAAACAATGGACCAATCTTCTTCGTTCTCAAAAGTCCAAGCCTAGATTTAATAGCACTTTTGGATTTATCTTTTTTAATGTACCATCGAACATATAAAACAATAAAATACATTTAACGAATTAGTTCCTTATACCCCTGTTTTTTCGACATACTCAATAGCCTAATAGTGCGCATTGTGATAAAAATGCACTGCGAGTCAAAGGAGGTAGTAAGCGAGTCCAGGACAACTTGCGGAGCACCTCAAGGCTCCGTCCAAGGCCCTCTCCTGTGGATCAGCGACTCCACGAAATCAAGATATTCGCGAACGAAGCGATATGGGAGATAAAGACGTTGCTCGAGAATGCTGGTCTAATGCTGGCAAGCACAAAACGGAAGTAGTGCTAATCAGCAAACGAAAAAAGGTCATCCACTCTCTTGAACTTTTACTTAGGTATTTGGAAGTGATGATTGACTGAAGGCTCAACTTCGGGGTTCACTTGGCGGACACGGCGAAAAAAGCTTCCGCCATCAGCGCAGCACTTGCGAAGATACTGCCGAATATAATGAGCTCCAGGCCAAACCGACGCGAAGCCTCCTCATCACAAGAGTGGCTAGTTCGGTCCTATTGTGTGCAGCGCTAAGCTAAGCTAAGTGCCCTTCGTTGTGCATACAGTACTACGCCCTTCTAAAGCAGCATGTGTCATAGCTGGAATGACCCCATCGATATTCCGACGACGGAGAGACGAAATTGGTACGACCCGGAATATTCAATGTAAGGCAGTTCAGACATCCTTTTAGTATCAGCATAACATTTAATATTAGAACCGATTCTTGTAAGCTGTGTTGCGCTGTTTTAAAGCGATTAAACTACATACTAGAAATGCATGTATTTGCATCACAATTTGCAACCGGAATCTGTTTATAAAGTTTAAATGTAGCTTTTTTTAAATTAAAAACAACAAAAAAATGAAATTTCGTTTTTTTAAACATTTTATCATCCACTCGGACCATACTTCCTTCCTAGAATTTCATTAAATTTTATTTTACCCAAAAACTTTATAAAAATCTTATGCAAAAGAAACGGTATAAACGAAAAAATGTTAAAAGAAGAAATTTCATGCTAAAAAAAATGAAATTTCATTTTTATTTTTGTTTTTAATTTAATAAAAAGCGACATTTATACTTTATAAACAGATTCCGGTATATGTTTACTAGAAAGTAAATAAAAAAACCTACATTTAGGAAAAAAAAGTTCACGCTAGGACCATCTCTCATTAAGTTACAAGGGTTTTAATATTTTTCGAAAATGATCAATTTTGGCCGTAAAAACGATATTTTATTTTTGAAAATTTAATAGCATATTTATAACATTAAAATACATGTTTCCTCCAATTTTTATGAAAATCCACCGATTTGTTCATTATTTAGTTAAAAAATAAATAAAATGAGAAATTTGAATTTTTTGAGGTTAGAAAATATTTTTAACGTAATCTCGCCAACCAGTCCGATAGCCCTTTTACTCACGAGTATTTTCCTTTTTTTTTGTTTTTTCTACGACCGAAACCGTAGACATTTGAAAAATAGTGTTACGATGCACTCAAAATGCACTTTTATGCACTCTTCTCGCTATGCTCACAGTTGATTTTTCTAAATTTTTCGGTTTTCGACTCAGGTGCATGTATGAAATGAAAAAATAAAAGAAATTTTGAAGTTCCTGTTACATCACTATGAAATTACAATTTCTCTCTACTAACAATTTTTGAGAATTTTAATAAAAGCGCGTTTTTTTACGGATAGCTAATGTGGAATCTAACTATAATAAGTAAACTTTTTGTGGTCCGAAAGAAGTGTTTTTTAAAAGTGCTTCCTTTACGGCCAAAAATATCAATACGAATTTCATTTACATTTTTTCTCTTTAAAACGATTAAAACACATCAGAATTTAACATTAATAAAACATCAATTTAACTCCAATATCAGAAAAATATAAGTCGATGCTCAAAACCGACTCATTAATTACCAGATGTAGATGCTGTTGACATACAAAAGCAATGTTCATAAGCAGACAACACGGCATGCATAAATAAAATACAAGCCATAGCTAATACAATCCTTAATGTAACAAGCATAAAAATCCAAGGAAAGTCCTTGAGAAGTAAATGTCAAAAGACATGCCTGATATATCAAATTTATTGAGCGAGAAAAACTCATATTAAAGGACTAAGTTTTATCTAAGCAAAAGTTTTCCCCAAATCTCATTAAAAGAAGTTCTTTTTATGGCACTTGGTAACACTTTGATGATGAGCCAAAACAAAATACAGGAAGAGATTTGTGCAAAAGAGCAATTAATTTCAAAGGTCTTCCCTATTTGGGGTTAGCTATGGAATGCTCAATATTAAAGTAGATGCTGTTTAACTAACGAGAATTTATAGAATTTTTCACCATAATCTTAAATTCAGTTAAATTAAAATGTTTCACCTTTTCGTGAAGGTCATTAAAAATCCACTCAACTTTCATCATGGCACTCAATTTGAAGCTCGTTGGAAAAACGTTTTTATTCGAATAAAACTTTTCACAAAACGTTTTCGTAAATAAATATTGTATGTTTGTAAATATTCTTGCAAAAAAAATACAAATTAAAATAATTTCATCTACGGAAATCCTTTACGGATTCAATTCGATTTTCGACATCAAAATTTTCAACAGATTTGTGCAAGACTTTCAATTGAGTAAAGCAATAAAAGTGAAAGAAAATTTTATCTAAATAAATGACGTTACGTGATTTTTCTTATCCTTGATAGAAATCGATATTTTTTCATATATCCTGCCTCAATAAATTCCTATCAAAGTTTTACGTGTGCCGACGACGGTATCGCAGGAATTGAAGAGAGTTTTCACGCCCCGAATTCGGCGAGAATCGTAAAACGATTAACTTGGAGAAGGCATAACATTTTATCGAGTTGGTGAAAATTGCGAGTGGTGTTGTTGTTATTTAGAAAATAAGGATAAAAGGAGTCTCAGGGCTGGCGCCGCCATACCCTGCGATGTTTACGACGCAAAGACTCAGTTTCGTTCGTTTTTATTATATTTTCTTATACCCCCACTTTTCTTTCAGTGAAGGCGATTCTAGAAATCTGGCATTTTTTCTTCACCATACTCTACACAGGATTTGCCACACGCGATATTTACTGAAAGTATCATGGAAGCCTTCATGTCATGAAAATCGATAGACGGAGACTGAAATCCTACGGTACAAGGTCGACTTTGGATAAAAAGTCTCATGGGGCCTGTTTAGACGCTTCGCTCCCAGGAACGTTCCTCACGAACTTTGTGGATGAAGGGAGAGTGGGGTGGTACCTCTCATCATCCCCATTTCCCCCTTCAACCACAAAGTTGACGAGGAACGCTCCTGGGAGCGAATCGTCTAAACAGACCCATGGACGGGAATTTTGTCTCATTTTGTATTGTTTTTACAAGGAGAATCTGTTCCACTTTTGGGATGATTTCGTAGTGATAATGTTGCAAAATGGCGCAGAAGTTTTTATTATTAAGGCAATTAATGAGGTTTTCTGGGCTATGCGGCAGTTTTTTTCAGTAGAGCAAGTCTTTAATATTCTTTTTCCCGTTTATGTGGATGATAATTCGCGGCATTATTATGCTACATTTAGAAACTAGAGCACCAAAGATGTAGGCTTTGAGTGAATACAGATTTTATGAAAATATTTCTGCAAAATCCAATATGAAAAAAATAATCATTAGGGATATGTTGTTGGATTCGGTAGAATATGGCTTAAAGCGCTCGATTACCGCAGTCGCTCAGCAAGTTCGTGTTCAGCTATGTCGGAATAGACCTAATTCCTGATGGCTTATGATCTTATATGGCAGCTGGTTAAAGGCTTCTGACTAAAAAGTGCTGAGTTTGGCGTGGATTCCACATTCCACTTTGATTCTACGTTGTTCCTACTAAGAGATTTCAGATATAGGAGACAATCCGGGACAGTCTCAAGGATTTAATGGGCAACAGGGCAGCTTGACTGTCCGAGAAAATAACGATGTTAGCTATTTAGAGCTCTATTAATACAAGTCTGCGCACACACCTGGATGGCGAGTACCTAAGCTTCACAAACAGTGGGGCTGCTTCCAAGACCCGTGGATATTTTGCACTTTGGGTCATATACGCCCAGTCCTACGCCACTAACAGTTTTGGAACAGTCCGTATACCAAAAAGCCATGTTTCCTCAAAAAGAGGCCTACCGTACTGCCATTCTGTCATACCACTGATATAATCATCATAAGGTGCAGAGTAGCAGGAATGGTATCGGACAATGAGAGCATTGGCTTCAGGTTTCTTTCCTTGAGAATCGATAGGTGATCCAGAAGGTCTCCTGGCTGAAAGGAGAATAGCCCCGTAAGAACCTCCCTCTGCACTACTAGGTGAAGGCAAAGGAAGGCTCAGTCAGTCGGACGGGTGCTTTTAGCTCCCATGATACCGTGACAGGTTAACTTTTGCAACTTGGCCAGCTAAATCACAGCACCTTTCTGGTTGGTCTTGATCCACCATGCAATAGATTCATACGCCCCATGGGCCTCATCACTGCCGTGTTTAGCCAGAACTTTAACCTCAATTTCGGGCTCTAGGTTTTACCTACAAATAGACGACACTTATGACGAGATGTAATTGGTAGATGTAATTGGTAGGTAAAGTGCGCCCACGCTTTTTTACATTTAAGTAAGCTATATTTATAATTTTTACCAATAACCTCATTAATTTTATTCTGAGCTTGATTTCTAAAGGTAGGCTGTTCCCATATACTGGCTGAAGCAATAAAGACTTTACATTCAAAATTATTTTTTATTTTTTGCTTCATTTTAAAGTAAAAGCGTCCCGCCCTATTAGATTTAAAATGACATCAAGTATTCTACTCGTCATACCCTTTACCCACAGCGAGGGGGCTGTAAAGAAAAAGGTAATCCGCCATTTTGAATTTGGAATGGAGTCACACAGCTAATTGTATTCTACTTGTCATACCCTTTAATTTGATACCCATATCGCGGGATCAGGGAACACAATTGCAAAATTCTCCCGCCATCTTGGAACCCCCATCTTGATTTTTTTTATAAAAAAGTGAGATTGCTTTGTCACGCTTTTAGTCTATTATATGTCTTCCGCCATTTTGTGTGGCCGCCATTTTGAATTTGGAATGGCGCCACATACCTAATTGTATTTTACCTGTCATACCCTTTCACTTGATACCCATCTCGAGGGGTCGTAGAACCCAACTGCAAAAATCGGCCGCCATCTTGGAACCGTCATCTTGATTTTTTTTACAAAATGGTTAGATTGCATTGTCATCCAAACTAAAGGTGTATGCAAAATTTCAGCGCAATGGGAAACCGCCAAGAGGGTCAAATTTAACTTCCAAAATTTTTTTACATAGTTACAAGTGAAGCTAATATAAAGCGTATAAAAAAGATAAAAAAGCTTTTTTCTAACGCGACTGTCGTTCTCCCCAGCAGGCCCCCATCAAAGCACTGAAATCCTGCTTGCCCTTGGTGATCAAACGAGAGCCGGTTTATTGAGTATGCTAAATGGAACCCTTTACAGCCAAGAAGAAATATAATATGAATTTTTACTAATTCAATTTTATAAAGAACTTTTCACTGGTTCAATCAGTAAACAGGCTCAAATGCACTGGTTTTCCAGTTAAATTATTGTTTACTGGATGAACCAGTGAGACTTTCACTGGTTCATTTTTAAAGAGTAAGTTTATAGGAACTACAGATTTATACGCCCTCAAAATCAACATCTGAATGTTTCTCATACCTCTTTGGAATATTAAAGTCATTTAACCCCTTGCCTGGATTAGAACTCACTAGATCTAAAAATCCATATAGTACAGGCTGTGCGGCGCACAATTCCTTCAGATCGAAAAAAAATAACCTGGCCGGTTTTTCAACGGGATAATATAGGTAAAAGTTCTAGTTATTAAAAAAAAATACTTTGGAAAAAAACGGTTTGTAGGAAGTAATTGAAAAAAAATCGGAAAGGTGGGAAAACCGATATATCGAAAAAAAACAGGGAAAAAAATTTTAATGGAAAAATAAAAAATAGGAGGATGTAGAGTGAGAAAAAACGGAAAAAATGATAGTTGTAGAAGTGAAATCCGTTAGAAACTTTACGAGAAAACACGCTGTTATCTCGAAAAAATCGCGATTTTTCGCTCTTCATTTTCTCAGCTTGTGTGACTCGTAGGAAATCCGTTTGGGGCTTAAATTAAAGCTTTTAATGCTGTTTATTTGTAAAAAAATTTTCGTCGCAAAATAATATTGTTTCCGCACAATTTGCGAAAATGTAAAAATAGGTGCTTCGGAAAAACCGTGCGCGATCGGTTAGAAAGCATCCTACGACAATTTAAAAAAATACTTTTTTTTCGTTAAGAGTTGCCCTACAACCTCTGCATAATTATAAGTTTCCCTGATGCATGGCAGAGCCGTGAAAATGAAAACAAAATCGAGCGATTTTTTCCGCGAGCGCTCCTAGTAGGATATTTATTTAGGACAGCATCGGAATCGAACACTCGGTGGCAGCTGCTGTGAACTCTAACAGACGTATGTTTAAAGAGCTGAATGTGCATTCCATCCTTCCGTTGTTTGCTTGATTGAATGTATTTTTTAATCCCTTGCTGTTGTACAATTGATAAAGATTCTTCATCCATGATGTTATTGTCGCACAGAATGAATTTCTCAACCTCACTCCCCATTTTGATTTTCACTTTTGCGGTACGTTAAAAGCCTGTACAGAAGAAACGTAATGCATGTGTATGCATTCATAAGTATATGTGCAGTATATATACTTGAAACGAGGTCAATATGGTTGTAGAGGAGATGAATAGAGGTTGTAGGGCAACTCTTAACGAAAAAAATGTATTTTTTTAAATTGTCGTAGGATGCTTTCTAACCGATCGCGCACGGTTTTTCCGAAGCACCTATTTTTACATTTTCGCAAATTGTGCGGAAACAATATTATTTTGCGACGAAAATTTTTTTACAAATAAACAGCATTAAAAGCTATAATTTAAGCCCCAAACGGATTTCCTACGAGTCACACAAGCTGAGAAAATGAAGAGCGAAAAATCGCGATTTTTTCGAGATAAAAGCGTGTTTTCTCGTAAAGTTTCTAACGGATTTCACTTCTACAACTATCATTTTTTCCGTTTTTTCTCACTCTACATCGTCCTATTTTTTATTTTTCCATTAAAATTTTTTTCCCTGTTTTTTTTCGATATATCGGTTTTCCCACCTTTCCGATTTTTTTTCGATTACTTCCTACAAACCGATTTTTTCAAAGTAGTTTTTTTAATAACTAGAACTTTTACCTATATTATCCCGTTGAAAAACCAGCCAGGTTATTTTTTTTCGATCTGAACTTTCTCAGCCTGTACTAATAGTTTAAATTTTAAAGTTCTGAAAATAGTAGTCCCTGATTGTTTCTCTCATCATAAAAGTTTTGCTAGAATTTAATGAAGTAAAGACATTTAATTCGGCTTTTTATTAAAAATATCTCAACACTAGGAAGTATGTATGGAAGCATATCCGTAACTGCAATAACCACACGTGTCCTGTTTCACCCAGAAATGCACGTACTTGCGTCACAATTTGCCATGTGCACCATATGTTGGAATGCCTCGAAAATATGCACACCACGAATAAATATGACTGAGGAATTATTATTTGAAAATTATCTCTTTTACAAAACAAATATTTATTTTACGTTTGTTCCGGTTTTTAATTTGTTTGTTTTCAGTTTTTAATTTATTGTTGAAAGGTAATATATAAACAAGAGAAATCAAATAAAAGTGGCGAACTGAGTAAGGAATTGTTGGTATTGATTTTTTTTTTGCAAGTTGTAAATTATCATAAATTGAATTTAAATTATGACGTGTAAATTGTTTAACTTGATTTTAAATGATTGTTTTAGTTTTAGTCCAGTCAAATTAGTAAATGAAATTGCATTTCAAGAGGTACAAAATTTTTTTTTGGCATTCGTTCGGGTACATCTGACAATGATAAAACCAAGTTTGTGGGGTCGCAGTGTCTTGGGAAAAGCCGCCATTTTGAAAAAGAGGGAGAGCTTGTTTATGTTAAATAGCTCGTTTGCCTGCAATGATAGCTGATAATATAAGTTGTGGAGAATAAAATTATCTAAAAAATGAGCCCTCAACCAGCTCTGTAAGTTGATTTGTCTCAAACTAATGGCCGGTCAAAGTTCAACCATGATCTTGTGGTGAGGGTTGAATGCAGTTTTTTGCAATTAACTCGAAAAATGTTAATTTTTATGGGTTAATGCCCATTAACCGATTTAAAGTCCTAGTAATTACCTTTAGAATGAGCCCTTAATCGTCGTTATCGCTTATTTCGTTCCAAAGTTCGCACTGGACGTGCCTGAAATAATTGATAACGCCATTTTTTTTGAATATTTCGTTAACGGTTGCTCATATGAAAAAGTAGTAAATGGCAGGAATACGGGCAATGAAAATATCTTTCCAACGAGGTATTGGTCGAAACTCCGTGTCGTTTTATGTCCGCGATACAGGGGGTCAAAGGTCAACCGAGAGGTTTACGAATTTTTAGGTATTTAACAACTTTGGAAAATTATAATTATGGGAAGTATTAGCTGAGAATCATCAGTTTTGACATTCTAAAAGTAAATTTTTGGACGAGAAACAATAATTATCAATCAGTAAAACTTTCTGACGAAAGAAAGAATAACAATCGAAGGTTTAAGGCCCTCGTACCGCCTCGGAGCGAGTATTTTAGGTGATTTTTAAAGAAGGATTATCAGAAAATGGTAACAGATATTGAGATAAAACTTTTTTTATTTGTTTAGAAGATTAATAAATTATACAATAAAATTTCTTTTAATTTTTTTTATTGCATTATTTCCGCCTCCCATATAAAATGTTAGAACACTGCAAAAAATATGAAAAAATTAGCGGGCGTGACATCTCGACTTTGGAGCAACTAAAAAAACAACAACAAATTCACTGTAAATAAGACGCTTGAAATTTGGGAATGACGAGCTGTTTTTTAAAAAATATGTTTTTTTGAGAAAATGGCAGATAGTTATAGTTAAAGTCCGAAAAAAGCCTGCATTTTTCAGTCTAAAGAAAGGATGTTCCCTAAAAAATGGTTAGAAAAACCCAAATAAAAAATATAGGGTAAATTCGGCAATTATATTTTGAATTATCACGCCCGCCAATTTCAAAAATCATGTTTCGAGTTAAATGAGTTTAAAGTTTCAAAATAAGTTTTTTCTTGTATAAAACTTAAAAAGTTATAAAATTATCTTGTTAATATTTTATTGTTATTATAACTAATAACAAGTAAAAAGAAAAAGAAAAAAGAAACATTCTTGAGGACTAAATGAAGACATTTATGAAAAAAAAATTTACGAAAAATTTTTTTTTTCGAGACGGTACGAGGGCCTTAAGAGCCAAGATACTTTTCCGAAATAGTGTGGGTTGACTTTAGTTGAGTTGGGTTGAATTTAGGTGAGTTTGGTTGAGTTTAGTTGACTTCAGTAGAACTTGGTTGAGTTTAGTTGCTAAGAGTTAGAATAATAGTTGAGTTTAGTTGAATTTAGTTGAGTTGGGTTGAGTTTAGTTGAGTTTAGTTGCTAAAAGTTGGTTTGAATTTCATGTAATACTATAGCCATTATTGTTAATAGGTTTTTTTTATAAACAAGTCACATTCATAACATGTGTTTTACTAAAGAAAAATTAAAGGTCATAATGACAAAACTGATGATTCTCAGCTACTATTTTCCATAATTATAATAATCGCGCCACGGAAATCGTAGCTTTGATATAACTAAAACCCTTTAGGAAATACCTCAAAACATCAACTTCAAGTGCCAATATCTCGAAAACTAAGTGATATCGAAAAAATTTATTTCATATTTTCGCTTTATTTTCACTGCAAATCTCAGCTATTCAAAGTGTTTTATTTCAAAACGCTTAAATCGTTTTATTTTGACGTCACCCATTTGATTTACCTTGTAGACATTTTTTAAACACTTTTAAGTGTTTTAAAAGTGTCGACAATGTAAATCAAATGGGTAACGTCAAAATAAAATGTTTTAAGCGTTTTGAAATAAAACACTTTTAAAAGCTCAGATTTGCAGTGTTGTGGTGATTCATCGAAATCCTTCGTCAAACAGCGGGCAACGGAAACCGTAGAGGTGCCAATAAAAAAACATGGGGTAAAGAGATATTAGACCCAAAAATGGACCGGCAACGTCCGTATTATTCATCTTTGAGCTATTCTCAACTGAAATCTGTTGACGGAATGCGGTGCTCACATTTTACATACTTAACTACTTCCAGCGCCTGCACTAATATAATATTTTGAGAATTATGATTGGGTTTGGTTGGGTTGGATTTTACCGTAAAATTTTATGATAGTTTTGCAATTAACTATATTTCTATTGGTCTCTATTACTTTTCTGTGTTTCTTAGAAATTTTTGCTCGCAAATATTCAAAGATAAATAAATCGATTATCTTCTTCTTTTGAATAAATTTTCGAAGTCGGCCCCAAAGGGCACTCAGGGATACAATTTTTACGTAATTTACTTACTCATTTCGTTTAACGCGAAATATTTCAAAATTTACAACATCCAAAAATCGTAACAAAAAGAAACTTATTATGGGATTTTATTTTATACCCTTAGGCATGGTTAAAATATGACTAGAACCCCACGTCCCTTTTTGATTTATACGAGCATTTTGCATAAAAATAAGATTATAGAATCTAAACCGTTTAGAGGATGATCCCTAAATATGTTCACAAATATCAAGATACAAATCCAATTACATTCGCGAAACAATTTTAATGCAATTTCTTAAAGCACGCGAAAAGATGTATGAAGAAAATAGAAGAACTGCAAGTAAGGGTCACAAAGGTATTCAAGAAAACCTTTTCTTCCCTCTGAGACATGCAAATCCACTTCGGCTTACTTGGGTACCAGCTTTGAGTCTTTCATTCTATGTATATGCAATTTTCTTAGTACAGTCGAGAGTGTGAAGCTGTTAAGGGTTCTGTAGATAGAAAAAAAAATTCAGCAGGGAATTAGGGAGAATTAAGTTTTAAATTTTAATATGTTCGCCATGTGTAGGCGACGAGTTTTCTTGTATCTGAGGCAGATGAACTCAGGTTTGTGATGTTGGTGACCTTAATACATAAAAATTTTGTTCAACTTAAGTTAAAAAAGTTAAGGACTATGTTACTATATGGGTACACCTGTGCCCATTTTGGACTTAAAGGGAGTACCATTTTATATTTGAGCATTAAATTTTGTTATTCTTTCGGATCCTCATTTTTTAAGTCATTTAAAATAGATTTCGGTACGATTTCATTCACTTTAATTTAAAGGTTTTTCCGTGGAGCCAACTAAAGTCCTGATATCCTTCCTGCTGTGCTCCAATAATTATCTGGCAGTGTTGCAAGCCGATCCAAGAACGAAGCATTTGCAGTTCACTAGACCAAGGGTGGACCTCCTGTGTTTAGTGTATTTCGCTTCGTCTAGGGCCTTTTCATCATACTGTTGGATGACCCTATAGCCTAGAACAGTGCCGCACAAAGCCTCCCGCTTTTTCTTTCACTCGACGCCCCGATTGATAGCGTCTAGTTCAGCAAGGGCCCCTGGACCCCTGGATGCCCTGTCACATAGTATAAGGATCTGCTTCGAACGTAAATCCTTATAGTCCAGTCAATTTAGACTTAAAAATGGCTTCTGATCTAAAAATATATATCCTTCATTTTTTTTGGAATCGGTTTATTTTGATGTTTTAAAAGAAATGCTAAAAATCGAGAACGATATCACCAAGGCATAAAAAATTCTTCAGGTCACGAAAATGAGTTTTTCTCAAATAGCTCGTAAATTATCGGTTTTATGTAAATTTTGGCTAGGTAAACTTTGTTCGTGATATAAATCTGCATAAAAATGTCCTATACAAAATTTAT
Organism: Thereva nobilitata; assembly: GCA_963855945.1. Classification (NCBI taxonomy): domain Eukaryota; kingdom Metazoa; phylum Arthropoda; class Insecta; order Diptera; family Therevidae; genus Thereva; species Thereva nobilitata. Next base: position 23,775,250 of record OY979694.1, read on the forward strand.
GTAGAACCAATGGTTTTCGAGAAATTGAGGTGAAAAGCTGCGGAGCAACGCATACGCCACTAGTCTATACGAGTGCATCTATTTGTTGTATTATAGCCTCGACACACGCACGCATTTATGACGAAAATTCATCATTAATTAGGAATATGAACCTCATCAATTAGGAAAACCGATTAGGCAAATTTTGGTTAAACTAGTACGAAATCTCAAAAGAGAGCAATCTGTCGAACGATAGATCATGTTAAAAAGCCCACTTTTAGGCGTTTTTCCAGAGTCAGCTGATATTTGTTTCCCTTCCATTGGGGCAACAACGTACCAAAGATATAATTTTTTTTTATTTTTCGTTCTCCGACATTTTTCCCTACACCACAACTGTCATAATATAATGAGGTATTTTAACGTGTGTCACCCCGTAAGGGCGTTCGTCATAAATTAGGTATTTTCGTCATATTTTGATTGCCGTGTGTCGAGGTTATTATATGCTTGTGTCAGCTTTATGAATGAGATCCCGGACGCGGGAATTTTATCTTATTGCAAGCCCGTGAGGATTAAGCCTTCTTTGATGCATATAAAAGGTGGGCCATCTGTTGGTTTCTTTTTGAAATTGTTATTGAAACTACACCGTTCAATATTTTCCAATGAATGTTGCTTTATAGGCTAATGCCAAAGCGGATTTAAATGAGGAAAAAAAATAAATTAATAGCAGGGAGGGACCAGCAATGAAATGTCGTTAAGATCATAACTAAACGAAAAAAAAGTTTTTAAACTCGAAAAAAGGGGAAATGGTAAAATGGGGATGCTATTTAGGGGTTGAAAACGATTTTTTGCGATTTGCGGTGAAACATGACCTCCTAGTGGAAAATGTTTAATACAAAAGTTGTAGATAATAAAAAGATCTAAAACTTTTGTATTTAACATATTTTGATATAACCTCAAATTTTCGAAGAAAATGGCGGAAACTTGATTTTTCAGTTTTTAATTTTTTCTCCCGTAATAATAATTCAATTTTCATGAAAATTTGTAAGAGTATACCTTGTGTTGCGTTAAATAAGCATGATTTTTTTTTGTTTGGAAAACGGATAGTTGCCCAGAAATTAACATTTTTCGAAAAAAATACCCTTATCTTGCACGGATAACTTAAAATTAAATCCCTCATTAACAGAAAAAATTAAACAATTTGAAACAAATTGAAAAAATCGAGAAATATGTACGTGATTCGAAAAATCAGGTGTTCGGTTTTTCTCAATTTTAAGCGATTTAATGAAAATAAAGTTTCAAAATGCGTAGACCATTTCAAACTAGACGTTTCAACGGTTAAATGAGCACTTATTGAATATCAAAATTCGAAAAAAACATCAATAAAGTTTTCCGTGCAAGATAAGAGTATTTTTTTTCGAAAAATGTTAATTTCTGGGCAACTATCCGTTTTCCAAACAAAAAAAAAATCATGCTTATTTAACGCAACACAAGGTATACTCTTACAAATTTTCATGAAAATTTAATTATTATTACGGGAGAAAAAATTAAAAACTGAAAAATCAAGTTTCCGCCATTTTCTTCGAAAATTTGAGGTTTTATCAAAATATGTTAAATACAAAAGTTTTAGATCTTTTTATTATCTACAACTTTTGTATTAAACATTTTCCACTAGGAGGTCATGTTTCACCGCAAATCGCAAAAAATCGTTTTCAACCCCTAAATAGCATCCCCATTTTACCATTTCCCCTTTTTTCGAGTTTAAAAACTTTTTTTTCGTTTAGTTATGATCTTAACGACATTTCATTGCTGGTCCCTCCCTGCTATTAATTTTTTTTCCAAAAAACTATCGGCACTAGCCTATTATTGAAGCGAGTACATCTTCCGATTATTTATATCAAAAATTTTCACTCAAATAGCCGCCGCGGCTGGCTAGCCAGTGACCCATTCTGTTAACCAAATTTTGTTTGTGGCCTTATTTCACGAATAGCTCGACAGGACATTTTTATCCAGGTTTATCTCACGAACAAATTTTACTTAGCCATTTACGTAAAACCGATAATTTAAAAGATATTTAAGAAAAACTAATTTTCGTGACTTTTGACCCTACGTAGCTTGAGTATCCGGTCAGTTAGCTTTATGGACTTTTGCGAAATTATTTGTAACCCCAAAATAAAGAGAATATCGCTGTAAAATCTCCACTTGGATTTTTTTAGAGGTTTATGTATAAAGTGACTGGGCTAATATGCATATGCCTTGTGCGGAAACTTTGAAGCACATTTTTGCCTAAACTGTTCGTTTTATGTAAAAAATTAAACATATCTTTTTTTGGGGAATTTAATTATCTTTCATTTTCATTATAACTTTAATTGGCCTCCGAGCTATAGAAAGCGCGATATTCGCAAAAAAATGTAATTTATGAACTTTGATCTTGAATAATTTTTTACGCCTTGGTGATATCGTTCCCGACTTTTAATATTTTTTTTAGAACACCAATATAAACCGATTCCAAGAAAAAAAATGAAGGATATATTTTTTTAGATCAGAAAATACTAATTTGACTGCACTATATGTACACGACAGTTTCTTGAAAGACAGTAGTAGCGGCACCCACGTCAGTCTCTGCTTTGGAGCCATCCATGTACCATACCATACCCCACCTTGCCTAAGGAAAACCCATGCACACAAAAGAAGCTCATAGGGTACCAATGGATTTTGGCATCTAGGGTATTTGGCTTGTTAGGTAGACTAGAACTTTGTCCTAGGAAGGACTAGTACTGTAGTAATTTGATGGTTATATCAGACCAAAATGAGCTGATCGAGGTGAATCTGATCGGCCTGCATCAGAACCTCTCGGTATAAAAATATCTTCACATATAAGCAGTCCATATATTTCGTGACTTCGTGGATGAACCTCGAGAACTTCTGGGCTGTATTTCGTAAGCCGAATGGCATACGAGTAAATTCACATTATCCAAGTTAGAGCATCACGAGACCGAGACGAGACGAGATTTTTAGGCGCCTGAAAAGAGTTGCTCTACCAGAACAGATGTCGCCATGATAGTGAGCAGATCTCTCGCCATTTTCGATAAGAGAGGATACAAATCTTGATGAGCCTACCAACATTTTAGAATGTCCACATTTCAGTGCACAACAGGTGCCTTTAAATATTCCGATATCTCTGTCCTCCCAGTTTTGAAAATAGCGTGCGCGCTTCATCAGATGCTTTTTTTACCAGACTTGTTTGCTATTAATTTGCCGACGAGATCTCGCGCGAATAATCTCGTCTCGACGAGAATATGTTTGTCGAGACCGAACTTTACTCTCGTCTCGATTCTCGAGACCAAGACGAGACTCTCGAGTTTGTCGAGATCTCGTGATGCTCTAATCCAAGTGGCGTAATCAAAGCAGTTTGAAGGACGAGATGGGAATTCAAGCAGATTTGTGCCAAAAATGTGCCCATTAGCTGGGCGCAAAAGGAGGTTCGAGCACCCCTTGTTTATTCCGGGAAATTTGACGCGTGAATAAGAGAAACATCAGCACCGGTATAGATTATAAAATCGATGCGATTACTAAAATCGCGGACGCACCGTCGATGGGAGAAGCCATATATTGTGTTGCTCATCGATGTTACGACTCCTCGATTCCTCGCTTTTGGAACTGACCACTTGGATCGGGTACAGGGCAAAAGGTACCGTAAAGTTCAACTAAATGTATGAATTATTGATTAAGTAAAATGTTCTACCTTCAGTAGATATAATTTTTACTGTATAGAACCTTAAAATTAAAACAATAAACTCCCAGTAAATTAATGACAATCTCTACTATCTCTGGGCCCAGTTTGCTAAAACAAATGAATTCCTGGCGCTTGTTAAAAGGATCCTATTTGATCATCCGCAAAGAACGTAATTCAGGATATTTTTTCACCAGAGATTCAATAGTGACACAAATCCACTTTGAAACTTTATACTTGGCACTCAACAAACGTTCATTTGCCGCCTGATAAATTCCTTGGAGACATTCAAACCCCAGACTCAAGTGACCCAAAACTCCGCCAACTGTAAACATTTGCGAATTACTTTCCTACAAAAGCAAAAGGCAACAATAGAAACAGGCTTCGAAGCTCCTAACAATCTCTTCAGGACAGAGAAAGGAATTGCTTCAATTTTTTTTTGGTAAATAAAACCTCATTTGCAATTGCACACCTTTACATACTACATACTAGCACGTATCCGCGGTGTTCTTTCCCTCAAGTTTACAGGTAAAAGTTGGAGTAAGGATATGTTTCTACCGTCGTCATTGTTGGAACTAATTTCAAGCCGAGAGAAATTTTCAACAAAGGCGGTTGCGAGCTAGTCATGTCCTTGAATTCTGCAAGGTAACGAGCTTATTTCAATCCGGCGAGGAAGGCAGGTGATGTAAAGCGGAATATTTATCGATAATTGCTGGCTGAGGCTTCCTGCAGGCGAGTCTGAGATTTTGTGAAAGGTAATAATGGAAGCAATTGTTAGAAAGTGTAGCAGGGTTTGAAGCGATTTCTGCCGGGCTTCTGCTTAAGACTCCTTTCGCCTTTGTTGAAAGGCTGCAAGATGGAGGAGTTTGCATAATCTTAACGCTCGAAGGAAAATGCTTTAATATTGTTTAATGTTAATGAAATGTAGCAATTTCATAGTAAATTTTTAATAGTTTCTTTTATGGCAAAGTAAAGTTCATCGATCCTAAAGGCATCTTGGAGCGATGGAAAGAGCACTTTCATGAATTGTTACATGGCGAGCTAACTGAGGATTTGGAGGCTCCACCAGAGCTGGACTGGCCTACCAAGCTACCGGGAGTTTCCCGGTGGGCCGCGCCGTGCCGAATGTTAAATCAAAAATGTTTCTCTAAATAATTTTTTTTTGAAAAAAATAAAATATTCCTACGAAAAAATAATAAAATTTCAAGCGTATCACAATTCCTTTAAAGAACACAAATCTCGCGGTCTATCTAAAACATTCAAAATGTCAACGAAACGACGAAAAGGTTGGGAGAAACAAAAAATTAAAAAGCAAGAACTTTTAAATGCTTAGTATAAAAATTGTCCGGACATTATTCATAGGAAATATTCCAAGCTTTCTAATTTTGGAAAAAAAGGTATAGGTTAACTACGTAATTTTTGGAGAAAAAAGTAGTGAAAGTTGAAATTGTAGTTAAAAATACCAAAATTTTGACTTTGACGACTCATAACTCTAGAAGTTGGTAGGGTTGGTAGTACCAAAACTGGTGCCTAAATAATCCTGAGAGAAGATAGTTCAAATAACGATAAAGGACTCGTCAGACGACCGAAAAGGCCAATTTCTTTTTCAGTAAATGTACGACGTGGAAAACAACTCCCCGTCAAAAAGTGGTGATCTAAGGTTTGAAAAAAATAGTGATGTTGGAAAAGGGTAACGTAATTTTTGCACGGGTCTTAAAGAATGCTCTGATTTTGTTGACAAGTGATGTTTTATGGGGAAGCTATTGGAAGCTGAATCCAGAAAAGTTAATTTTATTTAGAACCGGTTTCATTCCATCGAGTTTATTAGATCGTGCTTGTGGCTCTTGGCCGAAGTCTTTTCAAAAAACGGCTTCACCGAATGTTATGAAATTTTTTCCAAAGCACGTTTTCATTAATGTGCTTTGATCGGCATCCCAATGAAGCCGATATAATTTTTGGTTTGCGCGATATCGTGCTGGTACAAAAATCACGTACGTCGTTTAAACAAAAAAACGGCTCAACAGAATTTTATGAAAATCATTTTAGATCATGCTTTAGTTAATACGCTTCGATCGGCACCTCAACGAAGACGATATCTTTTTTGGTTCGCCCAATATCGTGCAGGAAAAAATTACTACGGACGTACGCACAAACACACATAGGACGAGTTTTATTTTTACTCGGGAACAAAACCAGCATGCACACTCCCGCCACAGGGATCCACGCTCCCGCCACAGGGATCCACGCTTCGCCACAGGGATCCACGCTCCCGCCACAGGGATCCACGCTTCCGCCATAGGAATGCACGACATCGCCTGTATTGCTTTAAAAAATTGTAGAGGACGAAGAAAAGGGGAAACTATCTTGGTGACCATAAAGGCTGCCAATAGCATACTCAGTAAAAAAGTTCTCGTTCGATTGCGTAGGTCAAGCAGCATTGGAAGTGGTTAGTGTTTAGCTGGGGGACTGCTTGGTAAAACAGCACTCGCGTTTTTAGATTTTCGTGCTTGTGGCGGGAGCGTGCATCCCTGTGGCGGGCGAGTTGGTGCCTCTAGAGAACAAATTTTTAGATTTTCGTACCTCCGGCGGGAGCGTGCATCCCTGTGGCGGGAGCGTGCATCCCGGTGGCGGGTGCGTGCATACTTTTGTGGCATCCTTATTTGTTCGCTATGCGCGCTAGCAGCGGCCGCGTGCGTGCTAGTAAAAAATTAACCAACTAAATTATTTTTACTCGGGCTAGAGTTTCAAAACTCACTCCAATACCTTTTCATAGACTTTAAAGCCGCCTATGATAACATAGCCAGAGTAGAACTCTACAAAGCCATGAGAGAATTCGGCATCCCCAACAAGCTGACAAGACTATGTAGGTTGACCATGAGCAATGTGACAAGCCAAGTAAATGTATCCGGAACCCTGTCCAGAAGACTCCGACAAGGGACGGTCTGGCCTGCCTCCTTCTGCGTTGGAGAAAGTGATCCGAGATTCGGGCGTGACATCAAGGGCACAATCCTCTCCAAGTCAATTACTGGCTTATGCAGACGACATTGACATCATTGGAACAGCTGTAGAAGAAGCTTTCACCCATATTGAGCGGGTGGCAGGAAATCTGGGACTGCACATCAATGAAAGCAAAACAAAGTACATGGTGGTCTCGTCTGCAAGAACACCTATCGTTGGTCCCACAATAAAGGTAGAGGAACACGAGTTTGATGTGGCAAAATCATTTACCTACCCTGGGTCAATAGTAGCATGGAACCAGAAATACGCGCACGACCGCTAAAAGCCAACAAAGCTACTATATAGTCTGTCAAGGCTCTTCAAATCCAAGCATCTAACCATAACGTCTAAATTTTTACTACATAAGACGATGGTCTTACCGGTTCTCACAAATGCATCCAAAGCGTGGATGCTTAGCAAAAAGCACTCTAACCTCTTGGCGGTGTTCGAGAGGAAAATACTTCGGAGGATTGTTGGTCCCTTATGTGAGAAAGGACAATTCCGGAGACTCTACAATGACGAGATCTACGAGCGCTATCTCGTCATAGATGTTGTGAAGAGAATAAAGCAGGTGGGCAGGACATCTAGCTCGTATGAGTGAAGATGAGCCTGCTCGGAAAGTTCTCTGCGTAAGACCCGCTGGAAGAATGGCGTAGACCAGGACTCTCAGAGCTTAGGAATGTCAAACTGGATGACATCGGCTCAGAATCGGGACCGGTGGAGAGAGCAGTTGCGAGAGCACAGGACCGGATCCCGGTTGTAGAGCCGTTAAAGAAGAACAAGAAACTTTATTAATTATTACACTGCAAATCCAAGTGTTTAGCAGGTGTTTAGAAATAAATCACTCTAGTGTTTTATTTCTAAATGATAAAGTATTTAATCGTGGGAAGTGTTTGCCTTTAAAACAGAAGAAACGATTAATCCACAAAATCTAAACGCTAAAGTGTTTGATTCTTAAACACTTAAAGCATTTAACAGAAATTAAACGCTTAAGGTGTTTACAAAAAAATTCTAACCTAAGCACAAGTGTATAAAAGTAAAACACTTATTCGCCAATTAAACACTTTGGAAGGTAAACACTTAGTGATGATAAAACACTTACGGGAAACTAAAAGCCCTAGCGTTTTATTTTTAAACGGTAAAGTGTTTAGGGGTGGGGAGTGTCTCTCTAAAAATGAAATACTGGGTGATCCATTTAGAGGTACTTTTTTCAGAAATAAAAAAAATAAAAACATAATTTCATCGGGTAATTTTTATTATCATACAAAAAAATTTTAAGAAAGAAGGAAATTATTGCATTTTGCAACTAAGCTTTATGAAAAAACCAAAAAAATCACTCAATTAACAATACACTATAATGCTTGAAAATATGTTTCTATAAAACTTAAATTTTTTTTGAATTTATCACATGAAATGAATAGTTTTCAAATTGATACAGTCCAAATTATAGCTCAAAATATGTATTTGTTATTTAACAATTGGCCAAAATACAAAAAGTTTTAGATCTCGAGCTCATGTTAACAAAAATAAACTTTATTTTTTTTAAATTAAATGTTCCAAAATTCTCTACGAGATCTGATAAACAATTTTAAATTGTTTTTTAAAAATGGCCAAAAAAATGCAATTGTTGTTATTTGAGTAATAAACAGAAGTAAAAAAAGTAACCTTCTTCATTTTTTGGCCTTTTTTTACTTCATTTGTTGTTTTCATTTATTTAACTTAGTTTATCCTGAAATTTTTACGCCTTTGTTGACAGGTATTTTTTAATATGAAAATAAAACCATAAAGCTGCTTAAATATTACGAACTTAAAATTATCAGTATCACTGCAAATCTTAGGTTTTAGAAGTGTTTTATTTCAAAACGCTTAAAACGTTTTATTTTCACGTCACCCATGTTATGTATAAAAACTTGGCATTCCCAAATTTCCCACAAATTGGAAATTCCTTAACGGAAAACTTTTTAAATTCAACATTTTCAAAAAAAAAAAAACCAAAAGTCCTAAACGGAAAACTTTACAAAAATTATCTCATGACAAATCCAAGTTGTAATAGGATACTTCCCTTCACGGGAAACGGCGAAGACAAAAGCAACTTGAGCTTTTTCGTCAGCGAGATAATTTTCGCAAACATTTAAACATGTGCGACCAAAATGTGGGAATCCAAAAGTGCAATCCAGCAATTTTTGCATGTAAAAATTTATGCAATTACCTGGACACTTCTTGAGGGTAATAAAATAATTTTAAAAAAGATACTGGGAGTCCTATTTTAACTTCGGTCCTGAGTGGACTTAAAATCTATATAAAATACATATAACCATAATACCAAAAAAAAATAAAAAGCGCGGTCGGGCGGTGGTGAATTAGGGACCGTCGCGGTTGCTTCGGCACCGTGGCGGTTGCCAATGTGTTAATAAAAATAATGAAAAATAAAATAAAGAAACAACGTAAAAAAAAAAGCAACAAAAACATTTGTGAAACATTATAATATTGTATAAATAATATAACATTAAAAAAAAAAGAAAAACGAGAAAGTGTTTGATTCATTTAGAAAATTAATAAGTTATTATTGTGTTGGTGACATAAAATGATGTTCGAAGATTTTATATGCAACATTTGGTTATTGTGATTGGGTACTGTTGCATAAAAAATATGCAACACCCATTTGATTAACATCCTCGACACTTTTAAAACATTTAAGGTTTTAAAAAATGTCTACATGTTAATCAAATGGGTGACATCAAAATAAAACGTTTTAAGCGTTTTGAAATAAAACACTTTCAAAAACTGAGATTTGCAGTGATAAGACGAGAAAAAATATGAGCCACCCATATTTCACGCAATTATGTTAATGCGCGCCAAGGGTACCATTTAGCATATTCAGTAAAGCGCATTTCGTCCTATCACGGAAGGCAAGCAATATTGGAAGTGGTTTGTTTAGTCGGAGAACCGCTTGGAAAAACGGCACTCGGGTTGGATTTTTTTTTGTTTTTTTAATTTATATAGTATTTTTTTTTTCACTTTTTGCAATGATAGTATTATATTGATTAATAGTTCTATTCTATCATTATTATTCATAACCAAAAACACGCTACAAACGTTTACTAAATAAACACTTAAGTGTTTACTCATTAAACGCCGCTAAGTGTTTAAAATTCGTCTACAACGGTTTAAACGCTTTAACTGTTTAGAAAGTAAATACTTGAGTTGACAGTATAAGGAATCAACATTTTTTCAGAGATCGAAGATTTTGTTTTAAGTACCAGGGGAGTACTGATGAAGTCCCATGACGTAATACTTTAAGGCAGTCCGGTGAGAAGAACAGAAATGAAGCAGGTGTTTTTTTAGGCTTTGCAGCATTCCACCTTCCAACAGCAGACAAAAAAGCATTAATGTTCAAACACAAGTTATTTTCTGCTTACTGAGTTAGCTTTTAAATCTCAAAGGATGTTTGTTTAACTAGCTCTATATGTCCTTCTGTGCATTGCCAACTGTACAAGAAATTTACTCCAACCTAATTAAACGAATAAAAAAGATTCCAACAAAGTACAGAAAGAAAAACAGAATTACATTGACAAAAATGAAACTCATGCAGTTCCTTTTATTTCCCGAAAAATCCGCACAAAAACTCCTTTTCATCCTTGATCCAATAAAAATGACAAAAAAAATATCTTAAAAAAGTCGTTGTTGTTGAGTTTTATGCCAGCTTTCATTTTGGGGAATTTTCTCTCTAGATTTTCAGCAGCGACTTTCTACAATATTTTCTGTAGTAACTGAGCCCCCTTTGGGTGCTGCTTTAATATTTTTGATTGCAGCAATGAGTAGCTGACAACCATGAGCTTCCCTTTTTATTAATGGGATTTATATTTTATCAAGTACATAAGAATGATGGATGACAATTTTCATAATTCTGAACCTTCAATTTCTTACAGTCTCCTGTGGCAATCCATATCAATTCAGATCTAGCACACAATGCTTATGCCAATGTTAATATTTGCATATTATATCACATTGGAGCCTTTTAATTCCCAAAACAATGCTCTACTGTTCTAAACTTCAATTCATCTATTAACTAGATTCACAATTATTGCATTTGAAGCTCTCGTGATTTTACAGGCGATAGATTCGATTTATTGAAAAAATTTTGAAGTTTTTAAACATTTCACGTTAACAAAAATAATTGAGGTTGAGAAAGCATTTCGTTTATTTATAAAAATCGCAAAAATTCAATAAATTACCAGCAAATGAATATTTAATAAGCAAGTTTGTTCTGAGAATTATTAAGAAAATTTTAAAAGATTTTTTTGCATCATTTAAAAAATTTAAATAACAAACAATCACGAAAATTAAAGCTGATGACAGACAAACACTTTACTTCAAGTATACACTGCCAACTCTTATAATAATTCAGCGAAATTTTATTTTCAAGCTTCTGTTCGTTCATCCAGTAGAACAGTCTAGACACTATATTATAAGTCAACTAAAAAAAAATCTTTCACAATGATATCCTGTTTCATATCGAGTTTCATAAGTTTTTTCCTTTTAGCGTCGTCTTTCAAAGATTTTTGCGTCCCCTAAGGATGAATGTTTCCCTAAATGTAAGTCAAAGTTCTCTCCGGAAACTTATCCAATTACATTCCATTATACCTTCTTAAGCAGCTAAAGTGGCCGAAGGCTCTCCACTCTCCATTAATTATTGACAAAGTTAAGACTCTCGACAATGAATTTTCCGTGTCACTTTGACTGTGACAAATTTAATTAATACGTACAAGAGCAACATGAAAATTGATTTTAACTGAAAATTATGTCGTAGTTTTCACTTAGACTGAAGCAATTTTAATTTTTTATTAGATCATTGCTGCTACTGTGTAAATAATGGTCTATTAAATTATTTAGGTTTGTATCGATGTCTAATAAAACAGAAGTGAAACAGAAGTATTTTTTCACTGTACATCAATGTCGTGTTTCATGGGTAAATTTTTCTTTTCGTGAACATATATGTATAGTATTTATACTATTGGTTTGAAAACTATTTTTCAGGCTTGTTCCCAAAGTTGAAGCATATTGAGTGAAAATATAGACAGGTTTTCTATACGGCAAAATATACATAATACCATAGTCCAGTGGCCAGGATTGGATCCCGGTTGTAGAATTGATTAAGTAAGTCGGGGTATTGATTAAGTAAGTCGGGGAATAAATCTTTCATAGTTCAAAAGCGTTTACATCTCGAAAAAAATTACGTACATTTATTCCTAGAATAAGAGATCAAAAATATTCGTGAATAAATTCACTGAATATAATTCAGAATAATTTACATTGTAAATAAAATTTGATGTAAAAATTACAGAAGCGTTTACACATAGCGAAAATGTTCTTGTGAATTTTGCAATGAATAAAATTCAATGTGAATTTATAGATATGTACAGCTGTACCGTCAGTTTACACTATTATTCGAATATATTCAACTTACTCATATGTACATGTACATTGTACATACACAGATGTTTCATCTATCATATATTCAACTAAAAACATTACACAGAAAAAATATAATTTTTGAGACCATCAAAAAAAAATGTCCGAGGAAAACGAAATTTTGAATAAAAAACCAAAATGTGTCTGGATGAAACATTGCTTATTAAGAAGGAATAGGTTTGGAGTATTCCACCAATCGTCCATAAAAAAGATATCCATTTCCGAAAGGCAATTTCTGTGCAAGATCGCCAGTTTAAAATACTTTGCAGGATTCTTAGCAGGTTCGCCCAAACCTTAAGAATACCATTACCAATGAAATACTGGAAGTTTCCATCAATCACTTTGGCGCTGCAATTGGGGCTAGTCAAGGTCAAGGGCCAAACTTACTATTTAAGAGATATATTCGAGAAACCGTCTTAATATTTTTTCACAACCTGAACCCATTAAGTTTCTAAATTAAAATTTCAAAATTTTGTACAATGAAAATTTTTAAGGAACTTGGAGATATACTTTCCAGAATATGGAAGGATGAAGGATAAAAGTGTTCCTTTTGCATAGATATTTTAAGATATTTTTTTTTCTAAATTTAGTCTAGTTCACTGTACAAGCCTGCGAAGGGACATATTTAAGAATTTTTAAAGGAGATCCAAAGCCAATTTTAGCAAAATTTTCAAAGTGCTATAACTCATTTTTCTTTCCTCTGACCTTAGGACTTGTAAAATTTGAACAAAATCGTTGAAATGTGGTGATCCATTATGATTTCAAATCTGATTAGTCGCGGAAAAAAATAAAAAATAAAAAACGTTAAAGGGTAGTACGAGTTTGTTTTTAAGTGAATATATTCAAAAATAGAAATCAGTTCTACTTGTGAATTTCTTCCAATGTCTGCAATACAAACGTAAAATTCTGCAATAACCAAAGCAATTTGGCTGTTTCATGAATTTATTCAGTCTCATTCTCTTCAGTGAATTTCTGTGAACTTTTCGGATAGTGAAGGGGTTGACATTGCAACTAGTTTTGCTGAATTAAGTTCACTGAATTTTTTAAGAAATATAGTGAATTTTGCAAATGTATCACCGGAATTTATTCGATAAAAATTGCGAGATTAAAATTCATCTCTTGTTTCAAAATAGTTTACATTAACTTTCAGAACTTCTTGTTCGATAGAAAGTGAACTTTTGTGAATAAGACGAAAAATTTGCGAATAAATTGCTTATGTAAACCCCGCCTAAGAACTGAATTTTAATGTAATTTTTTAATTTATCAGCCTGAAACACATCTTCTATATATATAGGTCATCACGATATCTCCGGAATTATTAGATGTACAGACAAGAAATTTGACATGTTTCTTTTGTTTAGTAAGGATCTACTAAGAAAGGGTTTTGCAAAAATCTACTCCTAAGGGGGGTTGTGTCGGCGCTAGAGATATAAAATAATAGTTCTTCAACTATAACTTGTACAGACCAGAAATTCGGTAGGGATGTTTCTTTGGTTGAGTAAGGATTCGCTAAGAACGAGTTTAACAGAAATCGACTCCTAAAGGAGGTTGCGGTTGGTCGAAGGAAAAGAGGCAATATTGAAGTTTCCTCAATATACCTAGTTCATAATCAATGGGCGCATCCAGCGCACTCAGCCGCTGAGCAGCGGCTAAGTGCTGAGCTCGTTGGATGGATAGCTGAACTAAGCAGCTTAGCTCAGCGGCTGGCAAATTTCTCAGCGTAAAAATTTTATTCTAAGTAGCTCAGCGGTAGTAAATTGACGTTATATAAAATAGGAAAAAATTTAGTTGTCAAAATAAATTCTAACTGAGCTATCTATCACATCTAGCCGACACACACCGCTGAGTTACTATTTACGCTGTGCTGTTCAGCTAATTGGCTTTTCCGCTGAGTACGCTGGATGCGCCCATTGCTTCATTCTTATTGTAGATATTGTTATATCTATAGCTTTGTCACGTAAACCTCTCCTACAGTTCGGTCTTCTATCACCATCAAGATTTGCTATCAGTAAAGGCTGAAACAGATAGCCTCGTTCTGCTTCGTTCCTTCCGTTCTTTCGTTAAAAAACGGAAAAGAAAGAAAGAACGCACTGTTCACATAGGAGCTTTCGTCTTCGCGGATTTGACGTCAACGGCTCGAGCTGGTAAACGTTTTTTTTATTATTTTAATACGCACTATACACGATTTGCTCGCTGGGATTTTTTCTCTCTCGTATTCCTGCTAAAAAATCAAATTAAACATGATCGTCATCAAATAAACACTCCCAAAGTGGGGTTATGTTTTTGTTTCCTTTCCGTTCGTTCGTCTTTTTCAAAATTTCACAAAAGCTTTCGCTTTCGTTCGTCTTCATTCCTCTCCATTCTTCCTGATGTGGACACTTCCATATTAAGTGTACAGCATTGAACTCGCAGACTGATAGAACGAAAAGAACGGACGAAAGGGAACGAAGCTATGTGATTCAGCCTTAACCGTCAATATCCGAATGAACTCGCTTACGATACCATCTTACCAAAATCGTCGCTGAAAACGTTCCAAAATTAAATCAAGAACAGAAAGAAGAGTATTACGTCACGTAATAGTATATAGTACTACTTCTAATACTGGCCAGTTATATTTTCTAAATTCAGCTGCTGGAACTGGAAAAACACTTTTAATTAATTTGTTAGTTGCCAAAATCAGGAGTAAAGTATAGCTATTGATGTCGCTTCCTCGGGAATTGCAGCTACTTAAATTCACAATATCACACATTCTGAGTCTATTAATTATAACATCTCCAAGCAAATGAGGGCGCTATGGCCATAAGGAAATTATTGAGGCTCTAAACACGGTGATCCAGGATATTAGAGGCTGCAAGCAACTCATGAGTGGACTAACTGTACTATTGTCCGGTGACTTTAGACAGACATTACCTGCTGTAACTCGAAGAACACGTGTTGTTGAAGTTAAGGCCTGCCTTAAGTCCTCTTTTTTATGGCCTCATGTAAACGTGCTATCTTTGGGAATTAATATGCGTGCTCTTCTTCAACATGACTTAAAATCAAAAGAGTTATCAAAATGGGTGGCGTGTATTTCAAAAGATTTCTCATGATTCAGTTTGATGCGGCATGTTCAAGAGTCAGTACATTTGACAACTTGGCCATTCTTCAGCAAGAAAATTAAACAAAGGACGTTGTTTAAATACAGTATTATTTAGTTTTGATTGTTTTTAATAAGTATTCAATAATAATTCCCTCACCTTAGCCAGTAAATAAATTATTAACCAGTCGATTTATTCAATTTTTTTAAAACGTTTTTTTTTTAAATTAAATTATTTCGTTAGTTGTACAGTATTTGATTTTAAAAAATAAAGCACTCTCATAACCTATCAACCGACTTTTATTTCCCAAATTTGTATGTATAGAAAAACACACATGATACGAAAAATTCTACTTTGAAGTCAACACTCCGCTGACCATTATCATCTCTATCAAAGAAAAACCAGCACAAAACCAGCATCTCAATATTCACGTTAAATAGACCATTCTGACTAATCCCAGCAAATGATATCGTATAAAAATACTCACGAAACTAAATCTTAAAAAATTTATTACGCCACAAGAAAATAAAAAATTGTGATAAAATGATATTTGGTTTTCTTCTGTAAATTATTTAACTTGCAAATTATCTTGCACGGTTTTAAAAAAAAAAATCGCAATACTTCTTCTCAAATGACTGTACTTACGCCGCCATAATGTATCCTAAAAAAATTATCAAATATAATCAGAAAAAGTGTGAAGAAGTTTGCAGGGGTAGAAGTTAGGTAATTTACGATCTCTCAGCACACAGATTGTATTTGAGTGTGTAACCGGAAACACTTCAGAAGATTTTTGCAAAATTTGGCACGTAAGAAAAATGTTTAAAAATAATTTAAAGTATTTTTTTACATTTTTTTTGTTACTTATGTTTTATAGAGAATAATGCCAAAAGAAATTACCTACATACGTGAAATAACAGACTTTTAATGGACCAGTGAAACAAGTGCCATGTTTTCTTATCAAAAATTATAAAGTGTATAAAAATCCCGAAAATAAAATACTTTACTTTAGAATTACTAAGAAAAATTCTAAAACTTGAAAGACACCACAGAGATTTATCTCTTTAAATGTCATTGAAATTTTCGTAATTTAATAAAAAGCATCTTTAGCAATATTGAAGACATCGATTCAGAATGATTGATTCAGAATGTACAGACAACTTTCAAAATGTGGATGTAGAACGACTAGCTATGCCACTGTGTGGAATTGAACCCCAGACCTTTGGGATGCTAGTCGGGCCTAGCCTACCGAAGCCGCGTCTTAAATAATAATATTTTTTCGATTTCATATTTCACAATCCTTGATCGACTAAATTATTAAATTAATTATATAACCTTTTGATGGAAACTTTCTGTGGAGAACATTCAACTGGTTTGGAAAAAGGAAAAACAATTAGTTCTTTAGTCCAAGAACTTTATAGAGCTACATCAAAAGTTTTGGACTAAGAGATTTAACATTTACTGGGCAAATATCCAAGACCAGCTGAAAACACCTTAAGAAAGAGGTACGAGTTATCCAAGCAACAATTTTAATTAAAATGTATGTAATGGGATTGGTATACAATACAGGGTGATTTCTTAGAACGATAGAACTTTTGATAGATGCAGCTGTCATTTGCGAGGTGGTGAATGACAATTTTTTTGACATTTGGGTTTAGTTAGGGTTGGCAAAATTGTCAGTCAGCAGCAGAATAGGCAGTGTAACATGTATCTTTTGAAATTATATCTTATCACTAGGGGAAGGGAAGTCCACAATTTTCTTATTGTTCCTTATAAGGGGGGGGGGATATAAAATCAGCAAAATTCTGCTTACGTAATACTTGAACGCTCTCGTCAGGAGAACACTAATGACAACGAACAACAAGAGTTATCGAACTGGCAGAAAGTTAGAACCTGGTCGTTGCGAGAACCAGATTTTCAACAAAATCACCTAGGTGTACTTAATGGAACACTGGTGCTGATAGATCGACGCCAGCGTTCAGACCTGATGACAATGCGATGTGCCCAGGTGCCAACATCTACTCGGATCACTATATTTTTGGTATATATGCCCAGTCGGAAAATAGAAATAATTTTATAACTAGTGAGAGACTGACTAGTTCCAGTACTGGTGGCAAAGTAATCCTGAGAGGAGCTAGTTCAAATCAAAATACCAGTGGTAAGCAGTGGTTGTTTTTTAGTTAGTAGTTTTATTAGTTCTAAATGAATTTCAACATGAATTACTTCTCGAAGTACTTCAAAATGAATTAGTTCCCCAGTTAGTTCAAAATGAATTAGTTCTCCCAGAAATTAAAAATGAATTAGTTCTCGAAGTACTACAAACTGACGTAGTTCTCCAAGTAGTTCAAAATGAATTAGTTCTCCAAGAAATTCAAAATGAATTAGTTCTCGAAGTACTTCAAAGTGAATTAGTTCTCCAAGAAGTTAAAAATGAATTAGTTCTCAAAGCACTTCAAAATGAAATAGTTCTCCAAAAACTTCGAATTAGATCTCCACTCATTTCAAAAACAATTAGTTCTCCAGTTAGTTCAAAAGGAATAAGTTCTTCAGTTCGCTCAAAATGAATTAGTTCTCCAAGTACTTCAAAATGAATTAATTCTCCAAGAAACTACAAAACGAATTAGTTCTTGGAGTACTTCAAAATGAATTAGTTCTCCAAGAACTTCAAAATAAATTAGTTCTCAGAGTACTTCAAAATGAACTAGTTCTCAAAGTATTTCGAAGTAAATCAGAGGGGGGCAATTGACTCCATCGTAGGACAATGCTGTACAAAAGTGGTGGGTTGTTTTCATATAAATGGTATCCAACTGAGAACTACTATTTCCTTATTAGAAAGTAGTTATTCTACTTCTCATAGAACTAGTTCACTTTCCTACTGGGTGATGCTCTGAGATTCCGTGAATCAAGTTTGAACCAACACAGGCAAAAACACCTACAGCCGTGTGTTATACGTCGCCCTAAGTGAGTGTAAAACGTTACAATGCGTTACAGGGGCGGGAGTTTTTTTAGTTAAATAAAAAACTAGGGAATTTAAATCTCCTAATTTAACGAGTTAGAAATCTCTTGTTTTATTTATTATTACCGCGATTAAAACAATAACAAAGGTATTTTAGCGTATTTTCCGGTACTCTGCGCAACATAATTGTGACTTTTAGGTAAAAATGGTTACTAGGGTGTTACGTAACGTTTACGGAGGGGGAGAGGGGTACAGAAAAACATTACAGCGCGTTACATGGGGGATCATTCAAATGCCCTCCACGGGACTTTTTGCAGGACTTGATCCGTTTAAGTTCATTTTCGATCACTTTTTCGCATAATTTGGGTCGTAACTCGGCCTAACTTGTCGAATGTCGTTCCGCAAATGCTCCAAAGTTTGAGGATTCACATAAACACGGTCTTTTGTGTAGCCCCACAAAAATAAATCTAAAGGCGTCAAGTCACACGATCTCGCTAGCCAATTGACATCGCCAAATCGCGAAATTACGCGTCTAGGGAACTACTCGTGCAATAGAGCCAAAACCGGTCATGTTGTGTGGCATGTGGCGCCGTTCTGTTGAAACCACATATCGCTCAGATCAAGACCTACAAGTTCGGGATAAAAAAAGTCTTGATCATGGCGCCATAACGCTGAGATTTGATGGTAACGGTGACACCATCGTTATTTGCGAAGAAATACTATGTACGTCAGTCATTTTTTGCGGCCTCTCCGCAGTCATTTGCGGGTTTTCGCTGCCCCAGATATGGCAATTCTGCTTATTGACGTACCCACCAAGCGTCGTCTCTGAAGAAAATTTTCTTCGAGAAATGGGGATCATTAGCCTGACGTCCATAATCTGGCCGTAAAGCGCGAAATGTGGCCCTGGACACCGGAGATACACCATTTTGATAAAACAGTTTAACGATTTTAACGCGTTGTTCGATGGTCAAACGCTCCTTATTGTAAAATGGCAAACCTTTAACTAAACAAATTCTACTTTGGTGGACGTTTATTTTTCACAGTTGTCAAATGGAAGGGCTATACTTTCCCAACCACGAAATGGATGACCGAAACCACAATAACGCATTTGCCTGGGCTAACACGATTATGTAGGTCGATTGTGTAGGTCCAATTTACCAAGCCAAGTAAATACATCGGTAGCATTGTCCAGACCAATCTACCAACCAATCTTTTATGAACTCGGACATAGGGACAATCTGGCTTGCATTCGCTTATATATATAGATTTTCGAGGGATATCGAATCAGACCACTGTTTGCGGGTCCCTTTTCGTCCCTCTACCTAGGGTCATCTTATCGGGGTTGCAGTGGGTTGTCCCATTGCTCCCTTGCTTCGACTCCCCTAGTTATCGCGAGCAGCTGATTGAAGGGAATCTGCCTCATGTCCTCCATCCAATGGAGTCCAGTTATGGCAGCCCTTTTTCTCGCCAGCGCCGGACAGTGACACACTATGTGTGTGGCCGTCTCGGGTTCCTCCAGGCACATCCGACAGGTGTCGTCCTCCAGAATTCCTATTCTTTTTAGGTGATACCTGAAACATCCGTGTCCTGTAGTCAGTGCCACCAACCATCTGAGGGTTCTCCTTTGCATATACAGGATCCTTCTTCTGGTTGCGGCAATCGGCAACGTAAGCACCTTCTTAGCCTGCCTGCACGTGGTCATAGCGTCCCACCGTCTCCGGTGTTCTTCAGCGACCAATTTCTCGATGCGGTTCCTTACCAACCCTCTGCCAATGGCAGAGTATGGCTCCGGTCCCCAGAATTACCAGGTTGTCAGCCTGTTTTGCCAGGTTGTCAGCCTTTCCGTTCCCATCGATGCCTGTATGTCCTCTAACCCTAGCTAGCGTCACGTTGTTCTGTTTCGCACACCTGTTCAGTTTTTGGACACATTCCAACGCCAGAGACGCATTTATCTCTGTCTGATTCATGCGCTTAATCACAGCCTGATTGTCCAGCGCTATGAGGATGCTCCTTCCCTGCACCTGACCATCATTTATGTGATCCAGCGCGTACAGCAGAGCAAGCATCTCCGCCTGGTAAACTGAGGTGTAATTCCCCAAAGCCAGCGAGCAGGTTAGGTTTAAGTCCTCTGAGAAGACTCCCGCACCTGCTCTGCCGTCAATCATGGATCCATCCGTGAAGATATATATGTCTTCCGGCCTCCCTTCCGGAAGCGTTCCATTTCCTATGAGGGTTTTGTGATACCTTTCGGTCACCCTCATTTTTGTAATCCCTTCCATGGGCATCATGAGCTCCCTAATCCCTTTGATACGATCTAGGATCTTCATGTGCCCATATAAGGCTCCTGACGTCTGCCATACGGCATCCCGTCTCATCCGGATCGCTGAGGCCGCCGCAGTCTTCACCACCTGGAGATCTAACGGCAGCATACCTAACAGCGCCTCCAATGCCGCGGCGGGTGTGGTGCGGAAAGCACCGCTCACACCCACGCAGGCCATTCTTTGCACCTTGTCCAAATGCCTCTTGACGGTTTTCTGTGTGACTTTAGTCCACCAGATCACCGAGGCATATGTTATGATGGGTCTCACCATCATGGTATATGTCCAGTATGCTAATCCTGCATTCACTTAAACCTGGCTTTGGAGAAAGCTATCCGAGATTTTGGTTTCCAAAAGATATACTCCTTCACAAGTTCCCTCAATTACTGGCTCATGCAGGCCTTCACTAACCTAGTTGCATACAACAGCATAAATCTAGCAAAACATGAACGGTAAGCTAAAAGCCAGCAAAACCAATTATAGTCTCTTGAGGGTTCTCAAATCCATGCATCTAGCCATGGCATCCAAATTGGTACGGTATAAGATGATCGTCTTAATACTACTCCCATTTGAATCCGAAACTAGGGTGCTAAGTACAAAAAGCACTCCGACCTGTAAGCTGTGTCCAAGGGAAGTTCCTTAGGAAAATTGTAAGTCTCTGTTGTGAGAAAAGACGACTTTGGAGACTATACAAGAACGAGATTTACGAGATGTATTGTGAAACACATGTCTGCCGTGCAAAGGCCAAAAGACCTATCTGCAAAAAGCTCGTTTCGAGAAAAACGCGTTCAAAGTTTTCAAAATACATGAAACTGAAGCAAATAAAGTAACTGTTCAAAGTAATTAAAAAGTGCAATCAGTCTGAATTTTTTTTAAGGATAAATATGAAAATTTTGTATCAAAAAATCCAAACAAAGCCATTTTGACCTATAATGCATATAGGTCATTTGTCCTTTGCACGGCAGATGCAGTGAAGGAAACAAGGCACTGTAGGCTTTGGTGGGCGGACATGATCTAGCTTATATGATTGAACAGGAACCTGCTCGGAATATTTTGCCCGAGGATTAATCCTTAATTTCTAAAATGCCACTGCCAGGTAGGCCAAAGCTTCTTTGGATGGATGACGTAGATACCCAAAACTTTGAGATGCTTAACTAGATGACATCCACAAAAGTGAATTTGGGAGCAATTACGACAGCCTGGACACATCACGGCTTAAGGTTGGGCCATCTGATCAGAAAAATAACAGCATACCTCGGATACTAAATGCCTTGATATTAAATGACGCCATAAACAATTCTGTTTCTATTGAGAAGAAAGGAGAGCAACTACATGCCTTTATAACTTTTATTTTAAAAATTTCCATTTGTAGAAAACCATATGTCTACATACATGTATAAGTTTGTACAACCCCTTTAACTATTCAGAATGTGGATGCTACATAATTCAAAAGTGGAATTATGGTTAAGCAAGGCTCTCACTCGTCAGAATATGCTGCTTGTGCTCTGATTTTGAAGGAAAAATCATGTGCCTGAAGTTCCGAACGTTCAAATGAACGATTTCGGAAAAAAAAAATTAAATTTAGAATCGGACGTTTGGACGTTAAAAACAAAGTAAATAATTATATTTTGATACCGGACAGACAGTGGAGGCTTCGAAAACTATCAACCCTAAATTATTAGCCCCGAATTATAAACGCACCCCTAACTCACCCCCTAGAAATGACTTTTTTTGAAAATATAGTTAGAGGCTTTAGACCCCGCTGAAAATTTGTATACATGTTAAGGGGGATGTTAAGAATTAACACAAAAAATTTCAAGTTTATAACATCCCCGGAAGGCACCCCTAACTCACCCCCTAGAAATGACTTTTTTTGAAAATATAGTTAGAGGCTTTAGACCCCGCTGAAAATTTGTATACATGTTAAGGGGGATGCTAAGAATTAACACAAAAAATTTCAAGTTTATAACATCCCCGGAAGGCACCCCTAACTCACCCCCTAGAAATGACTTTTTTTGAAAATATAGTTAGAGGCTTTAGACCCCGCTGAAAATTTGTATACATGTTAAGGGGGATGCTAAGAATTAACACAAAAAATTTCAAGTTTATAACATCCCCGGAAGGCACCCCTAACTCACCCCCTAGAAATGACTTTTTTTGAAAATATAGTTAGAGGCTTTAGACCCCGCTGAAAATTTGTATACATGTTAAGGGGGATGTTAAGAACTAACACAAAAAATTTCAAGTTTATAACATCCCCGGAAGACACCCCTATCTCACCCCCTAGAAATGACTTTTTTTGAAAATATAGTTAGAGGCTTTAGACCCCGCTGAAAATTTGTATACATGTTAAGGGGGATGTTAAGAACTAACACAAAAAATTTCAAGTTTATAACATCCCCGGAAGACACCCCTAACTCACCCCCTAGAAATGACTTTTTTTGAAAATATAGTTAGAGGCTTTAGACCCCGCTGAAAATTTGTATACATGTTAAGGGGGATGTTAAGAACTAACACAAAAAATTTCAAGTTTATAACATCCACGGAAGACACCCCTAACTCACCCCCTAGAAATGACTTTTTTTGAAAATATAGTTAGAGGCTTTAGACCCCGCTGAAAATTTGTATACATGTTAAGGGGGATGTTAAGAACTAACACAAAAAATTTCAAGTTTATAACATCCCCGGAAGACACCCCTAACTCACCCCCTACAAATGACTTTTTTTGAAAATATAGTTAGAGGCTTTAGACCCCGCTGAAAATTTGTATACATGTTAAGGGGGATGTTAAGAATTAACACAAAAAATTTCAAGTTTTAACATCCCCGGAAGGCACCCCTAACTCACCCCCTAGAAATGACTTTTTTTGAAAATATAGTTAGAGGCTTTAGACCCCGCTGAAAATTTGTATACATGTTAAGGGGGATGTTAAGAACTAACACAAAAAATTTCAAGTTTATAACATCCCCGGAACACACCCCTAACTCACCCCCTAGAAATGACTTTTTTTGAAAATATAGTTAGAGGCTTTAGACCCCGCTGAAAATTTGTATACATGTTAAGGGGGATGTTAAGAATTAACACAAAAAATTTCAAGTTTATAACATCCCCGGAAGGCACCCCTAACTCACCCCCTAGAAATGACTTTTTTTGAAAATATAGTTAGAGGCTTTAGACCCCGCTGAAAATTTGTATACATGTTAAGGGGGATGTGAAGAACTAACACAAAAAATTTCAAGTTTATAACATCCCCGGAAGACACCCCTAACTCACCCCCTAGAAATGACTTTTTTTGAAAATATAGTTAGAGGCTTTAGACCCCGCTGAAAATTTGTATACATGTTAAGGGGGATGTTAAGAACTAACACAAAAAATTTCAAGTTTATAACATCCCCGGAAGATACCCCTATCTCACCCCCTAGAAATGACTTTTTTTGAAAATATAGTTAGAGGCTTTAGACCCCGCTGAAAATTTGTATACATGTTAAGGGGGATGTTAAGAACTAACACAAAAAATTTCAAGTTTATAACATCCCCGGAAGACACCCCTAACTCACCCCCTAGAAATGACTTTTTTTGAAAATATAGTTAGAGGCTTTAGACCCCGCTGAAAATTTGTATACATGTTAAGGGGGATGTTAAGAATTAACACAAAAAATTTCAAGTTTTAACATCCCCGGAAGGCACCCCTAACTCACCCCCTAGAAATGACTTTTTTTGAAAATATAGTTAGAGGCTTTAGACCCCGCTGAAAATTTGTATACATGTTAAGGGGGATGTTAAGAACTAACACAAAAAATTTCAAGTTTATAACATCCCCGGAAGACACCCCTAACTCACCCCCTAGAAATGACTTTTTTTGAAAATATAGTTAGAGGCTTTAGACCCCGCTGAAAATTTGTATACATGTTAAGGGGGATGTTAAGAATTAACACAAAAAATTTCAAGTTTATAACATCCCCGGAAGGCACCCCTAACTCACCCCCTAGAAATGACTTTTTTTGAAAATATAGTTAGAGGCTTTAGACCCCGCTGAAAATTTGTATACATGTTAAGGGGGATGTTAAGAACTAACACAAAAAATTTCAAGTTTATAACATCCCCGGAAGACACCCCTAACTCACCCCCTAGAAATGACTTTTTTTGAAAATATAGTTAGAGGCTTTAGACCCCGCTGAAAATTTGTATACATGTTAAGGGGGATGTTAAGAACTAACATAAAAAATTTCAAGTTTATAACATCCCCGGAAGACACCCCTAACTCACCCCCTAGAAATGACTTTTTTTGGAAATATAGTTCGAGGCTTTAGACCCCGCTGAAAATTTGTATGCATGTTAAGGGGGATGTTAAGAACTAACATAAAAAATTTCAAGTTTATAACATCCCCGGAAGACACCCCTAACTCACCCCCTAGAAATGACTTTTTTTGAAAATATAGTTAGAGGGTTTACACCCCGCTGAAAATTTGTATACATGTTAAGGGGGATGTTAAGAACTAACATAAAAAATTTCAAGTTTATAACATCCCCGGAAGACACCCCTAACTCACCCCCTAGAAATGACTTTTTTTGAAAATATAGTTAGAGGCTTTAGACCCCGCTGAAAATTTGTATACATGTTAAGGGGGATGTTAAGAACTAACATAAAAAATTACAAGTTTATAACATCCCCGGAAGACACCCCTAACTCACCCCCTAGAAATGACTTTTTTTGGAAATATAGTTCGAGGCTTTAGACCCCGCTGAAAATTTGTATACATGTTAAGGGGGATGTTAAGAACTAACACAAAAAATTTCAAGTTTATAACATCCCCGGAAGACACCCCTAACTCACCCCCTAGAAATGACTTTTTTTGAAAATATAGTTAGAGGCTTTAGACCCCGCTGAAAATTTGTATACATGTTAAGGGGGATGTTAAGAACTAACATAAAAAATTTCAAGTTTATAACATCCCCGGAAGACACCCCTAACTCACCCCCTAGAAATGACTTTTTTTGTAAATATAGTTAGAGGCTTTAGACCCCGCTGAAAATTTGTATACATGTTAAGGGGGATGTTAAGAACTAACATAAAAAATTTCAAGTTTATAACATCCCCGGAAGACACCCCTAACTCACCCCCTAGAAATGACTTTTTTTGGAAATATAGTTCGAGGCTTTAGACCCCGCTGAAAATTTGTATACATGTTAAGGGGGATGTTAAGAACTAACACAAAAAATTTCAAGTTTATAACATCCCCGGAAGACACCCCTAACTCACCCCCTAGAAATGACTTTTTTTGTAAATATAGTTAGAGGCTTTAGACCCCGCTGAAAATTTGTATACATGTTAAGGGGGATGTTAAGAACTAACATAAAAAATTTCAAGTTTATAACATCCCCGGAAGACACCCCTAACTCACCCCCTAGAAATGACTTTTTTTGGAAATATAGTTCGAGGCTTTAGACCCCGCTGAAAATTTGTATACATGTTAAGGGGGATGTTAAGAACTAACACAAAAAATTTCAAGTTTATAACATCCCCGGAAGACACCCCTAACTCACCCCCTAGAAATGACTTTTTTTGAAAATATAGTTAGAGGCTTTAGACCCCGCTGAAAATTTGTATACATGTTAAGGGGGATGTTAAGAACTAACATAAAAAATTTCAAGTTTATAACATCCCCGGAAGACACCCCTAACTCACCCCCTAGAAATGACTTTTTTTGGAAATAAAGTTCGAGGCTTTAGACCCCGCTGAAAATTTGTATACATGTTAAGGGGGATGTTAAGAACTAACACAAAAAATTTCAAGCTTATAACATCCCCGGAAGACACCCCTAACTCACCCCCTAGAAATGACTTTTTTTGGAAATATAGTTCGAGGCTTTAGACCCCGCTGAAAATTTGTATGCATGTTAAGGGGGATGTTAAGAACTAACATAAAAAATTTCAAGTTTATAACATCCCCGGAAGACACCCCTAACTCACCCCCTAGAAATGACTTTTTTTGAAAATATAGTTAGAGGCTTTACACCCCGCTGAAAATTTGTATACATGTTAAGGGGGATGTTAAGAACTAACATAAAAAATTTCAAGTTTATAACATCCCCGGAAGACACCCCTAACTCACCCCCTAGAAATGACTTTTTTTGGAAATATAGTTCGAGGCTTTAGACCCCGCTGAAAATTTGTATACATGTTAAGGGGGATGTTAAGAACTAACACAAAAAATTTCAAGTTTATAACATCCCCGGAAGACACCCCTAACTCACCCCCTAGAAATGACTTTTTGAAAATATAGTTAGAGGCTTTAGACCCCGCTGAAAATTTGTATACATGTTAAGGGGGATGTTAAGAACTAACACAAAAAATTTCAAGTTTATAACATCCCCGGAAGACACCCCTAACTCACCCCCTAGAAATGACTTTTGAAAATATAGTTAGAGGCTTTAGACCCCGCTGAAAATTTGTATACATGTTAAGGGGGATGTTAAGAACTAACACAAAAAATTTCAAGTTTATAACATCCCCGGAAGACACCCCTAACTCACCCCCTAGAAATGACTTTTTTTGTAAATATAGTTAGAGGCTTTAGACCCCGCTGAAAATTTGTATACATGTTAAGGGGGATGTTAAGAACTAACATAAAAAATTTCAAGTTTATAACATCCCCGGAAGACACCCCTAACTCACCCCCTAGAAATAACTTTTTTTGGAAATATAGTTCGAGGCTTTAGACCCCGCTGAAAATTTGTATACATGTTAAGGGGGATGTTAAGAACTAACACAAAAAATTTCAAGTTTATAACATCCCCGGAAGACACCCCTAACTCACCCCCTAGAAATGACTTTTTTTGAAAATATAGTTAGAGGCTTTAGACCCCGCTGAAAATTTGTATACATGTTAAGGGGGATGTTAAGAACTAACATAAAAAATTTCAAGTTTATAACATCCCCGGAAGACACCCCTAACTCACCCCCTAGAAATGACTTTTTTTGGAAATATAGTTCGAGGCTTTAGACCCCGCTGAAAATTTGTATGCATGTTAAGGGGGATGTTAAGAACTAACATAAAAAATTTCAAGTTTATAACATCCCCGGAAGACACCCCTAACTCACCCCGTAGAAATGACTTTTTTTGAAAATATAGTTAGAGGCTTTAGACCCCGCTGAAAATTTGTATACATGTTAAGGGGGATGTTAAGAACTAACATAAAAAATTTCAAGTTTATAACATCCCCGGAAGACACCCCTAACTCACCCCCTAGAAATGACTTTTTTTGGAAATATAGTTCGAGGCTTTAGACCCCGCTGAAAATTTGTATACATGTTAAGGGGGATGTTAAGAACTAACACAAAAAATTTCAAGTTTATAACATCCCCGGAAGACACCCCTAACTCACCCCCTAGAAATGACTTTTTTTGAAAATATAGTTAGAGGCTTTAGACCCCGCTGAAAATTTGTATACATGTTAAGGGGGATGTTAAGAACTAACATAAAAAATTTCAAGTTTATAACATCCCCGGAAGACACCCCTAACTCACCCCCTAGAAATGACTTTTTTTGGAAATATAGTTCGAGGCTTTAGACCCCGCTGAAAATTTGTATGCATGTTAAGGGGGATGTTAAGAACTAACATAAAAAATTTCAAGTTTATAACATCCCCGGAAGACACCCCTAACTCACCCCCTAGAAATGACTTTTTTTGAAAATATAGTTAGAGGCTTTAGACCCCGCTGAAAATTTGTATACATGTTAAGGGGGATGTTAAGAACTAACATAAAAAATTTCAAGTTTATAACATCCCCGGAAGACACCCCTAACTCACCCCCCGAAATGACTTTTTTTGAAAATATAGTTAGAGGCTTTAGACCCCGCTGAAAATTTGTGTGCTTGTTAAGAGGGATGTTCAGAACTAACACAAAAAATTTCAAGTCCATAACATCCCCGGAAGCCACCCTTAACCCACCCCCTGGAAATGATTATTTTTGAAAAAATAGTTAGAGGCTTTAGACCCCGCTGCAAATTTGTGTGCTTGTTAAGAGGGATGTTCAGAACTAACACAAAAAATTTCAAGTCCATAACATCCCCGGAAGCCACCCTTAACCCACCCCCTGGAAATGATTATTTTTGAAAAAATAGTTAGAGGCTTTAGACCCCGCTGCAAATTTGTGTGCTTGTTAAGAGGGATGTTCAGAACTAACACAAAAAATTTCAAGTCCATAACATCCCCGGAAGCCACCCTTAACCCACCCCCTAGAAATGATTATTTTTGAAAAAATAGTTAGAGGCTTTAGACCCCGCTGCAAATTTGTGTGCTTGTTAAGAGGGATGTTCAGAACTAACACAAAAAATTTCAAGTCCATAACATCCCCGGAAGCCACCCTTAACCCACCCCCTGGAAATGATTATTTTTGAAAAAATAGTTAGAGGCTTTAGACCCCGCTGCAAATTTGTGTGCTTGTTAAGAGGGATGTTCAGAACTAACACAAAAAATTTCAAGTCCATAACATCCCCGGAAGCCACCCTTAACCCACCCCCTGGAAATGATTATTTTTGAAAAAATAGTTAGAGGCTTTAGACCCCGCTGCAAATTTGTGTGCTTGTTAAGAGGGATGTTCAGAACTAACACAAAAAATTTCAAGTCCATAACATCCCCGGAAGCCACCCTTAACCCACCCCCTGGAAATGATTATTTTTGAAAAAATAGTTAGAGGCTTTAGACCCCGCTGCAAATTTGTGTGCTTGTTAAGAGGGATGTTCAGAACTAACACAAAAAATTTCAAGTCCATAACATCCCCGGAAGCCACCCTTAACCCACCCCCTAGAAATGATTATTTTTGAAAAAATAGTTAGAGGCTTTAGACCCCGCTGCAAATTTGTGTGCTTGTTAAGAGGGATGTTCAGAACTAACACAAAAAATTTCAAGTCCATAACATCCCCGGAAGCCACCCTTAACCCACCCCCTGGAAATGATTATTTTTGAAAAAATAGTTAGAGGCTTTAGACCCCGCTGCAAATTTGTGTGCTTGTTAAGAGGGATGTTCAGAACTAACACAAAAAATTTCAAGTCCATAACATCCCCGGAAGCCACCCTTAACCCACCCCCTGGAAATGATTATTTTTGAAAAAATAGTCAGAGGCTTTAGACCCCGCTGCAAATTTGTGTGCTTGTTAAGAGGGATGTTCAGAACTAACACAAAAAATTTCAAGTCCATAACATCCCCGGAAGCCACCCTTAACCCACCCCCTGGAAATGATTATTTTTGAAAAAATAGTTAGAGGCTTTAGACCCCGCTGCAAATTTGTGTGCTTGTTAAGAGGGATGTTCAGAACTAACACAAAAAATTTCAAGTCCATAACATCCCCGGAAGCCACCCTTAACCCACCCCCTGGAAATGATTATTTTTGAAAAAATAGTTAGAGTCTTTAGACCCCGCTGCAAATTTGTGTGCTTGTTAAGAGGGATGTTCAGAACTAACACAAAAAATTTCAAGTCCATAACATCCCCGGAAGCCACCCTTAACCCACCCCCTGGAAATGATTATTTTTGAAAAAATAGTCAGAGGCTTTAGACCCCGCTGTAAATTTGGGTACTTGTTAAGGGTGGTGTTAAGAACTACCACAAAAAATCTCAAGTTCATATCATCCCAGGAAGCCACCCTTAAGCCACCCCTTAGAAATGAACTATATGACAAAAATTTAAAAAAAAAGCAAAACAACTAAATGAAATTCCATTAAAAGAATAAAAATTAATATATAGAGTCGGCTCCTGAAAAATAACATAAAAGTCATATGGGAACAAGTTTTGCGCAAACATTTTTCTGTCGTTGTGATATGTGATATCAAGGGGGTCACATTTTACCCATCAGGCCTGAATTTGAAAAACCCTAAAATATAAAATTTTTGTAGATGATAGATATTTATTGAAAGCAGTAAATAAAAACACAAAAGTCATGAAAAAATTTATACGTTTTTATAACAATACTAAACTGTGCAATATAGGGTGAAGGGTCGGGGGATTTGGTGTCGTGACGGGGGATTTGTCGCCCTGTGCAGACTTCGTCTTTGGTGCGTTAAAAATTTTTTCTCCAAAAAAAGCCCCTAAATAGGTCATCCATTCAGAATTCCGATAAAAGAAACCTCATAAAAGAAAAGGGTCGTATGAAAATTGCGTCGTAGTTGTAAAATGCTCTTTCTATTCATTAACGATGGGTGCGCACGGTGCCGATAGATAGCGCGTTCTCTATCCCTCAGAAGCGATTCTTAGCACGCACGTTTTGGTTAGTTTGAAAAACTCGAATTCCGGTGACCGTGGCTGAGGGGGGTTCTGCATACATGACGAGGTGGCATACATTTTTTCCCGATGATTTCTTTAGATTTTGATCTTCTGAATCTGAAAATGCAAAGTATTTTTGCAAAATCTTGGGCGTTCAATTGCTAGAAACAATTTAATTATTTATTAAGAAAATTAACTTCGAGAGAGAGGGTTTTCATAATGTATATTTAATAATATAAGCATTGAAAAACTATTTCTTATTCTCGATTTTTTATCTTAATTATAACATTCCATGATTTGCCTAACTGACGATACCATACATACATATATAAATTTACCGTTCTCTAATCTTTACTAAATGTGATAACCATTTTTTATTTAGCTAATCTGTTTACTATTTGTCTATAAAAATGCATGTGTAGGCATATTTTTGGTTACTTTTTCACGACTTCAATTGTATTGATAAAAAAAGTTTTCACTCTACCATGGATATACTTTTTCCGATCAGATTTTCGAAATGCAGAACTGGATATTTATGAGCCAAATCACACGGCCTATCATTGCTTCCAAAATTCCAATAAACCGGTTTTATAGGCAAGGGGTCGCAGGGAAGTTTCTGTCTTGTGCACCCCAACAAAATTTTGTCTGCACCGCCCATCACACTAACGCAAGCATAACTTTTCTGGAGAGCTGCTTTGTACACGTGTTCAATATTTTTTTAAAATTATCTGACCATACAGAAATTGGTGGGGGTAGGGCTGGAGGTAACTTTAAAATTTCAAATGGCAACCCCCCATTTTTAAACGGATTCTGATTCTCCGAAGAGAAATATAAACTTTTGTTAGAAACATTTTTTTATCCGAAGCTTCCCTGTACCCCCAAATGAATGATTTTTGGGGATAATTTTGATATTTGATTGTTTTTGGGGGGTGCAGGGGGCTTCGGATAAAAAAAATGTTCCGACAAAAGTTTCATATTTCTCTTCGGAGAATCAGAATCCGCGAAAAAAATGGGGGCTGCCATTTGAAATTTTTAAGTTACTCCCTTCCCGCAAAGTGGGGGTGTGGCGGGGCGTAAATTTCTGTATGGTCAGATACATTTTCAAAAAATACTGAACACGTGTTTTTTTGTTTTTTTTTTAAATTTAAACTTTTCCAGAAAATTGGGTGGCACGGGTGGTTTGACACACCCTGTATATGTACAAACCGGTTTGTTAAGAGCAAAGTAACAGGCCGTGTAATTAGGTTCTATGATTTCTATCTTTCCTAAAAATTTAATTTTTTCAGAAACGACGGTCACCGTTGTGGCTGTCAAGAATTTTTATTGATTGTAATAGGTACGCTGCCTTTCTGTATGTTTGTAATCTCGAAAACGGGTAATCAGGTTTCGGCAGGACTTTCACAGGCAGTATTTCTGAACATATATGTATTTCAGGCTTATTCTTCACTCGGTCAATAAAATATTTTATTGGCAGAGACAGACGGGCCGTAATAAGGTACTTATACCCTGGTTACATGACGCTTGAAAAGACGCTCATAGTCCACACACAACGCACAACGAAAAACCGGAAAACTCTGACATGATAGAAAAAAAACCGATTTCAGATTCGTGATTAGGAGGTCCCCAAACCCAAAAAATTAATGCTGAAATCGAAAAAAGAAAAAAAAATTTAATTTGTAGGGCTGTGTAATCATTTCTAGGGGGTGGGTTAAGGGTGGCTTCCGGGGATGTTATGGACTTGAAATTTTCTGTCTTAGTTCTGAACATCCCTCTTAACAAGCACACAAATTTGCAGCGGGGTCTAAAGCCTCTAACTATTTTTTCAAAAATAATAATTTCTAGGGGGTGGGTTAAGGGTGGCTTCCGGAGATGTTATGGACTTGAAATTTTTTGTGTTAGTTCTTAACATCCCTCTTAACAAGCACACAAATTTGCAGCGGTGTCTAAAGCCTCTAACTATTTTTTCAAAAATAATCCTTTCTAGGGGGTGAGTTAAGGGTATCTTCCGTGAATGTTATGGATTTGAAATTTTTTGTGTTAGTTCTTAACACCACCCTTAACAAGTAACCAAATTTACAGCGGGGTCTAAAGCCTCTGACTATATCTTCAAAAAAAGTCATTTCTAGGGGGTGAGTTAAGGGTGGCTTCCGGGGATGTTATGGACTTGAAATTTTCTGTGTTAGTTCTGAACATCCCTCTTAACAAGCACACAAATTTGCAGCGGGGTCTAAAGCCTCTAACTTTTTTTTCAAAAATAATTCTTTCTAGGGGGTGAGTTAAGGGTAGCTTCCGGGGATGTTATGGACTTGAAATTTTTTGTTTTAGTTCTTAACACCACCCTTAACAGGTAACCAAATTTACAGCCGGGTCTAAAGCCTCTGACTATATTTTCAAAAAAAGTCATTTCTAGGGGGTGAGCTAAAGGTGGCTTCCGGGGATGTTATGGACTTGAAATTTTTTGTGTTAGTTCTGAACATCCCTCTTAACAAGCACACAAATTTGCAGCGGGGTCTAAAGCCTCTAACTATTTTTTCAAAAATAATTCTTTCTAGGGGGTGAGTTAAGGGTAGCTTCCGGGGATGTTATGGACTTGAAATTTTTTGTTTCAGTTCTTAACACCACCCTTAACAAGTAACCAAATTTACAGCGGGGTCTAAAGCCTCTGACTATATTTTCAAAAAAAGTCATTTCTAGGGGGTGAGTTAGGGGTGTCTTCCGGGCATGTTATAAACTTGAAATTTTTTATGTTAGTTCTTAACATCCCCCTTAACATGTATACAAATTTTCAGCGGGGTCTAAAGCCTCTAACTATATTTTCAAAAAAAGTCATTTCTAGGGGGTGAGTTAGGGGTGCGTTTATAATTCGGGGCTAATAATTTAGGGTTGATAGTTTTCGAAGCCTCCACTGTCTGTCCGGTATCAAAATATAATTATTTACTTTGTTTTTAACGTCCAAACGTCCGATTCTAAATTTAATTTTTTTTTCCGAAATCGTTCATTTGAACGTTCGGAACTTCAGGCACATGAAAAATCTTCTCATCTGCAAAAGCTACAACCATCTGCAGTTAAAAAGAATTTTGAAATATACGTCGAAACGTAATCAAGCAGGAAAGCAAAGCCAAACTTTTTTATGGTATTATAGGCAACAAGGCCGTCCATGAAACAGATTTGGAATAAATTCCAAACCATCAAAGTGCAACAAATTCCTAAGTCTTTTAACATTAGTATCAACCTTCAACGGGATTGCACTATGTGCAGCTAGTGGCATAGCAATTATATCAGAACATGGGCAATTCAACTTAAAGCTTCTATTCCGACTATTTCAGTAATGAGTTGCTCCTGCCTGGATGAAGTGATACATGCAAAAAAGCAAACTTTAGTGGAGAGTCTTGAAGACGTCACTAAAGCAAGAGCTGAAGAAAATTCTTGTCAGGTGCAAATTTCCTAAGAATGTAGCATTTTACAAAAAAGCGGAAAATATGTTTTAGTTGCCAAGTGCAGCATCACATAAAAATTTCGTTTAGTGTTAATAAGGACGACGTCCAATACTTTACTCTGCCTTTAAATTTTTTTTCCTTTGTACAGGACAGGACTGAATCCTTGCCATTTTAATTACTGGTGAAAATTGCGCTCGGAAGTTCTAATTTGTGATTTTGTTTTTCCGTGGAAGTTTCTCTCTGGCCGTAATTAAATTATAAAAGTTTTCGTTCCATGAAGTTTATCCTAGTTTTTTTTATAATCTTAACTTTCCTAGATTAATAGAACTAGGAAAATGTCGGCATTTATTGGACACGAAAATTTAATTAGACACGTGTGAAACTAAAGCTGGTTAATTTTACTTCAACTGTAATGAATGGTAGTTGTGATTGTAATGGAATTAAACTATTTAATGGAAAACATTTAAGGAGATATATCAGTGAGAATGTGTTTGGTAAAGTTTGGATACACCTGTAAATCTAATAAAGTGGTTTAATCCAAATGATTTATCAGCATCTGTGGACAAAAGTTGGCTCAAGGTCCTTAAATATGCTATTAATAAGTGTCTAATTGGAACCGACACTTCATACCATTATTGGCATGCGTTGGGAATGAATTGAACAGCTTGGACTACATATACATAATGTCATTGAAGTAAGACCTAAACATTCTCAATTAGACTTAATTAAGTAAAAAACACGTTAAATAGAATATCCAATATTCAACTCTCCATTAAGTATATAAATTATATTTTAGACGACTCACAAATTGTTAGTATTTTTTCGGCAGAAGTTGGACTAAATTAAAGTTTGTTAACTTCCCCACAATTTCATTAAAAATACTCGAATGACACTGAAACACAAATTTGATTGAATTATGTTTTGTGAGTATGGATTAGGGACAGGCCCGGATTTAGAAATTTGCCGCCCCTAGGCAGTTGCAAAAATTGCCGTCCCCCCCCCCTCAAAACTTCTTAAATGGAGCGCCACTGAATCTTTTACGGTTGTCACTCATTACAAAACGCCCCGACTAGAATTTAGTTGAGGAAAACCCATAACATATATCGGGTCCTGATCAGGCAGTGGTAAGGCATGCCACACCAGGTTTTCCTAGTCGGGGCATAGTCGGGACCTAGTCGGGTCCAGATCAGATCAGAAAAATAAATTCTAGTCGAAAATGGAAAAGTATTGAAAGTTTTTGGAGATGGAACTTTTGTAAACCAAGAAAGAAGAAGACGTAAATTCCATTTGTTTGTTAAAAATGACAAGTGACAATAACGAGTTTTCCTTGTTCTGAAAAGGTGTGAACAATTTGTGTAAAACATTGGATATTGTGTTTTTTTAATAAGGTCTGTGAAAAAATTGGGTGTTCAGTGTTTAATACAGTTTGTGGAATACTTTGGTGTTTTTAGTTAGTCGAAAATGACAAAAATGGCGTACAACTTATTCGGCAAAGAGTGCGTCGACATCGTGCACCTTTAGATGGAGAAAATAGCAAAAATGTAGGAAAATTAGGAAATTTCAGTTTTTTGCGCTTATTACTGAAACCTTGAGTTTTTCGAGGCAGCTGGTTAGGACCAAAATTAAGGCTCGCGATATTCTCCATCAAAAAGGTAATAATACTTTTTCTCATAGGACTTGTAATTTTGGCGCTATTTTGGTTAAAAGGGAGAAAATGTCAGTTTTTCGCGGTTTTTCGCGATTATCTCGGAAACCGTTGGCTTTTCGAGGGAAGTGGTAATAATCAAAATTAAAGATCGCGATATTTCCCATCAAATGGCATTAAACTTTTTACGTAGCGCTATCGTTCCCCGTGTTCTTTTAATGAACTGGGTTTTGAGAGCTTTTGAGTTCCCATACAAAATCGAAAACCCAGGTTTTATCTGGGTCTTCTGGTTCTTCGATTTTGTATGGGAACTCAAAAGCTCCTCAAAAGCTCTCAAAACCCAGTTCATTAAAAGAACACGGGGGTTGCGGAAAGTCAATAAAAAAATCAGCACCCTTAAAACTATGCTTACACCAAAACTAATATGCAAACTCCACCAAGAATTGGAACCCAAACTAAATCCTCGCACCCCGCAGGTCCTGGTCAGGCATTCCTGATCAGGTCCTGAACCGGTCCTGATCGGGCATTCCTGATCAGTTCCTTATGCATCATCTGCATTACATGCCTTACACGGTCCTGATCATGCTTAGCAAAAAAATTCTAGTCGGGGCAGCGTTGAATAAAGTCGTAAAACGAAACTGCTCGGAATAAAACCAAACTTCAAGCTATCATGGAAACGCACTATAATTCTAAAGTCGTTAAAAATGGATATGGGGACCTTCAACACGTTCAACTTTTCTTTCAATACTTCAACTTTTCAACCCTTTTTTGTCGCATGTAATTTGGCCAGTTTCACACGGGCGTACAGCGGACGAGCAACTGTGCGCTGTAATCGTCAATTTCCTTTTGTCAAAATTTACTGGCTTGCTGGTTTTGTTGTGCTTTGTTTTCTCAACAACAAAACTTATCGAATATTCGATATCAGGCAAATATCGAGACTTGTATAAATCGAGTCTTTTCTCGATTTACGCATTTTCCACTTATAATGTTGGTACGCGTGCCAACGAAATAGGCGGGAAATTCAATTCCTACGAATAAAACAAGTTTTCAAAGTTTCTGCCAAAATTTGCCGCCGCCCAATTCTTGCCGCCCTAGGCACGTGCCTACTCTGCCTGCATGGTAAATCCGGGCCTGATTAGGGATGTTACGAATGTGATATTTTTCACAATCGCCAATGCAAATGCAAATGCGAATGTTCGGAATCCGAATGTGCGAATGCGAATATGAATGTTTACGAATACCATTAAAAAAATTAAATTAAATTAAGGCCTCACTTTTTTATTACTTACAATAGGATATGAATAAATATTAGAGCAATAGACCAATGTTATATACAGTAATGGCATTCTTTCTTCTCGTATTTAATAGTCAAAGTTCAAGAGAGAAATATTTCCATGAGGCGATTTCTAAAGGCCTCCGCTCCATTCCTGAAGGTTTCTCGCCTTGAGGCCAAGTCTAACTACACACTCACTCACCCATACCGTCAACTGGATGGGGCCCGCTGAGCCTACAGTCCACGAAAAATGACAAAAATATTTTATGTGTATGGGTATTTTTCGTCAGTCCGTGCCTGAAGATCTGAACTTCTATTTAACTAGTCTAAAATTTTCGTTGAGGTCATGAACATTGTTGCACTTGAATTAACAACCTGCTACGCTAAACTGTCGTCTTCGCCTGTATGTATGTAGGGAATCATGAGGTCACCCGCAGTCCACGGCCTGTCAGACATATTCCTCAAGTTCTCATCTCCCAGTCAGACTGAGTAATGTATGGCCTTCATTGGGCGGTACTTGCTGACCTGGCTTAAAAGGCTACGGCCTGCCGGCAGCCTGTTGTGAATAGGGGCCTTAAGGGGCTCATATATAAGTCCGACTGCACTGAACAATTGCTCATTCGGAACGCTGGCCGGTGGAGCGTTAAGATATTTGTGAGCCAGATCTGTCAATTTGTTGTATTTTGATTTTGTTTACCACGAGGCACGACACGACCTACACACATTCGCATTCGCAAAACATTCGAATCGTATTACTTCGAATCGTATTACTTGATGCGAATGCGAATGCGAATGTCGATGCGAATGTTTAAAATGATGCGAATCATTCGCATAAGCGAATGCGAATGCGAACATTCGTAACATCCCTAGTATGGATCATGGATGTCTTAAATAAAATCCACGGTGTGAGCTTTTGGATGATATAGGGCTGTGACAATTCTGTTTGTGGTTGGATGGTCCACACCTGTATGCTTCAGGTAATCTCCAATTTTTTCCAAAACTGTAAACGGCGATGTTGAACCGATCAATCTTGTCTGTCGTTAAACGAAAAAATTAGCTTTAAGTAAGGAGGCTCTTCAGAAAACTACAGAGACGACTCTTTTTCGTTCAGGTGATTGATTTGGACTCCAGCTGGGGTGATGGCCTTCAGTGGGGATATTCTACAGCTGAAAGTGTGATGAAAGATATTCAAGAAGCGCACTACATGTCCTCGAAGATCGCTGTGAGGCACTCGTATGTTTCTGTTTTAGTTCTTTGATACGTTCAGCCGTTTCTCGGATTGGCTTCGGTTGATTAATCAGAATGTCGAAATGGGTTTTTAACAATCTTCGTTTCTTGTCGTAGTTTTCGACGAGAGGTTTCCATTCAGACTCATGGCTTACATATGAGAGTGTTGCTGAGTAGTCTCGTTTCTTTCGCGGATAGATGAACCTTGAGGTATTGGAGTTTCTATGCTCCTGATAGAAATGCCCGTTTGTGGATTAAATCAAAGAATCCTGGCATAATCCCCGAAAAACTACGATATAGGGATTCTGGGTAACTTGAGATCGTTCTCCTGTAGAACAACGTTACTGGTATGGTCTGCCCTCGCCTTTTTCGTATGCTGGTGGATTTAATGGTAATCTGCTTAAATTTTTAAGTAGGTATTTATATTATTATGTCCTCCACCTTTGAGTACCAATCCTCCTTGAAGTATGGATGCTCGCCTTAATCTTCACTCGCTTGTAGGGTGACAATTTGCTCATCGTTTCTTTGAAAATTTGCGGAGTCTTCATCGAGAACGCTACGTCTCTTTTGGTAATATCGCTCGAACCGTCTATTCGGGCGGTCATTTTGAATTTTCAAGCCTTAATGCAGCTTGGTGCACAGAAAGGAGGAATATGGAAGACATAAATACGGTCTTGGGATATTGGCTCAATACGTCAATAGATCCTAAGAAAGCCTCAAAGCAGCTTTCTATTAGTTGAGATGAAGAACGTGGAAGCACGTAAGTTGTTTCAATCGACCTCTTCATACAAAAATTCTGAATTTTTGTATGAAGCGGTCGATTGAAACAACTTAGGTGCTTCCACCCCAGAGCTTCATTACGGCGTTTTTCTTTCAAAGCTCAGTACACTTTGAAGATCGAATGTGATCTGAATTTGATTCCGACCGTGTGTCGGTATTTATTTTCCATTCGGAAGAATAAATTTAATAAAAGCCTTGGATTCGGAACAGTATAACTTTCTGGTTCGTGCGGTGGGAATAAGCTGTTGTCCCAGAGCTCAGGAGTGGATTTTGAGGATTGGTTTTGTTTCTCCTGCTTTAGTGTTGGCAGGTAAGTATTTTTGGGGAATTTAATTAAATTTTTGTGAACAATTTTTTATTTTCATTTTTTAGTTTTATCAGAGGATGGAACAGTATGCACGTTTATAAAATTTAAGACTAACAACCGTTTTTTTTAACTTCTTCAACAACCAAAAGAGCGATAATGACAAACTTACATTATTCTTGGGCTGCATACTTGTTTCGGTCCTGAGTCATCAGGTCTTTGTCCAGACAAGGCTCTAACACTGCATTCACCTGTGACGAGGTGGAAATAATAGGGTGGAGAGTGAAAGAACTGCTTACTCCAACAAGCGGTTTTATATCACTAGGCCCTATTCAATACTATCGTCATAGAAAGCTGACTTCGATGATCGAACACGAGATGGTTTCCTCACTTATTATGCCTACAAACGAAGGTAGGAAATAGGGTGAGGAATTGTTTTAAAAAGAGAAGACAAGATAGAAGAAATGTTATGTAGGTGGGAGAAATACGAAGGACCTTGCCACGGGTGAAATTGAACTACCGAACAAGCTAGTCGGGAGCCCTTATTCCTGGGCTATCGAGGAGGTATTAATTTTGAGAAAAAAAAGCTATCAAAAATACAATAGACCCAAGTGGAGGTCGAGGTACTTGTGGATCTAATACTAGAATGAAAGAAGGAAAGAGATCAATCCTATTTGAGAAAAATACTAATGGAAATCAAGGCTCTAAACAGGATCTAGTACCAAGGAATACTAGTATATGTAAGACGACATTATGTATATAAGGAAGGGAGTGTACAAGTTAGACGATTTTATTTGGCTGATTTATAGCCTCGACACACGCAGGCATTTATGACGAAAATTCATCATTAATTAGGTATATGAACCTCATCAATTAGGAAAACAGATTAGGAAAACTTTGGTTAATCTAGTACGAAATCTCAAAAGAGAGCCATCTTTCGAACGATAGATCATGTTAAAAAGCCCGTTTTTAGGCGTTTTCCAGAGTCAGCTGATTTTTATTTTAATTTTATTTGAAAATTAATAAAAAATATTTCTTTTTTCCATATTAAAAAATTAAATATTACTTGTTTCCCTTCCATTGGGGCAACAACGTACCAAAGATATAATTTTTTTTATTTTTCGTTCTCTGACATTTTTCACTACACCACAATGTCATAATATAATGAGGTATTTTAACGTGTGTCACCCCGTCAGGGCGTTCGTCATAAATTAGGAATTTTCGTCATATTTTGATTGCCGTGTGTCGAAGAACACCTCAAAAAACTTCCTTTCTTTAGCTAACATGGTGGTGTTCACTCGCAATTCCTTTTGTACACTCATATTTGGGCATTATGTGACTTTAAAGGTCTGAATTTCGTGAAAGAATAATGTTCGATTTTTGTATAGGAGTAGAATAAAGAACGATTTTAGCCGACTGAATCAACGCTTCATTTCAGCTTTCTCTCCTCATATCGGCACAACGTGGCTACCTCTCTATCCAAAACCGCCCGTTATTCTGCAAAACGTGTACATGAATTTCAGCTTATGTCATCTTCCACTTCATCACAACTTCAACACTTTCCCCAATCGATTTTTTGTCGAATTAATATGAGCACGGAAAGAGCACCTCTTTCCTAAAACACAACTATTCCACAACGACACTATAAATTTCGAAGCTTCACCACTATTGAATATTTTGTCACATATTGTGTTCCACTAGAGCATATTAATTCTATATTTTTATATTGGTAATAAAAATGTCTGTGTCCTTTTATTAAGCCACTGCAGGACTTAAGGTTAAACTTGTTTCCATTTACACACAAACAAAGTTAAAAAGCCACCAACCAAAAACCCATGATTATTTTTCGTTATAATTATTTTTAATGTGCAAGCAAATGGCCTGGATTTACTCAAGTCTCAGGTTAATATGTAATGCTCTTTGTAGTCTAATTGGATAGGAGAAAATACATAAATTAGCTCATCGAAAAAGACGGTAAACTAGGCAAGTAATTTTATTGACTATTTGCTTGTTTAACGAACATCGTGATTTGCTTGAATATAGATAGAACTGAGGTAGGGTAATAATTTACTACTAACGTAGTTTTATTACCCTTGGTTTGTTGCCGCTTTGTTTGTAAAGCATTTACGTAGATAACGATATACGAAGGAGACTCATATCGTTGTTGATAGTACAATGGATTCACGGAAATGAATATAGACGTCATAATACTATTTGAACATAAGGACCACTGCCCCGACGCTCATTCAAGCTCATTTTCTAAATTGTAGCACTAATGACATCTAACATATATGTACTTGGCATGCATTTGGCTTATTACACTATTTCAGGTAATCCAGGTTTATTTTTAAAAATTTTAACCGTTCCCTCAGCAACTACGTTTCGGTGGTCACATCAAGAAACTATGTTTACTTTACGAGCAATAAAAATGTTAAATTTTTTTTTTGTTGACAGATACAAATCTCATGATAAAAAGTGTCCCATATGGTGTTCTATATATTCTATAACGAATTCAAACTTTTTTGTCACTACGCTTTTTATGAGTTGTTTCCATGTTCCAGGCTAATTTTTAATATCCTTTTATTAGGTTCACCTGTAACTATGTAACTACAAATGTATAAAAATTGGGGTCCGATCCTACTGGAAATTGGGGTCCGATCCTACTGGGAATTTTAAGGTCACAAATAACGAAATAGTGGTAAAAATTAATAAATTAAAAATGACGAAGAATTTTAGCAATTTTGGTCCGATTAAAAAGCCGTGTCCACACATAACAAACATTTGACAAACATTTGACAAACATTTGACAAACGTTTACAAACATTTGAGTAGTGTTTGTTATGTGTGGACGCGAGTCTTGGAGTCTTTGGATTTTTAAAAATGTTTGGATTTAATCCAAATGAAATGGAAAACATCGGATGTTTGTTGAAATTTATTCAGTTACTTTCATGCAGTTTTATGCAAACGGACATTCATCATGAGTGAGAAGTGGGATAAAACCACCATAATTAAGTTTCAAGAGTAGTTTACCCATCGAAATTTGTGGGATAAGTCAAGTAATTACTATAAAAATAAAATAAAGTGTACTGATTCATTAAAATGAATTGCCAATGACTTATCAGTGCTCGTGGAAGAGGTCAATAGAAGGTCGTGACAAAGAGGAACACAGAAAATCTTCCGGAATGGCTGCGAAAGACATTAAAGAGGATTCAGAGCAAGAAGGTGATTGCTGAAGATGGCACTAGTGTTGGGTAGGACCCGATTATAAAATAAGTTTGTAAGAGGGATCTCTTTTTTCTTCTGAGCCAGTAGAATGTCATACTTCAAATGAGGCGAGGTGCCATTGTAATGTCAAAATGGCAAAAATAAGCATATTAAAGAAAGAAAGAAAATAAATACCAATGAAGAGCTTTTATCACGAGTTTTATTCAAATATGCATTAAACTGCTTCAGAGTTAGAATAAGAGAGTAAGAAACCTATGCCTCCACTATATATATTTATATTTTACAATCACACCTCGTTTCATTTCAAATTGGATATTTTACTGCGCTATAAGAAGTAAGAGAGAAGAATCCCACCAGTACGTTCTTACATTTTACCGCCCTTCATTTCAAGTTTAACTTTATTGCCCCAAAAGAAGTAAAAAAAAGAATTCCATGTCTCGCCACTACGTATTTACAATTACACCTCGCCTCATTTATCTCGATAAAGCCTCATATACCAGTAGAACATTATTTGTTAACCGGGACATTTCAAAGGCCTCAGTACATTTTACTATCGTGTAATGGACGAATGTACTGCCTCGTGTAAATCCTGCTCAACTCTAGATGACACTGACAAAAATCTAAACGAAAGGGAATATTCAATAACAGTGGCTTCTGAAATGGGAGATCAAAAAGAAAATCCTGTCGAAATTTTGGTAAATGAAGAATCTATTTTTCCTACGGAACAGACACAGGAAATAACAAACATTTCGGAAAATATTTTTCTCGCAAAAACTTCACCAAATGTTTGACGAATGTTTGTCAAACATTTGCCAAACATTCGTCAAACATTTGTCAAACATTTGCAAATGTTTTTTTGCAAATGTTTGTTATGTGTGGACCCGCCTTA
Organism: Thereva nobilitata; assembly: GCA_963855945.1. Taxonomy (NCBI): domain Eukaryota; kingdom Metazoa; phylum Arthropoda; class Insecta; order Diptera; family Therevidae; genus Thereva; species Thereva nobilitata. The sequence continues at coordinate 23,818,818 of OY979694.1, forward strand.
TACTATCCGTAAAGTTCCAGCAATAAAAATAACTAGTTGGGATGTGGTTTTGACCCTTTCGGTCCACAAGATCAACTTCCCAGTATTATGAATGTGGAATATTATTAATGGATATTTTAATAATAAATAAACAATAATCATAATATATAATACCTAACATTTGTCACATTTGTTTATCAATACTTTCGCTAGTTTGTCAAATGATATGTGCGTATTTACAAGATTAGGATGACGAAGTTGTAAGCAAAATTAATGTATTACTTTTAACACTGACACTTGGATGAAAAATGAAGAATATGTTGTTATTCCAAAACTTATTTAACAAGTATATTGTTAAATTTAAGGGACCTGAAGTTGCAGCTGTTGGAGTTACGATCTACCAAAATAGTGACCACTCTGCTAATTCTTTAACAACTCATGCGGACGTTACGTTACAAAATACTTAGTCACGATAAATCACCTATTCGTGAAGTGTATGTAGGCAGATGTATTGCAGAAAATGGACAAATGATTGAAAATTTGGTGGGAAGCTATTGCTCGGCTGAATCCTTAAAAGTTAACTTCATTTGGAACCTGTTTCATTCCAACGAGTATATTGGACAGTAGCAAAACTAATTAATTTAATTTACTTGGCATACTTGCCGAAGTCTCTGCATTTAAAAACAAAAAACGCCTTGACCGAATGTTATGATAATTTTTCAGATCATATCTTCGTTAATACACTTCGATCGGCACCTCAACGAAGTCGGTATCATATTTGGTTCGCGCGATATTGGGCACGTAAAAAAATCACGAACTTCGTTCAAACAAAAAAAAACGACTCGACCGATTTTTATGAAAATCTTTTCAGATCATATTTCCTTGAACACGCTTCGTAGGGCACCTCAACAAAGTCGATATCTTTTTTGGTTTGCGCGAAATCGTGCAGGAAAAAATGACCACATATATCTTCTCAAATTTTTGCTTAATTGGGACCTTGAAACGTGTAAATACATTGAAAATTTCGAATCCGATTTTCGAACCGATTACAATAACTTGCTACTGGGAAGTTAACAATATATGTAGGTAAAGAACGCCCCACGACTTTTTACATGGCCTTTCAGAGTGGTCCCTAGGACCAATGTGCCGTAATAATTGACGTAAATCTGGCAATATCTTTTCATGGTGTTTTTAGAAGACCTATTGTTTTTACTTTGACTTGTAATTAGGCCAAGTCGTCCTAGAGGTAATCTGCATCTCGAAGGCGCTTCACATACGGCTGGCTAGCACCAGGCGGCACTCGACAGCGGTTTTGACTTCATTAATAGTGATTTGGACTCAGCATATAGGGCTGGTAACAATCTCAATCTCTAAGACGCAGAGAAAGGCTTCCTGCTTGGCTGGAAAGTTGGTTTTCTCGTTCTATGGTCCTATGCCTGAGAACCCAGGCAAGAGTCATGTTATGCTTTCTACCTAGCCTAGATTTCTTAGACTTTCAATAACGTATCGAGAAGCATATCATCACTGAATCTAGAGCTCTTTAAAGAAGCTTGGCTAGCTATGACGATTCCAATGCAACATCCTCGTGTAAGCTCGAAGTTTATTGTCTGGCAGTGTTCCAGGATCGCCCCTTTGGTAGCGTGCACCGGAATGTGCCAGGAAAATGAATTATTTATGGTCTCTAGATAGACCCTTGAGCCGGCGCCCTTTGATATTTTGAAGACGTCGGTGAAGATCCGTAAATCAAACTTCTTTAGGACGTCTCCGTTTCTCCACTATCTTCTTGGGACATTATAGCAACTGAAAGAAGAAAATCTGCATTCAAAACTATTTTTTAGTTTTTAGTTCATTTTAAAAGAAACCTGTATTTTGCATTATTTTTTAACTATAATTTTATTCTTCCTCCATTTTTCTGATACATTTTCTTATGACCTTGAAGGACAGTCAGTATCCTTAAAACTGTTATCAAACAGAACTTTTGAATATTTTTTTTTTCAAATATTTCTTTAGTACGAAGAACTAAAAACAATAATAAAAAAATTGATTTTTGTACAGCTTACAAACAAGTAGTCACTTTCAAATTAAATTGATGATTTAAATCTCCCAAACTACTTCAGACAGACAGTAAGTAGCATTCTGTGACTACAAATTGCAAAGTCAATACTCTATCGAATGGATATTAAGTACCTCTATATGCAAGACGTTTCTATAAGTGCTTTCAAAAGCTCTTTCTAAGCTCTTTGTTTTACTTCAGCCATTAATACGTATATATCATATGTGCGCAGTCGTCCAACTCGTCGTTTGACGTGATTAATCTTTAAAATGAAATGCATTTAAGAAAATGATTTTACAGGTTGAAAAGTCGTCATGTAGGTCATATATGTATGTAGCACATTTTCATAGTGGTTGGCCAAGCATGGTGTAGTAGTTCACGATGTTTGCAATTGTTTTATTGTTTTATATTTTTTTATGTTTTATTTTATTGAAAATCTTTTAACATTATAAAAGTAAATATGTTATGCCCAACCAGTTTCACCTATTTCTGACAGTTTCAATGCATTTCTCCGGGCCTGGTAGCGAATTTTTATATAGATTACTACTTACTAACTTATAGCTTATGTGTTGATATTATGAGTATCACTTGCCTTCTATCTTTCATACTATTCAACAGAGCTAAGATCACGGTGAACTGAGACTAAATATAAGCATAAGCAAGCTTTCACTGAATTTAGCAAAGGATAGCAAAACTATGAAAAGATCATGGACGATCTTCTGCGATGAGATAGACAACATTTCTGTATCCTGGTTGCTGCTACAGTTTAGGTTCCTTGCCAGAAAGAGGCCCTACGGCTAATTAAGGAAGCCCTCTTTCATCCCTAACCTGTCATAGTTTGAACGCCCTAGAACAAAGAGATTTCAACTCAACAGGCAACAAATAGACATAGAATAAGATAGTCTATTGCTAGCTTAAGGCTGCTCGTACGCTGGAAGAGTATATTTCGGTAATCTCAGTAATTTTTGCTTTAAAAAATAGACTGAGAGCCCTAGAATCCTAGAGTAAATCAGATTAAGTTTCCTCTTCCTCAAATCAAATAGGAAAATAATTCAATTTAATATGCGAAACGAAATTTGGTTTAAATCCACAATTCAAGAGAAACAATTTGTCTATCAGTCTATTAAATCCACCAGAATTCCATCAGGATATAACGCTCCAAGCTCCTCTGATGACGTCGTGATAACGATTTGGGACATGCAAGATCAGGTCCTCTGCAAACTGGTTTCATTCTGAGTCACATCTGGGATATTAATAAGGAACTAAGCATTAACCACGACAAAATAACATTTGCATCATTTAAACCAGAATGTAACATTTCAAGCATTAAATTACGCTACCGTAGACTCCCCAGGTAAATCAAGATACCTAGATGCAAACCTAGATAGCAAGCTCACTTAAAACTCCCATTTAATTAAAGTGCAACCAACATAGAGAGCAAGTATATTCAGAAAATTATATCGAAAAAATAAGAGCTTGTTTATTATAGAAAACATTGCACCAACAAAATTAAAATTAGGTCAGCAACAAGCAAAACATAACTTTATGTCTCCAGCTTGTTAGGGTTAAACAAAATCACAACTCTTTAATATGACTGAAATGGATTTTTATTACGCTTTGTTTTATTACCCTTTTATTACCTCTGGTTGAAGTAGATTAGATGACACCATTTTATTATTATTTTTTTGCAATAATATTTTTATCTTCTCCTCTCCATTTAATATATTTCTACCAAAATCTCTATAAAGAGTGATTATAAATATAATTAAATGGCTTATTACTGGAATAACCTGTTTTAAAAATAAATTTCCATATTTTGCGTTATATTTCAGGAAAAAGTTTAATGCAGTGAAAAATGCAAAATTTATTATTTAGAAGGATTTATATTAAAAATTTGTAATAATTTTGAATTGATACCTTTGCTGTGCGTATCATACTAAAATCAATGACAATTGGATTGAGCTTCTGGGGGCTCTGATTGTGAATTTAACTTGTTTTGCAGTATGAAATGTGTAACCCCCACTGACCAAAATATCGCAAGACTTTTTAAATAAAACACAAACGACTTATAATTCTTACAAACTCATTTCATTCTTTTCAAAGTGATCCACTGCGGATACAATACACTTATGCCAACCTTTTTTTTCCAGTCTTTGGTGAAATCGATTTCCGGAATGGCCTTCAAGAACTTCTTCGATTCAGATTTTTTCTCTTCAATTGAATGAATTCCCAATACGATGTCCTCGGAGTGATGTTTCGGGAATAGCCAGAATTCAGACGGAGCTAAAGCAGGAAAATGGGCAGTTGCGAAACGATATGACATTTTGGCAGTCAAACATTGTGGGTATCTACACTGGTATTCCTTCAATTGTTACCGAACCAGTTCTTACAACATAATCTAAGTCTACACAAGTATTTCTTCACCACCCAGCGGGAAAAGTGAAAGCAGCTTCCTCTGGAATCAAATTGGAAGTGCTTCCTGGTCGCGCTTCAGAATTATTTTGGAAGATTTTCCTGTGCATATGGCTACAAAATAAGTCATTTTCAACTTTGTTGGTAAATTTTCTGTTTTGAGAGATTCTCTGGATTTCGATTAGTAAAATTTCCATTTGTTGTGAAATAATTTGTTTTGAAAAATTTCCATTTAGGGTTGTGCGCTCAGTAAGAAAAGTCGATAGTTTTGTTTATCCTTATTACTCAAAAACGAAGCGAGAAACCTTCTTCCCTGCTTCCACAGAAGAAAAAATTAAAGCTTTGCTGCTTGTAAAACTTAAAACTTCAAAATAGCTTCGCAGGAAACTAATTAGAAGAAAATCGGACAAACTGCTTCTTGCTAATGACATGCAATGGTAAAAAAGATATGGATAGGGATACGGAAGGGAAGCACTTCTAAGATACCCAAGGATAGCTTCTTCATGCATCAGTGAATGCTTCTATTTCCCGCTGGGCACGAGTAACTTTCTTGCCTTTACCCAAAGCACATTGTGTATATATTACGTTTTCATGCAAAAATTTTTTGATTAAAATGTTACTACACATCCCTCTTGTCCTTTCTATATCTCTCTCGTAAATAACCGGTTCGGTAACAGTTGAAGGAATACTAATTTTTTGGAATGAACCCAGATGCAACGTTGAATGGCGGACAGGTTGTCAACGATTCTCTCCCTTCTTTGTACAACTTAAACCAATCAAAAGCACTTGCTATGGATACTACATTGTCACCAAAAACCTCTTTCAACATTTCCAACATTTCGTAAGCCGAAAACACACTTTTGACTTATGTGTTTTTTGCCTTATTTTAAAAATCGAAAAATACGTTTTTTCAGATAAAAGTGAACAAACGTGTCTCATTAACATTAACATGATATTAGCATCAAATTTGACACAGTTCAAGAGTGCTACCAACACTAAGCAAAAAAGGACTAATTTGGATAATCCCGAGTGATTTTATATCGGAAAAGTCTTACTAAAACTAAAAATTCTTTCGATTGTAGTACAAAACAGCCTATACTAACTTGACAAAACTTACAAAGTCAGAGTCTGTCTCTGCTCATTTACTAGATAGGACTTTTATGCTCCCTTTTAGAAATAAATCGATTCCAGTTGTGGACTGGAGTAAAAAATTAATGAAAGAACAGTTGATTTCTATGAAAAATGATTTTTTTGTGATTGTAAAAAATAAGCTTATCATATCATTAATAAAAATAATGATAAATGATGATACATAGAAAAAAATGACTTTATTTATTTATAAAGAAACATATTAGAATGAATATCGAAAAGTTGGTCGATAAGGACATTTGTTTTGCGTTTTCTTAACATCTTAAAAGGTTGCTTAAAAAATTGTTCGAACACTGAAAACTCGAACTGACTTCGCATTTTGTTATTTTTCTTTTCACATACATACATTATATTGATCTGTTTGTAGTATTCTGAAAATTGACTCAGTAGACCAATCCTCCCCTTTCATACTAATCGAAAAAATAGCTTCAAACAAGACAAACAAGCGCTTTTTAGAATCAAGTATCATTAGGCATTGTATTTTTTGTGGTAGGTACTTTATTATATGGAATGAAAGAAAAACGATTTATTAGGGACCAAAACAGACTTATTTCAAAATTAAAGAGTCTTGTCACTACATAACATTACATAAACTCAGTAAGTTTGGAGGATGGCATATAGATGGCGCCATATTGATTTTTAGATAGTACCAACCCACCTTTAAACGATATGTGTCAAAAATTCATGACATTCTGACCTCACCAGTTTACAATCCACAGTGAAAGTGATGTTACTTTTGTAATTTTCAAGCAATGGAAAAATCTAAATTTCGTGTGTTGATAAATCATTCCTTTTTAATGGAGAAAAACCCGTTTCAGCAAAGCAATGGCTTGACAGGTGTTGTTCGAACTCTGCTCCATCGAGGCAACTGTTAGTAAAGTGTTTTGTTGATTTTAAACGCGGTCGCTCAAAATTCGGCAGTTAGTTGCTAAAGGAAAAGTGCACAATATCATTTTGGAAGACCGTAAATTGCTTTAGTGGACACCTTAAAGAGATCAGAAGGCAGTGTATTTACTATTTCGTATGAACATTTGACAATAAGAAAGCTCTGTTCGGAGTGGGTACCGCGTTTGCTCACTGTTGAGCAAAAACATGTTGATGATTCTGAGCGCTGTTCGGAGCTGATTAGGGGAAATAAAAAGGATATGTGATACTGGGTGAAACATGGATCCGGCACTACATTCAAGAGTGAAATCGGCAAGTGATTAGCAATGGGGGAAACCCGTTCAAAGTGACCAAAAACTCTAAACTGTAAGGTTATGGCGCCGTATTTTGGGATGCGCATGGTATAATGAAAAGGAATAGACCCACTAGGACTTATAAGCTTACAGAAGTGCTGAAATGAGCCCTTACTAGTAAGGGGTAGACCTTACCATACACCTTACAAGAGTACTTATTTTTACACACGATGTCATAGGAGGTAAGGCCTTACTTTTTTACTTTCCTTAGAGTAGTTACATAAGTACTTACTTTTGAGTACGTACAGAACTGCTCATCGATGAGCCCTTATATAACGCATTACAAGAGAAGGCAAATGGTAAGGGGTAATCCAGAATTAGACCCAAAGAAGTTAGAAATTTGCCCGATGACTCATTTGTTTTTTGTATTTTTGTAATGGTATTTGAGTCATTGGCCAAATTTCTAACTTCTTTGGTATAATTCTGGATTACCCCTTACCATCTGCCTTCTCTTGTAATGCGTTATATAAGGGCTCTTCTAACACCTAAGAAAATACCCAGTTGTGAAAACTGAACTGATTCCAGAAGAATCAGTTCACAATTAATAGCTAAGTAAGCAATTGATTCCTTTTTTAATTACTGGTAATGCAGAAAAGAATCAAATATGAACATGCAACTTAAAAACATGACATGTAATCGCTTTTGAATTGATTACAAGTTATGCAGGGGGTAATAAATTTATTACCGCCTATGACATTCTTTACGTGTATGGTAATCCGAAGTGGAATAGATTTAGAATTGATATAATTGATTCTGAATTAATTCTGAATCAATTCCAGCTACAACTGGGTATGAGTAGGTACCCCTTACCAGATGCCTACTTATAACAGTGCTCCATCGTTAAGCGCTACCTAGAATTCCTACTGGGGAGGATCAATAGTGAATATTACGTAGCAATATTAGTGCGTTTGAACCCAGTTGGGAAAATAAGAATTGACTTAGAATGCATTCCGAAGGAACCAATCGATTCCTTTTCTGATTCTAGAGAATGCAGAAGGGAATCGAATGTATTCCCAGTTCGTTGCTAAGCGTAAAAAAATTTCCAATCAGTTTTAAGGAATCAATTCCGAACCGATTCTAGAGAATGCAGAGAGGAATGAATTGGTTCCGTCCTATGACATCCCAATGCAAAAAGAATTGGTTCTCTACATGTCTTGGAATCTAAAGTGGAATCACTTTCAATGTACTGAATGTAATTCTGAATCTATTCTGAAAATAAATAAAGAACAAAAAAGTGCTCTTTCACGAGGACAATACACCGAGCCAAGAGTCGATTGCATCCATAGCAAAATATCACGAATTGCTTCCATATCCACCGTAATTCCATATTTAGCCCTAAGGGATTATTACCTGTTCTGAAATCTCAAAAAAATGCCTGCCGGAAAGAAATATGGCGCCAATGAGAAAGTGATCGTTGAAACTGAAGCGTTTTTTCAAGGGTTGGACAAATCGCTCTATAATAAAATCATAGAAATGTTAAAGAAGCGTTGGAATAAATGTATAACTCTTGAAGGAGACTATATTGACGAATAAACTTGAATTTTGCAGTTGTTGTATTATTAGTCAACCTACGAACTTATTGAGTGATGTGTTACATATAGCAAACTTTTCACCTAAGAAAAACTATTGTAATTTGCATATATCTCACGCAAAACAATACGGATTTGTTCAATAGATTTTGAATTGGTGTTGTTTTATGTTCAGTAAATTTTCGTCTTTAGTCGATCAGCAGGTAGTGTTGATATTACCACATAAACATTGCTAGGGTTTCATCGATTCCGACTCAAGTATTTATTTAGATTTTTTTTATGGTTTATTTTACTAACAATTATTGTAAAAGATTTTTGTCGTGTAAAATAGTTTTCTTTAAATTTTCCCACTAAAATAAAATCAAATAAAATATCAAAACAGGTAACGACGACAAGCAAATTGGCACCCGTCTGCAAAACCGGAAAGTATCAAACCAAAACAAAAGCTTTTTATCCTGCAAAACATTTTCTGTTAATCTTCCCCCCACCAAAACATACGTGTTTCCCGACGTTGATAACACTTGACTCTTATATAAAAATTCAGGATGAAGCTTTTATGTTATATCCTGACAACCTGAAAACAAGTACTCATCTAAAGGATAGAAAAAAAGGAAACATTTTATCATACAGTTTTTGATGCTCGATTTACAATCTAGAGAAAAATATGTAGGTTGCTTAACACAAGAGACAGAGACAGGAGAGTGTGTGTGTGACAGCAGCTGAGCTTCATCTCCTGATCCTGGCTTCTGATGCCGTACCATTGTTTATGTCAGACATCCTGTTTTCCCTGCAGCACCTATTATATAACACAATGGCAGAGCACTTATCCTTTTAATCTCGTTCGGAAACGTAACAAAGGTAGATTATCCACAGTTCAAAGGACCCACAGTAAACGTGTGTCTATTTCAATAACTGAAGCATCTGTTGTAACACATTCACTACAGAAAGGACTAAAGGAGCACTTTTCATTAAGGAAAAAAAAACCGGGTCAACATTATATATCACTAGGGAGACCAGAAATTTTCTTATTATATATGTGTGGAGGGGGTAAAACTGTGACCACTGCACATAATCACCTGCTCGGAAGCAACTTATCAGAAAATTTGATTACACACTTTAAGGTAATATTTATTTATTTTTATTTTTTTTTGGGTGGGGATGGACTTAATTACAACCTTTCTTCATAATCACCACACGTTTTCGGATGCCAAAACCATGCACTTCAGGCCATCCTATGAATGGGGTCGGGGATTTGTTGTAACCCGAAACAGGACTTTTCCGAGCGAAGTCCCCGGACTTGGATGCTCTTCCGCCCGTGACCGAAGCTAACGCAAAACTAAACGCACGTGAAAATTTTTAATTTGATTTTATTGTAAGCAAATTTTTTTTTATATAGTATTAAGAAAAATGTCTTCGATTTTCTTTATCGGATCATGACAGAAACAATACAAATTTTATAATGAGATTCGCGCCGAATCAGCATTTTACCCGCCGTGGCGAAGATATCCTCGTTGACTGCGGCACACAGAGGACCAACGGCCACCAACCATTGCCAACACTCAAGTTCAGAAGAAAAGCTGTGCCCCCATCAATGACGAATAGCACATTGGCGTAGGTGAAGCTTTCGTGCCCAAACAAAATTTTGCAAATTTTTTTGCCGCCTCTTCATAAATATAACAAACAACCACTTGAGAGCTTCCTCATAGGTGTAAGCTCGATTGTTTATTGTACGGTCGCGGTAAATCGGGCAAACGACTGTGGAAAAGTTTATGTGGCAGATTCTATTGGAAATGTTCTTTGGCATGCAAGGCCCTACACACAAAACTTATTTTAAGACGTCCTTGAGGGTGATTCTTGTTGAGCCCTTTCAAAAAAAAATACAATGCTTCTGCCAGGATCTACGGGGAAAGTTTTGTTTGAAATTAATGATTTATTTTGGCAATTTCATGCGAATTAATTGAGAATTGATAAACAAAGTTAATAATTCGCAGTCCTGATTGAGTAACTATTTGGGGTTCGAAAACTGCCTCTATTAAAAGAGTTTAAAAGTGGGTTAATAAGGATATCCTTACGGTGGGTCCACATGACAAGGACTTTTGTCCGTCCGACTTTCATACGACTTTTGTACATACTCTGAAGTTTGAATGAAACGGCCGTCGGAATGTATGTGCGGACATTTCGAAGCAAAGTCCCTCCGGACTTTTTCCAGCGACTTATGGTGGGTCCACAAGTCACCGACTTTTATTCGCAGAGACTTTTGTAAAGAGTTGTCGACGGAAATTCTCTGCCGAGTTTTCATTACTGTAGTCATTGAGGAAAAGTTAATTTTCATTTGAAAGCCGGCAGAGACTTTTGAAAAGTTCTTATCGTGTGGACCTATTTCATGCATACATCCGACTTTTTTAAAGCAGCGACATTTGTTTGCGCTGTTTTATTGCAGATACTAAGTTGTATAAAAGTCTCTGCGTACAAAAGTCGCTGTCATGTAGACCCACCAATACGAGCAGATAAAATTCTCCCAACTAAATACTAACCACGTCCAGAGCTGCTTGTCCTCCGTAGCAAACGTGAGCCGGTCCATTGACTATGATAATGTCACATTTTATGGTCAACAAGATAATCGCCCGTTTTCTTCTTTCTATAAAATTTCTGAAAACTCCAGTAATGCTCCTTCGGAACCATATTTGGGAGCGGTCAAAATTAGCTCCCCGGAGGAGCACTCCTAATTTTTCCCGCTGGGTTGTTACGCGGCCCACACACTCTCAGTTTTAACTGGGCAGTTCAGCTGTGTAAAAAACATGTACAATAAACTGAACTGAAAGTGTGTGGGCTCCTGCGCAGTTTATCGGAGCAAAAGAGAGTCCAGAAGCTCAGGTCTGAAGACTGAATGAAAATAGTTCAAAACGCACAGTTCACACAATTTATCGCTCAGACATGACGTCACACGTGATAAATTGCGCGGTTAAACTGAAAGTGTATGGGCCGCTTTAGGTCCACCGAAAGAACCGACCTATGTCACAAAAATAAATGCTTGAAAAGAAAGTAGCCTTCATTGTAATGTGTGCTTCAAATCAAACCAATTTATTTTCCATGTGTCTCAGGTCTCACTTGTAATTTTCTTACCAAGTAAGCCTAAAATTTTATCAATAGAGGAGAGATATAGGGTATCTGGGTAGAAGCACAGTCTCCCTACCAATCATTTATATTAGGGAAAACCTGGCCTTCGAGATGGTGTACAATACTTAGCACATCACCTGATTTCAACCATCTCGTTGTTAAAATATTGCTTCCAAGCCATGTCCTTTCTTTTGTTTTCTTACAGGATTTTTAATACTAGAAATGATGACTATGACTATGACGCTATCTTCGAACGTATCCCCGAATCATGCTCCTTCTGCCCAGAGTGTGAAATAATTGTTTCAGAAGATTTAATCGGTCACAATCTAAATTTGTCGAATGGTACCTGGGTTTCTGTCAAGAACACTGAGCATGCACCATACTGTAAAGGCCCCCATACGCGGTTAAATTTGATGTACATCCAGATTTTCATCAAACCCATGCTCGCCATGAGTTTTGATCGGCCGACCGCCACACAATCTATAGTTTTGGTTGTACATCCGCACTTCGATGTACTACATCCAATTTGACCGTGTATGGGGGCCTTAAGTCAAGCTACGCGAGTTACTGACCCTGCAAACCAAGGGGTCCACTTCTTTGATCTTCTGATTACCTCTCACCCACCCGTCGTCGTTGATTCGATTCTCGTCAATTCGGTAAACGTCCTTCTAAGTTTAACAAGTTGATCTTCTTCATCACAACTCTTTACTGATTAGGTTTCTAATATTGTCGTGTAAATGATACGTATTGTTATTGTTTGCTGCATTTTATATTTCCCTATTTCTCTGTCCGTTTTACACTAATATCATTATATTGAGGAAAAAATAAAAAAACTTAAAGCACGGTAAAAATAAATAGTATTGGTAGGGGACACCCGGGTTTGAACCGGGGACCTCTCGATCTGCAGTCGAATGCTCTACCACTGAGCTATATCCCCAGTTGAGAACTCTGTGACAAACTAAAAATTTCTACATTTTACTTGATATTCTATAGTATAGAATCTATACAATATAATGAATTATCACAACAAACACTGCAGTATGATTTGATATAAAAGCTTATTAAACATGCAAAAAAGAAAATCTCCTTCACCATTGCGTGACTTGAAGAATTCTTAACAAATTATTCACCAGCAAAAAAAACACAGAAGAAGAGGAATCTTCTGTATCTGCTACAAAAGGTTACGAAACGCCCACAAAAAAATGTTTCATGTTTCAAAAAAGTCGACATCATGACAAACGAAAACGGACAGGAAGACCGATGGACGTTTGAATCGGAGCGGTAAAAACATCAAAAGCTTTAGAATGATTTCATAATGAAAAAACACACAAGCGCCCACAATCACAATGACGTAATAAAAAGCTTCGATGACGTCACTGATATCAGCTTCTTATCATCATATGACGATTTCGATACATTTTTCCACGAAGTGAAAAAGTTATAATCAATATATCCTGCGCATGATTGTGCAAACTTTCACTCTGTGAAACGGGGTGTCACAGAAAAAAAGCATCACGTTTACCGCTTTTCAAGACTTCAGAGCTCATTACTGAAATCAAGGTGTTCAGAGCTGCCGTTATACCCCAGCTTTTTCAGAAATAATCGTGCAAAATTTGTGACACAATTGTGAAAAAGCTCTTCTCTTGGGAAAAAAAACGAGGAGAGTCTTGCCAAAAAATGCTTATTTTTCTTCTTTTTTTCACGGTATTTATCGGTTAATTAAAGTGCCGCGCACTATAAAAATAGAACAGCACACCTGCCGGCATTTGCGGTGGCGATAAGACACAAGGCATCCCTCCTGTGTCTGGCGTTATTTTTTGTTGTCTTAAGATTTTAGGAAAGGGGGCGGAGGTGGAATATGTCACGTTCATCATCGGCCTTTTCTTTAGAGCATATTATTATCTTGAGAGCTTTCGGGAATGAGACAGTAACTTTCGGATTAGGGAATTCTTTGCCAAGATTACGATATTCCATTGACGTAGTCGGATGGGATGGATTGGAATGTTCTAACCTTTCCTGCAATGATGTAACTTAGCCATCATAAAATATTCATAGGGATGCTACCGAAAAGGATCTCAATGTTTTATTTATTTCTTGCTGCATTCATTCACGGAAGATGGGAATCGTCAGCTTTTACATATAAAATTAGGCAAGGGTTCACTTACAACCGAGGCTTGATCATTGGATATTGATTTTCGTTCTACTTGGAAATAGGTAAACAATCATACGGAAACAAGTGCTTTGTATTCTGATTCGTTTTAGATTATTTTTCAATTTTAATACATAAATATGCCTTTCAAAGGAACACTAACGACAATATGGACAACCAGCCTTGGTCGTTCCTAGTACCAGGTTTCCACGTAAGGATATCCATAAAGCATATAGTAGTAATAGTCCAGTAAATCTGTCAAAAATATCGCTTTTTTTTGCAAAAACTATTAACAGGCTACAAAGGTATGTAAAAAAAAAGGAAATTTTCCGTAGAATTCAATGCACTTTTTTTTAAAACAAATTACGCGCTTGCCTCCTTTTCAAAATGGCGGCCAAAGTTGGCGAAAAACAGTTTCTTATTTTTAAAAAAAAAACTTGGCGTTGTACAAAAAAGTGTAAAATGGCAAAGTTGTGTAACTCTTTAATATGGATCGAGCTGTCCTGCTCCGGTCTCAAAATATTGCAAAACTCAATTAGTTATTGCAAAAAAACCGCTAAAAATCGCTATTTTTTGAAATATCTGTAGCTCCGTGAAAAGAACATATTTTTTAACGAACCACGGTGAAAGCCTAGTCCAAGATAAGTCGAATAAAAGCATTTTACAGATTTGCAAAATATTGCAAGCTTTTTGCAAAAATCGATTTTTTCGAAAAAACGCGTTTTTTTCAATGTCCAATAGCTCATACAGGCCATCATATTTTTATGCCCGACCGTTACCAAAATTTTCTTTAACAGTTGCGCTTACATGTGCAATTAATGCGCATATCACAAAACGATCCCTAATATGCGCAAAACCAGTCAAAAAATCGTTTTTTTATACCCCAAAAAACATGAATTTCTCTGAGGTTTTTATTTATATTGGAATGCAATCATTGCCAATCGATAGCTGACATTTTTCTACAAATTTCGAAAAAAAAAATTTTGCTCTCCCACCTTCTGGAGCCGAGATAATTTTTCGTAGAATTCAATGCACTATTTTTAAAACATGGCGCCATCTTTTAAGATAAAGTGCTGAAATTTGAATGCGTTATTGTTCAATACTTATATTTTCAATAAAAAATTCACGGAACTTGATCGGCCGGTTTTGAGCATGGCAAAATCAATTAAACTTGGAGCTCGATGCATAAAAAACCGTAATACAATCCTTATAGTATTTTGTGTGAATCATAACAGTGTTGCATTACATAAAATTAATTTTTTTCTTCTTTTTAATAGGGGACTCGTCTTCATTACCACTATGTACTACTCTCACTGTAAATTTTATTTAATATAATGTCTAATGTGTTGGCATTATTGTCATCACAGTCATCATTATCGTTATCACCTCGCTCAGTCTCTGTGATATTTGGCTCGTCTATTTCTCCGTCGATATCATCAGCGATAGCGATGACCACGGTTGCCAGATGAAACTTCGTTAAATCCGTTCGTCAAGCTTTCGAGAGAGAGGGAAAAATCCGTAAAAATCCGTTCTCTTCTTTTGAAGAGCCATCTGTATGGCTATTTCGGAAAATAGTAAGAATCTGAGCGCGACATTTAAATTCGATAGAAAGAATTACTATAACGTTAAGAAATAACACATTTCGTTATTTTATTGAATATTATAGTGTATTTAAAAAAATATTCGGTATTGTAAACACTGCAAATCTCAGCTTTTGAAAGTGTTTTATTTCAAAACGCTTAAAACGTTTTATGTTGACGCTTTTAAGTGTTTTAACAGTGTCGACAATGTTAATCAAATGGGTGACTTCAAAAAAAAAGTTTTAAGCGTTTTGAAATAAAAACCTTTTAAAAGCTCAGATTTGCAGTGCTACGATTGTAAATCATTGGGACCTATTCTGTCAATAAAATTCATCATTTTATGTTATGTTATGCCATATCATAAAAGAATTCTCTAAAATCCTATTCTGTCTGACAAATTTTATTTTATTTTACGATCATAACATAAAATATTTCCTGTTACGGTTCATAACATAAAATAATCTAAGCAGCACATTTTACAGGTATTTTAACCCATTTTATGAAAATAGCAGACGGGAATTGCCATTTGCGCGAAAGTAGTTTTCATTGAATTTTGAACTAAATTAAAAATTAATATGACAAACGCTTAAGAAAATTGTATTTTGTCAGATACTGAAACAAGGCGCGCTTTGATTTTGTTTGTTTTCATTCATAATTTTATTTGTTTTCATTTTCAACCGATCAGCTGTTCAAAACGTAATAGAACCCATAGCGGATTGTACTAAATATTTATTTAGAAATAATGTGTATAATCACTGCATCTACACTTATGTTTTAAAAATAATTCTTTCCAGGGTTCTGAGGTAGCAAAAAAATACAGCGACTACAGCGATATCCCTTGTGTTCTTTAGTTCTGCTGGTTCGATGAACTTCAGCTCCTAGAGCATAGTGCTCTTTTCCTTAAATGGAAAGCGTTTGTTGATTTCTGCCGCTAGCGTGACGAGACATTGACGGCATTTGTCTATTTCAGAAATGTCGATTGTGGCCGGCAAATTGGAGAGGCTAACCTGCATCTTGGGATCATCAGTTTGGAGCAATGGTTCCCAATATTTCACAGTATCTTTGATCGTCTCCTGATAAATTAAATGTTCAGGCTCGATTCTGTCGATGTAATCTTCTTTCATATAGCAGCCAATTACTCCTTTTAAAAGGCTTTCCATTCTAGCATAAAACGTATGGATTTTTGGTGCCTCCGATTAGAATTCCACATTTTTTTGCGTGACCCACGTCAAAGCGTAATTGAGGAATTGCAAATAGAGCAAAGTCCACCGACTTCTCAAAAATCCGAGAATTCGCTGCGCCTCCTAATTTTTTGCATCTTTGCTGTCAATCTCGAAGTACATGAAAAGAGGATCGTACTATGTCTTTTCACAGCAGCATGGAGTGACAATCACCTGATTTTAAGTATACTTTCAATCCTGAATACTCGGGTATTTCTAACAACTTTTACAATTACCCAAACCATAGCGCCGCATAACGTCGCTGACTAGTGTATTTCAAATAGCAATAAATATCAGACATCAACGGCTTGGTTAGAAATAGACAAAACTTCTCCGGATTTGCATCGGTGCAGCCACTCCAAAAAGCTAAACATTTATCGATGTTCCGTCACTTTCAGGAAATGAATGTCAGTGTGACGAAGACATGAAGTACCGGGCTTCAACATTTGTAGTGAGCAGTATAATTTAATCTCTAAATACATACTGCAAATTGCATGAATTTCATTCAAAATTTAAAAAATCCGTCAAAAATCCGTTTTTGCACTAAATCCGTCTGAAAATCCGTATTTTTTGTGTTCTCAATAAAAATCCGTTCTCGTACTGAGAAATCCGTTCATCTGGCAACGCTGGCGATGACTCTGCTCTCCTCAATATATGAGCAACTTTCATCGTCACACGTTGAACATACGTTTGAACATTTTATGCCATGTTTTCGGCAGCTGCAGGTGTTTGTTTTGCAGCCGCTTACACACCTACACGCTATTTTCTTCATCACATCATCCGGAATCATTGGATGAGAGCTCAATTTTGGCAGCAAATTATTGCCATCAATTTTCCAACCCCATTTTTCGGGGTCCAATGAATTTCCAAGCCAGGCTTGCAATTGTAAATAGGTTCGATACGAATGTTCAACTGAAGCACCCTTCGTAGGTGGAAGGCTCGCCAACTGAAAAGATGACCTTGATGTGGATTTCTTAAATTGTATGTATCTTAATTCATTTAAACTACCACTGGACTTCTTCGTAGAGTACACGACAGGAATTATTTCACATCCGACTTTTCTAATCTCTTTGTTGCTACTTTTTTTATCATAAAAAACTTCAAAATTCGGAAGTCCTGTTTTTCGCTCGTTGAACACTTTTAATATTTTATTTTTACCTTGTCTAAAAAAACACGACGTTGTGTCACACTCTGATATTATATATAATAATCCGACGAATCTCTTTAAATAGGGATATTTAAAACTATCACAGTTATAAACTTTATCGATTTCTTTACCTTTTCCAGGCTTACAAAAATACGGTTCGAATGTCTTAGGCGGTGGTCACACTGATGAAGTATGAAGTATGCAGTATGCAACACGCAGTATGCAGTACTTACTGCATAGCGACTGAAATTGCGTTGTGTAATACATTTTATTTTAACGCGCGGAAAAGTGGTCGCATTGACGAAGTAGCAGTAAAAATTGCGCAGTAGAAATCGCATGCAGCTGTCGGTGCTTGTTGCATGCAGTATTTACTAGTCCAGTATGTGTATATTTATTCGTTTTTATTCAAATCTTCAACAAAATCAAAAAATGCAATGATAGATTTGTGATAACTAAAGTAGGATATAAAAGTAGGTGATTTGAGTTTATTAAAATATCTACAAAATACAGCGACAATCGTTGTTCCAAGTCTTGCTGCTATTATTTTATCATTAATCAGCTTCAATTTGAATTTATTATCTATGAAGTCCATCAGTGGTTGTGCTTCTTACGTACTTATAAATATTCCCCTTTTAATCCCTCATGGGACATAGGGCGGAAATAGTTGCCAATAGTTTCAACGGACTCTGTTTTGTGCGACAGCTCCCAGCTCCGTCCAGGATCTCCCAGTTGTTGCGGCCTCTGGTAATAGAGTTCTTCTCCACGTTGCTCTCGGTCTTCCAGCTCGACGGACTCCTTGCGGGTTCCAGTCAAGGGCCCGTTTGGCTAGATTTTCGTTTTCGCGTCGCAAGGTGTGGCCAATCCAATTCCATCGCCTGATTTGGTCGTCTATCCTTTCTTGATTTGCACGTCGCCATAGTTCTTTATTTGTCAGCCAGCGGATTTTTAGGATACGGCGCACACTGTATTAAAATCTAAATCTAGCGGAACTTAATTAAAAATTAAATGTGGTCATATCTAAGTGAAACCGTATTTACATTGTAGCTTTGTATATATATATTTATTAGTAAAACGAATAAACGCGTTGACAATACAGATTGTCATAGGAGAAGCCCCTAAAAGTGGCAAGCGCGCATTGCATTGCTTCGTAATCACCAATTAGATTTCGAATGTAAAATATTCTTTTGCTGTGTTGTTTAAAACCCTAAGTTGAAAATTTATTTGATTGTTGTTTGTTGTGTCCTTGAGCAATCGAGAAATTTATGTTTGAACAATTATTCACTTAATTATTTGTAGAGAATTCGCTTTTTACTGGTCCGTTATTCAGATTCTTGAATTCGGGCTGAGTTTTAAAAATGTATCCGCATGTATCCACCTTATTTTAACTTCTAAACTCTTTTATGGGTAATACTCCTTAGAATACAGTTGTCACCTCTTGCCCATATTTGCCCCCGATTTCCTTTAGATATAAGCACATTTATGTTTTAATTAAGTTCCGCTGGATTTAACTTTTAATACACTGTGCGGCGTAGGCATCTGTTGATGAAAACTTGTAGGCGCCTTCTGATGAATTGGTGACTTTCCATGTTTCGCAACCATACAAAAGAACTGCCTTATGCTGTAAACATAATTGGAACCACGACCACGGCGGCGGCGACGGCAACAGCGATTTCCGGGCTGAAATTCGTTGTGTGAACATAATTGGGGCCACGGCGACTTAATTTTTGTTTTTTTATTGTTATCTGTGAAGAAATATTTTTTCATATAATCATGAAAAATATGAAAAAAATAAGCAATATTAAAAATATTGCATCAATTATATAACAATGGGTTTGTTTAATCAAACCTCAAAATAAAAAATACACACAAATTATGAAAACATAACCTCAGTAAATAAACATCTTTGACAGGCGATAGCTACAAAATAGAAAATAGATTGATTGAGCCGCCGTGGTCCGCGACGTGGCCGTAGCCGTGGTCGAATTTATGTGCACCCTCATATACAGACGTATATTCTATTGGTTTTTGACAGTTCTTGCGAAAGTAGTTGCGTCGGTCGCCCCAATTATGTTTACAGCATTAACGTTGGAGTTGAACAGCCGCAATTTGGTGTTAGTTGAGATCTCCGTTGATCGTCATATGCGGAACAGGCATGCATAAGCGCTTCGTGCTTTATTTATTCTGGAACTGACATCTTCTTCTGCTCAGTACCAACTGGAATTGAAGATAACGGGGCGGGAGAAGCATCGACTGCGGAAGCACAGAAAACAGACAGTGATGTTCAAATGCTTTTTGAATCGCATATTCCAGAAGTGGTTGAAAAACCATCTGACTTTCAAACTTCGGCACCCACTTCGACAAAAACAAGAGACCAGATCACCTCCAAAAGATACCAACGAAGTCGAAATAAAGACATTACTGCTTTTGCAGATTTAGCTTTTATAAATTGGATGGAAAACAAGGAAAAAAGGAAGATGAAGATGCCAATCACTTATTTTTAAAAAGTTTGTTACCAGATCTAAGAAAAATGAACGACTTGCAAAATAGAAAATTTCGACAACAAGCCATTGCACTGATAGACGACATCCTTAATAACTCAAACAAAGTACCTAATCAGCTCCCACTATTTACAGATTTAATACCATGCTCGACTCCAGCAGCTTCTTGGAGTTCTCTTTCTGGCTCCATAGCCTGGGACACATCACAACCATCTACTACACCAATGCAGGGCAACTCCGAAAATTAACAGACTAGATTTAAGATCGGCCCTATGTGTACACTTTATACTATGAACAAATATTTATTCGATTAATAAAACATTACTTTTTAACTGATTACCTTATTGTAATTAAAAACCGTTCACTAGGTTCAATGGCACGTCGGAAATTTGTATCCCTTTTTTCAATAGAAGAATGAACTAAGTCCAGCAAAACCTGAAAACTGTTTTTGCTCATTCTGTAGAAACCCTTGAATTTTTCATCATCCATAGATAATTCGTTAGCGACAATTGCTGAACTATGGTGCAAATTTTCTCTATAAAATGGGAAAATCCAACACCTCCTTTTTGACAAGTGCTTACGGCGCCTTAAAAACCACCAAAAAGTTATAACTTCTTCCTCCGACGAATACATTTTTAATACTGGTGTTGCACTCAATACTGCGTCAATTTGAAGAACATCGCAACCTAAAGTAAGTACTCCATACTGCGTATTGCATACTGCATACTTCATACTTCATCAGTGTGACCGCCGCCTTATGCGACATAAAGTACAAATTGGAAAATTGTATAACGGTTTTTGTATGCATCGAGCTCCAAGTTTAATTGATTTTGCCATGCTCAGCAACGGCCGATCAAGTTCCGTGAATTTTTTATTGAAAATATAAGTATTGAACAGTAACCCCTGCAAATTTGAGGACTTTATCTTAAAAGATGGCGCCACACGATTTTTTCAAAAAAAAAATTATCTCGGCTCCAGAAAGTCGGAGAGCAAAATTTTTTTTTCGTAATTTGTAGAAAAATGTCAGCTATCGATTGGCAATGATGGCATTCCAATATAAATAAAAACCTCAGAGAAATTTATTTTTTTTTGGGGTATAAAAAAATCGATTTTTTGACTGATTTTGCGCATATTAGGGATCGTTTTGTGATATGCGCATTAATTGCACATGTAAGCGCAACTGTTAAAGAAAATTTTGGTATCGGTCGGGCATAAAAATATGATGGCCTGTATGAGCTATTGGACATTGAAAAAAACGCGTTTTTTTTTTCGAAAAAATCGATTTTTGCAAAAAGCTTGCAATATTTTGAAAATCTGTAAAAATGCTTTTATTCGACTTATCTTGGACTAGGCTCTCACCGTGGTTCGTTAAAAAATATGTTCTTTTCACGGAGCTACAGGTATTTAAAAAAAATGCGATTTTTAGCGGTTTTTTTGCTATAACTAATTGAGTTTGCAATATTTTGAGACCGGACTAGGACAGCTCGATTCGTATTAAAGAGTTACACAACTTTGCCATTTTACACTTTTTTGTACAACGTTAAGTTTTTTTCTTAAAAATAAAAAACTGTTTGTCGCCAACTTTGGCCGCCATTTTGAAAAGGACGCAAGCGCCTCATTTGTTTTAAAAATAGTGCATTGAATTCTACGGAAAATTTCCAATTTTTTACATACTTTGTAGCCTGTTAATAGTTTTTGTAGGTAAAAACCCTCACTTACTGGACTATAAGTAGGCTTCCCTGAGAACACAATTAGGCCGACAACGACAACTTCTACGGGAAAACAACAACAATTTATATGAGAATTGTCGTTGTCGGCCTCATTGTGTCCCGGGAGTTACTTTGAAGGCTAGAAAATTATAGGGAAGGTTAAAGCTTAATTTACATAACTGACGTTTTTCTGCCCCGCCGCCATTTTTTAAGATTTCAGCCAATCAGAAACAATTTCGATAACGTCATATTGTTTTTAATTGGTTGAAATCTTAAGAAAGAGTGGCGCGGCAGAAAGTCGTCTGATATGTAAATTAAGCTTATGCTGAAGCCGATGGACCTTAGGTTTGAACCAGGGGCGGCGGAGCGCGTGGGGACGGAAGGAAAACTGCAACAACGGCCTTACAGTTCCAATAACGGCCATACGACGGTGGTACGGCGGTCGTATGGTTGCTATTATGGGTATACGACGGTGGTACAGTGGCAGCAACGTGAATATTCGCCCGACTATAAGAAAATATATTTCACTGTAATCACTGCAAATCCAAGTGTTTAGCAGGTGTTTGGAAATAAAATACTCTAGTGTTTTCTTTCTAAACGATAAGGCGTTTTAATGGCGGGCAGTGTTTACTTTTAAAACAACAGAAGCGGTTAATGCACAAAATCTAAACGCTAAAGAGTTTTATTCTTCAACACATAAAGCGTTTAAGAAAAGTTAAACGCGTAAGGTGTTTACCAAAAATTCTAACCTAAGCACAAGTGTTTAAAAGTAAAACACTTATTCGCCAAATAAACCCTTGGGAAGGTAAACACTTAGTTATGATAAAACACATATGGGGAACTAAACGCTCTAGCGTTTTATTTTTAACCGGTAAAGTGTTTAGGGGTTGGGAAGTGTCTCTCTAAAAATGAAATACTGAGTGATCCACTTAGAGGTACTTTTTTCAGAAATAAAAAAAATAAAAACTTTAATATTATCGGGTAATTTTTATTATCATACAAAAGACCTAGAATTTTAAGAAATAAGGAAGTTATTGCATTTTGACATTAAGCTTTATGAAAAAACCAAAAAAACACTCAATTAACAATACTTACACTATAATGCTTGAAAATAATCTTCTATAAAAATTAAATTTATTTTGAATTTATCACATGAAATAAATAGGTTTCAACATGCTACTGTCCAAATTATAGCTCAAACTATGTATTTGTTAATTAACAATTGGCCAAAATACAAAAAGTTTTAGATTTCGAGCTCATGTTAACAAAAATGAACTTTATTTTTTTTTAAATTAAAGATCCCAAAATTCTTTACGAGATTTGATAAACAATTTTAAATTCTTTTTTCAAAATGGCAAAAAAAATGCAATTGCTGTTATTTGAGTAATAAGCAAAAGTAAAAAAAGTAACCAAAATTACATCCAAAATTATTTTAGAATATACCTATTCTTCTTTTTTTGGCCTTTTTTACTTCATTTGTTGTTTTCATTTATTTAACTTAGTTTATCCTGAAAATTTTACGCCTTTGTTGACAGGTATTATTTTTAATATGAAAATAAAACCATAAAGCTGCTTAAATATTACGAATTTAAAATTATCAGTATTTCAAAACGATTGAAACTTTTTATTTTCACGTCTCCCCTTTTGATTAACATTGTCGACACTATTAAAACACTTAAATGTTAATCAAATGGGTGACGTCAAAATAAAACGTTTTAAGCGTTTTGAAATAAAACACTTTCAAAAGCTGAGATTTACAGTGATAAGACGAGAAAAAATATGAGCGACCCATATTTCACGCAGTTATGCTCCCGCCAAGGGTACCATTTAGCATATTCAGTAAAGCGCATCTCGTCCTATCACGGAAGTCAAGCAATATTGGAGAAGTGGTTTGTACTTAGTCGGGGGACCGCTTGGAAAAACGGCACTCGGGTTGGATTTTTTTTTGTTTTTTGTTTTTTTTTTATTTTTTTTTTTTCACTTTTTGCAATGATTGTATTATGTTTTAATATAATATTGATTAATAGTTCTATCAACAAAATGTTTATTATTCATAACCAAAAACACGCTACAGACGTTTACTAAGAAAACAATTAAGTGTTTACTCATTAAACGCCGCTAAGTGTTTAAAATTCGTCTACAACGGTTTAAACGCTTTAAGTGTTTAGAAAGTAAATACTTGAGTTTGCAGTGTACATGTTTGATTTTTTTCGGTTGTGTTTTTTTTCAAGTCGTTAAATAACAAAATTTCCCACTAAAATATAAATCCACACACTTCACGTACAACAGACCGTCGACTGGCGAGCTCATTTCTCTTGTGCATCGATATCTTTAAGTAGGATAAATCGAAAGAACCATTGTACATAACGAAAATGATGAAGTTCCCACAAAACACATTCAACAATAGATTTGGTGCAGATTCTTTTTTGGCTCAAATTTCCCGTCGAATGCCCGTTTGTACAGCTCAGTACTTGGCCTTTTAAATCTTTTGGTCAAATTTGGCCGTCGTAAGGCCGTATGTGCTCTCATTAAAAATGGTTAAAAACTCTACGGCCATCATATGCCCCTTAAAAAGCCAAGCGGCCGGTGTTCGCTCTCTGTAAAGCCGTTTTTTATTTTGACTCGGGCCGACTAGGAGGGATTTCTCCATAGGTTCTTCATGAGGACCACATGAGGCAAATGAGGGCATACCGAAAGAGGACTTTCCCCTTAGTTTCCTATTCTTAGTTTAGGTATTTCTTATAAATTTCTCATAAGGGCCCGAAGAGGCAAACCTCATAACATATGAAATAGAGCAATCTTAACATCTAGCATCTTTTTAGCAAACTTTAAAGTAGTACCCTTAAAGCTTTAGTTTGACTCCTACAAAGCTTTAGTTTTTGTTGTTGCATTGTTTGATATTTCAGCCATGTTAGTGACCGTGGAGGGTGTCACTCAGCCTACTCAAAAGACTGATTCTGTTTCGATTACAAAGGTGAAGCAGCACTGGAAGTGATTAGTACTTGGTGGGGGGACCGCATTGGTAAAACGACACTCGACTTTAAAAATATAAAGTTTTCCATAACGGCGCAATTATTACAAATAAATCCACGCCGAAATTCTTAAATTTTTGGACCTTGGACATAGCCCAATAACCAAAGAATTTAAAACCATATAACTCAACAGGTAAATAAATTGGCCGAACTTTTCACGTGCTCCCCACCTACAATGATTATGAACAGTCGATATGAGAGATACAATTAGAGAGAGATACAATTATGTTAAGGTGGCTACATTCCTACGATGATTCAATCAATTAAGGAAGGCACTTGTCATGCCACGCCAAAGTGAGATAAAAGAGTTATAATCTACGTGAAGCCAACTGTAGGACTTGCAGATTACAGGCCTGGCTTGGAGGAGATTGCATGTCCTTAGACAACATCTGGGAGGAATAAGTTACACCAAGATAACTGAAAGGAAGCGATTATATGTCCAATATATAAGAAAGGAGATATTAACCTGTAAAAAAATACAGAGGCATCTCACTCCTCAGCACCAGCTACAAAACCTTCACAATTCCGGTGAAACAAAAACTAGAACCTATAGCGGGATGCCTTATAGGAGAATATCAAGCTGGTTTTAGGACGAACAGGTCAACATCGGAACCCAGCAAATTCAGGAGAAAACCTGGGGAGAGAATGAAGATATATACTAGATATTTATCGACTTTCAATAGGTACACCACAGTGGTTCCAAATCCCGAAAAGGTGGCCAAAATATGTAGACGTTATTCAAATTGTATGAAATTACGTACAAATAGTATTTTAAGGTCGCTGATTACGAATCTTCACTCAAAATAAAAAAAAAACAAAATGCCGGATCCAATATGGCGGACAAAATTTTTATAAAGTGGTCAGATTTTTATGAAATTTGGTATGAAGAGTATTTAGAGTCTGATGAAAAAAAAAATTTAAAAAGCAAAATGGCGCATCCAATATGGCGGACAAAGTTCTTATAAAATGGCCAGAATTTTATGAAATTTTATTTAAATTAAACAAGTCGGGGCAAACTGGGGCAACTTTTGAAACTTCCAAATTATAGAGAAAGATCTCAAGAATGCGACAAAACTTGGGATGTCGTGGGACTGTTGAGTAATGTAATTTTAAACATTGACGTTTACAACGGGAACCCAAGGTTCCAGACAATTCTCTTTTCGAAGCTGTATTGGTTAAAGCAGAGGCTTGATCTGAGAAACTAACACTGACTAGAGAGTTATTTGAGTCGCCTAGAGGTGAGTGTGCATTGATAAAGTATCACCTTAGATGCAAAATGAGAAATAGGTGCAGGAGCTGGAGTTCTGGGATTGCTAGGTCAAGGACTCTAGTACGATGATCCACAATTTGATGTTAATTAATTAGTCTGCAAAAGACTCCTTGTCTTTAGCAGAAACTCTGGTGTCATTTGAGTAATTCGGTAAATTTACATTATGAAAGTAAACATTATCGAGATTTGTTTCGCATTTGAATAGCATTAAATGCAAAAGCAGCTTTATTATTTATATTAAGACTTTTTATAGAAAACAGAAGAATGTGACGTGGTTTCGAGCACATAGTTTAATATAAAGGTAATTGTAGTCAGCTGTACTATTGTACCTCACGTAAGGCCACGTTTTTCTAACAAAAATGGAAATTCCTCTGGAGAGTGTGAAATCGATATAAGAAGCTGGCGCCGACTAGGTCGTGGGTCGAATTGCAAGGAGAAGAATCAACTTTAAAGTGGCCCGTAGACTGCCAATAATATTGTGCAATAATATTGAGCAAAATATTGACGGTTTCCTTCTTTGCCCCAGACAATCTTTCAATATCACCTACAGACCGTCAATAATATTGCCCAAATCAAAATATTGCACAATATTATTGATAGTCTAGGGGCCCCATAAGAGGCTCTCGCATTTTTTCGGAAGTAAGAAAGAAATTGAGGTGTTTAGTTAGCAATGGCACACTGAGAAAAAGGAGATGTGCATTCAAATCATTCTCGCTTATCCCAACTCCGCTACGGAATTGGATACGGCGAAATCAGCATAGGGGTTAACTCAACTTCCTGGCGTAGTTGACAACGCAATGGTGTCAATTCCGTGAGGAATTGGGAGAAACCCGCCGGAATTCGTTAAATAACATACCAACTTTGATTTCATGTTATACGCAATTGCATGAAGTACAATAGATGATTAAGAAACGTCGCAGAGCATTTGATTTGAATATTTTTATATTTCGATTAATTTTGAAAAAATTTCATTCAAATTAAAGTACTTTTGAAAGGATGTTAAAAATGTTTGAGTCGATAAAATCTGCGGTTCATCAAATGATATCTCTCGATAGGTTCTATTTCGAGCGGATTCGATAAATCGAAATTTTCTCTTACTATAATCACTAAAAGTATTTTATTAATAGATTTATGTGAATGATAATTTTTTTATGCAAATAAATAACAGAAGACAATAAATTACTATTTCATTTTTATATTTTATAATAAACTTTCTTTGAAACAACCATTTACAGAAATATTATATACAAAAGTTTTTTTTAAAAAATAAGGTGCTTTGACCTTCAAGCTTTCCTGGTGATGATTTTCTGGAATGGAGATCAACTTTGATGATAGATTTTCATCTGAACCTTCACCATTTCTGCTTTTATTTACCTTTAAAATAAATCAAATATTCAAAAAAATTATTCATATAAAAACAAAAAATGTGTATATTGTACAAAGTAACTTACGATTTAGATATATGGTTAACTTTTCGAAGCTGACCTTGTCCATTTGGCAATGAAATCAATCTTATAACCGATTACGGGAATAAGAGTTGCTCTTGTGGGTCCAGTTAGCAGCTTTATAGGATCTATAGTAATTTTTTGATCTAAAACAAAATATTTGTATATAACAAATTAGTCATCGATAAGTTCGCGATTATGTTTAAAATATAATTGTAAATAGTTTTTTAAAGTCTATGGCATTAAAAAAATATATCTACCTTTAAACGAATTGACAAGCCCTTCAAATTCCATTTAATTAAATATGCCAAGTTTGCCCACCAGCCATCATCAAAATTTGTGTACGCAAATAAAAAAAAGTTTCCACATGTTGCAAATTCTACACACAAGCAGACACATCAATCGTCCTACTTCACAATAATAATCCACTGTTTCACTGTTTAATTTTTCACTTCACTGATTGGAAATTCCACTCGAACCTGGTCTTCGGGATCTTTGCACGGAGTCAACTAACATTTTGAAGAAAAAAAGTTGCACACAGCCACTGTTGATTATATTAGGGGTAGTTACAAATAGAAAACAACCAAAAAAACGTCTACCTCTACAGGGACCTGCGACAGGGGCAGTCCGATAATAAAAAAACGGTCCAGTTTTTATGACGTGTTGTTTCTTTTAGCTAGATGTTAGTATGCAAAAATTATTGTGTCAGCTACAGACTAAAATTTAAACAAATAATACATTTTATTAATTGAAATAATAAAAGCCCTTTCCTCAAACGAACAGCAATAAATTTAACTGGTAAAGTTTTCAATAGGAACTCCGCCGCGGAATTGATTCAAAAAAACGCATTCTTTTGCTTTAGCATACTTAAGATTGGTATAAAGCATTATTCATTTGGTGAAACTGAACTTACTCCAATTCCTTGGCGGAGTTGGTACAATTTTTGTTTTTTTCTCAGTGCAAGGAATAGAGTGGGGTTGTCAACAATTTGGTATATGCTGCTGGGATCTGTAAAGATCTCGGCGACCTCGATATAAAAACTGATAGCATTTGAGTGCTTCAGCGAAAAGAAAAATACAGACACGCCAAAAAGAATTCGAACATGATAAATTGTGACAAAGTAGAAAGACCGAAAGAAAGGTCTACAAATATTTTAAAAAGCGAATTTAGACTTTATAACAAGAGAAAACTATTTATAATTTTGCTGTAATTTTTACTTTCTTTACAAAGTTCTTAAAAAAATTGCTTTTTCAAAAACTAACTGAAATTATAAAAGTTAATATACATATTCATAAAACTCAGTTGTTTCATAATCGTAACTTGTAGTTGCCCATGGTGTAGTTGTTGGAATAGAATCAGTATCTACACAGGAACATGTGTTCTTTGCATTGCAGTTTCCGCTTGTGTATCCTAGTGCAACACAATTGTAGATACAAAACTGCTCCTTTACAAATGAATCACAGAATAAACGTGGTACTAAAATTAAATAGAGAATGCATAATCAAAATTGTACGAAATAAATTAATATTATTAATACTTCTTTCTTTTTCGCTATCTGTTAGGGCGAAAACTGTCACAGCAAATCCAGCAAATAAAAGCAAAGTTTTTAGGGTATGCATTTTGAATAAAAATTTCTTCTGATTGAGCACTGAAGACGACTAAAGAACTCTTTTGACTGGTACTAGCAAACTGAGTTATTATAAAATTTGCGGCGCTTGTTATATAGAAAGCTTATCCAGAATTTTATCATAAGTAAAGTTTTTAACACTGATAGAATATGGAAATGATTGATGATTATTATTCCTTAACTGCGATTTTCACAAATATAACGTGAGCAAAATTTAAATAATTGAAGTAAATTTGCATTTTTAGAAGTACTTTAAATATTTACAATTATTCTGTATTTAACTGATTCATTTTATTTTGATAAGAATACATTCTACTTGAAGCTCTTTGTACGGTAAACAATTGCTTGAGTAATTATAATCACAGATGGCCTCACAATCTAAACGATCCAAATTCCTTAGTCTGCAACTACTGCAGCCAATTTCACCTATTGTACTCTTGAAAGCCACTCTACCTCAAATTTGTAGGCACGAGATATGTGGCTTAGTCTAAAAGGACATGCTCCTTCTAGCGTGCTTAACATGCTCCTTCTAGCTTAAGAGCCATTTTATGAGTAGCCGTATCAGTGGACTTTCGTTCTTGTAGGTCCAAAGCATGAGCAAAATCACAATTTTCTTCGTTTTTTAGCATTTTTCTCAAGCTTTGAACCTACATTTCTTCTTAACAGAATCACTCAAGTTTCTGTTCTTTATACCAAATAAAAGAATACACATTTACCTAAAAGATGAACCTCATTATGTTGCTCTACGATAAATTAGTCTAGGGGTTAGGTAAATTTTAAAAGATACAAATTGTTTTTCGTAAACACCCTGTATCTTAGTGGATAGTGGGGATAGACCCCCTCTTTAGAACAATTTTTTTCTCCAAATACATCCACCCTAGAAAATATTAGCCGCGTAGGCCAACAAAGGATTTATTGAACGTCTGATGACCTTTGCAAGTCGCGAATGAGTGGATATGAGTATTTGAAATCTTTAAAACGGCGATATCTCATGAATGGCAATTCGTATGGGAAAATGAAAAAATCTTTTTTTGTAGATAATCGTATAATCTACAAACTTTGTAAATATTAATTTATGATAAGACTTACCGTTTAAGATGTATTTGCAAAAAATTGATTTTTTGACCCTGAAACCCCCTAAAAAGTGGGTTTCCTGGGGTAGAAAATCGGTAGACTTTATAACCTCTTATTAATAACCCTAAAAGGAAGCTCTCTGTCAAATTTCAGCCGGTACCCAATTATTTCCCCTATTTTTACCACTTTACCTGTAACAATAGGGTTTTCTTATGTTATCGTCCGAGCGTAGATATTGTTGATCGCCCTACACTTACTGCAAAACTTTTCTTCATTCATTGGCCTGAAACTGACTTTGATCGGTTTGTTAGATAGTCATACAGAAACAGGAGGTTTGCGCCTAATTTGGAAACTGGTTTCTTCCTAAGCCGCTTCGTAACGAGGACACGCAAAATCAGGACACTTGCTTTAGTTGTCGAATATTGTGCCCTAAATTATCACTTATGGAAAATAGTGTTGGGTAAGACACGATTATAAAATGAGTTTGTAAAAGGTGCCTCTTTTTTCTTTTGAGCCAGTAGTACAATGTCATACTTCAAATGAGGCGAGGTGCTATTGTAATGCCAAAATGACAAAAACAAGCAGATTAAAAAAAGAAAGAAAATAAATACCAATGAAGTGCATTTTTACAAGTTTAATTCTAATATTCATTAAACTCCCTTAGAGTATGTAAGACATCTCTGCCTCCACAATGTACAGCCATGGACAACTAATTAGAAACAGTTTCATAAAAAGTACATTTATACATTTTTTATGCTTTTATATAGCAATCCTGCTGGGAATTCATTATGATATTGTTATTGATTTCCTTCTATCATTACATATTTAAAAAAAATTAAGAGGAGGTGATGGGAATTCTTTAATTTGATTCCTACATAAAAACTGTATAAATGCAATTTTTATGAAACTGTTTCTAATTAGGTGTTCGTGGCCATATATTTATATTTTGCAATCCCACCTCGCCTAATTTCAAGTTGGAAATTCTGCTAGAAGTAAGAAATGTGTCTCCAGCACAAATTTTCACTCCCTCAAAAAATGTAAGAATTGTCTCTCCAATACAAAATTTCACTCCCTCGAAAAATGTAAGAAATGTCTCTCCATCCAGTTCGTATATTTACAATCTCACCACGGCTCATTTTATATTGGATATTTTACTGCCGCAAAAGAAGGAAGAAATGTCTCTCCACTAAGTAATTTACAATTACCCCTCGCTTCATTTATCTCGATACACGCTCATATACCAGTAGGACATTATTTTTGAACCGAAACATTTAAAAACACTGAAGCCTCAGTACAATTTACATCGTGTAAGGGACAAATGTACTGCCTCGTGTAAGTCCGGCTCAACACTAATGGAAAATGGAAAAGCCATATTACCCATTTTAAGGCCTTGCGTTGGGGACGATGGTTCTGCCGAGTAGATGGGGTTCGGCCTTATTCTGAGAGTCATGTGACATTGCACGTGATATGACACTCAAGGAATGGTATTGGCCGCATCGACTCAAGGGACATCTCTCATTCAAAATTGCCAACCCTCAGTTGGGGCATTCCCAGAGTGGAATGAAGTGAGTTAACTGCATTTCCACTCTGGGAATACCTCTCCGAAATTGAGGTAGAGGATAGAGAAATGTCTTGTGAGTGATTCGACTCTCACCTGTCGCTGAGCAGTGTCTGGCCTAAAAATCTGAGGTTGCGCTGCTATTTCTGCGAGTATCAGTAATCATAATTCCAAAAGTGAACGAGGTATGGTCCGCACCATAAGAGAAGAGGAATGAGCGCGCATGTTGAGAATATAAATGAGTCGGTAATTTGCGTTCTTAAGCAAACAGAGTGGCGTTGCTCATTTGTGACTCTCAGTGTGCATGGAAACAGCGATTTTGAGTTTTCCATATTTTATGGTGAGGCCTCTTTCTTTAGAACCGTATACCTCATTAAAAGAAGAAGAAGAATGTCTGAACAATTCAAACTTTGCCTTCCATGTATTGATAAAATTTTAGCAGTTTAAAATGAGCGAATTCTCCCAATCATTTCTTCCGGCTGAAGCGATTTTGGACTTAATTGTGCAAGTATGGGAGTAGGAAGCGTTGCCACAAGACTGAAAAAATGAGATATAACAGCGTGCACTAATTATCGCGGTATAACGCTGTTGAGTACCCGATATAAGATATTCTACGCTATATTACAAAACAGGATGTCCCCATACGCTAGAAACATCATAAGCCAATACCAGTGTGGCCCAGGCAAATCAATAACTGATCAGATTTTCACCTCGAGGCAGGTGATCTAAAAATGTCTAGAGTTTCAAAACTCAATCTCATACCTCTTCATAGACTTTAAAGCCGCCTAGCATAGCCCGAGTACAGCTCTATAAAGCCAAGTTCTCTGCGGTAAGATGCGGGTGCGACAGAGAAGGAGCACCAACCTCCGTGGGAAGGACGGCGCACGGTGGGGCCAAATCCAAAAAAGCTGGCCAAA
The DNA here is from genome assembly GCA_963855945.1 of Thereva nobilitata. Taxonomy (NCBI): domain Eukaryota; kingdom Metazoa; phylum Arthropoda; class Insecta; order Diptera; family Therevidae; genus Thereva; species Thereva nobilitata. The sequence goes on from OY979694.1 coordinate 23,851,521, forward strand.
AGTCGAAAAGTGTTCTAAATTAGGCTTGCAACGAATAGTATATTCGGCCATACGCCGAATACCGAATATTCTGTGTACTTTCTGGCCGAATAGCCGAATATTAGGCAAAAGTATTCGGTCAGCGCGTGGCGGGAAAACTTGTACCGACATGTATGTTTCTCGGTCCTCCCATCGAATCGCCCTGCACGCTTAAAGCCTGAACCAGATATGACGTGCCGGACTGTAGCCGTACGTACCGTAACGTACGAACATGAGTGTTTATATGGCACCGACCTAAATTGACTTAATGAACTTGCCGAATGTTCGTTAAATTCTCGAATGGTACGTACCGTACGTACGGGTGCCGTAAGAATGGCACAAAACCTTAGCATCCGTTAGCTATTTAAAAAATCTGTTCACATTTTAACAATTTTTTAATAAATTTGGAGCAGTAAATGACATAAAACAGATAAAGGAGATATTGAAGGCCTTCTAGATTGTTTAACCAAGAAACTATGACATATGCACAACAAAAATTCAAAGTTATTTTTTTTTCATTCTCGTGTGAATAAAAAATTGCGCTGAATCCAATTTCTTTATTTTTACAAATGTAACACGGTAATATGCGTGGCTGCTCCTCATTTTTTTTATTTCGCGATTTTTTTTCTTGTTTTTTCCCAAGCACTTCTAAGTTTTTTGTACTCCGTCCACAACTTAAATAAATCAACTAAATCACTTAAATCTTTATTTATTCTATGCATTTTCATTTTTCACTGCGGTGTCACTGGTCACTTTACACTTTCATTTAGGGCTATCTGTCAAAGGGCCGTAACTGAGCTCAAATTTGTTCAGTTTTCTTACGGTCCGGCACGTCATATCTGGTTCAGGCTTGGCTGAATCACATGGCTTCGTTCTCTTTCGTTCGTTCTTTTCGTTCTTTCAGTCTACGAGTTCAATGTTGTCCACATCAGGAAGAACTGAGAGGAATGAAGACGAACGAAAGCGGGAGCCTTTGGGAAATTTTTAAAAAGATGAACGAACGGAAAGGAAAGAACAGCATGACCACAGCATAACCACAAAAAATTCAGTTGCAATAGAAATAGATCTTTATTTAAGTATTACCAACATATCGCGTCATGACGATCCATACACATGGTGGCAAGCAAGAAAAGATAAATTTCCGTGTTTGGTAAATCTTGCAGCAAAATATTTGTCGGCAGTAGTGTGTATTCAGAGCGTTTTTCTCAGAAGCTGGGATTGCCTACGAGAAGAAAAGGAGTAAACTACTGCCTGACAATGCAGAAAAATTAGTGTTTCTGCATTATAATCGACCACTTCTAAATTACATCCATTAGTTTTTTTGTTATTTGTTTGTAATGAAGTTGATTATAAGAAAAATACTTCCGATCCACCGGATTCGGCAATCGAGGCCAATATTAAAAAATAAATCAATATTTTCATTTTACTAATTATCTGATTACAACATAGCATATTACGGTCATTCCATGGAAAACGACACCAAGCTAATGAAAAAAAAGTGACGGAAATCACATAAATTTTAGGCTTTAAGTATTGTTAAAGCCCCATAGTATTCGGAAATATGCTTGTAGTAAAAAATAAAATTATTACTTTTTATATTTTCCCAGTTGAATATTGATTTTTCCATTCAATTCAAAAAAAGTGGGTTTAGGTGAAGAATGCAAGCTCAAATATTCACTTAAATACTTCTAGCGAAAGTGCCGTTGATTTAAAACCAGCAGCTGAGCTATAAAGCGAAAGAGATGTAGAACATGAATTCCCTACACTAGGCCCAAAAAATAACAAAATAGTTAATAACATATGCCTAAATTAATGTGTTTTGTGTGTATAGTTTTTTACTCGTCCCACCCGTCACGGATCCCTGTCCCACCCGTCACAACATTTTAAGCTTCATAAAAAAAGTTCGTATTGTTTTTTCAATAACCTCTTTTTAGAAAACAATTAGCGACATAACTCAAATAGCATACTACAATAAAATTAGGGCTTCATATGAACTATTTGATCTGAATTTCAACGTCAAGTGCAAGTATCTAAAGAAAGAAGGGTTTTGCCTGTCCCACCCGTCGCATATGTAATTCTACGAATTTAACAATGTTAGAATATATTTTTATGTTGTTTTCTTTTATCATATCTTAAAAAATATATCTAAGAATGCTACCATAAATACAGTATGTATTATTTGCTTTGTTTGCACTTTAAAATAACTGAATGTATATCAAAAAATGTGTTAAAATGTCCCACCCGTCACCATGGAACGACCTATTACTTAAGTATTCGGTATTCGGCCGAATAGTATCTAGATATTCGGTATTCGGCCGAATAGGACAAAAGTAGCCGAATACCGAATAATTGCCGAATATTCGTTGCAAGTCTATTCTAAATGATCTCAAATTGTTTACTTGGGGGTTTTCGGGGTCGCTGATTACGAATCCGTTATGAGAATTGACATTTTCAAAATGGCGGACTCAATATGGTGGATATAACCTGCCCAAGAAGTCGAAAACTTTAGTAAATAATACCCAAACATATAAATCGGGAGTTTTCGGGGTCGCTGATTAGGAATCCGATATCAGAATTGAGATTTTCAAAATGGCGGACTCAATATGGTGGACATTACCTCCCCAAAAAGTCAAAATCTTGGCCGCTGATTACGATTCGTTATCAGAATTTCAATTTTAAAAATTGCGGAGTTAATATGGCTACATGAGAAGTTTGGAAGGCTTCAAAAAGGACTAAAATATGTTTTCCTTATAATGTTGTCATTGTTTTGTATCTAAAATGTTATTAATATTATTTGAAACGTAAATTAAAAAAGTAATGTAAAGATTTAATGCTAATATCTACATTTCTTTCTAAATGAAGAAAATGGCCACAGATACAAAAAAACTATCATGGGAATAATACAAATTTAAATGAACCAGTTGAAGAAAGTATAAGATACCTCTAATCCCGGATCCACACGTTTGTCAAGGCTTGGAAAGCGTTCGCAAATTAAAAACGCTTGCTTTAAAACAAACGTGTGGACGCATCACAAACGCTTGCCACAAACTTCCTTTGCAAGCATTCGCAAATTGAAAACGTTTGCTTTGGTTTGGGGAGCATCCACACTCAACCGGATCGGCCACAAGCGTCGCCAAGCCAAACGCTTTCTCCACACGTTTGAATTTGCGAATGCTTGCCAAGCCTTGACAAACGTGTGGATCCGGCATAAAAATCATCGAAATAATGTACGTACATAAAATACGAACAAATTTAATTTTCACAAAAAAAGTTTAAGTCAGTCGTTAGGATTCGACTTTCTAGAAATATAAATTTTTTCAATATAAAATATGTCAGTACATACACACATATCCATACATATATTGATCTTCAATGTATGCGTATATAGAGCTAGTTAAACACTATACGTGCCTTCGCAGTTCAATATAAGCAAACGAGTTGACAAAATACCTTGTTTTTATTTCATTGGGTTCTGGTCTCTTATAACGATCAAACCAATTTTATTTAAAAAAAATTAGTAAAAAATGCTAGGGGCAGCTATGGGCAGCTATTTTTTTATTCATTTTATAGCTTACATGTTTACCTAACACCTGATAAGCGTTAAATCATCGAACACGACAGAACACCATAACTTTTTTATTATAAACCCTCTTTTTTGTTATTTAATTTTTAAAAATCCGGAACAACCCATGTTTTTTTAACAATAATTCATTCATGAAATTTATCTTTGATTACCATGGTTGTATTGCACTCACCTCCAGGAGTTGATTCCATTTTGTCTTATCTCAATCGGTGATGTTTTCAGACTTCCACGCCTTTTTTTGCAATATACTTTTTTTCAACTAACCGAACAAAGAAATGCACCTTAAGCAGAGGTGCATTGCAACTGCAATTTCAGAGCAGATAATAGGTTTACGATTCTTCTGTATGTATTTTCTGACACTTAGGGTATTACTGTTGCCAACCAAATATAGAAAAAAGCCAAGCTAAAACATTTTTTTTCGACTTTTGGCCAGCTTTTTTGGATTTGGTCCCACTGTGCGGCGTAGACCAGCACACCTAGAGCTTAGAAATGTCAAACTGGATGACATCGGCTCACAGTTGAGATCGGTGGAGAGAACAGTTGCGGGAGCCGCTAAAAAAAGAAGAAGATGAAGCTCGATGTATGGGTTCCTCATGACATGAGTTGAGCGCGCAAAAAATGATAGAGCGAATTAACAGCTGCTGAAACGCCTTCAGACGGTGAGTGTAATGGTGAGTTTACACGAATGACACACTTGTCATTTTTTCGGTCATAATTTGTCATTATCGTTTACACGGTCATAATTTGTGTCATTATTTCTGTCATAAAAACTGACAAAAATTCGTGTCATAAAAGCTGTCAGAAATAATGACACAAATTATGACCGTGTAAACGATAATGACAAATTATGAGAAGTTGTCATAAAAGAATGAACTTGGTCATTATTTTATGACAGATTGTCATAATTCAAATCCTGTTGTGTTCTGTTTTTCGCAATAATTTCAATAATAATCAAAAATAATGCAATGAAATACACTTTTTTCAATATTTATTTACGAAGGTGGTTGATTTATACCAAATTAAGCCAAATTTTACCATAACGGGTAATCCTAAAGGGTTAAAACCACCCCTAAATCGACTGGAAATTAAAAATTTTGTAAAAAATTGTTTGTCCAACTTTATGCTTCAAATTCGATTGAATACGTGTTGTTAGGTACAAATAAATTGTTTCCAGCCCTTAGGGATTCAAACTACCCCTACAATTTTCAAAATCAACTTTAAACACAAAAAAATTAAAACCATTAATTTGTACAATTTTTTTTTCCTTTTGCGGTTTAATAGATATTATTAGCCAAAAATTATTTTCAACCCTTAAGGGATAAACTACCCCTAGATTAAGCGGGCGGACCCCGTAATCAGGGACCCAAAAACATACATATACAGAAAGAGTTTAAAAAGGGGGTTATGTTATATACCCAAACGCGCGTTTTGAATGGACTATAATAGCGGCAATACACGACCGCAATGTATGTTCATATTCTTTAAGATCATTTTTATTTATCTTAACAAGGAAAATCTCATATCGAAGTGTGATCGAAAGACGTTCTCCGGAAGAAATTGGTTGACGTATGTTTGTGGTTTGCTTTTCGATCAATGAAGCCACTCTATGAAGGAGGAAATCGAAGTCATCGGCGGGCATCCTTAAAATTTTTTTGAAGAGTTCTGGATCCTTTTGCCGGAGTTGCAATCGCAATGTCTCGTAAAAACCAGTTTCCAAGAACATTGGACGGACCATTGCGATTTCTGTTTTCTTCTCCTTTTGGTTTTTTTTTTATTAATTTAAGTCCTTCCTTAGCAGTAGCCCCAACACAAATAAATTCAACTCTGTAATAATTCGACTTGCCATTATTTGTCATTATTTATGGCAACTGGTCATAATTTCATGACATGTTATGACAAAGCTCCGCACATGTCATTATTTGTCATTATTTCCGTCGTGTAAACAGCAATGTCATTAATTATGATCAGAGATTTTGACAATTGTCATTTTTTGTCATTCGTGTAATCGGGGCATAACAATAGTTCGGCAAGCCAGGATTGACGTCGAAAAAGCTGATCGATGCGTGTGGACGGACTGCAAGGGGATCGTCCCCTATGCAGGTTTTCAACTATGTAGTCGATTGATTCTCAATTCTACTGTGGGAAACTAGAGAGATTAAAACAGATAATTGAAAGAAAACTGAATTGAATAATAGAAATGGTGTTGCCTTCCATCACGACAAGTCCCGACCACACACTTATGTATTTGATACCCCGTCAATTGGGAGAGTTTGTTTGGGAAGTTTTTATGCATCTGACGTATAGTCCAGACATAGCACCGACTGACTAGCACTTGTCCTGATCTCTGACTTCAAAACTACTCTGTGAAAACTACTTGCTTATGTTTTTAAGCAGAAATCATAGAAGTACTTCACCGATGGCATCATGACTCTCTGTTAATAGCTGGATTTGTTTAATTACAATAAATGTAAATTTATTCCAATTAGCTAGATACCGTTATCGGTAAATTTCTAAAAATTTTCTTTAACAGTAAATAATCACCATAAATCATTTCTATTCTAGTTAAAAACTGCAAAAAGTAACTTATGATAAAAATTTGGATATAAAACCCGCACTTTTCCATGACAATTCAGTTTTCTTATGCCAGTGAAGCAATTCTTTAGTCCTCACTTTCTTAAAATGCATTCTTTAAAAAATTTATTATTATTGGCCGGATTAGCTATGGCAGTTTGCGCCCAAACCGCTGAGGAAAACGAAAGAAGTATTAATAAATTATAGTTATTTTATACATTTTTCATATTTTATACAATTTTTATTTAATTTCAGTACCACGCTTATTCTGCGATTCATTTGTAAAGGAGCAGTTTTGTATCTACAATTGTGTTGCACTAGGATACACAAGCGGAAACTGCAATGCAAAGAATACATGTTCTTGTGTAGACACTGATTCTATTACAACAACTACATCACTTTACGGTTAAGATATTATTATATATTATATGCCTTAATTTACGTAATTCCTTATCACGAGTGCAATGTATTCCATTAAGAACTCTGAAATATAAATAGTACAGCAAGTTCAGTGCATGATTGTTTTCTCTTACTTAGTATAAAGCATATAATTCATTTGGCGAAATTTTTGCCAGTTACTTGTACCTGAAATGCTAGGCCAGACAATACGTTGCAGTTTTAGAAACTATACTTCTAAAAATTTTCCATTGTTCTAAGCCGCTAGACTTGAGCAGCATAGGTGACAATGGATTTAACCACGAGGAGAGCAGAGGGTTTGCTCTATTCTTCACTTTAGTGAAATGAAAATTTCAAGTGTAGTTGCTATGCTATGTAGGATCACACTTAGGTATTTTGCCAACTTGGAATGCTATAACAATGTAAATGTTGAAATCAATACCCACACTCCGGCTGAAAGAATAAATTTCCGGAGGCCCGTTCAAAAATATCGTTATAAATTGAAGGCTTCATTACTAATATTTGAACTCTTGGATGTTGTAGAAATTTGGAAATGCTGACTGCAATAGATTGTTCTATTTAGAAACGAATTCCTAGATTGTACAATACGTGAAAAAAAGGGCTTCAATGGGACAGTCTCTGTGTGATAGTACCGATAAATTTTGTCAGTGCTGCTACATTCCTATGGTGGCTCAAAGAGTCCATGGCGTAGCAAGCGGGGCCATCATCGAGTAATTTCACCGCCCTTTTGTGTATACTTTATCTAACCACGTTAGGGTGGTTTTCGAAGCGCCGGCCGCTCCAAATGAGAGAGTTGTACTCGAGATGGGTCTGAATTTAGGACGTGTATATTACACCTCAGGCTGATGGCTGCACCTCTTAAGAAATCCCAAGCAATGGGATGCTTGTTTGGCGATTTGGAATATGTGGTTAATCTTTAGCTGATGTCACGTTTAATATGAGTGAGCCATTAGTTCAACACCATCCACTGTCACGGATGTAGAGCTGTTGCAGGTTAAAACAGTACTTTGCTTTGGAGGCATTGAATTCGAACACGTCTTGTGTCCCCAATCGATAGTGAGTTTAATGTCCTTGTTTATTCAGTTTGACATTAGTTCGTGGTGTTAAAGACGGTTGAGAGTAAGCCATTTATAAAGATAATAAATAGAGCAGGTGATAAAATTGACCCTTGGGGACCAGGGGCGGCGCTTGGGTTTTTTGAGCCCGGTGCAATATGCCATGTTGCGCCCCATCAGCTACTATTTTTTGATCGCACCCCTTTCCAATTGTGCCCGATGCAAGTGCACCATTTACTACTAACTAATTGCTCCTTTAATCCCTCATGGGACATAGGGCGGAAACAGTTGCCCTCCAGCGGACTCTGTTTTGCGCGACAGCTCTCAGCTCTGACCAGGATCTCCCGGTTGTTGCGGCCTCTGCTAATAGAGTTCTCCTCCACGTTGTTCTAGGTCTTCCGACTCGACGGGTTCCTTGCGGATTCCAGTCGAGGGCCTGTTTGGCTAGATTCTCGTTTTCGCGTCGCAAGGTGTGGCCAATCCAATTCCATTTCCTTCGCCTGATTTGGTCGTCTATCCTTTCTTGGCCGGCACGGCGCCATAGTTCTTCATTTGAAATTCTCTCTTGCCAGCGGATTTTTAGGATACGACTTAGGCATCTGTTGATGAAAACTTGTAGGCGCCCTGTGATGAATTGGGTGACTTTCCATGTTTCGCAACCGTACAAAAGAACTGCCTTAACGTTGGAGTTGAACAGCCGCAATTTGGTGTTAATTGAGATCTCCGTCGATCTCCATATGTGAAACAGGCATGCATATGCGCTTCTTGCTTTATTTATTCTGGAACTGACGTCTTCTTCTGTACCGCCGTTTTCGGTAATAATACTACCGAGGTAACAGAATTTATCTACCAGTTCCACGTCACGGTTATTTAGCGCTGTTCGTTCAAGGGTGTTTGCATTTATCCGCTTGTTTTAGTCGGATTTAACCTTAAGCCTGCTGAACTACTTTCTGTTGCCAATTTGTTTAACATGTTTTTGAGGTCCTGGTGTCTGTGGGCCAGCAAACAGATATCATCCGCGTAGTCGAGGTCCTTAAGGCGGTCTAACAATCCCCATTGTATGCCACCTGTTCTAGTATCTAGAGCGCTGACAAGGATGTCGTTTATTACTATAAGAAATAGTAATGGCGAAAGTAGGCATCCTTGCCGTACTCCTGAGCTCACTTCAAAGCTGTCGGATAGTTTTCCATTGTGAAGAACTCTGCATTTGGAATTGTTGTATAGAGCTTTTATCAATTCTATTATTTTATCCGGCAGTCCACGTTGCCGTAGAGCTCGCCATATAAAGCTCCTATTAACCGAGTCGAACGCTTTCTCATAGTCTACGAAAGCAAGGTAAAGGGGGGATCGGAATTCAGTAGACTGCTCCACTATTATTCTCAAGGTGTAAATGTGGTCTATGCAGGAGCGGCCTTTTCTGAATCCAGCCTGCTGTCTTCTAAGCGTTCGATCTACTGCCTCTCTTATCCTTGATAGTAATATGTGGGACAAGATTTTGCCCACAGTAGATAATAGACAGATGCCTCTCCAGTTGTCACATATTTTTAGGTCCCCCTTTTTTGGTATTTTGACTATGATACCTTCCGTCCAATCCTCCGGAAAGGTACAGGTGTTCCATGCTATTTCCAGGATTGGCTGTAGCGCATCTGCTATGAGGCTTGAGTCGGCTTTCAACAATTCTGGCGGGATGCCATCTTTTCCAGCTGCTTTACCATTGGCCATTGCATGAATTGCGGTTACTATTTCAGTCTTGGATGGGGCACGAGTGGTGATTCTTATTGGCTGTGCATGGTTGTTGTTGTTTTCCTGAGGTTCCTGTGTAAATGAACCATTCAGGGCGGCGAAGAAGTAATCTCTCCATCTTTGGAGTTGTTCCTCGTCGCTGCACAGCAGCCTTCCACCCGCACTCTTTACGGCATGCTTTTTAGTAGAGTGCTTTCCCGAGAGCTGTTTAGTGATTTGGTACAGCACTTTACTGTTGCCTGTGTTTGCCGCGCTTTCCGCTTTCTCTGCGAGCTCATTTATCTGCCGCCTTTTATCACGCCGGACACTTCTCTTTACCTCCCGGTGTAATTGGGAGTATTCCCGTTCAAGTTGTTGTCGTTTTTCCGGGTCGCTTGTAGAGTTCACGTTATTTTTGAGGGCCCTTCTGCGTCCAATTTTTTGCCAGGTTGTGTCCGAGATCCAGTGTTGCTGGTTTCTTTGGACATAACCAATGCTTGTTTCCGCTGCTGTTATTATAGCGCCCTTTGTTGTGCTCCACAGCTCTTCAATATTTGCGTCGTCAGAAACGGTTTGTTGGTTTAATATTTCTTGCAGTTTGCCAGCAAATTCTCGCTTTTTGGTGCTCTCACGCAGAAGGTCTACGTTAAACCGTCTACGGTTTATGGCATCGCGTTGGACGTTTCTGATTGCAGCGATTTTTAGGCGGATCGTTGCTACTACCAAATGGTGGTCACTTCCAGTGTCTGCTCCCCTAAAGCTCCTGACATCCTCCAGAATAGTTCGCCATCTGCGACTGACGGCCACGTGATCTATCTGATTTCTCGTTCTACCATCGGGCGATACCCAGGTCTCTTTGTGTATCTTCTTGTGACAAAAGTAAGTTCCACCTACCATGAGTTGATGGGAACTACAAAAGTCAACGAAAAGTTCACCATTGTGATTGGTATCCTGGCTTAGACCTTGATTTTCAATTGTGTTTTCAAGGCCGGTGTTGTTGGGGCCGATCTGTGCGTTTAAGTCACCCATCAAAACAATGATGTCTCCCCTTGGAATAGAGCGAAAAACCTCATTCAGTCGCATGTAGAACTCGTCTTTGATGTCATCTTCTGCGTCTTCAGTCGGAGCGTAGCATTGGACTATCGTAGTACTTCTTAGCCTGGTACGTAGGCGCACGGTAATAATCCTCTCAGAAACTGGTGACCAGCTAATGAGGCTGGACCTGGCTTCCTTGGTGAGTATCACCCCAACGCCATTCCTACGGTTTTCATTTTCGTTTCTCCCAGAATATAAGAAGGACTCACCGTTTGGGCAGATATGTTCCCCCGCATCGGGCCATCTGGTCTCGCTGAGTCCCATGACCTTGATTTTATAGCGGTTCATCTCGTTGAGCACTTCATCCAGCCGTCCATCAGCAAGCAGAGTTCTCACATTCCATGATCCGATTCGTGTCCTGTTTCGAAAAGCAAAGGTCGTCGTCGTGTTGTCCGTCCGGTTCCGAGGCAATGTTTGCCGATTCGTAGCAATTGTGTGTTTTATGGGAGCGGGTTGCTAACCCTCAGCCCAACCGACTTAAAATTCTGTTTTGTGGCGCAGAGAACTCGCCATTCGACCGTCTCCCGTTAGCTCCTTCCGAAGAAGTACCCCAGGGGGCACCACGGGGAGGTGGGATTAGGACTTGCTAACAGAGCTGCTAGATGTTCGTCTGCAGTGACACTTCTCGGGTTTTGGCAGAAGTGACAAATCGGGTGCCACCACCTTCCGAGGTCTTTGTTAGCCATTCGCCCCCCCCCCCCCGTGCACCATTTGCACCTATGAAACCCCGCCCCTGCTTAAGTGCAATGGTATTGTCACATTGGAGCAAAGCGGAGAATATTTCGCAAAGCCGCGATTTCTTGAACGGGAAAAGTATATCTATAGCACGTTTCAATTCCTCTGTCACGATTTTGAATAATTGCAAGACCTACCCGAGAAGTAGCTTCCTGAGTATCAAGATTTTACTAGTTTTCTCCAGCTTCTCTGCCATCCTCCTCATTGTTTCATGAACTTTGGGACTTTCCGGTATGTTCTCAGAATTTCCTCGACCATTACACTCTTCTTCATTGTCGTAGTCTTCTTCATTTATTTTTTTTTCTGGCCAAGTAGATGAGTCGTCGCCCTTCATTACCCATTTTAAGGCCCTTCTAATCTCCTTCTTCCGTTGCTCTAGTTCCATGCTCTACCAGAGTGTATGATCGTGGTTCTCTACTGGCGTAGGAGGCAGCGCCGGAGCTTGGTTTTTTGCGCCCGGGGCAGTATAGCCTATTCCGCTCCACCAGCTGTTTTCAAGATTTCAAATTTTTTTTGAAGTGAAACATTTTTAGTCGCGGTATAGTAAATTTCTGTGTTTTGGCATGGGACCGTCACGAAAAATGTAAGGAATTTAGGGGAATAGACATAGTAGGCAGGCTGAGGGGAAGTACGCCAAATCCAGTTTTAGTTAGGGCAAAAGCTCGTTCTGTAGGAAAAATTTGCTTGGGGGGAGTTTCGTTAAAGCAAAAACTGGTTACGTTTGAGTTTGGGCAATAGGTGGTTTTGTTGCCGAACCCACTTTTGGTGGTTTAGTTAGGGCAGAAGATGGTTCTGTGCGGAAAATTAGCCATAGTGAAATATAATAACTTTGTTTATTAAACAAAAATTACAGTGAAATGCCAATGACGTTTCACTGCCGACGTGCGTGGCGACCACGCATTCACTTTTTAATTTTAATTTCTGAAATTGCGCCCCTGCCTAATTGCGCCCGGTGCAAGTGCCCCGTTTGCACCTATGAAAGCGTCGCCCCTGTTGGGGACACCGTCAAAGATTGGAGGGGTTTGGATTGGCGCCATCCAGTATTACCTTAATTTAATGGCCGGAAAGAAAATTCTCAATCTAGCTCTGCAGGACTGAGTCCACACCAATTGCTTTGTGTTTAGTTATCAAGGCTGAGGGCACACTCTATCGAAAGCCTTTGAGATATCTAGATCAATCAGACCGGCCACCAAATCGATGCCAACTTTGGTTGAGGTGTTCTGAAAGATACAGTAAAAGATTGCCAGTTTGTCGTTTGTAATTAGGTTGGATTCTAGAGTGTCTTCACGGTTTTGGAGAGAGTGGAGGTAATTGCTATTAGACGGTGCTAGACGGCCTCTTGGATTCACCTGTTTTCGGTATGGGCTGATCATGAGGAGTCTGGATAAACTCCGGAGAATTATGACAGGGCAAAAAGTTTGCGCAGAAGTTTAGCCACAGCCCACAGGTAATGTGTCTTTCTTTAAGACGAAAGGGGATATATTATCAGGCCCAGTGTATTTGCTGGCTTCGAGCTCCTCGGGGCAGATATGTACCTCGAGAGTTATGATTCTTCTTCAGTCCTGAATCTTCCTGTCCATTACTTGTGTGGAATACTTAGGTGTAGGGGGTGGAATAGCAGTTACGGGCAAACAAGAATTTGAGAGCTTCCTTAAGATACGTAGGAGAGTCCAGCGGGGTAAATTTTTTTTGGTTCGTCAGCACATGTATGTACTATAATTACTGTTCGTTATTGATAACACCTTGATAACCATATTAAAAAACGACGTATTTAAATATTTTTACATAAATTTTTATACATTACATTAAACATAGATAAAGACTTGCTCTTAAACACAAATATAATGAATAATAAATCGGTCACTGCCGAAATGAAATAATAATAATAATTATAATAACAATAATAATAAAGAAAAAAAAACTAAGTTACAAATTAAAGCAAATATCTTAAAATAATTTTTAAATATTTAAAAAAATTATAAAAATATTCGCAAGTAGTTACAAGAAATTGAAAACACGACGGACGAACAAGGGAGCAACTAACACCATTTATTGTTAGAATTTCTTATTGCCAATCTGGGTTCGATTGCGATTGCTGTGAATCTTCTTATGATGGCCATTTCCATGATTAAGTTTTACCTGAAGATTTGTTACTACTTCATTTTCGATAAATGTTTTACCTGTAAAAAAAAAATCAATTAAAAATCATTTTTGAAATTTTTGATGGTGTGTTATTTTACTATCGGTGTTGTCTGACAGTTCTCGCTGTTGAGAAATAGCTGAGTGGTTTTCTAAAACATCATCGAAATTTGGAGATCCTGTTTTTAATATATCCAAGAGGATAAATTAATGTTTTTTTTATGAAAATAAAAGAAATTTAAAATGCTATAAGAAACATATTTGATAGTGAAAATAGATTTTTAAAGAAACAGCACACACCAATTGGACTGTAAAATAGGTCCTCAGTAGCGCTACCATCCGACAGCTCGGCTGTCTCGACATTTTCAAGAATATTATCATTACCTTTACGGCCATATCCATCGCATTCGGGCTGATAATGTTTCTCGTCCTTTTCGTCCTGGTCAACTTTCCCGTTCTGAGCTAAAAGCGAATTAATACGGGCGGCTTTTTAGAATAAGGTTAGATAAGTTCTAGCAATTAAAATTGAAATTAGCCAAAAGCTCCCATGTCACACTTTCATTTTTTTGCTTCATTTAAGAATTTTGCGTTAAGGTAACAATAATGAAATGATTTGTTTTTTAGTTGACACAGGGTGATTGTGTGATGCTTATTAATTTTGAGGATGTTGCCAAAAGCGAATGGAAAATTTAGTAATTTTTTTAAATGCATTCGTAATTTAATATAGATTTTTTATCATTACCGATTTTCGAGCCGATTTTTGATGGATTTATTGAAACTGATGATGGATTGTTGAGTATTTGTGGGACAGAATCAAGCTGTGATAGAAGTTCATCAGTTGTTTCATGGCGTTTTGATTTGATTGTTTGAGTATGTTCCTGTATTCTTTCTTCAATTTGTTGCTGAATTTTGTTTTTAATTTCCTTTTCAAACTGTTCGTTATTTTGTTGTTTGATGAAATTAATTAGACGTTTGCTGGATTCAATTTGTTCATCAAGAATTTGCCTCTGAAAATTATATAAATGTTATTTAAAAATTCAAATTATACATTTTTGTAATTTGTAATTTTCTTAGCGTTTTTAATTTATTATAATAATATTGTAGAAATTTCAAATTTCAAAGATCTGTGTACATTAAACTACCACCTTCTATGAAATGGCCTATAAGGGCTCGTAAGAATATTATTACATTTTACCGCCATACCGGTTCGTAGGATTAATAAAGAAATACACTTTTTAAATGTTCACATCCAACATTAACAGTTCAATGACTACAAAGACTATTCTTAAAGATCACTAAATTATCGCTTGCAATTTAATATTTCTTACTAATAACTCCTATTTTTCGTTTTTTAATTCACTATATATTTACACTTTTTCGAATACTTTCATCGCTTTTCTAATCACAAGCTAAAAGTAAGCAAAACCCCAACTAATCCAGCTTCTAGGGGAACTGTCTCCCAAGCCACTGACTGGGATTTGTGTATCCGGAGTAGTAACGTTAACTTTGCCGCTTTCTGTATCACAAATATTATACTGGCGCAAATGCACCACTGAAGATGTTAACGTTAACAGTGATCATTATTCCAAAATGTGCTCATTTGAGCAAGCTTATAGCTCGGGCTTTATAGATACGTACTATGCATGGAAGAGTTAATCTTCTGCTGTCTCCGATCTGAGAAAAATATTGAATTCCTAAGTCGAGGCAGCTAGTGAAAACACTCGTGAAACAATACGTGTTGTGCAAGAAGATAAATAGTAAGCCGGCTTGTCAAACATTCGCATCTTTACCAAGTGACATAATGTTAGCGCACACCCCTTCAAAACCACCGGAGTTTTTTGGTCCGCTGTATGCAAAGCCCTGGGCGGACACACTTCTAGTAGGAAATGTTATATTACGCTCTTCACCTGTGCTGCAATTAGAACTATTTCCAGATGTTACACTTAAAATCTGTTTGTTAGGATTACGACGTTTTATAGCCAGAAATGGTGCTTCCCAAATAAATTTATTCAGACAATGCTAGCACTTTTAAAAAAAAACCTCTAAGGAACTTTCATGCCTTATACCCCGGCTTCACCGGCCGAACTGCGCAAGTTCGAGCAAATTAGTCTGTTGAGCTTCAATTTTTGCCTGATTTCCCATACATTTTCACATTCCGAAGTCAGGAAAAATAAAGTCTGATTTCGCCCAACAGAACCTGAAATCAAGCTTGATAGTAAAAGCTCGCTCAAAAGAGAGTAATCAACTGGAATAGTGGAATGCCATTCCAAGGAGCTTTTGCATTTGTGACTGCTGGCGAAAAAGCAACAACAATTTCAGGCACTGAACTCGACTTTAGCCGGTGAAGGCACTTTTGCGGATTGAAGTGAACTTGATTAAACTGAGGCCGGTGAAGCCGGGGTATTAGCGAATTTGTGGCTAAAGAAAAATTAAACGACTTCAACTCTAATCTGCACATAATAGCTAAAAGAGAATAACATGGAAAATTATCGTTGAACGGTGGGGTGGATTTTGGAAAAGGCTAGGGTGAAGCGTGAAAGCTCGTTTAAAAATGACTATCGAGAAAAGGTATTTTGGATGACGTAGAGTTTACAGAATTATTAAATGAAATAGAAGGTTTGGGAATTTCAGACCATTAACTTAAGGCTCGTCCACTCGACACGAAAATGTTTGCGCTAAACTTCTTCCCATATGAATTTTATGTAATTTTTCAAGGGCGCAAGCATAATGACGTCACCAAAAGCAGTCGTAAAACTGTTTTTTTTTTCATAAAAAACCCATAAAAAAACAAGTTTTGCGCGAGAATTTTCGTAACGTGTGGACGGGCCATTATGTTTCAAAATATCCCTTGGATTTGAACCAGGGTTTCGAACCCGAACCCTGAATCCGCTCCGGTTCACAATTTTTTTTAATATGTACACTCCGCGCCACTTGATAGGTTCAACTAGTATTTGTATGAAAACCCTAAATTAGCTTAACCTACTTCAGAGAAAAGTAACTAACAGAAACGGAGGTCATACCCATTATTGAAAATAAAAATAATAAATAATAATTTTGTATTTAAGCAAATATGTTATTTAATTAAAGCTGAACCTAATCAAGTGCTCCACCTCAAATACCCCTCAAGTAAAAATAGGACCATTATTTAGATATCCGTGCAATTAAATATCAAGAAATGGATTTATTCCCTGCTAAATGCAAGCTTTAAGACGTGGAACATTCTCTGAAATAGGTTAAGGTAATTTGGGGTTTTCATACAAATACTAGTTTGAACCTAACCAAGTGGCGCGGAGTGTATGTGAACCCGAACCAGAACCCAATCAAAAATTCGGTTCAGGTTCAATTTTTAATGATTGATGATTGAAAATAATTATTATCCAAATGTGTGGCGGCGCTTAGAAATTCAAATTTAATATTTCCCAGAATTTCTAAAGAAAAAAAAATTTTAGAACTCTGGGAACAAAAACAAATTGATACACCTCTATTGTTTGAAGCTGCTCAGGTCATATTAGCTGTTCCAGCAACTCAAGTCAGTGTTGAGAGGACTTCTACTGCACTGAAGTTTTTTTTAGCTCCACAAAGAGTGTATTTCTCCGAAGAATCATTAAGAAATATTCTATTTGTGCGTTTGAAGGTAATTTTTTTTCTAAAATAATAAAAATAACATTTTAAAATAAACAGTATATGAAATTGTTTTTTGTTTTTGGGAAAAATCTTGAACCCGAACCTGAACCCGAACTCGAACCGAACCCACTATCATAGCCGGCGGATAATGTGGGTATGGTGGGTAACAGTACCCACCCAGAAAATTCCGGGTGGCTGAAATACCCACCCGGAATTTGAGAGTAACTGAGCGTGTGACATGAAGAATGCCTCTCTGGTTCCGGACCATATTCGCCGAATCTCACACAATAAAGAAGACGTGCTTTGCGTTATCCTGGATGTCTAGCGGTGAGCCATCGTGCTTGAAACGATGGAGGTATTTTCTAAATCCTCTATATCTACTCAAGAAAGGCGTGAGGACGTAACTCACTTCTCCACACTCCCTCGTAACCATCTATCCACGTTTGGAATAAGTCTGACGATCCACCGACTCTTAACAGACTCGTTCCACTTGCTATTACATTAGAGACTCGTAGTGCGTCATCTGCCACCGCACTGAATTTGTCTCCCCTGTAACATATTCTGGATCATAGAGACGCATGCCTAGTATCTCTATGGGAATAATTTTCCTGCTATCACACACATAGTTAGATATGGTCTTGTATGCGCAGCACACGCGAAGGACGCTTATGCTGGAGACAGATACATGCGCGCTGATTGATATAATAGAAGCTCGTGCATTCAAATGTAAACTGACATATAGTTACGTAAACGGAACGCACGCAACGCAAAAGTGGGTCTATTTGGCATTGCTGCATTCGCCATAGCCTCAAATAACCAAACACAAGCACACACAACAGACACATGCACTCGTAGCTTAAATTTTTTGGTTATTGGTAAGAGACTAGACGGAACCAAAGAACATAGCTGTCTGTCAGCTAAAATTCGCCGTATACACCGCACGCACTGTACCCACGCACGTGTCTGTTTCCAGCTTTAGTCTGCTGGATCGGTCTAGGACCCCCACTTTGGGCAGCACAGCACAGCAGCAGCACAGTTAAAGTTTTGTGCTCAGCAAACGGCAGATCAGCGCTTTCAGGCTACGCTTTAATATCTCAGACAGCTTCGTTCGAGCATATACATTGTGATCCACAGGAGAGGTCCCAGGACACCACATATTATTCTGTACACCCTCGGCCCATCTTCCGATTCACAATGATGTGACTTATCTTCTTTCCTTTTTAGGAAAGGTTGTTATCAAATAACAGTTTCGGAGGAGGGAGTTGTGTTTGTCTGACTACCCACCCGGGCCCAACACGATCCGCCGGCACTGCCCACTATTACCGAGTTTCCATGGGATTCGAGTTGAGTTGTGGTTGAGTTGAAATGACACTTCAACTCAACGACTTAATTCTATGCGTTTCCATTTGTGCCTTCCGTTTTCCTCTCTTTTTCCATCAATTACACCAAAACCTCGATTGCGTCGTTGGGGGGCCATAGAAGGGCGACGCAAACCAAAACGACGCAAATCGAAATCATTTTTCGTATTATGTATATTTCTACAAGGTCTTTGTTAATTGGTACCAGAATAGTATAATTCATGAAAAAATCCAAGTTTTATTAATAAAAACATGTTATATATATGTTGTATACGTATTGCAACGCGAACTTTAATTCATAATAAGTTAAGGGAAATCACCTTTATATAAAATTTAGCAACGCAAATAGAAATATTAATGAAAATTTATGAACGACGCAACTTCGAAAACGACGCAAATCGGAACGACGCAAACCGAGGTTTTGGTGTAATTTTATTATAGTTTTTTCTTTAAAAGTATTTAATAAATATAAAATCTCTTCTGCCGTCCCAGCGAGGCCCGACATTTTTACTTTTACTAGCTTTCCCAGTGTGCCGTTTTTGTTGTGTTTTTGGAACAGATGGAAGATTGAAAACCTTCATCAATTGTAATCTGCACATAATACTTGGAGTTTTTCTTCGCTGTTTAAACCTGGGGATTTTATGCAAGTTGACGATCCACTTGTTTGATATTAAATTTCAATAAGTGATTTCAACATTGTAAAATGGTTAAATTACTGAAATGGCACTAGTGTTTCTGGCAAAGAAAACCACTTTGGCATGGCTGGACAAGGTGCAAAACCACGCCATTTTTTGCGAACCCGTATACAACATTTTACAGTCCAAACGTAAGGTTCATCAAATCTACTCAAACAACTCTTAGGCCCTTGTAACCTGTCCTATCTTCTTCTATCCTTCAAACTAAGCTTTCTACTAAATATTGCACTATGACCTGAACTCGGCTTTCTCCCACACAATCCTCTTTTTCGCACACAATACGGTCTAAAAGTTCGTTTATAAATAGAAAAATTCGGCTGTGCAATTATCTCCAACAATCAGCATTACCGAATTCCTATAACATTTTAGAGGCCAAACGTAGGTTTCATCATCGACATCTACTTCTAACCTTCCTATTCTCTTCTATTCTTCTAACTAACCTTACTATTAGTAGACATTGCGCCATGGCTCGAACATGACGGTCTGGTGGTGCAAAGAGTGATTGCTAAGCTTAGTTTATCATATAAGAAAAATTTTAAAATTAAAATAAGTAAAATGGCTAAAACTCAATTTATCAATAGTCAATTTATAACAATGTTATCTTAAAAACTTTCGCTATTTGAACTTTGATTTTTATTAAATTTTTAACTAATTTTTCACTCGAATCACTAACGGCAGATATTAGACTTAAGATACATACATATGTGATAATATAAGTCTAGACGTCGGAATTAGTAACTCATCAGATTTTATAGTTAACAAATGTTCCTTTTAAAGAATTATAAACTACAATATAAAAATTCATGTCAAATCAGTTGAATACATTTTTTAGATATGTTTCAACGTTAAGTTTTTTTTTATCTTTCATTCAGTAATCTGCGTTAAAAAATACAATCATTAATCTAATCTGTTTACAAAAAGTTCATGAAATTTATTATCAAGTTTAATTGTTTTTAAGCATGAAAAAAATTCAAAACAAAAATAGGTGCTAGATTTGAGTATTCTTAGGATAATTTCAAACCAAGTCCTTGAAGAAAAGGAGTTTCTGGTTACGTTGAACTCGTTGAAACCCACATGAAGTTGATGAGTGTATTTTGCTATATATGTAAATGGACTTTCCTGGATCTTAGTTGTATAGATAACCACATCCTGCTCTTCAGTGATAGAGATGTAAAATAGCACGGTGTTGGTCAAGATAAGAGAAACTGGATTATATGGAAGGGAAATTGGATTATACATACAATGGACTTCAAGCCAAACAGAGCAAGATGAAAAATGTCTGAAAATATATCCAAAGTGTTTTGGACAATGGAGATTCGAATACAATAAAATACTTAAAATTCTCTCATCACACGCTACGTCTTTGGATACACATTGCGATATAGTCAATATTGGAGATACCAACAACTAAATTGTAATGAAAATCTAAGTAATAATTTTCAAGAATAATGAACATACTTAGAGCTACTACCGTGAGATATTTGCGATATTCCACAGAATTTCAACGAAAAAAACGGAAACAGTTTATCTTTAGTGTTAAATCAGTTGTATTTCTGCATTTAAAAAAACACACATACATTAAAATTATAAATTAAATTTTAAACTAGCTTAAGCAAGATCTGATAATCAAATTGTGTCACTTGTTTAACCAAAAGCTGTTTGTTAAAAAAGCAGATGTGGGTGGAAGAACGTTTACCGAACGATTGGCAAGGAGACATAATTTGTCCCATTCATAAAAAAGGGGATACGCTACGTTGTGATTACAAGGGGATTTCTCTACTCTCAATAGGATATAAAACATTTACAGCCTCGATAAAGAATATGCTGAAACATTTTTGGGACCGTGGGACCGTTACTTCAAATGCTACTCGAATTAGGCGTGCAACCTACACTAATACGTTTGATAGAGTTAATTCACATCGACACAAAAGCCTAGGCAAGAGTTCAGTATACTCTAACAGATGCCTTCCAAGTCAATCAAGGATTTAAACAAGAAGATGGTCCGTCGCATATGCTATTTAATTTTGCATTGGACGCGTAACGTAAAGGATGAATGATATGTGTACGCTAAACTAAAGTCTGCTTTGCCCATTGGAAGAAGAAGCTGATGCAGTAATTACAGTCCCCGTGTTCTTTTAATGAACTGGGTTTTGAGAGCTTTTGAGTTCCCATACAAAATCGAAAACCCAGGTTTTATCTGGGTCTTCTGGTTCTTCGATTTTGTATGGGAACTCAAAAGCTCCTCAAAAGCTCTCAAAACCCAGTTCATTAAAAGAACACGGGGAGTGGCGTGGATTTCTGCCACCCGGGCGAACCGTAAATTTGCCGCCCCTACTTTTGCAACTAAGAAAAAAATTGCGAAATAGTATGCGATGTCGAAAATTCACTATTTTAAAAGGATTCAAAATAAAATTTCTTTCTTGAATTAAAACTTTTAGTGGAGTGCCTGGGGGTTTTGGCCTCAGACTTTTGTTACGGTGAATGAATTTACGTGGTCGAGGTGGGATTTAGTTTTTATACTATAAATTGCAAAGTTTACCAAAAATTTTTTGTGCTTTTACCCTGGGGCTGAATGCCACATCTCCTCGGGGGTGAAAATTTTTTCATTGAAAATAAGTCCGGAAACCGAGATTGGCTAATTCTAAGCAAATTTTGTTCTATAAAGTTTTTTCTGAAAGTCAATACATTTCGAGTTATTCGCGAGTCAATTTTTTAACCAAAAAAACCACGTTTTCAGGCTGCTTTTCGCGAATAACTCAAAAAGTAAGTATTTTAGCGAAAAAATTATTATTATTAAAAATGTAGCTTATAAAAAAACAAAAAAAAATGTGGTTTTATAGTGTCTGTAGACCCAACACATAAATACTAAGATCTTGTTGAAGGTTGGTTCTTATTTGTCAAACGATAAAATTGAAAGATTCAACTTGAAATAAATAAAAAACAATGCATTTTTCGGGAAAAACTCATTAAACCTTTTTTAAAGTGCTTGAAAAAACCAAAATTTTGTAGAGTACAGAATCGTAGGTTTTGCTTTCCTGAAAAATTTTGGTTGTTTTTTTTTTGGATAAAAATTGAGTAAGATATGGCCGTTTACAGTTTGCATATGTTCGTAAATATTAGCTTGTTCAAGCCCTTTCAGCTCAAACCCTTTCAAAAATAAGGGGTGAAAGAAAGTTTAATTTATATGAGGCTATAGCTCTTGAAAAAACCTACAAAATGCTATTTGGAAGGACTTGATAGCTTAAAAACTAAGCGAGTTATGGGTAAAAAACCAATCACATATTTTTGCAGATATGAGAACACGTATATTGGAGCATTGATGAATACACATTATAGCTTCATTTTATGGTGTGGCCACACTACGCGGTCTTGGGTCGTACGCGCTTTTGCCTTTTTTTTTCATATGGAGTTTTATGGCTTTTTTACGACTTTTTTACGACTTTGTCCATGGTAAAGGCCGTGCGGCCAAACAACGCGGACAAAAGGCTGTGGTTAAAAAGGTACATTGTGCGTCCACACACTATGAGCTTTTCAAAAGCGCGTACGCCGTTTCAAAGGAGAATTGATTTTTTCTCACTCATGACTCAGAAAATTAAAAGATCACGCGCGCTTTTGGCTGGCCGTACGACCAAAAGCGCGTGGATTCTAAGTCCGCGTAGTGAGGACGGGCCTTTAGGCACAGCCATACTTACACCTATTTACACATGTCACACACAATGATCTTGCAACCGTTGAGGAGATTTTACAAGCTGGTCAGTACTGTACTGTCATGTTGTACGGACTTCCGAAGAACACTCAATTGAATATATTGAAAAAGGTGGAAGACTTACCATATTGAATTTATAAGTTCTGAACATAAATTCGTTATTTGCTTCCTTAAAAACTTAAGAATTTTTGTATGAAGAGGTCGATTGAAACAACTTACGTGCTACCACCCCTGATTTTCATGGAAATCGGAACACAATTGGCAAATTTGGGTGGCCATTTTGAATTTTGGTCGTTCAAATCAAGATCATAATTTTTTAATAGGTAAACTTTTTTATATATATTATTAGCTAAACATTCCATTTTGAATTTTTAAATTTCATTCACCTTAACTGAAATCCGAGGTTTTCATGTTTTTAACGCTCCAGGAACTCCACTATTTGCTCAGCGTGTTTTTTTTGCAAATTCCTTAAATTAATGGTCTTAACCTCAAACTCTTCTTTGTCAATATCTTGAGGAGCTTGGTCGAGGTTGCATTGCTCATTATCGAAGCCCAATATTATTACAGGCCATTTTTCCGACAAGTTCGGTAGCCCCTGGAACCTTTCTCGAACTTCAGCAGTTAGATTCCGCGCCATTAAAAAAGGAAACCTCAAAATTGCTGTTTCCGCATGCGCATTGAAACTCTCAAGTCCCCACAACAGAGCAGTGTCACTCTGTTTGTTTAAAAACTCAAGTAACTGGCTCGTTTATATTCTCAATTCCATTTCCACATGCACGCTTTCCTTCTTTTCCTTCTGTTATGGCGCGGGCTCTACACTATCTCATGAAAAAATATATTTGCTAGGTATTGTCCACACAAGTGTTTTCAACCATTTACAACACAAACCTGGATGCAAAAAGAAGGTCGATGTATGAGTTCCTCATGAATTGAACGCGAGAAACATGATAGACCAAATTAACATCTGCTGCATCTGCACTGGAAGGAAATTGTCCACTATGAGGTACTTCCAGTTGATAAGACGATGCATTCTGTGGACAACTAGATATACGCCATGCAATTGAACGAAAACGGCAGAATTTAATAATAGAAAAAGTGTTGTCTTCCATCACAACCACGCCCGATTACACACTTTTTTGATGACCCGTCAAAAAGGAGAGTTTCGTTGGAAAGGACAATCTGCTCAATATGGTAATTCTTAACAATCAATGATAAACATATCGTTTTGGACTTGTTGTAGTCATACCTTCGCTGGGCCATGGCTATGGTCTGATTTGCCAACAGGATTGCTAGTTCGGTCCACTTTTGCCGCCGCCCCCAAATTTGCGCGGCCCATGGCCCCCTCTGCACCCCCACACTACGCCACTGAGAAATTAGAGTCGAGATTTTGTCACTGAAAGGACGAAATTCTAGACAGAATGGTCAAACATTTTGATGACATGTTAAATGGAAGTAATAACGACGAACTCGGTAGTCTAGTGGTAATGGCAGCCGACTACCATGGCAGGGATCTCTGGTTCGATTGCAGTGCCATGGTCCTTCGCCTTTCTACTTTTTCCACTTTCCATTCTTTTTATCTTCCCTCTCTCCCTAATCTCTGCGCAATCGTCTGTAAGCACAATACCCGAGGAAGCCATCTTATGGTTCATCGCCGAAGTCAACGTTCTGTCGCTGTAGAGAAGCGTAGCCCAAAGATATAATGTATGAAGAAGTATATGACATTCCAGAAGTTACACGAAAGCTACTAATAGTCGCCTGTATAGAACTTCTCTAAGGTAGAGAAGAATGAAAAAGGGATTTTCCGAATTCTACAAGGAGTGTAGCGCCATTCAAGAAGACGTTTTGTTAAAAAAGAAAATAAATTTGTCGTGATTGCGGCGACATTTTAAATTTTTTAGTATAAAAGAGAAATAATAGTATAAATTTAGTATAAAAGAGAGCTAATAATAATAAGAAGAGCGAATATATCAAAGTTTTTTGACAGCTATAAATTTTATATATTTTTAATTAATTTAAAAGTATTAAAATGTTATAACTCTTATTTTTAGTTAAGAATTGAAATACGGACTATAATACTACATATATCGGTTTTTGATTGAGTGGCAAAAAACTGCTGGTTAGCAGGGAGGTAACATAACCTTCGAACAATATGGCAAACCAAGATGAGAACTGTGGGAAATGTAAAAAGAAGATTACTGGTGATGATTGCATAGGATGTGAAGGGGTCTGCCAAAAGTGGTTCCACTGAACCTGTGTAACAATTACGGGTGCAGAAATGAAAATGATCAAAAAAAATAAAAACTTAAAATGGATGTGTGATGATTGCAATGAACAATATGTTCATATGATTGATACCTCAGTTAAGAAAATCATGACTGAAATGATGGAAACGATGAAGATAACAATGGAACAGATGGTGGCAAAAAAATTAAATAAAATCATGAAACAAAATGTGCAGATGAACAACAAGAAGAAATTGTATGCAGACATGGTGAAAGAGACTACCCAAGAAGTACTTATTGTGCACCCAAAAAAGCAGAATCAGACCAGCGAGACTACAAAGAGAGATTGCAAGGAAAAACTAAATCCTGCTGAGATAAAAGTTGGTATTGAGAATGTTAGGAAAATAAGGAATGGTGAAATTGCAATAACATGCAAGACCAAAGAAGAAATCCAGAAGATTAATGCTGAAGTTGTGAAGTAGTGGTGTGTCGTTCGCGAATGATCCGTTCGTACTGAACGGAACAGTGTACTGAGCCAAATGAACTGGTTCACTAAGTAGTACATGTTGCGTTCACTCTTTCAATGGTACTGCACTGGTTCAGTGATACTGAACTGTGTTATGAACCATGAACGAAGAACCAAATGTACCGGTCTTTAACGAAATTACCTGAACTTGAATGATCTGAAAAAAGAGCGAATGAATGAATCACAATGAATACATAAGGGGTGAGATATATTTCTCAGAGAACCTGGTTTGGTTGGATTGATATGTAAGTGAGTTGCAATTTCTCTCTAAGCAATTCCAATTCGAAATAGACATTTTGCAATAGATGAGAGTTAATAAAAGTTTTATGAAGAACATTTAAGATTTAGGAAGAGTTCTAATTAGAATCTCAATCGTATTATTCGAGTGTAGGAGGATATAAAATGTAACGGAAAAGAGATTTTAAGAGATGTTTTTAATTTATTTGAATAGAATATAGTATATCTTAAGGGGAGTCAATTAGTTCGAACTGGAAGTTTAATTTTATTAGGAAATTCATTAATTCTTATCAGTAGCAATTTTTTTGAAACGTGTGTGCATGGCGTGTCAAGTTTTTTATTGAAATGTATGTGTGTTTGTAATTGTATTTTAGGGCACTCCATGTTTTGAAATTTTCACCAAATATACGGGAAATGAACCAAATAACCCGAATGAACGGATCTTTTGACTGGTTCTTTTTAGTGAGCGGAACCAAACGAACCACTATTGTGAAGAAAATGGGAAAGGAATATGAAGCAAAAATCCCGAAATTGAAGAATCCGAGATTAAGAATATATGATGTTGAAGAAGAAATGGAGGATGAGGATTTGTTGCAAGCTATAAAAAATCAAAATCCACAGATAGTAATGACAGACTCAGAGATGGAAGTGATGATAAACAAGAAAACTAGGAGCGCATATGTGGTGGTCATTGAGACTGATCCAAAAACTTTCAGGAGAATGATGGTGAAGTAGAAATTGAAGATAAAGTGGCAAAGATGTACTGTAAATGAATATCTGGGAATCTCCAGATGTTTGAAGTGTTATTCTTATGATCACTGGAGTGAAAATTGTGAAAAAGGAAAAATTTGCATGAAATGTGGAGGGGAACATATGGCCAAAGAATGTAGAACATCGGAAATAAAATGCATGAATTGTGTAACTGCAAATGGAAAATTAGACTTAAAACTAGATGTGAATCACAGTGTACTCAGCAACGAATGTCCAGTGTACCAAAGGAGAATAAATATAAAACGAAGGACAATTATGTATGAGAGTATATAGCAATCCAAGAAGAAAGAAAATATTGGTAATGGGGGTGTACTAGTTTGGAATGTGAATGGTTTAATTGCTAAAAGGGATATGATTGCCTTACTTATGGTAGAAACTAAACCAAGTATAGTAATAATTGTTGAGTCACATGTAACAGATATGGATGAAGATGCTCTAATAGAAATTAAGGGATATACCAGTATAAGATGTGACTCTAATTCTAGGCACACAGGAGGAGTGGTGATATATGTTACTGAAGAATTGTCGTATGAAATAGTTAAAAAGAAAACTAAGGGATGATAATGATGATACAGTAAATTTAGATATTAGGAATAAATATAACAAATTAAGGGAATGTATGACTCAAAGTGTACAACAGGGTAGAAGACTAGATCAGTGGGTAAGAAGCAGACCATGTCCATGGTTTCAGCAGAGATAAAAGACTGTATGGTACAACGTGATATAGCTTATAATAAGTTTTTAATAATAAAAGAAACAGAACAAGGAGTTGAGGAAGCGTGGAATATGTATAAGCAATACAGAAACAATTTTGTAAATAGTTGGAGGGAAGCAAAGAAAAAATATTATGAGGATAGTTTCTTAAGACTGAGTAATGAACCAAAGAAACTCTGGAAACATTTGAAAACACTGTATAAAATTGAAACAAAACAATTGAAATATGTTATATTTGGGGATGAAATGGTAATTAATACAGAAGACATTGCAAATAGGCTGAATCAATTTTTTGTAAATAGTGTTGATGACATAATTGGAAATATACCTGATTTGATTCCTAATTATCAAATAGATAGGGGGAACTGCAATAATTATTTAGAAGAATTTAACGAAGTAAACAAAGAAGTAATTGAAAGAATTGTTAAAAATTTAAAGGATACTAACGGCTCGGACAAGATCAGTACTGAAATGATTAAAAAACTGTGGCCGGTGGTTGGTGATAGAGTAACTGATATTGTAAAACAATCAATTACACAAAGGATGATGCCAAAGGAATTAAAATTATCTGTGATAGTCCCTATCAGTAAAATTAAGGGAACAGCAAAATGTAGTGATGTTAGACCAATAAATACTCTTCCAATAATAGAAAAGGTAGCAGAAACAATTGTGTATGAAACATTAATAAATCATATTAAAGAAAATAA
The DNA here is from genome assembly GCA_963855945.1 of Thereva nobilitata. Classification (NCBI taxonomy): domain Eukaryota; kingdom Metazoa; phylum Arthropoda; class Insecta; order Diptera; family Therevidae; genus Thereva; species Thereva nobilitata. The sequence continues at coordinate 23,879,416 of OY979694.1, forward strand.
TTTATTGACGGATCATCAATCTGGATTTAGGGAACAACACAGTACAGAATCAGCACTCCAATTAGTGGTGGAAGAGTGGCTACGAGCAATGGATAGAGGAGATGGAGTAGTAGCAGTATTTTTAGATTACAGAAGAGCTTTTGAAACGATAAATAGGGAATTGTTATTAAAGAAACTGCGGGAGGTGTATAATATAACTGGTGGAGTTTATGAATGGATCAAAGATTATCTAAGTGGACGGCACCAGACTGTCCGATTTAAGGACAGTATGTCTAGTGAAAATGAAGTAAATCATGGTGTCCCACAAGGAAGCAAATTGGGACCTCTGCTATTTGTACTATACATAAATGATCTCCCAGGGGTGATTGAACAATGTAAAATACACATGTTTGCAGATGATACATTAATTTATCTATGTGGACAAAATATACAGAATGTAATTACCAAAATCAATGAAGAACTATCGCTGGTATATGAGTGGCTTTGTAGTAATCAATTGTGTGTCAATGTACAGAAAACAAAATGTATGGTATTTGGAAAGTTAAGATTTAGGGAAGAGGCAGAAAGAGGACAAAAAGTTTTACTTATGGGTTCAAAAGTGGAGTGGGTTCAAAGATACAAATATCTTGGAGTAATTATAGATAACACCTTAAGTTTCAAAGATCATGTTGAGTACATAAATGGAAAAATGGCAAAGAAAGTTAATTTATTATACAAATTAAGAAAAGTCATTTCAAGAAAGGGAAAGGAGTTGTTATTCAAATTAATTTTAGTGCCACACATAAAGTACTGTTCCACGATATTAACAATGGCAAATAAAATGGAAATAACAAAATTGCAAAAGAACTTCAATAAAGGAATGAGAGCTGTACTAAACAAAAGACGTACTGAAAGTGTAAATGGTATGTTGAAAGAGTTAGGATATCTTACAATAGATAATGAAGTTAAAAGGGATGTACTAACATTTATCTACAGATTAGAGAATAAACTACTGCCAGAATATTTAGAGTGTCTGGTTAGAAAAAATGTAGATGTGCACCTTATTCAACCAGACAAGCACACAAATTTCATCTTGTGAAGGTAAGCAGCAGTAAAGCCTCTAAATCAATATTTCAAAAGGGACTTATATTATATAACCAAATACCAGAGGAAATAAAACTAGTAAGATCAGTCAAAACATTTAGGGAAAGGGTAGGCTTGTGGCTTGATAGCAGTGTAATATGAAATTATGGAGACTTTTTATGGGATATAATGTGATAGATAAAAACTGTGATAAAAATATAATGTGATAAAAAGGAAAATTTATAATAGTTATAATATTGGCTGTTGATGGAAAAAAAAAATATATTTGTATATATGTATTAGCCGTAGGCTATTTGTGATTAATAAAATAAATAAATAAATAAATAAATAATAATCAATTATACGAAAATTACTCTACTTATCTCATATGCGACCTTTTTTAATCCCGATAAAAATAAATTATTGTTAATTAATATAATTAAAAAAATACTTTTAAAACCTCCTACCTCCTTAATGGCGTCTTTTTCATCAGCATCCAATTCACTTTGTGATAAAGTGTCTGAACTATCTGTCAATGAATCGGAACAATGAAAATCCGAATCATCATCGTCCGCATTGCCTTCAGCTAAATATTTTTCCAATTTTTTAGCGCACGGTAGATTATCATCATCATCATCGTCATCATCAACATTATATTCATCTTCATCACTTTCATGTTCATTTTTGCGATGTTTCTTTGCATGTGACGTGTTCGTTTTTGACTATTATTAGTAATGGATAGTAATGAATTTTAAATATTTTCAAATTACGTGAAATGAAACTTACGAAATTGACTTTAGTTTTATCTTCTTGCTTTTTAGATTTAATAACAATTTCAACTGTTGATTCATCAAATGATAATGGTCTACAGAAGACAAAGCCTAGGACCGTACCAAATTTGGATAAAATTCCCTTGGTTTGATTTTCTTCAGCCTCTTGCTTTCGAAGGCGGATTGTCCTTAATCCTTGATATTTTACCGCTCGTAGTTTTCGTCTTCGGGTTTGTATAAAATAAACAACAGATGACGCTGTTACAGGATTATTTCCTATTAGTATTGCAGCTAATGATAGGCTGATTCTTAGTGCCCTCATGATAACTATTATTGTTAGAAATGGTATCCATGGTAGTGGACGTTCTAAAGCTGGTGAAGGTTTATCAGAATTTGCTATAACTATAAAAGAAATAAAAGATATTTACCTGACGTGTAAAGCGATACTTACTTTCTGTGTGCGGAACGCTCCATTTTGCTGTTTTTTCTAATATTGATAGGACACGATCAACTTTCTCGATGGCATATTGCCCTATGCTAGTTCCGGCTACTTTACCAGCAATATCATAGGCCTTTTCGTATAACACTTCTGGCTGTATGGCGGCTTGCAGTACTTTGACTTTGCTTCGCTTGTTGCAATTCTGTTTGACATCCATTATGGCAGGACACTAGAGACAAATACACATTAAAACTGTTAATCAGTGATTTATAATGCTTTCTGTCGCGGAATGCAATTTATTTATTCACTAAGTAAGAATAAAAGTAAATAGAGCGAAAAAACTGAGTAATAAATTTCAAAAATTGATAACGACTGCCATGATAAGTGTTAAAGTCAAAACAAAATTTGTCTACCATAGAGATTGGCTAAACAGCATTCAGCGCCGGCAAATTGTGTGTAGTTTGCGCAGCGTATAGCTTGAACTTTATCATCATTTTTCTCAAAATATAACTGATCTACACCCTCATGGCCTTCCTTGATTTTTTTTTTAAATAAAATATTTCTCAAAAAAAAAATTCTTAATAATTAAATAATTAGTCAAAATTTTAATTGCAATGACATTCAGGCTGTCAAATATACCATTTGCTTGCTAATTTCGTAGAAAATATCTAATAATTTGGGTCCTTGGCAATGAAATTAATAATATTAACAATATTGATGGAGTGCTATTAGAATTTTTATAAAGACGCAGACGGATCTTATCAACGCGCGACGATAAGCCGTTGTCGGGCTGGAAAAAAGCAATATTTTTTTTCCTTTCTAAATTTGGGAAATGGTGTAATAAGTCTGTGTAGTGATAACATTGCGGAATATTTCAGAGGTGATTAAATCAAAATTCGAACTTTGGATTTTCTAATGAACTAATAATGAACAAGAAAGATAATTCGCAAATAGGGTAATTTTTTTAAGGTTAGCTGATTGAAGCATTAGTAACATTACCTTTGGACGCCGACTCTGTGTTATCACTAAAACAAGAAATATACGAAATAAAAAATAGAAATAAATAAAAAAAAAAATAAAAAATAATAATTAAAATTTTTTGATTAAAATAATCCACCTTTTGGTAGAAAACGAATTTTATTTCTTATCTTTTAACAGTAAAGAAGGAGACTGCATGTTAATTCTTATATTATTAAGAAAAATTGGAAATATATTGTAGATTTTTTTGTGCTTTTTTTATTATTAGGGAACCTAGAAATATAAATCACAGTTAATAATATTTGTGATATCATTTTAGACTTTGTAACTATAATATTAATTCGTTTTAGTTATTTCATGTTTATAACTTGATTTAACATCTAAGCTGATGACCTTAACGTTTAGGGCATATTAATTGGTGCTGATAATAATTTATTGATGTTATGAGAGGCTATTTTATATACACAAAGCCGTTATGTAATTTTGTTTATTACAAGTGAAATGTACTGAAAGTGAAAACTAATATTGATTATCTGGAGTTGATCGGTGTTTAGTGGACTTTATAGTGTATAGAAAAAAAATAGAGTGTATAATCTGCCACTATGCCAAATTTTTATATTTAAAACTAGTCGATAGAAATCTATAAATGTCTGGTCTCTAGTGTAAGTTAAGGCAGTTTGTGACATATGTTACTTACAATTGGTACTAAGATTTTCCTTTTGAATAAGCATTTATTATTTCTCACCTATTTTATCCTATATTTATAAAAAAAGTGAAAGTTTGTCTATCTGTCTGTAAATGTTTAATAGACTTCGAAACCGCTCATCCGACTGGCATGAATTTTTGAATATAGCGGTTTTCGGGTACGGCAGATGTTCCTACGTGGTCTGTTTTGCGCTATCTCGAACACTTCGGGTAGCTATAGCGTACCGATGACCGTTAAATTCGAATCTCAGATTCATTTGTCCGAAAAATATACGATTCCCAAAGTTTCAGATCGATCGGAGGTAATTTACGGGTAGTTGCCGTACAATTTCAAAAATAATCGTACGACAAAATAATTGCAACGTGTAGCCAAAGGAAATAGCGGCATTAGCAATTTGATTTTGGCGTCGATTCGAATGCAGAATGAGATTGAGCTCGCAGTCACTTCATCGGGAGTATCATCAACTCGACGTACAGCGCATTCAGCACTCAGGCTCCCATTGAGTTTGAAGCAGATAGAAGCACCTACATGTAACATCAGCAAAAACTCCGGTATTGCCACAGTCCTCAAAATGTGCAAAATTATAATTTTGGACGAATGCACCATGGCCCATAAAAATTCGCTGGAAATGCTGGAAACCTTGCCAGATTTCAGAGGAAAAACCAAGCGATGCCAGGTGCTCTGATACTACTTGCCGGGGATTTCGCTAAACTTTGCCCGTTATACCAAAAATATCTTTTTTAAAAGACCTCAGAGTTATGGAAGAGAGACCGTAACTTATGACGCCACCAAATTTCCCCAAAGATCCTAACGACTTCTTGCTAATTACGAGTGTAACCGCTCGGCCGTCGCTCGGATCTTCCAGTTTCGTAATCTTCCACGATGACGCCTGTAGCTGTGGGTTACTCAACCCAGTTTGAGGCTCGGCTGGTTTCTCTGGGATCCGGAACGCGAGAGAACGTCCTTGACTTTGGCGCCTGGCCATGCTTCCCTGATTCTGGATATGGCTATTTTATAGAGATGGACAGATCTCTGATCGGCACATGCGATAAGCTTCACGCGGTCCTGATGCCATCCGCCATCGCGACAGTAAGGGGGCGCGTGGCAATATTCAACATGTTAAAAACCGATGCAACCGAAGTTTGACAAAATGTGGCAATATTCACCATTGCAACGAACTTCACCTAGGAACTGTGGCAGTATTCATTGTGGTGGCATGTGGTGAGCTCAACAGTTGCACCGAATATTTTAAGTGGTGAATAGTAGTTGCTAGTGTGAATAATTGCGAATTTTAGCGAATATCTATAACTAAATCCTCAAATAAATTAATTTTTTGATTTTGACACTTGCCTAGTAGAGTTCCAAATGACGAATTTGTGGTTGAAATTTGAAAATTCAAAATGGCGGACTAATTTTGGCAAATGTGTTTCGATTGCACCGAAAATCAGTATCGGGGGGCTTTATGGGTGCCAAATGACGAATTTGTGGTTAAAATTTGAAAATTCAAAATGGTGGACTAATTTTGGCATTTGTGTTCCGATTGCACTGAAAATCGGTATGGGGGTTTCTATAGTGATAAAGGACGAATTTCAACTAAAACCATCTTTTTCTCCAAAAAATACGTAGTTAACCGATAACTTTTTCTCCAAAATTAAAAGGCTTGAAGTATTTCCTAGAAATAATGTCCAGACAATTTTTATACCACGGCCTTTACTTTTGCAGTTATAAGCAATTCTGATGTTAAAATTGGCCTTATTTGGTGCTTATTTGGTACTTTTCGACCAAGCTTAGGTTAAATTTGTTAAATCCTCCTCAGCTTTACAATCTTACTCACTAACACATTCAATCGCTCAGTTAGTTTTGATCGTCTTATTTCATAGAACTTTTTTCTTGTTTTACTTTTCTCATCTACATAATTTATCTCTATGGTCAGAATCAGAATCAGAATCTTCTCTATATAGTATATCAAAAATATTGCGGTATTGTTTTTTCTACGTTGAAGTGTATTTTACGTTATATGGTAAAGCGAAATAACCAAAAAATTGGCATAAAAATAATACGCGTTAATACTGAGCATGAGTACAATAAAAGTACTTGTGATAAAGTGCAGCTACAAAGAAAACCGCGATTTTCAGGAAGTGCGGGAAGCACAGCGAGGGAAGCCCAAATGAAATCTACTAACAACAAGCTCTCTCAAAAGAGATAAACAGAACAATATATGTATAATTTAAAAAAACTAAAAACACGCATTTTATAATTAATTAATAAAAAAAAATAATAAAATTAAACGACTCAAATGTAAAAATCCTGGGCCTATTTTCAGTGCAATCGGAGCACAATTGCCAAAATTAGTCCACCATTTTGAATTTTCAAATTTTAACCACAAATTCGTCATTTGGAACCCTTAAAACCCCCCGATACTGATTTTCAGTTCAATCGGAACACATTTGCCAAAATTAGTCCGCCATTTTGAATTTTCAAATTTCAACCACAAATTCGTCATTTGGAACCCTTAAAGCCCCTTGATACTGATTTTCAGTTCAATCGGAACACAATTGCCACATTTGCCCGCCATTTTAGAGCCGCCATCTTGAATTTGTTATAAAATGGCCAGATTGTATTTTCACGCGAACTAAACATATATGCCAAATTTGAAGTTGTTCAGCTATGCGCAAGTACATAGGTGAAATTCTAAATACTAAAAAAAATTCCAAAAAAAATTCAGGGAAGCTGAATTAGTTGATTATGCCCAACACTGGTTGCGTGGCATTATTCAATGGTGGAAATGTCACCGATCTAACAACACCAAACCGAGTCTCATCAGCTTTCGGTTTCAAGTAAACCACGGTGAAATCTGGTTGTTCAACATGTTGAATATTGCCACGCGCCCAGGAGCAGTGCCAGGATGCTCCTGAAGAATTGGGAGGAAAATCGTCGCGAGCCTCACCACGATGTCATCAAACTTAATGAACAAATTCAAATGAAACTGCTCAGAAAAACTGTCAAACACAAATCGATTGACACAGTGATGGACTCAACAAGCAGTCAAATATCCAATTGAATTTCTTAATTCTTTGGAGCCACCAGGCATGTCACCACTCATATTGACATTGAAAGTTGGATCACCTGTGACGCTAATTCGAAATTTGAACGCTCCGAAGCTGTGCAACGGAACAAGACTTATCATCACAAAATTAACACCAAATTTGATCGAAGCAAGAAGGTATACCGATGATTTCCAACGATATACCTTTTGAGTTTTTAGCGGCTTCAGTTCCCTTTGCGCAAAGTTTAGCTGGTTCCTTGGACGAAACCTTGAGGTGCCTGCTCAGCGAGCACTTTCCAGGTTCCATTCTCCAGACCGTTTAGTCTCTGGAATATTCATAGGACCATTCCAGACCGATATTCCCTAGGATTTTCTGGAAACATCTTCGACCGTGACAAGGTTAAATGGGCAGGGGCCTCTTTTCAACCGTACAAAATGCCGAGAGAAGATGGAATTTTCTAGGTATTTCTGCAGAAGTGCCTCGAGCTGATACTCGTCGCTTTAGAGCCAGCTTCAACTGGGGATACCTTTCAACCATGTGGAGGAGATTCGCGGTGGTTGTTATCCCTAAACAGGGAAACAGGCCACTGGAGCTACCTAAATCGTATAGTATAGATCTATCTAACTAACTAACTACTAACTAATTGCTCCTTTAATCCCTCATGGGACATAGGGCGGAAACAGTTGCCCTCCAGCGGACTCTGTTTTGCGCGACAGCTCTCAGCTCTGACCAGGATCTCCCGGTTGTTGCGGCCTCTGCTAATAGAGTTCTCCTCCACGTTGTTCTAGGTCTTCCGACTCGACGGGTTCCTTGCGGATTCCAGTCGAGGGCCTGTTTGGCTAGATTCTCGTTTTCGCGTCGCAAGGTGTGGCCAATCCAATTCCATTTCCTTCGCCTGATTTGGTCGTCTATCCTTTCTTGGCCGGCACGGCGCCATAGTTCTTCATTTGAAATTCTATCTTGCCAGCGGATTTTTAGGATACGACGTAGGCATCTGTTGATGAAAACTTGTAGGCGCCCTGTGATGAATTGGGTGACTTTCCATGTTTCGCAACCGTACAAAAGAACTGCCTTAACGTTGGAGTTGAACAGCCGCAATTTGGTGTTAATTGAGATCTCCGTCGATCTCCATATGTGAAACAGGCATGCATATGCGCTTCTTGCTTTATTTATTCTGGAACTGACGTCTTCTTCTGTACCGCCGTTTTCGGTAATAATACTACCGAGGTAACAGAATTTGTCTACCAGTTCCACGTCACGGTTATTTAGCGCTGTTCGTTCAAGGGTGTTTGCATTTATCCGCATTTCTTTGGTTTTAGTCGGATTTAACCTTAAGCCTGCTGAACTACTTTCTGTTGCCAATTTGTTTAACATGTTTTTGAGGTCCTGGTGTCTGTGGGCCAGCAAACAGATATCATCCGCGTAGTCGAGGTCCTTAAGGCGGTCTAACAATCCCCATTGTATGCCACCTGTTCTAGTATCTAGAGCGCTGACAAGGATGTCGTTTATTACTATAAGAAATAGTAATGGCGAAAGTAGGCATCCTTGCCGTACTCCTGAGCTCACTTCAAAGCTGTCGGATAGTTTTCCATTGTGAAGAACTCTGCATTTGGAATTGTTGTATAGAGCTTTTATCAATTCTATTATTTTATCCGGCAGTCCACGTTGCCGTAGAGCTCGCCATATAAAGCTCCTATTAACCGAGTCGAACGCTTTCTCATAGTCTACGAAAGCAAGGTAAAGGGGGGATCGGAATTCAGTAGACTGCTCCACTATGATTCTCAAGGTGTTAATGTGGTCTATGCAGGAGCGGCCTTTTCTGAATCCAGCCTGCTGTCTTCTAAGCGTTCGATCTACTGCCTCTCTTATCCTTGATAGTAATATGTGGGACAAGATTTTGCCCACAGTAGATAATAGACAGATGCCTCTCCAGTTGTCACATATTGTTAGGTCCCCCTTTTTTGGTATTTTGACTATGATACCTTCCGTCCAATCCTCCGGAAAGGTACAGGTGTTCCATGCTATTTCCAGGATTGGCTGTAGCGCATCTGCTATGAGGCTTGAGTCGGCTTTCAGCAATTCTGGCGGGATGCCATCTTTTCCAGCTGCTTTACCATTGGCCATTGCATGAATTGCGGTTACTATTTCAGTCTTGGATGGGGCACGAGTGGTGATTCTTATTAGCTGTGCATTGTTGTTGTTGTTTTCCTGAGGTTCCTGTGTAAATGAACCATTCAGGGCGGCGAAGAAGTAATCTCTCCATCTTTGGAGTTGCTCCTCGTCGCTGCACAGCAGCCTTCCATCCGCACTCTTTACGGCATGCTTTTTAGTAGAGTGCTTTCCCGAGAGCTGTTTAGTGATTTGGTACAGCACTTTACTGTTGCCTGTGTTTGCCGCGCTTTCCGCTTTCTCTGCGAGCTCATTTATCTGCCGCCTTTTATCACGCCGGACACTTCTCTTTACCTCCCGGTGTAATTGGGAGTATTCCCGTTCAAGTTGTTGTCGTTTTTCCGGGTCGCTTGTAGAGTTCACGTTATTTTTGAGGGCCCTTCTGCGTTCAATTTTTTGCCAGGTTGTGTCCGAGATCCAGTGTTGCTGGTTTCTTTGGACATAACCAATGCTTGTTTCCGCTGCTGTTATTATAGCGCCCTTTGTTGTGCTCCACAGCTCTTCAATATTTGCGTCGTCAGAAACGGTTTGCTGGTTTAATATTTCTTGCAGTTTGCCAGCAAATTCTCGCTTTTTGGTGCTCTCACGCAGAAGGTCTACGTTAAACCGTCTACGGTTTATGGCATCGCGTTGGACGTTTCTGATTGCAGCGATTTTTAGGCGGATCGTTGCTACTACCAAATGGTGGTCACTTCCAGTGTCTGCTCCCCTAAAGCTCCTGACATCCTCCAGAATAGTTCGCCATCTGCGACTGACGGCCACGTGATCTATCTGATTTCTCGTTCTACCATCGGGCGATACCCAGGTCTCTTTGTGTATCTTCTTGTGACAAAAGTAAGTTCCACCTACCATGAGTTGATGGAAACTACAAAAGTCAACGAAAAGTTCACCATTGTGATTGGTATCCTGGCTTAGACCTTGATTTCCAATTGTGTTTTCAAGGCCGGTGTTGTTGGGGCCGATCTGTGCGTTTAAGTCACCCATCAAAACAATGATGTCTCCCCTTGGAATAGAGCGACAAACCTCATTCAGTCGCATGTAGAACTCGTCTTTGATGTCATCTTCTGCGTCTTCAGTCGGAGCGTAGCATTGGACTATCGTAGTACTTCTTAGCCTGGTACGTAGGCGCACGGTAATAATCCTCTCAGAAACTGGTGACCAGCTAATGAGGCTGGACCTGGCTTCCTTGGTGAGTATCACGCCAACGCCATTCCTACGGTTTTCATTTTCGTTTCTCCCAGAATATAAGAAGGACTCACCGTTTGGGCAGATATGTTCCCCCGCATCGGGCCATCTGGTCTCGCTGAGTCCCATGACCTTGATTTTATAGCGGTTCATCTCGTTGAGCACTTCATCCAGCCGTCCATCAGCAAGCAGAGTTCTCACATTCCATGATCCGATTCGTGTCCTGTTTCGAAAAGCAAAGGTCGTCGTCGTGTTGTCCGTCCGGTTCCGAGGCAATGTTTGCCGATTCGTAGCAATTGTGTGTTTTATGGGAGCGGGTTGCTAACCCTCAGCCCAACCGACTTAAAACTCTGTTTTGTGGCGCAGAGAACTCGCCATTCGACCGTCTCCCGTTAGCTCCTTCCGAAGAAGTACCCCAGGGGGCACCACGGGGAGGTGGGATTAGGACTTGCTAACAGAGCTGCTAGATGTTCGTCTGCAGTGACTCTTCTCGGGTTTTGGCAGAAGTGACAAATCGGGTGCCACCACCTTCCGAGGTCTTTGTTAGCCATTCGCCCCCTATCTATCAGCCTAACCTATTTACTTTTGAAAATGCTGGACCTTCACATCAGGTGCAAGATGAAGCTCTCCCTTTTTTTACATAGTTCTCAGTTCGCTTACTCAAAGGGTTGATCAACAGAGGCTGCTTTACACCACCACTCAGCAAATTGAGAAAGCCCTCCTCGCTAAGGAATCTACTTTTTGTGGCTTCCTTGACATTACGATATGTTCGCTAACCCTGGCTGATTTTATTTTTAGAGCATTGACTCTCAGAAACCTGGATTTCCAAAGTTGAGTGGATAAATGCCGTGCTTGTGCGTGACAATCCTTCTATCTTGGGTATCTTCACCATTAGTGTTAAGGCTATCAAGGTTTGCCCTCACGGTGAGTTTCTGTCCCCATTACTGTAGTCAGTGGTAACTGATGTTTGAACAAACTACACGAATCTAGTTTCTAGGTCATCAGCTAAGCAGATGATCTTGCCATCATTTACTACGTATACATGAGGAGTTGAATAGTTGAGTTGAGGTTGAGTTGAATTTTCGACAATCGACAAAATTCGACAAAAATCACAAACAAAACACAGAAATGCTACTGTCAAATAATTTCAACTACTCAACTACTGACATCGCGTCTATATGCATAATTTCAACTCAATCCAGGTAGCAGAGCTGAGTCGAGTTCAGTCGACCCTATCTCAACTCGACTCGCGTCTACATGCATTTGAACTCGGGTTCAACCTGGTTTTAACTCATCATGTATACGTAGTAATTGTCTCGGAGAAGTTTGACTTGAGCAGGTAATGAGGACAGCACTCCGAGAAGTTCAAAGATTGTATACCACGGAGGGCCTATCAATCAATCCAAATAAAACCATCGTGATACTTTGGGCGCTTTCGAAAATGCATGTGACAAATTGGCCCTAGTTCCTATTTATATCCAGACAGATGAGTACTTAGACTCTATCAAATATCTCGGAGTAATTCTGAATAAGAGACTGAAACCGAACGCTCAACTTCACTACGCCATCAGTAAAGCCACTAGGGCTACATGAGCTTGTAAAAGGCTTTTGGGTAAGACATCGGGGTTGTAGTGGTCGTGTAGAACCTAACCGATAAGTTACCCAAGCCACTGCAATAAAAACATCGATCGATAGCGATCAAATACAGCCTAGATCACCGATCTGAATACGACTTGTGATAAATCTCAATAGGTCCATTATTAAAAAGAGCGAAGAAAACATTGCATAAAATAATGGATGCAAAACACAATCTTATGCCGCTATAGTCTGGTGGCTCAATACCAAATAGGCGATTCTAAAGTGCAGCAGACTGCAACGGCTTGCTCGCCTCCATTACTGGAGCAATGCGACCTGCCCCACACTTGCAATGGAGGCAACCATTGGATTGAATCTACTGCACATCTCCATATGGAAATCAGCCGGCATTAGTGCCTTGAGACTTCACATCTCATTGAACTGGCCTTATACACTCAAAGAATAAGCTCAACGATATTTCAAACATTTCAATTTGCCGCGTATCGGACCATGTGAACTCCGGTTCCAAAGCAGTTGGGCTGGGGTTATCTTGTGTTACGGCGGATAGATCTCTTAGGCCTGTATTTATCGATATTGGTATATTCGCGGTTATTTCTTATTACTGCGGATATTTTTTGCTATTCACCGGCCGCGTATAAAATCAGCTTTCAAGAATAAATTTTTTTCATAAATTTTTACAGACCTAGAAATTTATTCATATTGATCCAATATTCGGCGGTACTTGTATTTTACTTTTTAATTTTCACTCACAATTTTGTTCAATTTTAAAACTTCGAAACTTCAGAGGTTAGAAGTCGGCGGATAAACTTATTACTAGGTCGGACTGGTATTAACTTTATCCGAGTACCGAAAATCGCGGTCGGTGAAAACCTACGCATATTCGAAACCGAAAAACAACAATAGTTCCTTCTCGCCTTGAATACAATTCCACTGTCTGAATTTGGGTTTCGAAAACCACCCATACGTTTTGTACGTTTTGGGGAAAATAGTGCGTAAATTCCAGTATAACCACCAACTTAATGAGTGTTATAACATAGCGTAGAAGTTTCCTTACAGGAACGATTTTGGCAAAATTGATATATAAGTTTGCCGTGATCTCTGAAACGCTCAATTGTTTTGAAGTTAAGGGTCTGAATAATTTCAGTCCCTGGCCCCGTCCTTTGCCTGACAAAGACGTTTGCGTACTAAAATGAAAAGCTTAGTAAATCTATAAGGTAATTCGTTAATACATATACATAGAGTGTGAAATTTACCACGCAATGTAGCACGCCGAGATGAAGTGGCCGATTTTGACATCAAACTTCTTCTTTGAAAGCATATTGTAAAACTTTTGACTATATTTCTGTTATGGGGTATCTGATTTTCTTATAGATAAGAATCTCGTACCATACGGTATAGAAAGCCTTCTCAAAGTCATTAGTCATTATCCTGTATTATCCTGATTTATTAAAAACTTGCTTCAGAAATGTGGGATATTATTCAGGGTATTTGGATAATAGAAATGGTTTCCACAATCGACTGCTAACATTTAAATTTAAGCTTACGAGAACCTGAATAAAATACCACTACCAAATCTCTATAATAATATTCTAGTGGTGCCACTTTCAACATTTTTCTAAGAAAACGAACGAGAATTTTTTTCAGAAGAGAATATTTTTATTTTCTGTTGTTTTGTTTGCTCGGAAGAGAATTTTTTTTACAGAAGAGAGTTTCGTATTGTGTTTGATTTTTTTTTGCTATTTTACATTTTGTGTTTAAACAGGGGTAAACTACAGTGTAGGATTTTGAAAAGTTGAGTAATACCTGTGATCATTCTTAAAAAGTAACCAAATTCTGAGTTGTAGAAGGAGCTAGTAAACCATTGAAAATGGATTTTACAGCCATTCTGGTAGTCTCATCCTGCTCCGTTATGCACGGCAATAAGCACGTCATAGCAGAGAAGAAGCCGATTAATTTCATTTAAAAGCATCAAAAATTCTTAATACTGTCGGAGGTGAGGAACGTTAGTGTATATACCTTGTATTCCCACAATGTTGAATGAAATTACTTCCGCCTCCTTTTATGAGATCTATAGCCTCCCGAGTAAAAATAAAAAACGGCCTTATAAAGGGGTGAACAGCGGCCGCTTGGGTTTTTAAGGGGCATATGATGGCCGTAGAGTTTCTAACCATTTTATACGCTTTATATTAGCTTCACGTGTATGTATGTGTCTCTGTAAGTATGCATGTATGTCTGTTTGTATGTTTGTAGGTATATATGTTTTAGCTTTATATTAGCTTTACCAGATGTATGTATGTATGTATGTATGTATGTATGCATGTATGTTCTATGTAAACAAATCTTGCAACTTGATTTTGACCCACTTCTATATAACCAAGACCCTCGTAAGTACAGGCCTGGAAGCAGACTTTTTGGTTTTGTCTGTGCGAGGCCAAAATCGTCTGACAGTTGTGGAATTAACATGGCCGAAGCCGTACGAACAGTAATGCCAGATGCACCGCATTTCCGCATTTTGTACCACATTTTGGTAGTTCAATCCATAATCCGCATTGACTGATGCGGATTCCGCATTTTCCGTTTTTGAGTTAAAAAAACATAAAAAAACAAATAAACAAACAAATAACCGAACAAAACTAATTAGTGGCTTAGAAAAGCAAATAATAACAACAATATCAATGGCAAATATTTACAAGCCGATATCGACATCAGATGAAAACCCGACGGTTGAAACAGTTGAAGAAGACGTAAATGAAAATATTTTGTCTGGTTTCGAATCTTATAAAGATCTGTAAAGTGCAATCTAAAATTGCGATTATCTAAAATCTTTAAAACTTTTATTTATTGAATTTTAAATAAAACATATTTTTCTCTCTACAATCTTCTCTCTTTCTTTAAACATTGGTCAGTTTTGTTCGACTTATTTTTTTGTTGATTTTTGTTAAGTTGATTATTAATTGTATTTTTTAAAAAGTCCGCATTTTTTTGCTTAATTCCGCAATTTCAAACACTCGAATCCACAATCCCCTATTTCAGGTCTGGCATCACTGCGTACGAAGCAATTTTTTAACTTTGGTTTTGGAATAAAAAGTGGTAAAATATTGTATTTTATCACTTTTTAGTGCACACGGATTATCAGTGATAAGTTATTTAGTGATCTGAGTCCATAAATTAAAAAAAATTAGTGGTTAAGTGTATTTTAAGAGTGTTAATTGATTAGGTGACCATTTTTGTTTACAATCGCGGTGGTTTTTTCGTGTTAATTTAGGCAAAAAGTGTTGAATTTGTGTAGTGATGGAATTAAAAGTGAATTGAAAGTAGTTAAAAATTATTATAGAAGAGTTATTAAAAACATAAGTGCAAGTACTACCACACAACATGAATAACAATAACTTTTTCACTTTTCCTTCACATTTTTCTGCACTTATGTTTGTAATAACTATTCTATAATAATCTTTAATCACTTAAAAACCACTTTTTATTATATTACTACACAAATTCAACATTTTTTCCCTAAATTAACACGAAAAAACCACCGCGAATGTAAACAAAAATGGTCACCTAATCAATTAACACTCTTAAAATACACTTAACCACTCACTTCATTTTAATTTTTTTATTAAATCACTAAAGCACTAATCACTGATAATCCATGTGCACCAAAAAGTGATAATATACAATATTTTACCACTTTTTAGTGCAAAAACAAACTTAAAAAATTGCTTCGTATGGCTTCGGCCATGTTAATTCCACAACTGTCAGAATATTTTTGGCCTGTTTTAAGCTATGTTAGTATTATTTGGCCTGGCTGCTTCCAGGCCTGTACTTACGAGGGTCTTGATATAACCGATCAACTTCAAATTTTGCACATATGCATAGTTCGCGTGACAATGCAATCTGACCATTTTGTAAGAAAATCAAGATGGCGGTTCCAAGATGGCGGTCGATTTTTGCTATTGTGTTCCCCGACCCCCCGACATGGGTATCAAATGAAACGGCATGACAGGTAGAATACAATTAGCTGTATTGCCTCATTCCAAATTCAAAATGGCGGCAAACAAAATGGCGGACTACCTTTTTCTTTACAACCCACTCGATATGGGTATCAAATGAAAGGGTGTGACAATTAGAATACTATTATCTGTGTGGCGTCATTCCAAATTCAAAATGGCGGCCAACACAAAATGGCGGATTATATTTTTCTTTACAATCCACTCGGTATGAGTATCAAATAAAAGGATGTGATAATAGAATACTTTTCGCTGTGGGGCGTCTTTCCAAATTCAAAATGGCGGCCAACACAAAATGGCGGTTTACCTTTTTCTTTACAACCCACTCGGTATGGGTATCAAATGAAAGTGTATGACGAGTATAGTATAGTAAGCTTTGTGATGTCGTTTTAAATCTAATATGGCGGTCACTACAAAATGGCCGAACACATACATATAATAGACTAAAAAATAGAAAATAAAAAATATAGTTTAAAAAAACTAAAAAATACGCTTTTATTTTAAAATGAACTAAAAAGTAAAAAATAATTTTGAATGTAAGGTTTTTATTGCTCCAGCCAGTATAAGAAAACAACCTACCTTTCGAAATCTAAAAAAGCGTGGGGCGCTAGCTAAAAGTTCCGGTGTTAATAAAATAAGAATATAGAGAGCCCCACGCTTTATTACATTTCGAAAGGTAGGTTGTTTTCTTATACTGGCTGGAGCAATAAAAATTTTACATTCAAAATTATTTTTTACTTTTTAGTTCATTTTAAAATAAAAGCGTATTTTTTTAGTTTTTTTAAACTATATTTTTCTTATAGGAGGGCGAATATCCACGTTGCTGCCACTGTACCACCGTCGTATACCCGCAATAGCAACCATACGGCCGCCGTATCACCGTCGTATGGCCGTTATTGGAACTGTAATGCTATGGACACACATGTGGTTTCGATACCATGGTATTCAAATACCACGTAGTATACCAGATGTGTGTCACCTAATACCAGGTCAATACCATTCCAAAAACTTGGTATACTATCATTCGACGTGGTATCGAAATGAGCTAATTTTTCTTGGTTTCCTTATGCACAAACCTGGTATAGTGGCCTTTTAACTGCTAACAACGCCATTATATAGAAGCGGAAAATAAAAACACCTAATTTTTCCATTTTAAAAATTAAATTTTTGAATAAATAAAAATTTAGCTGTGTTTTTGTTGAAAAAAAAAAGAAAATTTTTTAAGTGAAAAGTTTTACTTTCGATTTCAAGCATATTTATTGACGTAAAAGAGCACAAACTGATTCGTTTTCCATTTTTAAAAGCTTTACAAATAACAGTCAGTTGAGAGCTGTCAAATGTATACCACAAAAAGATATGTGTCAGGGGTTAGTATACTATGTAGTATAAAACAAGCTTGGTATCGATACCATGGTATCGAAACCACATGTGTGTCCATAGCATAAGGCCGTTGTTTCACCGTCAATCGCCCCCTGTACGGCCGTACTGTCCTGCAACGAGCCTTCTGTTAACCGCCAGATGGCCGAGGACTATGTTTCAATCACAGTCGGCATTTGCCCGTTCTAAGGCCATCATTTATTTTTACTCGGGCTTACGTCATTAACTGCACTAAACACTGCCACAGAGGTAGTCCAGCCGACATTTACACCGGGGCGTGCAGAACGCGTAGCTTGCTGGAGGGCGATGCACACTGGGACCGTACTACATCAAAATTTTATACTGGAGGAATACAGAATTTGCGGACTCATTAGTGGAGCTCGAATATGCTGTACATTATCCTGTAGAGTTCGTACACAGTCTTGACTCGCCAGGAATTCCAACTTACGTCGTATACCACAAAGTTGGCGCTCCAATAACCTTAATTGTCTAACAGCCTTCGAAAAATGTGCAATGGCATCAGACTTCCGGAGGAAACTCTATGCAAGTAGGTAATCGAAGCCGAGATTATCACAGTCATAAATCATAGAGAAAGCATCTACATCTCCTGAATTCCACTGGTACCTTTACACTACAACTTAGACTTCAAGGATCTGCAATTGTCAAGGTTTGTTTAATTATAGAGTTTATCCTTCTAGCTCAGAAGGTACACTTCTCATTTGTTATTCATAAATTCATAAATAAAATAGGTCTCGAAAAATTGGCATCTTGGAGGAAGAAGGGTACAAGTTACCAAAACTGCGGACGAAGTAGCGCCATCAATTAATTGTCTACAAAGTAATGCCACGAGAGAGATGATTTCGTTTGACTAATTCTAGTTAAGAACCATTTCAGAAAGGTTTCACATATTTGATTTATATTTCTGAAAATAATTATTTTGCAGCCATTTCACCTTTTGCAAAAAATGTCCCTAATCAGTATTGGTAATAATTTCATTGAGAAATATAACAGCTAAAATCATCTTCAAAAGATTAGAAAACATGAATATGCTAAAAGTCTAAACAACAAACATGCGTTTCTGTTGTTAAATTACAAATTGATTCTTCCAGATTAGCTGCAATAACAAAAGATAACGCAAGCTTACGCAGAAGTCAACGAGTCAATTGTAAATGATAAAAGCATAACCATACTCGTAGCCTAATAATTGTTTGTTGTATAAATATGAAGTTAACAAGTTTGTGATACTGTTTTCCTCATAATTTAATCACATAAAACGATAAAAAATACAATATTTTTTTATTAATAAGGTTATCAGAAATTGAGAAGGTGGTCTAAATAATATAATTGTTTGTTTCTGGCAAATCTAAGCTCTGGAACCACCCTTTGTACTACCAGTTCGTCATGTCGTTGGTCACGTCATGTCTAGTAGAAAGCTTAGTATGGAGGATAGAGTAGCGGGGTAGTAGAGGAGAGGAGAATAGAGGAATATTGAACTCACCCCGGTTTGGGGTTATGAGGAGCAGGGATGCTGCTGAGAAGATGGCGATGAACCTGCTACTGACTGGGAAAGATTGGGCATTTTCAGTAATACAAGTTGCGTGTGCAATTGACTTATTCAACAATGCACTTCCATTGCTGAATAAGTCAATTGCGCACGCAACCTACATTACTGAAAATGCGCATTGTCCTCAGACGAGTTGTTCTATTTATGACAGAACTCCTTGCTTATATTGTTCTGCAGGTAACGGAATGGGGCGTTTCTTTAACATATACAGAGTGTACTACGAATAGTTACAAATCGGCTGGCTATGAATAGGTTATGGATAGAAGAACAAAAAATCGTATTGGGGGGAGGAATCGTAACGATTTAGCCGCTAGGGCGTTTTGAAGTTTTTTTTTAGAGTTTTACATATCGCCCTGTATTTTTGTAACCCTATGACCTATTTGCATGAATAAGGTATCAGTGTAAGCAGAATACTCCCACCTATCTAAAAATGTAAAAGTCAAGGAACCTATCAACTTCCAGAGTCATCAATTTTTAACTAAAATTTAACTAAAACCACTCTATTCTCCAAAAAATACGTAGTTCCAAATTTCCAATCAATAATGTCTGGACAATTGTTATGCTACGGCCTTTTCTTTTGAAATTATTAGCAAGTTTGATGGTAAAACCGCAAGAATGGTGGCGTGTTCAATTCCTCCAAAACGAAGTACCTACTTTTTTATCTCCAACAATGCTTTCAGCCACTCCGTAGACCTTGCCGTGAACGGTGTAAAATTAATGGCTAACCAACCTCATAAGAGGGAATTTGAGGGATCTGCGATAGAATAGGCACATTTTACAAACCCCAGTGTATTCCAGTGCCTAGGATTTCTCAAGCGACTCCTCCTTCAGCCATCGGCTCGAGCTGTAATATACAAGTCCTACCGCACGACCTTCCGAAAGAGCTAATTTAATGTGAATTCTGAATTGCTTCCAACAAAGAACAAACGGTGAATATCATTGACGCACCATGAAACGTTTGCGCGAGAATACCCGAAAATCCATGAATTTCACACCATAACAATGCACCATCGCACAAAGCGATCGTTGTTGGTCGAAAGCTCAACGAATGTCGTCGAACCATATCCACCTAATATGGCCCAGAGTGATCTTTTCCTATTCCCAAATCTAAAATTACCACTTTTGAGGCAGACGTTTCTAGTTAATTGAGGCTACAAAAGCCTACGAAATAATTCAGACCCGTCCCGGAGTCGCGTGAGACCCCCGCAGAGTCCACTGAGAGGGTGGGAGAGGGTTTGCAAACAATGTGCTAGGCCTTCACAAACGTGTATGGTACTGAAAATGAAATTTTGCTAAAAATCGTGTTAATTTGAAAAATTGGCCAAATTTTGAAAGGCGGTGTCTCCGAAGCTATTGGTCTTATAAAAACCGTTCAGGCCTCAAATTATTGCAAATGTTACCTACTTCAAAAATGAATGGAACAATCTTTGATGAAAAACCAGTCCTTTCAGGTCAAAATCGACAAAAACCTAAAAATGGCCAAAAATTTCGAGATTTTCTTGATTTTTAACAATGACCCGTCGTCTACCGGGGTCGAAGACTTGGATTTAACATTGCCTTTCCACTATAAACAACATATTAAAAAAGCTAAAATATCTGATTTGATGCAGCGTTCCCACCCTTTCAGGTATAATTTGACTGTGCTAAAAATTGCATGGTTGATTGACTCGAGAGCTGCCATCGTTTTACCGCACTCGATGTGACCTACTTTGACGACAACAGAAAATTTTTTGAAGGTTTTATTTAAAAATTTCGAGTATACTATTTAAACAGAATGTGGATCTTCTAAAAAGTCGTAGTAGCCTAGATAAGTAGAAGAGCGACCTTCACCGATCGAGTAACCGAATGAAATTTTTTTCATGATAGATAATATGCTAACAGAAGTAACGGTGATGGGTTGCCTAACGAAATATGTTCAAGACTATATTTAATAGGCGTTTATTCGGCATTTTCCGCCTTTTTCTCTATTTTGAGGAGAAACTATGCATTTTGGTGAAAATATCAAAAGAGCAAAGTTGTAGAGCATAAAATTTCCTACAAATTTTGTCTTCACTGTTTTTTCGAATTCCGCATAGTTTCGCCGCTAGCGGCCTTCGGCACCTTTTTTTAGACCTCCAACAGAAGGTTCATCGACATCCACTCGAGCACTCTCCAGCCTCATCATAACCTATCCTATTCTAACCCTTCAAATTAAGCATACTACTAAAATTTGTACCTTGACCTGAACAATATGACTGACTGGTAATACAAAGGGTAATTCCTAAGTCTAGTTTTTTTTCATATAAAAAAAAATTACTTTCATTGATACCGAATGGCGATAGGAAATGCTTAGTGCAAAAATCTAAATTAAACTTTTTTTGGAAAAGTTATTTCAGAGTAAAATCATTACCTTACCACGAAGAACTCCCCAGAAGTTAATTATTTAAGATAATATTAAATTCACCCACGGCAACTTGCAAAATATGGAAGTACAGAAAAACATTAACTTCTTATTAAAAAAATCCGTGCTTCTATTATCGCCTTCGCAAAGGTCAGTTTCGAGAGAAGTACAGCAAAAAACGAAGAATCCCAAAAGCTGATATCGACTTGCCATGCAAAAAACTGTAACACGTAATTTCGAAACCGTAATCACGTTCCCGCGAGCTAACTGCAGTCTCCGATTGCAATTCACCGCTTACAAAGTCGTTCTCCAATTAATTCCAGAGAATTACAAATAGAAAAAGAAGTTCACCGCTGCAATCTCGATTTCTTGTTTTCGAAGGCTGAGCGATATTTTTTTTCATCATTCTTATTTGCCGAGAGAGAACAAAATTTATTCAATTTTTTTTATTGGGAATATTTCAATTCTGGACAGTATTTTTAGCGATACACTTTGCTCTTTGTACTGATGAAGTCTTATCAAATGGTTTTTGCCGATTTGTTTTGGATTTTTTGATAAATGTAGAAGAAATGTGAAGGACAAGTTTTTGCCATGTGCGCACCTACAGAATTCGAGAGACTTTTTACATGGCGTCTTTATTTTGTGATAAACAGAAATAATAATCTTTTAGAACCAAAAAAAAGAAGAAGGAAAAAATGATTTTATGAGTAATATTTTGATTATATGTAAATTAAGCTTGAAAAGGACGTTTTTTTATGATTATTAAAAAGTCAAGCGAAGTCAAGTATGTTTACATTATTCACAAGAGAATAACTCTTAATCTTGAGTTCAAAATTTGCGTAAAAATAAAAGTTTTTAAATACTCACCAAATAAAAAACAATTTTTTTACGAAAATGGAATCACAAGTATAAAGTTTCTTTCGTTAAGTTTAAAAACTTTTGCACTTTCAACTCACTTTTTATTAACTAAAATAGTTTTTTTTTGCTTATAACGCGATTAAAAAAACTTAAATTTTAGGCACAAACGAAACACAAAAAATACATTAACTGAAACTACAAAAACTGTCCAGAAACTACAACTACAACGTTTCTATCATCCCAATCCACTGTGCAGAGAGAGAAAATACCCTTTACATGAATTAATATCCCAAAGTGCAGCCGGAAGTGGAGCAGTAAATAAAATGGCAACGGGCGCCAAAATTGTAAGGGAAATTTTTGATTTACGCTGTTTTATATTTTTTTGAAACTCAAAAACTCAGCAACGTCAAGACTCCGCAACAATTAAGCGTCGATAAAATTAAATAAATGACTTCGATTACCGCTAAAGTATCAGAATCGAATTCTGTCACCACAACCACAAAAGCGCGTGCTGATTACATTTTTATATATGGAAAGATGTTTAATACTTAATGGACGAATATTGTTGATAATAAATGCGACCCATTGACCCGCGTCTTCCATGCCCGAAGCAATCTACACGGCAGTTGCTATTTTTCGCTTCTGATTAGTGCTCTGAACTGAACTGGACGAGATAAGGTTGTCGTTTTTTTTCGCAATAACTTAATTGCAATATCGCTTTATATCAATTTATTAATTGAATGGAAATTTGTGTCAGAATCAATTTTACTCTTGTTTTCGTCAGGTAATCAATTGGCAATTAAATTGTGGCTTGTTAACGTTAGAAAACAGTATTTTTCCAGGACAGATAACATGAGCAGAGTGGCGCAGTGGAAGCGTGCTGGGCCCATAACCCAGAGGTCCGTGGATCGAAACCACGCTCTGCTATGTGATTTGCTTTTTAGTTTCAAAAACCCTAACTCAATTGATGCAAGCCTAAATAAGGGATTGTGTTCGAGGATAGATTCAGTTTGTAAAACCCTTCCAAATATTTTATTTATTCGAGTAGATACCTACTTTTTTACCTTCCTTAAAAACGAACCTTCTTTTACTTTCTTTTTCTTTCTTTAGGTGTGGTTCTGGATACTAGCTCTAAACTCTCTCTCTTGCTCTCGCTTGGCCTATTGTACACTATGCCCCTATAACTCATATCTGAAGGACAGACCTATTGAACAGCTTCAGCAGACTACCTAATGGCTTGTCGACCGTTCGAGTAGGGTCTCGTCGAACAACGCGGGACTCTCACAGACAACATGAAAAGCATACTCGGCCTTGGTAGTCTAGGGAGTAAGGCGCCTGGCTACAATCCCAGAGGCCCCGGGTTCGAATCCCGGCAGCACCACGGTCCTTCATTCCTCTTTCCTCCTGTCATAGCCTTCCGCTAGCACTGCCCGGCTCTACTAGCGCATGTCATCGGTTGGTTGAGGGATTCAACTCGTTTGAGGATGCATAACACTCCAGCGAGTTGTTTCTCGTTGCCCCAATGCCATAGTCACGAAATAAATGGTTGGGAGTAGGCGGCCTCTCCTTCCCCTCACAATCTATCGACTAGAGCTTGCTGTTCGACATTGCACTTTATACGAAAAAAATAGATTGTCGACAATACAAAGGGCTTTCCCTGAGCTCTAGTCTTCCACATAAAAAAAATATTTATCATCCTCATGCCAAAGCCTATAGGAAGGGTCCTCCGCCCGTCCTATCCTCCATAAGACGTAGTTCAGATCACAGTGTCCGGTAATCAAGCCAACAAATGTGCTGAGTTCCTTTCTACTGCGCTCCAACAACTCCTTGGCCGCGTTAAGAGAAGGCACAAGAATGGACCACTTAGTCCAGGTGCGGACCTCTAGCTTTAAGTATGTTTCATCTGGCAACCTTCCTCTTCAGGAAAGTGGTAGGTGCGCCAATATCTAGTTCCGGAGCGATAAATACAATATTAGAGCCCTATTTAGCGAGGACATCCGCCTTTTTTTAAAGCCTCGATGAGTCGGTTCCCAAACAAGCGTAACTTGATTGAGAACGCCCAGCTCAGCAAGGACACGTTGTCAGTCCCAAAACAAATTTAGACTTGGTTCTACAGGATCACATCGCTCTGATTGTCGCTTGGTTATCAGAGAAAACAAAGTTCTGTTCGTTTTTGTATGCCATTTTTATGTTCTCATAACTCCATGCCAGTATAGCGTACACCTCTGGGATAGTTGCTTGCGGGAATCTGGGGCTTTCACTTCAGCTCCGGATCTATATCTGTTTTGGAGCCATCCGCGTACTATACTAGTCCACCCTGCGGTACTTTAGAAAAAGTCCAGTCCAGGTTAGCCTATCTTTTATGTGCACGGAAAGTAGCTCAAATTTTGAAGTTTTAAAGGGGATGCAGTCCGATAACATCCCCGCTCCCGGGATCTCTTCTACTGATATAAGATTCGACTCGTGGATGAATTGAAGCCGGTTTAAAGAAGATCCACTTTTTTCGACCAAAATTTTGTTCAAATATGAGGGCCATTTCTGGCTTAATGGCTACGTCGATAAGCAAAATTGCCGTATTCGGACTAAAGACCAACCCGAAGACCTAAGAACGAAGAGTTTCAAGAGCTGCCATTACATCTAGACAAAACAATGGTTTGGTGCGGTTTATGGGGGAGACCGCCCGGATTGGATCTGTGAATGTCGCCCGTTATCGCGCCATGATAAAGAACTATATGCTGCCTTAAATTGAAGGCTGGGATGTTGACGATATTTGGCTCCAAATGCGTATAGCATACATAAGTTCAAACGCAGGGCTCATCGCCACCTCCTATTGTCTGACTGCCTTGACTTTAGTAATGCATTTGATAGTGTTAGCCATAAGCTTCTATAAACTAAGTAAAAAGATTAAATTTAAGTTTCATTGTCAGCTGCCTCGATAATTCTGAATCACAAAACATTAATACAGATTTTGAACGTTACAGGTCTCTACCCAACTATTTAGTGTTAAATGCCTCTAAAGCGTGTAGCATTCAAACGTATAGAAGCCAATTAGACACTTCTTTCCTTCCCTAAATAACCCGAGCGCGACAAATGAATTAATGAAGTACTTCTTTTGAAGCAATTGAGTGATGACAGTCTATGGTATTGTTACATTTGCCCGACTTATTGGGCTCTCGTAGGATTTATTAAGAAATACATTTTTTTAAATGTTCACACAAAACTTATTTATTAACAACTCAAGTACTAAACAATTCTTAAAGTTCACTAATTAGACCAGTGCAAATAATTTTTGGAAACAAAAAAATACATGACAAATGCATGACAAATGTTGGAAAGTGAAGGAAATATAGCGAGCCAACCAGAAAAATAAATTCAAGTCGATCTGAGTTACGAGGGTGAAATAGGGGTAAATTTAAGGGGTGAAAAGGGCTTTTCACGGTTTTCAGCGAAACTAGACCTCCAAACAAAAAAAGTTAAATATAGGAGTTGTAGGTAATACAAAGATCTACAACTTTTGTACAAACCATTTTTTCACATAACCTCAAATTTCCGAGAAAAATCGAAAAAACTAGTGTTTTTGTTTTTGATTTTTGTCTCCATTAAAAAAAATTTTTTTTTCACGAAATTTTATGGAAACTTACCTTTTTATGTTCCAAACACGCTGTAATTTTTTTGAATTAAAATATTTATTTTTACGTTTTATTTTGAATTAAAACCTAAAAAAAGACCTCATTTTCAGCCGAAAATGCCCATGTTCTAAAAACATTTTTTTCAAAAAATCTAAGAGTTTTTTCTTTTGTTGAAAGGTCTAGTTTCAGATGGTGTAGAAAAAAATTAACATGACTATGGAAAAATTTGCCAGGAAACGCGAAAAAATTAAAAAACTTGATTTCAAAAAGTTATTTTTCAATCATTGTTTTAAATTTTTCATTATTTATTAAAATTTACAATTGAAATCCTTGAATAATGTAAGATAGAAAATAATTAGCTTTCTTTGAATACTTCCTAGAAAAAAATTTACTTTGCTCAATTCAAATAAAGGACCCCGCAGAATCTGTATGGGAAATGGGGCCCGGTCAAATTGGCCCAAATTTTACTCACTTATAGTATTCGGCGAGTAGATAAAAAGTGCCCATGGGCTCACAGCTGAAAAAACTCCCGATCGCGAGAAATGATCGTCCGAAGTAAGGTTTTTTTTTCGCTGCCTGCAGCCTTTGCGCGCATGTATCGGGCCATGTTATATATATATATACATGATATATATACATATATGTCAGTGGCGTAGGTAGCTTTTTGCGATGGGAGGGGATATGACAGTATATTTTGATTGATCGGATTTTCACAACTTAATGCATCAGAACGGGGTCTTTTTGCGGTTGTTTCTGACGATAATTCTGCATTTCTATGGATTTCACCGTCTCAAGACTTGCCGAATGGTTTTATTGGCAGTAAAAATTTCTTCATTCCGAGATAATAAACAAAACAATTTCAGCACACTTTTGCAATTATAAACTAGAATAAATTTGACAATTGAGGAGTGTCTGTTCAAAAGGGCGTATTTCCATCATAAACAGACTTTACAGAAGTCGAAAAAACTGCCTGTTCCTATAAATAAAATGCTAAAATATATTTAAATGCACATTCATGCACTATATTTTTTGTAATTATTTGTTTAGAAATATGCCCTTTTGATCGGGATTTTGAGAAATACGACCTTTCGATTAGTCACTTCAAGCAATAAGCCTTTTTGAATAGAATTTTTGGAAATACTTGCAGTGAAGTTTTTTGGGGCTCTGTCAAAAGCAAAAATCCTTTTAGCACGATTTTTATGTCCACCTATCCACTCCTAGTAAAACTTTGAGCTAAAATTAAATGTTCTATTGTGTTAGGGCTCTAATACCTAAGTGCCAAAGTACCAAACTACAAAATAAAGCCAACTTTTTACATCAAAATTTGCTAATATCTTAAAAAATAAAGACCGTAACTCAAAAATTGTCGGACATTATTTATAGGAAATTGTCCGTGCTTTCCAATTTTGGAAAAAAAAATATTGACTAACTACTTATTTTTGGGAAAAAGGTAGTTAAAGTTGATAGTTTTGTTAAAAAAACAAAATTTTGGTTTTGATGACTCATTACTATGGAAGGTGGTAGGGTAGAATCTTCACTTTTACATTTTTAGATAGGTGGGAGTATTCTGCGTGCAGTGCGGATTGTAGTTTTTTTTAAATAAAATATTTTAGTACGGTGAGAGTATTTTTCTAAAAAAACACACTTCCTTATAATTCATTAACTAAAGCTGATATAAAAAAACTGATAATATATTTGAAATCAGCGTCAAAAATTAGTTTAGAATGATGTAAAATATTCCATGCAACAGTCATGCTGTTGAGCAGTGTTATAATTGGGCGTTCTTTCGCTTACAGTCACAATTATATATGAAACGAAAATTCAGATCGTATTTTGAGGTAAACCTTCTTTTGCTGAGGGGTTTCCGGTTATTCGATCATACTGAAATTTTGCACACAGCTTCAGTTGCGATGACAATATAATATAGTATACTCAATAGATCCAATATGGCCACCAAAAAAATGGCGGATTATCGTTTGCTTCGCAAGATGCAGAAATACGCCCTTTTAATTAGAATCCTGATTTTTTGGAATTTTTTATATGGAAAGTACCCTCCATTTGAATAAGGTTTTAGGCTCATTCGATGGACTTTTATGCCATATTTTCAAAATAATTTTAAAATAAAAAAAAGTTGAAAACGGAAAAACTAGAGTAAATTAATGTTAACGCTCCAAGGAACGCCTTCGAATTATTGATTCGCCAGAGAGTGTGCTGTGTGTTGTGCTCGATAAAATTGTATCGAGTTAGAACAATCTATGAAGTGCAAAGCTTCCGCGAACTTATATATTAAAGTTTATCATAATTTTGCCCGTAGAATCTTTTCTTGAACTTTAATATTTTTACTGACTCAGCAATTGTTATAAACTTCAAAATATTAAGCAGGAATTAAATTGACAATCAAAGCCAAAAGTTAGTCCTATTTTTTAGGAAGCTTATATTCTGATACTCTACTATGTACATTGAAAAATATTCGAAATATTAAATATTGAATAAAATATGCTCATAGCTAATAGTTATTTCACCCAAAATTGGAAAAACGATTGATATTATTATTATATATTATTGATTTATTATAACGTTAAAATTTTAAGTATTTAGGAACCGAGGTGTCACTATTGGCTCATTGTATTTACTTTACATGTGCTCGATGTGTCCACAATTATAGTCAGGGTCCTTTTCGTGGCTCTTGATTGGTCGGCCTGCTCGATACGCGGAAATTAGACAATACTTAAATGCACAGCCGTCACAAAAACATATCTAGATGATTTTTATATACATAATTGCGCAAAAACAAAATTGCACATTACATAATTCCAAAAGAGGTGCTGGTGCTTAAGAAATTTCATGTATACTTAAATACGTAGATACGAAGACTTTTATTCAATTCTATTATAATTTTCGTTGGCTCGGGGGGGGGATCAAGGGGATCAATCTATCTACGCCACTGATATATGTATAAATACATGTTATCGTAAATAGCAAAAAATACAAGGTAGCTGGAATGTTAGAGTGTTCCACGAATTTTTTAAGCAGCTTTTGGAGACGTTAAACAAGTTCAAAAAAATTTAAAATAATGATTGAAAAATAACTTTTTGAAATCAAGGGTTTTTATAACATGGGCATTTCCGGCTGAAAATGAGGTCTTTTTTTAGGTTTAAATTCAAAATAAAACGTAAAAATAAATATTTTAATTCAAAAAAATTACAGCATGTTTGGGACATAAAAAGGTAAGTTTCCATAAAATTTCATGAAAAAAAATTTTTTTTAATGGAGATAAAAATGAAAAACAAAAACACTAGTTTTTTCGATTTTTCTCGGAAATTTGAGGTTATGTGAAAAAATGGTTTGTACAAAAGTTGTAGATCTTTGTATTACCTACAACTCCTATATTTAACTTTTTTTGATAGGAGGTCTAGTTTCGCTGAAAATCGTGATAAACCTTTTTCACCCCTTAAAGTTACCCCTATTTCACCCTCGTAACTCAGATCGACTTGAATTGATTTTTCTGGTTGGCTCGCTATATTTCCTTCACTTTCCAACATTTGTCATGCTGTTAATAATTTTTATCATTTTTGCCTTTTTAAAAGGTATCTGCACTGGCCGAAATTATCATTTGCAATTTAATATCTCTCACTAACAATTACTTTATATCACCTTTTCAATTCACCACTTAATTTTCGATTTAGGTCGTTGTAACTACTTGGAACACTTTCATCGCTTTTCTAAAACTAACTGTCGCTGCCCCTCCTCTCATCTCAAAGCTCCTTTCTTCCCCTATTTCTACATATTTCTTTCTATTTCTAGATAGTCCAGTGCCAGTCATTTTAGACTTAAAAATAGCTTCTGATCTAAAAAAATATATCCTTCATTTTTTTTTCTGGAATCGGTTTTTTTTGGTGTTTTAAAAGAAATGTTAAAAATCGAGAACGATATCACCAAGGCATAAAAAATTCTTCAAGGTCAAAGGTCACGAAAATGAGGTTTTTCTCAAATAGCTCGTAAATTATCAGTTTTACGTAAATTTTGGCTAGGTAAACTTTGTTCGTGAGATAAACCTGCATAAAAATGTCCTATACAAAATTTATGTAGAACCAATGGTTTTCGAGAAATTGGGGTGATAAGCTGCGGAGGAACGCATATGCCACTAGTCTATACGAGTGCATCTATTTGTTGTGTATGCTTGTGTCAGCTTTATGAATGAGATCCCGAACGTGGGAATTCTATCTTATTACAAGCCCGTGAAGATTAAGCCTTCTTTGATGCATATAAAAGGTGGGCCATCTGTTGGTTTCTTTTTGAAATTGTTATTGAAACTACACCGTTCAATATTTTCCAATGAATGTTGCTTTATTGAATAGAGTACATCTCCCAATTATTTATATAAAATTTTTTCACTCAAATAGCCGCCGTGGCTGGCTAGCCAGTGGCCCATTTTGTTAACCAAATTTTTTTTATGGCCTTATTTCACGAATAGCTCGACAGGACATTTTTATGCAGGTTTACCTCACGAACAAATTTTACTTAGCCATTTACCTAAAACCGATAAATTAAGAGATATTTAAGAAAAACTCATTTTCGTGACCTTTGACCCTCCGTAGCTTGAGTATCTGGTCAGTAGGCTTTATGGACTTTTGGGAAATTATTTGTGACCACAAAATAAAGAGAATCTTGCTGTAAAATCTCCAGTTGGATTTTTTAGAGGTTTATGTATAAAGTGACTGGGCTAATATGCATATGCCTTGTGCGGAAACTTTGAAGCACACTTTTGCCTAAACTGATCGTTTTATGTAAAAAATGAAAGATATCTTTTTTTTGGGGAATTTAATTATCTTTCATTTTCACAATAACTTTAATTGGCCTCCGAGCTATAGAAAGCGCGATATTCGCAAAAAACTGTATTTTATGAACTTTGACCTTGAATAATTTTTTACGCCTTGGTGATATCGTTCTCGACTTTTAAAATTTTTTTTAAAACACCAAAATAAACCGATTCCAAAAAAAAATGAAGGATATATTTTTTTAGATCAGAAAATACTAATTTGACTGGACTATGATATTTTTACAGAACATTCGTTACAACAGTATCTAGAAGCTTCAAAGCTTTTCTACATTATGTAAGCTTTGCGGACATTTGAAATGTTCAATTAGTGGAGGCAAAGCTTTCACTATTCTCAGTCAATTTAAGAACTAACCATTGAGTCGAAAAGACACGCTTGCTTATAAAAATATTACTTTCGCCGCAGCCACATGGAGCGCTTCGTTTCTAGTTTTGTCGAAAGCACTTAAGATTTCCCTCTGGGATGTTAGTTGTCAAGGACTACACTTTTGCAATACTTTTGTCTAAAGGCTAGCACACACTAGTAGACCATGTTGCGCGATTTGCATATAGACCGTCTATGGAGGCCGTACTTTGTCTCGTCTAGTGTCCACAACCTAAATGGATGGAAAACTGAGCGCTTTTTTAAATTGAAGGTTTAATAATTTTACTGGCGTAGTCATCACTAATCAATAGAGTAATAAAGGGCTACGCTACTGAAACACAATTCAAAAAAAGAAAATTCGCAAAAGCTTAACCCCAAAAATGAGTTCGGAAACTTTCTAACAAGACTGTATTGAGGTTGATATCAGCATTGACAACAGAAAATTTACTTAAAGCTGTTTTTCAAACTTGAACCTTAAACCAAACCAAATGAAAACTAGAGGTTTGTGATTCGGGTAAGGCTTTCATTAGACCAGTTTTAATACAATGGAAAGATTCCAAAACTGTTCAAGTTCAAAGATTTTTTTAATTTTGTAAATATTACTTTAATTTTTATAATGGTAAAAATGTTTGGTCGTGTGCTATTACTACACGACTAAATAATAATAAATCCAATAAATAGGTACTTTTTCTTTGCGAAAAATAACGCACGCGATTTTTTTTTATTTTATATATTTTTATAAGCTTAAATTCAAAATGGCGTCATCCCACCCTCTTGCTAAATTTACAGTGAAGGGAAACGCGTTTAGTTCTATATCTCAGAAACTATGCATTTTACGACAAAAATATATATTATCTTTTTTGTAGATAAATAAGTGATTTAACTTTTTTGTTTAGAAATTTTTTTTGTAAAGTCAATATCTAATATCTATTGCAAAACTGATTATAACTTTTTTTGTGCGCAATTTCATTGCCCACATTTTTTGTTTCAACTTTTTTCTGTAAAGTTGATATTTATGGATTTATTACACCTTAAACGCTTAGAAAGAATGGTTTTTTACAAATATCTCGTCAACCGTTCATTTACGACGAAAATTTATACCAACAAATTTGTTTGTTATAAAATTCTGTAGAAAATTTACTTTAAACATTTTTTTTAGCAGTAATACTTTAGGCGCTATTCAGAATCTCTGTACCAGTAAACAGACCTTTCGAAAGAGATGAATCTTTCGTGGCTTACATGGTGAACTGGCTCTAGACAGCACTGATTAGAATAGTACCGTCATTCGTCTTTGCCGTTTGGTAGCCCACTCTTGCAAAAAGATATAACAAATCCAGACTATGCAAAGTCTATATTGCCATGCTTCGAAGTAACGTGGGCTTTGTGTAAGCACTGAACGTATTTTTCGATCTGCTGCCATCCGATCTATACATCAGATAACAGGCAGCCTATACGGCCTTGAGATGGCCCCAAATCGGAGAATGGTGTAGACGCTGGAGTTTTATCTCTCCCGCCCTTTAAAAGTCCAGAAATCCTACCGGCTGCCATAGTCTTTCCAATATTTTCCAAGCGCAACTGTTAGGAATCTTTTAAGCATGCCTAAAAATTCAGACAAACGCAAGGCCAGGAGACAGGGTATTTCAGTTATAGGAGAGCTAAGGGCAACAAAGCACTATACACGGCCTATATAACGTTCAAGTTGGTCGAAACATGTCAAAAATAGCTATCTTCTTTGGCTGGGAGGTACAGGATCACTCCTCAGTAGGTACTGTCGCACATGAACAATGAGCGTTTCTAAAAACCATACGAATTGGCCAGAGTAGGGCAAAATCTTGTAGACAAGCCAGCGGATAATGTACAGAAGTCGTCTGAATTAACTTACTTAAAAGACTCTTTTTCACTAGTGCGCTTATAAAACGGTGCATTTTCGGCGCCAGTTATATCTCAATGATCGGTTTTTGGTCGGTGCTGTCGCCTTTACCGGAAGGTATCTCCACGATTGAACGTTCGGCATCAAGTCTGCAGGACTTAGGCTTTTTCGTAGGCTGAAAATGCTGCCTTGGCTAGTCTGAAAATGACGAAATCTGTTATACTAGGTTTCAGCCTAGCCAAGGCAGCATTTTCAGCCTACGATAAAACCAGTGTCATAAGGCTATTAGGGCAGACATGAAGCTCTCGTTCAACTATTTCGAAGAATTTTTCCATTTCGTGGTCCGAAGGCTTTGTGCAACGGTACGCGAAAGCCTATGTTAGCTACCTCAAGGCGATAGCTCAATCACGACTTTATTCGCGTTTACGCGCGTCAAAGCGTTGACGCGCTTTGACGTCGATATTTGATTGTGTGTAATTCAAATCGAGCTATCCCATTCCCGACTTTGTGGCGTCAGCGGCTTCAAGCGACGGCAAAAGTCGACCAACTTTCAACTTTTCGCGCGTTGGCAGGCGTTGAAAATTGCAAAACTGTCCAACTGTCGAAATTAAAACTTTATAAAGACAAAAATCCATACATGAATTTAAATCAAAGCAACCTTTTTGACGTCCTGACGCTATGAATGAACCTTCAACGGGCATCAACGCGCATCAAACGCCTGCCGCGTATAGCTGGTGACATATCCAAGCGTACATGCGGTGCATTCGTTGACAGATAATATAGAAGTGTGTGTATTCAAATGCGACCTGATGAAATATTCCGTGAATGTTCGGCATGCCACGCAAATGTCGGGCTACTTTCATCTTTTTCTGCATTGCCGCATTCGACATAGGACACACAAGCATACACAACAAACACATGCGACTCGTTACTCAGATTTTTAGGCTATCTGTGAGAGCCGGGACGGAACGCAACCATGCAATTATGTGCCAGTGGAAAATCTCCGCATATCAGGGAGCCGCTGAATGCAATGCATGTACGCTTGTATATGTCACCAGCTTATAACGCGCCGTCGGCATTGGGCCATCGCCTTCAGTTATTACAGCTGTGTTCCAAAATTCGAGCAAAGTGCTCGCAAGCAGTTGGCTTTCTCTCTCTACTTATGCCTTTGGTGAGAAGTAGGAAGGAGTAGGCCAACTGCTTGCAAGTACTTTGCTTGAATTTTGGAACACAGCTATTATGTATACGACAGGCTCAGAATATCAGAATTTTTCAAGACTACATTGTATATCTTGAGGGACTGTGATGGAAACATTATACTTGGTCAGGGTATTGGCCAGCTGCTTTCTTATTCGCGGTCAGAATACGTTTCATGAGAGTTTTTTAATCCCCTCTTTAAGACTTGTCGTAGCTTGTAAAAAAAACAACTTTACGGATGAAGTTACTAGCCTAACGCCAAAGTTATTTAGAAAGTTCTAGCGCGTTCATATTATCGTCTTCTATCTTTTAGGATATTTTGTTTTGGTCATAAGCTGGAAATTATAATACCATTTCTACGAGTTCAGAATAGCTAAGGCACGTACATATTTTCTTATACTCAGTGGCGTACCTAGGGTAACTGGCGCCCAGGGCAAGTGTAAAAAAAGCGCCCTTTCGTAAAATCTTAAAACAAATAATAAATACACTGAATAAAATTCTTAAATCTCAAATTATTTGGTAACTAGAATTAGTTCTCTAAAGTGTTAATCTCACAATTGCACTTTTCTCGATTTTTGAGACGCAAATAAATTTATAATATCTTCAAAATCAGTTTTCTTCATTTCTTCTCGCTCTATACTTAACAACGCTAGATCACACAACCTTTCTTAGCCCATGGTAGCTCATTGAATAACTCGAATACTCACATTTAAAGTCCTGTCGTTAACCAAAAAACTCACAACCATTTGTCACTGTACGCAGTGCCCTTAACTGACGTAATATGCGCCACGTAGGGGCACTAGCTCGCACCGTCTTTTCCCCAGAGGAAGCATTAGCAAGCATGCGCAAGTTATTTCCCGTTACGCGGCGCGGCGTACGTACACGGGGGGAAAAAACCTACT
This sequence comes from Thereva nobilitata, assembly GCA_963855945.1. NCBI lineage: Eukaryota > Metazoa > Arthropoda > Insecta > Diptera > Therevidae > Thereva > Thereva nobilitata. The sequence continues at coordinate 23,914,353 of OY979694.1, forward strand.
ATTCAGTGTTGCCACCCGACGTTGGCAAATCGACGTTGAATCAACTGCGGTTCCGACGTGGATTTTCAGTTGTAGTGGTAAACACACTCGTTATGTGTGTAGGTACATGTGCGTATAACCAATCCAAACCAACGACGTTGAATCAGAGTCGTCGCATTCAGTTGATGCAACGGGCAGCGCTAAGCAGTTCACAGCCACTAAGAGAGAAAGAAAGAAAGAAGATGCAACGGGCAAAATCGGTTGAATCGACAATTTTTTCCCAGTGCACTCCCTGTTCGCCCCACGCCAAAGAGCGCCATGCAAATTTATTTCAAATGTCTAAAGTTTTATCTTACGAACAAATGTCTAAACTTTTATCATACGGATTCTGTGAAAAACGGCATATACTGAATTTCCATGGTTTGTGATACAAGAATTTTGCGCCCCCTTTGATTGGCGCCCAGGGCACGTGCCCTACCTGCCCCACCCTAGGTACGCCACTGCTTATACTGCATTGCATGTTTTACTACTTTCTAATGATGACCACCATTTTTTTGAGCAAACCAAATTTTGACGAGTTATATTTATTTTTTCTGTAAATGAAAATTGTATCCTGAAGGAAGGGAACTCAAATACTTTAAAAAATATATTTATTACAAACAAAAAATACCCAATTTCAAAACAATCACAAAAATTTAACACAGAATGTCAAGTATAAAACCTAATTAAAATCTAAACTTAAATATCGGTAAATTTGAATTGCATCGATCCAACTGGTGTATTTATTAAATTGCTAACATATTTCATAGCGGGCTTCTCCCACGTGACACGATAATTCCTAACAATCCTTGATATCATTGTTTCAATTTCCATTTCCGCAATCCTTTTACCAATGCAAGTTCGTGGCCCAAATCCGAATGGTAAATAAACAAAAGGATGATTTGTTTTAGCAGCAGGACACGCATCACTTCCTTCCTTTAGCCATCGTTCCGGAAGGAATTCAAGACTCCTTGGAAAATATTTCTCCTCATTGGATAGCACCATTACACCCATTAGGACTCCTGTATTTTTGGGGATTTGATATCCTGACAGGACTAGATCCTGTGCTGTTTCTCTGAAATTTCCCGGCGTTATTGCCATTATACGTAACGACTCCTTGAAGCCAGCTCGTAAATATGGCATATTTTTGGTGTTCTCCTTTGTCAGTGGTGTATCCTTTTCTGGTAAAATTTCCATAATTTCTTTACGGAGCCTTTCCTGTTTATCGGGATTCTTAGCTAAGTGATAGAGGAATGTTGTGAAGGCGGATGATGTCTGGGAATAAATATTAAAGTAAAATATGAGTTTTTTTTTAAGAAAAATATATTCATTACAGATTAAGGCAACACTTACTGTGTCAATTCCAGCCATAAGCATGTCAATGGCCATAACAGTGGCAACTCTCTTGTCCACTCGCAAAAGCTGTTCAATTACGCTTTTTGGATCTTTTGTAGGATCGAACTTCTCCTTCGCCTTGTTTATGTACATTGTTGTTATGTCAGTCATTTCATCGTACGTTTTTATCAGACTCTTGAATTTTGCCGTCTCGTAATATTTCCAAAATGACGGAAGGACATCGAATTCATAGCTTAATTGAAAGAAATTTCTCATGGCCATAGCCAGTTTATAGGCGTTAGGATCTGGATTATCTGCCTTAAGTAAATTGAGACGAGCATCCAGGCCTATGACACAAATAGATTCGAATGCCCATTTTTTTATTTCATCGCTAAAATGTTCTGGCATTTCTAAAGTGTTCGGATCGCGTATTTTTCTAATTCTATAAAGTAAAGGATGAGAAATTTATGCAAAAATTAATAAGTTTTTCTCAATACCTTTCTATAAATTCCTTTGAAATTTCATCAATTTCAGGTAAGTGATGCCGTATAGTCTGCGGCTTCATCAAAATTGGATTGACTTTATTTCTTATGTTTGCCCAATCTTTACCTTGTCTAAGTATTCAAATAAAAAGTTTAATTCAATTTAATATACTTTAAAACTTACTCTGTAACAAGTCCACCAATTCCTTGAAAGACATCTGATCGAAGATTCTTTCGGTAATGCGCGAATGTGTCTAATCCATTCCTTCGAGGATAAAGTCCTTCCGTGCGATAAACTTTTTCGAAATCCTCAACGTTGTACGTGAATATGCTATCGATGCGTCCCAAAACTCCTTTAATTACGAATATGTCTCCATATTCTTTTCGGAGCCTTTCGTGAAAGTCTATTAATCCACAACCATGCATGCTACCTGTTAGCGAAAGTGTTTTTTATAAAGAGTATTTTACAAATTTGGACAAGGACTACCCACCTCCTGGTAGAAAAGATATTGGAAATGACCATTTTCCTGGACCTGGTATTTCTTCGTATGGTTTTGCATTCAACCATTCCTCGTCCGTTCTTTCCGATTGAAATGGACATGTTTCTTCTTGTATCTTAAATAAGGGAGTGAAATTAATGTTAATATTAATATATGTAATTGCACAGAAAAAATCTGACTTAGAACAATCAGAGCTTATCTTCTAACGGAAAACATATAATTTGCGATTAAAAGCTTCTCCAAGTCATTTAAGTTCCGGATCTGGTGGAATATGAACCTTTACAGGACCCGACCAATTCCCAATTAACTAATGCACCTCGAAAAATCCAAGGACATGAGCCTACTAGTGTTTTGAGGTAAGGCGTACAGATAGGGCCTCTATGAGGCTAGACCCACTGCCTCATGTGGACCCCGTGTGGATTACCCTATAAGGCCCACACAGGGCATCTAACGCCTTTCCTCATTCGCGCCTCGTCATAAGAAATGCCCCATTTGGCCGGCCCCCTTGAGGAAAAATCATTGCTACCCGATTCCGAGTGGATTTTGAGAATTTCGGTGTGGATATGTGAGTAATAACTGCGCCGGTGTCGAAACTTTTATATTTTTAAACGCGAGTGTGGTTTTATCAATACGGCCCCCAACTGAGTACTAATCACATCCAAAGCTGCATGACCTCTGTAATCGAACCAGAATCGGGCTATTGAGTATGCTAAATGACACCCTTCAAGGTCACCAACATAATTCCCTGAGAACCAATACAATAACAAAAAGTAAAGCTTTGTATGGGTTAAACTAAAGCTTAAGGGTATTTCTTTTAAGCTTTTTAAAAAGCTTTCCGAAAACGTAAGGGAGATGTTGAGATTGCCCCATTTCATTTGTAATGAACTTTGCCTCATAGGACCCCTATGAGAAATGCCCCTTTCAGCATGCCTCTCATTTGACACATGAAGTTCTCATGAGGAACCTACGGGGAATCCCTTTTTTGGCATTACCCCTGAGTCAATCCCCTTTTTAAATCGGGGGGGGGGGGGTTTAAAAGCTTTGGCTGTACTGTAGATACTGTAAGTTCTTAATAGCTAATATCATATATTTAGTTTTCGTATCAAAAGCCTTGCTTGTGTGTGGCCCTTCGACCAGGTTCCTTCGCGACCGAGACGGACCTACAAAGTTCTGGAAAGAAATATTTTGGGTGTGGATTTCCCCACCCAAAGCGAAAGTGCGTGTGCACTTTTCCTTCATTCCCCGCGCGCTCCGCCGCCTCTGTTGGAGCTGCAATAGATGGTAAGAGAGCTGTGACAAAAACTGGGACAAAGGCTGTGACAAAAGCTGTGAGTAGCGCAAATAAAGCAGTCTTAGCAGTTTTTGACAGAATTGCAAACAGAACGTTGACAATATGACTGAGGAATCAACATCCCTCTTTTTTTTTTTTTTTTTTTATGTGGAAGACTTGACTTGATACTAACGATACTAGGGGAGAAAAGTAACCCAAGCTTTATCGCAGCTCTTGTCGTTGGTCGCGAACACAGCGTGAGTCACCGCGTTGCTCCAATATAAACAGCTCTATTGAAAACCTTTTTTTATTATCTCCACTCCGCTAGTATCGCCACTCTAATCGTTTATCGCAGCTCCAACATAATCAGACCCTAACAAAATTCTGTCACAACTACCATAATAACTGTTCCACTGAACTAAATGCCTTCCTGTCTGCACGGTATTACTTTCCTCACAACCCAAGTCTACCCCGCTGTGATAACCTTACACTATTGCAGCGTACAACATCCAACAGTTCAAACGCAGAGTTCATCGTCGTCTGCTTCAAAACTACCCAAACGCTCTAACCTATCTCATCCTCTGCTATCTTTCTAAAACTAAGGTAACTACTTTCAGGCAACCGAATTCTTGTCGTAAATGGTTCAAATTTTCCCCAATTAATATGAGGAAGTAATTATTCCACCCTTTACTGAAGAGGAGGACCTATTCCAAAAAAAACCTCGAGCCAAATTGCAAAATTTTTAATCATCACACGTCATACAATAATTCAATTGTATATAACTTAAGGCCCCCATGCACGGTCAAATTGGATGTATATCGAAGTGCGGATGTACAACCAACACTATCGATTGTGCGCCGCACAGTGGGGCAAATAGCGCATTTTTTGGACAAGCGACAATTCCCAAGCCTGGAATTAATGAAACTTAAAAATTTTTTTTTAAACTATTCGTGATAAAATTGCCTTTAATTCTATCGAGCCCGAATTTTGAAATTTGAAAATTAAAGATGGCTAATCCAATATGGCGGACATAAATTTGGTAAGAAAATTAATTTTTTTTCGTAAGATTCTTTAAAATTATTGAAATTAATTATTATTAATTAATTTATGGTTTCCAAAAAAATCCCCAAAGTAACAATTTTTTAAAATATTAAAGAATCTTTTGACAAAAATTTAATTTTCTTACAAAATTTATGTCCGCCATATTGGATTAGCCATCTTTAATTTTCAAATTTCAAAATTCTGGCTCGATAGAATTAAAGGCAATTTTATCACGAATAGTTTAAAAAAAATATTTTTAAGTTTCATTAATTCCAGGCTTGGGAATTGTCGCTTGTCCAAAAAATGCGGCGGTCGGCCGATCAAAACTCGTTGCACGCATGGGTTTGATGAAAATTTGGATTTACATACAATTTGACCGTGTATGCGGGCCTTTAAAGGAATGCAAACTTTAAGAGTTTTCGCTGCGAATTATTCCTAGTGTAACAGCTGGGAAGTGTAGGGCTGAATATTTATGGTTGGATAGATATAATTGAAAAATATTTTGCGTAATTCGATATTAGCAATTTGCGCAGTTTTGCTGCAGATCGGATTATCTTGAAACAAAAGAAATAGTTCTGGGCTAAAGGACGTTTACATGCTTACTTGAAGTATACTTGAAGTAGTTTTCAAGTAACAAAATATGCATATAAACTCGTCCTGACTTCAAGTATACCCAAGTAATTCACACAAATTTGTTTGATTGACTTGGAAAAGCTCATGTAAACGCATTTTGCATGTGTCTTTTTTTCTGGGAACAAGAAGAAAATAAAGACTGTGGTGAATGTATACTTTTGATTCAATCTTTTCAGTTATTTATATTATAATATAGAGCTAGTTTCTTTTATAATAGGAAAGGTCAAATTCAAATGTCAGTTCACGAACATTTCAAGACATTTTGAAGTCAAGTAGTGAACCGAAAACGCAACTTGAGTTTCAAGTAAATTTCAAGTCAAGAACCGAAGTAAATCATGTAAACGTAATGCATTATAGACGAGGAAGTATGCATCCAGACGCAAATTCTTTTCTGAAAGTTTATTTGAAAGTTCACGGGCACAACCTTCTATATTACAAGCCATGAAAAAGGAAAATATTGAGAGCGAATTTCCGCTCAATCGGACCACAACTCGGTGAAATCACGTTATGTTGTTAGTGTAATTTGGAGAATTTGGGAGAATTTGGTGGTCCGATTCTCTCAATTGAGATTCTTGTTCATGGCTTGTAATATAGAAGGTTGTGTCACGGGGGAAACTTTTGCATGAGATCAAATTTGCTTTTGTGTATCTACAAGAAGTTTAGTTTGAATTTGTCACAATTTTACTTCAAACGCTCCCACAAAATATCAATTTATTTTTTGACTGAGAGCTTTCGTTCCCCAGGGTTGAAAGAGGGTGTAAAAGCTTTCTCCACGGACGCATGATAATCTCCACTTTTCCCAACTTCCTTCCAAGAAAGAGCATTAGCATCTAGCTAGATAGATCATCCTCGTCTATAAGGGCCTTATGGGTTAATGAATCGAGTAGCTATAACAATAAGAACATTTATGAAAGAAGTACTAATCATGTGTGAGAATATTACGTTTTAATAATACACTTGTATTATAAAAAACGAAAGCATTTCTACCAAATTTGGGCAAGTGAAATGTTTCGATGAATGTAATGCTGTACTAGTGCATATTATTATCTTAAAATTTTCGCATTCTTCCTTTATATGAAGCGGAAGCCATTAATAAATAACTCTAACGATAGCAAAATCTACTCTAGTTCAAAGCCCAAAGCCACCATTACCTCAAAATCTATTTTCATTGTAATTCATGAAATTCATTTTTACTATTAGTAAATATGTGAAGATAGTACCGCGCAGTTTTCTACATATGTAATTGCCACGCTTATATGGTACTAGAGATAAACGACATTGATTGCTTATCTAATCTTAACCAAAAACTCTTGTGTTTTTCGTCAATAAATTTTTTTATGAGTTAAAATTTGTTTTTAAATTTAATGCAAAAAATACTTTTGGTACAAATGCACTAGCAAACAATGACCTGGTTGATTGGAAAAATAGCTTTCCAAATGAATATTGTACGTGAGTGCAATCAAGACGTTGATAAAAAGTTCTTCATCGTTGTTGTAGCACCGTAGATAGCTCATCGTAATTTAAAATAAAAATATTAACAAAATTTTCAAATTCTTGTGAAAGTGTAAATTCTTTAATTGTATACTTTATTACTTAAGCAGCAATCTTGTATCATCGTCAATATTCACCAAGAGTTGGCTTTTAATATGTTTCAAAAGTAGATATAGATAAAACTTTCTTTGGTTGTGAAAATTCAAGATCATAGTTTGCACCTAAATAGTTACATTTTTTATACCATTTTAAGTAAAAGTTTATTAATTCATTCTATCTTTGGCTCTGATATAATTTTAGTTCACTTTTTTCTCGTAGGTACTATCATCAAATTTTTCTCTTACAGGTTTGCACTAATATCAGTTTTCTACTACCACATGCCGTTATATGATTATCAGGCACAGAAATGGGATGTGTCCTTTTTGGAATTTTTTGCATCATGTCCGAACTGATACAAGCACCTCCTGTAACCTTTTTGCCCACACACGAGCTATATGACGTACTGACTCATTTCTCCGTTTCCTTGCAATCCAGGTTTCAACGTACAGTAGGAGCTTAGACAGCGTTCGTATAATCGCTGCACCAACGACAGACAATGTATCTATGGTGCCCGGCAAGTCCTCTCTGATGCTCAGTACTCTCATATACCTTCAACGGATGACTTGCACACCTAACCTCACGCATATATGTAGACTGCCCCTTTTCCGCTTGCTGATAAGAATCTCTTCCGTCTTATATTCGGCAAGGCTTAGCTTGGCGCTCTTAAGCCATTACTTTATTTCGCAGACCGCTTCGATCCCGATATCTTCCGCGCACCTGACAGCTACCCCCTGAAAAAGTTTGGTCTGAGCACATAGTTCCGCATGGTAATCGAAAACTATAGGTCTAGGGCAAATTCTTGGGGAGCATTCAAGGCAATCCTGTATTCTTTCTGCCCCTCTTTCAAGTCTCAGCGCAGGGTCTTGCCTGTTAAGAGTTCTATTACTATACGAACTAGGTTGAAAGCATTTCGAAGGCTTTTATTGCGCTCGAAATAATTAAACCTATTGCGTTCATTCAGGCTCGTTACAATCGACAGATCTCTCACTCTTCAGAGACTGGTAGTAATCGTTTGTAGATTACTCACTTGAAACCGACGGTGAGTGCAGGAAGTGGACGATGGTCACGATCAATGATGAGTGGAGAGTGAGGCTTCTTGGTGGAAACCCCTTCAGATTTTCCTCTCCATTGCCTTAGGGCTCACAACGTTAAATTCTTGGGCTTAGTGCCGAGGCAGATGATCCTTAGGAAGTGTTTACGCTTCATCCCTACAATGACCCTCCCTATATATGTACTCCCCTACCAATAAAACGACATCGTAGCATTCCAGAAAATGTTTTATTCTCTGTTAGATCTAGAATTGTCAAGAGAGCAACATTATTCACAGAATTCCAATACTGACCTTCTAACCTACGACGGTAATTACTGTTCTGCTGTCGATATCGTTCTTCCGTTCTGGGGTGCACACTTGATGTGTGCTTATTCATTATCTTCGATTCGGTCGTACGACTAGAAGAATACTATTTATTCTACCTAGATTCTCCTATTTAGTTGCGCAGAGATCTTTTTTTGTTCAGTGTATACTCTCTAAAAATAAACCAGTGAAAATTTTACTAGTTCAACCAGTGAATTTTAATTTCAATGATTTAACCAGTGAAAAAATATATGTGACCCATATTCTAGGCAATTATCTTCATCACTGTAAAGAGTTCCATTTGGCATGGTTCAACCAGTGAAATTTCACTGTTTCCTATTGGTTTACTAAGCAATGGTTCAACCAGTGAATTTTCACTGGAAACCAGTGAATAGTTACTGGTTCGTTTTTAGAGAGTACTCAGTTTGGAACAGTTTACCGTATCTTCAGCTATTTGACTAGTCAATAATATTTTTTCATTCCAATTCTTTTCAGTTATTTTATTGAAGTTATACTTCTTTAGGCGTGTTTGGAAAATATTATGAGAGTGAATTTTTATCGAGACGCGAGACGCAACGCGAGACGGTGACGGAAAATATAGACGAAGGGGTATAGAGGGCAAGCATTTCAACTCCCGTTCTTTAGCTGATGTCTGTTCACGATGTCGATGGGTGAGGGGGTTTTTATCCTGAGGCTATGGAGGGAAATAAATTTCATGTTCGATTCATCAGCTAAGCGTAAGTTTGGTTTTTTTGTGGGCATAGGCATAGTTGCTGGGTGTGGGGTTCTGTCGCCAGGCTATGGAGGGAAATCCGATCCGTGTTCTATTCATCACGAGCTGAAGAAGATCGAAGATTTTCAGAAGATTTTTCTTGGCTGTTTGTCTGCCCGTGTGAAACTGGCCAAGATAATAATAAAGCTATATGGCAACTATACAATAACAAGCGATAATTATTTACTGTTTTACTAATGATTTTGAATAGTTAAAACTTAATATAATTATTCAATCAGAAATTAGTTTGAATATATAATACAAAATATTTACTGTTATTATTTGGGAAAATAAAACAATGAACAAGATATTAATGTTTTTATTTAGCTTGACCTCTTATATTTGTTTGGAACAAATCTTGCGACAGCTTTTTCAACTACTTCTACCAAACCGATTCTTATGAAACTTTGCACACACATTGAGCTAACGTGTCAGTGCAATCTGACAATTTTGTAAAAAAATTAAGAAGACGGTTCCAAGATGGCGGACGAATTTTTCAATTGTGTTCCAATTCCATTGAAAATCAGTATCGGGGGGCTTTAGGGCCACAAATGACGATTCTATGGTGAAAATTTGAAAATTAAAATTGGCGGTGCCAATATGACGGATGAATTTTGGAAATGTGTTCTGAATCCATTAAAAATCGGTATGGGGGGGTTTTTAGGGCCACAAATGACAATTCTGGGGTCAAATTTTGAAAATTCAAAATGGCGACGCCAATATGGCGGATGAATTTTGCAAATGTGTTGAATCCATTGAAAATCGGTATTGGTGGGTTTTAAGGGCCACAAATGACGATTCTATCGTCAAAATTTGAAAATTCAAAATGGTGGATGAATTTTGCAAATGTGTTCTGAATCCATTGAAAATCGGTATTGGGAGGTTTTAAGGGCCAAAAATTACGATTCTGCGGTCGAAATTTGAAAATCCAAAATTGCGGATGAATTTTGCAAATGTGTTCTGAATCCATTGAAAATCGGTATGGGGGGTTTTTAGGGCCACAAATGACGATTCTGTGGTCAAAATTTGAAAATTTAAAATGGTGGATGAATTTTGCAAATGTGTTCTGAATCCATTGAAAATCGGTATTGGGAGGTTTTAAGGGCCAAAAATGACGATTCTGCGGTCGAAATTTGAAAATCCAAAATTGCGGATGAATTTTGGAAATGTGTTCTGAATCCATTGAAAAACGGTATTGGAGGTTTTAAGGGCCATAAATGACGATTCTGTGGTCAAAATTTGAAAATTCAAAATGACGACGCCAATATGGCGGATGAATTTTGGAAATGTGTTCTGAATCCATTGAAAATCGGTATTGGGGGTTTTAAGGGCCACAAATTACCATTCTGTGGTCGAAATTTGAAAATTCAACATGGCGGATGAATTTTGCAAATGTGTTCTGAATCCATTGAAAATCAGTATTGGGGGGTTTTAAGGGCCACAAATGACGATTCTATGGTCAAAATTTGAAAATTCAAAATGGCGACGCCAATATGGCGGACGAATTTTGGAAATGTGTTCTGAATCCATTGAAAATCGGTATCGGGTAGTTTTTAGGCGAATAAAAACCTGTATAACGACTGTATAATAAAATATGAACGACTTGCCTAGAAAAATGTGTTCCCAAGTTCACAAAAAAAAAATATTTCAAATGCGCTCCATGTTTTTATTTTAGTCTGTTAAAAGTCCCAGAATATTACTTAATCCGCTGACGCAACGACACAAAGTGCCCCTTGGCATACTACATGAGAAGACAGCACTGCTACTATTGCACGATTTCTTACCAGTCGTCAGAATCTCAAGAAGGTGCATGTTTGTGTTCTAATTATTTTCTAGTTTTTGGTACAGCTTATGATTTAAAATAAAACCATTTAACTTAAAAGTTTTTTTACCTATTTTTTTGTTCAGTGTATATGTATAGATACTCTCTAAAGATGAACCAGTGAAAATTTTACTGGTTCAACCAGTAAACAATAATTTCACGGCAAAACCAGTTAGAAAATAATTTTTACTTGAACAAAGACAAGGACATTGGTCATGTACCTGCCGGTCGGACCTATGTACAAGTAATGAAACAGGATGCAATACCATCGTCAACGGTTAAAACAAAAAGTGTTTTTTGATAAACGCGATACTGTCAATATTATTACCCTAGCATTCAGTAACTTCAAGGTCAGGCAAAGGCATAAAGCCACTACATAATACCAAAACCGAGTTTCTAAATGGTCTCCAGAATCTGCATACATGCTCTTCCGAAAAGTAGACAACACGGCACACACGCCTAACGAACAATCGTTGGAGAATCCAAAATATATTGGAATAACGGAGAGACTTCTCCAGATGTTCCAAGCCTGAGAGATTAAGAGATATAATAATTCATCATTGTCACAAAGCAGCAAGGTCAATTGTGTTGCCTTCCGTGCCCTAGACTAACTGAAGAGACAACAATTACTAATAGACCAATCTGTAGATCTCAATTGCTTGATGTCTGGACACATGCCGATATTTTGAGACCACACCAAAATCTAAAGAAATGGTTTACCAATGCTTCACCGCTATTTTCCCAAAACAGTATACCGTTAGCAGCACGTATCATATTCAGAAACTGAACTGAACGGAACTATATATTTATTCTTTGGAGCTTTAACTACGACCTGCTGCTAGTCAGCCAAAAGTTGAGCGCACTGAAAACCTGCTTTATTTCATCACGGGGCATTGGCCCCATATTGGACAGAGCACAACGTCTTGCGAGGAGACGAACGAGAAAAAAACAAAGCAAAGCCAGGCTACGGCACATTAGATATTTACGTTCTAGAAGAATTAAAGGAGATCTCCAGACTAGAGATTTGGGCACTGATAAGATTTCTAAACATCCACCCCAGTCAACCACCTCACCATAGATGCACGAGTTCGTGGCACTAAAACGGCCGGTGCGCCAAAGAGCTTTGCACTGGAGCCAGCCCTGCATCTAACTTAACCCTTTCTTAGGAACAGTCATTATGCGGCTGCAAACACAACACCCGCCTGAGGGTAATATTATAAACGTCCTATTCGATACATGGTATGGAAGGGTGAGCCCAGAAATACTACCTTTACGTCATCTATAACAAGAGCTAAGTAATATTAGGGAATATCTTCTTGGTATGTATGCCAAGCACTTTTAAAAATATAAAAAATTGTTTGAATCAACAAGCAAACAAATGTAATTCTTTTTATCGTAACCTACTCAGTATTGGCATAATTACATCTTACAGAACTTTAACTAATTAAACCTAAAAACATGCATATGAATTAAAAACTGGAATTTAATCATTGCAATAAAAATTTCTCATTGATTAAGTTTTGCTATAAAAAATTTTCATTGTCAAGTTTACCTTTGGCGAAGCTTGCGCTGCTAGAAGCCGACAGCTCATAGTTTTTCCGCTTGGCCCCAAGTACCGGGCGACATTTTCAATTTTGGAAAACATTTTCAGTAGCGATAGGTATAAAAACACACAACTACAAAACACTGCACTATTCTTTCGATTTAAAGCGACATTCTAGTAAAAACACAACTAGTCCAAATCCTACAGCGCTAAAAACACCTACTCAACTCACACAATGTCGTAATAATAATTTTCCTTCTCTAGTTCTCTGATAAACTATGAAACTCCATTAAGATAAAAAAACGTCTAGTGAAGATCTATTTGCAGCTGAAAGCTCAACGGATCTTGTTCTGTTGGTCAATGAAGCACTACTGACGATCTTCGTTAAGCTTTATTGGCATCAAAACACCAAGTGTTATTATGGTGAACATAGAACTCATATAACTATAGATAACTACTACATTCTTAGTTAAAAATAACGTTATTATTTAATATGTGTAAATGGAGATCCAGAAAAATTCATAACAAAATCTGAGTGCAGTTGTACTCAAGGCACGCCAATGGCGGCCCACTGCGTGTTGTTTATTGTATAACCTTTTTTGTGTATTTTGTACGACCTCCACTGGCGATCTTATAAACAAAAAGCTTTTGTTGTATTAGGACTGAAAAAAATATAAAGTTCATTGATAAAAACTTTATTGGAGTGATTTTCGTGTAATTTGCAGGCTATAAGATTAGAGGATCGATATAAAAGATATTGGGATATTTTTTTAGTGATAACAAGTCGTTGATAATAACAGAAGATTACCAAGTGTTATTTATAATAATAAAAACTTAATAATAATGGAATTTTTACATTTAGAAGTCGCAAATGGCAACAAAAATATCCTACACCTTTGGTTAAGCTATATTAGTAGTATCCTTCCTCAGTTACCTTAGATTTGTAGATCACACCATTTAAACATGCTCAGAATTCTGCCAAAAAGGTGTGTTATGTCAAGTTTTGGGTAGGACACGATTATAAAATGAGTTTGTAAGAGGGGCCTCTTTTTTCTTTTGAGCCAGTACAATGTCATACTTCAAATGAGGCGAGGCGCTATTGTAATGCCAAAATGACAGAAAAAAGCAAATTAAAAAAAAGAAAGAAAACCACCAATGAAGAGCGTTTTTTACGAGTTTGATTCTAATATGCGTTAAACTGCATCAGAATAGGTAAAAAAGCTATGTCTCCACAATAATATATTTATATTTTACAATCTCACCTCGCCGAATTTCAAGTTGGAAATTTTGCTGCCGCAAAAGAAATAATAAAAGTCTCCAGTACGTATTTAAAATCTCGCTTCACCTCATTTCATGTTGGAGATTTCACTGCCCCAAAAAAAGTGAGAAATGTCTCTCCAGTACAAAATTTCACTCCATCAAAAAATGTAAGAAATGTCTCTCCAGTTCGTATTTCACTGTAATCTCACCACGGCTCAGTTCAAATTTGATATTTTACTCCCGCAAAAGTAAGAAATGTCTCCCCAGTTGGTATTTAGAATCACACAATCATTTATCTAGATACACGCTCACGCTCATATAACAGTAGGACATTGTTTTTTAACCACCGGGACATTTAAAAAAATTGAGTACAATTTACCATGGTGTAAAGGACAAATGTACTGCCTCGTGTGTAAGTCCGGCATAATTTTAGTTAAGTCATTACTCACTATTGTGAGTATCTTCTTCCAGTTATAATATGCTATAACGCCTGCTACGCCTTTCCGATCCTCTATAGGTGACAATTATAGGGCGCAATGTCCGCTGACCAGGCCAACTGGTGTCGTGATATCTTTTCTACTGTGTACCTAACTGGTCCTACGAGACTTTATCGCTCTCATCGCTGTTCGGCTTTGGTTATTTTTTAAACCCTGTAGGTTTTACATTAGATCCAGGGATCTGCTTCTCGTAAAAGAGTTGCAAGATAAGATATGTAAAGCAATTGTAGCTCCATTGCGACTGAAAAAGCAGATTTTAAAGCAACAACTTTGGTCGCAATGAGGCGACAAATGTGTTGTAGCTATGTTTTAAATGAATTGTTGCCACAAACTGAAGCTGCACGCAACAAGATGAAAAATGATTAACATCCGAAAAAGTTACTGTTCTTTTAGTCGAACAAATTTAATATGTGTTTGTAACAAAATATCCCAGTAGGACCCAGCAGGAAAAAAGAGAATAGGTTCATTTTTTCATCGATGTATTCATGCAATGAAACGGAATTTATGAATCTTGGAAACCAAAATGTAATGCAGAATTGGTATTCCTCTTTCATGCATTCCACGGTAAGTGGCAGTAGAAGTGAAAAAGTGTAAAAATGAAATCGAGGGGTCGTGCGCTGCGAAGTTGAAATTACAATTAAAGGCTGCATTCGAAAATTCAGCCAGCTTCACAGAATGGGCAGCACCTCATTTAAAAAATCAAACCGCTGCAGTTTTCGGTGATATAGCAAGTGAGTCTGTAATGCATTACTTTTCAATGACATCCCGGTATTAAATTTCATCGATGTTGGAATCGAAGAAGGAGTATAGCTATCACTTACTTCATCGATTCCGTAATGTGTAAATTTCCTGCTGGGGAATTCTACGTAGCACTTACCGATGGAGAACTGATGTAAGCAGTCATCTGGTAAGGGGTACTCCTATTTTCTTAGGTGTTAGAAGAGCCCTTTTATAACGCATTACAAGAGAAGGCAGATGGTAAGGGGTAATCCAGAATTAGACCCAAAGAAGTTAGAAATTTTCCCGATGACTCAAATACCATTACAAAAATACGAAAACAAATGAGTCATCGGGTAAATTTCTAACTTCGTTGGGTCGAATTCTGGATTACCCCTTACCATCTGCCTTCTCTTGTAATGGGTTATATAAGGGCTCATCGATGTAGTAAAAAGTAAGGCCTTACCTCCTATGACATCGTGTGTAAAAATAAGTACTTCTGTAATGAGTATGGTAAGGCCTACCCCTTACCAGTGAGCGCTCATTTCAGTACTTCTGTAAGCTTACAAGTCCTACTGGGTAGTGTCATATTACATTGAAAATTATTATATAAAATATAAAATAATATATAAAATCGCATTTGATTTTTTCTAAATAAATTGCATGGTGTAGGAAAAACATCCCAGTACCCAGTAGGACTTGTAAGCTTACAGAAGCACTGAAATGAGCCCTTACTAGTAAGGGGTAGGCCTTACCATACCCTTTACAGAAGCCCTTATTTTTACACACGATGTCATAGGAGGTAAGGCCTTACTTTTTACTACATCGATGAGCCCTTATATAACGCATTACAAGAGAAGGCAGATGGTAAGGGGTAATCCAGAATTCGACCCAACGAAGTTAGAAATTTACCCGACTCATTTGTTTTCGAATTTTTGTAATGGTATTTGAGTCATCGGGCAAATTTCTAACTTCTTTGGGTCTAATTCTGGATTACCCCTTACCATCTGCCTTCTCTTGTAATGCGTTATATAAGGGCTCTTCTAACACCTAAGAAAATATGAGTACCCCTTACCAGATGACTACTTATATCAGTGCTCCATCGGTAAGTGCTACCTAGAATTCCTACTGGGTAGGAATTCTAGGTAGCACTTACCGATGGAGCACTGATATAAGTAGTCATCTGGTAAGGGGTACTCCTATTTTCTTAGCTGTTAGAAGAGCCCTTATATAACGCATTACAAGAGAAGGCAGATGGTAAGGGGTAATCCAGAATTAGACACAAAGAAGTTAGAAATTTGCCCGATGACTCAAATACCATTACACAAATATGAAAACAAATGAGTCATCGGGTAAATTTCTAACTTCGTTGGGTCGAATTCTGGATTACCCCTTAGGGCGCGCGCACACAGAAAGCGGAGCGGAGCTGAGCTTATCAGCTCTGCGCTAACTTTACATTAAAATCCCCGGTGCTGCGCACACTGTGAGCTGAGCGGAGCTAGCTCACAGTGTGCGCAGCACCGGGGATTTTAATGTAAAGTTAGCGCAGAGCTGATAAGCTCAGCTCCGCTCCGCTTTCTGTGTGCGCGCGCCCTTACCATCTGCCTTCTCTTGTAATGCCTTATATAAGGGCTCATCGATGTAGTAAAAAGTAAGGCCTTACCTCCTATGACATCGTGTGTAAAAATAAGTACTTCTGTAAGGGGTATGGTAAGGCCTACCCCTTACTAGTGAGGGCTCATTTCAGTACTTCTGTAAGCTTACAAGTCCTACTGGGAACCTCACTGCATCGTTTTGGACCTTTAATTGTTGTGACTTTATAGTAACTTGATAAAAACATATAGCAACTTAGTCACATTAAGGTTGCTAACTTGTTACTCTCGGTTTGTATGAAGAAAAATGCGCGAGCGAAACGAGCTAAATTTTTTTTTGGACTCTCCCCAAATCCCCCAAATTGTCTGGCCGCGGCACTGTAGTGGGGTTGATGAGAGGTACCACCCCACCTCTCCCTTCATCCACAAAGTTCGTGAGGAACGTTCCTGGGAGCGAAGCGTCTAAACAGGCTTTTTTAGGGACAAACACAAAATTAAAAAAACGAACAAAACTAACGGAATTTTCTCGTGGATTAAAAATAAACGTAGTTCGCTCAAATTAGTCATAAAATCGCTATTTTTAGGAAATTTTTCCCACAACTATGAGACCGGTGCCAAGTGAAGAATTCACAACCCGCAGTTCGAAAAAAGGGTTGTTTTTGAGAAATATGTGAATTTTAGAGTTTTTTCGCCTTTTTCTCTATTTTGTGGAGAACCTATGCATTTTGGTGAAAATATCAAAGTTGGAGAGCATAAAATGACCTACAGATTTGACTTTTACAATTTTTCCCAACTCCGCATATTTTCGCCGATGGAGGCCGTTTTGCGCCATTTTTAGATTTTGAGCCAAAATTATGCATTTGTATGAAAAATTAAATGAGATCAAAGTAATAGTTGTAGTTTTTCCACGGCCTTTCTTTGGACGCTTTGATTATCAACCGAGTCTGAAAACAGGCAAAAAAGTTGGGTCGGTTTTGGACGTTTGGTTATTTTTTGTTTTTGTTTTGTTAGTTGGATCAATTTTGTTTTTTAAACAGCGAGCGCTTTTGGGTGGGTCATGACCCCCGTGACCCCCCCTTAAATCCGCGCCTGATAGGGACAATCCAGAATTGTCTTTCTTGTATATTCACGAAAGAAAACTTAAACTTTGAGATCTTCGCTAGTATTCAAACTGATAGCATTCTCACTTCTGGAAACCCTTCTATAAAGCTAACGATTGTAGAATGACCCCGGTGAAGACCATCCCCCAGATGGCCATTCGCTACCGCGTGGTGCAAAGAGTCACGGCGATGAAAATGCTTTTGAAACTTGCTTAATTTGGTTGTGAATTTAAAAAGCATGGTCCTATGCCACGTATTTGCTGTGGACCCTATGATTGTGGTACTTAGTTTGTGGTGTTTGGTTGAATGCCCTACGTGGATCCAGAAAGATATTAGAGTTATGTTCATTAGATTTAGATTAGTTTATCCTTATGATGATTGGTCGTACGCTTGCTTAAAGTCCACGAACATCTCAATTATGTTTGCGTTCTTCTCCCAGTTTTTTTCGAGGATTTGTCTTTAGAGTAAGCAGCTGATCCGTTGTTGAGTGATCGTTCCTGAAGCCTGCTCGGTACTCGCCTACGATCATTTCTGCGAATGGTTCTAATCTATCCTTTAGGATAGATGTAATAATCTTGTTTCCAACAGGGAGTAGTGCGATTCCTCTGTAATTTTTGCAAGATAATTTGTCTCCCTGCTTATGAATTGTACATATGACAGATTCGTTCAAGTCCTCTGGAAGGGTCTCTCCTTCCCAAATCTCGCATAAGCTCGTGCAGTTGTACTAACAGTTCTTGCCCTCCGTCCTTGAGTAGCTCTGCCTTAATACCATCTATGCTTGGCGATATATTACCTTTTTGTTTCATCACCGCTGCTTATACTTCGAGTCGTGATGGCAATTCTACTTTCACTCCGTTATTACGATGCCCAATGGGTTATTATTTTCACTGCTTTCTGGGCTAAGTAAATCCTTGAAGTATTCTTTCCCTTTTGAGTTCATTTTTTCAGGATCTGTTAGGTTATGTCCTCTGGCGTTTTACTACTGTATTCTCTTTATTCGTTGAAATCCACTTCTCCATCTTCCTTCTTGAAAATCATCTTGAACTGTTCAAATACTCTCTTTTCTTTTTTCTACAAATTTTATCAGCGACTTTCCTTTTCAGCCATTTTAAATTTTACAAGTTTTTGATATTAATAATACGGTAAAACTTTGTTGATTGTTAGCTGAATCAAATTTTTTTACCTGAACATAATTTATTTATCGAAAAAAGCTCTTCACAAGAATAAGGTGAAATGAATGATCGAGGTAGATTATAGCAAAAAGTAAATTGCAAACACCTTTTCAAAATGGCGGCTGAATGAACCTCGCAACCCCCGAATTCATTTTAGGCTACCCACCAAAAATGGCCGGGAAACTGCTTTTTAAAAGCTCATTTCAATAAATTTTCTGTAATTTCATCATCATCTTAAGACTTTCTTCTTGTTGTACTTCGGAAGCTCTAATAAAGTTACCGGCGTATTAAGCTTTAATTCAGCAATACAACCGTTGAAGCTTAGTACCAACTGAGGTAATTAGTTCCAAAAAGCATTGTAGTGAAATAGTCGCATTTGTGAAAAAAAACATACTTAATTTTACAATAGCTTGGTGTTATCTTTTGTCCAGTCAGGTTAACGATTTAAATAAACATTAAAAAAATACAAATGATTCCAGCAGAACGAGTAATTATAAGAGCTTTAAAGCGTTGCATTAACAAAAATTATAGAACGCGTTACCTGGCTACGAAAACTAGTGTTCAGGTAATTACTGTACCTTTTGATAATCGTTGATTTCGATAATTGTAGCAGAATTAATGGATTGTGTAAAATGTCGCAAGCTTATATTTTTGGAGAGAGGCACACATGTAGAAATTAATGATAAGTTTTTAAATATACAAATGTAAATAGTAAAAGTAAATAACATAAAAATTTTTCTTATCTTTTTTCGGGTCGGTAGAATTTTTGGTTGATTAGGAATTGGAGGAATGCAAATAATAATTGTTTTTTTTAGATTCGCGTTTGTTTATGAAAACTTTGTTTGAATTAATCCACTAGTATTTTCCTTTTGTATTTAAAAACTTATTTGTTAATGTTTCTGCACTTATTACAAGCCTGACATTTATACAATTTTTTAAATTACAACCATTTAGAAATAGTTTTTGCGGAAGGTTTTAAAGCACAATATAAATAAATACAGGAATACCCCGACGCGTCGCCTCGATTTACGTCGTTTCGATTTACGTCGTCGAAATATTTGATTCTATAACTCGATTTACGTCGTCCTTTCCCCAATTTACGTCGCAAATTTTTCAGCTACAATTAAAACAAAGGCTAGATCAATTTTATAAGAAAAAATGGAAAAAGCGCTCTCTTTATGGATAAGTGACAGAAGAGACAAAAATGAGACGGAGTTGTTTTGGAAGCGCCTACCCTCTAGAGGCCCTTATTCTGGTTGTCACTTATGGTGTCATATGGCGAACTGAGACAAAAATCGTGAAATATTTCACATGAATTGGTCAAATTATATTTTACACTTAATATAGATTTTAAAGTTTTAATGTTCAACTGGGGTCTTTCAGTTGTCCATATTTTATTGATACTAGAAAAAACACGTTCTGTTGCAGCATTTGTTCCTAGAAGGGAGAGCGCGAATTCAAAATTTTGTAGCCGTATGCACAGGAAAATGCTTCTGAAGCGCGACCAAGAAACACTTCCAATTTGATTCCAGAGGAAGCTGCTTCCACTTTTCCCGGTGGGTTGAGCATGGCTTGTAATAAAGAAGGCTATGCAATGATCGAACACCACCGAGTAAATCTAACTCGGTACATTGCCTAATTTAGTTTACTCTACATGCATTTTATGTGTTTTTTTATGTATTTTTTATTTCTTTATATTCACCATAATACTTAATAAATAGGTAATATATTTTTACAGTACATTTAAAATAAGAAACGCAGATATTTTCTAAAAAGCGGGACATTTTTAAAAATCGGCGGGACGCGGGACAGTCCACCAAAAAGCGGGACTGTCCCGCCAAAATCGGGACGTGTGGTCACTTTATATTATGGTTCTCTAAAAAAGTAACATTTCATTGAGATAAGGCGAATTACAGTTGTCACTGATATCCAGAAACGGCGAATTCATTGACAATTGTTCTCATTTGATGTTTGTAAGAGAGATTTTTATCATTTGATATTTAAAGGTGACATTTCTCACTATGGTCAAGTGACAACCAGAATAATGCCGGGTTTTCATTAGTAGAATTAGCGGTAGAGTAACTGGCGTACTTTTAAGTTGGAGAGTAACTTTACCACGGTGCTATCCCACTCTACTCTACTATAACCAAGTTTTCATTAGGCGAGTTCACAGGATAGTTAGTACTCGCCCAGTATACTCTACCACTAATTCTACTAATGAAAACCCGGCATAAGGGCCAGAAATTATTGCATCGGACTTTTAAGCAACAAAGGATAGGCTAACATTACTTGTTGGAGAAAATCTCTCGGGTGATTTCAAGCTAAAGCCAATGCTGTGTTATTATTCGGAAACACCAAGGGCAATGAAAAATGTGCGTAAAGAAATTCTTCCAGTAATATAGAAAGCCAACAACAAAGCCTGGGTAACAGCCACTCTTTTCGCCGATTGGTTTAGAAAGAATTTTTGCCCTGAAGTGAAAAATTATTGTGAGTGTCAAAATATAACATATAAGGCCTTGTTAATAAATTGATAATGCTCCAGGACATCCTGTAGCGTATTACGGCCCGACTGCACCTCTGGCTCTAATAGATGTGAAGTGGAAAACCCTCAAGGATTGCATACAGAAATTGCGGAATTGGCCCATCGCATTAACTAATGAAAAAATTTTGGAAGTTACCCGAAAGGAGAATCGAGTTGTTTTTCAAGCCGAGTTGTTTTTCTTGTGAATGGATATCTCTGAAATCGTCTACTTCTCAAGGAATATCATCAAGAGGATGGTACATACTACAGCTAGTGGTATTAATGACATAGTCGAGGTGTGGTAGAAAAACTTTAGAGACTTCTTCGAAGAGAACATAATCCTAACACAGGGAGAAGCAGAAAACCGAAGTATAGATTACCCAGAATACGATACGCTAAAACCTACAATAGAAAAAGTTGCAAATGCTATAGCGATACTAAAAAATCACAATATTCACAGAAATCTTAAAAAATAGTGGAGAGAAGTTATACCATGACTTGCACAGTCTCATTTGCAAACTATGGAGTAGCAGAAACATGCCGGAAAAATGGCGTTTAGGCACAATTGTCTCAGTCCACAAAAAAGGTAGATTAATGAACTGAAAAACTACAGACCAAACCCATTGGACAAGGCTTACAAGGTATCTTCACATATTTTATAAAGTAGACTGAAACCATAGATGGAAGACAAAGTATGAGATTACCAATCAGGATTTAGAAAGCACAGATCGACAACAGACTAGATCTAATCTAAAAAAAACAGGATCTTTTACGAATTGATACTAAAAGCTGTTGTCTCGAAAAAATGGCTATTATGCAGTAGTATTCAATTTTGGAATCATGCTGGGCCAATCTAACCTGAATCCGTAACTTCAATCTTTTAATGTCGGCTGTAATTATTTTGTTCTTTAGTTCGATCTTCCTCTGAAGATAAATCAGCTCTTTCTGCCCGGCTTTGACAACCTAGGGGTTAAGGCGCCCGACTACCACCTCAGAGGTCAGTGGTTCGATTTCATTCCATGGCATGTTCCTTCGCTTTTTCTCTCGCCCATCTAGATAGGACTTCTTCTTTCACTTCTTTCCTCTTTGCAGAAATTCCCTGTTATTTCTCCTGTCATCGTCTGTAAGCATAATGACCGAGGAATCAATGTTCTGTTAGAAAATGGAAGTTAGCGTTCTGTCACGGGCAGTATCGATAGGAGTCGGTGTAATAAAACCGCAATTTGTTGGAATATTAGTTTGCTATTCAGTTACATTTTGGCCAACATGCACCTGATCTGTTCTCTGTTGGCTAAACCCCAAGCTATTAATATGGACTATGCTCTAATGAACTGGGTTGAGAATTTTTTTCTGGCCGGTCAATCAAGGTAATATTGTATGATATCAAATCTAAACCACACACGATCTTTGCCGGTACTCACCGGGTCTCAATTCTACCACCCGCTCTTTTTCTCGTTTTTCTAAATGACCTTGCTTCGCTTCGCTTTGCTGATGATAGTACTTTGCGTTACTCATATAGCTTTGATAGTGAATGACGAGCACGTGTCAGATCTTGTATTCTTGATCGTGAATTAATGTCTAATTCAATCAACAGGGACATTGAATTCTTTGTTGCTTGGGTCCACAAGAATCGTGTTGAATTCAACGCATAAAGACGAAATACTATTACATTTTTCACAAAGCCTTCCTAATGTTTTAGTGGACGGTCTAGAACTAATGGCAGAAACTCCTATTAATGGCCTAGGCATTATATTAACCGATGATCTGCATTGGAATAATTACATATTCCAAAATAGCTAAGTAGGCATTACAGTGCCAGGTATTTCTTTGAAAATGCATTTTTCACCTTGACTCATTGAGCCGCCATATGCATGTAGCTGGCTTGGCGCACTCACACAGCCTGCATACCTTTTTTCCGCGCACACCTCAGCCTAGGAACTATACGCAGAAAAACTCGACTGTGGTCGTCCCGGCTAGCATTTAAAGGGGGTGCATATGGGGCCCTCATGAGGCAAGCCCCATTGCCTCATGTGGTCCTCATGTGGATTGCCCTATAAGGCCCACAAGGGGTATCTAACGCCTTGCCCCATCTCGAGTGGAAAATAGAGGCTCAAAAATTTGAGATTTTTGGTGTGGAAATGCGAGTAATAAATAAATAACTTTCGGCGGTGTTGAAGGATTTTTATTTTCAAGCGCGAGTGTCGTTTTTCCAAGCGGTCCCCCTACTGAATACTAACCACGTCCAACGCTACTTCACTCCGCAATCGAACGACACCCGCTCTATTGAGTATGCTAAAGACAGTTTTCACGCCCATCAACATAATTGTCTGAAATATGAACAACAGAAACTAAAGCTTTATGAGTAAAATTAAAGCTTAAACTCAAAGCTTTTTCAAAAAGGCAGATGTTGGGATTGCCCCATTTCATTTGGAATGAGGGCTGCCTAATAGGCCCCTTATGACAAACTGATAGGGCATTTTTTTTTGTGTGGTGCTCATGAGGAATCTAAGGGGACAGCCCTCTTTCGGCATGCCCTTCATTTGCCACATGGGGCCCACACGCTGGATGAGGCATACCCCCTTAAAATTCTAGCCGGGGTAAACTCATACAATATCCAATTCATCGCCTCCTTATGCATTACCCAGACTTTCCTAACCTATCTTATTCTTAAGCTTAGACATTTGCACCATGACGTGAATGATATGACGGAATAGTATGAAGGATAATACCTGCGCTTAGAGTTTCACATAAAACAAAATAAATGTTCTTGCATCTTCAGACATTTTTTGGGGTAAAATGTTTCTAAAGTTCAAACAAAAGTTTTTTATTAAATTAACAAAAATTCGTGCAATAAATTTAGTTCTATTACAGTTATTGTGGAATAAATAATTAAAAATTTTTGTGTTTTAAATTTTTACAGGCAAGTGGTGATCAAAATGAATGGAATGATGCTTTGCCGATTGAATCTATACCTGGTCCCTCCAAACTTTCTCTATTGCTATCAATTGTTCCTGGTGGTAAGTTTTAGAAACTTTATACGCAAATCTTCTACGATATGTCGAGTGAAAACGCGTAGTATGTTTGACGTTAAAAGCACTTTAAACAAGACAAATAATAGGCAGTTTATTCAGTACGCTAATGGCTAAGTAAACAGTACCAAAATAACATTTGAGTTCTTTAACAATTCGACCTTTTCAAATAATTTTAATGTAAAAAAAACCCTTAAAATATATTTTTAGGAAAATACCACAATGTTAACCAAATTGAATTCTTCAAGAGCTTAAAAAGAGACTTTGGAAATATTTGTTTCATTCCTGGTATTTTTGGCCAGCAAGACATCATCGTCACCTTTAGCCCGGATGATTTCGAAAAAATATACCGAACCGAAGGCAAATGGCCAATTAGATATGGAACAAATGCATTGACTCATTTCCGAACAGTTGAAAAAGCTGACTTTTTTTCAAAATCAGCAGGATTAGATGTTGAGTATGCCTGAAATTTTATTTATTTATTTTCATATTTTGTTTTGTTTTTAAAGACAAGACGAAGCTTGGGCCACCTTTAGATCCAAAGTAAATCCAGTTCTATTGAAACCAAAATCACTTATTCAGTACTTACCAGTTGTAAACAATGTAGCAGATGACTTTGTCACAAGGTACAAGAAAAAGGTCTTTTTGGTACAAATAAACACATATATTTTAAAAGAATTCAACAAATAAAAGATACGAAGACAAAAGAAGTTCCTCAAACATTTGAAGAAGAAATTTATAAATGGGCATTTGAATCCATTGGTGCAATAACACTGGACAGGCGTTTCGGGATAATAAACGAGTATAAATCGAAGGACTTAAGGCAGGCAATCGAGACATTTAAGGAATTCTTTAAGCTTGCATATGAAGTTGAAGAAGTTCCATACTATCCGTTTTTATCAAAAAGTAAATTTCGAAATATTATGGAAGTCCAAGATGAACTCCTAACGCTTATATCTGGCTATATTAATGAATCAACTGAAGACTTGGTAAAAAATCCTGATAAGTTCGGTAGTAGTGTCCTGGGACAACTACTCTTGAAGGACAGTCATGTTGCACATGTTATGGCCTTAGATATGTTTATGGTGGGAATTGAGACGGTAAAAACTATATTCTTTTTTTATACAAAAGAAACAGCCTATAAACTTATTTTTCAGACATCTTATGCCTTAATTGCATGCCTATTCCAACTAGCAAAAAATCAAGAAAAACAAAATAAACTTCGACAGGAAATCAAAACTATTCTTCCTTCAAAGGAATCAACATTTACTGCAGAAAACATGAAGACACTTCCTTATTTAAGAGCATGCATTAAGGAAACTTTAAGGATAAATCCTGTTGCATCTATTAATGGACGAACGACAAGACAAAATGTTATTTTAAGTGGATATCAAGTTCCAACGGACTCCAATGTTTATATGCCATTACATATTCTGCAGAATGAAGATGCAAATTTTTTTGAATCACAAAAATTCTTTCCTGAAAGATGGCTACCTGATGACGCTGGTGTTATTACAGCGAAAAATGCACATCCATTTATTTATTTGCCATTTGGTTTTGGACCAAGAAATTGCGTTGGTAAGAGAATAGCAGAAATGGAGCTTGAAGTTGTTTTGGGGAAAATTATAACAAATTTCCACATTGAATATAATTATCCTGATTTTTCTTATCTTTCTCATACTGTGAATGTTCCAACTGGAGATTTTAAGTTTAAGTTTGTTGATTTGTGTTAATAAAATTTATTTTTAGAGAAGTTTCATGTAGTATGTCTAACTGCTTCTTTGGATTCGACTATTGAATTTACACAGATCATGATTATATTTAGTAGTCAAAGGTATAAACAGAGATAACGTAATGTATAAAGATGCGTAATGTATAAAGATAACGTAATGTACAAAAAACCCAAACGCATTTCGCATCTGCAGACTTCTGAGATTGCCTCCACCTTAGCAACATGCAACAAATTAAAGTTTCCAGCTACACTACGATGCGAACGTGTTCTTCTCAGCTGTGGTCCGCAACACAAGAGATGCGGTGAGTTTGTGGATAGGGAAGCTGGCAGTTTAGGGGGGCAAGGAAAGGAACTGCCAACAGAATATTTTTCGCAACATTGTGATCTTTCGGACTTTTGCCTCTAGTGCTGCATGGAAGAATTGTGCTGGAGTTTTGTATTTTAATCATTTGTTAGAACATTCAGTGCATTTTTGGGGGCGTCTATTAATTACGCGAGGCGATTTTTAGACCCCCTTCACCTTGGTGAGATGTCTATACGCCGTCAGAATTAATGATTTTAGGTCGATTTTTGAGATAATTCTTGTCCATCAGATTTTTTTCGATAGAATGATAGTCTAGGCGTAAATACATAACTATAAAATCATAGTGCGTAAGCACAGTTTTGGCTCTCGGATAGTTTTTCAAATAAAATCGTTTAAAAATAATTAATATTGACCAACATTTTTTTATTTCACTATCACATAAACTTTATTGTGCATATAGAGTCGTTTCTGACCCTCCAGGTGCACTTTTAGCCCTTGATTGCATCCAAAAGTGCATTTTATGAATGCTAGACCGTTCAGAACGCGGAGAGGAGTAGGTCAAAACATAACTTCGTTTTCTATATGCTTTTTAGATCGCTGATTACGAAAATCGGGGTCCCGCAGTCCTAAAGTATGGGCATCACCCTAAAAAATGCAAAAAACAACCCTTTTTAAGAGTTTTTCGCGATAATTTCAATAACAATCAAAAATAATTCAATGAAATACACTTTTTTCAACATTTATTTGTGAAGGTGGTTGATTAATACCAAATCAAGCCAAATTTTATAATAAGGGATAATTCTAAAATTGTTTTTCCCACTATATGCTTCAAATTCGATTGAATGCCTTTTAACAGCCAAAAATAAATTATTTTCAACCCTTAAGGGGTTAAACTACCCCTAGATAAAATTAAATAAATATAACTAATATAAATAAAATTTAAATGCAAAAAAAAAATATAAAATATAGTAATATAAAAAAAGTAAATAATTATAGGATGTCAAATAAGATGCAAAGTATGTTATAAACAAAAAAAATTAGTATTTTATAAATAAAAAAATGGAACAGAAATGTTTTATTATTTGTTAAGGATAAAATTTATTATATTTACAATGCATGTGCATTAGGGTGGCCCTTATTTTTAAAAGTCGGAAATTGCTACATGCTAATCCCTGAAATGGTTCTCTACTATGAAAAAATAATTCTCCAAAAAATTTCATCTCAATTGTTTGAAGTTAATTCGTCCCGAAAACGCGGTAAAGTTTGTTATTTTATGAGAAAACTTTTATTAATCAACATTTTTGATATGATTCAAATTTTTTTACGGAGTCTCTATACAAAATAAGCGGACACGTATTTTTTCCTCTTTTTCGGTTAATATTTTCAAAAAAAGGGGGTGGGGGTGAAGTTTACGTCACTCGCCGATTATGCCCTTTTTCAAATCGCTATTACTCCGGTTCTATTTATCGTGTCGAGTTAAATGAGGTATAATTTTAAAGGT
The DNA here is from genome assembly GCA_963855945.1 of Thereva nobilitata. Taxonomy (NCBI): domain Eukaryota; kingdom Metazoa; phylum Arthropoda; class Insecta; order Diptera; family Therevidae; genus Thereva; species Thereva nobilitata. The sequence continues at coordinate 23,942,138 of OY979694.1, forward strand.
AATGAAGAGATCTTTATTTATATATTAATAGTTGTAAAAAAATTTTCAATTTATTATTTGGAAAAAAATTATTTTCTCCGCGATTTCGCCACGCGTTAGACTGTACCAATTCAGCTAAAGTTTATAGTATTTTTTTGGTATAGTGAACCATTTTAGGCGTTAGCACCACCAAAAATGTAAACAAAAATCGCCCATATAAATAAGGGCCACTTTAAGTACATATTATTTATTAAAATTTATTTTTTTTGATGGACTTCACCATCTGAAGACTCACTGCTGTCTTCACGTACAAAATTGTATAACGCCGCTCGCATACTGGATCAGACTTTGTACGAATTTGTGCCAATTCGGATGAAATCGATACAATTTCATCAGAATTCGCACAAATTCGTAAAAATTCTGATGCAGTGTGCGGGAAGGGCAGCCTAATAGGAAATTCTCGGATGCAATTTTCATGGTTTTCGCGGACATAGCACCTTCAAATTTCAATTTTTTTTTTGTTTTTTAATGTAAATTTTTAAATGAAAACATAGACATATCTTAATGAAACTTTGCACATATGTTTTACTAGTATTTAACTATACAAAAAAATATTTTTTTAATTTTTTTTGGTCCCGCGTCGTCTGCTGGAATTTTTTCAAAAAAACCCCAAAAAATCACGGTGGGCAGGATTTCCGCTCTTAGAAAAGTCGGACACAAAAACAAAAAAGCGGTTTTAATCAGCATCAAAGCCGCTATAAAATGAACTAAAAAGAAAAAAGTTGGTTGAAAAATAACAAAATGGCGGCATTTTTTCAAAAATCAAAATTTTTTGCCATCGAAAACATCCTGTAACTCAAAAAATTGTACGCCGATTTTTTCATCCGTAGTTCATTTTGTACATTAACATGTGTAGATTAACGTGTTAAAATTTTAGAACGATCGAATAAATATTTTTTTTTAATCTTGCCCACCAACTTGAAACACGTTGTTTTAAGAAAATCGCGTTCAAGTTAAAATACAACATTTTTTTTAAAAAAACATTACCAAAATTCAATCTACGATGCCTTTCACTTTTATTTATATTATTAAAAAATATTTCGTAAAGGTTTATTCTAACAAATTTTATCAAAACAAAATTTTAGATTTTTTGAAAATTTGTAGGTGCTATGTCCCCTTAAGTGAAAAAAAGAACCCGAAAAAAGCTCTTTTTTATTTAAATTTTGGGCCATTTACGGTGAGCCATTTTGAATGTTCCAATTTTCATGTCAGATTCGAAATCGGGGGGGGGGGGTTGTGCGAACCCGGTCTACCGCCCTAGGGCGCCAGGTCCAAGAGGGCGCCGCCACTACCGTCGAGATCCAGTAATGTGTTCATTTATTTAGATATTAAATGATAACTCCTCTAGAATACAAGACACAATTCCGAACGTGCATACGAGATAAACAAAGCTTGTGTTTGAGAAACGTAACGTGTTTGAGACACTGTAAAAAAATGTAAATTCGCAGGGTAAATTCGCGCAGTAAAATTACAAATCGCGATATGAAATACTTTCTTTTCATATTTTCCATTGGAGTTTCGCGGCGAATCGACCAACAAAAATCTGAAAGCATTTCTTCTGACCATTTTCCGTTTTATCGTCTCTCTATGTGCAATATGTCTTGATGAAACCTTTCACCATGCTCATCTGATATTGCACCAAGATTTTGAATTTTAAAGTTTTTTTTTCATTTTTCACTAAAGACTCTTCAGATATATATTTGACTCCAGGAGTTCAACTCGCACTTCTTGGCCAGTTTTTACTACGTAGGGTTTATCTCTTGCGCGAATGTCCCATTCACATAACAAACAACAAAACTTAGTATATCTGCAGCATTCTAGTCAACGAAACTTTTGAATCAGCACAAATGTTCCACGAATACCATGACTTTTGTCGGGATTGAAAGAGCATATATTACCATTCTGAAGCAATGTAAGAACTAAAACCTTCGATTTTGAGAGACCAAAATTTCGAACAAGATCATTCAAATCAATGTCTAAGGAGATGATATTCATAGATAGGAGCGTCATAGTCATACAAAAGTAACAATAATTTCTATGGTTTTGTTATGGTCGTTGCAAATGGCATGGTCTTATGATTTCCTGCGAGCCAACCCATTAAAGCACATACTTGAGCAACTTCTGCAACAGTTTTTCGGCAGCCAGTATTTGTCTTTTTCTATCATTAAGAACTCGTCCATGCTCACTATTTAAATAGATGAAAGTAGCGTAAACGCAAAATCGAAACACAAAATATTCTGAATTTTGAGAAATTTACAAAAAAAAACTAATTAACTAGGTATAAATCTAGACGTGCCAGCAAAAATGGAAACCAGATTTAGATTCCACCCGTTAAAACCTTCATATTCAATTTTATTTGATTGAAGGAGGATTGACCAGTGTAATCTACACAGTAAAAAGTTTTTACTACTCTTAGAGTAGGCAATGGATTGCCTATTCTAAGAGTTGTAATTTTACATCTTGAAAAATAGCTACACATCCATTTGAAATTTACAAACATTTGACGGAAATGTTTTACTTAAGTTTGTAATATTAAGTTCGAGTTGTGATACAGTTAAGCAGTTGTGTGTAAATTTACAGAACTCATGTAATTTCATTAAACAGTTGTGTGTAAATTTACAGAACCGATGTAATTTCATTAAACCAGTTGTGTGTTAAATTACATCACGGTATGTATTGCATTTGAAAGCTCACCTTTGTGGTTCCTGACTGCTCGAAGTCGAGAAAAGCTTAAATAACACCCCAAATTCACTGGCAAAATCCAGAGTAAAGGTTAATTTAATTTTAATATATAAATATTGAAATAATATTCAGGCAAATAAAATTCAGGCAAATTTCATAAACTCTGTTCACAAAATATCCAGCGGTGCATGAAAACTAAAAAGTAAGAATTCACATGCGTGAGCTACCCGTAAGAAATAAGAAAAAGAAGAATATGTAGTAAAACGTTTTTATCATTAAAGTAAAAAACAAGCCCTAAATATCGGTTATGTAGTTTTTACTTTATTTAAAATAACAAATACAACGATTTTTTTTTATAAAAAAAATAACTTCCAAACTTTTTTAATTTAAAAGCAATTTCAATGCGGTCAATACGTTAATGATTATAAAACTTCAAAATAAATATATCTATACATGACATACTAAGCACTTCTTGATTCCTGAATGTTTTGAATAAGACGTAAAACCTTAGACTGTGCGTTTATATTTTTTTTCTCTCCTCTGGTTGTATCTGTCTGAATGTTGAAAAAAAATCGCTGGGCAAAATCCAGAGTTTGCGATATTTCGACTGGATAAATTTTATTTAAAACGAAGTAAAGTGCAAAAGTTTGCGAGAAGGCGTCTTTGAAATCAACCGACGTAGAGTTAATTAAAACTTGATCCACGTAAATATACAGGACGTGACTGCTGCCGTTATCTATAACCGATGCATTAGTTTGTTGTCTATAATAGGAACATTTAAAAGTGCAACTTACCAACGAATGCAAACCATGGAATCTGAATTGGCGCTTGTATCTCTTGCAATTCGGTTCCAAACTAAATTTAAATGAAATTATAAAAAAGATTGCGTTAATGTAAGTTTAATATTTACTGGAAAGTATTTAAAAATGTTATCCATAGTTTCATTGAAGTACGTAGTTATGAAGGTGAAGGCGATTTTGTTGTCATCGTCATTAACGATCTCGAAAATCCGCGACATAACTCTTGGTTTCTTTGTACGTCCGTAGTCAATTATTTGTTTCACTTTATCTTCAAACTTTAATATATTATTTTGTATTATTGTCCCAGTGAGTGTGTTGAAATGTTCAAAAATAAAATTCCTGTTCAGCAGAAATGGCCACTCCTCTTTCAATTCATTAATAGAAAATTTTTTAACAAAATTGTTGAGATATTTTCGCTGTTCAGAATAACAATCGTTCATTAGGCTTTTAACTTCTTTGTATTCTTCTGTAGATAACGTTTTTTGCCTACTTAACTTTATTAATCGCTCCTTTTTAATTTTGATTTCGTTATTTTCAGTAGTAGTAGCTCCTGACGAAGACGGTTGCCAGTTCACACAAGTCATTTCAAAATTTTTTGTAAATTTTTTCTTCTTTAGTGGAATAAAGCCTGAACTATTCGATGATTTGGGTGTGCGATTTAAATAATTATTCCTTTGCATCAGACTGGTTACAAGCGGTGAACTTCGAGGAGAAATCAACTGCCCTTTTGTATCTTGATAGGCAAAAGTATCCGGGTATTTTTCACACATCTTGCCGACAATTTTTCTAAACACATCCACTGTAATATATTTTGACCTTGAACGAAGTTCGTCAACAATTAAGTGGACAATGGTTTTTAAATGTGTGCCAATCTTTTCTTTTTTCCTGCACGCATCCATGGCAGCCTTAGAAAATTTCTCCCATGGAATTTTAAAATCCTCAAAAAGCTTAGACATTTGGAGTTTAGCAACCGATCCCTCGTCAGTATCTGATAAGACACCGCTCGAAAATGACAAAGTAGTTGCCAAAGAGTTATCTGAATCTGTAGATTCCAGACTTCTCGGCAAGTTCACAAATAAAAGTTGATTTATCGGCTCTGTTGGATAGTTAATATTAGTGGGAGACTCAATTTCTCCTACAATCTGATGCTGCTCAGGAGGTTTTTCAACAATTTGTTCCAGTATTTGAACTGGTGGCATCCAGGTCTGTCCAGTCTCTAATAGCATGAACACATTGCCCTTGAAATGAATAAGTAATTCATCCTCGTCGATTATGGTTCCATCTTCTTCTAAAACAAGCGTTTCGCCTTTAAATTCCTTTTTGTGTGCTATAACAGCTAATGTGAATAAAATAAAACAATAAGATAATAAGTTGAAAACTCACCTTCTTCAATTATGCTTTGGATTGTAGGTTGAGCCAGCACAACTCTTCTTTGTTGTCTGGTCAAATCCCAAACCTTAAAAGGAAATTTCTCGGTGGACATTTTACAAAATATTTATTTCTTTATATTGCTCTCTTTATTGCTAAAGTTAACAAATGAAAAATGCGAGGCGAACATGTGGAGCATTTAAAGAATTAGTTATAGTTAGTTGTATATAAATAGAGATATATATTAGAGATATAAAAAATTGATCAAAGGATTTTTAAAGAATTAATAATAGTTAGTTGATATAAATATAAATTAGGGATATAAAAATACATGACATGATTTTTGAAGGCGGTTGACAATTCATTCAAAAAGTATAGGGAAGTGATAATATATTTTTATTTTTCAAATCACACAATGCAAAAGGTTGAGGGGAAATTAATAATTCAGACGATATTAAGGTATATTCGCAAGCATTATTATTACTTACGGATTCAAACAAAGCAGATCTATAGTTGTAAAATAACGATATTTTTTTGCCATAAAAATGAACATTATCGAAGTTTCCACTCAAAAATATATTTTGAATACATATAACGTTGATGTGCTGACTGTCAATTTTTTCTGCCAAAACACCTTTGCCTTCATTGTACAATGTACCTTTTATTACTACAGCCTTTGTAACAAATTTTAAATTAGCATTTTGATCTATGAAGTTAAACATATTTCTCTCTAGAATTTGAACATTTGGACATGTAAAATCGCTAGGTATTCGTGAAGTAGAAAGTGATGCTTGAAATAACTGATGTCGTTCTGAAAGCAACTTTGTAACGTTTTTGTAGTTTTTGCTTTTATTTATAACACTTTTAAAAAATTGGTGCTTATGTTCGAAGGGCATGGTCCAAAACAACTTTAAGGGTCCAAATTCTTGAATCATTTGTGGATAATGGCTCAGGTAATGATGTTTCGGAAGAAGTCTTTCGTTTGGAAAGCATTTTTTTCTATATAAAAAGTATTCTTGTATTATGAACGATAAGTATATTACGTTTTCTGAAGATATTTCCGATGAACAAATGATACGACAAATTTCTATTAACCTTGTTAATAAAATCCATTCATCCATTTCTCGATCAAAGTTTTGATCGTACATGACAATTGGACTTAGGAATAAAAATTGCATATTTTCGTATGCTGTGCCGGGTCAACATTTTGAATTTGTTTTAAGACTCGGTAGGCATAAATTTGTTTTAGTTCTTTTTGCAATTTCTTTGAATTTCACATTAAGAAATGTTAACGATACTATCTTTCTTACAATGAAGCAGTTGAAAATAATACATAAATCTTTTTTCACAATTCCTTCAAAGAGGTCATGGGCAAGACAGGGAGGAAGCCCTGGATTACAAACTTTGTAGTATAAAAGATTATTGAGAGGTGAATCAAACTTTATACCGGAAATCACATGGTTATTTGAATTCTCAGCGAGCTCTTCAACTGCTTTTTTATAATTTTCGTTATCACGACGTTGTTTAGGGAGAATATCTTGATTGTTTAGATTTTGTCTAGTGATGAGACAAAATCTGCAAAAGTTCATAGAAGTACTAAAGTTTTCGACAAATCCTCCAATTTGATGACTTCCCGCGTTGTCGCCAAGAACAGCTACTATGGAACCTTGAATTGATTGACAGTGATTATCAAAATCAACAGTAATACCAGATGATTCGAGCACCAGCAAATCTGATATAAGATATTGAAAAACCTTTTGAATTCCAAAGTATTTGACATGTTGCTGCTTGCACAGTAAAACTAATTGAATATTATGGATTTGGGAGCGATTATGAGGATAAAGGTTTCCCAGCATCATATATACTGCGAGAAGAGAATGTTTGCCTTTAGAAGAGCTTAAAGGATTGCAAACTTCAAATGTGTCTTGATACAAAATTAATTCAATTTTTTTGTCATTTGTAAAGAAACTGTTATTTTTGTATACCCTACCATTCGAATAATCTTTGTAGATATCTTGGTTAGAATCAACAGACTTTATGAATTGAGCTCGAACCTTTTTATCGCAAAACAAACCTTTAAGTGTTTCTAAAATAGGAACATAATAATACGAACAATCGACATGAACGTTGTTGCGTCCCAGATGAATCTCTATAGGTTTTACATATGAGAAATTTTGTTGAAAATAATTGCTTCTCTTGTAAGATGAATCAATTTTATACATTGAATTTTCAATCATAGAAAATGTAGAAGTTATTCCTGAAAGGACACAATTTCTAATTTCATCACTCACCTTATATTTCAAGCAAATTTTCTTAATTTTTCGTTTTATATGACAACATTGAGAAGCTTCTAAATCATATAATTCTCTTAATAATTCCTGAATAGTTTCTTCAGACACACCAAATCGGCTTTTCAGTTTCAAGAACAATCTTGGTAAAGTATTAGAGAGATCTTCATAGTGTTCTGAAAAATCATTATCGTCAACATATAATTCGTTTTCGACATTAGATTCCACTAATAATAATAATTGCTCTTGAGTAATACTACTAACGTCACGATGTTTTCTAAAAACATGACTTCGTAAAGAAGATATATTATTAAATCTATTGTCGCAATGCATAACGGGGCAAAAAACCAATTCCCCACCAACTAAATGCATTCTGTCAATGTGTTTTATTGTATCTTTTAAGGAATTACCAATAAAGTTACAGACCGCCTCCTTACACATATGAATATTACCACTTCTCTCTACAGGTTTTGATAATGAATGATTCCGAAAATGATGCGAATTAAATGAACTATAATTTGAAAAACACTGCCCACAATTGTCACTTTTGCATTTGAAAGAAGCAAATAATTCAAAGCGATGCGAATATAGATGTTTATTATACTTTTCTACATTAGAAAACACTTGCCCACAAGTATCACACTCCATTAATCACTTTTTCTTTACTTTGAGCCTTAAATGATAGTTTAAAAAATTATAATGATGCAATCACGATCAAACTCGTTACGTTGTCCACCGAGAAATAACGTTTTCATAGAAATTCTCAAGCGCGTTCGATCTTGATTCTGGAAACAGAGATTTTACACACATTATGTGGAATTTTACTTTCAGTGGTGAACATTTACAAAGGCTATAGCAGTTTTGCTATACAAAATGTGTATGTACGCATATGATGAGTATTTTTATGCACCAATATGAATTTTAGACACAAAATGTGTAAATATACAAATATTTGTAAACTTACACACAACTTTCTTTATTTTTACGCATGTGTGCAGATTTGCTTCTGTTTATAGTAAAATTTTACTCCTTTGAGAATAGCATTTTTCAAAAAAATTTTTACTGTGTACCTAAAAGAAATGTATGATTTTTTACAAATTTTTCTTATTTTCAGTCGATTTAGGGTTGGTTTTAACCCTTTAGGATTATCGCTTATCATAAAATTTGGCTTGATTTGGTATTAATCAACCACCTTCACAAATAAATGTTGAAAAAAGTGTATTTCATTGAATTATTTTTGATTGTTATTGAAATTATCGCGAAAAACTCTTAAAAAGGGTTGTTTTTTGCATTTTTTAGGGTGATGCCCATACTTTAGGACTGCGGGACCCCGATTTTCGTAATCAGCGATCTAAAAAGCATATAGAAAACGAAGTTATGTTTTGACCTACTCCTCTCCGCGTTCTGAACGGTCTAGCATTCATAAAATGCACTTTTGGATGCAATCAAGGGCTAAAAGTGCACCTGGAGGGTCAGAAACGACTCTATATGCACAATAAAGTTTATGTGATAGTGAAATAAAAAAATGTTGGTCAATATTAATTATTTTTAAACGATTTTATTTGAAAAACTATCCGAGAGCCAAAACTGTGCTTACGCACTATGATTTTATAGTTATGTATTTACGCCTAGACTATCATTCTATCGAAAAAAATCTGATGGACAAGAATTATCTCAAAAATCGACCTAAAATCATTAATTCTGACGGCGTATAGACATCTCACCAAGGTGAAGGGGGTCTAAAAATCGCCTCGCGTAATTAATAGACGCCCCCAAAAATGCACTGAATGTTCTAACAAATGATTAAAATACAAAACTCCAGCACAATTCTTCCATGCAGCACTAGAGGCAAAAGTCCGAAAGATCACAATGTTGCGAAAAATATTCTGCTGGCAGTTCCTTTCCTTGCCCCCCTAAACTGCCAGCTTCCCTATCCACAAACTCACCGCATCTCTTGTGTTGCGGACCATAGCTGAGAAGAACACGTTTGCATCGTAGTGTAGCTGGAAACTTTAATTTGTTGCATGTTGCTAAGGTGGAGGCAATCTCAGAAGTCTGCAAATGCGAAATGCGTTTGGGTTTTTTGTTCTAGCTGTCGCATCTTTATACATTACGTTATCTCTGGTATAAACCTACAAATTAAAATCAAAGCGCCCAACGTAAGAGGCTGTCTCTTCTATTTTTTTGCGTAGTACAAAGATAGGATAGCTTCTTCTTTTTCAAATCTTCGATCAGATCCATATCGGTGCGCCAATTATTGCCAGTGATATTTTGACCAGATTATTTCGCTAAGTTTATTGCTTACATACTCGTACAAAGGACCTTAGGCATTTAGGCTTTCAGCACAAATCTCCATTTGCAGCGTTAAAAACCTAAATAAAATATCCAATTTGAACTGCGGCGAGGTGGCATTGTAAAGACAAACTGGAGAGACATACTACTACTTTTGAGACAGTAAAATTTATAATTTGAACTGCGGCGAAGTGAGATTGTAAACACGAATTGGATGGAGATACATTTCTTACATTTTTCGAGGGAGTGAAGTTTTGTACTGAAGAGACAATTCGTACATTTTTTGAGGGAGTGAAATTTTGTACTGGAGAGACAACTCTTACATTTTTCGAGGGAGTGAAATTTTGTACTGGAGAGACAACTCTTGCATTTTTCGAGGGAGTGAAGTTTTGTACTCTTACAATTTTCTTTTTGTTTTGTATTCTTACATTTTTCGAGGGCGTGAAATTTTGTACTGGAGAGACATTTCTTACGTCTTTTGGGGTATCTAGCAAAATTTTCAACTTGAAATTAGGCTAGGTGGGATTGCAAAATATTAATATACGGCCACGGACAACTAATTAGAAACAGTTTCATAAAAATTGCATTTATACAGTTTTTATGTTTTTATGTAGGAATCAAATTAAAGAATTCCCACCAAATCCTGTTCAATTTTTTTTAAATATATAATGGTGGGTCTATTGAAAGAAATCAATAACAATATCATAATGAATTTCTTAACAGGATTGCTACATAAAAAATGTGTAAATGCAATTTTTATGAAACTGTTTCTAATTAATTGTCCGTGGCTGTATATTGTGGAGGCATGGATTTCTTACTTAGACTGAACCCACACTGAGGCAGTCAGAGCAAAACAAAAGCAAAAGAAAACAATTTTTTAGAATTTTCGAATTTAAGTCCTCATGTTAGAATTAGTGCGCCCCTACTAATTCACACAAGTCAGAACAAAACAAACAAAGCAGTTTTCCAAAATATTCGCAGCGCACTATGAATAATGTTTAAATGAAACAACCCACACTGCGCCAATCAAATCGGTAGGAACACGCAAAGCACAGGCAATCCCACACAAGCACACACAGGCACACAAAGCAGTCAAAGCAAACAGACAAAATATACACGCATTCCAAGGAAGCAACCCACACTAAACCAGTCAGGACAAAAAAACGAAGGCAAGCAAACAAAGCATGCCTGTGATGACTGCTTGATCCTTGCTTTGCCACACAGTTAGTTTTCAACTTCGATCCAGTGTGCTAATCTGGATCTTTCATTTAAATAATGCACCCAAAACTTTCTTTCCACTTTTTCACTTATCATGGCATAGCCCACTGGTCTCGCTCCCTCAATCTGCAGCCTGTATTTTCGCGCATTCTACAAACTAGTAATTCCTTTCTAAATAGAAGAACTCGACTGTGGAACAACCTCTCGCAGTCAGTATTTCCGAGCTCCTACGACATCCAAGAGACACCCTCGCGAACCCTCATAACCTTTAACCTTCCCCTCCCGTACTAAGCTTACTGCTAGACATCGCACCATGTCGTGACGAACGACATAACAGACTGTTACTACAAATGGTGACTCGTGAGCTTAGAACTACCACATAAAAAAAAGTTGCCATTATTCTACAACATCCCTTTCTTCTTCCGATTTCGATGACATTGCCGCATTGACTGGCCACAACCCACATTAAATCAAGGACGTCAAATATGTTTTTGATTTGTTTTTGTTTTACTCGATTTGATGTGTTTTGGGAGCCAGTCAAAACAATTGCGTTTTACTTGTGTGTGTGTTGTTCGGTGCAGTGTGGGCTTAGTCTAAAGGCAGTTTAAGGCATATTAGAATTAAACTTGTAAAAATGATCTTCTTCTTTTTTTAATTTGCTTGTCATTTTGGCATTGCAATAGCACCTCGCCTCATTTGACGTATGACATTATATTGGCTGGAAAGAAAAAAGAGGCACCTCTTACAAACTTATTTTATAATCGTGTCCTACCTAACATTAGTTTGATCATTTTAGCCCATTCCTTTCAGGGCAGGTTGCAATGGCCACCACGATGAGGTCATTATCCACCAGTTCGAGGTAGTAATGGCGCCCGGCATCACGTCAAGGTGTTTCTGGCTGTTTTTTTTGTGTAGGGCGGCTATTTGATTCGATCAAATTTTTCTCGAGGCATAATTATTCGAGTCAAAGTTGGCAACTCGATACGTACCTATCGTCAGCAGATCCGAAAAGTGGCGTCGGTCTTTCGACAGTAGTCTGTTTGGCTGCGGGTGAGCCTATCAGGTTATCTAGGTCGCTATATGGATATCCTCGCAAGATGACTTTTATAGCTTACCTGGGACAGACAATAAGTTCCCTTTCAACAACTTTAAAGCATTCTTCTCTTTAATCGGCTCTTCAGGGGCTATACAGTTCGAGTTCTGTACAAAGTGAGAACCTTCGATGAGATTTTTTTAAATGGTTAGCTTTTATCGCTACTATGATTCGCATCCCATTAATCCAATATTTGGTAGCCGTTTCTAGTTCTTTTTCATCTAGTTCCTCACGGATGAAATTATTTACACCAACCTTTCGTTGAGGGGACTAACCTGATCAGATAAGCTCATGCATCGTTTAGGGATCGTTACTACTAGCAACCGGTTGGAGAATGTGACCGAACTTCGACCAGTCTAGTTAAGATACGTCTACATTTTGTTACATTATTCTTATTCCTTATTCAACTGTGGCTGGCCGTATAGTATGTTAAAGTTTTAAAAGTGTGTGAAGCACGCCAGCTATACGAATGATTTAATGTACCTTTAGTTAAACAGTTGTGAGTAGTGTTTCTTCTCGAGAATTCTTTCTCGAGAATTTCTCGAGAAATAAAACTATTTTTATATTCTCATTTCTCGAGAAATTGAATGTTGTTTTCGCGAGAAATTTATGACTACTTTTTAATCAATTTCTTAAAATTTTTACTCTTTTCTCATATCCATACATCTTTTTTTACTTGCATACATACTAACTTAGTTGGAATATATTTGTTTTGTGCGGCCCTTTTTTATATACATTCTTTTAATGCAGGTTTATGCGTGTTTCGTGTTAAGCCGGCTCTACACGATGCCATTACCACCCTCCAAATGTGCTGTCAAATAGAAGAAAAATAAGATATGTGACATTTTAACATCAAAATTTGCTAATAGAGTAAAAACGATAAAAGAAGACACCGAGTGTCCCATTCGCTCTGGTTGTTTGAAAGCGCAGCTTGTTCACTCAAACAACCAGAGCTAATAGAAAGCTGTTGGTTGTCTTCTTTTATGGTTTTTCCTCTACCTTCAACAGTAAATGCCGTAACACAAAAATTGTCCGGACATTATTCATAGGAAATTGTCCAAGCTTTTTAATTTTGGAAAAAAAATATTGGGTATTTTTTGGAGAAAAGGGTAGTTAAAGTTGATGTTTTTGTTAAAAAAACAAAATTTTGACATTGATGGCTCATTACTCTGGAAGTTGGTAGGATAGAACCTGCACTTTTACAGTTTTAGATTCGGCGTAAAAAAGTGCATTTTTTCATTTAGACTCTTGGTTCTCAAGAATCTGGCAATAATTGGAAAAAAACCGTTTTGCTTATACCTCGATTACGGTTCTTTGGAAAATAAATGAGTGTAATTTTCGTTTTCAGCGACCTCAAATTAGACTAAAAAACATTTTTCCTATTAGGTAGGGTAGGCTGGGTACGGTTGAAACAGTTTAGCGTTTATCGTCCATTGCATCGGGATTAGTTAAGCGAGCGATGGCGGGAAGATATTAAAAGAAAGACCATACATCTGTCTACTAATGGGCAATAGTAGTTCAGATGACTGTATTGTATTTTATGTGTAAAATCAAATTTAAAAAAAAATGTAATTTGTTTCAACTGTCCCAATGCCAGGGTCAGTTGAAACAGTGCCTGGGGTCAATTGAAACACATGGAAATAATACAAAATATAATAAATAAACATGTTTTATTCATCGTATAATAACATTAGATAGATAGATAAATAAATAACAAAAAAAACTTCAATATTTTATGTTTAAAAGAATAAAATTCAACAGATTTAAAAAAATAATTTTAGCACTTCAGCTATAAAATGGGTTAAGAGAAAAAAAACTAAATAAAAATCATTCATAAAGATCATTCAGATTCAGAATCACAATTGTGGCAGATATAACTAAGACTACCTTCTGTGCACTCTTCATGCGCCCACATTTTACATTCTGTGCATTGTATCCATTTTTCCCTCGGTCTGCTTTCTGAATAAGCGGACATACAAACAAGGCAGTACCACTTCTCTTCTTCTGGTGATTCATCTTGCGTGTTAGTTTTTTTCCTTTTTGTAGCATTTCTTTTAGTCTTTCCTCCATATAATCTTTTCTTACATTGCTTAGCTTTGGCTCGTTCTAATCTGGCTTCATGTTCTCTTCTCATCTTTTCTTTTTCAGGTGTATCTGTGTAGATTGTAGATTTCCTGGTTTTTCGCGTCCTGTTTTTTAATTTCCGTGGAGAAGCTTTTGGTAGTGGTCGCACCGCTTCCGGCGAAAACATAAATGGTGTACTCGAAGTCGCGATATTTTCCATTTGATTTGTCAACACAGGAACGGATTGAGAACTTGTAGAGGGCTTGGGTGAAATTTGCTGAACAGTCGGTTGTTGTAAAGAAAGAGCTGCAGTAGAAAGCTCCTCCGACTCTTCTAGTGGTTCGAGAGTTAAAATAGAAGGTGGTGGTGTTGGCGTTTTATCATCAGGTGTTGTAGTATTCTGAATAGGGTCGTCAGTTGCTTCCATTGTATTTGCAGGATTTGGCCTATCTGTCACAAATGCAGGTGCAAAATCGAGTTCAGTAAACAAATGCCGATTAAATGGAACAATCCCAGTTGCGCGAAAGCCAGCTTGAATGTTGGTTTGTGTAAGAGCAAGCGGCATAGCAGTAGCTAAAATCCCTGGGATGTCATATATTGACATTGTCTTGCCGGGGTGGCTTCGCATCCATCCATCACAGGCCGAATTTACAGCTTTCTTCAGCGGACCAAATGCAGATCGATCAAGCGGTTGGAGCTTATGTGAGCAGTGGGGAGGGAAAGATAGCATCACAATGCCATTCGTCTTGCAAAAGTCTAGTGCGTTGATGTGAATATGTGAAGAGTGGTTATCAAGCAGAAGTAAGACTTGATGTGAAGGAGAAGCATTTGAATGTTTCTGGAAATGTTCCAGGAAAGCAATAAATGATTCATCCTGCATCCAGCCAGAAGGATTTGCACTTCCAGCAGATCCTATTGGTCCATCCCTGATAAAGTGATCTTGATATCGCACTCGCGGAAAGACGAAGAATGGAGGAATAGCATTTCCGATGGCATTGACCGCAAAGGCTACTGTGACTAAACTACCCCTCTCGGCTGAAGTCACTGAACCTACTTGACGAGCACCACGTCTAGCTATTATTCTGTCGGGTTTTTGCACAGTAGTTATGCCGGTCTCATCAGCATTATATATATTTTGTGGTTCAAATTTATAACGGTCCATGACAGTAGCCAAATTGTCGTAGAAAGTACCTACGTTATTTCTATTAAAGCTAGTAGCCCTAGAAAGACTTGTAGCCTGTGCTACACGTACTGACAGTTCAGGATTTCTTCTCAGAAACATGCGAAACCATTCCTCGCCAGCCATTTCGTTTTCATCCCAAATCCGAGGACGTGATAAGTCGTACTTGATGGTCAATTCGTATGCCAATTTCCTAACATCTTTTTTAGTAAGGCCAAAATATATGTCTGCACATCTAATTAAATATTTAGATAGCTCACGCTCTTGTTCCTGGTTAAACACTCGAGTGGGAGCCTTATATCCCATTTCTTGATTTTCATCACCAGTCGCATCTCGTTTACGTACATACCTGAACAGGGAACAGTGGTTCAGCCCGTTCTTTTCTGCCGCTGCTCTTAACGAAGATCCGGCTTTTACATCTTCATAAGCTTGTTTGTACGTTGATAAGTCGCTCTGACCTCTCGTAGTCTTCCTTTGGCGTACCCTTGGCATCTAAGAAACAAGAAAATTAAATAAACAAACTGTTTCAACCGTACCCACAAAAAATGTTTCAACTGTCCCCACCCCCCCTTGTAGGTGTAAAACGGTTCACAGTAAGAACGATAATAAATTTGAATAAAAAATAATAATACAGC
This sequence comes from Thereva nobilitata, assembly GCA_963855945.1. Classification (NCBI taxonomy): domain Eukaryota; kingdom Metazoa; phylum Arthropoda; class Insecta; order Diptera; family Therevidae; genus Thereva; species Thereva nobilitata. Next base: position 23,957,797 of record OY979694.1, read on the forward strand.
CATATTCTACAAACTTCAATTAAAATGATACAAAACTCTCAATACTCTAACTTTAATAACGCCATAATAATTGCAAAAATTTACGAACATAAAATACTTACTTTTCCGTCAAAAAAAACAATGGGGCTTCCTATACACAAGCACAGGACGCGAAGAATGACGCAACACTAAAATTCGTATTTGCACTTGTCGCCTGCTTCGTTCTCCCCTTGTACCACTCACCACATCACGCACAATGGCGAGATATTCGCTTTGTTTCAACCGTCCCCCGTTTCAACCGTACCCAGTCTACCCTACCCCCCGCAATTAAGAAAAAATTGTAAACTAGTGTTGTCAAATGGAACATTAGATGCGTTAGATTTTTTTAAAAATTACTTCAAATCACATTAAAGCTTGTTTTGTAATCTTTATATTTATACTTATTATTTTCTTATTACTTAATTCTTACAAAGATTTATTTTGTGTTATGAATAAAATGGAATTTTAATTTTTATTTCATGAACTTTTTACAAATTCACAATATTTCTCGAGAAATGAGAATTCTCGAGAACTAAAATTTATTTTTCTCTTTTCTCGAGAAAGAGAAACTGCCGAGAAATATTAAATACTAGTTGTGAGTGCTTTAACGTATATGAATGCCACATTACGAAGGCCTTTTTTTCGACCTATTTATTGGGTCCAATAAATAGGTACTTTTTCTCTTTGCGAAAAATACCGCACGCGATTTTATTTTACCAAAGGATTTTATATATTTTTATAAGCTTAAATTCAAAATGGTGTCATCCCCACCCTCTTGCTAAACTTACAGTGAAGGGAAACGCGTTTAATTAATTCTATATCTCAGAAATTATGCATTTTACGACAAAAATGTATATTTAGTGGAGTGCCTGGGGGTTTTGGCCTCAGACTTTTGTTACGGTGAATGAATTTACGTGGTCGAGGTGGGATTTTGTTTTTATACTATAAATTGCAAAGTTTACCAAACATTTTTTGTGCTTTTACCCCGGGGGGGTGAATGCCACGCCTCCTCGGGGGTGAAAATTTTTTCATTGAAAATAAGTCCGGGAACAGAGATTGGCTAATTCTAAGCAACTTTTGTTCTATAAAGTTTTTTCTGAAAGTCAATACTTTTCGAGTTATTCGCGAGTGAAAATGTAAATTTTTCAACCAAAAAAAACACACGTTTTCAGGCGATTTTTCGCGAATAACTCGAAAACTAAGTATTTTAGCGAAAAAATTATTATTATAAAAAATGTAGCTTATCAAAAAACAAAACAAATGGTGGATTTATGGTGTCTTTAGACCCAATACAAAAATAGTAATAGCTTGTTGAAGGTTGGTACTTATTTGTCAAACGGGAAAATTGAAAGTTTCAACTTGAAATAAACAAAAAACAATAAATTTTTCGGGAAAAACACATTAAACCTTTTTTAAAGTGCTTGAAAAAACCTTTATTTTTGTTTTTTTTATGAAACTCCCTAGCATTAAAACTGGTCCCTATTTTTTCGGCGACAAAAGAATGTGAAAATCACCCCCTAATTACCACCTCCATTGAAAATAATCGCTACCACTTCACAATTCACTTTATTAATGTACTTGTAATATGCTCTAGAAGTTTGACCGTGCTTAGTTTTGAAAAAAATTGAGCTTGAAATGAAGAGATCATTTTTGAAATTTTGTAAAATATTGCCTTTTCTTCAAAATAACTCAAAAACTATTAATGATACGCAAAATTTTGTAGAGTACACAATCGTAAGTTATGCTTTTCTGAAAATTTTAGTTGTTTTTTTGTTTTTTTGGATAAAAATTGAGTAAGATATTGCCGTTTACAGTTTGCATATGTTCGTAAATATTAGCTTGTTCAAGCCCTTTCAGCTCAAACCCTTTCAAAAATAAGGGGTGAAAGAAAGTTTAATTTATATGAGCTTATAGCTCTTGAAAAAACCTATAAAATGCTATTTGGAAGGACTTGATAGCTTAAAAACTAAGCGCGTTATGGGTAAAAAACCAATCACATATTTTTGCAGATATGAAAATACGTATATTGGAGCATTGATGAATACACATTATAGCTTCATTTTAGGCACAGCCATACTTACACCTATTTACACACGTCACACACAATGATCTTGCAGCCGTTGAGGAGATTTTACAAGCTGGTCAGTACTGTACTGTCATGTTGTACGGACTTCCGAAGAACACTCAATTGAATATATTGAAAGAGGTGGAAGATTTACCATTTTGAATTTATAAGTTCTGAACATAAATTCGTTATTTGCTTCCTTAAAAACTTAAGAATTTTTGTATGAAGAGGTCGATTGAAACAACTTACGTGCTACCACCCCTGATTTTCATGGAAATCGGAACACAATTGGCAAATTTGGGTGGCCATTTTAAATTTTGGTCGTTCAAATCAGATCATAATTTTTTAATAGGTAAACTTTTTTATCTTATATATTAATAGGCAAACAAAAAGTTTGTACACGCTAAGGCTTTTTTGTTCGTGGACCGATTTCGTTAAAATTTTCAGAAAATGTTCTTTTATCAACGAAATCGATTCACGAATAAAAAAGTTATAGCGATTTTAATTTTTCGAATTTTAAAAAGCCGTTGGAAAATTTGAATTTTCTTGTGAGCATCAACGTAGAGCTGAGTAGCCTACGATTGACACAAATGCCGTTTCAGTGAAGCGAATGAGAAACAGAGAAAACAAGCGTTTGTGTGGATTTTTGGCGGTATAACTGACATAAAAAAACTCGGTAACTTTGTGCGTGCATTTTTTTTATACTCTTTTGTGTATAGTATTTTTGTAAGGTGCTGCCGTTCGTTTTTTGGCGAGTGAAAACAAGTGCAAAGTGATAGAATACATTTATTATTTGAATTGAATTTAAAGAGGCAAGTTGCGACGTTATTTTTTTCAATATTTTAATTTTGATGCTTTAAGTGATTTTCTTTTAATTTTATTTTGTAGTTTTTTGTTTTTATTGCTTATTAATAATTTGTTTGTATTTTTTTGCGTTTTATATTCGAAGTGCCAAGTCAACGGCGTGGCGTGGACATAACCGAATTTAAATTCGAACAAAGGGTGAATTTTATTTAGTAATTTTTTGGTGACCGAATTTCGGTAACGGGCGTCCCTACCAGTATATATTATTAGCTAAACATTCCATTTTGAATTTTTAAATTTCATTCACCGTAACTGAAATCCGAGGGTTTCATGTTTTTAACGCTCCAGGAACTCCATTAATTATCTTTTTTGTAGACAAATAATATAAGTGATTTAACGTTTATGTTTAAAATTTTTTTTGTAAAGTCAATATCTACGAAGAAATAGTGCTGCAAACTTCATACATCACTTTCTTTGCACTATATTTCGTTAATGGCTAATTCTACATGAAAAAATCCTGCGTAAGACTTATAGAACACACGATTATCTATAATTTTTTATGTAGGGCTAATATTACACGAGTTATGGCGCTTTAAGTGTCGGAAAACGTAATTACAAAAGTAGTTTTTTGCCAATATCTTTTTATTTACACGTTTTATTGCAAAACTGATTATAACTTTTTTTGTGCGCAATTTCATTGCCCACTTTTTTGTTTTAACTTTTTCCTGTAAACTTGATATTTATGGATTTATTACACCTTAACAGTTTACAAAGAATGGTTGAGTTGAGAAGGCAATATACAAATATGAATTAGCTATTAGCTATCTGAGTATTAAAACTACAGAAAAAAACAGGATACGCTTCTGTTGAGGCGACAGAGTTCCAGAGTAGCCGATTGTGTTATCTGAATTCTCTCTTCCCCATCCAAACAAGCCCACACAGAAACAAAAATTTATTAACCTTAAATTTATTATTTATTTATTATTATTTGTTGACATCTTTTTATTTACTCACTAACATCACAAATTTGGAATTTAAAATCGCCTTTTGGAATGTTAATAGCATGCGATTCGTACACTAAATCCGGGTAATTGTAACTGACATGGAAATTCCTAAAAATCTTTGCCAATCCAATCTCCAGCTCCATTTGAGCCAATCTTTTGCCAACACAAAATCTTGGACCATGCCCAAATGGCAAATAAGCAAAAGGATGTGAAGTCTTCGCTGAAGGACATTCCGAATTTTGGCCTTGATCCCTAAGCCAACGTTCGGGAATAAATTTTTTCGGTTCGGGGAATTGTTCTTCTTCTTTACTGATCAACTCTCCAGGCATAAAAATTAAGGTATCTGCAGGTACTTGGTATCCACTTAGCACTAAATCAGCGCCCGTTTTTCGTGATGTCCCCGTAGTGACAGGATGGATCCTTAGTGCTTCTTTAATACAAGCTCTTAAATAGGGTAAATTTTTCGCATTTTCCTTAGTTATTTGTGCATCCTTCGTGGGAAGAATCCTTTTCAGCTCATCGAAGAGTTTTCTCTGTTTATCAGGGTTTTTAGCAATTAGATACAAGCAACTTATGAAAGCGGATGTGGTCTAAAATTAAGATTGATTCATTAAACTATCACAAAAATAAATTGAAACCAAATTCTTACCGTGTCAACACCAAACATCAGCATATCAGTTACTGTAACAAGTGCAACTTCTACATCAACATCGATAAGCCTTTCAAGGACACTTTTATCGTGTTTCGATCGAGCGTAATCTCCATGCAGACGATCGAGGGCTTTGTCTATGTATTTTATTGATATCTCTTGTATTTCGGTTTGTACGTTTATCATTTCCTTGTAATTTGGCGTCGATATGTATTTTGACAAATTCGGTTTTATTTCAAGTTCGTATATGAGATGGAAAAATCTTTGCATGTGGTGGATAAGTTTCTGGGCATCGGGATGTTGCTCGAAGTCATTTAGAAGACCCAATCGTGCATCCAGTGCGATGACTCCCATTGATTCTAGAGCCCAGTAGTGAAGTTGGGTATCAAAATCTGATGGAAGCTCATTGGTTTTGGTGTGTCTTAATTTTCTCATTCTGAAATATAACAAAAAAATAGAAAGAGTTTTTGTTGTTGCTTATAATATATTTGGATTTGATTGACAGATCTGCAAGGAAATAGTAGATTGAAATTGTCATATGATAGTGATGCAGTTGGGAAGTTGGATTTCTTTGTTTTTTTTCTTTACATATATTAAGATAAAACGAAAAAAAAAATTTCTGCTAAATCGGGCCTGTCCTGCACGAGAAAATTGCATAAATGTCCATTATTGATGCATTTTGAGTACATTGCTACACTATTTTTTTAATTTTTCCAGTGCTGTTGGTCGTAGAAAAATAAAAAAAATTCTATCGAACTGATTCGGTATAAATACAAAAATGAATCCTAACCTCAAAAAACCAAAATGTATGAAATTTTGTTTTATTGTACTAAAAATACAATAAATAACGGGAAAATTGTGGGATTTTGATAAAAATTGGCCAAAATATGTATCTTGATGCTATAAATACGTGGTTGAAATTTCAAAAAAAAATCTCGTTTTTAACGGCAACTATTGGCACTTTTCGAAAAATTTTAGGTTTTTTTATGTGCTTTCTTGTGAGCATACGCAATACTTCGTTACTTTATTTAAAATGCCAATTTTAGGACTTTGAAAAAACTAAAAAATTTCAATTTTTTATTTTTTTGCCTTTTGCCAACTATGAAAAAAAGGCAAAAAATTGAAAAATTGAAATTGGGTGAAATCGCTCTACAGTGTAATACCGCCGCTTTTTTTAAACGGCCGCCCGCGGAATATTTCACATCGATTAATTGTAAAAAAAGGAACCGATAAAGGAAGCGCATTATAGCGCTTTCAAGAAGAAACGTCTTCATTTGGCAAAGAAAAAATTTCGCAGTTTAATTGGTTTTTCTCTAAAGACTAAAGACGACCCTCGAATTTCAAAATATGACTTGCATTACTCGTTGATGTTAAGATGTGTCTCGCCTCAAAGAATAATTTTAAAAAAGTTGATCTGATTTCTTCGATATACTCAGTGGCGTAGCGTGGGGCGGAAGAAAACGTTCCGCCCTCTCATTTACTTCCCAGTTTATAGGGAAGTTATTGTAATCGGTCCGAAATCCTAATTTTCAACTTATTTTCATTTTTCAAGGTCCCAATAGCATTTTAAGCAAAAATTTGTGAAGAAGTATGTGGGTGTGTAGGTATGTGGTCATTTTTCCTGAACAATCTTACTCGAACCAAAAAAGATATCGACTTCGTTGAGGTGGCGATCGAAGTGTATTAACTGAAATATATATGATCTGAAAAGATTTTTATAATATTCGGTCGAGTCGTTTTTTTTGTTTAAACAGCGTAAGTGATTTTTGTACCTGCACGATTTCGCGCTAACCAACAATGATACCGACTTCGTTGAGGCGCCGATCGTAGCGTATTACCGAAGATTTTCATAAAATTCGGTCGAGCGGTTTCTTTGTTTAGACGACGTAAGTGATTTTTGGACCTTCACGATATCGTGCGAACCACAAATGATATTGACTTCATTGAGCTGCCGATCGACGAGTATTACCGAAGTTATAATCTGAAAAGATTTTCATAAAAATCGGTCGAGCTGTTTTTTTATTTGAACGAAGTTTGCGATTTTTGTACCGCCCAATATCGCGAGTACCAAATATGATACCGACTTCTTTGAGGTGCCGATTGGCACGTATTAACGAAAAATTGTTCTGAAATAAATTTCATAACATTCGGTCAAGCCCTTTTTTTGTTATGAAATTTTTTTTTCTGCATTCAGCAGAGCGATAGGACGTTTTTTTGTCAATTTCCTTTCCTTTTGTTTTAAATCGCCTTTCTGAGTTGTTGCAACACCCCACAAAAGCGTGCAGCTGTGTTTGTGGTCCTACGGTGCAGGTAATTGCTCAACAACACCCCTTTGGAATCTCAAAAGAACGTTTGCCATTTTCCGGATTCCACAACTTTCGCTTTATTTGGTGTTTTGGCGGTAGGAGCGAGTGGAGTCTCCATAGTGGCTGAAGCCTGACTGTCGGATCGATCGACGCACGCGCTTAGAAATTTTACAGTGCTGCCACTACACCCAGACGCAAATTTCCTGATACACCCAGACTTTTCCTGCCAACGACACGGATTTAAAAAAATAGTGGAACTTAATTTTGAGACGACCCTCGTACAATATTGAACACTGTTCTTTATATGATAGAAGTCATTCTCGTTGAATATTAGTCATAAACAATCCAAGCACAAAGTAAAATGCGGGGAGTCCGAGTCAGTAACAGACGGTGTTGCCAGTCACTACAATGAGATGGCATTATTATACATTTAATTAAAGAAAGGGGATTTCCCGATTTCGTCACAGTATAAATAATAAAAAATTCCGTGTTCTTTTCGATCGGTCCGAATCGTAGGTGCGACAAAAATAATATTTACAAGATATTATTATTATTTATTGTGAAGTTTCGCCGCCCCTTAAAGGTGCCGCCCCTACCGCTCCTACTACGCTACGCCACTGGATATACTATAGGTCCACATTTGCAATAATAGTACACTATTTAACTGATAAAAAATATTTACAAACCTCTCTAGAAGATCATCTGAAACACTGTCAATAGCCGGAATATATTGCGTTACGGTCCTTGGCTGCATAAGCACGGGATTCACTACTGATCTGGCATAGCCCCATCTTTCTCCTTGGCTGGTTTTAATGAAATATTAATTATATTTAAAAGGCGAATAAGTAAACAAATTTACTCAGTTGTGAGTCCAGCAGTTTTTCTAAAAAAATCAACTTTTTCCACCAATCGAAAATTTTTCAACGATTCAGCAACAATACGCTGTGGCCATTTTCCTTCAGTTCGAAATATTTTTTCATAATCGCTAGGATCAAAGGATAACAGCATTTCGGGACTTCCGAATAACGATGGAAATAATATAAGTTTGCCATATTCATTGCTTGCCATTTTCATCATTTCAGCATTTGGTTTATTGTAGTATTTTCCTACGAAGAAAATTTTAAAGAAATTTTGCTGCAATGAATGAAAATAATTTTTATCTCTTAATTACCTCCCGGTAAAAAAGCTCTAATTGTTGACAATTTTGATGGACCTGGAATTTTTTTAAAAGGTCGTGCCGATGCCCATTCGCTCTTAAAATCTAAGACTTTATCACTTTGATTTTCGACAATCTATAAAAAAAACGATTACACAATGTTTTTCACTTTAAAATTAATTTGTTTAAAATTTTAACAATAATTGCATAATTTTACCTTCGGTTGTGTCGATGCAGTCCTCGAAATAAAAATTCTTGGTAAATTATTGAAATCCGTAATTTTGCGAAGCATTTTTTTTATTTTCTTTTTATACTATTCACAATTTCGTTCCTTCCTCAACAAAAAATGTATAGTATATAAAAATTTGTAGAAATTTTTTGTGAATTAAAATTATAATCAAATTTTTAATTTTTGTTATCAAAAATGTTGATAAAGTAGTTATGGAGGAGCTTTGCCGGATAAAGGGCTATTTTAGGAATTTTTAATGGCAGTGCACTCAACATGTGTTGTGACAAGGAGAGGTTCTTGATAAGATTGAGTTTAAAAATATTTTATTTTTTACTTAAAGAAGAGAGACATCGTAATCGGGCAATAAAGTGGTCATGAGTTAAGGTTAATAGGTAAATTGTAGAAAAAGCTTTGGGTGTTGCGTTATTCTCAAAGGATGTTTTTAACCAAAATTTAAAATAGTATGTGTATCCAGGGGCGGCGCTTTCATAGGTGCATATGGTGCACTTGCACCGGGCGCAATTGGACAGGGGCGCAATATCAGAAATTAAAATTAAAAACAAAGTTCAAGACTGAAAAAAAAAATTGTTAAGGTATTCCAGTGACTTTATTTCCATCTATTAAAGGAATTCATTTTTATTACCACAATTTAATATTCTTATATTCTATCGCCGAACTCATGTTACACGATATAGTTTTATCGGAGCATTTACGTTGGCTATCTAATAGGGAAACCTAAAATAAATGTTTAAGTGTTTGTGCCTTTGTTCATTTTCCTTCACCATGACAAAAAAATGAGGAGTTGATGGGGCGCAATATGGTATACTGCATCGAGCACTGGTCCTGCCTCTTACGCTAGTCGAGGACCACAATCATACATTCCTGGTAATGCAGTGAACTTGAAAAGCAGAAGACGGATATTAGAAGGCCCTTAAATTGAGTAATGAGGGGCGACGACGCATTTTCCTGGGAGAACTACAAAGCCAGATAAAAACATAAATAAAGAAAACTCTTCGACTATCGACGAAGAGTGCCTTGGCCGAGGAAATTATCTTAGAGAATAGAGAACATATCGAAAAGTCTCAAAGTTCATGAATCAATGAGGAGGATGGGAGAAAAGCTGGAGGAAACTAGTAAAATCATGATGGAAGTTCACTCTCCAGGAAGCTACTTCTCGGGTGGGTCGTGCAATTATTCGAAATCAAATGGAAACAAGGCTGAACCGAGATTGAGTTGACAGGATCGTGAGAGAAGAGGGATTGAAACGTGATATAGATACATTTTTCCCATTCAAGAAATCACGGCTTGGCGAAATATTCTCCGCTTTGCTCCAATGCGACAAGAAGGTCAACGGACTTAAGCTGGGGTGGCGCTTTCATAGGTGCAAATAGTGCACTTCCACCGGGCGCAATTGGAGAGGGGAGCAATTTTTCCATTGCCCTTCACTGCGATCAAAAAATGAGGAGCTGGTAGGGAGCAATATGGCATACTGTATCAGGCGCCGGCCCTGTGTGTATCAAATCATCACTAGTTAATGTAAATATTTGCTTGAAATAAAAGAACTGCTTAAAAAATATTGTATTAAAAATAGAAGGACCACCATATGTGCTAACACAAAGGCAGGCGGCGCTGAGAAATTAAATGTATGGGGAATTCTCCCGCAGGCCGCCACCGTGACCGCCGCACAGTGGGGCAAATAGCTCATTTTTTGGACAAATAACGGACGGATAATTTCCAAGCCTGGAATTAATGAAACTTAAAATTTTTTTTTTGTAAACTGTTCGTCATAAAATTGCCTTCTATCGAGCCCAAATTTTGAAATTTCAAAATTAAAGATGGCTAATCCAATATGGCGGTCATAAATTTTGTAAGTAAATTAAAATTTTATAAAAAGATTCTTTAAAATTATAAAAAATTGTTACTTGGGCGGTTTTTTGGAAACCGAAAATTAATTAATAATAATTAATTTCAATAATTTTAAAGAATCTTTTGATAAAATTTTATTTCACTTACAAAATTTATGTCCGCCATATTGGATTAGCCATCTTTAATTTTAAAATTTCAAAATTCGGGCTCGATAGGATTAAAGGCAATTTTATGACCAATAGTTATCAAAAAAAAAATTTAAGTTTCATTAATTCCAGGCTTGGGAATTATCGATTGTCCAAAAAATGAGCTATTTGCCCCACTGTGCGCCGCCGCGCCAATCTGTTCTGTTTGTGCCTTTAGGAGAACTTAAGAAACTATTAAATAAGCCAGTACAATGTCATACTTCGAAGTACACCTCACCAGTACGCCTCATTTCAAGTTGAATTTTACTGTCCCAAAAGAAGTAAGAAAGAAGAAACCCTCCACTACGATTTACAATCACACCTCGCCCCATTTATCTCGATACGCGCTCATATATCAGTAGGACAATATTTTTGAACCGGGATATTTAAAAAAATTTAGGTCTTACCATTGTCTAAGGGACAAACGTACTGCCTCGTGTAAGTCCGTGTCAACTATACTGTATGGCACCCAAATTAGGCACGGTACGCCTGAGTAAAAATTCTACTATGCAGTCCGCTACAAGAACGTATCACTAAAAGATGCATGGGATAGTCCAAACGAAGCACGGTACGCTCACGCTTTTTGTAGACTAAAGAGAGTGAAATTGAAGCTCTAAGAAATTTTATAGGACGAAGAAAACGGGAAATTATCTTGGTGACCATAAAGGATGCCATTAGCATTCTTATTAGACCGGTTGTCGTTCGATTGCGTAGGTCAAGCAGCATTGGACGTCGTTAGTACTTAGTTGGGGGACCGCTTGGCAAATCGACACTCGCGTTTGGAATGGTCGATTATGAATACATTCATATCTATAACAGAAGCGTGCATACCTTTATAGCTGAAGCATTTTTAGGTTTTTGTGTTTGTACCGGAAGCGTGCATGGCCTTGTGGCAGTCGTGTTTTTTAATTTTTGCACCAGTAGCGGGAGCGTGTCTTAATAGTATCGGGAGCATTTGTTCGCTATGCATGCCAGCTACGGGCACTTATATAGTATGTTTCTAAAAATATAAGTACGTCTGTACTTGGTTTGCACGTGTATATGCCAGCTAATTATTTTTACCCGGGTATGTAGCATTAGAATTTTCATATATACCGGGTTTTCATTATAGTCCGGGGAAATTAGCAAAAAAAGCACGAAAGGAGACAACATTCCAAAATGGCTGAAAAACAAAAAAAAACATGGCCGCCGGAGATATCACTTTTTGGCAAAAAAATCACTCAAAAACTGATTTTTTGGAAAAAAAAATTTTGATCAGTCAATACGAAACGTTATTGCCTACAAAAAAGCCCTCTTGTCATTTTTTCGAAAACCTAACCCTTTCGAAGTTATTCAAGGTATTTTTCTGCCGAAAAGTGATTTTTGGAAACTTTAACCTAACTTTAATAACATTTCGTATTGACTGATCAAAAAAAATATTCGAAAAAATCAGTTTTTGAGTGATTTTTTTTGCCAAAAAGTGATATCCCGGCGGCCATGTGTTTTTTTTTGTGATTCCGAAATTGTTTTCTTAAAAAGTCCCAAGGCAGCTGTGGACCAATTTTCAGCCATTTTTGAATTTTGTCTCCTTAAAATGCTAATTTCCCCAGACTATTCCCGGATTCATTGTTGCGGATGAGTTGTGCCGCACTTATGCGCGCGCATGTTTTTTGTAAGAAAAATTGAGCATTTCTCAATACTGGGATATTTTTGGGATTTTTTTTCTCTCTGGAAAAAAGTTGAACCAACTTCAACTTTGTGCGGCCGTTTTTTTTGAAATTGTCGAGAAAATCATATGTTTTATGTCAATGAATGCGATTTAATCAAATATTGTTTGTATAAAAAATTTGTATAGACAATAAAATCGAAAATATATGGGGAAAAGGTAGGTAATTAAATGAAATTTTTGCAAATGAAATATTTTCTAGTTTGTATTTATTTGGAAGCATTAAAATTTAGATTTATATACAACTGCAAGCAACATTGATTTTACTAACTAAACTTTGACAGCTTATACAAATTATGTCAAATTATCCAAAATCCGCGGCACACTTTATCCGCAGCAATGAATCGCACTTCAGCCGATTCTCTTTTTGGGAAATTTGTGCGGCGCGACTCATCCGCAATGATGAATCCGGCATTAGTAGAATTAACGGTAGAGTATACCGGGCGAGTACTATCCTGTGAACTCGCCTAATGAAAACGAAAGTGCTAGAGTAGAGTACTTGGTTATAGTAGAGTACAGTGGGATAGCACCGTGGTAAAGTTACTCTATCACTTGCCATCCCCCACCACTGCTTTCCACTCTACTCTACCGCCACTATGCTAATGAAAACAGTGTTGAGATAGTCGAACATAGAAAAAACCTCGTGCCGTTGAAGTATTTAGCGTGTTTGTGTAAAAATCAAGTGGTCTGAGACAGAAACTACTAAATTAGTGGAATTTTAAAGTGAATGTGAATGCCTATGGAATATAACAAGCATTGATTATAAAAATAAAAGTAAACGAATATCTGCGTATGAAGCAATAGTAGCTGAAATGCGCAAAGAACACTTTGGTGTTGCTTAACTAAAACAAAAACTAAAAAACCCTAGATGCACATATAACCAAGAACGTTTACTATTACCTTCTGTACCATACTATTTTCAATTTAAGTGAAAACGGGCACTCTACCAAACTAAGTAGAGTAGAGTTAGCTCGGCTTAAAGTCTAGTGTCCACTCCACTATAGAGCTTTTTGCGTAGAGCTAGAGAAAACTCTATGGTAGAAACGCGTAGAGAAGTTTATACACGCTCTAGAGCTCTACAAATGCGCTCTACACCCACTCTACGCGAAAGTTTTCTCTACTAAAAAACGCAATTTTTTGTGTTTGTTAGAGCTCTACATCTGCTCTACGCTCTATCAAGCATGTTTGATAGAGTTTTTCTTTCTACAGTATTCATTTTCATTTGCGCTTCGACTGCGCTTAGAATTGTTGTACATCGGTTTGTATCTTCTTCCGTGAGCTCATTCAATAATTCTCGATTCATTCCAGCGTTTTGTTTTCTTTTAGCAATCCAATCTCGCTCCCACCATTTACTTTCCTTCTTTTTCTCTTCTTCGAGCAAAAATAAAACAGCAGCAGCTTGTTTTTGGCGAGAACTCATTTTATTATTTTATTTTTATTTCTATTAATTTCCATCTGCAGTGTACACAGTCTGTAGAGAGCGTAGTAGAGCTCTACTCAAAATTTCTCTAGAGCAGCTCTATGGTGGAGTGGTAGAGTAATAGAGACGTGCTGTAGTGTACACAGTCAATGGCGCAACAACTAAAAATGTGTAGGGGGGTCCAACAAAAATTTAGATTCCAAGTGAGTTTTCTCTTTCTGTTAGAAAGTTCAGACCCCTGAAAAAGAGTAACAATGATTTTTCCTCTAAATGAATGCGTTCATTAAGGAGGGACTCCATCTTCATAGTCGCTGGAGTCTCAGACCAATGGCAAAGAACACTATACTTAAATTTTCCAACTGATATTGAAAGAAGACAGATTAGAGACTTGCTTTACTTATCATAACCCCACCAAAACCAAGTACAAGTTATTTCCAATAAAAAGTGTAACACCTCTCCATCCGTGTTAGAAGATCGTGTTAGCCGACCCATCTCTTAACATCTTAAGACGTAACATTACCCAAAAATTGCGGTGGAATGACCACATATTCCAAATAGCTAAACCAGCATCCCAGTGCTTGGGATTTCTTAAGAGGTGCAAATTACTCCTCCAGCGATCGGCCCATGCTGTAATATACAAATCCTACATTCGACCTCTTCGCAAATATAGCTCTTTTATTTGCGACGCGGCGCTACGAAAACCACCTAGGGATGGTTAGATAAAGTACAAAAAAGAGCCCTCAAAGTTATCGGTGACGACGCTGTTTGCTCCACCATCGACCCTTTGAGCCACCGTAGGAATGTAGCAGCACTGACAAAATTATATCGCTACCAACTGTTCCATCAAAATAAACGCTCTGCTGCCTCCACGGTAACACCAAATTATCCCACTCGTCTCATTCTCTCCACCTGCAACTCCCCCTCCTGTGGAACAGCCTCTCGCAGTCAGTATTTCCGAACTCCTACAACATCCACGACCTCAAACGCAGGGTTCATCGCCACCTTCTTCAACGCCCTCCCGAACTCTAATAACCCTTAGCCTATTACCGCCCCTACTAAGCTTACTGCTAGAAATTGCACCATGACGTGATAAAGGACATAACGGACTGGAGCTACAAAGAGTGACTCCTGAGCTTAGAAATGCCACAAAAAAAAATATTAACATTGGGGTTCAATCCTCATCTAGGGCGTTTCCCTAAGTTTTACGGTCCAAAGTCAGCATGCCTCCAATTCCGGATTTTAAGCATTGCCTCTGCGTCAGCCGTCACAGAGCCCACCCATCTCCTCCTGGACCTGCCTACTGGTATATTTCCCGAAATTTCTGCTACCAAGTTGTTTTGGGATACGATTGTCTTCCATCGTGATTACGAGACCGGCTAGTCTCTTCGAGTCATATGGATTCGAAAAATTTTGATTTAATGCTACCTAATAGAAGAGGAGTCCGGACCGCCAAATATGAGGGGGTCCGCACCCCTGGACCCCCGGTTGTTGCGCCCCTGCACACAGTACATGTAGAGCTCTACACTCTACGCTCTACACTCTACCGAAAAAAAACTCTATAGGGGACACTTGGCCTAAAAGTACGCCAGTTACTCTACCACTAATTCTACTAATGAAAACTCGGATTTCATCCAAGAATTACAGCTGAGATTAGTAACGGAAACACGGAAAATATGGGTCAAAACATAGTGACATGTAGATATTTTGTGAAAGACCTATACCGAGGGTAAAGAAGGATGTCGTTATTTTAAATTAAAACCACATAAGCTTTAATCATTTTTTGAAATTTTATTTAAATCGTTTTTTGTTTGTTAAAAAATTAGAGCAATTCATTCCTTCACATCTAGAAGCTTAAAACTAAAATCACCTTTTGGTACATTTATCGTGTGCGACTCAAAAACCAAATCAGGCTGATGGAATTCTACATGGAATTTCCGCAATATTCTAATTAAAGCAACTTCTATTTCTAATTGTGCCAATCGTTTCCCCACACACATTCTTGGACCAAACCCAAATGGCAAATAAATAAAAGGATGTGCAGTCTTAGCAGAAGGACACTCTGTATTTTTGGTCTGATCTCTCAAGAACCTTTCTGGAATAAATTCGAGCGGCTTTGGGAAATGCTCTTCTTCAACTTGAATAATTTGGAAGAGCATATTGATGCTAGTGCCTTTAGGAACCTGATAACCACTTAGAACTAGATCTTGGCTAGTGACTCGAGAATTGGCTAATGCAACTGGATATATGCGAAGGGCTTCTTTAATGCATGCTCTGAGATAGGGTAGATTAAGCATGTTCTCTTTTGTTAATGGTGAATCCTTTTCGGGTAAAATCTCCTTGAGTTCGTTGAACAAGAGTTTTTGTTTTTTTGGATTTTTCGCTATAAGATAAAGGCAACTGATAATTGCCGATGATGTCTGAAATTATAAATAATTTATTTGAAAATTGAAGAAAGTTTTCTGGATGTAGTCTTACTGTATCAACACCAAACATTAACATGTCTGAAACCATCATTAGGGCAATTTCTCTGTCTATTGCGATCAGTCTTTCTAAAACACTTCCTTGTTGATCAGTTCTGTTTATTCCTTTCTGTTTGTTACGTTCAAGTGTTTTATCGATATATCCCAAAACAATGTTCTGCAAATCGTGTTGTATTTTCATCATTTCTTTAAACTTTGGTGTCGATATGTATCTTGATAAGCTCGGTTTTATATCTAACTCATAGATTAGTTTGAAGAGCTTTTGCATTTTATCGATCAACAGTTTTCCATCGGTGTTTTGGTTGGAATTGTTAATAAGACCAAGACGAGTGTCAAGCGCCATAATTCCCATCGCTTCAAGAGCAAATCGATGAAGATCGCTATCAAAATTCGATGGTAGTTCAAGAGTGTTTTTATCTCGAATAGATATCATTCTGAAATAAAATATAAAAATAGTTTAAAATCAGATCGTGTAAGTATGATCTGTATTGGTCACCTTTCCACAAGATCCATAGCAACAGAATCAAGAGGGTTTATGTATTGGAAAACAGTTCGTGGTTGCATTAAAACTGGATTAACAGCTGATCGTGCATGACTCCAATTTTCACCAGAGCTGGAATTTGTTGTAAAATTAAAGCAATTTCTTTTTGTCGATTTTAATTTATTCAATTAACTCAATCCCAAGACCGATTGATTTCTTGTAAAGCTCTGGGTTTTCAGTTCTGCGATAATAGCTTATGGAATGAAGATTTGGTCTTATAGGCAATTGTCCTTCGGTGCGTAGTACTCTTTCATGATCGGCAGGATCAAATGACATCAGCATATCTGGTCGCCCCAACATTCCCGGGAATTTTACAATTAATCCATATTCATCTTTAACTGTTTTTAAGATTTCGCTTTGTGGTTTATTATAAAATTTCCCTGTAGTTAAAATGTTTATTTTTTCAAACTAAATTTTTAACTTCAATTTATATTTACCTCCTGGCAAAAAAGACCTTAATAAAAAAAAACGTGAAAGCGTTGGGATATCATTATATGATTTTGCAAATTCCCACTCAGTTTGAAAATGTTGAATATTTTCTTGTTTTAAACTTGCCTATTTTAAAAGAAATTATTTTTAACAAATTTTATTCTAAATTAATAAATGTTTTACTTGAATTTGCACCGACATTGTACGCGTTTCTATATATTTCCGAAAGGTATTCCATTTCGAACTTTTTGTTAACTTCCACAAACTTTTCATATTCGTTCAGCTTTGAACACAGTTGCGAATTAAACTAAATTGAAATTTTTTCTTCAACGTTTTATTTTTATTATCACTTGGTGAAAATTGACATTAGGTTAAATCTCAGTGGTTATCAGCGCTGGTAAATATATGTGTATGTGAAAGCTCTTGTGTTTACATCTAATATTTAATGATGACGCTTGTTTTAAATCAGTTTTAAGTAATGCGAAATACTTCATAAGAAGAGATGGAGTTTTTGTTTTAAAAAAAATTAGAGTGATTTATTAGAATAAATAACGATAATAATTTGTAGCGAAATCATTATTTATCTTAAGTTAAGGGTTACTGAAAAGTTTTTTAGAAATTAAATAGAGTTCAAAAGCTGTTATTGAAGACACTAAATGACTTTTATTAAACTATGGAGTGGGAGCGAAATCGTATCGCCACCTCCTCCCTGGGACCACATGGATAACCATAAAAAGACGAACACACCTAGGTTTTGGAGGTATAGCTAAAAACCCATACTCGACAGGGTTTAATTTACGGGTTTAGTCCTCCTGGCAAAGGTGTTGGACATAAGACTAACTACCAGTTCCCGTAACTCTGTGTTAGCCGGTCCACAGCCCGGTTGTGAAAGGAGGAAAGGAAAAGGGAAATGGAGTCGAAGCCCTGAATGTCGATCAACACCACGGCTTGGAAAAGGTATAAGTAGACGCCGTGCATATAAGTAGGCGCCGTGCATATAAGAAATAACGTCATAGTACCAAGCCTTGCAGATGAGTAGGTTCAACGGACAGCCTAGGGGTCGAATAGGAGGCACCTCATCCACTAGAATAAGGGTCTGTGGGTTGAAAGCCCACAACCACGAAAACTTTTTGTTATGGAAGTTCAAGTAAGAGTAAGAAACCCGACGGATACCTCGGCAACGACCTGGCATATGAAAAAAAGCGGGTGTCTGTATCATGGATGCGGACAAATGACGTGAATACGTCTTCAATGTCTGAAAGAAATCGTTTTATTTTTTTATTTGTATCAAAATGGTAGGAAATAAACGATAAAAAACAAATTGAAAAAACCTTGTTGATCAATTCTGAACCGATAGCTTAGAGAGCTTCAGGACACACTATGTTCAATGTTCTTCCATTTGGGACTAGGATGTGAGGATTTTCAGATTTGCCAACTCTTGAACAACCATAAAGCAGAACGAAAAATGACCCTTATGTGGCAAAATTCCTCCGCCATATTGGCCCCGCAAAAGTTGTTATCATAGATTAGTTATTTGCTACCTTAAAAACTACCATATACCGATTTTCATTGGAATCGGAATACAATTGCCAAACTTGTCGGCCATATTGGTGCGGCTATTTTGAATTTATAAGCTTTGATCATTAATTTGTTATTTGCGACCTTAAAAACCCCTAGATACCCACTTTTATTGGAGTCGGAACACAATTGGCAAAATTCGTCAGCCTTATTGACCCCGCCATATTGAATCTAACAGTTTTAATCATAAATTAGTTCTTTACTTCCTTAAAAACCCGTCAGATACAGATTTTCATTGGAATCAGAATAATTGGAAAAATCGTCGGCCATATTGTCGCGACGATTTTGAATTTATAAGTTTTGACCACAAATTCGTTATTTACGACCTTAAAAACCCCTAGATACCCTAGGTTATGTACCTAATTCAGAGCCTTGAAAAAACGAGGATTTATTGGAAATTTTATTACGAAGAGACTGGTATTTAGTTTGCCCCGATCCAACATATACACAGTGGTCAAAAATCCCAAAAAGCTGGCCAAAAGTCAAAAAATGGTTTAATTAAGACAAAACTTGGTACCTGGGGGTTTTTGGGGTCGCTGATAACGAATCTGATGTCTAGATTTCAAAAACCAAAATGGCGGATTCAGTATAAAGTATGTATGCGGAAAAAAAGTGTGACTCCAAGCTAAAACTTTTTATCGTTGTTTTATAACTGTTAACTAAAAATTCCAAATAGAACTGAAGAAAATCAATATTAATAATGAGACGTAAGTCTTATATTTTAACAATTTTGTTAATAATATTTTTTATTTACACATTAAAAATAAAACATTTTCAAATCTATTCGAATTTTTTTTTTTCCAAAAATACAAAATAATAAATAAAAAATAGTAAGTATTAAACTAATCAGCTGAATCTTTGGTATATTCGTAGAAGTGTCAGACCCATCAGTTTTTATCTCAATAGGTGGCGGAATTAATAACTGCACTGCTTCTGGAGACAATGATTTTAATTTCTTTTGGGGCAATTTTCTTAAGTTTGAAACAAATGAATCTGATGATAACAACAGGCCTAAAAAACATCTTCCATGGCGCGAAATCTTCTCGGAATAGTTTAATGTATTTGTTGCCTCTTCAGACATTTGTCCTATGGATAATAGTGAGGAAGATATTATTTGTGTGCTGTACGAGTATATAACTCTACGAATTTTCGAGCTGTTTGTAAGGTATATTGTTGTAAGTTACTGAAATTAAATTCATGCCCACTCGAAATTGCTTGCAATATAACATGAAATCGTTTGATTAAATTTCCATCTACATAACAGGCAGCAGAAACAAAATCACAAAATCATGCAAAAAAATTGTAGGCGCAACTATGCGCAGCTGATTTTTGCTTATTTCATTGAACAATAATATAAGCTACAATATGAAAAAAGTTTCGTAGCAGAATACGACGGAATAAGTAACTTTTTCTCTAAATGTTTGAAATTTTAATTTGTAATTTTACGTTTAAATTCATCAAAGTCACTTTTATATTACCTTTGACTTTATTGATGATATAGTTTATGTAAAAAATGTTAAATATTCTACTTACTAGCACTAGAAGGCTCCATTTTACAAAATAAAAATTGCTTGACTGTAGAACTTTTGGCGTGCTTCTGAAGTGACCACTACTTTTCCTCTCTTGGGCGCGGCAGATGATAATTGAGGCAAGGTCGAAATTAGCACTGAATTATCGACTCAGGGTTAACGATCGACCTGTTTGGACTACCGTTTCACACACTTAAAATACCAGCCTAGGCAACTCAATATTTTCAATTCCCCAGATTTAATTTTTATTTTTCGACCTTTGGCCAGCTTTTTGGGATTTTTGACCACTGTGCTATACAACCGGAGTAATACACATTTTAAGTTCGAAAAACGTGGTAAAAAAACTCTAATTGTTTATAACAAAAGTAGCACAAGTTTTTCGAGATCCAAAACTTAGCAATATACTCCTGGTGATATCCCAAACAGGATAAAATCATAATTTTGCTGTTACCAGACTATACCTATCTTTTCATTTTTTTGGCTTTTTTTTACTGCACTATTTGTAAATTTTTTAAATAAATCATTAACCCACCAGAAAAATACACCTCCCTCTAGCAATACGTAGTCGCGACTGATTAAATAACAACAAATTTAATAAGGAGGAGCTTTTAAAGCTTTGAAACATTTTTAAGTGCTTTTGACCCCAGCTGGCGCGATATGTCACGGAGTTTGAAAAAAGCTATACACTGATACCTTATTCATAAAAATAGGTTATAGGGTTACAAAAATACAGGTTGATATGTAAAACTCTAGCAAAAAATTTCAAAACGCCCTAGCGGCTAAACCGTTACGATAACAGTAATGACTAGGGAATCCGCGGGATCAGAAAAGCGGAATTAGACATGCGGGATCCGCGTGATTTGAGCAGTAGAATGACCTGTTAAAAGAACTGCGACCTAGAGAAATACTAACAATTTATTTGCGTGAATCTGAACGCGATAAATTTCATGTTACCCTACGATTACGACAGGGTATTCTCCACGTGCATATTAGCGTACGGGGATTATCTTCGAGGCTAATTGTATTGTATGTCAAATAAACTACTGAGTCAGTCAAACAAAGTATTCAGGCCAATTCTGAACTACGCTGGAATTGATATCGTCGTATTTGGTTTCTCGAGTCGATATCTTGTATAATTCTAGGAATATTTTTTGCCATTCACGAATAGCAAATATACCAATTTAAAATTTTTACAGAATTACAAATTCATTCATATTGATTCAATATTTTGTACTTTATTTCATTTTTTTAATTTTCACTCACAGCTTTGTTCAATTTTGAAATTTCGGAACTTCAGAGGTTGGAAATCGTCGGATAAACTTATTACCAGGAGCGCGTTCAAAAACCTTACTATGGTAAACCACGAGGTAAGCTGTGGTCAGGCGCGGATCTAGTATTTTTGTTTTTGGGGGGGGTCACGGAATTAAAAGTGACGGAAAAAAATGTCTACTCCTAAAAAACAAAAACAAAATTAACAAAACGAACAAAACTAACCGAATTTTCTGGTGGATTAAAAACAAACGTGCCCTAATGTGTTTTTGAGGAAGATGCACCCTTTCTTATGAGTGCAGCTAACTTCAGAGTTTGCAAATCAAAACATATAGAAAGAGTATAGATTAATCTGTTGTTGACCTTGAAGGTCATTTTTAAGGCTGTTTTTTTAATTTGCAAAAAAGTTGGGTCGGTTTTGGGCGTTTGGTTATTTTTTGTTTTTGTTTTTTGAGTTGGGTCAATTTTGTTTTTTAAACAGCGAGCGCTTTTGGGCAGTGCCGCTGCTGGCATATGTGCAGGGTGTGCAACTGCACAGGACCCCGCGTGTTTGGGGCCTCGCGAACGAAAAATTGTTTTGGCAATAAAAATCATTTGAATTCATTATTTGCATTTATAGGCGTGAAGCAAATTCAGAGCAGCAAGCACCAAGCCGCAAGTACCAAATCGCAAGTACCTAGCATCTGATACCGAAAGAAGCCACATTCAGAGGTCCAAGCCTCGAGTATCCAGTGCCGCGGCTGCCATATGTGCAAAATGTGCAACTGCACAGGGCCCCGTGATATTGGGGCACCGCGAGCGAAGCGAGCTAAAAAATTGTTTGCAATAAAAATCACTTGAATTTATTATTTGCACTTTTACTTCATTGAATGGGCCACACAAATGAGTATGGGCCACACAAATCAGCATATGGGCCATTATTCTGTCGGGGGACGGGTCTGTATGAAGGAAAAGGCGCGAGTGAAGCGAGCGGAAATTTTTTTGGATTCTCTGGGCCCCTCGCTGAATTTTTGCACAGGGCCCCCAATTGTCTGGCCGCGGCACTGCGAGTATCATGCAGTATTGGCAACTTAACATATTTATAAATTGTCACTACTAACAAGAAAACAATATGGACTTTGAAGACGAATGTGAAATATTGCTTTTGGTCTGCAATGCAATTTATATTTATGATTGATTTCGTAATAAATAATAGAAGGCTTTGGACAAGGGAACTTAATGAGCCCGAACAACGCAGATTACGTGATTTTTTTGACAGAATTTTCTCTATTATTTTTTCTTCCATTTTTAATAATAATACATTAATGTAAAAATTATTTGCTATAAAGGAAACACAACCTGTCGACACTTTGAGAGCTATGAAAATAACATTTTTCTGTTGGCATAACTACGGCATCAAGTAGCAAAATTTAAAATTTTCCAAACTTGAGCACCAAGCATCATTTGGTACTGGTATCAAATGATGCTTGCTACCGCGAATGTGAAAGCTGTCATAAGGTTTACGTTGTTTTAAACTTATATTTGATGCTTGGTACTTGCAGCTTGGTGCTTGCTACGCTGAATGTAATTCAGGCCTTACTTCATCGAATGGGCCACACAAATGAGTATGAGCCACACAAATCAACATATGGGACATAATTCTGTCACGGGGCGGACCTCTACGTAGGACAATCCGCGAGCGAAGCGAGCAAAAAAAATGTTTGGACTCTCTAGGACCTCTCGCTAAATTTTTGCATAGGGCTTCTCAATTGTCTGGCCGCGGCACTGCTTTTGGGGGTGTCATGACCCCCGTGATGCCGCCCCCCCCCCCCTTGAATCCGCGCCTGGCTGTGGTTATGCTGCATCAATTCACTTAACCACGAAAATTTATGTTTAACCATGGAGGTTTTTGAACGCATCGTGGTTAACTATGAGTTAAAGAAAATGAATTGTTTTTCCATAAAATAGTCTCCGCTATTTGCTTCAATTATTTCATATGGTCCATTAAGTATCTATTTATTTGCATTAATCTAACAAATTCCCCTTTTATTTGTTCATGTGTTTACCATTAAAACAACTGTCAGATTGTTGTTTTTATTCTTCTTCTTCTTAAATATAGCTAACCATGCTCCCGAGCAGGGTTAAAATTTAACTACACCATGGTTAACCACGGGGCTTTTGAACGACAAAAGTTTACCATAGTTTACCATGGTTAACCATAGTACTACGGTTTTCGAACGCGCTCCAGGTCGAACTGGTATTAACTTTATCCAAGCCCGAACTTAGGGGTCGGTGAATACGAGATATCCAGGATATTTATATGCGTGAATATATCCAGGCCGGTGAATACGGGCCGCCTAAAAGGCTCAATTTAGCCATACAAAAAACCTTTAATAGTTTCTATTTTAATTAAATAAAAGTGTTTTGCTTAACTTGGAGTAATATCACATAATTTGCACTTATCTGTTGATTCAGCCAAAAAAACTTATACTGGGTGTCCCAAAAGTCCCGAAACGGTCAAATATCTCGCGAAATACACATCGGAAGGACAAATAAAAAAAATGTATCTAATATTTTTCAAAAATCTATCCAACGATACCAAATTCGACCCCCACCCCACCCCCACTTTGGGGGGTGGTGGGTAACTTTAAAATTTCAAATTGCAACCCCCTTTTTTTTACGGATTCTGATTCTCCGAAGAGAAATATGAAACTTTTATCTGAAAAATTTTTTTTATGCGAAGCCCCCCCGAAGCCCCAAAAATCATCAAAAATCAAAATTATCCCCAAAAATCATTCATTTGGGGTACAGGGAAGCTTCGGATTAAAAAATGTCTCTAACAAAAGTTTGATATTTGTCTTCGGAGAATCATAATCCGTGAGATAAAATGTGGTTTGCCGTTATTCACCCCCACCTCCTCACAACCTCGCATGAGTGGGTGTGAATAATGGTAACCCCCATCGACAAGCTTTTTTTTGAGGAAACAAATGCGACCCCTGTAACGGTAACGGAGAGTCATTTCGAAATAATAATTTATGCTACTATAGGGGTATTCATGATCTGTGTTATTTGTGTTAAATCGAGAAAAAAGTTTAACAAATCGAGAAACTTTCCTTAGGAAATGACATTTGTTTCGATTTTAACAAATAACATCTGAAAAGGCGTGTTAATTCAACAACTCGAGAACGAGATCGAAAAAGGCACGTGATTTTTTTTCTTTTACCGTCAACAACTGTTTAGAATTTATTTTGATTGATAGTTTTATTTGAAAAGTGCAAATTAATATAAAAAATACATTTTCACATGGAAATTTAAAGGGGTCGCTCACGATCTTGTCTATTTCGAAGATAACATTTTACGATTTCCCGACCTTTAACACAGATCATGAATACCCCTTATATGTAAGAAAATTCCAGCGGAATCAATTCCAGCATAGTCCAGAATTGGCCTGATACTTTGTTTGACTGACTCAGTAGTTTGTTTAACATACAATACACTCTTATTTCATATAATACTTCATAAATTCATGAACATAACTACTTAGAATAAAATCTATGATTTCTTTTGCAGTCCCGCAAATCCCGCGGACCCGCGCGATTGATGACCTCGATCCCGCGGGCTTACGGGATTGAGATTTTGATGCGGGATTGGATTCCCTAATAATAACAATGGGGTAAGACTTCTAAACCTCGCAGCATCCTCAAACATGGTCATAAAAATCACTTATTTCCAGCAAAACAGAATACATAGGATGATCTGGCTCTCATCAGATAATGGAACTTGTAACCAGATCGATCATATTCTCATTGACAGTAGGCATTAGTTCGAGCATAGAAGCAAAGAAGGCAGTACCGCGTTCTTCTATTAGCCGTTTTCATTAACTAAAGAAAGACAAATAACTCAACCAAATAACATGTAATTAATATTTAAATATTTATTATTTAATACTTAATATTTTTATTGCTGTAATCAAATTCACCATAATTTTAAAACTTACTAGAAAATTACACTCTAAGTTTACATTATCGCACTTTTCTAAAAGATAAATTACTGTCTTAAAATATAACGTTTTAGAAAGTTTACTGAATGCAATAAAATGTTGCTCTTTATTTGAATTATAATTACACTCTATGCATTCAGTAATATTTATTTCCTTAAATCTATTCATTAATATCGATTAACTTAAACTTAAATTCACCTTTTGGAATATTAATGGCACTGGACTCAAATTCGATATCTTTGTGATGATACTCAACCTGGAAGTTCCTAAACATCCTGCACAAAACAACTTCAATCTCCATTTCCGCCATTCGTTTACCAACGCACATCCTTGGCCCAAAACCGAATGGTAAGTAAATAAAAGGATGTGCAGTCTTAGCGGAAGGACATTCTGAATTTTTAGTCTGATCCCTCAAGAAGCGTTCTGGAATGAATTCTTTTGGTAGAGGAAAATTTTGTTTATCCATCAACAAAAGCTGTGATGGCATCATAATATTGGTCTCCTTTGGAATTTGATATCCGCTAAGAACTAGATCCTGTGTGGTTTTTCGCGCATTTCCAATCGTAACTGGGTGGATTCTGTGAGTTTCCTTTAAGCACGCCCTTAAATATGGCAAGTTAACCATGTTTTCTTTAGTTAGAGGCGTATCCTTTGTTGGCATAATAGTTTTAAGTTCTTCAAATAGTTTCCTCTGTTTTTTTGGATTTTTGGCGAGTAAATATATGCAAGATAATAGGGCCGCAGTTGTCTGTGTTGCAAAAACTAATAATGTTAATTTATCAGTCAATTTGTTATTTTTCTTACCGTATCAACACCGGCCATAAGCATATCAGTGGCCATAACAAGTGCAATAGTCTTGTCAACAGCTACTAATCTTTCTAAAACTCCTTTTTCATGATCAGGCTTGTCAGATGTATCAGATTTTAGGCGCTCTAAAGCCTTATCAACATACCGCGATGTAATATCTTGCAGCTCAGATTGGACTTGCATCATTTCCTTGAAGTCAGGAGTAGCGATGTAACGTGACATATTGGGTTTCATTTCTAACTCATAAACAAGATGAAAAAATCTTCTTATATTTTTCATCAATCGTTTAGCATCTGGATTATTAATAGACTTGTCTAGTAAGCCGAGCCGAGTATCTAAAGCTATAATTCCTATAGATTCTAGAGCCCAATGTTGTAGATCATTGTCGAAATTCGCAGGCAGCTCCAGGCTCTTTGGATCTCTTATTTGCTTCATTCTTGAAAACAATAAAATTTAATTTGTTTAAATAAACGAATTTATTTATTAGTAAGTAGGTACTACCGTTCAATTAGATCAACTCCAACGGAGTCAATTGGTTTTATGTATTGCGTAACAGTCCTTGGTTGCATCATGACTGGGTTGACTGCCGTCCTTGTTTGACCCCATTGTTCACCTTGTCTAATTGCCGAATAGAAGTAAGTTCTCAATATTTAAATGTATATTGTCAATAGCAAGACTTACTCTATAACTAAACCAGGCGATTTTTTATAAAAGTCAGCCTTCTCAACAGTACGGAAATAATTAATGGATTCCATCATCATACGCTCTGGCCAAGGACCTTCTGTGCGGAAAATTTGTTCGAGATCATATGGATCCAGCGATATAACCATATCGGGTCTCCCAAACATTCCAGGAAGTTTGTAGATAATTCCATATTCGTCTTTTGCCTTCTCAAACATATCAACAGGCCTTAACTTGTAATATTTACCTAGTATTTAAAGAATGGATAACGAAAATATTAGGAATTTGCTGTATAGTTTTACCTCCGGGCAAAAATGCTCTAACAAGGCCTATTTTCGATGGTCCTGGAATCGCACTGTATGGTTTGGCTGCAAGCCATTCATCCTTAAAAGATTCATGCTCACTTTCCTTTACTCGTTCTTGTGGCTTTGTTAAATAATAAAAATTATAATAGTTTAAATAACATTCAACAGAATAAAGAATTAATTGTGTGATTCATTCTCAGCTGAAATTGTATGCCCGATCAACTAAACTAAAATACCCTACCAGGACCGTCCTAAGATATTCGGCGCCCGTGGGCTTTAGTAAAAATAATGCGCCCCTTTTCGTAAGAAAATAGTCGTGTTGTCTGGGGGAGCGGGGTACTGGCAAAGTTATTCAAAAGTGTCAAAACTAGACAAAGTTAATTGATTACATTCCACTAAATATAACAAAAGTTCATACAAAATTAAAAAATAAAAACTGAGCTCAAAGTGTATATAACGAGTGAAGAAAAGGGGTGAAAATGAAAACCACCCCTAAATTGACATAAAGATTGAAAATTCTGAAAAAAAAATTTTCACTTTAACATTCGAATTGTATTAATAAAAGTCTGTAAAGTGTACTTTTTTTCCAACATACATTTCGCATACAATATCCAGAGCAATTTTCCATAAATCGTCGGGATTCGTGTTAGGGTGGAAATAAACCTCAGCTCCCTCGCGGGTGAAAATGAAAAACTGAAAAAGGACCGAAGAGACTGAAAAATGAATTTTAGACGGAATTCTGTCCGAAATAAGGCGGAAATTATTATTTACACTAAAAACTGATCAGTTATCAGTAGAGAGCGGATTATATGCAAATGCATATCTCTTGTTTACAGTGTTCTTTATGTTAAAACTATTAAGAAGGTTGTTTTATGATATTTACAACTTAAATATAATAAGTTTTTTTTGCATATTTTGCATATTTGCATACGATTTGCATATTTGCATTTTTTTGCATATTTGCATATGTTTTGCATATTTGTTTATTTTGACCGTTTTGTGCCATCATATTATTGCTTGAAATTAGTTCAAATTCAAATTTTCGTTTGTATTGTATCTCAAATGCTGCGCTGGCAGCACAGAAGTCGTTGCAAGTCATCTGTTTCGAGTTTTCCATTGAATTTTTCCATTTAAAACTTGTAACGAATGAGTTGAAACGACTTCGGTTGTGCCACCCCTGCATATTTTATTTATTTTCATCGGAATATAATAAGAATCAATTAGATACGTCGAAGATGCTATAAAACACATTAAAATAGTTCCTGGGAGTTTTGGCAAAACGGTTATGCCGGGTTTTCATTAGTAGAATTACTGGTAGAGTATGCTGGGGGAGTACTAACTATCCTGGGAACTTGCCTTATGAAAAAGTAAGTGATAGACTAGAGTTCTTAGTTATTGTAGAGTAGAGTGGGATAGCACCTGTTATGAACAAAAAAATGCCCTGTAAATAACCCCTTTTTAAAAACCCATTTCATTTTAATTCATTTCCAAAAGCTAAAGTCCCTCAAAATCTAAAATTTTCAAAATTCAAAATTTTTCTGGAATATTAAAAATAAATTAAAAAAAAAAAAAAATCTCGTTAACCATATAAAAAAAACCGCCACAAGCAACTCCGGGCGAAGATTCGAAAAACTTATCAGCAGGTATCAAGTTGCACATACATTTCCCAGCCAAAATGCACAATTGCATTTTGCGAATTGCGACTCCCAATTCAATACAAGGAAACGCAAAAAAAAAATCGTCCAAGACTTATCTATTAGTCAAATTTCGTCTGGGATCTTTCCGGTGACAAAATGCATAAGTGCATTTTGGTCATGTTAAATGCATAATTGCATTTTCGGGCATGGGAGCTTTGGCGAAGCCGTGACTTTTCTTGGAGTTGTTTTTCTTTTCGGGGCGTGATGTTTTTTTTGGTTTTTGCGAACCACGGCTGGCCGGTGGCGGTGAATTTTTAAATCGATGAGTGTTGTTTCAACCGCGAAAACCGGCGGGCGATTTACCCGAGCGACGGCAAAATAATTCAATTCCGTTGATTTTATTGTGGCTGTAGTTAAAGGCCAAAAATCGGTTAAGGATTTCTAGTTCCGGATTTTATATAAGTGTCATAATTTTGTGGCTGTAGTAAAAAAATGCCAACTATCAGTTAAGGATTTCTAGTTCCGGATTTTATATAATGGTGTCATAATTTTGTGGCTGTAAAAAAAAAATGCCAACTATCAGTTAAGGATTTCTAGTTCCGGATCTTATATAAGTGTCATAATTTTGTGGCTGTAGTTAAAAAATGCCAACTATTAGTTAAGGATTTCTAGTTCCGGATTTTATATAAGTGTCATAATTTTGTGGCTGTAGTTAAAGGCCAAAAATCGGTTAAGGATTTCTAGTTCCGGATCTTATATAAGTGTCATAATTTTGTGGCTGTAGTTAAAAATGCCAACTATTAGTTAAGGATTTCTAGTTCCGGATTTTATATAATTGTGTCATAATTTTGTGGCTGTAAAAAAAATGCCAGCTATCAGTTAAGGATTTCTAGTTCCGGATTTTATATAATTGTGTCATAATTTTGTGGCTGTAGTTAAACACCAAAAATAAAAATTTGCTTAGGAAACTCCAGCAGTTGTTTTGAATTCGACAAAAAAAGAAGAAGGACGAGTAAGGTTAGTAAATTACCAAATGATATAAGGCAGAAAAAAAAGATATTACAAATGGCGCAGCCGGTAGGATCCGAGCGAGCCTACAACTATTGATCGAGTGCTGGACATAGGCACCCTTGTCCTTAAACTCAGACTGAGCCGAGTCTGAGGGCGCAAGATAGATAGAGGCAGTGACCCCGGATCCTATGCGAACAACGAACAGGGTAGCACATCTATAGGTGGTAGAATCCGCCCTACCCTGCAACGCACCCAAAGGTGCCACCGGTGGAATTTTGTGGGCTTCATCCCTGCCCAGGATAAAGTCCATAGGGACCAACAAGGGGACGATCTAGTCACAGACGCTCCCCCGACGTGGGACTAAAGGATAGAGTCAACAATCCCAGGAACTCCACCCCCAGGTCTCAGAAGCGAGGCCAACAAGTAACAGGCCGGCGTCCAATCTGTCAACCGACCGGCGCCTCATCATCCAAAACTGTTTGTTTCGAATTGATTCAGGTTAGGCCACTAAAAAGGCCATCGACCGAATTTACATTAATAATCGTCGCTCGGGGGTGTACAACCACGGCGCCTCTGCTCCAGGCGGGCACGCGTCCACCCCCATATATTTTCGCCGAGGGACTTATGCGGGCTTCATCCCTGCCCATTAGTTGATGTCGGATACCGAAAACCCAATAGACGACTCCAGTACCAGCGATCCAGAAACGCCAACGCTTACCACA
Organism: Thereva nobilitata; assembly: GCA_963855945.1. Lineage (NCBI taxonomy): Eukaryota > Metazoa > Arthropoda > Insecta > Diptera > Therevidae > Thereva > Thereva nobilitata. The sequence goes on from OY979694.1 coordinate 23,988,172, forward strand.
GGCGAAATCAGCGCCACGTCCACTCCAGCACTACAATCAACAGTTCCAGCTCATCAATCAACATCATCAGCTCAACACGTACCCGAAGGTACCCAGTCAACACCGACCGTTTTAAGGTCTCCATCACCCAGTAGGCTCCGAAGCGGGCGAGTAAGACCAGGAATTAGTCAAGTAAGTTTACAATACTATTTAGAAGATTTATTAAAGCAGGCCAGGGAAGGCGAAAAATCTTCGATCCCCCAGTACGACTTCCTCAATAAAGAAGTAGCCAAGAGCAGCGGGCAAAGACTCGCCAAAATAAATCAATTTAAAGAGGCTACAAGGAAGTTCGAACAGGCGATCCAGGATTTTAAAAACTTCCCGGGCCTCCCACCTTTAGAGGATAGGGTAGTAGAGAATTCACAAGAAAGGCAGGGCTTAGATAGTTCCACAGGTAGCGTCAAGGACTCGAGTAAGGGCGAACTCCTACTTAATTGGGTCAGCGTATCCTTTTCAGACTCCGAAAAGGAGTTCATACTAGAAGACTCCGACTCCAAAAATATAAAGCCTTTCAAAATGGCGGACTATACAAAAGTCGCCCGCTTAACCTCTGAATTAGTTCCCATTTTCTCCGGCGGCCCATCCCCCAATATCGTAGTAGAATTACAGACATTTTTAGGATGTTGTCATCGAGCGCTGCAGTGTCTGAGCGACACGGACAAACCAGCCTTTTTACAGATCTACCCCACGAGGCTACGAGGCGAAGCCTACCAATTAATAGCCTCCACTCAACCAGCAACATTTGAAGAGGCTGAAAAGCTTCTTAATCAAACATATTTGCCCCGAGAAACCTACCAGGAACTGGTAAACAAACTAATAACTTTGCGACAATACCCTTTAGAGACCCTGATAGCCTTCACGGCTCGAATTAAGCAGATGTTACAGTCCTGCAAAGAAGCGGCCACCACCAAGTACGGTGCCGCAAGCGCCCACACTGTACAGGCGCAGCTAAATGACTTCGCCAAGGACGCTTTGAAAAGCGGTGTCAATAACCCCTATCTATGTCAATATCTCCTAACTCTGGAAGAACAAACGTTAGATACATTAATCCAAAAGGCGCTAGATATGGAACGCCTGCAACTAACAGTCTTACACCTGCAGCCCAACACAGCCCCTACGGCGTACCCTATTAGTCAACCGGGATCCAACGTTTCACCTCCCGGGTTCCAAATCACACAAGGCATCAATACCCAAGGTAGCACAGGTTGGGCCCCAACACCCGGAACCATACAAGCACCTCAACACATAGCCCCCATACACGCCACCCCTAATAATAACCTCTCACCGCCGCCCATTACACAGCAACACTCCAGCTATCAACCAACCCCGCCCGCTCCACCAGCCGTACAACACGTCGTAAATCAAACTCTGCCACTCGCACAAGAAAGAGTAGCCGTGCAGAGTTCCTATTCCAATAGGCCTCCACAGTCCCAATCCATCGCAAACGTAACTTGCACCTTTTGCCGCCGACGGGGACACACTTACAGTGAGTGCATGAAGCGCAAGAACACTCCGCTCTGCTCACATTGCCAAAATTATGGACATGACGTCAGTGAGTGCCGCCGATTTAAGTTTGAACGTAGTCAGACTACGGCCAGAAATGGGCCCCCATTACAGAACACTTACAATAATTACAACAATAGGCAACCTCAAAATTACCCTCCAAATTACCCGCCGAATTTTAATAATAGAAACCCTCCAAATTACCCGCCGAATTTTAATAACAGAAACCCACCTGGCAGGGCTGATGACAGTAGAAGGTACCCTCGCCCAGGACCGGGACAACCTAATTCAGGCCAACCTAATTCCGGACAAGCCAATCCCGGTCCACCTAATAGAACCCCACGAGTTTACCAGGTAAGCCGAAAGTGCGATTTCTGTGGCCGCCGTAGCCACGTAGTGAGCGAATGCGCTCAGAGGAGGATGTGGGAAGAACGTCACCAGTGAAACGCCGAGCCGTCGAGCCAAAATCCCCTGGCCCGACAACAATAAGTCCATTCACACCCAAGGGTACACCTCAGCCGCCCCGACTCAAAATTCCACAAGTTACCTTACCTTTAGATATCTGCCGTAACGGCAAAGTCAAATTATTAGTGGACTCTGGCGCTGAGGTAAGCATTATCAAGCAAAATAAATTAAAACCCGACGTAAACATAAATCCCGAAGAGAAATGCACTCTAGTAACCCCAGCCGGAACTACCGAAACCATAGGGAGCTGTCACGGAAATTTCGACCTTCCCCCTAAAATCCCCGGCTCTTTCCAGGTAGTAGAGGATACCCCCGAATTTCTGAACGACGGACTACTAGGATTCGACTTCATCTTGGAGAACTGCAATGTAGAAGGTCCCAATCGAAAGTTGAAGTTCCCTCGTACAGCAACTAACCCTAAAGAGTTTAGTGTTCCATTGACATTCGACGAGCTTTCGCCCAAAGAACGGGCAGTCGAAGTGAGGCACAGTATGGGCACAACCCACACTGTCTCTAAGGCCCCTAACAAGGAGGCTGACTGCAAAACCCAGAGGACGACTGACATAATCGAAACTCAAATGGAACCTACACGGACTAAGATTGAACTGGGACGGCCGACACGAGTGCCGGGCCGCACCCAACAGATAATCTCAGTGCCGCTAAACCTAAAGGAAGAAATGGTCTGTCTGTCTCAAGAAATAGAACCCGGTGTATTCCTCTCAAACAGCCTACTACCCCAGGGAAAGGACACAGTTCCGGTAAGCATTCTCAACAGTACCAACACCCCAGTGCCAATAGCCACACTTAACCTAACACTGGTCCCAACCAGTACTTACGTAATAGTCCCACTTCAAGCGATACCACGGCCAACCGTAGTGAAACAACCAACCAAAGATGCGGCCCGCAAGGCCCCTGAAACCTATGCCTGCGAGACCCCTAGTCAGCCCGCATATTCGGCCTCCAAGGCCCCCGAACTGTATGCCTCCGAGATCCCTAGCCAAAATGCCATTCGTACATTCTTAAACACAGTCGCTCTATTCCTAATCAATTATTTAATAACAATATGGTCCGCATGTAACCTTAAGTGCGCCGACCAAGCTTTTAGCCCCCAAGGCTTAATCCCAAATAACGGTGCGTGCGAGTACAAGAGCCCCAACGTTGGCCACCAAACTCCATCACCAATCCCCCCATACAAGAAGAAGGGAACAACTTCCCAAACAAAGGCACCATACACCCCTGCCACTAAATTCCAAAAAAACGAACGATTAGGTACGCAAACCCCAAAGAGCAAGACCGAGGCAAGAATTAACCATATCCGGTACTCCTCAAACCCCAAGTACACGGTCCCTCAAGACCTCTAAGCCCGCTTAGAACAGATCAAAAAGGAATTGAATCTGGATGAAAACCTAAGCGCGGAAGAAAGACAGTCGATTACCGACCTCTGTTACGAATATCACGATATTTTCTATCTTAAGGGCGATCTCCTCACGCATACAACCGCCATCCAACACGAAATACCTTTAATACGGGACCAGGCACCCATAAACCAAAAAATGTATCGATTGCCAGAAAGTCAGAGGCAAATAATAAATGACCGGCTACAAGAAATGCTGGAAAATGATATAGTACAGCCTAGCAAAAGCCCGTGGAACTCCCCTCTCCTATTAGTTCCCAAGAAGGCAGGCGCAGACGGTGAAAAAAAGTGGCGAGTCGTCGTCGATTTTCGTAAACTTAACGAAAAAACAATCGGCGACGCCTACCCATTGCCACGAATAGAAGAGATCCTGGACCAGCTAGGACACTCGCGTTATTTTACCACTCTTGATCTTGCCAGCGGCTATCACCAAGTTCTGGTCGATCCCAGGGATCAAGATAAAACCGCTTTCAGCACCAATTATGGGCACTACGAGTTCAAACGTATGCCGTTCGGGCTAAAAGGAGCCCCGGCTACGTTCCAAAGACTAATGAACTACGTACTCACCGGCCTGCAAGGCCTAGAATGCTTCGTCTACTTAGATGACATTGTCATCTATGGTAAGAGCTTAGAAGACCACAACCGAAAGCTCAGAAAAGTCTTTAACAAACTGAGGGAGCATAACCTCAAATTGCAGTCCGAAAAGTGCCAATTCCTACGTAAGGAGGTAGTCTACCTAGGGCACATCTGCTCAGAGAAAGGTGCGCTCCCGGACCCCAGGAAAACGGCGTGCGTCCAAGAATTCCCGGAACCCCGCACTATACGCCAGGTCCAATCTTTCATCGGACTCGCGAATTACTACAGGAAATTTATTCCTGACTTCTCAAGAATCGTCCGGCCTCTAACCAACCTTCTCCGTAAGGACGTAAAATCCTGGACTCCCAGATGCCAAGAATCCTTCGACCAAATCAAGGCAGCTCTTGTCCAACCCCCCCTACTCATCTACCCCGACTTCACTAAACCCTTCAATCTGACTACAGATGCCAGTAGTGAAGCCCTTGGGGCTGTACTCTCACAAGGGGAAGTGGGAAAGGACCAACCCATTGCCTATGCCAGCCGAACTCTGAACAAGGCTGAGCGAAACTATTCGACCATCGAAAAAGAGCTGTTGGCAATAGTCTGGGCCGTGAAAAATTTTAGGTGCTATCTACAAGGTCGCACATTCACAGTGTATACCGATCACAAGCCATTGAAAGGAGTTTTCAACGTTAAAGATCCTACAACCCGATTGGTGCGTTTCCACCATAAACTTTCTGAATACGACTATCACATCGAATACAAACCCGGCAAGTACAATACTAATGCCGACGCCCTCAGTCGTATTCCCTGCCCCAACTCAATCCAAGATACTAAGGCTCAACAAACTTTCACTGTCAAGGCAATAGTGCACGCCCCCATGGAACCTCCCCCCGGAGGCCACAATCAAAGATGCAACGCAGTCACCCGTGCCCAAGCACGAGTGAAAAGACCGATTACTACGCCCGGAAAAGATGCCCAAACGGAGGTAACAGATATAGGCATCGCGCCCGAAGGCGACGGTATAAAACAGTCAGAGAACCAACTACTCAATTCACCCGAATCCCCAACCACGCAGCCTCAAGAGGCTGAAACCAATCAAAGGCCCAAAATCACGATAATCACGGACCCCGAAGAGATAACCACCATCTTGAAAGACTATCATGACTCCGCTTTCGGAGGTCATCAAGGCGTGATCAAAACGTACAAACGAATCCGTAGGAAGTACTGGTGGCGCCACATGCTTAGGGATATAGGAAAATATATTCGAAGATGCAGGAAATGTCAGACAAATAAGTCCACACCGGCCCTTAAAATGCCGATGGTAATCACAGACGTGGCCGAAAGACCTTTCGACAAGGTCTACCTAGACATAGTGGGACCATTAGAAACTACCCACTCCGGGAACCTATACATCTTAACATTTCAAGATAACCTAAGCAAATTCCTAGATTGCTATGCTATTCCGAATGCCGAAGCCGAGACAGTAGCACAAATAGTCTTTGACCAAATCATTACCCGCTACGGGATACCCAAAAGCATAGTGACTGACCAAGGCACCAATTTTCTCAGCGGCCTATTCAAGGGCCTGTGCAAACTACTGAAAATCAAAAAACTACAAACCTCCGCCTACCACCCCCAATCAAACGGCGCCTTGGAAAGGGCCCACAGGCCCCTAGTGGAATACTTGCGCAGTATCACTGACCAAAACCCCAAAGCCTGGGATCAATACTTACGTACTGCCGCGTTCGTCTATAATAATAGTGTCCATGACAGCACTAAACTAACCCCAATGGACTGTCTTTATGGGTTCTCACCCGACATTCCATCCAACCTGAAGAAAGATCCCGAACCGTTATACAATCACGAAAGCTACTACCACATTCTAAAATATAAACTACAGAAAACATACGCAATAGCCCGACAAAATTTGCTAGCCAGCAAACAGAAATCTAAAGCCCACTACGACCAGACCACCAGATCACACACCTTCCATATCGGCGACCAAGTACTTATTAAAAGCGAAAATCGAAAAGGAAAACTATCCCCCATTTGGAGAGGACCCTACACCGTGGCCGCGATAGCTAGCCCCGTGAACACTAAAGTCAAAATAGGCAACAAGCTTACGGTAGTTCATAATAATCGCCTAAAACCCTTCTACGAGTAACCAACACCTTAATCTATAGTAATATTCTAGTAGAATAATAATTGCTAAGTTACACAGGTACCAACTTCCGACACTCTCTCTTCCCCTTCCCCCAAGCACTCTCACGGGTCGGGTCGACCATTTCTCTTTATATCCTCTGCATTATTGATGTGCGGTATTATGGCATACATAGTAACGGAGTGAAGTACTCAAAACACATAAACATACATGGAGTACATAAAAGCACCCAGTGCGAACTACTCAATAGTCTCACCCACTCACACTTAATGATGCCCTCTGCATCGGTAGCACTTGAGCTGAGGTAACCCTAAGGAATGACCCTAGTGGCAGCCACGATCTCCAAATACCCCTGGCCTGAGGGCTGCCCTACGGGTACATCCACCGCAACCATCTCTTCTTTCTGAAACTAATGTTAAATTCATGTCGCCCTCTTCTTCCTCGCGATTTTTAAAATAGTCATAAAGCATGGCTCCACCAAAACTACATAATCCTAAAACCAACAACCAATTTTAATAATGGGGTTTTTAAAACATGCTGGAGGTGCACGGTCACAGTTCACCACCACTAATGGTACTCGCCTTGATCTTCCAACATTTGCATCGCCATCGTTGATTAGATAGACCAACAATACGATCGTCCAGCCACAGTGCCCGGCACAATCGCGTCCTCATAAGTAGCTAAACGCGTTTGTGCCAAATTGTATTGTATCCATATATATATATACACCTCTCCTCACTCCCCAAATCCGCTTTTGTACAAGGAACAATGGTCGGTACAATAATATGTTCTCTTTACTAAGGAACGGGTTTCGCCACCACAATTGTTACTATGTTTCCGTGGGTTCCAATCTAATTCATACTCTAAGTAGCTAAATGCGTTGGACTGGAACCACAAACCCAACACCCACGGAAACCTACACCACCAATACCATTTCAGTAGGGAAATTACCTGTAATCACACCTTCTCTCTCTTAGGCTTTTAATTGTTCTTCCATAAAATTCTGCATATCAGATATAATTTCTTGTTTAGAGTTTCGTGAGCGTCAATGTCTGCAGATTCAAAAAGCTGAATTCAAAAGACGTCGCGTTACACACAGAGCATATACTCCGCGATTTGCGCCTCTCAGAAATTCACTCTCAGACCTCACTCTCACTAGCGCTTTATTGAAGATTGATAAATTCCCCTCTTCGCACCACTATTTACACAACAAGAACACAAAAGAAAAAACATAAGACCGAGTTATTATCGATCTATTGCTCAAATAGGGAAGCAGCCTAAGATGTCTAGTTGTCTAAACGTTAACACCTAACTCTAACCGAATTAAGGAAGCATCTCCGCATTCACTCCCGAAATGGTCTCAGACCCGCCACAACCCGAACTAGGGCTGCCCTTACCCAAATCTCACTTGCACACGCCCCACGAGGGGATCAATCTCACAAAACACACAACATCTACACAAAAACACTCGTCGCTAATTGCACCTTTCTTCCAGGCCGCCGTCATGGAAACAATTCTACTTGCCCTGGCCTTAACGGCCGCTGCAGTTAACTCAGGCCAAGCGCCTTATACCCTTACCCCGCTGAACAAAACGGGCGTAGTGTTCGAAGAACTTGGCGAAATATGGTTATATCACAACCATTGGAACGTATTCACCGAATTGGACCTCAGCGAATTGGACAATCAAACCCAGCTGGCCGACCATGCGGAACACCTGGCGCTAAGGATATGCCAAGAGGACAATCCCCAACAAGGACTCTGCCAGGACCAGCAAAAACACATCCACTCGGTGATCGAAAACATCCGGAGAAGGACTAACATAATCCGGGAGTTAATAACCCCAGCGCGAAGCAAACGCTCCATCTTTGACGGCGTGGGAATGGGTTTACACTATTTATTCGGTACCATGGATAGCGAAAACGAGCAGGAGGTTTACAGCAAGTTGAACGAATTAGGGAAAAACCAAGCGACCCTACTGGAACTGGAAAAACAACAAATAAGTGTAGTAAACAACACTCTCCAGGAAATACAAAAACCTCTGGTCGCCCTAATGGACAGACAACAACAGATAGCGTATCAGATAAATGAGCTACAAAACATAACGGAAAAGGTAACCCGACTCCAAAAGAGGGTCGATATAATAACCAACATCCTCCTACAGGTAATTGAAATAGAATCTCGGCAAAACACCTTGATAGAAGTAGTCATGTTCGCGAAAAATCATAAGGTACATCCCCTTCTTATTTCCCCCAGCAAACTGGCCAATATACAATCCAGTATAACCAGTGCGTGCTCAAACTGTCTGCCGATAGTGTACCAAACTAGTACCATTAACACCTACCTCATGCGAAATAAGTTAGTGGTCAAAGTGAGCCTACCAATCTTTAGCCTTCCCAGAATGCGATACTTCAAAATCTGGTGCTACCCCATTCATGCCCGAGAAGGGCACTCCGTTATTCCTGATATAGAATACTCTCATTTGGCCGTCCAGTTCGAGACCCAAGTCTTTACCCTCCTAAACTACCCAAATACTGTGAAGACCATTAAAATAATTAATAACCTGAATTCCACCACTTACGTAGGGCAGTTGGACACCCCCATAGCACAGGTGATGCGCTCCCGAGAGTGCACCCCCAAACTATTGCTAAATCCCTTAGGGGAAGACGTAGAATGCCCATTAAGGATACAAGTTCCTCCACAAAACACCATCATCAAGATGGATCGGCCTAATACATGGCTAATCGCACTTACGAGTCCCCAAGCTATCCAAATGTCTTGTGAGGATCAATTTGCAGTCGCCAAAACCGAGGGACCTGGCATCCTAACCATAAACAAGCCCTGTAAATTGACTATACAGGACCAAACGCTATACCACCAGGGAGCAGTAGGACAACGCCTACAAATATTACAACCTCCCTATTTCCCCCTCAAGAACCCCAATCTAACGGATACTCTCCTAGCACACCTTCATGCCAAATCCACTGGCGTGGCAATAAATTCCACTCAGGTAATACTCGGACGAGACGCCTATAACCGCATTCAAAAAAGCGCTAAACCCTTAGAGAATATCCGAAAGGAATTAGATCAACTGCAAACAGACGAACAAGCAACCAAGCGCCATACTTGGTCTATGACCTCCCTATCACTAAGTAGCATCGCTATGGTGGTTATAATAGTATACGTACTACTAAAGGCTGTAGGCCCAAGAAAAATCCTCCCTGGCAGGCGCCCACAAACCGACGAACAAGGCTCGGTCCAGTTGACGGAAATATGGACCCTAACACCCACACAGGTCACTCATCCTCGAACCCCCAGGAGGCCAAGGGCCCGATCTTTGACGCTACCCAGAACTATTCAACTAGTGGGCGAGAGCTCTTAAGAATAATATATAAATATTGTCTTGGACAGGCAAATAAAAAACCTTAGAAAGTAAGAGTAGAAACATAGAAAGAATTATTGTGGAAGGAAAAACACAGATTAGTAAGTAAGAATTATTGTAGAAGGAAAAACAAAGATTAGTAAGTAAGAATTATTGTGGAAGAAAATAAGAGTAGTATATAAAAAGAAGTGTATAAGGGTAGTAAATAAGAACACATAAGCTGTAAAACCTGAAACAAAGGTGGGCGATAGTCCTCAGGAATGTATGCTATATAGATCAGAACATAAAAAATTATTAAACAATCAAAATTTAATGGGCTAAAACATTGAAAATTTAAGAAGTATTAAAATAAGAATTTAATAAAAAACGAAAGAAGAAGGCCAAAACATAAAAGTAAAATTAAGGAAACCAGTAAGTAGAAACGTCAGACAAAAAAAAATTAGTCCTAAAGTAAATTACACAAAAAAAAAAGGACTGCAGGCAAAAGCCTCTTACGGGCCGCCCCAAATCCGCCAGAAGGCCCAACCCAATTCGCCCCTAACCAGTTAAGTTAGGCGCAAACTCAAATTCCTTCGCAAACGCCATTCCTGAAAACAACCAAACGCAGAGAAAACACCCCTCCGGGCCCTTATAACGTAAAATCAAATTCGAGTAATGCTCCCTCGCTTTGCGACGTAGCATTACTCTTGTTGAGCCCCCCAAGGAGTTGTTATGAACAAAAAAATGCCCTGTAAATAACCCCTTTTTAAAAACCCATTTCATTTTAATTCATTTCCAAAAGCTAAAGTCCCTCAAAATCTAAAATTTTCAAAATTCAAAATTTTTCTGGAATATTAAAAATAAATTAAAAAAAAAAAAAAATCTCGTTAACCATATAAAAAAAACCGCCACAAGCAACTCCGGGCGAAGATTCGAAAAACTTATCAGCAGGTATCAAGTTGCACATACATTTCCCAGCCAAAATGCACAATTGCATTTTGCGAATTGCGACTCCCAATTCAATACAAGGAAACGCAAAAAAAAAATCGTCCAAGACTTATCTATTAGTCAAATTTCGTCTGGGATCTTTCCGGTGACAAAATGCATAAGTGCATTTTGGTCATGTTAAATGCATAATTGCATTTTCGGGCATGGGAGCTTTGGCGAAGCCGTGACTTTTCTTGGAGTTGTTTTTCTTTTCGGGGCGTGATGTTTTTTTTGGTTTTTGCGAACCACGGCTGGCCGGTGGCGGTGAATTTTTAAATCGATGAGTGTTGTTTCAACCGCGAAAACCGGCGGGCGATTTACCCGAGCGACGGCAAAATAATTCAATTCCGTTGATTTTATTGTGGCTGTAGTTAAAGGCCAAAAATCGGTTAAGGATTTCTAGTTCCGGATTTTATATAAGTGTCATAATTTTGTGGCTGTAGTAAAAAAATGCCAACTATCAGTTAAGGATTTCTAGTTCCGGATTTTATATAATGGTGTCATAATTTTGTGGCTGTAAAAAAAAATGCCAACTATCAGTTAAGGATTTCTAGTTCCGGATCTTATATAAGTGTCATAATTTTGTGGCTGTAGTTAAAAAATGCCAACTATTAGTTAAGGATTTCTAGTTCCGGATTTTATATAAGTGTCATAATTTTGTGGCTGTAGTTAAAGGCCAAAAATCGGTTAAGGATTTCTAGTTCCGGATTTTATATAAGTGTCATAATTTTGTGGCTGTAGTAAAAAAATGCCAACTATCAGTTAAGGATTTCTAGTTCCGGATTTTATATAATGGTGTCATAATTTTGTGGCTGTAAAAAAAAATGCCAACTATCAGTTAAGGATTTCTAGTTCCGGATCTTATATAAGTGTCATAATTTTGTGGCTGTAGTTAAAAAATGCCAACTATTAGTTAAGGATTTCTAGTTCCGGATTTTATATAAGTGTCATAATTTTGTGGCTGTAGTTAAAGGCCAAAAATCGGTTAAGGATTTCTAGTTCCGGATTTTATATAAGTGTCATAATTTTGTGGCTGTAGTTAAAGGCCAAAAATCGGTTAAGGATTTCTAGTTCCGGATTTTATATAAGTGTCATAATTTTGTGGCTGTAGTTAAAGGCCAAAAATCGGTTAAGGATTTCTAGTTCCGGATCTTATATAAGTGTCATAATTTTGTGGCTGTAGTTAAAAAATGCCAACTATTAGTTAAGGATTTCTAGTTCCGGATTTTATATAAGTGTCATAATTTTGTGGCTGTAGTTAAAAAATGCCAACTATTAATTAAGGATTTCTAGTTCCGGATTTTATATAAGTGTCATAATTTTGTGGCTGTAGTTAAAGGCCAAAAATCGGTTAAGGATTTCTAGTTCCGGATTTTATATAAGTGTCATAATTTTGTGGCTGTAGTTAAAGGCCAAAAATCGGTTAAGGATTTCTAGTTCCGGATCTTATATAAGTGTCATAATTTTGTGGCTGTAGTTAAAAATGCCAACTATTAGTTAAGGATTTCTAGTTCCGGATTTTATATAATTGTGTCATAATTTTGTGGCTGTAAAAAAAATGCCAGCTATCAGTTAAGGATTTCTAGTTCCGGATTTTATATAATTGTGTCATAATTTTGTGGCTGTAGTTAAAGGCCAAAAATCGGTTAAGGATTTCTAGTTCCGGATCTTATATAAGTGTCATAATTTTGTGGCTGTAGTTAAAAATGCCAACTATTAGTTAAGGATTTCTAGTTCCGGATTTTATATAATTGTGTCATAATTTTGTGGCTGTAAAAAAAATGCCAGCTATCAGTTAAGGATTTCTAGTTCCGGATTTTATATAATTGTGTCATAATTTTGTGGCTGTAGTTAAACACCAAAAATAAAAATTTGCTTAGGAAACTCCAGCAGTTGTTTTGAATTCGACAAAAAAAGAAGAAGGACGAGTAAGGTTAGTAAATTACCAAATGATATAAGGCAGAAAAAAAAGATATTACACACCGTGGTAAAGTTGCTATACCACTTGCCGTCGCCACCATTGCTTTCCACACTACTCTACCGCCACTATGCTAATGAAAACAGTGTTGAGATAGTCTAACATAGAAAAAACCTCGTGTCGTTGAAGTATTTAGCGTGTTTGTGTGAAATGGTTTGTCACAGAAACTACTAAATTAGTAGAATTATACAGTGAATATGAATTTAATTGCTCATTTAATCCCTCATGGTATATAGGGCGGAAACAGTTGCCCTCCAGCGGACTCTGCTTTGCGCGACAGCTCTCAGCTCTGACCAGGATCTGCCAGTTGTTGCGGCCTCTGCTAATAGGGTTCTCCTCCAAGTTGTTGTAGGTCTTCCGACTCGACGGGATCCTTGCGGATTCCAATCAAGGGCCTGTTTGGCTAGATTCTTGTTTTCGCGTCGCAAGGTGTGGCCAACCCAATTCCATTTCCTTCGCCTGATTTGGTCGTCTATCCTTTCTTGGCCGGCACGGTGCCATAGTTCTTCATTTGTAATTCTATCTTGCCAGCGGAGTTTTAGGGTAGGACGTAGGCATCTGTTGATGAAAATTTGTAGGCGCCCTGTGATGAATTGGGTGACTTTCCATGTTCGCAACCGTACAAAAGCACTGCTTTAATGTTGGAATTGAACAGCCGCAATTTGGTGTTCATTGAGATCGACGGAGATCTCAATGTGAAACAGGCATGCATATGCGCTTCTTACTGTATTTATTCTGGAACTGACGTCGTCTTCTGTACCGCCGTTTTCGGTAATAATACTACCGAGGTATCAGAATTTAGCTACCAGTTCCACGTCACGATTATTGCATATCTTTAGTTTTAGTCGGATTTAACCTTGAATATGAATGCCTATGGAATATAACAGGCATTGATTGATACATCTGCGTTGCGTATAAAGCAATAGCAGCTGAAATGGGCAAAGGTCTTTTTGATGTTGCTGAATTAAAACAAAAAATAAAAAACCTTAGCTTAAATGCACTTATAACCAAGAACGTTTACTATTACCCTCTGTACCATACTATTTTCAGTTTAAATGAAAACGGGTACTCTAGCAAACTAAGTAGAGTAGAGTTAGCTCGGCTTAAAAGTACGTCAGTTACTCTACCACTAATTTTATTAATGAAAACCCGACATTACAGATAAACTTCAACAAGTTTTAGATTAAAATCGATAAAGCTATGCATCAAGTCAGTATGGTGCTACGAAATGACAACATAACTGAAGAGCTGCTAAACAGTTTTCAAACAATTAAGATTAATACCAATTTATTAAGCAAGTACAAATTTGCTCCTATTTCATCATGTGATGTAGAAAGATCTTTTTCTGCATATAAAATGATATTGACTGTCAAACGTAATAGCCTTACATTCACAAATATTGAAAAGGTCATGATTGGGTATTGTGCCTTAAAATGTGTATCTTAAAAATAAAATACATTTCTTAAAACATTGTTTTAATTTGTATTTTGTATTGCATATTTTGCATATTTTTTGCATATTTACTGCATATGCAATTGCATATTTTTGCATAAAATTTTGCATATTTTGATATGTTATAAAAAATGGATTCTGTAAACAAAAGTATTAGTACTTACAAAATTAAAAAAAATTTATCATTAAAAATATAAAAGTTGCATATAATCCGCACTCTAGTTATCAGTTATCAAAAAAATATAGTTCAAAAAAACTAAAAAATACGCTTTTATTTTAAAATGAACTAAAAAGGAAAAAATAATTTTGAATGTAAAGTTTTTATTGCTTCAGCAATAAACATGGAAACAACCTACCTTTCGAAATGTAAAAAAGGGTGGGACCCTTTACCTATATTCTTATTTTATTAACACCGGAACTTTTCGATAGCGCCCCACGCTTTTTTACATTTTGAAAGGTAGGTTGTTTCCATATACTGGCTGAAGCAATAAAAACTTTACATTCAAAATTATTTTTTCCTTTTTAGTTCATTTTAAAATAAAAGCGTATTTTTTAGTTTTTTTAAACTAAATTTTTTATTTTCTATTTTTTAGTCTATTATATGTATGTGTTCCGACATTTTGTAGTGACCACCATATTAGATTTAAAATGATGTCAAAAAGCATACTATACTATACTCGTCATAGACTTTCATTTGATACCTATACCGAGGGCGCTGTAAAGAAAAAGGTAAACCGCTATTTTGTGTTGGCCACCATTTTAAATATGGAAAGACGCGACAAAGCTAATGGTATTCTAATTGTCACACCCTTTCATTTGATACCCATACCGAGTGGGTTGTAAAGAAAAAGGTAGACCGTCATTTTGTTGTGGCCGACATTTTGACTTTGGAAAGACGCCACATAGCTAATAGAATTCTATTATCATATCCTTTCATTTGATACTCATACCGAGTGGGTTGTAAAGAAAAAGATAATCCGCCATTTTGTGTTTGCCGCCATTTTGAATTCGGAATTCGGAAGCCACATAGATAATAGTATTTTAATTGTCACAACCTTTCATTTGATACCCATACCGAGTGGGTCGTAAAGGAAAAGGTAGTCCGCCATTTTGTGTTTGCCGCCATTTTGAATTTTGAATGACGCCACACAGCTAATTGTATTCTACCTGTCATGCTCTTTCATTGATACCCATGTCGGGGGGTCGGGGAACACAATAGCAAAAATCGACCGCCATCTTGGAACCGCCATCTTGATTTCCTTACAAAATGTCAGATTGCATTGTCACGCGAGCTATGCATATGTGCAAAATTTGAAGTGGATCGGTTATATGGAAGTAGGTCAAAATCAAGTTGCAAGATTTGTTTACATAGAACATACATACACACATGCATACATACATACATACAGGTGAAGCTAATATAAAGCGTATAATGACGTCACACGGCTTAATGTATTCTAATCGTCATACTCTTTCATTTGATACCCATATCGAGGGTGTGTAAAGAAAAAGGTAGTCCGCCATTTTGTGTTGGCCGCCATTTTGAATTTGGAATGACGCCATAAGGCTAATTGTATTCTATTTGTCATACCTTTCATTTGATACCCATGTCGGGGGTCGGGGAGCACAATAGCAAAATTCGACCGCCGCGCCATCTTGATTATTTCACAAAATGGTCAGATTGCATTGTCACGCGAACTATACATATGTGCAAAATTTAAAGTTGATCGGTTATATGCAAGTGGGTGAAAATCAAGTTGCAAAATTTGTCTACATACATACATGCATACATACATACAGGTGAAGCTAATATAAAGCGTATAAATAGGCTGAAAAGAGACCGAAACAAGGTGGACATTTTTAGCATTTTTAGATGTGAAATATTCTTTTCGCATTTCTTGGACTTTAGAAAAATTTTGGAAATTTTTTAAAAATTGTTACTCCATTCATCCAAATGTTTAAATCGCTACCTTGGAAGAATACCGGCACAACTCGAAAACCACTAGTGTGGAGAAAATCCCATTTAACCATTTAAAGATTTAACTAAAGGTCATCTGAAGATCCCTTACCTCCACAAAATCATATCAGCAACAAAGTACATATGTACATAGAAGTTATTTTTGTACACTTTTTTTCTTCGTTTTAATTTTTTGAGTTATGCCAGTTTTCTTCCAAGGTAGCGAAATGTCTCCTTCTAAATTCCGCCTGATTTCCGTTCACACTCTTCAATCGAAATTACCTATCATTTTCAATGCATTTTAAGTTCCGTCTCCTGTTCACTACCTCAGTCTAGTTTCCGTTCGTTTTCCGACTGCTCTTAAACATTGAAAATATTAGAAATTTTTCAGTCTGCTTTCAGTCTTATATTTTCACCCGGGCTTGCTCAATCCTTCATCTTTGGCACAAATTTTAATTCCAATTTCTGAACTTTACTTGAATTTTAAGGCGAGTTAGGGGTAGTTCTCACCTCTAGAGAGTGAAAAAAATTTTGTCAATTTTGGAATCAGCGTTCTTTTAAACTTACATAGAAAAGTGAAAAAAAAATTTGTTTCCAGCATTTTCCATATTTATGTCAATTTAGGGGTGGTTTTCACCCCTTCTCTTTACCTGTTACCATACACTTTGAGCTAATTGTATTTTACTTGTCATACCCTTTCATTTGATACCCATGTCGAGCGGTTACAAAATTCGGCCGCCATCTTGATTTTTTTACAAAATGGTCAGATTGCATTGTCACGTAAACTATACATAATGTGCAAAATTTGAAGTTTATTGGTTATATGGAAGTGGGTCAAAATCAATTTGCAAGATTTGTGTACATAAAGAAAGATGGACTTATAAGAATGAACTTTTCGACGCAGCAATGCAATTTGAAAAAGTACAACACCAAAATATGGCACAAAGTTTCTAGACGAGTTAACGAAGTGATTGCATGTTTGTCAAGGTCAGCACCATCCCAACTGGAGTAGCTGACTCTTGGATCCTTAAATGATTGCTCGAGAATAAACATTTCTTATAAAAATAGTAAGGCAGTATCTACACTAGCCATCATCCATGGCATGCCAAATGTCAGCGTGACGTAATCCTCAAGTTATCTGATGTCTTGCCATGAGACATGAAGGCCTAATTATAATGAACGGATTTGAGCGGTTTGGAATGTCAAAAAAATGCATTGGATCGGATAGGAAATCGACTGGTTACAATAACGCATCTTCTCGGATTAAAACGTCAAAGTGTATTGTAAACAGCAGTGCAAACAATTTTACTAACTTTTTTTTAATTTTAATTTAGATCTTCATTTCGTTGTTTTTATAGCCACTTTTGGCTCTATTATAAATAATTTCGTAATTTTTAACCTCGTTCGCCCGAAAAAATGTTTGCACTTATACTTTTTAGGTTATGTTCATAAAATTTTTGACAGTTCAATGCGGCAATTTCTAATCATTTAAAAACGAATGCGCTCAAACACGACCGAATACTCTTGAATGTGTTCATTATAATCGGTTAGGTCTAAAATGTATGCTGGGAAAAGCGATTAGACAGTTCAATCCGTTTTGTTGCGCTTAAATCCGTTCATTATAATTGGGCCTTAAGGCGTCTACACAGGATATTTTGATTAACATTGCCATGGATGATGGCTAGTGTAGACACCGGGTAAGGGATGAAATGATCGTGTCTTTTGCCGCGACTATAACTTCCACTGGCAACTTCAGCTAGGGGTGGCTTGGGGAGGTTGCAAATGGTCAAAAATGTCTGCCACTAGTTAACGGTTATTTAGCCCTAACAGAACAGAACGTACAAACGCAATGGCAGAATTTTTTTTCAATTGTAACCTCTTTTTACCCACTAATAAATAATGAAAAAAGTCCTTAATATACAAAAAAAAACAAAATTTTCAGACCAATTGAACCGAGTTGAGGAATAAAAAGCGAATGATTAAAAAATTTCAGTGGGAAAATGCTGAGCTCAGAAAGAAGAAGATTTGACATAAGAAAAAATATAATATGCATGTGTTAGTTTTCACGCTTTTGGTTTCGCGTGAAAATTGTTTCGTTAAGTTCTTTCCTTCCCTTCCCTGTCTCTTCTATAAAAACGGTTTTATGTGCCATAACTATGCGCCGTGTGCGTTGGCCCATTTATAATAGAAAATCATCTTTATCATGAACAATAAATTTAATCTTCAAAACAAATCTAATCAATATTTTTGTCTAGCGCAGAAGAAAACATATTATCAAGATTGTCAATCTCCTGATAAGAATTGTTTTTTTTTTGTGTTTACGTTAAAATTTTTGTTGTTTTACCACTCAGTATCCTCTTTATACTGGTATGCGTCCATTTGTCTAACAATTTAATATCCACGTGAGCATCGAAAAAACCTGGGTTTTCAGTCGAATTCTAATTGTATATTAAATCTTTGAATAAACTTTTTACGAAATCCGGATCCAGTAAGATAACTATCCACTAATATGCTAGTAAATCAAAGATTATTAAACCTGCAGTGACCGAAAGAATACAAAATTTATGTAGAGCTGGTTTTGATAGAATTTTTATATGTATAATACTCGAGAACTCATATATTAACTTTGTGTCTGTTATAATAACAATAACAAATTAGATTTTCATAACATGTTTTGTTTGATTTTTCAGAAATGATAACACTGATAGCGCGCCGACTTTTTTAAGCCTTTTCTTAGAAAACTTTTTCAAAACAATTTTTTTAGTGATAAAAATTCTAGGTAACTCCACCAAATAAGTAAATTTCTTCGTAATTATCATAATTAAATAAAACGTAATTTTCTGAGACTAGTTTAGCATTTAACTAATTTTTTTTCTTAATTTTTAATGCTTAACTTTTCACAATTGGTTTACCTGCACTTGAACACTCATGCAACGAATTATTGCGCATTTCGAAACTTTTCTAAAACTATGTAATTTAACCAACATGCTCATATTTCCACAAAATTCTTTTTTAATTCAATTGAATTTCGCTCAACTTTAAGATCAACAACCGACAACCGACTGCCAAAATAATTTGAACAATTTTGTTTGCAACGTTTTTGACCTTGATAACTAGTTTAGTTGAAAGACTCGCGTCAATTAAACAAGTTGAAACTTTTTGTAGTTGTTGGACGTTTGTTTCGGTACTTTTAACTCGTAGTTTGGAGCTTTCCAGATCCACTTTAGATAAATGATGTTGTGGAGTTTTTTGCGTTGTCATGGGTCTTTATTTATTATTAAACTCGCAAAAGCTTCCACTTCAACGAAAGATAAGGTGAAATTATATGATTAAACTTGATTAATGAATTGGTACAAACATTTCGGCCAGGTTTAGGAATGTACCGGTAACAAAAATTCACCATCTCTCCTCCCTCTAGCAATACCCAGCGTTACCGATTAAATAACAGCAAGTTATTTGATAAGGAGGAGCTTTTAAAGCTTTTAAACATTTTTAAGTGGTTTTTACGCTAGCCTGCGCGATATGTCACGGAGTTTGAAAAGATCTATACACTGATACCTTATTCATGAAATTAGATTATGGGGATTACAAAAATACAGGGTGATATGTAAAACTGTAGCAACACATTTCAAAACGCCCTAGCGGCTACACCGTTACGATTCCCGCCCCCCCAAACTCTTAGTATTTTCACGACCGCTTTGTAAACTTAGCGGGTACAACACCCTGTATATTATAGTTCCCACCCAAGAGAACATATAGAGAGAACAGGATTTATAGTTGGAAATAAGTGCAAGTATTTTATAATAGACTAGCAAAAACCCGCGTGCGTTGCAACGCGTTTTAATAAAAAAGTTATGTGTGCACAGCCCGGGATAGAAAAAACGTAGAATGAAAAAAATAACAAATTTTCAAACCATAATTTTGGGCACATAACTCGACTGTAGAATAAGCTCTCGCAGTCAGTATTTCCCAAGGGCGGATCCACCGTTGTGGGCACGATGGGCATGCCCACAACCCTAATAGACCTGTGACGTCACACTTTCACGGTGTATTGAGATTGATAGGCCGATGATATTATAATTATATCCTATGCCTTAATAAAATAAAAAAAACTTGAGTGTGCTTAAGACCACACTTTAGAAGTAAAACTTTCTTACCCAACCACTGCCACAGGTATTAAAATATTAACCAGCTAAAAATATGCTTGATATAGCCCGAGTAAAAATAAATGATGGCCTTAGAACGGGCAAATGCTGACTGTGATTGAAACATAGTCCTCGGCCATCTGGCGGTTAACAGAAGGCTCGTTGCAGGACAGTATGGCCGTACAGAGGGCGATTGACGGTCAAACAACGGCCTTACAGTTCCAATAACGGCCATACGACGGTGGTACGGCGGTCGTATGGTTGCTATTACGGTTATACGTGGTGGTACAGTGCCAGCAACGTGGATATTCGCCCTCCTATAAGAAAATATATTTCACTGCAATTAAATGTTTGATTTTTTTTCGGTTGTGTTTTTTTTCAAGTCGTTAAATAACAAAATTTCCCACTAAAATATAAATCAACACGCACCACACGCTTCACGTACAACAAACCGACCACTAGCGAGCTCGTTTCTCTTGTGCATCGATATCTTTAAGTAGGATAAATCGAAAGAACCATTGTACATAACGAAAATGATGAAGTTCCCATAAAACACATTCAACAATACATTTGGTGCAGATTCTTTTTTTGGCTCAAATTTTCCGTCGAATGCCCGTTTCTACAGCTCAGTACTTGGCCTTTTAAATCTTTTGGTCAAATTTGGCCGTCGTAAGGCCGTATGTGCTCCCATTAAAAATAGTTAAAAACTCTACGGCCATCATATGCCCCTTAAAAAGCCAACCGGCCAGTGTTCGTCCTTTATACGGCCGTTTTTTATTTTTACTCGGGAGTGGAGGTCTGTCCGATATACCTATAGTACGCTTTCAGAAAAGTAAGGCCAACGACAGATGCAGGAAGTGTAGTGACGAGCCTACCGAGGGACTTGATACAAGTACAATTTGAAAATATCGATATTTATGAATTCCTATTTACATTAAAACTATTAAAACGAACAAAGGTTTTATGATAACTGAAATATTTTCGATTGAAACTGGTCTAAAAATTGCTTAAAAACTGCACTAAGTGAGGTTCCATATGTCGTGGTACTTTTGTAAATATTGGGTCTGTTTAGACGCTTCGCTCCCAAGAACTTTCCTCACGAACTTTGTGGATGAAGCGGGAAGTGGGGTGGTATCTCTCATCATCCCCACTTTCCCCTTCATCCACAAAGTTCGGAAAAATTATATTGAAATCGCAACTCAAAATCATGGGGGTTTCGTTGAAGTTTTGACCTAGTAAAATTGAACCTTCAGATGTGGAGATTGTCATGTATGAATTGGATTATTTCGCGAAAGTTTTATGCGGCGATACATAAATAACTACCATCAAATTCGTCTGTCCTTTTTCTGCCATAGATCTGCCTACACACATTTCATGGTGATTTATCGTGACTAAGCGATGGCGTTTTTGTATATCTGTATGAGGTGGTAAAACATTAGCGGAGTCCTCATCATATTCTTCATTTTTCATCCAAGTTTCTCATAAAAGTAATGCATTCATTTTTTTTTTACAACTTCGTCATCTAAATCTCGTACGTTCGCACCTATACTTTGCCAATTTAGCGAAAATATTGATAATCCTAGTCTATTCAAACCTGAGTAAAAATAATTTAGTTCGTTAATTTTCTTAAAAGCATGCCCGCGCGGCACCTAGGGCGCATAGCGAACAAATGCGAATGCCGCACGGGTATGTACGCTCCCGCTACAGGCGTAGCATGCACGCTCCCGCTACATGCATGAACATTTATAAAGGCATCCGCATCGGCATAGACGATTGCAAATGGGGGGTGTTGTTTTACCAAGCAGTCCCCCAACTAAGCACTAACGACATCCAATGCTGCTTGACCTACGCAATCGATTTACCTACTAGTGTTTGCCCCACGGCTTTGCCCACTTGGAACTACACTGTACAAAATCTTGGTCAGGGCGTCATATATTTTGTAAACATCTCCTTTGTAGGATTGCACTATATCGATCATGAGCGAGTTCATACTCCCACTCGCACTTGGCCGATTTTCAGATGGCTGTGACCACAACCTTTATTGAGGGCTGGATCCGCCCCTGGTATTTCCGAACTCCTACAACATCCAAGAGTTCAAACGCAGGGTTCATCGCCACATTCTTCAAAACTCCTCGAACCCCCATAACCCTTAACCTGTTCCCCCCCCTTTACTAAGCTCACTGCTAGCCATTGCACCGTGACCTGACAAACGACATATCGGACTGGTAGTACAAAGGGTGATTCCTGAGCTTAGCACTGCCACATAAAAAAAATAAACAATTTAGAGTTACTAATAAAAAATGTGTTACAACTTTTTTAAAATTCGAAATTCATATTTTAAACACGTCTCTCACTCTGTGCAGAACTTGCCCCATGGCGTCCTCAACATTTTGTTCCCCCTTGTTCATTGTGTTCGATATACAAATTCCCTGTTTAAACTATCATCAGGCCCATCGATCATTGGCGGATGTGGCCTTAATCCATAACCTTCACATTATTTCCGCAAATTGAAAGAACAATATCTCACCGTGACAGCATTCATTCGCGTTCCTTCGATTATCGAGTCATGTCTTCGGTCTGACCCGATAGTCGGATCAGGGTGAAAAGTAGGCTAAACGCCTAAGAAGATACTGGATAATCCCGTGAAAGTCCTAAAATCGGATTAACCGTTCCGAGCTTTGAGGTTTACAATTAAAATGACAAAAAAAGTTTCCACTCGCTTTTCTCCGACTATAGGATCAAGTTTTTCGTCTGAATCAATAGTCGGAACCAACTGAAGCCTAAAACATGCCCAAGAAAATACTGAAACTTCCCGTGAAAGACCCATCGCAATCGGATTAGCCGTTTCCAAGATTAGCCCGAACAAACACGCTTTTTTACATTCTGAAAGGTAAATTGTTTTTATATACTGGCTGGAGCAATAAAAACTACGTTCAAAAATATTTTTTACTTTTTTAGTTCAATTTAAAATAAAAGCTTATTTTTTATTTTTTTTTTAACTATTTTTTTGTATTTTCTCCTTTTTAGTCTATTATATGTCTTCCGCCATTTTGTAGTGACGGCCATATTAGATTTAAAATGATGGCACACCGCTTACTGTACTATACACCATTTCATTTGGTATGGGTATATCGAAGGCGTTATAAAGAAAAAGGTAATCCGCCTTTTTGTGTTGGTCGCCATTTTGAATTTTGAATGACACCGCATAGCTAATTGTATTCTACTCGTCATACCCTTTCATTTGATATCCATATCGGGGGTCGGTGAACACAATTGGAAAATTCGGCCGCCATATTGGAACCAACATCTTGATTATGTTACAAAATGGTCAGATTGCATTGCCATACGAACTATACGTATGTGCCAAATTTGAAGTTGATCGGTTATATGGAAGTGGATAAAAATGAAGTTGCAAGATTTGTCTACATACATACATACATACATATACATGCACACATACGCATATACATTAAAAAAAATAGCGTAAAACATGCCCACGAAAATACTGAATCTTACAGTGACAGTCACATCGCAATCGGATAAGCCGTTTCCGAGATTAGCCCGGACAAACAGACAGACAGACATACAGACAGACAAAAATTTTAAAAATATTGGATTTTGTTTTAATATCATGTAAATAACCGTATGAGCTTAGAAAATGGCAATTATTTTGAAATCACAGACAGACACTCCAATTATCTATATATATAAAAATGAATGCCGTGCGGTAGTCTCGCAAAAACTCGAAAATGGCTCGACCGATTTCAATAATATTTTTTTTGTTTTGTTCGCCTCAATACAGGGGTGGTTTTAGAAAAAAAATAAATTAGGAAAAACCAAAAGAAACAGCTGAAAATTCTAAAAAATTGGTAATTTTGGGAATTTTCACTGCGGATTAGTTTCAATAGCTTCATGGCCTACCTATGTATTGTTTGACAGCTGCGTAAATGAGAAATTGTCATTAAATTGAATCGGTCATTTCTAAAAAAACCCCAATTTAATGACAATTTCACATTTACGCAGCTGTCAAACAATATACAAGGCAAGCCATGAAGCTATTAAAACTAATCCGCAGTGAAAATTCCCAAAATTACCAATTTTTTAGATTTTTCAGTAGTTCCTTTGGGTTTTCCTTATTTTTTTTAAACAACCCCTATATTGACGGCAATTGATTTTTATATAGATTATTGAAAATTACACTTAAACATTATCTTATTAATATCTTTAAGGTGCAAGTTCATATTCTCCATCATTCTCATCTGGGTTAGCTTCAACATTATTTGTAGTTGGCCATAAATATGTTCTGATAAAAAGACGTATGAGCTATGAGTTTTAACTTTAGTATGAATGAATGTTTAATGAATCCATCAATAAATTCCTCTGCTGTGATAGTACCTTTTTTTATCTGAATCATAATGAAAACTCATATGTATAATGTCGAAGGCGCAAATGATTACGCGGTATTATTTGACGAGGAAGGAATGTGTTGACTTATGTGGTTATTACCCAGAATACGCATCTACCTTTAAGGAAGCGTTTGAAAAAAAGTATCTTTAAAAAAACGTGACTTATGAGCTTTTTGAAATTACCGATTCAATTATCATTTCTGTTATTACATTAAACATCGTTATTTCTTAAAAAAAGTTATTGGATTAAGAGAATAGATTTGGTTAAAGCGAATTTATTTGCATTTTGCGAACATTCATTTTGATCAGCCATTCTTTCTGTTAAGGTAAATTGACTTTGCCGGGCGTATGCCAAAGCTGCAAATCGTCATATGCCGCTTTGGAACATACATTTCTAAGCAAAAAGTGACGAAAAGCTGCATATGAAGCTTTGGAATACGACCGGCCTTAGACATAGCCACAAATTTGGACTTAGTTTGAGGATTTCAATATTGTGAAGTTCTCAGGGAAAGTTCGACAGATTTGAGTGACTGTGAAAACAATTCCGAGTCATTTTACATTGCTCATTACAATGCCGAGGAGAACACGAGCTTGCATAAGTCGTCGAAGTCAGTCAAATGCGCGGCGAGCTACTTTCGTGCAAACCAGACTGATGACTAGCAAGCAACGGATAATGAAAAAAGTCGTATTGGCATGTCCGAATTACGTTCTAGAGCCACTCAACATGAACGACAAGTGAATAGATTGAGAATGCAACAAGTTCGTGCACATCATACACAACGCCAGCGAGCACGACAAAATGAACATGACCGATTGCGCCGACTCGGTCCTTCTGAAAACCTGGAACGAGCGGCATTCCATTACGATCCGGAGATTGATTATTAGTCGAGGAAATAAAGCACTGAACCTAGGATTTTTTGAACAGTAAGATGGATCTTAATGCGGTTTTTTGTGTTCGATTCGTGAGAGCGTCTACAAACTTTGTGACCGGTAGTGATGAATTCATTTTGAAAAAATGCATTTCCTGCAATAAAAATGTGCATTTTAGAAGTGCATCTCAAAGAGACATTGTACCACTCTGTAAATATTGATGGAAATGAGTCGAATTTTGCTACTCCGGGGTTTTTAGGGTCGCTGAGCACGAAAATAAGTCTCCGAGGTACCTGGTACCAAGGGGCGACTGCAACACCCCTTTTTAAGGGTTTTTCGCGATAAATTCAATAATAATGAAAAATAATCCAATGAAATACACTTTTTTCAATATTTATTTGGCAAGGTGGTTGATTTATACTAAATCAAGCCAAATTTTATGATAAGGGATAATTTTTAAGGGTTGAAACCACCCCTAAATCGACTGAAAATAAAAAAATGTGTAAACATTTTTTTTTCAAGTTTATGCTTTAAATTCCATTGTATGCGTATTTTCAGGCAAAAATAAATTTATTTTTAACTCTTAAGGGGTTACAACTACCCCTACAATTTGAAAAAAAAATAGCAAAAAAAAATTTTTTTTACTCTTTGCTTCAAATTTGGTTCAATAGTTATTATCAGCCAAGAATATATTATTGTCAACCCTTGAGGGGGTAAAACTACCCCTAGATTAAAGTTAAATTTGAAAAAAGATTAAATTAATTTTTTTGCATATAATTTTTATTTTTGATGAAATATTATTAAAAAATTTGGGAAATTTATTCTAACCCCTCCAAACCACCCCTAAATCGAAACAGAATAAAAAATACATTAAAGAAAAATTTGTTTTCGTAGATAGAAATAAAATTTAAATGCAAAAAAAATTTCAATCTTTTTTCAAATATAACTTTAATCTAGGGGTAGTTTTACCCCCTCAAGGGTTGATAATAATATATTCTTGGATGATAATACCTATTCAACCAAATTTCAAGCAAATAGTAAAACAAATTTTTTTTGCAATTTCTTT
The DNA here is from genome assembly GCA_963855945.1 of Thereva nobilitata. Classification (NCBI taxonomy): domain Eukaryota; kingdom Metazoa; phylum Arthropoda; class Insecta; order Diptera; family Therevidae; genus Thereva; species Thereva nobilitata. Next base: position 24,014,552 of record OY979694.1, read on the forward strand.
TATTTAAAGTTGATTTTTCAAATTGTAGGGGTAGTTTTAACCCCTTAAGGGTATAAATCAACCACCTTCGCAAATAAATATTGAAAAAAGTGTATTTCATTGGATTATTTTTCATTATTATTGAATTTATCGCGAAAAACCCTTAAAAAGGGGTGTTGCAGTCGCCCCTTGGTACCAGGTACCTCGGAGACGGTTCCCGTCATTATTTTCGTGCTCAGCGACCCTAAAAACCCCGGAGTAGCAAAATTCGACTCATTTCCATCAATATTTACAGAGTGGTACAATGTCTCTTTGAGATGCACTTCTAAAATGCACATTTTTATTGCAGGAAATGCATTTTTTCAAAATGAATTCATCACTACCGGTCACAAAGTTTGTAGACGCTCTCACGAATCGAACACAAAAAACCGCATTAAGATCCATCTTACTGTTCAAAAAATCCTAGGTTTGGCACTTTTTAGTGCTTTATTTCCTCGACTATATGGGGCGGATAGATCTGTAACGATTGGAGGGCTGTCAGTCGTTTGTCCGCGTTGTAAGGCGTTGAAATACAGGTGTGAATCTCCTGGATTGTGTTGCGCGGGTGGAAAAGTGAAATTGCCATAATTGGTCCGCCACCAGAGCCATTACGTTTCTTAGTTTCTGGAACGGGAATTGAATCTAAACATTTCCTGGCCAACATCAAAAAATACAACAGTTGCATATTGAATCTAATGTCTCCAAATTTTACAGAAATAAGTATTGGTTCTTTCCTTAGATGTTTGATTTTCAATATTTGCATTAATTTCACATGTTTTGACGAACACAATTTCGCAATATAAGAGAAAATAAAGGTTGGTTTTTTGGCATCGCTTTTTCCAACTATAAAATATTTCTTTCATTTTTTGATTTTGTTTTATTGTTCTCGAAAAATTTTATTATTGAAGACTTCTAGATTTAAATTAAAAAAAGGTATAGAAAATGGCCCTCGAATTTCGAGTGCTCGATGCTGATATTTGAATTAATTTTAAATCTTTTAACGTTCATGTTCATAGTTCATAGTTCAAATAAATGTATTTTGAATCTAATGACTCCAACTTTTATAGGAATAGTTGTTTTTTCGTTAATGGTTAAGAAGAGTTGAATTTTGAAGGTTTGGATTGATTTTTAAAGTTTAAACGTTGGGTGCAACGAGGCGCACCGGGTCCCAGCAATCCACAATACAGAAAATAAGAGGTTCATTGAGACATTTAATCTGTGTATGAAAATTCATATTTCGAAAAATGCCATGTCAATGGATGGTTTTTATTGTCTCGATCAAAATGTCAAATCCCTAATAGTTTCACATTTTGTTATTTGGAATCAAAAATACTAAAAAATTGCCTTTTTCAAACTCTCTTACTGTATATTAAAATTCATATCACCTGATTACTACTACTGGCTTATGGGAGCAGCATAGGCGCGCCGGGTCCCAACTAGTATTTATATAGATTTTAAAGCACACGATAGGTCCATACAGCTTACACGATAAAAGTAATGACATTGGGGTGAAATTTCTAAACTTCGCAGCATCCTCAAACATGGTCATATTTCCCGCAAAACAGAATACATAGGATGACATGGCTCTCATCAGATAATCAAACTTGTAACCAGATCGATCATATTCTCATTGACGGTAGGCATTAGTTCGAGCATAGAAGCAAAGAAGGCATTACCGCGTTCTCCTATTAGCCGTTTTCAAGACAAATAACTCAACCAAATAACATGTAATTAATATTTTAATATTTATTATTTAATACTACTTAATATTTTTATTGCTGTAATCAAATTCACCATAATTTTAAAACTTACTAGAAAATTACACTCTAAGTTTACATTATCGCACTTTTCTAAAAGATAAATTACTGTCTTAAAATATAACGTTTTAGAAAGTTTACTGAATGCAATAAAATGTTGCTTTTTATTTGAATTATAATTACACTCCTATGCATCCAGTAATATTTATTTCCTTAAATCTATTCATTAATATCGATTAACTTAAACTTAAATTCACCTTTTGGAATATTAATACCACTGGACTCAAATTCGATATCCTTGTAATGATACTCAACCTGGAAGTTCCTAAACATCCTGCACAAAACAACTTCAATCTCCATTTCCGCCATTCGTTTACCAACGCACATCCTTGGCCCAAAACCGAATGGTAAGTAAATAAAAGGATGTGCAGTCTTAGCAGAAGGACATTCTGAATTTTTAGTCTGATCTCTCAAGAAGCGTTCTGGAATGAATTCTTTTGGTCGAGGAAAATTTTGTTTATCCATCAACAAAAGCTGTGATGGCATCATAATATTGGTTTCCTTTGGAATTTGATATCCGCTAAGAACTAGATCCTGTGTGGTTTTTCGCGCATTTCCAACCGTAACTGGGTGGATTCTGTGAGTTTCCTTTAAGCACGCCCTTAAATATGGCAAGTTAACCATGTTTTCTTTAGTTAGAGGCGTATCCTTTGTTGGCATAATAGTTTTAAGTTCTTCAAATAGTTTCTTTTGTTTTTTTGGATTTTTGGCGAGTAAGTATATGCAAGATAATAGGGCCGCAGTTGTCTGTGTTGCAAAAACTAATTATGTTAATTTATCATTCAATTTGTTAATTTTCTTACCGTATCAACACCGACCATAAGCATATCAGTGGCCATAACAAGTGCAATAGTCTTGTCAACAGATACTAATCTTTCTAAAACTCCTTTTTCATGATCAGGCTTGTCAGATGTATCAGATTTTAGGCGCTCTAAAGCCTTATCAACATACCGCGATGTAATATCTTGTAGCTCAGATTGGACTTGCATCATTTCCTTGAAGTCAGGAGTAGCGATGTAACGTGACATATTGGGTTTCATTTCTAACTCATAAATAAGATGAAAAAATCTTCTTATATTTTTCATCAATCGTTTAGCATCTGGATTATTAATAGACTTGTCTAGTAAGCCGAGCCGAGTATCTAAAGCTATAATTCCTGTAGATTCTAGAGCCCAATGTTGTAGATCATTGTCGAAATTCGCAGGCAGCTCCAGGCTCTTTGGATCTCTTATTTGCTTCATTCTTGAAAATAATAAAATTTAATTTGTTTAAATAAACAAATTAATTTATTAGTAAGTACTACCGTTCAATGAGATCAACTCCAACGGAATCAATTGGTTTTATGTATTGCGTAACAGTCCTTGGTTGCATCATGACTGGGTTGACTGCCGTCCGTGTTTGACCCCATTGTTCACCTTGTCTAATTGCCGAATAGAAGCAAGCTCTCAATATTTAAATGTATATTGTCAATAGCAAGACTTACTCTATAACTAAACCAGGTGATTTTTTATAAAAGTCAGCCTTCTCAACAGTACGGAAATAATTAATGGATGCCATCATCATACGCTCTGGCCAAGGACCTTCTGTACGGAAAATTTGTTCGAGATCATATGGATCCAGCGATATAACCATATCGGGTCTCCCAAACATTCCAGGAAGTTTGTAGATAATTCCATATTCGTCTTTTGCCTTCTCAAACATATCAACAGGACTTAACTTGTAATATTTACCTAGTATTTAAAGAATTGATAACGATAATATTAGGAATTTGCTGTAAAGTTATACCTCCTGGCAAAAATGCTCTAACAAGGCCTATTTTCGATGGTCCTGGAATTGCACTGTATGGTTTGGCTGCAAGCCATTCTTCCTTAAAAGATTCATGCTGATTTTCCTTTACTCGTTCTTGTGGCTTTGTTAAATAATAAAAATTATAATAGTTTAAATAACATTCAATAGAATAAATTATTAATTGTGTGATTCATTCTCAGCTGAAATTGTATGCGGGATCAACTAAACTAAAATACCCTACCAGGGCCGTCCTAAGATATTCGGCGCCCGTGGGCTTTAGTAAAAATAATGCGCCTCTTTTCGTAAGAAAATAGACGTGTTGTCTGGAGGAGCGGGCGACCGGCAAAGTTATACAAAAGTGTCAAAACTAGACAAAGTTAATTGATTACCATTCCACTAAATATAACAAAAGTTCATACAAAATTAAAAAATAAAATATATAGTTTAAAAAAACTAAAAAATACGTTTTGATTTTAAAATGAACTAAAAAGTAAAAAATAATTTTGAATGTAAAGTTTTTATTGTTCCAGCCAGAATATGGAAACAACCTACCTTTCGAAATGTAAAACAGCGTGGGACTCTCTTCCTATATTAGCGCCCCACGCTTTTTTACATTTCGAAAGGTAGGTTGTTTCCATATACTGGCTGAAGCAATAAAAACTTTACATTCAAAATTATTTTTTCCTTTTTAGTTCATTTTAAAATAAAAGCGTATTTTTTAGTTTTTTTAAACTATATTTTTTATTTTCTATTTTTTAGTCTATTATATGTACTATGTGTTCCGACATTTTGTAGTGACCACCATATTAGATTTAAAATGACGTCAAAAAGCATACTATAATATACTCGTCATACACTTTCATTTGATACCTATACCGAGGGCGCTGTAAAGAAAAAGGTAAACCGCTATTTTGTGTTGGCCGCCATTTTAAATATGGAAAGACGCGACAAAGCTAATGGTATTCTAATTGTCACACCCTTTCATTTGATACCCATACCGAGCGGGTTGTAAAGAAAAAGGTAAACCGTCATTTTGTTGTGGCCGACATTTTGAATTTGGAAAGACGCCACATAGCTAATAGTATTCTGTTATCATATCCTTTCATTTGATACTCATGCCGAGTGGGTTGTAAAGAAAAAGATAATCCTCCATTTTGTGTTTGCCGCCATTTTGAATTCGGAATGACTCCACACAGATAATAGTATTTTAATTGTCACAACTTTTCATTTGATACCCATACGGAGTGGGTCGTAAAGGAAAAGGTAGTCCGCCATTTTGTGTTTGCCGCCATTTTAAATTTTGAATGACGTCACACAGCTAATTGTATTCTACCTGTCATGCTCTTTCATTGATACCCATGTCGGGGGGTCGGGGAACACAATAGCAAAAATCGACCGCCATCTTGGAACCGCCATCTTGATTTCCTTACAAAATGTCAGATTGCATTGTCACGCGAGCTATGCATATGTGCAAAATTTGAAGTGGATCGGTTACATGGAAGTTGGTCAAAATCAAGTTGCAAGATTTGTTTACATAGAACATACATACACACATGCATACATACATACATACAGGTGAAGCTAATATAAAGCGTATAATGACGTCACACGGCTTAATGTATTCTAATCGTCATACTCTTTCATTTGATACCCATATCGAGGGTGTGTAAAGAAAAAGGTAGTCCGCCATTTTGTGTTGGCCGCCATTTTGAATTTGGAATGACGCCATAAGGCTAATTGTATTCTATTTGTCATACCCTTTCATTTGATTCCCATGTCGGGGGTCGGGGAGCACAATAGCAAAATTCGACCGCCATCTTGATTATTTCACAAAATGGTCAGATTGCATTGTCACGCGAACTATACATATGTGCAAAATTTAAAGTTGATCGGTTATATGCAAGTGGGTGAAAATCAAGTTGCAAGATTTGTCTACATACATACATACATACATACATACAAGTGAAGCTAATATAAAGCGTATAAAAAGGCTGAAAAGAGGCCGAAACAAGGTGGACATTTTTAGCATTTTTAGATGTGAAATATTCTTTTCGCATTTCTTGGACTTTACAAAAATTTTGGAAATTTTTTATAAATTGTTACTCCATTCATCCAAATGTCTAAATGTCTCTTTCTAAATTCCGCCTGATTTCCGTTCACACTCTTCAATCGAAATTACCTATCATTTTCAATGCATTTTAAGTTCCGTCTCCTGTTCACTACCTCAGTCTAGTTTCCGTTCGTTTTCCGACTGCTCTTAAACATTGAAAATATTAGAAATTTTTCAGTCTGCTTTCAGTCTTATATTTTCACCCGGGCTTGCTCAATCCTTCATCTTTGGCACAAATTTTAATTCCAATTTCTGAACTTTACTTGAATTTTAAGGCGAGTTAGGGGTAGTTCTCACCTCTAGAGAGTGAAAAAAATTTTGTCAATTTTGGAATCACCGTTCTTTTAAACTTACATAGAAAAGTGAAAAAAAAATTTGTTTCCAGCATTTTCCATATTTATGTCAATTTAGGGGTGGTTTTCACCCCTTCTCTTTACCTGTTACCATACACTTTGAGCTAATTGTATTTTACTTGTCATACCCTTTCATTTGATACCCATGTCGAGCGGTTACAAAATTCGGCCGCCATCTTGATTTTTTTACAAAATGGTCAGATTGCATTGTCACGTAAACTATACATAATGTGCAAAATTTGAAGTTGATCGGTTATATGGAAGTGGGTCAAAATCAATTTGCAAGATTTGTCTAAATAAAGAAAGATGGACTTATAAGAATGAACTTTTCGACGAAGCAATGCAATTTGAAAAAAGTACAACACCAAAATATGGCACAAAGTTTCTAGACGAGTTAACGAAGTGATTGCAAAAAAAACCCATCTCAATCCGACTTAATGCACAAAAAATTTAAGTTTACTGCTATATTTCCTCGCCTATGAAATGATTTTAAATTTTAGACATGTTTGTCAATGTCAGCACCATCCCAACTGGAGTAGCTGACTCTTGGATCCTTAAATGATTGCTCGAGAATAAACATTTCTTATAAAAATAGTAAGGCAGTATCTACACTAGCCATCATCCATGGCATGCCAAATGTCAGCGTGACGTAATCCTCAAGTTATCTGATGTCTTGCCATGAGACATAAAGGCCTAATTATAATGAACGGATTTGAGCGGTTTGGAATGTCAAAAAAATGCATTGGATCGGATAGGAAATCGACTGGTTACAATAACGCATCTTCTCGGATTAAAACGTCAAAGTGTATTGTAAACAGCAGTGCAAACAATTTTACTAATTTGTTTTTAATTTTAATTTCGATTTTCATTTCGTTGTTTTTATAGCCACTTTTGGCTCTATTATAAATAATTTCGTAATTTTTAACCTCGTTCGCCCGAAAAAATGTTTGCACTTATACTTTTTAGGTTATGTTCATAAAATTTTTGACAGTTCAATGCGGCAATTTCTAATCATTTAAAAACGAATGCGCTCAAACACGACCGAATACGCTTGAATGTGTTCATTATAATCGGTTAGGTCTAAAATGTATGCTGGGAAAAGCGATTAGACAGTTCAATCCGTTTTGTTGCGCTTAAATCCGTTCGTTTTAATTGGGCCTTAAGGCGTCTACACAGGATATTTTGATTAACATTGCCATGGATGATGGCTAGTGTAGACACCGGGTAAGGGATGAAATGATCGTGTCTTTTGCCGCGACTATAACTTCCACTGGCAACTTCAGCTAGGGGTGGCTTGGGGAGGTTGCAAATGGTCAAAAATGTCTGCCACTAGTTAACGGTTATTTAGCTCTAACAGAACAGAACGTACAAACGCAATGGCAGAATTTTTTTCAATTGTAACCTCTTTTTACCCACTAATAAATAATGAAAAAAAGTCCTTAATATACAAAAAAAAACAAAATGTTCAGACCAATTGAACCGAGTTGAGGAATAAAAAGCGAATGATTAAAAAATTTCAGTGGGAAAATGCTGAGCTCAGAAAGAAGAAGATTTGACATAAGAAAAAATATAATATGCATATGTTAGTTTTCACGCTTTTGGTTTCGCGTGAAAATTGTTTCGTTAAGTTCTTTCCTTCCCTTCCCTCTCTCTTCTATAAAAACGGTTTTATGTGCCATAACTATGCGCCGTGTGCGTTGGCCCATTTATAATAGAAAATCATCTTTATCATGAACAATAAATTTAATCTTGAAGACAAATCTAATCAATATTTTTGTCTAGCGCAGAAGAAAACATTTCTTTATCAAGATTGTCTATCTCCTGATAAGAATTGTTTTTTTCTGTGTTTACGATAAAACTTTTGTTGTTTTACCACTCAGTATCCTCTTTATACTGGTTTGCGTCCATTTGTCCAACAATTTAATATCCACGTGACTCGTGAGCATCGACACCAACAGGGTTTTCAGAATTGAATATTAAATCTTTGAATAAACTTTTCCGGATCGAGCAAGATCACTATCCACTAATATGCTAGTAAATCAAAGATTATTAAACCTGCAGTGACCGAAAGAATACAAAATTTATGTAGAGCTGGTTTTGATAGAATTTTTATATGTATAATACTCGAGAACTCATATATTAACTTTGTGTCTGTTATAATAACAATAACAAATTAGATTTTCATAACATGTTTTGTTTGATTTTTCAGAAATGATAACACTGATAGCGCGCCGACTTTTTTAAACCTTTTCTTAGAAAACTTTTTCAAAACAATTTTTTTAGTGATAAAAATTCTAGGTAACTCCACCAAATAAATAAATTTCTTCGTAATTATCATAATTAAATAAAACGTAATTTTCTGAGACTAGTTTAGCATTTAACTAATTTTTTTTCTTAATTTTAAATGCTAAACTTTTCACCATTGATTTACCTGCACTTGAACACTCATGCAACGAATTATTGCGCATTTTGAAACGTTTCTAAAACTATGTAATTTAACCAACATGTTCGTATTTCCACAAAATTCTTTTTTAATTCAATTGAATTTCGCTCAACTTTAAGATCAACAACCGACAACCGACTGCCAAAATAATTTGAACAATTTTGTTTGCAACGTTTTGACCTTGATAACTAGTTTAGTTGAAAGACTCGCGTCAATTAAACATGTTGAAACTTTTTGTATTTGTTGGACGTTTGTTTCGGTACTTTTAACTCGCAGTTTGGAGCTTTCCAGATCCACTTTAGATAAATGATGTGGAGTTTTTTGCGATGTCATGGGTCTTTATTTATTATTAAACTCGCAAAAGCTTCCACTTCAGCGAAAGATAAGGTGAAATTATATGATTAAAAAATCGGTATGATAACTCCGTATCTTCTATTACAAAGAACGGTAAATAAAACTTGATTAATGAATTGGTACAAACATTTCGGCCTGGTTTAGGAATGTACCGGTAACAAAAATTCACCATCTCTAGGAAACTCTCCATCTGTTTAGTTGAAGTTTGAATAACGATAGCCTTAACCTGACGAGATATTATAGGTAAAGTAGCTGCTTCAAATATTTGGATTTAGGTATGGGGCGAAAATGACCCTGCACGTGGCTCTGGCTGGCGTGTATAGAGTTAAATTTTCTGATGAAGATAGCACGATTGATTGTGACTCGATTGTTAAAAATTTTAAAACTGGCATTATTTGAGCTTGTTTAGTTTTCAAAAATTCCTCGTACTTGTTTTTGGTCCGGTGTCTTCTTGCAGTGGGGTTCCTAATCGGTGATACAGGCCTGTTTCCAAAATGTAAGAACTGTTTCAGTTAGATGTATGGTAACGCAAATTGCAGAACGTATTGAAAGTACTAAAGTTTGTTGAATGCCCACGTTTTGCTAGTTTTAAATTACGAACGAAAACATTTTCTATATTTTTCACTTTTATTTACATTCTGCTCGTACAACATATTAATTTTTAAGTTAACTAACATTATATGTATGTATTTCTTTTGCAGGTACTTGGGATCTGGAAGCACATTTGGAGGCATCCCAATTATTCTCTGCAAGGGGACATTGCACAGTATGGTAGAAGACACAAACGCCATCTATATGCCAATTCCAAACATGCCGAACCGGGGGTTTTCTCAACTTTTGCATCAATAATATTTTATTGAATTCTTTTCGAACAGTAGGCGTCAACTTGGCTCATAGCATACTCGAATAACGTACGACTAATGGCCCGTTCACACGGCACAAGCATGCGTAGGGCGTGCTTTTTTTCCATATGAATTTTATGTAATTTTGAAGGCGCAAGCTTAATGGCGCAACCAAAAGCACCATTTTCGTGGTCGTGATTTTCGTGCTTTAGACGAGGAAATATAGCAGTCAACCTTAAATTTTTTGTGCAGTAAGTCGGATTGAGATGGGGTTTTTTGCATTCACTTCCTTAACCCGCCTAGAAACTTTGTGCCATATTTTGGTGTTGTACTTTTATGAAATTGGTGTTGTACTTTTATGAAACTTGATTTTGACCCACTTCCATATAACCGATCAACTCCAAATTTTGCACATATGTATAGTCTCGTGACAATGCAATCAAGATGGCGGTTCCAAGATGGCGGCCGCATTTTGTGTTCCCCGACCCCCCGACATGGGTATCAAATGAAAGGGTATGACAAGTACAATACAATTAGCTATGTGGCGGCATTCCAAATTCAAAATGGCGGCCAACACAAAATGATGGTTTACCGTTTTCTTTGCAGCGCCCTCGGTATGAGTATCCAAGGAAAGGGTGTGACGAGTATAGTACAATTAGCTATGTGGCGTCATTCCAAATTCAAAATGGCGGCCAACACAAAATGGCGGGTTACCGTTTTCTTTACAGCGCCCTCGGTATTTGTATTAAATAAAAGGGTATGACGAGTATAGTACAGCAAGCTGTGTGACGTCATTTTAAATCAAATATGGCGGTCACCACAAAATGGCGGAAGACATTTAAGAGGCTAAAAAGTAGAAAATAAAAATAAATAGTTTAAAAAAACTAAAAAATACGCCTTTATTTTAAAATGAACTAAAAAGTGAAAAATAATTTTGAATGTATGTGTGTGCAATCTCTTTTTCAATAAAGTTACTTTATCTACTTTCAAGCAAGTACAACACCAAAATATGGCACAAAGTTTCTAGACGAGTTAAGGAAGTGAATGCAAAAAACCCCGTGTTATATTTCCTCGCCTACTTGTGTCGTATGAACGGGCCATAACACAGCAGCTCGCGCGCAATCGGTATCAGAGGCCTTGCCCCGAAAACTATATAGTCGATAGCCGATGCGTGAACAAACTTTATACAGACTTTCCGAGAGAGGGCCTGGTCATAAATACAGAACTGCGGTCATTCGGTAATAGTCAGCTAAAGACTTTCAATTGCTGAATACTGCAGAATGGCCGCAGTTCTGCGTTTTTGACCATGCCCTAGACTCATACCCTACTCGAATTGCGTGCAACTCGACCTGTGTAAGAGGGCCTTTCACTTACTTGGTTGCGAGAACAATTCCAATGCAATCGCTACAATTAGCCCAAACATCCACGAATGCAAGTTGGCATTCATGTCCCATTTAAGTAGGATTTTTTTAGATGGTTTTTATTTTAAAACTAATTTGAAATAATTCAACGAAATAACATTTACAACTTCAAACCAACATTTTTGATTTAATCAAATACACCACAATTTTAAAACTTACCCTCAACATTACAATGTTAAGCTGGAAACAGATTGAACGTTCATAAGCGTTCATCAGCGCTGAGAAAAGTCAAAATGAAAATGAATACACACAACCTGACTGTAGTGAACATAGATTGCACGGTTATCAGCGTTCATCAGAGTTGGAATAGGCTCTATTTCTATTCTGATGAACGTTTTTCGGCGTTTTTTTGACATTTCTAGCGATGTGAGTCGTTGTTTTGATTGCGATTTTTTTTAGATTGTGAGTTTGTTAGATTGATTTGTGTGGATAAACAATTAACTAAAAATTCAGTGAGAGTGGCCTTCATATGTAAGATTTATTTTGAAGAACAATTTATAGAAGAAATTAAAAAAAAAATAAGGCTATTTATGATAAAAGAAGTGGGAGTTATAAAAACAACATGTTGTCTGTTATAGTAGTGAATAAAGTTATTAATTTTGAAATAAGAAACTGTTATGTTTTTCTTGAAATTTCTCCTTTTTATCTTGCACTTTTTGTACCTAAAAAACAAATCAAGTGGTATTTCCAGTCAGCGGATGCGAACTCTGATGACCGTTCAATGTGTTCACACCCGACGTTATGAACGTCTTTTGACATTTCACAGCGCTGATGAACGTTCAATCTGTTTCAAGCTTTAGTTTACATAAATCGGTATTCTTACAAAAATAGAAGAATTGCATTAAAATATATCGTTTTAGAAAACCTGCTAAATACAATAAATGATGTTACGATTCAAATTATTATTTTTCTTAATTACACTCTATGGCATTATCCTTAAATTTATTCATTAATATCGATTAACTTAAACTTAAAATCACCTTTTGGAATATTGATACCACTGGACTCAAATTCGATATCCTTGTAATGATACTCAACATGGAAATTCCTAAAAATCCTGCACAAAATAACCTCAATCTCCATTTCCGCCAATCGTTTCCCAACGCACATCCTTGGCCCAAAACCGAATGGCAAGTAAATAAAAGGATGTGCAGTCTTAGCGGAAGGACATTCTGAATTTTTAGTCTGATCTCTCAAGAATCGTTCTGGAATGAATTCTTTTGGTTGAGGAAAATTTTCTTTATCAATCATCAAAAGCTGTGACGGCATCATAACATTGGTCTCCTTTGGAATTTGATATCCGCTAAGAACTAGATCCTGATTTGTTACGCGAAAGTTTCCAACTGTAACTGGGTGGATTCTGTGAGTTTCCTTCAAACATGCCCTTAAATACGGTAAGTTAAGCATGTTTTCTTTAGTTAGAGGCGTGTCCTTTGTTGGCATAATTTTTTTAATTTCCTCAAATAGTTTCCTTTGTTTCTTTGGATTTTTGGCGAGTAAGTATATGCAAGATAATAGAGCTGAGGTTGTCTGTGAGACAAAAAATTAATTATGTTATTTTATCACTTAATTTTTTATTGCTCTTACCGTATCAACACCGACCATAAGCATATCAGTGGCCATAACAAGTGCAATGGTCTTATCAACAGCTACTAATCTTTCTAAAACTCCTTTTTCATGATCATGCTTCTCAGATGTTTTGGATTTTAGACGTTCCATAGCCTTATCGACATACCGTGATGTAATATCTTGCAGTTCCGTTTGGACTTGCATCATTTCCTTGAAGTCAGGAGTAGCGATGTAACGTGACATATTCGGTTTAATTTCTAACTCATAAATAAGGTGAAACAATCTTCTTATATTTTTCATCAATCGGTCAGCATCTGGATTATTAATAGACTTGTCTAGTAATCCCAGTCGAGTATCTAAAGCTATGATTCCTGTAGACTCTAAGGCCCAATGCTGTAGGTCATTGTCGAAATCTGCTGGCAGCTCAAGGCTCTTTGGATCCCTTATTTGCTTCATTCTTGAAATTAGTCAAATGTTATTTTATTACAAAAACGAATTTATCCATTAGTATTACCGTTCAATTAGATCAACTCCAACGGAGTCAATTGGTTTTATGTATTGTGTAACAGTCCTTGGTTGCATCATAACTGGGTTGACTATCGTTCTTGTTTGACCCCATTGTTCACCTTGTCTAATTACCGTATAGAAAAAGTAAGTTCTCAATATTTAAATGTATACTGTTGATAGTAAAACCTACTCTATAAGTAAACCAGGTGATTTTTTATAAAACTCGGCCTTCTCAATAGTACGGAAATGAGTAACGGACGCCATCAGCATACGCTCTGGCCAAGGGCCTTCAGTACGGAAAACTTTTTCCAGATCATGTGGATCCAGCGATATAACAATGTCAGGTTTCCCAAACATTCCAGGAAGTTTGAAAATGGTTCCATATTCTTGTCTTGCCTTCTCAAACATATCAATTGGTTTTATCTTGTAATATTTCCCTAGTATTATTAAAAAAAATTAATAATGATAATGTGTATTTGGGATCTACTTCAAAATTGTACCTCCTGGGAAGTATGCCCTAAACAGGCCTACTTTCGATGGTCCTGGAATTGCGCTGTATGATTTGGCTGCATACCACTCTTCCTCGGCAGATTCATGCTGACTTTCATTAATTCGTTCTTGTGGCTGTTTTAAATTATAGAAAAATATAATAAACAGTGAAAAAGGTAATATCTATCTATCTTCTATATTAATAAAAGAAATCTTCTGTATGTATGCGTGTACCTATGTGTGTATATGTGCTATAGCGGGCTCACCAGTCATCACAGAGCTTCGAAAATTTGCATGAAGGTGCGTCGGGGTCTCACGTGATGCACCTCGAAGCCCGATTTTCGAAATTCAAAATGGCCGCCGAAATATGACCGAAATTCAAAATGGCCACCCAAATATTAATTTGAAAATTGTGAAAGTTCGTATCTAGAGGTTTTTAAGGTCGCTAATAACGAATTTGTGGTCAAAACTTATAAATTCAAAATGGCCGCGCCTATATGGCCGACGTATTTGCCAATTGTGTTTCAATTCCAATGAAAATCGGTATCTGGGACAAAATACTTTTCAGTGCCTAAGAATCGGTCTCCTCGGAGGAATTTTACTCTTTATGAGTGAAAAGTAGGAAAATTGTGAAGCAATAACTCTCATTCGTTAATATAACACTATAAAGTTATTATCCAACAACATAAAATAAAACAAAAATTTTATATATATTTACAAATTGCGGTAACGATGTTTTCGTGTGTTTATTGTGTGACCGCTGCGTTACCGCAGGGAAAGGTATTGTATTGAGAATATTTGCATAATAATTATTCTTATAGACAGTTATTTAGTTATATATTTTAATAGTGATAAAATTTTTGCTTTATATTATCCCATTTAGTGCACATTGATGAAATAATCCAATCGTTACTACTGCGTTACTGGGATGGGACACTGCGTCACTATTCATTTTTCGACGACTTCGTGTATATAAATTGCCAAAAATATTGTAATATCATTAAAAACATCTCTGCAAATATAAAATAAACTATTACCTTTCTATAACAACAATAAAAAATAAGAAAATATTAAACGAAATTTCAAAGTTTTTAAAAAAAAATTACAGCTCAAATTAGGCATTGAAAAGTATTTTGGCCCATCTGGGGTTTTTTGAGGTAGCATATAACGAATGTTTGATCAGAACTTACAAATTCAAAATGGCGGGGCCAATATGGCGGGCGAATTTTGTTAATTGTGTTCCGATTCCGATCAAATTCCCATATTTCCGAATTGCCCAAGCCTTGAAATTTTGCAATAAGGTCCGTGGAGGTCTCCCATGATGCACGTCGAAGCTCAATTTTCGAAATTCAAAATAGCCGAAATTCAAAATATGGTTTACAAATATGGTTTAGTTTGCCAATTATGTTCCGGATCCAATGAAAGTGGGTATCTAGGGGTTTTTAAGGTCGAAAATAACCAATTTGTGGTCAAAACTTATACATTCAAAATGGCCGCACCAATAAGACTGACGAATTTGCCAATAGTATTCCGATTCCAATGAAAATCGGTATCTGGGGGTTTTTAAGGTAGCAAATAACGAATTTATGATCAAAACTTATAAATTCAAAAATTGCGGTCAATATCCCGGACGAATTTTTCCAATTGTGTTCCAGAACAGCCTTATTTACCCAATTTGTTAACGTATGGCTGTGGCTGAGGCTCTCTAAGCAATCGGTTCAGAATTGATCAGCAAAGATTTTTGGAAAGATGGTAAGGTCAAGCAAAACTGTGGTAAAATGTGCCTAATAGTTGCTGGCAAAAGCCTATTTTTAAATAGTCTTTCACTAATATTTATTATTGGTGTTATGAATGACCCATAGGCTTACCACGGGCAACGCCATGTGGGTCTTACTTGTTTTTTATTGTAATAAACTTAATATTATATTGTTTGAGATGATTTTGTTTCCTTTCTGAAACAACAAATCTTTACTTCTCTTTCCATTGTTTTTTATTTGTTCTTTCCATTTCTATATTTTCAGCATTTTTATATCTTCTAACGTTTTGTCTTTAAATTTTCTCTTCGGTCAGCCTATACTTCGTATTATTACCTCAAGCTTACTTTCAAGTACTGTCTTTGGTACTCAATCTTTCATTGATGATGGATGTATCCTAGCCATATAATTTGCAGTTTACCAAGCCGACTAATGTTTCGACATTATTTCTGCTGGGCCTCAGTAGTTCTTTAGAGCCGTTCGCAGAAAACTGGCGGTTGCCCCAAGCTGATTCCGAACTGATGAAAACAGTACCAAATTCCTCTCTGGCCAGGCTCGTGATTTTCCAAGAAGCCAACATGGCGCGGACCTCATTAAAGTCGTGTCGATAGTCCAAACTAACTTAAACTTGATCCAACGGGACTCCATCGCTCTGATGCCGCTTAGTTGTCAGATAGGTTAAAGATTTGCTTGTTAGAATAGACTCTTCTTAAGCTTTCATAGGTGCAGTGCATGCCAATATAGCGAGCACCCCTACTTGAAAGACAATTGCTAAGGTACCCAAGTTGAAGCCTCTATTAAACTTGGGCTTCGTCATGAATCCCTCTTAACCCTTAATATCATCATGGCAATACGGTGTGATAGCGTTGCCGCTTCTGGAATCTCTTCTATAACGCTGACAATTGTAGAATGTCTCCGATGAAGACCATCACCCAATTGGCCATTCGATCTCAGCCTCAGTGAATCTCAGCAGGGCATTTCTCACCAAATAAAACAAGAAATTAAAATAGCGGGTGAAAACAATTCTCTCATTTTCAGATTTCAGATCATGATGCTTCAGTCAAACAGGCAAACACCAGAAGACGACTAGAGGGCCAACTATAATGCACGTAAGAAACGCACGTCATCTGCCCACTCTCATGGGAATTAATGTGTTCGGCCATATTGGACGTACGTCGGTCATATACTGAGTTTCAATGCAGAGTTTACCCTGAGTTTACTCAGATTAAGCGCCCATGGAAACAGGGATTGAGTAAAGTTTCGTTAAATCCAAGTAAACTCAACGAAGCCTGTCCAGTTAAGCCGGGTTTTGCATATGTGTGTGTTTCCTTCTGTTTACTTAACGGAAGCTGTACCCTGGCTCATGGAAACATAGCAATATTTTGTTTCGTTAAGTTTCGTTAAACGTAAAAATGCGAAAAGAGCCGCGCTCAATGTACGTTTTGTGAGATGATATTTGTGTAATGGTGGGACCACACTACGCGGTCTTGGGTCGTACGCGCTTTTGCCTTTTTTTTCATATAGAGTTTTATGACTTTTTTACGACTTTTTTACGACTTTGTCCATGGTAAAGGCCGTGCGGCAAAACAACGCGGACAAAAGGCTGTGCTTAAAAAGGTACATTGTGCGTCCACACACTATGAGCTTTTCAAAAGCGCGTACGCCGTTTCAAATGAGAATTGATTTTTTCTCACTCATGACTCAGAAAATTAAAAGATCACGCGCGCTTTTGTCTTGCCGTACGGCCAAAAGCGCTTGGGATCTAGGTCCGCGTAGTGAGGACGGGCCTTAAGGGAGAACCATAATGATCCAAGCGACATTTTTGTCAATATTTACTTTTTCAATTGAATGCACAGAAAAAAATGAAATCTTTCGTGCCATACACATAAATAACATCCCGTTAATAAATCTTATGTGCTTGGATTAGTATGGCACGAAAGATTTCATTTTTTTCTGTGCATTCAATTCAAAAAATAAGTATTTCTAAAAATGTCGCTTGGATCACTATGGTTCTCCCTTACTCATTTGTAGTTACATTCATGAGTGCTGATTTTTTGTTGTTGTTTTAAAGAAGAAAGAGTATGAAAAATGTTGTGCTTCAAATTTATGGGAGCGATTTTGATGAGAAATTTATTATAATTGAAAATAAACACGACTATTTTTAATATGCAAAGGTTATTACCCAAGTTTTAATAGTCAATGAATAATATTTATGCATTTTAATAATTTTACACTTTTGAAAACTTTCCGTATGCACAAACCATTATACGTTTGACGAAAGTTTGATCAGCTGACGTGCGTTTCTTTCGTGCATTATAGTTGGCCCTTATGGCCGGTTCACATTATTCCAGTAGCAATCCAGTCCAGTGATCGAATCCAGCGCTGGAGTGCTACTGGAATAATGTGAACCGGCACTCGATTGTACCCATTCCAGTGAACAATCCAGTCCAGTGACTGGATTGACAGTCTACTTTTTCATTCCAGCTCGCCCAATCCAGCGCCACTGGAATAGTGTAGACGACCAGTCCAGTGCTGGATTAAATGTTGAAGAGTAAATACGTATTGTTTTTTTTATAATCGCATTGTTTTAGTTGATAAAATTAGTTAATTAGTTAATTATTAGTTGATAAAATTAGTTGATCCATTCTTGAAATTATATTCACTATCCAATAAATGTTGAATGACTTGTAGACGATATGAATCCAGTCAAGCACTGGACTGGATTGACTCGCTGGATTACTGGACTGGAATAATGTGAACCGGGCATTAAGAAATTGTACGTCGACAAGTACCGAGTTTCCATGGGAGTCGAGTTGAGTTGTGGTTGAGTTGAAACGACACTTCAACTCAACGATTAACTCTATGCGTTTCCATTTCTGCCTTCCGTCTTCGTCCATCTTTTCCCATCAATAAATTTTATTATAGATTTTCCTTTAAAAGTATTTATTAATTATAAAGTGCGCGACATTTTCACCTTTTGTACCTTTGCCAGTGTGCCGTTTTTAGTTGTGCGCGTGAACTCAATTCAACCTACCTATTTTCGTTGAGTTGAGCAGAGTTGAAAATCTTTAACGAAAACTCTTAACTATGACTGTTTCCATGACGTTTCACTCGGGTTCAACTCTGGTTGAACTCTCATGGAAACTCAGTAAAGGTTAACTGTTTTCAAACCTCTTATTTATTTTTTAGGTGAAAGTCTGAGCTTAGGTGTTTCCCATTAAGCTACTTCACTTTTCTACATAATCACAGTTGTCTTCTAAACACTTTTTGAAACGCTGCACTAGCATGTTAAATTTTTTTGCATATAAGTTTGTCCCGTAAAATTTATCCAGTGGACAACTGAGTTTGTTCACCAAGCCAATTTTGCAAGTGCAAGACGAGGAAATAGTCGCAAGGTCATTACGGTAAGGTAAGTGAACAAAAACCTAGTAGGGAAAATCACAAATATAATTACTTTGGGAAGTAGATTTCTAAGTATGTACACTCCACGACAAAATGATACGACACCCCTCCAAATTTCCTGATTCTCGCAAGCAATAAATGCTGTAAAACTCTCATATCACACATTATAAAGTACCTCTAATGAAAAATCTTAAATCAGTAATCTGTGCTCACAAAGAGGCTTTTTTCTAGGAATTTTGTTAAATTTTCTGAAAAACGGATGCGACAAAAAGATACGACAGAGTTCAAATTTTTAATAAAACGCTGTGTTTTTAGGGAAAATAACAAAATATTTATTTTTAATAGTGTGTATGCTTTCCATTTTTCGTAATCAGTTCTGACATTCTGTTTGGTAAAGATTTATACAAGTTTTTTAAATATTTTTTAGGAATTAACGTCCAGGCAGCTTCACAGGCAGGATCACTTCTCGCAGCTCCTCGAGGGTTGAATATTGTTTGTTTTCTCTGTATACTGTGCGTGCTAAGTGTACCCAAACATTTTCGATTATATTCAAGTCTGGTGATTTAGCTGGCCATTCGATTACTTCAATATTCCTCGTCGATATAAACTCCTTAACTATGCGTGCAGTGTGTACGGCCACATTATCATGTTGGAAAATATAGTTTTGTCCAGAAATCATCTCGGCTTTTGGTAGTAATTCTTCTTCCAGTAATTTTATAAAGCCCCTGCTATTCATTTTCCCATTAACAAATCGGATATTCGTCTTTCCATTGTAGCCAATAGCAGCCACAAATCATGGTACCTCCTCCTCCCATTGGTCGTCGTTTATTAAACATCTCGTCCTCCGTAGATCATAAAAATAGTAACTCCATCCGTCTGGCCCATCCAACGAAAACTTTTTCTCATCTGAAAAAATGACTCTCCTCCATCGTTTCTTCCATCTTAAGTGTTGTCGGGCGAACTCCTTCCTAGCTATGATGTCTTTGTCAGTTAGCACTGGCTTTCTCTTAAATTTTTTTCTTTTAACGATTTCTGCTTTTTTTAAGACGCGTTGTACATTGCGGATATTGGTTTGCACACCCGCTTTCTCAGCTATTTGTCTTGCCGTTCCCGTTGAATCGGATGCTATCCTCAGTATTGCATGGGTATCACGATCACTAATAGCACAGGCTCTTCCTGGACTTTTTTTACCATAGTTTTCTGGGTCTTTAAGTAACCCTGTAATCGCACTCCTACTCCTTCTCAATAATTTTGCTATTTTAGCAACACTCATGTTTCGTTTTTTAAATTTAAAATAGTTTTTATTTCACTGTCACTGTCAAGTTTTTTGCCTCGGCCCATCTTAATCTACTCTTAAACCACAATAAAGCCCGGGTGAAAATAAAAGGCCGAAAAGACGCCGAAAAACAGTCTAAAAGTACATTTAAAGCCGAAAATACACCGACATTTTTGGCAGTAGCAGAATAAAACTTCAGCATACATTACCAGAAAATTTATTTTTATTTTCGTAGAAAATTCGGCTTGTTTTCGGTGTCAATTCATATTTTGAATTATTTTTTAAAATAACGTCTGGACTTAAGAATAGCCGTGCTGCTTTTCTGCTCTTTTTTAATCGTATTTACTTTGAACTACTCCTGCTCTCACAGAGAATTCATAATTTTTACTCAAATCGACAAATTTTGCATTCCTTTATTTTGTTACTCCGGAGTACTAAAAAGTAGAAAAGGAACACGGCTATTATTTCGATAAATGAAGGCCTTTATTTGGCCTGTTTTCGGTAAATATTTCGGCGTCTTTTCGGCCTTTTTTCGGTTTATGGTTTATTCACATGTCGGCGTATATTCGGTGTCATTTCGGCGTTTTATCGGCCTTATGTTCACTACCTCGGCTATTTTTCGGAGTATTTTCGGCTCTTTTAACCATTCAATTTTTGAGCCTAAAATACGCCGAAGTTCTCCTATTTTTCGGCCTCTTATTTTCACCCGGTAGTTCCGAAATCGCAAAATGAAAAAACACACGATAATTCGGAACACAATAGAGCTCAATACAAATAATTACAGGTCCTTTAAAGCTCTTCGCCGTTAAACTATCGACTGTTAAATGTAGCAGCATCATACCCTGTCGTATCTTTTTGTCGCATCCGTTATACAGAAAATTTAACAAAATTCCTGGAAAAAAGATTCTTTGGGTACACAGAATACTGGTTTAGGGTTTCCATTACAGGTACTTTACAATATTCAATAAAAGTTTTTTACAGCATTTATTGCTTGCGAGAATCAGGAAATTTCGAGGGGTGTCGTATCATTTTGTCGTGGAGTGTATACTTCTTTATTTAGCGTTTTCTTAAATACCAAAGAAATACTTCTGCAATGGCTTATTGCAAGGCCCTCGTAAGTACAGGCCTGGAAGCAGACTTTTTGGTTGTGTCTGTGCGCGGCCAAAATCGTCTGACAGTTGTGGAATTAACATGGCCGAAGCGGTACGAAGCAATTTTTTAACTTTAGTTTTGGAATAAAAAGTGGTAAAATATTGTATTTTATCACTTTTTAGTGCACACGGATTATCAGTGATAAGTTATTTAGTGATCTGAGTCCATACATTAAAAAAAAAATAGTGGTTAAGTGTATTTTAAGAGTGTTAATTGATTAGGTGACCATTTTTGTTTACAATCGCGGTGGTTTTTTCGTGTTAATTTAGGGAAAAGGTGTTGAATTTGTGTAGTAATGGAATTAAAAGTGAATTTAAAGTAGTTAACAATTATTATAGAAGAGTTATTAAAAACATAAGTGCAAGTACTACCACACAACATGAATAACAATAACTTTTTCACTTTTCCTTCACATTTTTCTGCACTTATGTTTTTAATAACTATCCTATAATAATCTTTAATCACTTAAAAAGCACTTTTTATTATGTTACTACACAAATTCAACATTTTTTCCCTAAATTAACACGAAAAAACCACCGCGAATGTAAACAAAAATGGTCACCTAATCAATTAACATTCTTAAAATACACTTAACCACTCACTTCATTTTAATTTTTTTTATTAAATCACTAAAGCACTAATCACTGATAATCCATGTGCACCAAAAAGTGAAAATATACAATATTTTACCACTTTTTAGTGCAAAACAAACTTAAAAAATTGCTTTTTATGGCTTCGGCCATGTTAATTCCACAACTGTCAGAAATTTTTGGCCACTTTTCAGCTATGTTAGTATTAGTTGGCCTGTCTGCTTCCAGGCCTGTACTTACGAGGGTCTTGCTTATTGTAATGCAGAGAAGAATGGGTTTGGTGGGAAGAGTAAAAGCATAAAAAGCGTGTTCAAAAACTTCTTAAGGTGAAACCCCAATGTAGGCTTGGCAGTGAGCTTTTCAGGTACCACGCGCGAAAGCAAAACAAACCCAAATACACGCTTTGCTTTAGTTACTTTACAGCTTGCTTTTCATGAGCACAGAAAATAGAAATAGTACACGAAAGAGGTAATAGCCTTATGACACTGGCTTTTTCGTAGGCTCAAAATGCTGCCTTGGCTAGGCTGAAACCTGAAAGAAAAAATTCAAAGGAGATTTTCCCATATGTAAGAGTGAGAGGAATATACTCAAACTTCTCTTGGCTGGATTTTAAGTGTTATAAAAAGTCTAGAAAACTGTTATAAAAAGCATAGGGAAAGAATGAAATTTATGTTCTTTTTTCTATGATTTTTATAACAGTTTGCTGCATCTCTCGACTTTTTATAACAGTGAATGAATAACAATAAATTGAAGTGATTATAAATATAATTTAAGTGATTATAAATATATAAGAAGTGGCAATAAATATAATTGAAGTGACAATAGATATATTTGAAGTGAAGGGGTAAATGTTTAGAATTGGGGTTCCGGAGTAAAATCGCTCCAAAAACAATTTTGAGGTGTTTGCGGTGATTTTTGAATGTCCCAATAGTAATTTCAAGGCGGGGAAGACGTATTTTTATTACAACGTGAGGGGGTTGGGAATTGGGGGATTCCTTCTGCATTCTGTTATAATAATCAGACAATCGTTCTTACCCTCACATGCTATCTCTGTCACACAGTATAACAGATTTCGTCATTTCCAGCCTAGCCAAGGCAGCATTTTCAGCCTACGAAAAAGCCAGTGTCATAAGGCTAGAAGAGGTATGAATTTTGCAGAATTTTTCCTTTGGAATGGACATTATTGTTTCATAAAAAGAACAAAGGATCGAATGTAAATATCTATTGTTGTGTAGAGTGATAAAGAAGCACAAATGGTTTATGGCATTAACTGTTCAATCATTTACGAGAAATTCGTTAAAATGGGATATAGAAATAGTTGTCTCAGATTAATTTTGAACTCTTAAATATTTATAGTTAATGTTATTCCCAAAAAACTAATTTCTTTATGAAATAAATTTTCTCAAACCTCTACATACATTTATTTCTCTAAGCAAAATAAATATTAAACGAACACGAAAGCATACAAAGCATCAAAAAATTGAACATTGGTCATTTCGAGCTTTGCTTTGCTTTGCTTGGGCTTTGCTTTGGCTTTGCCGCTTTGTCATTTGGTTTTTTCCCATAACAAAGCACTGGTTTATTTGATATGTCAAAGCAAAGCAAAGCACTAAAGCAAACCAATCCTACATTGGGGTTTCACCTTTAGCGTTTCGTTTTCTTTGTAATCATCTCAATCATCCTCGCCTAGGCCATCGCCGTGTTTTAAGGTCGTTTCACACACATCAGTCACGTCACGTCTCAGTCGCTTTTCCTAATTAGAAATGTCGCCGTCAAGGCTCAGTCAAAATGATGGCTATATTCACTTCCATTATGCTTCTCAGAACTGACGTAACTGAGACGTGACGTGACTGATGTGTGTGAATCGACCTTTAATGTAATGTATTTTTTATACTGGGTGGAAGTACTTCACTGCTTCTGCTGAATGACTTATTCAAGTACTTTCATTCCCTACTGGGAAATTCTTAACCAAAATCTTGATATTCTCCTTAGATCGGGAAGAGGGGTCATGGACCAGATCTAGAATGGCAGTTTACCGGGCAGTTTGGTATACGTCTCGTAGCACACATCTGGTGTGATCGTTGCTCCACTTTCCACGAAATCAAAGAAACGAGAGCGACGATATGAAGCTCTCATTTTTCGACTCGAGTAAGGAAATTGCCATTTTATTTGATTTTGATGAAGTTAAATGGCGCGCCAATGACTGTTGTTTTATTTCTGCGTTGGTGTAGGTTCATTCTCAGATGATGATTCTCTTGTGGATATTTTTGTCCAATGCAGATCAAAATAATCACTTCGAAAACAATTTACAGATGGCGCTGTATGTGTACAACTGATATATTCAAATATAAGCCCTACTTTTCGAATACTCCGGAGTTGTTCAAATGTCTCAAGTGTCTTCAAACGTATACCAGAGAGTAAAACTCAGACGATTTGACGTGTCTAAAAATAACATTGGTCGTTTTTTATAACAAGAAATGATAGCCATCATGAAAAGAAAATTAATCTTTAAAATAAATCTAAACAGAACCCACGACAATATTTTTGAGCATCGACCAAAGTTTCAGAAGAATATAATTGAATATTAAACATTTTGACATAATTTTCACAACATCCGGATCCAGAAGATCACTAATCTCTAATACACACGTAAATCCTTAATAGTAATAAATCTTGTCTGAACGAATGACTACAAAATTTATGTGTAGAGCTAGTTTTGGTTGAATGTTTATATAATACCGAAGAATTCATACATCAACCAATATCTCTGAGATAATAACAATAACAATTTGCATTTACATAACGCGTTTCGTGCCAACTTTTTTAAGCCTTTTTTAGCAAATTTTTTTAAAACAATTTTTTAGAGGGATAAATTCTACATAAATGCACCAAATAAGCTAATTTCTAATTAATTATCACAATTTCATAAAACGTCATTTTCTTAGATTTGTTTGGAATTGAACTTGTTTTTTTTCGTAATTTTTTGTGCTAGACTTTTCACAAATGATTACCTGCACTTGAACACTCATGCAGCGAAATATTGCACATTTTGGAACGTTTCTAAAACTATGTATTTTAATCAACATTGTTCGTATTTTCACAAAATTCTGTTTTAAGTCAATTAAATTGCGCTCAACTTTAAGATGAACAACCGACGACCGACTACTAAAACAATTTGGTCAATTTTGTTTGCAGCGTTTTTGACCTTGATAACTTGTTTACTTTGCGTCAATTAAACAACTTCTAACTTCTGTTGTTCTTTTTAGAAGTGTGTTTGGGTACTTTTAACTCGTAGGTAGGAGCTTTACGCATGGAGTTTAGTTAAATGATGTGGAGCTTTTGCGATGTCACCGTTAGCTACGAGTATTTATTACTAACTCGCTTCCACTTCAACGACAGATAAGGTAAAATTATAAAATGATTAAAAAATCGGTATGATAACTCCGCAGTATCTTCTATTACAAAGAAAGCTAAGTTTTAATTATATCTTAGCTGTCTGTCATGGAAGAACTTTATGCAAAAAACAAATGGAATAATGGAGTGTTATTAGTTGAACCATAAACGGTCCCGCGCCAAAGTTTCATGACGCATTGATGGATAAAAGTCGGCTATTTCATTGTCACTCCCGACCAAAGGAGGAAAGGGGTTATATCGTATTCCGTGGAGCTCAAACAAAAAATTGATAATTAGAAACATAAAAGTTTCAATTAAATATTTAAAGTAGCTTCTTCAGGTTTCGCCTTTGTTGATTTTGATCTTACATAACCTTTTCTACCTATTGTTGAAGATTTATTGCAAATTGGTCATGTGTGGTTGGCTTCCAGTTCTGGGCTCGAAAATGGAAACCAAGATATAAGATGCATATTTCTGCTCAAATGTGAAGAATTGTTGATTTTCGACGGACCAAGAGTATATGGTAATAGCTAAACCTTTAGGGAAGACAGTCCTTCTTTTGTAGGTTCTGTCCTTCTTCGAAAAGTGTCCTCCTAACTGTCCTCCTTTTCGATAATTTAAAACTAATCTGTTAATCCCTGTATTCAGAGATGTGTGCAGTGTGCGTCATGTGACAGTATAGTTCAGATAGAATCGATTATGTGCCTGTTTAGACGGTTAGCTCGCGCAACCTTTTAACACGAAATTTCTAGGCGCGGAGATGGTTCGGGTATTTTTTTTTTATATGATAGTCTAAGCTTATGTGTCACCCTTTGTACTACCAGTTCGTCATGTCGCACATCATGTCGTACCGTCATGGTGCAATGTCTAGTGTACCTAAGCTTACCTCGAAGTATAGGGAGAAAGATAGGATAGATTAGGAGGAGTCGGGTGCGTGTTGGAGGAGATGGTGGTGCACCTTGGGTTTGAACTCTTGAGTGTCGTATGAGTTCGGGAATACTGACTGTGGTAGGTTGTTCCACAGTCGAGTTGTTCTTGTTATAAACGAATTTCAAAACCGAAGTGTGCGCGAAGATGAGGGCTGTATACTGTGAGAGTGAGCCGAGCGGGCAAGTCTTGTATTGCGGGAGTAATGTTGCCGTGGAGGCATGAGGTTACGTATTTGGATGGGAAGAAAGTGCGGTTCGATTTTAAGGTGACTAACGTTCGCTCTTTCTGATCAGCATTTCACTGTTTCATTTTGTATCACCTTAGTGCTCCATTTGATTTTTTGTTTCAGGCAATGGTGGGCACACCTGTTTTTTATTAGGAAGGACAGCTATTCGTCATTTGTTCTCTAGGATGGTAAAAAAAGCAATATTTAAAATAAAAGCAGTACATTAAAAAAACTACTGTACGTTTCAAGCTAATGAATTTTGAGTACGTATAACATGTAAACTATTGAGTTTAGCAAAATCAAAAAAGTCCTTATTTCAGAGCATATGATTATTTGTTATGAAATTTTCGTAAAACATTTTTTAGAAGAGCTATGTAACAAGCAACAGCAAGCGGAGTTTTCTCTATCTTAATCTTATGGGAAATCGAAAAGCTTGATGAAGCACCTCTCCTTGTACGAGCTTTTCTTTTTACTCCCATTCAGTGCCGCGGCCAGACAATTGGGGGCCTTGTGCAAAAATTCAGCGAGGGGCCCCAGAGAGTCCAAAAAACATTTTCGGTCTCTTCGCTCGCGCATTTTCTTTCATACAGACCCGTCCACGCGCAAGAATAATGCCTCACATGGTGATTTGTGTGGCCCATACCAGTGCCGTAGCTACCCTGTTTCGCGTGGGGGGGGGCAAAGAAATTTTACTAAATGTTACATCTAAAAAATTTTGACGTTCGACAGCACAGTCGGTAGTACAGATAATTATTAGAATAGAATGAAGCACAAGCTCTCAACAATATAAACACTCACACATTATCTGCTTTGCGTACGATATTCCTAATGGCCCATCCACACTAGACAATCTTCGATACGCACTCATTTTAGTTTTTTCTCAGAATTTCAGAGAATTGTAAAAAAATTCTTTGGAAAAACGGTAATTCCACTTTTTTATGGCCTTTTTAAAGCGCCGCCTTCTAGTGTACTATCAAAATTGCGTCATCATTCTAAGATAATGGCAAAAAATATATGGGAAAAAGAGTGCGCATTCCAGGATTGTGTAATGGCGGTGTGCAAAGATTGATTCAAGACGATTTGAAGCGAAAGATTACGTAAGTTTTTGACCAGGTTTGATATTTAGCTGTCAGTCATCTTTGATTATGAATGTCTACTGTAGGCATGTCTATTTAAAATCGATTAGTCGAAAAATCGATCTTTTCGAGTGAAATAATCGATTTTTTAGATCGATCTCAAACACTGAATCGATTCACAAACCCCTCGAATCGGACCCGATTCACATTGGGCTCTTCTAAACGCATGAGGATTTTTCCAACTTTTTCAATGGATTTTTCAGCCAACTTTTTGACACCTATGTGGTTTAGACAAAAAAACAACAACATTCGGGAGTACAGTTGGTTATTAAACTTCGCTTGCGAGAAAGCCCATCCGATTTACCGAAAAAATGACAGGAGGGCTTTTTTGTAGGAAATAACAATTCGTATTGGCTGATCAAAAAATTTTTCCGAAAAAACCAGTTTTTGAGTGATTTTTTTTGCCAAAAATTGATATCTCCGGCGGCCATGTTTTTTTGTGATTCCGAAATTGTTTTCTTAAAAAGTCCCAAGGAAGCTGTGGACCAATTTTCAGCCATTTTGGAAATTTGTCTCCTTAAAATGGTAATTTCCCCGGACTAATAGCAATATCATAATGAATTCCTAACAGGATTGCTACATAAACATATAAAAAATGTATAAATGCGATTTTTATGGAACTGTTTCTAATTAGTTGTCCGTAGCTCAACAAAAATTGACTTACGATTCGATTAATCGAGAATCGATCCTTTAATGTTCGATTTAATGAGAATCGATTTTAGTGCGTCGATTTTAGATCGGTTTTTTTTGGAATGAGTCGACATGCCTAGTCTACTGCGCCTAATGCAAAATTTTTCCGTCGCCACAAACAATTGAACCAGTAACAAAAGCATTGCAATGGGACTCATTAGAGCCGTTTATACAACGATCGAAAAAATAATAACTGAAGATATTTTCGAGAAATACTACTCTGAAGCAACAAAAGGGTTGAAGAAATTACACCCTAGAGAATCGGCCCTCGCTTCAAGGCGCCCTCGCCCAATTCGAAATCGACCCCAATCAACAATGCTAAAGGATTCTGTGTTCGAAGAAACTCTGCAAGAACGAATCGAATCATTGTGTTAATTGAAATGACAAAACGTTTCGTAAGAGACGATACGTATCTCACAGCTATCGATACAGTAGATGAAATGGATTTGAAAACGCTGCAACCTTTGACCGAGTTGGGCATCGAATTGCTAAATGAAATTGAGCTAAAAACGAAAATTCGTCCAAAGAATAAGAAATTGAACGATTTGAAAAGGCCAGAGGTTAACAAATTCAAGACTGTGGTACTGACAGAGCTGTATAAGGTGCGCCAGGGAATGGAAAACGTGTACTACTTTCCCGCCCGGAACGGCAGTATGCGAATCATCGTGTTCGGCCTTGACACGAATCATGCGGCTTCAACGTATTACTACATCTCGACTGATAGATTAAATAATTCTACTGATAGATTAATTTTTTATATCTGAACACCGTTCTTTTCGATGAACTGAATAATTACAAAGTGCAATTACTTTAAAAAAATTATTAAATGTTATTGTTTAAAAAAATAATCTACATATATGAAGTATGAGAAAAACGCGTGGGGGGCTAAGCCCCCCTAGCCCCTGGGTTGCTACGGCCCTGGCCCATACTCATTTGTATGGCCATTCAATGAAGTAAAAATGCAAATAAGGAAATCAAATGATTTTTATTGCAAAAAAATTTTTAGCTCGCTTCGCTCGCGTGGCCCCAATATCACGGGGCCCTGGGCAATTGCACATCTTTCACATATGGCAGCCGCGGCACTGCTCCCATTCTAACAATTTTTCGAGTGTCACTTAATAAAATATTGCCCCACACTAGTTCTCGTTAAATTTGTTCCACCTGCCATAAAAAAGACTGAGCTCAAAGCGAAACGTCTAAACAAACGTTCGCTTTGAGGCGCCACAAAAGGAGCGACAAAGTGAACCGTATAAACAGGCACTATGAAACGCATGCGCAGGGTAAAGGAGAACTTCACGTGTCTCGAACTTGTCTCGCACCATTGCGCACTTCACCTTGTTTATTTTATCTCTATATTATACTTCGTGTTTACCTGTAACGGAAATACGAAATTAGGCTCCGGAATTTCCAATGTATTGTTAGAAAATGAAACATTGACAAAAAATATTCATTCAATGTATTTTTGTTTGCATTAATAACATGTTTCATTTATTTACGTTGTACCTTTTTCTTAAATTGTGTCGTCCTCCTTTTCATTGTAAAAAAATTGGTCACCTTATAATAGCTCAAGGCGGAAGACAACTAAATTAAAGAATGTCTAACATGGTCATTTCTTCAACCGACGTTTTTTTTAATCGAAACGTTAAAGGATATTTACATTTCACAAAACAAATAGTTTACACTAACGAGCAGTTTAAGGTTGATATATACATTAAGAAACAAAAAAAAGAGAACAAATAACAGAAACTTGAGTGCACCAATCCCCGTAACTTCTAAATGAAGTCACTCTCGATAAGAACACACAATTACACAAAAAAACAAGCCTAACTATATTCCTCTACGATAAATCGGTATAGGTGTTATTAAAGTTTCATTTGTTTGTATAATGGTACAAACTTACTTTATTTAAAAATTCTTCTAAATTCTAAATATACAATAATTCTTAAATTCAAAATAAGACGATTTTGTTAACTCTTTAGACTTACTTTATTCGTTAATATCGATTAACTTAAACTTAAATTCACCTTTTGGAATATTGATGGCACTGGACTCAAATTCGATATCCTTGTGATGATACTCAACCTGAAAGTTCCTAAAAATCCTGCTCAAGACAACCTCAATCTCCATTTCTGCCATTCGTTTACCAACGCACATTCTTGGCCCAAAACCGAATGGTAAGTAAATAAAAGGATGTGCAGTCTTAGCGGAAGGACATTCTGAATTTTTGGTCTGATCTCTCAAGAATCGTTCTGGAATGAATTCGTTTGGTCGAGGATAATGTCGTTCATCACGCTGCAACATCTGGGATGACAGCGAAACATTGGTATCCTTTGGAATTTGATATCCGCTAAGAACTAGATCCTGATTTGTAATGCGACCATTTCCTCCTATAACTGGGTGGATTCGATGAGTTTCTTTCATACACGCTCTTAAATATGGCAAATTAACCATGTTTTCTTTAGTTAAAGGAGTATCCTTTGTTGGCATAATAGTTTTAAGTTCTTCAAATAGTTTTCTCTGTTTCTTTGGATTTTTGGCGAGTAAGTATATGCTAGATAATAATGCTGAAGTTGTCTGTGTGAGAAAAAATTAATTATAATATTTTTTATTGATATTTTTATTGAAATTACCGTATCAACACCGACCATAAGCATATCAGTGGCCATAACAAGTGCAATATTCCTATCAACAGCTACTAATCTTTCTAGAACTCCTTTTTCATGATCAGGCTTGTCTATTGTTTCAGATTTTAGGCGCTCCAAAGCCTTATCGACATACCGTGACGTTATATCTTGCAGCTCCGTTTGGACTTGCATCATTTCCTTGAAGTCAGGAGTAGCGATGTAAGTTGACAAATTCGGTTTCATTTCAATATCAAACATAAGTTGAAAAAATCGTCTTATATTTTTTATTAATCGTCCAGCGTCTGGATTATTAATAGAGTTATCTAGTAAACCCAGGCGAGTATCTAGAGCTATGATTGCTGTAGATTCTAAGGCCCAATGTTGTAGATCATTATCGAAATTTGCAGGAACCTCAAGGGTTTTCGGATCTCTTATTTCCTTCATTCTTGAAAGGACACAAATTTAGTTGGATTAAAGACACAAATTTATTTTTAGTACTACCGTTTTAAAAGATCAACTCCAACGGAGTCAATTGGTTTAATGTATTGTGTAACAGTCCTTGGTTGCATCATAACTGGGTTGACTGCTGTTCTTGTTTGAACCCATCGTTCACCGTTCCTAATCACAGAATAAAAATATTATCTCAATTATATATGTAATCGTTAATGTTCAAACTTACTCTACAATCAAACCAGGTGATTTTTTATAAAATTCTGCCTTCTCAACAGTACGAAAGTAAGAAACAGACTCCATCATCATTCGCCGTGGCCAAGGACCTTCAGTGCGATAAACCTTTTCGAGGTCATTAGGATCCGATGATACAACAAAATCCGGTTTCCCAAACATTCCAGGAAGTTTAAAAATATTTCCATATTCCTGCTCTACTTTGTGAATCATATCAACGGGCTTCAGCTGGTAATACTTTCCTATTATAGAACTTGTGTTAGTAATCTTTGTAATTTAATGAAGGACTACTAAGTTATACCTCCTGGCAAAAATGCCCTAAAAAGGCCCAATTTGGATGGTCCTGGAATTGCACTGTATGGCTTGGCTGCATTCCATTCTTCCTCGAAAGATTCAAACTGGCTTTCAGTTTTACGATCTCGTGGCTGTATTAAAATAAAATCAATCGTAATAAATATAGTAAAAAATTTTCTATTATTGTGATATTCACGATATTTTAATAATGTCTGCCAATGTTAGGCAACTCATCTTTTTAGAAGCTTACTCCTGTGAAAGCAAATATTATACCAAGAAATTGTTAAGGAAGACTTCCGTGAGTGAAAAAAAGTGAAAATTTGCATGATTCTATGGAGACTTGTATTCTCCTGCGTTTATACTGAGAGCACATGGTGTTTTGCAAAGTACAAACACGATCATAACATCGGTTAAATACTTAAAAGGGCTTAAGTACACGCGGATGTATGCTTCCGAAGCAAAATTTTTTTTTTGAGCAATAAAGACATATGATGGTAGACAAAGTTAAAATTTTATTGATTCCTACACATTTCAACATTGCTCGACCACGGAAAGAACAGTCCGAAATATAAAATAGGGAAGAGGGCTTTGGATCAGAAAAGTTTGGCAGCTTTAAAGCCACAATATAGTAACTGCTAAAAGATTTAGCAACTTAAAGGCAGCAAGGATTAATGGACGAACACTCATAATCGCGCCTAGACCAGTAGTTGGGTGACCACAGTCATATTAAGCTTGGTGTACTTGAGAGGGTCAAAATAATGAAGGCTTATAGTTACACGGCGAACTGGGAAGTGCTTGGAAGAACTCAAAATACGAATATTGGTGCTCATAGCAATGACTATCCAGTTATGGTAAGGTCGTGGAATAGAAGAATTTCATGGTGGAATAATGAATTCGGCAAGTTAAGATCCGCCACAGGGAAACCCTTTTAACGTTGCCAATAGAATTGGGAACTAGGGTAGTTACGGAACTCACCAGCTACCTATAATAGGGCGATTAAAATAGCATGTAGGAATAAGGCATTTCTACAACTGTGTGGACCTGGTGCCCGTAGAAGATCGCTAGCAACAGTGATATATTCGTTCGCCTCCCTTCCGCTGGATTACATAGCCTTCATTGAAGAGGCAGTTCCTTAACTTTTGTATCTTCTCTATCAGCGCATTGATATCTCCTAGGAAATATACAAAAGTTTTTCGTGGTGAAGGAATACCTTTGTGTGCCAGAAGTATGTTGTAACTGTTCAGTTCGAAAACAGTTGAAGAAATAATCGTGGGTGACTGCCCATTCAGAGTTAACTGCGTTACTACGTGAAGAAGTAGAGGATTGAGGGTATCTACACGGAGATTCTTTCAACTGTTACCGAACCGGTTTTTTAGGGGAGAGGTATAGAAAGGGCAAGAGGGAAATGTATGAAAAACTGGTTCGGTAACAGTTGAAGGAATACCGGTGTAGATACCCTCATTGGGAAAAAGAGGGGAAGGAATCATACCCCAGGACCGCCATCAGTTGGCTCATCTCTCTCCATTTGACGCCTCTTACAAATAGAGCATCACGAGACCGGGACAAGACGAGATTTTTAAGACTCTCATCTCGACCTCGGTAAGTCCATTTCGAGTCTCGTCTCGACTCTCGGCAGATCTCGCGATTCCTAATCTCGTCTCGTCTCCTCTCGCCTCGTCTCTCGGGGCGAATATAAATTTAAGAGCCCATCACGGTCTTATACTTATAGACTCGACCTATACGCAACAGCGAGAGAAAACAAGAGGCAAAAATGTCTTTATATGTGCATGAGTACCACATCCCAGCTTTGAAAAAAACTTTCAGATACTTTATTTTACCAGACTTGTTTCCTATTATTTTGCCGACGAGATCTCGAGCGACCGACGAGATCTCGAGCGAATAATCTCGCCTCGACGGGAATATGTTTGTCGAGACCGAACTTTACTCTCGTCTCGTTTCTCGAGTCGAGACCAAGACGAGACTCTCGAGTTTGTCGAGATCTCGTGATGCTCTAGTTACAAACTATGCTCTGTTCTAGGTTGCCCTGGGCCTGGAATGAAGCCATACTGGTATTGATTTGTATTTTACTACCATATAGGACTGTCCTGTTTGGCAGATTAGCGGAAATAGGCAATACTCAGCAGGGTTAATCGTATAGTCTGTAACAAGTTTGGAATGATACGTATTTCGCACAAGTGGAAGTTTCACGGAAGGTCCACGAGTGCGGAATATGCCATTCAAAACGTGTTGCAGACTATACTCTTCTACGCCTCTAATTAGTTTTTATTAATATTTTGTAAAGAAAAACGTACCTTATGTAAAGCTAATGTCAAAAATGTAATGTATAAGGCACAGCAAGATATTTTAACGCTAAATAACATATTAATAGGGAGTGTTCATTCATAACAATTTTGTAATTTAATAATTTGTTAATAAATGGCCGCCGCAAAATTTATTACAAAAATGATATTATTTTCTGCAATTTAATAATTGAATAGTTTATTTAAAGCAAACATTTTCTAGCGGAACATCATTGATTGTTTATTATTGAAACAATCCTTTTCTTTCTTTAATTATTGAATCTTTTTTTTCTTTAATTAATAAATCATATTTTTGGATTATGACGAACAGATGTCGCCAATAGTAGTCATTCCATAACAAGTGATGGGATGAATATTCCACACGGGTGTGGAATGCTTCTAATTCCGTAACTAAAAGTAATATCAGAATGCCTGTATTCTAACAGAGGCGTAAAAAAAATATTTTTCAGCATTATGGCAAGGCTTCCATACCTGCACAATTATTTTATGAGTCTCTTGGTGTACTGTAGGGCAGATCCCCCCGATGCGATGGCTTTTTCTTCCAAGAGAATTACTTAGCTAGCTCGTCGCTTAGTGCCTGTTCACACCGGTGGTCACCGCGACCTTTCAACACGAAATTTATTGGTGCGGGGAGCGTTCGGGGGGAAGGAAGTGCGTCTCGATTTGAAAGCGACTCACGTTCGCTTTTCTGACCAGCTGACTGTTTCAATTTCATTTTGTATCACCTTATGCCCCAGTTACACGAATGACAAAAAATGATAATTGTCATAATCTCTGGTCATAATTAATGGCATTGTTGTTGTTTATTTTTTATGACAGAAATAATGACACAAATTATGACCGTGTATGATGATAATGGCAAATTATGACAGAAAAAATGACAAGTATGTCATTCGTGTAACTGGGGCATTACTGTTCCATTTTATTTTCGTTTCACCCGTATTGGGAGCAAACGTGCGATAGGACAATTTTCAGGCTTCAGTTTTGTTGCACAGATTTTTTACTAAAATTAATTATATTCAGGTAATCACAGTTTATAAAAATTTATGTCACTTTTATGAAAATCACAAACTTTTTTCCCGTACCGTATGTTCCACCTGTCATAAAAACGACTGGACACAAAGCGAAACGTGTAAGCAAATATTCGCTTTTTCGTTCGCTTTGTCGCGCCTCAAAGCGACCTGTGTGAACAGGCACTTAGCAATATTCATGAAAATGTTCTGCAAATTGTTCCAAGATGCGATCAGACCTGTAAGTGTAACGTTGTGCATCACGGACTCTTCGATAGAATTCCATAATACCTCCTGCAGCCTTTACTCTCTGCGTTTTATACAATACAATGGAATAATTTAATAAAGAAACCAACATTTAAAAATTATTGTCCACCTTCTAATAATGGCTCTAATTTTTTTTATTTTTGGCTAATTAAAATCTTTCAATCTGAACTAGTTTAACTTCTTAGTCATAATATTTCTGTTTTTCGCTTTAATTAACAGAATCATTAGAGACGTTTTGGACCTATAGATTAATAAACCAATACCTCTATTTTAGATGCTTACACGATCATGCTGCGTTTGGTCGCAAGTTATCAACAAATTAAACATAGATAAAAGCTCTTTCATAGGGGAATTTTAATTGAATAACAAGTGTTTGATCAAACTTTTCACGACATCCAGAAAAAGAAAAAAGTTAGTAAAACCACTTATATAAATCAAAGATAAACAAAGCTGAAGTAAACGAATGAATACGAAATTCATATGGAGGCGGTTTTGGTAGCATTTTCATATTTTTTTTTTATGTGGAAGACCCGACCGAAATCTTAGATATTAATTTTGCCTCTAAACAATAACAAATTGGATTAGATTTTCATAACATGGAATGACTGTTGACTTTTTGCAAAACGATTTCAAAACAACATCACTCTTAATACAGTTTTTCTTTAATTTTACAAATAAACAAACCGTCAGTTAAGTAAACGGGTATTTAGGAACAAGTTTAGAATTTAATTAGTTTTTATTAATTTTTTATGCTTTTTATTAATTTTTTAGACTTTTCACAAATGATTACCTGCACTTGAACACTCATACAACGAATTATTGAACATTTCGAAACATTATTAAAACTATGCACTTTACACAACATATTCATATGTATTTTCCCAAAAATTTTGCTTGAAATCTATTGAAATTCGCTCAACTTTAAGATGTACAACCGGCGACCGACTAACAAAATAATTTGACCAAATTTTGTTTGCAGCGCGTTTGACCTTGAAAACTTGTTTAGTGTGAAAGACTCGCGTCAATTAAAAAGCTTGTAACTTGTTGTTATTGTTTTTGTTGAACGCTCGTTTTAGTTTTTTCTTTTAAATCGTAGTTTTGAGCTTTTCACGTCCACATTAATTAAATTATGTGGAGTTTTTTTGCTATATCACAGGTATTTATTTGTTATGAACTCGCAAAAGCTTCTGCTTTAACGAAAGATAAGACGAAGCTAGATAATGTTCAAAAACTTATGATTAGAAAGTCCAGAATTTAATTTTATCGTGTCTTTCATGAAATGGATTTTTATTTAACAAACGAATGGCGCTTTTGCATTATTAGCGTTACTACAAAAGGTATGAAGGACTGAGTGAGTCATTGATGGATAATAATGGATAATTGGATTGTGATTTCCGAACAAAGAAGGAAAACAATGACGTCCAGTCGGGGGAGCCAAAATAAAAATTGTGCCGTCGTAAATGTATACAAAGGACAAAGCTGTTTGTAATAGATTTGTTTATTAGCCCCGTTGAATGACAGTGTGGGAACAACTCAGCGTGAATGACAGTTATGGAATTTTTAATCTATAGACCATTTTATGTATGCTAAGCCCAACTCATCGGATTCGCTGTTTTTACTTCTACATTGTACTTAATCAATTTCAATCATTGGTGTCAGGGTCTTCCCCATCCCCTTTTTCATTCATAAAGGGGTGATCATAACAGAAAACAAATCCAAAGGCGATTTGCTGTTCTTTACCCGAAGCTGCTATGCCCGGCCCGTCTCCGAGTATACCATCCATTTATGTAATAGATGAAGACTTCTTCAGGACTCGGGAAAGGTAAAGATGTTCAAAGAGATTGGTCCTGACAACATGCCCCCTATGGGTCTCAAGCAGTGTGCCTCTGTGATTTGTGGTTAATGGAATTGATTGAAAATTATGAAGTTGTGCCGTACCCTGAACTAAGGAGGTTTAAGGAAACAATCATTCGAACGTTTTTGTACCAGTGCAGTGAGTTATACCCCGTGTTCTTTTAATGAACTGGGTTTTGAGAGCTTTTAAGTTCCCATACAAAATCGAAAACCCAGGTTTTATCTGGGTCTTCTGGTTCTTCGATTTTGTATGGGAACTCAAAAGCTCTCAAAACCCAGTTCATTAAAAGAACACGGGGATAGAGTCAAAATAACTTCAACTAGTCCTTAATCTATATTATAACAAGTTTCTGACAGCTCCACCCTCAAAGAATCAACGAAAGCTTTGTGTACCAACACATTTTTCTTGTGGAACCGAAAAAGCAGTACATTTGACCAACTCTTCGTAAAATAAGGAAAGACCCGAGTTTATAATGAAAATATTGTTTCATTTTAGCATTAAACTCCTCACAGGCCTGGGTAGCGTAAGGGATGAGTCGCTTTTCTTGTCTTCCCTCTTTCCTAAGATCGTCGCCATGTAGAAAGTGCGCTATCAGAAATTCCACACAGGTGCGTTAATCCACATGATGTTTTCGATGAATCGATCCTTCTGTTCGGAGCCCCGACACAATCGAAGACCCGGTATGAAATTCACAGTTGCATCTTTTTTTCAGATATTTTACTGTACTATAGTAGTAGAGCAACAGGGCTACTGGCATAGTGACGTCATCGGTAAGTGTCTTGGGTGTGGATGTGGTCTTGGGTGTTAGGTTGAACTTCCATGTGCCTCGTATGAGCTTTCGTGCCGGACGAGCTTTTGAACTTTGCTGAGTCTTGGATGAGCTTGGGGAATTAGGTTGAACTTACATGTGCCTCGTAATGTAAGATATTTTTTTCATGACAAGTAATATGCTAACAAAATTAACGGTGATGAGTTGCCTAACGAAATATGTTCAAGGCTATATTTAATAGGCGTTTTTTCGCCATTTTCCGCCTTTTTCTCTATTTTGAGGAGAAATTATGCATTTTGGTGAAAATATCAAAAGAGTAAAGTTGTAGAGCATAAAATTCCCTACAAATTTTGTCTTCATTGTTTTTTCGAATTCCGTATAGTTTCGCGGCAAGCGGCCGTTTTGCACCTTTTTTTAGATTTTGAGCTAAAATTATGGATTTGTATGAAAAATTAAATGAGATCAAAGTAGTAGTTGCAGTTTTTCAACGGCTTTTCTTTGGACGCTTTGTTTTATCAACAGAATCTGAAAAAAAGGCGCAAAATGGCCGCTAGCGACTTGTTCTTTTGATATTTTCACCAAAATGCATAATTTCTCCTCAAAATAGAGAAAAAGGCGGAAAATGGCGAAAAAACGCCTATTAAATATAGCCTTGAACATATTTCGTTAGGCAACTCATCACCGTTACTTTTGTTAGCATATTACTTATCTTGAAAAAAAATGTCATTCGGTTACTCGATCGGTGAAGGTCGCTCTTCTACGGATCCTGTACTATCGGATGAGCTTGAGAAATTAGATTGAGCTTACATGAGCCTCGGCTGAACTTGCAGACTGCATGAGCTTTTGAACTTGCTATGCCTGAAATTTTTGCTGATTAGCCGCAGCACCCCGAGGACTCTTAATGGTGTGGCCACACTACGCGGTCTTGGGTCGTACGCGCTTTTGCCTTTTTTTTCATATGGAGTTTTATGGCTTTTTTACGACTTTTTTACGACTTTGTCCATGGTAAAGGCCGTGCGGCCAAACAACGCGGACAAAAGGCTGTGGTTAAAAAGGTACATTGTGCGTCCACACACTATGAGCTTTTCAAAAGCGCGTACGCCGTTTCAAATGAGAATTGATTTTTTCTCACTAATGACTCAGAAAATTAAAAGATCACGCGCGCTTTTGGCTGGTCGTACGACCAAAAGCGCGTGGATTCTAAGTCCGCGTAGTGAGGACGGGCCTTAATTGGAAAAATCCAACGCCCGGCATCTATATTTGTTTACATGAAAGATCCGCTGGATATCTGAGCCCTTGAAATACATCGCCGTTTCGAGATGGGAAATTATATGCTGATAAGCCGTTGTTGTTATTGTTATGTTATAAGGCCTAATTGGGAATATTTTCACTTTCATGAATGGTTTGGCTCGGTGATTTAAGTTGATGTGTATTTTGCTTAAGGCTCCTTGGCGCGCGATCGGTACTAACTAACTACTATTTTTGTATGAGGATATTTTATTTCTTAGGGAAAAATATTTGAAATGTAATTTGAATATTTTGCATGGGGATATTTTATTTTTTTAGGAAAAATGTTAAAAAATATTTGAAAAGCGGTTTCGGATATCTTGAGTCTCTGGGACCCTTGAAACTTAGATATGGATTTAAGTCTCTCGGACGCTTGCGCAAGCTTAGCGGGGGTGCAAACCAAAACTCGAAGCTTATGTCCTGATCAGCAAAGCATAGCGAAGTTCAAAACTGCAGGTTTGATCACCCACTCAGGTCATAAGCTCATTCGAGGCACAGCGAAGCTGAACCATGGCAGAGCAAGCTCAAAACCTTGTCCAGTGTGCAAGTTCAGCCGAGGCTCATGTAAGTTCAATCTAATTCCTCAAGCTCATCGGAGCCACATGTAAGTTCAATCAAATTCCCCAAGCTCATTCGAGGCGAGGAGGATCCAGCATGCGTTTTGCAATAGTTACAGGAGTTAAAAGGATATAGGCAGTAAAATATATATTGCGCTTAAAATATTTATTAAACTTAAATCTATTCATTAACATCGATTAGCTTAAACTTAAATTCACCTTTTGGTATGTTGATAGCACTGTATTCAAATTCGATATCCTTGTGATGATACTCAACATGGAAATTCCTAAACATCCTGCACAAAATAACCTCAATCTCCATTTCCGCCATTCGTTTACCAACGCACATCCTTGGCCCAAAACCGAATGGCAAGTAAATAAAAGGATGTGCAGTTTTAGCAGAAGGACATTCTGTATTTTTGGTCTGATCTCTCAAGAATCGTTCTGGAATGAATTCACTTGGTCGAGGAAAATTTTCTGCATCAAGTTGCAACATTTGTGATGGTAGCATAACAACGGTGTCTTTCGGAATCTGGTAACCGCTTAGAACTAGATCCTGATTTGTTATGCGACCATTTCCTCCAACAACTGGGTGGATTCTGTGAGTTTCTTTCACACACGCTCTTAAATATGATAAGTTAAGCATATTTTCTTTCGTTAGAGGAGTGTCCTTTGTTGGCATAATAGTTTTAAGTTCGTCAAATAGTTTCTTCTGCTTTTCTGGATTCTTAGCGAGTAAGTATATGCAGGATACTAATGCTGCAGTCGTCTGTGTGACAAAAATTAATTACTATATTTTATTATTAATTTTTTTATTGTAGTTACCGTATCAACACCGACCATAAGCATATCAGTGGCCATAACAAGTGCAATATTCTTATCAACAGCAACTAATCTTTCTAGAACTCCTTTTTCATGATCGGGTTTGTCAGATGTTTCAGATTTTAAACGATCCATAGCCTTATCGACGTATTGCAATGTAATATCTTGTAGCTCTGTTTGGACTTGCATCATTTCCTTGAAGTCCGGAGTAGCGAAGTAACGTGACATATTCGGTTTAATTTCTAAATCGTACATTAGTTGAAAGAACCGCCTTATATTTTTGATTAATCTTTCAGCATCTGGATTATTAATAGACTTATCTAGTAACCCGAGCCGAGTATCTAAAGCTATAATACCCGTTGACTCTAGAGCCCAGTACTGTAGATCACTATCAAAATTCGCAGGAACTTCAAGGGTTTTTGGATCTCGTATTTCCTTCATTCTTGAAAATATTAAAATTTAGTTTGATTAAAGAAATAAATTTATATTTAGTAAGTACCGTTCAATGAGATCAACTCCAACAGAGTCAATTGGTTTAATGTATTGTGTAACAGTCCTTGGTTGCATCATAACTGGGTTGACTGCTGTTCTTGTTTGACCCCATTGTTCACCGTCTCTAATCACAAAATAAAAAGAAGTTCTCAAAATGTATATTGTAAATATTTAAACTCACTCCACTACCAAACCAGGTGTTGTTTTATAAAAATCTGGCTTCTCAACAGTACGAAAGTATTTAATAGACTCCATCATCATTCGACGTGGC
Source organism: Thereva nobilitata (assembly GCA_963855945.1). Lineage (NCBI taxonomy): Eukaryota > Metazoa > Arthropoda > Insecta > Diptera > Therevidae > Thereva > Thereva nobilitata. The sequence goes on from OY979694.1 coordinate 24,056,065, forward strand.
CATGGACCTTCGGTGCGATAAACTAGTTCAAGGTCATTAGGATCTGATGATATAATCATGTCGGGTTTTCCAAAAATTCCAGGAAATTTGTAAATATTTCCATAATCTTCTTTTGTTTTTTTAAACATATCAAAAGGCTTCATGTTGTAATATTTCCCTAATATAAAACTATTAAGTAGTAGTAACATTTCTTATTTTATTATTTGTAAAGTTATTTGTTACCTCCCGGCAAAAATGACCTAACAAGACCTAATTTGGATGGTCCTGGAATTGCACTGTATGGTTTGGCTGCATGCCATTCTTCCTCGAAAGATTCAAACTGACTTTCGGTTATTCGTTCTCGTGGCTGTATTTTAAAATATAATCAATTATAATAATTTATGTAAGATTTGCTTTTTTTCTGTGATATTCACGATTTTTATAAGCTTTTTATTAACTTGCAATGTTTGTTAGTTTGTTTAGATTAAATCGTGTTACTAAATTTTGACCGACTTTCATATAACCGATGAACTTCAAATTTTGCACATATGTATGTATTATGTATAGTTCGCGTGACAATGCAATCAAATGACATGGGTATCAAATGAAAGGGTATGCCAAGTAGAATACAATTAGCTGTGTGACGTCATTCCAAATTCAAAATGGCGGCCAACACAAAATGGCGGAAGACATATTATAATATACTAAAAAGTAGAAAATATAACCGATCAACTTCAAATTTTGCACATATTCGTAATTCGCGTGATAATGCAATATAACCATTTTGTAAAAAAAACCGATTTTTGCTATTGTATTCCATCGAGACCACGGGTATCAAATGAAAGGTAGAATACAGTAAGCTGTGTGACTTCATTTCAAATCTAATATGGCCGCCACCACAAAATGGAGGCAGACATATAATAGACTAAAAAGTAGAAAATAAATATAATAGTCCAGTAAAATAAGACAAAAAACGGGCTTAACTTCGTAATTCCGTGTAACAGGTTGTATCGTCTTCGAACTTTTTTTAAATTGTTGTAAAAATTCTACCCATAAAATCCCACCCTTTAAAAAATTCCGCTACTTCTTTATTGTTGCTATTATAAACAATTAGTGCAAAATTAAATGCGAAATTGTGTTGTACGCTAAATTCAAAAGAATTAAACCGGAAAAAATGCTAGTAGGCGGTTTTCGAGGTCGCTGATTACGAATATGATATTTAAAATTCAAAATGGCGGATCCAAAATGGCGCAATGATGAATCTTCTTATTGATATTGCGTCAGCCCATCTATAACTTTTCTTGCTTTTTCGTATCTATAACTTATCCTTATCCAAGTTTTCGATGAAGAAGATATAGACCCCAGTGACAATGTTTTAAGTGCTTAATCGTAAATTCTGCTCTATTTTAAATGATCTTCAAAGAACTCCACATTTCTTAAAAGATAATGTTATAAACAATGGTTAACGAATTATTTAAAAATTCCAAAAAAAGCACATATTGAAAAGTACAGATCTCAGCTATAACCTCTATATATTTAGAACCTTAAAAAGAGTTTCTACGCTTAATAACAGACGGTTAATTGTACTAAAAAATTTCATATTTTTAAGAAATAATCATTTGTTTGTTACTATTTCATAAATAAATCATTCAAATTTAAATATTTTGATAAAATAAATTATTCTATCGAAAAGTATGGGTTTTCAGCTATAAATTGACCACCTAGTAAATGTCAATAAGTATCTTGCACCTATTGTTATTATTGATTGAAGTTACGCATGGAAAAAATAAAATGTTCGTTTTCCCCGAATTCGTGAAATAAAAGGTGCGTATTAAAAAAACACGATTTTTTGAATTTTTTTCAATACATACATCTTAATTATGACCATTTCAGGAAACCAATCCACAAATTAAATTTAAATTTAGCTTTTTAACACTTTGCAGAAGATTTACTGAAACAAGTGATATTTTACCAATTATTAGTTAGTAATAATTGTTTAAATATGTTTTTTATCATTTAAATACATGGATCGAGTAAGCGAAGTATTTTTCTTCAATAAGCACTTTGGTTTTTTGCATTTGCTTTTACCAATCAAAAGTTATAGCCTTTTTTGTACGGGGCGGGGCGCGTCTCATTTTTTGCTCATACACACATACTATGAAGCTATGTATTAGACCTTAATTAACAAATTCGTATTTCCGAGGGATCGTACAAAAAAGGTTCTTAGACATCATTTACGTAAAATTTCCTCCTCTTTCGAATGGCGTTATCAGTTTTTTCAGAAATATTATATTTTAAAAGCTATTCGCGAAAAACTATAACTTAACACTTCTTTTGTTTCGTAACTATTTGAGCGGCACTTTTTAGGAAGCGGATTTTTTACTATATATTTTTGATATAATTTAGAAGAGAATGGAAAAAAATCCGCAAAGGATTCCGAAGTGAATTCCTTATTTTACTGGACTATAAATAGTAATGAACCCTAAATAATTTTGAATGTAAAGTTTTTATTGCTACTCCACTTACTTAAATGTAAAAAAGCGTGGGACGCTAACGAAAAGTTACAGTAGATATTAATAAAATAAGAATATAGCACCCCACGCTTTTTTACATTTAAGTGCAGCAATAAAAACTTTACATTCAAAATTATTTTTTACTTTATGGTTCATTTTAAAATAATTGCTTATTTTTTAGTTTTTTTAAACTATTTATTTTTTGTAATAAAAATGTAAATATTATAATAAATATCATGCCATTGGTCTAATAAAAATTACTGATACCTTATTCAAGAAAATAACTCATAGGGTTACAAAAATACAGGGTGTTATGTAAACCTCTACCAAAAAAACTTCAAAACGCACTAGCTGCTAAACCATTACCATTTACTGCACCAAGACAAGCCGAGACAAGAAAGTATTATCATTATCAAATCTGAAAACCCAGGTTTTATCGAGGTTTTTATCCAGGTCTTGGGACATTTCAAAATTTCCCTTTCTTTTCGGAATGTAGCATACTTACCGGCTGTCGGAAAAACGTCATTTAAAATAAAAACAACATAGAAGTGACGAGAGCAAATTTGAAGACATGAGGAAACAAATAATTTATTTTTTAGAAACTTATTCATTATTTTCTAGAGGGGAATTCGTGTAACAGTTGTTTACTGACACACAACTTCGGATTAATTTTAATATATTTAAAGCACTGAAGATGGCGCTTAGTGGAATTTCCCTTGTCGTTTTTTTAATGAACTGGATCGAAGACCTATATAGTTCATTAAAAAAACACGGCTAATATAACTAGAGAAGCTTTAGAGACCAATAGATTAATACAGCAATAGCTCCTATTTCAGCTGCGAACACGATCAGCCTGCGTTTGTCAGGCAAGTTATCAAACAAATGAGCATAGATAAGAGCTGCTCTCTCGAAATAAATTTAATTGAGTATTAAGTGTTTCACAATACTTTTCACAACATCCGCATAGAGAAAACAAAATTCGTAAAAACACTTACATAAATCAAAAATTAACAAAACTGGGGTAAACAAATGAACACAAAATTCCGGTTTTGGTAGCAGTTTTATATAATACGCGAAATCTCAAATATTTTGTTTTGCCTTTAAAATAATAACAAGAACAAATTCAATTTACATAACGGGGTGTGTTCGATTTTTTTCCGAAATAATAACACTGATAAGCCGTGTTTTTTTAATGAACTATATAGGTCTTCGATCCAGTTCATTAAAAAAACGACAAGGGAAATTTCACTAAGCGCCATCTTCAGTGCTTTAAATATATTAAAATTAATCCGAAGTTGCGTGTCAGTAAACAACTGTTACACGAATTCCCTTCTAGAAAATAATAAATAAGTTTCTAAAAAATAAATTATTTGTTTCCTCATGCCTTAAATTTGCTCTCGTCACTTCTAAGTTGTTTTTATTTTAAATGACGTTTTTCCGACAGCCGGTAAGTATGCTACATTCCGAAAAGAAAGGGAAATTTTGAAATGTCCCAAGATCTGGATAAAAACCTGGATAAAACCTGGGTTTTCAGATTTGTATGGGGAAGAACTATATAGTTCATTAAAAAAACACGGCTATAGTGTGCAGACTTTTTGCAAAACGATTTTAAACAAAGCACATTGCTCTTAATAAAGTTTTTATTAAATTTCACAAATTCATAAACCGTCAGTTAAGTGAACGAATATTTTAGAGACGAGTTTAGTATTTTATTAGCACTTATATATTAATTTTTTATGAAAGACTTTTCACAAATGATTACCTGCACTTGAACACTCATACAACGGATTATTGCACATTTTGAAACATTTTTTGAACTATGCACTTTACACAACATATTCATATTTCCACAAAATTTTGCTTCAAGTATTTGAAATTCGCTCTTGATATGAACAACCGATCGACTAACAAGTCCAATATTTTGTTTACAACGTTTTTGACCTTGACTCGCTTCAATTAAGCAACTTGAAACTTATTGTTGTTCTTATTGTTAAAGCGTTCGTTGCGATTCTATTTTTTAAATTGTAATTTTGAGCTTTTCACGTCGACTTTTATTAGAAATGATGTGGAGTATTTTGCGATATCACAAGTATTTATTTGTTATGAACACGAAAAGCTTAGATAAAACGAAATTAGATAATGTCCAAAAATTTATTAAAGTCAACAAGTATTTAATTTTATCGTGTCTTTCAAGATTGCATTATTAGCATTATTGGTTGGCCTTAAAGTTTTACATTTCATGGTGGGTCAATGGGCGCGTTTAGGCCCGAGTTATCTTAACTCTGTTAAATTAACGCTGTTAACTTAGCACCGTTTCTAGTATGCTATTTGACAGTTCTCATTTTACAGCTAATAACATGCAATAATAATAACATTTCCCATTTTACAAATAATAAAAAGCTAAAAAATGAATAATAATAATAAAATCTTCATTCTGTATTGAAATATTTCTAAATTATTTGCTTACAACAAAAATTTACAAGCAAACGTCAATTCATTTTGGCTGTGCTAAATTTTAGCTAAGCCAAAAAGCAGAAATAAGTTAGCTAACAGCCCTAAAAAAATTGCTGTTTATGCCGTTGTTAACTTGCCTAGCTCAGTTAAATTAACTTCGGCCTAAACGCACCCAATGACTCTATGAAAGCGCAAAGGTCTATCACTGATAAGTTGGCAGTAACTGCACATTGGTGAAGATATGTAATTTCCACGAAAGTATACTTCAGTAGAGTCTCTAGAGCGTCTCCTTGGACACCGTGTAAACAGCGAGAATCATCAAATAATGCGATAGCTTTCTCATTGGAGTTAATCGGACTATTACTTAAAGGACCTGATCGATTTTAACCGTGAACAAATAGGTCACCAGGAACTACTGGTGTCCCCACTGACACGCCTAAGAATTTGCTTGCACAAAAACAACGTTCGGACTTGACTATATATTCTCTAAGCGTGCATACAAGTCTCATCTTGCATACTAGCCTGCAACTTTCAGCATGGTTCACTTTCTCAAAGGAGCTGCGCTCTGAAAACCAGATGTTGGGGTAAATGAGATTGATTGTAGGCTCCGATGTTGCGCCACACCCACAGAAAGCTTGGATAAAAAATATGTTGTTAAACACTAAGGGTATTCACGATTCGTAGGAAATGTTTCCCAGGATTATTTTTCCAAGAGCTGTTTTCTTCATATCCTGAACGCCCCTTGACAAATTAGAGTTCTTCTCATCAGCTGATTGTCAAGAACTGTCAAGCTAGTATACTTTTTATTTGGTTTCGATCTATTTTTCGTTTTTTCTTTTTTTACATTTTCGCTAGCGATTTTTCTAAAACAATTAAACACTTTAAACAAAATCCCCAGTACTTGAAACAAAATCGCCACATGCCAATTGATTTCTCGTTGCCATAGGAAAACTTTGCACTGGCTCGGCGGTCTAGAAAATTTTTGCAGTGTTGGAAAGTTTCATTCTGTACAATTGTTGTTGTATCGTTGGAAAGTTTTCCTACGTTGCACCCAAACCTACGAAACTAGACCTGTTTCCACCGAATCGTGAATACCCTTACTATGTCGTCGTCCTGAAAACTCGACGGAGAAAAAAAATGTCCATGTAAATAGTCTCTTACAGCTTTCATGGAAAAAATACTTGTATGAAAGATTACGTCTCAGTGCAGTGGGGTTATGAGTCAATAATACTTCAATTAATGTTCCAACACGTCCTTCTTTTTAATCTATACATACAAGACCCTCGTAAGTACAGGCCTGGAAGCAGACTTTTTGGTTGTGTCTGTGCGCGGCCAAAATCGTCTGACAGTTGTGGAATTAACATGGCCGAAGCCGTACGAAGCAATTTTTTAACTTTGGTTTTGGAAATAAAAGTGGTAAAATATTGTATTTTATCACTTTTTAGTGCACACGGATTATCAGTGATAAGTTATTTAGTGATCTGAGTCCATAAATTAAAAAAAATAGTAGTTAAGTGTATTTTAAGAGTGTTAATTGATTAGGTGACCATTTTTGTTTACAATCGCGGTGGTTTTTTCGTGTTAATTTAGGGAAAAAGTGTTGAATTTGTGTAGTAATGGAATTAAAAGTGAATTTAAAGTAGTTAAAAATTATTATAGAAGAGTTATTAAAAACATAAGTGCAAGTACTACCACACAACATGAATAACAATAACTTTTTCACTTTTCCTTCACATTTTTCAGCACTTATGTTTTTAATAACTATCCTATAATAATCTTTAATCACTTAAAACCACTTTTTATTATATTACTACACAAATTCAACATTTTTTCCCTAAATTAACACGAAAAAACCACCGCGAATGTAAACAAAAATGGTCACCTAATCAATTAACACTCTTAAAATACACTTAACCACTCACTTCATTTTAATTTTTTTTATTAAATCACTAAAGCACTAATCACTGATAATGTGCACCAAAAAGTGATAATATACAATATTTTACCACTTTTTAGTGCAAAAACAAACTTAAAAAATTGCTTCGTATGGCTTCGGCCATGTTAATTCCACAAGTGTCAGAATATTTTTGGCCTGTTTTCAGCTATGTTAGTATTAGTTGGCCTGGCTGCTTCCAGGCCTGTACTTACGAGGGCCTTGATACATATTATATAAAGCATCTGATAAATCCACTCTCAATGAATCAACGAAATCTATTTTAGTGATGTGCGATACTATATCGATTTTAAAAAAACGATATTTTCTTTTAATAAATCGGGATTTTCCGATTCTTTCCCAGTCGATACGATTTTAGATAAACGATTCTTTTTTCAAAAATCGTAATCATTAATTGAAGACTCCAATTCCAAAACTGCTTCCTTCCATTTTGAAAAACCAGTGAGGTAGTGGCGGTTTTGGTCTCTGAACAGACTCTTTTAACGAATCTGTTACCAATTTCATGGCTAAACTTGCTAAATGTGTAACAGTGTGTGTTTACACCAAGCTGTAAACTGAAAAAAAGTCGACCAAATATGTTAGAGGAGTTTGTTTAGAGGTTGAAATCGCCATTGCGTTATTAATTTTTCAAAATGGAAAGAAGCAATTTTTGGAAGTGCAGTCTTCAATTGCAGTGTACTTTTCACCATTATATCATCCGATTGAACCAACAATAGTATGTTATTACAAACCGCGTTTATGTGCAGGGCCGAACCGGTACCATAAAGTACAAAAAAACTCCCATAAACGAGGACGTGACCAGTCCACTTGGGTCTTTTTGGTCTTGTTTTTGGGGTGAACTATAGCGGACTGAACCATTTCGGTACCAAAATCTACCCATCCCATCGTCCTCTCTCACCCTCTTCTTCACAAACGAACGTTTTCAGCAGATTTTTGTTGGTTGGTTGTTCAGTGCCGCGGCCAGACAATTGGAGGCAGGGCCACGGCTAGGCACTTTGCCGCCCGGTGCACATCCGCCGATGCCGCCCCCTTTAAGGGCAACATCTTTTTTCGCTCGCTTCGTTTTTTTTTATTCTTTGTAGAAATTAGTATATAAGAAATTCTTAATTAAATAAATGTTCTTTCTATTTGGCAAAGTCAACCAAGTCATTTATTATAAAGTTCCTCTCTTACTTCAGAATCGAAAGGATTGCGTTTCAATGTTGCAATGCAGACGTCACTCTCAACATTCATTTCATTTTGCTTCGCACACCGTAGAATTTTACGCTGCTGTCTGTTGCTGGAGCTCGACTAAAAGTTGCCATGCTCTAGCCAGCTACATGGCTGCAACATTTAAATATTTTGCTTGGATCGCTTTCGGCAACATGCAATCCAATGCAAAAGGTTGTCGTTATGCCTTCGACCCTAGGACCTCGCAATTAATCCAAGAGATGTTTCGAAAGTATACATTATGCATTCGAAGGATAATGTACGGAATCGACTCTAGAAGGTTTCTGTTCCCTACTGGGTTGTTTCTGTGTCGCCTTTCGTTCATCGTTTGTTTATTGTGTACATGCTGCGTGTGCTAATTAATTATTAGTAAACTATTGAGTGTTGTGCTTGATGTTTGTCTTCTTTTTGTTTATCGTCGCCGCTCATTTAAATTTTTGCGCTAATCGCTAAAAATACCTTGTCTTTTGGCGGCTGTTGTCTTTTATAAAATATATTGTAAACATTTTTCGCTCCCTATGCTTGCGAAAAGGCCGCAAATGCACAGTCTGCACATATGGGTGTCGCGGCACTGATTGGAGGCCCTGTACAAAAATTCAGCGAGGAGCCCCCGAGCTTCCAAAAAAAATTCCTTCCGTTCTTTCCTTTCCTTCCTTGTCCCCGCGACACAATTATGGAATTATGGGCCCCATGTAATGTTATTCGCCGTTTATGTTGTGCGATTTCGTGTCGTATGGGGCCATATGCTGATTTCTGTGGCCCATTCAATGAAGTAAAAATGCAAATAATGAATTCAAATGATTTTTATTGCAAAAAATTGTTTTAAATTGCTACGCTCGCGGGGCCCCATACATGCGGGGCCCTGTGCAGTTGCACACCCTGCACATATACCAGCCGCGGCGCTGTGATTGTTGGGCCGGATGAAATTGATTGCCGAGAGAGAATTTCAAATGTTGTATTCGATTTTGATAAAATCGATTTTTAAGACGAATTTTTCAAAAAAATCGATTTCAAAAATTGAAAAATCGATTCTAAAAATCGATTTTATATTTTGAAAATAGCCCATCACTAAATCTATTTTGCTATTTCAAGTATCAAGAAATTTTTCGTGTGAAACATAAGAAACAGTACTAATGAATATGGAATATAATTTTCGTAGAACTGAGTTTTTTTTAGGCCGTCTTCCGTGCCGTTTCATTTAAAAGAAAACCTTTCGACCCCATACAATCGCATTCAGATTCACATCAACCATCATACGATTACAAAAAGTGTTTTAAACCAACATGGACGAGTCCTGTCCTGGTCTGCTCGTAAAATACAGTCCCAAGAAAGGCGCAAGTTTATGATGAAAATATTGCTTCATTCCACCAGTATACTTCTCAGACACGCTTGGTATGGTAGCCTACCTCCGTTTACAAAACCAAATTCTCTCCAAACCAATGCTTGTTATGGAATCTAGAAATCAGCCGCGAAACAATCACGACTTTTTCAGAAAGCCAACAGAATATAGTAAACTAACTATACATAAATTATACTTAAAATATTTATTATACATAAGTCTATTCATTAATATCGATTAACTTAAACTTAAATTCACCTTTTGGCATATTAATGGCACTGGACTCAAATTCGATATCCTTGTGATGATACTCAACCTGAAAGTTCCTAAAAATCCTGCTCAAGACAACCTCAATCTCCATTTCTGCCATTCGTTTACCAACGCACATCCTTGGCCCAAAACCGAATGGTAAGTAAATAAAAGGATGTGCAGTTTTAGCAGAAGGACATTCAGTATTTTTCGTCTGATCTCTCAAGAATCGTTCTGGAATGAATTCTTTTGGTCGAGGAAAGTGTCGTTCTTCAATCTGCAAAATTTGTGATGGCAGCATGACATTGGTGTCCTTTGGAATCTGATATCCGCTAAGAACTAGATCCTGATTTGTTATCCGAATATTTCCTACGACAACTGGGTGGATTCGGTAAGTTTCTTTCAAACACGCTTTTAAATAGGGCAAGTTAACCATGTTTTCTTTCGTTAAAGGAGTGTCCTTTGTTGGCATAATAGTTTTAAGTTCTTCAAAGAGTTTCCTCTGTTTCTTTGGATTTTTGGCAAGCAAGTATATGCTAGATAATAGTGCTGAAGTTGTCTGTGTGACAAAAAATTAGTTATTATATTTTATTATTCCATTATTTATTGTTTATACCGTATCAACACCGACCATAATCATATCAGTGGCCATAACAAGTGCAACATTCCTATCAACAGCTATTAATCTTTCTAGTACTCCTTTTTCATGATCAGGCTTGTCAATTGTTTCAGATTTTAGACGATCCAGAGCCTTATCGACGTATCGCGACGTTATATCTTGCAGTTCTGTTTGGACTTGCATCATTTCCTTGAAGTCAGGTGTAGCGAAGTAACGTGACATATTCGGTTTCATTTCTAATTCGTACATAAGATGAAAGAGTCGTTGTAAGTTTTTCATTAACCGTTCAGCATCTGGATTACTAATAGACTTGTCTAGTAAACCCAATCGAGTATCTAAAGCTATAATTCCTGTAGACTCTAAGGCCCAATGCTGTAAGTCGTTGTCGAAATCTGCAGGTACCTCAAGAGTATTTGGATCTCTTATATCCTTGATCCTTGAAATTAGTAAAATTTAATTTGATTAAATAAACGAATTTATTTATTAGTAAGTGCTACCGTTCAATGAGATCAACTCCAACAGAATCAATTGGTTTTATGTATTGCGTAACAGTTCTTGGTTGCATCATAACTGGATTGACTGCCGTCCTTGTCTGACCCCATCGTTCACCTTGTCTAATCAGAGAATAAAAATAAGCTCTCAAAATATGTATTGTTAATATTAAAACTTGCTCCACTATTAAACCAGGTGATTTTTTATAGAAATCGGACTTCTCAACATTGCGAAAGTAAGCAACAGACTGGATCATCAATCGCCGTGGCCAAGGACCTTCAGTACGATAAACCTTTTCAAGGTCATTAGGGTCTGATGTCAAAACGAAGTCGGGTTTCCCAAACATTCCAGGAAGTTTGTAAATAGTTCCATATTCTGCGTTTGCCTTCGCGAACAAATCAACAGGATTTAACTTGTAATATTTGCCTATTATGGAAAAAACTGATAATGATTAAATATGTGATTTGCTTTAAAATTATACCTCCTGGCAGGAAGGCCCTAATAAGTCCTAATTTCGATGGTCCTGGAATTGCAGTGTATGATTTGGCTGCATGCCATTCTTCCTCAAAAGATTCATTCTGGCTTTCAGTTATTCGTTCTCGTAGCTGTATTAAAATATAATCAATTACAATAATTAAAGGAAATATTTCTATGTTTCTCTGATATTAATGATGTAACAGTAATGCTGTAAATGTAATTTGCGATTGTTTAACACTATACAATTCGTCTTTGTCATCTTGAAGCGTACTGGCTTTGATTGCCAAAATTATAGGATACTTTTAAAAAACAAAAAAATAGTCAAGAAAGGCTTCCAGGAGTGGAAAAGTGAAAGGTTCCATGTTGGCCTAATAGCATGTTTTCACTGCCAAAATTGTTCATTATCGTATACAATGCTCGACAATCGGCGAGGCTCAGGAAGCGGAATTGTGGCATTAAGATTATGACTCCTGCATAATCAAGCAAAATGAATATCGTTCAGGGCTTGCCAATTTGCTGTGTCCTGTTTTAGGGTTATAACACAAAGAAGGCAGGTTGCCTGCTTTCCTATTGCCGGCGCACAGTGGGGCAAAAGGCTCATTTTTTGGACAATCGATAATTCCCAAGCCTGGAATTAATGAAACTTAAAAATTTTTTTTGTAAACTATTCGTCATAAAATTGCCTTTAATTCTATCGAGCCCGAATTTTGAAATTTTAAAATTAAAGATGGCTAATCCAATATGGCTGACATAAATTTTGTAAGTAAATTAAAATTTTATCAAAAGATTCTTTATAATTATTGAAATTAATTATTATTAATTAATTTTCGGTTTCCCAAAAACCCCCCAAGTAACAATTTTTTATAATTTTAAAGAATCTTTTTATAAAATTATAATTTACTTACAAAATTTATGTCCGCCATATTCGATTAGTCATCTTTAATTTTGAAATTTCAAAATTCGGGCTCGATAGAATTAAAGGCAAATTTATGACGAATAGTTCACAAAAAAAATTTTTAAGTTTCATTAATTCCAGGCTTGGGAATTATCGATCGTCCAAAAAATGAGCTATTTGCCCCACTGTGCGGCGCCGCTAGACTCTGGCAATAGGAAAGCAGGCAACCTGCTTTCTTTGTGTTTTCACCCGTAAGCCTGAACTACATTGAAAAGAAGTGCTGAGCTGTGCAGTGCAGTGAAGTTTAGACTTGTTGTAACTGAATGTGGCAATTTACATTTTCAGAGCACTGCACTGCACTGCACAGCACTGCTTTGCTTAGGCTAATTTCTAAAAAACTGCTTCGCACTGCTTCTGTTCACACATGAAGTTAGGTTTTCATTCAAAATGGATGAGGAGCAACTCATAGAATTAGTGCGAAGCAAAGAATTTTTATACAATTGTAAAAACGTTGTATTAATAAATACTTCTAAAAGATGACCAAATGTCTTTATCAAATGTCAAAACACTGCTCTTGCAATGTGTTTCACCTTCCGTTCCACAGCGACGCACTGTACTGCACAGCACTGCACTGCTTTTCAATATATTTCTGGCTTTAGGGATTTTCAGTACATGTTCAAAAATTTTGCCTACAAAAGTATCGACACAGCATCCTCTGGTCAATCCAATTTTGCTGTTTATGGTTTTATCGAATTTTTTATTCATACCACACATAGCCCACCACGGCAAAACGCAATTGACGCTTAACCGCCCAATAGCGACGACCTCTTGTAATGTGATGGGGAGAAAAGTTTTCTAGACTGGTTTAACTCTTTCGTTAAATCGAATGAGCAGAATTTTTTATTGTTCTACCGTTTCGGCCATATTACAATTACAGGAATCGCGGCTCAAAAGGAAAGATTTCTTACGCCCAAAAGCAACACTCTTCCAATGATCCCAGTGGCCCAGTCCAACATGCACGACAACGAGGGTGCCTCGGCAGACCTTTCATTTCATAAACAATAGCAAAATCATTCTGTACTCTGTACTTATGAAACCAGAAGCCCACCTCCTTCCAGAGCACTTATAGGGGCAATAGTCGGGTGAACAAAATGGGTGAAACCTACTACGTTTCTAACTACGTGTGTGACTGGCAGGGCTTCAGAGGAGCCGCTGTGCTCAGACTAATATCTAATGTTCCCTTTAAGTTGCACAGGTGCGCGGCCGCGCACTCATTTTTCGAGAATTGCGCAGCCGTTTTTTATTTCATTTTATAAAAGAATTGCATCTATAAATGGCAAAAATCCAAATTTCAGAGAAAAGTATAGTATAAAAGTTTGTATACTCCTCTTGCTTATAGCTTGTCGTTCAAACAGTAGGTCGTGCCACTAATAAAGAAATAATACGGAGTGCGCCATCTACACCTTCGGTATTTCAACATTGAATACTCTGACAATTCTTAGCCGATTTTGACAAATGAGCAACATTTATTTCAAATCAGTTTTTGAATACAAATTCGATACGCAAAATCTAACGATCTTTTTCGGGCGTCCTGCATAACATTGGAACATTTTGGGCGTTATAGCAGCTATTACGGCTCGTATGTTAGCTTTGAGTTCGTCAATGGTGTTCGGCTTGCTGGCATAAACTTTACTGTTTAAATAACCCCACAGAAAAAAGTCTGGTTCCGTTAAATCCGGAGAACGAGGAGGCCAGTCCAAATCACCATTTTTTGACACATAGTGTATCGGGAATTTGCGCTGCAAGAACTACATCGTAGCGGCTGCGATGCGGCAACATTCGACGATAGCGTGTGCCGTCGACGGTTTTTCAACTTTGTGGAAAAATGGTCCGAAGATGGTTTTTGAGCACACTCCGGCCCAAACAGTGTCTTTCTCGTCGTGCAGTGGTGTTTCGAGAATGACATATGGGTTCTCTGTTCCCCAAATTCGACAGTTTTGTTGATTGACTCCGGCATAGAGAGCTTTCGGTGTATTGACTCATAGTTGAAATGGTATGAATGACGTTTCAGAATCGGGTATATTTGTCGTAATCGGCTAAAAAATGTCAGAGCTATTCAATGTTGAAATACCGAAGGTCTAGATGGCGTACCCGTATAAACCAAGGTATGAATTATAATGTCAAAACCAATTTTCAAGAATATTTATTTAAAAAAATGCACTTCAAATACAGGACAGGACCTCTCCTCCCCCACCCCTTTGCACACTTTTACATACGTTTGGAATATTTTTGCTCCCATATACTTTTTACCGCGCAATCAGCAAAAAAATTAGAGGGAACATTGGCTCAGACCACAGTCACATTCAGTGTGGTGAGGATAAGTCTCTGAACATAATAGGGCTAACTACAATGGTCTTAAGACGTCTTAAGATTTCTCGTCAAATTCTCTTAAGACTGGCTAATTTTCTGTCAAATCCTAACGAATCTTAAGCTCAGCTATAATAGCCTTAAGACGTTTTGACATTTGTAAAAGATAATCACAACAAATCGAGTCTGGAGTAAATAGAGACGTCTAGTTTAATAAAGCTATACTGGATGTAAGATTGTCCAGGATCGGTCCCTTTCATTTTTAAAAAAGTGGTTTTATAATAACCATTTTTAGAACGGTCTGTATATAATTTTCGAACACTACACGACCGCGGTTTTTTTTTCGCATCACTTCGCTCACTAATTTAGTTAATGTTGTTAAATGCTTTAATAAATCCAAATATTCCATTATTAAATATCTTTTCCACAGAGCACCTTATTTCAAATAATCTTTTTTCTTATATTTCCACTGATACTTTAATTTTTGTAAAACGCCAAATTAAATATCAATCGCAAACGCCACTTTCTTGAAGATTCTTTAAGATTCTACGGTTCTGAGCGTAGCCTTAAGACTTACGAAAGTTTGCGAAAGAGAACGAAAGATTGTCTTAAGGCCATTGTGGTTACTTGTTCTAGCCCCATAGTAGCGTACAAAATCTTAAGTAGTCTTAAGACGTCTTAAGACCATTGTAGTTAGCCCTAATGGGCCTGATTGTTGAATCCGCGGATTTGGGATTCCCGCCGCTAAAGAGTTTCACTTTCACTTGTCGCTGCGATTGTTCAATCCGCCGCCCGGGCGGAACTGCCATTGCCATATGAAGTGACATATTTCATTTTCGAAATTCAAATGACAATCGAATCACAGTTCGCATTAGATACGCAACTCCAAACAAGGGGTTTTTTAGTTTAACTTCGACTTTTGAAAATCATAAACTGTTAAATTCATTCACTTTCCCGCCGGCGGACAATAAGCCCCAATAAAAGCATACATAACATATGTAGGATGCACTAAATGGGCGGTGTTTTGAAGGATACCATGCACTTCATTAAATCTGCAATAGAGATGAGCTGCCTATGTATATTTCATGATGAAGGCGACTTCTGTTGCTTATGATTAAACCGCGGAATAGGGAAGCTCCGTGAGCTATCCAAGTTAACATCCGCCACAGATAAACAACAGAGAACAGAAGTGGAAACTGAGCAAATCTCAGCAAGGTTACCGTGTTATAGGTATTAGTCAACGCTTTATATTATATGTATCTTTACTTTATTTAAGTATGGGGCAGAGGACGCTTTTTTACCAGTCCTATGACATCACTTACAATTATTTACAATTGTCCAATTATTTTATGAATGACTAATAATGTTTTTACTAAATTACACATATTCACAAATCGTCAGTTAAGCGAACACATATTTTAGAACTTAGTTTAGAATTTAATTAACTTTTATATTAATTTATGCTAGACTTCGCCACAAATGATTACCTGCACTTGAGCACTCATACAACGAGTTATTAAACATTTTGTAACATTTTTCGAACTATGCACTTTACACAACATAGTCATATTTCCACTAAAATTCTGCTTCAAATCGATTGAATTTAGCTCAACTTTAAGATAAAAAACCGGCGGCCGACTAACAAAATAATAATTTGATCAAGTTTGGTTGCCACGTTTTTGACCTTGATAACTTTTTTTGTTGTCGCGTGACTCGTCTCAACTTTTTGTTGTTGTTTTTGAGGCGTTCTTTGTGGTTCTTTCTTTTATTTTTTAATTGTAGTTTCGAGCTTTTCACATCCACGCAATTATTAGTGTGGAGTTTTTGTGATGTCACAGGTATTTGTTCACAATTTTGACGAAATATATGCGAAGTTATAATATAATGTCCAGAAAATCACCATTAGAAAATCTAAGATTTATTTTTATCTTGTCTTTTATGGAATTAATGCTTACTTAAAAAAAAGATGTTTTGCATTACTAGCATTATTAGATAGGTTAGGTCATGAAAGGTTTAGAAGACTTCCATCGCGCCGACACTTGATGAATCATTAAATTGTAATATAGCGGGTAATTTGGTTTTGATTCCCGAGCAAAGAAGGAAAGGAATTAATTACAAAGTGTTCCGTCGTACTCACTTACTATATTGGTCAAGTTTAGTTGACGTTCAGTTGTGGGCACGAAAATGAAAATTTTGTTTTCGAAAATATTTTTAACTAGTAACGTTGCAGCGCCTTTAAATAAAAAAAGTTTATGTGTGCACTGTCCGCGGTAGGGAAAAGGTATAATAAACACAACAAAAAATCTGGAGAAAGTGATCTTGGATACCATGCAGAAATTTAGAATTACCTATAAAAAATATTGTAATATTTCTTCTTGAGCGTTTTCGGATTTGTCAGGGATTAATTGAAACAATTTTTTTCTCTTTTAGCAACTTTAATTTCAAAACAAAATATCTTGCACACATGTGTTCCTCCCTCCTTTTCTTGGCGGTTAAGTTAGAACAACCGTACTAAATTGAGATGTGACACTGCGTTATTATGTACTCAAGTACGTACCTCTGAACATGAAACTTCTCGCTGAATTGGAATTTTAACTTTCTCTTTTCGGTTAGCCGTTACACTGCCCCTTCTTACTTAGTGTTCGTTCCGAACACAGCTTCCTATAGGTCTCGTTTTTACCAATCAAACCTTTTTGGATGCGATAGATGACATCCTTCAACCTTGTTAAGACCGTGGAGAGGCCGTTCCATTTCCTTTGTAGTTTTGCCGATTTACCTTTTATTCGTAGAGGAATTTATAGCTAGGCTCGATCGCCTTCCTTAAATCTAGATCCTTTCGCCCTTAGGTTGTAGTGGGTCTTCATCCTGTTACGCGATTCCAAACTTTAAACCACCTGGCAGCGTATTCTGTTCCCCGAAAATCAACCTTGCAGGCGTCTGACTGACCGGTAGAACTTTCCCGTACAGCTGAATTATATAGAGATGTTCTGCATGTTAATTTGAAAACCTATTTCTACCGTTTTTACTGTTTCTATACTGGTTAGGGGAAATTTAAGAAATTTCCTAGATTTAAGAATGTGGCAAACTTCACGACAACAGAGGAAATAACCAGGATACACTATGGCCAATGTTCTTCCATTTGGAGCTAGGATGTGAACATTTTTCGATTTCCCAACTCTTGAACAACCTACAAACAGCTGACCGGGAAATGACACTTATTTGGCAAAATTCGTTCTCAGATTGCCCCCGAAATTTTAAATTCGTAAGTTTTGATCATAAATTCTTTATTTGTTACCTTAAAATCCCCCAGATACCGATTTTCATTGGAATCGGAATACAATTGGCAAACTCATCGGCCATATTAGTGCGGCCATTTCGAATTTATAGGTTTTGATCATAAATTTATTTGCAACCTTAAAAACCCCTAGATACCCACTTTCATTGGAATCGGAGCACAATTGGCAAAACTGCCGGCCATATTGGCGCGGCCATTTTTAATTTATAAGTTTTGTTTAAACATTCGTTATTTGCTACCTCAAAAAACCCCAAATACCGATTTTCATTGGAGTCGGAACACAATTGGCAAATTGGTCGGCCATATTGGCGAAGTTTTGACCACAAATTCGTCATTTGCAACCTTAAAAACCCCTAGATACCCACTTTCATTAAAATCGGAACACAATTTGCAAATTCATATTTGCCATTTTGAATTTCGGTCATTTTTCGGCGGCCATTTTGAATTGAAAATCGGGCTTCGAGGTGTTTCAGGGAAGACCCCAACGGATCTTCGTGCAAAATTTCCAAGCTCTGCGATGACTGGTGCGCCCGCTATAACGCACACATCCACGCATACGTACATACACACATTGTTGTGTTTTTACACAACGAACAAATATATAATTGAAAGAATTAACTTATAATAATAATTCATTTATTCATTTAATTCTTAAGTCTAAGGTTATAACTATGAAACGCGATGCAGCTGTGTAGCAATGTAGGAAGAGACTGGCGATTGATCTCTTGCTGATAAGCCAGAAGCTTATCGGTACTGTAGATGGTTAATCCGATTAATGTGCGTGTATAGTTGCTATGTAATTATTGAGTGTATGTTTGTTTATTGCCCAGTAGGGAATGGAAGCCTTCCAGAGTCGATTCTGTACACTTTCCTTCGAATGCGTAATGTCTACTTTCTAGATCGAATCATCCCTTCGATTAACACTGCGATGTCCTAGGGTTGAATGCATAACGACCACCTTTTTTTTTTTTTTTTTTTTTTTATGTGGAAGACTAGAGCTCAGGGAAAGCCCTTTGTACTGTCGACAATCTATTTTCTTCGTATAGAGTGCAATGTCAAACAGCAAGCTCTAGTCGATAGATAGTGAAGGGGAAGAGAGAAGTTGGAAGGAACTGCCACAACCACCTAACCCCAACCATTTCTATCGCGACTCTGTCATCGGGGCAGTGAGAAACAACTCGCTGGAGTGTTATGCCTCCTGAAACGAGTTGAATCCCATCAACCAACCGATGACATGCGCTTGGTGGAGCGGGGCAGTGCTAGCGGAAGGCTATGACAGGAGGAATGAGGAATGTAAGGAGGGAAGAAGAAAGAAGGTGGGAAAGGCGAAGGACCGTGGGGCTCTGCCGGGATTCGAACCCGGGACCTCTGGGATAGTAGCCAGGCGCCTTACTCCCTAGACTACCGAGGCCCCCTTTTGCAATACAATTCATTCCAATATGAAGGTATTAGAGCTAGTTTTTGCCTTACCATACATTCCAATATGAAGGCTTCCAATTTCTACCAAGATATCCTGAATTCCGATTTCGTGAATTCGCAAATTCCCTACTGGGTGTGTATTGAGTGTTGTTATGTATTTATTAAATCCTCAACACACATACATACAGAAACTTTCTTTTATTAATATAGATAAAGAATGAAGACAATGGGTGTATGCAATAAACCTGTTTATTCTTGCCGGCCTCCTGAATATAACAGTGCTGGTAACAATTCTGGGTGGAAAGAAATTATGGAATTTTTAATACACAAGCCAGGTGTGCTAAAAAAAGCTACTTGCCAACTATGAAAAAAAAGGCAAAAAATTGAAAAATTGAAATTTTTTTTCAATGTTCTAAAATGGGCATTTTAAATAAAGTTACGAAGTATTGCGTATGCTCACAAGACAGTACATAAAAAAATCTACAATTTAAAAAAAAAATTTTGATGATTTGGCATAAAATGGCGGCAATTTCAAAATTTTTCGAATACTGCCAATTGTTGCCGTAAAAATCGAAATTTTGTTTTGAATTTTCAACCACGTATTTATAGCATGAAAATACATATTTTCTCCAATTTTTATCAAAATCCAACAATTTTCTCGTTATTTATTACATTTTTAGTAAAATAAAACAAAATTTCATACATTTTGGTTTTTTGAGGTTAGGATTCATTCCGAATCAGTTCGATTATCTATTCATTCACGAGTATTTTTCAATTATTTTTATTTTTCTACGACCAACAGAACTGGGAGAAATTAAAAAAAATAGTATAGCAATGCACTCAAAATGCATCAAAAATTGACATTTATACAATTTTCTCGTGCAGCACAGGACCGATGTTTGCAGAAATTCTTTTTTTCGCTTTATCTTAACATATGTAAAGAAAAAAAACAAAAAATCCAACTTCCCAACTACATCATAACTTTTGCACATTTTTTTTATATAATCTTTATTGGTTTAATCTTTAATCACATGGTCCAAAATTTTCAAACTAACATTACAGTAATTGTCTTAGTTCACTAAAAAAACTCTGTTACAATATTGTTATAAGTCATTTTTATTAAATCAAGCGATCTAGTAAAATATATATTGCACTTTAAATATTTAGTAAACATAAATCTATTCATTAATATCGATTAACTAAAACTTAAATTCACCTTTAGGAATATTGATAGCACTGGACTCAAATTCGATATCCTTGTAATGATACTCAACCTGAAAGTTCCTAAAAATCCTGCTCAAGACAACTTCAATCTCCATTTCTGCCAATCGTTTACCAACGCACATTCTGGGGCCAAAACCGAAAGGCAAGTAAATAAAGGGGTTTGCAGTCTTAGCGGAAGGACATTCTGTATTTTTAGTCTGATCTCTCAAGAATCGTTCTGGAATGAATTCTTTTGGTCGAGGAAAATGTCGTTCTTCAATCTGCAAAATTTGTGATGGCAGCATAACAATGGTATCTTTTGGAATTTGGTATCCACTAAGAACTAGGTCCTGATTTGTTAGGCGACCATTTCCGGCTGCAACTGGGTGTATCCTGTGAGTTTCTTTCAAACATGCTCTTAAATATGGTAAGTTAATCATGTTTTCTTTCGTTAGAGGAGTGTCCTTTGTTGGCATAATAGTTTTAAGCTCTTCAAATAGTTTCCTCTGTTTCTTTGGATTTTTGGCGAGTAAGTATATGCAAGATATTAATGCTGCAGTTGTCTGTGTAACAAAAAATTTTTTATTACATATATGTTATAATTTAATGTTTATTTTTATTTTTACCGTATCAACACCGACCATAAGCATATCAGTGGCCATAACAAGTGCAATAGTCTTATCGACAGCTACTAATCTTTCTAAAACTCCTTTTTCGTGATCGGGCTTGTCAGATGTTTCAGCTTTTAAGCGCTCCAAAGTCTTATCGACATAACGCGACGTTATATCTTGCAGCTCAGTTTGGACTTGCATCATTTCCTTGAAGTCAGGAGTAGTGATGTAACGTGACAAATTCGGTTTCATTTCTATTTCATACATAAGATGAAAGAACCGCCTTATATTTTTTATTAATCGTCCAGCATCTGGATTATTAATAGACTTATCTAGTAAACCCAAACGGGTATCTAAAGCTATGATTGCTGTAGACTCTAAGGCCCAATGCTGTAAGTCGTTGTCGAAATTTGCAGGAACCTCAAGTGTTTTTGGATCTCTTATTTCTTTCATTCTTGAAATTAGCCAAAATTAATTTGATTAAATAAACGAATTTATTTATTAGTAAGTACTACCGTTCAATGAGATCAACTCCCACCGAGTCAATTGGTTTAATGTATTGTGTAACAGTCCTTGGTTGCATCATAACTGGATTGACTGCCGTCCTTGTCAGACCCCATTGTTCACCTTGTCTAATTACAGAATGAAAATAAATTTTCAAAATAGAAATATTGTAGATATTAAAACTCACTCCACTACCAAGCCAGGTGATTTTTTATAAAAGTCGGCTTTCTCAACAGTGCGAAAGTAGGCAACAGACTCCATCATCATTCGCCGTGGCCAAGGACCTTCAGTGCGATAAACTTTTTCCAGGTCATTTGGATCTGATGTCATAACGAAATCAGGTTTTCCAAACATTCCAGGAAGTTTATAAATAATGCCATATTCGTCTTTTGCCTTCGCAAACATTTCAATTGGATTTATCTTGTAATATTTTCCTAGTATTTTCAAAAAAGAGTGCTAATATTGGTCATGTTTGTGTTATTTGCTTTAAAATAGTACCTCCTGGCAGAAAGGCCCTAATAAGTCCTAATTTCGATGGTCCTGGTATTGCAGTGTATGGTTTGGCCGCATGCCATTCTTCCTCAAAAGATTGATTCTGGCTTTCAATTATTCGTTCTTGTGGCTATTTTAAATAATAAGAAATTATAATATTTCCAATTAAATCCTTTCGTATAACGGATTAACTTGATTCAAATAATATGTAATAACGTTAATATAAAAATAAAATCATTTTGGATTTAATTTTGCAATCAGTAGAAAACATGTAAATTTGGCTTTATAATATCTTGTTAAACTCTTATAATATAGTAAAAGAACAGATATAAAAAGTATTGGGCTGTGGATCAAGCCTCAAGAAATCACAAAACTGATAACTATTTTAGAGAAAATGCCCGTCACATTTTTAACCACACTTGCTTAAAATTAAGCCAGCATCTAAATGCATCTATTGAAATATCCGAAAAGCTGATTAGAAGTCAAAGGTAGAAATTTTTATATTCAATCTTAGCCGTAACCCTTCCACTACGGTTTGTATTTCCTTATCCAGCTTACATGACTAGTATTGCTTAAGCAAAATTTGGAAATATGAGCTGAGAAAAAACTAAGTAAAAAGTTAGTTTAATTTTATTAATAATTATAGTCCAGGAGAGATAGCGGAAAAGTATTCAAAAGTTGAAATAAATCTACCCTGCGATTTTTGGACGCTATAATTAAGAGAAAAATCGTAGGAATTCAATGAATTTGTTTTGGAAAAAATCGGTCCAGGATAACAGGTGGAAAAAAGCTAATAATGGTAGCGAAAACACGTTTTTCAACGTTTTAGGTGCAAAATAGTACGTAATAGCGCTTAAAAAGGCGAAATTTATGAGTTTTGGATAATTGAAATCGGTCAACAGGCAGTGGCGGATCTAGAAATTCATTTTGGGGGGGGCCATCCTCATCCAGTGGAAGAAGAGATGGGGTACGCCAAATATAAAGTTAAGCCTTCTTGCTTTTTGTTCGATAACTTTGTCAATGGCGTAGTGTATATTTAACAGGGCTGGACCCGTAAGCCTCTCTTCACCCATACACGTCCTTAGCCAAGTTTTAATCCGACGTAGTGTTGAAAAGGATCGCTCAGGTGTCGCAACACTTGACGGAAGTGTAAGCAATATCTGAATCATTGGATACTGATGCTTGTTGCAATAACTGAAGGTCTCAATAGCCATTTCAGGTAACGATGTTCCTTTTTCTTCTCGTTTTGTCTCCACGCTTCATACTCTTTTTTCATTTTAAAGGATTCAGTTCCATTTCCATCTGGCGCTTCAAGGAAATCCTTATATTGGATTTCCAATGACAATGCTTTGTTGACATCTTCGCTGCTATCAGTTATTTCTACGTTTTGGAATAAATATGAGCAATAGCTACTTTCTGTAACTCGTACAAAGAGAAGTTCTCTACCCAAATTCTCTATTACATGTCATTTTGACGTCATTCTCCACCACTGTGCCCACATTTCACCGCAGTTACAGAAACGAGCTACAGATCAAAAGAATTTAACGTTTCTTTAGGTAAGCGTTCTTTCAAATCTGCAATACCGTAGTCTAAAACGGGGATATAAATTGACCTCAAGTAATCCTATTCCAAGTTATCTGCGGGTGGATAAGATCGATGTTCTTGTCGAGCTTTTCAGGAATTACGTGGAGTGACAATTTGAATACTTCTTCTGCAATCATTTTTGTCTCCACGAAAAAATTTTCAAAGCATTCAGCAGCCTTTTCTCAGTGTGACTGAAGAATAGCAGCACGTCTTGAAGAGCATCATTTGCATAAACCAAGTCGAACGATTCAGACTGCAGAAGAGTGCTAAGTTGTTGTGTAGTTCCCAGACCATCGCAAAGAATAATTACTGATACCAAGAAGTAGCTGTTCTCGAAGACACTCCGATGACAAAACGCTTCTAATGATGTTGACTTGTCCTGCCAATTCGTGTCAAGTGCGTTCATGATTTCTGGCAACTACTAAAATTGCAAAACGCCATCGAGTCTTTCCACCCATCTAGTTTCGAAAATACCTCTGAAAGCTATACCGAGTTCTTCTTGAAATAATTGAGTCCGTTTGGCTGAAATATTAGCGAACTGAATCTTTTTTTTCATAGTCCCCAAAGATTTTCTGCAGGACACCACACTGCAAGTCTTTGCAAGGGAATTACTAAAAGAATGATTTTAGCATGGACATATTTTGGGATTCGTTGCTTCAAGTTGGATCGTTGCAACAGCTCCAAGATTCTTTTGGTTTTTTTTAATCGATTATTTTTATTTACAGTAACAAAGACTGAAATTCGCCTTGCAACCTAATTTTTTTCAAGTGCGCTCACTCATTCGAGTTAATTCATATTGCTTTTGGGGGGGGGCATGGCCCCAATGGCCCCCCTCTGGATCCGCCACTGTCAACAGGTTTTTGCACAAAAAAATAAAAACCACGAAATATGGCCATTTTTTGATATTTAATTACAGGGACTGTAATTATCGTAGAACCTTGTTTCAGGGCTTCTGTTAGTGCCTACTAGGGGTTCTCAAAACCCGGTCTTTTTTGGATTCGCCGAATCCGAATCTTTTAAACTGAGAATCGCCAATTCCGGTTCCGATTCCAAAAAACTCACAATTTTAATTTACAAAATAAATATATATTGTATTAAAGAGAATTGAGTAATAAACAAAATTAACAATATATAGTTCTACTTTTGCCAAAAAAATATAAAAAAATAACATAACAAAAATGTACTATGTTATTATTTTGCTTGTTTTGAATTGCTAGTTGTTGGTTCCACGGTAAAATAATTTCAAACTTTAGATATTTTAGTTGCCATAGCTAAGGTCATACTAATTTTAGAATATGCGCTTTATTTTAAAAGGTATTAATTATTTATACTTGTACGTAATTTTTTTTAAAAAAAATTTTGAATTTGAAAAATTAAACTGAAACTAAAACAATCGAGAATCCTAAAATGTCAATATAATTTTCTTCACCATGACAAAAATTCCAAAGACTAGGTTCTGTGTCTTTCAAATTTTGCAATTTTGAGTCAAGTTGTTACTTTTAATTACCAAAGTTTCTAACAGATGGAACAACTAATTGAATTTTTTGTTATAACACCACTCAACACTGATCATGCCACATGTACGATAGCTAATACTGTTTTCGCCACCTACCACCACCTCGCGGGCTCCCATCCTCATTAGTAAACTGCAGTAGTTTTGTTTTGGTTGGCCTCAGATTTCTTGTGATGTGTTGATAAATTGTTTTCTCAGTGAGTGGAAAAGTCGAGACAGGAAAAACCATTATCATAAAAAAGTATAGCTCTGCGAGCATCTTAGACCCCTCGATAGAAAAATGTGAAACATTTACCTCTGAAGTACTTCTTCCGTCATTCCATATTAAATTAGGCATTATTAAAAATTTTATTAAGGCGATGAATCGCAATGGAAGCGGATTTTTGTATCTAAAAGGAAAATTCCCTAAAATAAGAATTAGTGAGGCCAAGATAAAAGAATGTTGGCCAATTTTTTTTTTTTTATGTGGAAGACTAGAGCTCAGGGAAAGCCCTTTGTACTGTCGACAATCTATTTTCTTCGTATAGAGTGCAAAGTCAAACAGCAGCTCTAGTCGATAGATAGTGAAGGGGAAGAGAGAAGTAGGAAGGAACTGCCACAACCACCTAACCCCAACCATTTCTATCGCGACTCTGGCATCGGGGCAATGAGAAACAACTCGCTGGAGTGTTATGCCTCCTGAAACGAGTTGAATCCCATCAACCAACCGATGACATGCGCTTGATGGAGCGGGGCAATGCTAGCGGAAGGCTATGACAGAGGGAATGAGGAATGTAAGGAGGGAAGAAGAAAGAAGGTGGGAAAGGCGAAGGACCGTGGGGCTCTGCCGGGATTCGAACCTGGGACCTCTTGGATAGTAGCCAGGCGCCTTACTCCCTAGACTACCGAGGCCCCCATTGCTGGACGATGAAAAGGGACCAACCAGGAGCTAAATATGCTAGAAAATCTTAAATCGTAAATTCATAATAAAGAACTATTCCAATTTTTTTGGATCAGACTGTCATTATTTTTTGAAATATTTAAATTACATCATTATATGAAATTCTTGGCCAATAGATTTTTTGCAATTACTTATTTTTGCTAACAGTCATTCATCAAAGTAAAAAATTTAGGTGAAGTCCGTGTGGCACGACAAAGTTCAAATTTTGTTGCCCAGTGTAATCAAGAATATTTATTTTAATAGTGAATATCATATCGAGCAATGGAATCGGGATTCGGCGAATTTCAGAAACGGATCCGATTCCGAATTCCAGGGGAAAGATTCGCCGAATCCGATTCCGAGTTATTCGGTATGAGAAACCCTAGTGCTTACCTACAATAAAAATTTCATGCAAAAATAATTATAACTTTTCGCGGAAATCTCAAAAATGTAAAAACAGCCGCTTCAGGAATAAAGTTTGAACAAAGCCCACGGTGATGCTAGAGTTATTTTGAAAAGCCCTATTTATTCTCGAAGAGTTGCTCTACCAACCTATTTTCATGAAAAGTTTGTGAGGTTCGATTTAATACCGATTTTTCTCTTAATTATAGCATCCAAAAATCGCAGGGTAGATTTATTTCAACTTTTTTCTATCCCTCCTGGAATATTATGACTTGCTTATCTCAGAATGTTCATGTTTTCAGAAAATTTGGAGAGATAAAGTTATATTGGCGAGTTTTAGGGCTTCACGAGAAATGCCGAATTTGAGAGTTTTTAACCACAAAAAAAACGACTTGACCCAATTTTGAAAAAACAATTACCACATGCGTTCGTACACACATTCTTCTTCTACAAATTATGTCGTAACGCTATTGTAACCTTAAAATTTTAAAATATGTTGAAAACTACGATTTTCATTTTCGGACATATTATAATAACTTCCCTATAAACTGGGAACTTTAAAAAGAAACAAAAAACAATGAAACTTTTTTTTTGGCTTAGTACAGAAAAAAATATTTTCTTATCAATATTATTAATATTGTATACTTTTCGATAATAATTGTTTTTATTTTTTTAAAACACTTTTCCCAGCAGGGAGTGTAAAACTTCCGAAATCGATTCGGTATAGAATAATATTGCAAGTCATACTGCTTATCTTTCGCGTGACCATCGATTACCAGGGAAACGATGAGTAGTGAATATCTATGACATTTTGCATTGCCATTCAATGAATGGTAGTCAATTTCCATTTCTTTCTATATTTCATTAACGAAAGATTGAAT
Organism: Thereva nobilitata; assembly: GCA_963855945.1. Lineage (NCBI taxonomy): Eukaryota > Metazoa > Arthropoda > Insecta > Diptera > Therevidae > Thereva > Thereva nobilitata. The sequence continues at coordinate 24,083,435 of OY979694.1, forward strand.
TCCAACTTCATCACTACTAAATCCTACCGGGTTATAGTCCACTCAATCGGTGTAAAAAACTGATCGTTTCGTAACATAATTGCGGAAGTTTTTTTCCCAACGGTTCTTTATGTTTTTTGGGGTGCTGAATCCGAATTTCAAGTTTGCTGCCTTGTAGGAGGTCGGCTTCACAACGAAAAACGCAAAAAACCTCAAAATGTTCCCACTTTTTTCAGTATTCCGCTTATATCTCGAAAACTATGCTTTTTTCGAAGATGAGTACTACATATATACAAAATTAAAGAAGACAAAATTTCCTACAAAATGCACCAGTCAACGTTGATTTTCTGATGAGCAGTTTCGGCGCAAAGCGCGCTGAAAAACAGCGATTTTTTCGCCTTTCTGCGAAAACGTAAAAAAACGCCCACCTCCACCCCCACAATTCGAAAAATATGCACCTTATGGACAAAAACACTTATACCACGTGAAAGTACACCTACAAGGCACGTCCCTAATATTGATAAGGAGGAGGGAGCAAACGAAAATTACGAAAAGTGCCTACTGCGGCCAAATGACCTCTTCTCCATGCCCCGATCTCAGGCGCCTTCTTATCGTGATTAATGCTGTGACGCCAGCGACATTCCTCTCACTTCTTCAAATTGGCTTGGCAGCATTTCTTTACAAAAAATATATTTCTCGGAAATTGATAGATGTACTGTCTTCCATGGGGTTTTGTTCGTCGTACAATGAAGCAACCCGATTTAAAGTGTCGTCAATTATGTGCCCTTCCTTGATTGTTAACCAACAAGCACTTTGACAGACGGTCTATTACAACGCCGATTTCAACATTCAAACTCTGGATGGACGAAACACATTCCACACAATGAAGGCATCCGATGTATCACTCCAAAAAATGCTGTTGGGGTCACAAGTTTGCACGGCTGAACGATGCCCCACTAGCACAAATCGTTGGAAGCTTAGGAGCTACACCACTTACCTAGTTTATAGCCACTCCAAAAATAATTCGAATTATGGATCATCCAAAATTTTTTGTCATATAAACAAGATAATTCGAATTATGGCTTAAACCGAAATTTTTCGGCTTAAGCCAAAGTTAAAAGAATGTAAGTTGAAATCAATTGCGTATTAAATATCCGTTTATACGTTAATTCGAAATTTTGGAGTAACTTTAAGATAAATCGATTTAATTTTGCTGCTATAAACTTGGTAATAGAAACATTTTGAAAAGAAGAACGAAGTCGGCTTAGCCGCTGATCACATCATCCCTCATACTAAGACCATCGTCCCATCAGTGCCACTCCTGCTGTCGTGTGGGAGACTCTGAGCTACCTTCTACGCAGTCAACAGCACTGAAAATAATATGACAGGCTACGCCAATGCCCCGTCGATCGGAGGACACATATTAGCTTTTCGAGCTCTTGGTACGGTGATAATAGAGTCCGTAGACTTTTCTCCAACGATCCAAATCGGTGTTGAGCAACTTGTATACAGTTGGGATCGAAGTGAGCTACCGAATGCACATGACTATTGTGTTCGATGGGTACTCGGATTCATAGAGCGCTTGAGGAGATCGACCCAAAAGCTATCTATGGAGATTCAATTTAGCAGCACCATGACACGGACAGACTAATCACCATGCTGACGACAAAATGCAATGAAAGTAGAATCGCTCACAAGAGTATCGCAATTGTGAGGAAAAATGTTGATCTTCTGGCCCAAATGATGGGTCTCCAAACTCACCCCAATGTATATTTCCTCTGCCACTCTACGACCGCGTTATTAGTTAGTTACTTACACTACTAAATTCACTGATCGTTCAGCCCCTGCAAAGGAAATAAGAGTCGCTGCTGAGCAATTTCTGCTTGCTCTTTACAACACTCAACAAGCTGAGGTAAAAGCAATACGTGATATCAGCCTAGAACAAATCAGCCAACACGTCTCCCGGACGTCCCACTAAAGCTACCGCTCAACAACACGCCTTTAGAGTTTACCATCAGATACAGCAGTTGTTCGGATCCAGAGTAGTGCGGTGGAAGTTGACAAAAAATGAGTTGGTTCCCACTGTGCCACCAATGTGAAGGGTCATGCTTCAACATTGACGATAATTTCGATATAGAAGAGGAAGACGACCTGAACGAGCTCCTTGCAGAATCACTGCCTGAATCAGCTGAGGCGACAGAAGGTATTAATTCATGTAATATTTTGCTGCATAAGGGGTTTTAAGGTTGATGCTGATGACGCCAGGTTGAAGTAATGCCTTTAAGGCTCGTACCGGTCTGGACTTGAACGTCATGCAAAAAAGGGTGGGTGAGTTTACTCAGTAGGAATCTGCACTACCGTCGTAGGCATGGAAGACTTAGATAGGCGGTCGCATACATTCCCTGCTGCTAGATCTATGTAGATTCTCACCACTCCTACGTAAAAAATGGTACTTAATATTGTACATATATTATAATTATAATTTATCAAACATACTTTGGTCGCAAAAGGCCAAGAATTTTCGTTTTGCTCCGTCCCCCCTTATAAGAAAATTGAATATTAGAGACTTGAATTTGATGTACATTCACGAGGTATAAGAGTTTTTGTCCATAAGGTGTATTATTTTTCGTGTTGTAGCGGGTGGAAGTGGGCGTTTTTTACGTTTTCGCAAAAAGGCCAAAAAATCACTGTCATCAGAAAATCAAAGTTGACTATTGAATTTTGTAGAAAATTTTGTCTTCTTTAATTTTGTATGTAGTAGTCATCTTCGAAAAACGCATAGTTTTCGAGATATAAGCGAATTACTGCAAAAAGTGGGAAATTTTTAAGCTTTTTGCGTTTTTCGTTGTGAAGCCAACCTCCTACAAGGCAGCAAACTTGAAATTCAGATTCAGCACCCCAAAAAACATAAAGAACCCTTGAGAAAAAAAAAAATAATTGTGTATTAAAGAACACAAAGCAGAAGTGAAACAAAGCGTACATATTTATGTCTATATGACCTTTATTATTGTATTTTTTTCTTCATTTGCTCGTGTCTTGTGTTATAATCTAAAATATGAATGAAGCAGAGAATAGGAAGTAAGAACCATTATATTTTAACTCAATTGATAAATCATAGTATAATGAATATTTTGAAAGTAATGCAGTACAGTGTATAAAATCAAAAACATTTCGCTGCTTTCACAAAAACTTTATCTTTAATAAACAATCTTAATTTTTTAAATAACCGGCTCCTCATTTTTACTTTACCGGGCCTGCGCCATCTATGTACGAATTTAAATAAATTGTAAATATTTTCCTGCTGGTTTGGTAGAATTTGTTTATATGGCATCACTTAATTGCTATCATGGCTGTCGCTGTCACCTACTTGGTGATCTTCGCGAAATTCATCAGTTTAAGTTATTAAAAACCAAAATGTTAAACGAGGTAGAGTGAAAACTAAATTGTTAGTTTAGTTGTGCGTTCATTGGATTGTGAAATTTGTTTGTGTTTTGTTGTTTGCTGCTCTTTTGGCGGTGATATTCGCGAAATTCATCAGCTTGGTTGTTTAAATCCAAACTGTTTAACGAAATATAGTGAAAACTAAAAATTTAGTTTGTATACTTGTGCATTCATTGTGTTTGTGTTTTGTTGTACATATTTAATTTGTTTCAAGATTTTGTTTTTTTCTCGTTATTTTGTAAACGAGTGAGAAGGCAACTTCCGTTTCATACGGCAGTCTTTATTTTTGTTGCCGATTCTGAATTGTGACAGTTGTAAATGAGTGAGAAGGCAACTTCCGTTTCGTACACCTGTCCTTGTTTTCGTTTCTGTTTTCTGAATTCACTCGTACTTGCTCGAATCACTTCAAAATCCCCGGAACGGGAGCAAGGAAGTTTCACTTCAAAACTTCCGCAATTATGTTACGTCAAAACTACCATTTGACTGGACTATTAAGACTGAATTTGTTTAACCGGCATCTCCATCATAGACCTCTCCGGCTATTTCTTGACACGTAAGTCAATTACAAAAATTATGGTCAACTTTATGATTTATTTTTTTCGCTATTTTTCACTTTAATCAATAAAATATTAATAGAGAAGCTCTGGACCAGTTTTGCAGTTTGGGTTTGAGGAAAAAGTGCGTAAAACCACTAAAATAAATCAAAGAAGATTAAGAAAACTGAAGTAAACGAATGAACACAGCACAATATCGACCCATTTCCGTTTCGGAAATGATGAAACTGATAGTAGGGGTATTCATGATCTGTGTTATTTGTGTTATTCGTGTTATTTGTGTTAAATCGAGAAAAAAGTTTAACAAATCGAGAAACTTTCCTTAGGAAATGACATTTGTTTCGATTTTAACAAATAACATCTGAAAAGGCGTGTTAATTCAACAACTCGAGATCGAGATCGAAAATGGCAAGACATTTTTTTTATTTTAATGTCAACAGCTGTTTAGAATTTATTTTAATTGATAGCTGTATTTGAAAGAAGCAAATTAATATAAAAAATAATATTTTAACATGGAAATTTAAAGGGGTCGCTCACGATCTTATGGCTATTTCGACGATATTATTCCATCTTTGTAAGTCTTTTTTGAAAAACGTTTTCTAAATAACTTTAGTGAACATTTCTTGATACGTGCACTTGTTAAAGTACATGTCACTATAAACAGTAATATCTTGTCTAAAATTTCACAACTTCACAAACCATGAGTTAATTAAACCAACATATGTTTAGTCTAGTTTAGCATTTAACTAGTTTTTTATTAATTTTTTATTCTAGACTTTTCACAAATGATTACCTGCACTTGAACACTCATACAACGAATTATTGCACATTTTGAAACGTTTCTAAAACTATGTACTTTAACTAACATGTTCATACTTCCACTAAAATTCTGTTTCAAATCAATTGAATTTCGGTCAGCTTTAAGATGAACAACCGACGACCGACGACTACCAAAATAATTTGGCCAATTTTGTTTGCGACGATTTTGACCTTGATAACTAGTTTAGTTGAAAGACTCGCGTCAATTAAACAACTTGTAACTTTTTGTTATTGTTGTCGTAGAGTTTGTTTTGGTAATGTTAACTCGTAGTTTGGAGCTTTCCACATGTTCTGTTGTGGATATTTTTTTTGCGATATCACAGGTATATTTATAATTAAATCGCAAAAGCTTCCACTTCAACGGAAGATAAGATGAAATTAGGTAAACATTGATTAAGCAATCGGTTGATAGCTACGGGATATCTTCTATAGGCATAGAAAGTGAAGCCTTTAATTATATTTGGGCCTTTCAAGGAGTGAATTTTTACATTAAAACCAATTATGTTTTCAAAGCATTAGTTGCCTCAAAAAATGTATAAAAGTACCGCCCCGAGTCGACGTTTGATGACTCATTGATATAGGTAAAAGCCGGTTATTTAATTAAAACTCTCGAGGAGAAAGGAGTCACATGATGTTCCGCGGTGCTCACGCTTAAACTTGATATCAAAATTTTTTTGAATTTTTGAATTAGTGCTGGTTTTTTTCCAGATTTTGACTTTTCTTCTCTCTTACTAGAAATTTACTTAAAATCTGTCAAGTTTAGTTTACATCCGTTTGTGGGCATTAAAATATAATTTCAGTTTAACTTCAAGCTTGAATAGTCATAGTATATGTAAAATTTGTTCAAAGTTATTTTTATCAAGCTCTTTCTTGTTAAAAAAAAATTTAACATGTAAAGTCGTTATAGTTTCTGGCACTAAACGTCATTAAGCAACAGGTGAAGCTAATAAAATCGTATTTATAAGGACGGCCGTAGGCCAAAGCTGCATATGCAGCTTTTCATTATTTATATATGGAACAAATCTTCACATGTTGCTTTGCTACATAAATATCCAAGCAAAAAGTGACGAAAAGCTGCATATGTAGCTTTGGTATACGGCCGGCCTAAAGGGTATTTAAGGCACGACACATGATAATTCTCATGGATAGGACGACGGACAAATTTTTCCCATAGCCTAGGGGTTAAGACGCCTGACTACCTTGCCAGAATTTCGTGGTTCAAACCCACTAACCCCGGGTTGTTCGTTCTTCCATGTCTACTACCTACAAATATATCCAATATTATAATAAGCGAAGAAGCTTACCGTCTCCTAAATCAACGTTCCATCGTATTGCAGATGAGTGAGTGGGTCTTTGGCATAAAAGAGCCTCCGTTGTTTTTTATTAGTTTACTTTACTTTTTGGAATGAAGTTGTAAAAATTTTCAATTGAAATATCGAAGAACTTGAGACCTTGGATTGCCCTAATCTACCAGTAGATAAAACACAAAAATGGCCCTCAAATTAATGGATAACGACGCCATTAGCTCCACCATCGAATTTTTGAGCAACCGTAAGAATGTAACAGCCCTTACAAAATTTGATCACTACTATCATAACGTTTTTTCTACCGACATGAACACATTCCTGCGTGATAGTCCAAACTCAGGTGGCAACCTATCTACTACCAGTTCGTCATGTCGTACAAGTCATGGTGCAATGTCTGGTAGTAAGCTTGGCTCGAAGGAGAAAGAGAAGGAGAGGATAGGTTAGGGGGAGTCAGGGGGTGTTGCAGCAGATGGCGATGCTTCCATGGCAAAGTTATACCCGCAAACCAGATTCGACCACTTCGCCTTTTTCGCACACTTTAAAGACTACGAGGATTCATCACCATCAGCTTCAACATCATCCTGACTTCCATAACGTTAAGTCTACCGACTTAAGCCTGAACTATAATAGACGTAGGGGGGGGCAAAATCGAACCGTCACCTCCACGTGGTGCCCCCTGGATAACCAACTAACGACGGTAGTAGCGAGTGTGAGACGCTATATTCTCGCCTACCAGCGAAGGGCTAGCAACTCTTCCTGGCATTAACCTTTTGCTATGGAACCTACGGCAGAGCCTCGGAATGGACAGATTTCACGGAGACGACCCGGCAAACGTACAAAGGCCAACGATTTGAACTTATTTTCATGGAATGTAAGAACACTATACCAACCCGGTAAGTTAAAAATTCTCCTAGACGAATTGATGAAATACAGAGTGGACATAGCGGCCATTCAGGAGATGAGATGGACTGGACAGGGAATATTCGAAAAAAAGAACACATAACATATTTTATAGCTGCAAAGAAAGAGACCACATACTAGGTACAGCATTCATTGTTCGGAAGGAAATAAAGCACCTTGTCATAGGATTTGAAGCCATAAATGAAAGAATGTGCAAGATTCGTTTAAGGGGCAAATTCTTCAATTATTCAGTCATAAATGTACACGCTCCAACAGAAGAGAGCCCGGAAGAAGAAAAGGAGATGTTCTACGACTCTTTAGAGAGAGTATACAGAAACTGTCCCCGTCATGACATAAAGATAGTCATTGGAGATGCCAATGCTAAAATAGGACGGGAAGCAGCGTTTCGGCCTACAATTGGAAAGTTTAGTTTGCACGAACACCACAATGATAATGGATTAAGACTTATAAACTTCGCCATGGCGCAAAATATGGTTATATCCAGCACCAAATTCCAGCATAAGGATATTCAAAAAGCAACCTGGAAGTCGCCAGATGGAGTAACCAACAACGCAATCGATCATGTCCTTATAGACGCGCGCCACCAGTCCAATGTGCTTGATGTGAGAGTATACCGCGGCGCAAATGTAGACTCTGACCACTTCTTAATGGGAACGAAAATTAGGGCCAGGATATCGACAATAAAACAAGAAGAGGAAACAGAGACAGAAAATACAACGTGGCAGGATTGCAGGAAGAGCAAACTAGGGCTGATTATGAGAACCTGCTCAACGTAAGAATAAATGAAATTGGTCAAAACACACATGAAAACTTGAACGACCAATGGAATGACATAAAAAGAGCAGTGAAAAGATCAGCAGAAGATATTCTAGGTTTCGTTCAACAAGAACGAAGAGTAGAATGGTTTGACGAAGAATGCGCCCAGGTGACAATGGAGAAAAACCGAGCTTACCAAGTCATGCTAAGTAGGCACAGAACAAGAAACTCTGAAGAGGAGTATAAAGAAAAGAGGCGAGCTGAGAAGAGAATGCACAAAGCGAAAAAAAGGCAGTATTGGGAAGAACAAATGAAAAAAATAGAAGAATCAGCAAGCTTAAATGATGCAAGAAACTTCTACAAAAAGGTAAACCAACAACGGAAAGAATTTAAGCCTAGAGTGACAATGTGCAAGGATAAAAGTGGGGAGATATTAAGTAATAAGGACGAAGTATTGGCTAGATAGGCAGAGCATTTCGAGGAACTACTACTAATGAACCCAGAGCAGGAGCACATTGGTACCCGAAATGTGCAGAACATGAACGCGGACGATGAGAGTGACAGCACAGCAGCCCCCACCATAGAGGAAGTACGCCTGGCATTGCGAGCACTAAAAAATAATAAGGCATCAGGGTCTGACAGCATACCTGCAGAACTCATTAAGCAAGGCGGAGAGGAAACTATCCAAAAACTACATGAAGTAATAGTGGAAATCTGGAGACGGAAAGAAATGCCTGATGAGTGGAACGAGGGCATAGTGTGTCCCTTACACAAAAAAGGAGACCCTCTATCTTGCAACAACTATAGAGGAATAACGCTATTGAACACAACGTACAAAGTATTTTCACGTGTACTCTATATTAGACTACGACCATACGTGGAAAGAATATTAGGAGAGTATCAATGCGGTTTTCGTCCTGGAAGATCCACAACCGACCAGCTATTTGTACTCAGAGAAACCCTAGAAAAAGCTGTTGAATTTAACATAAACATCCACATGTTATTCATCGACTACAAATATGCTTACGATAGTGTGAACCGTAATGAGTTATTTGATGCTATGGAGCAGCTCGGAATACCTAATCACCTAGTAGAACTGACGAAAATTTCGATGAAAGATGCAAGGTGTAGAGTCAGAATAGATGGTGAACTATCCCCACCCCTCAGAACAAATAGAGGATTAAGGCAAGGCGACGCACTATCCTGCTTGTTATTCAACGTGGCCCTAGAATAAGCAGTAAGAGATGCATCGATTAACACATCAGGGTGCATCTTCGATAGGTCAGTGCAAATATTAGCCTTTGCCGACGATATAGCTATCCTTGGAAGATCATTTGAGAGCATGAAGGAGACCTTTGTAGCACTTGAGCAAGCCGCAAAAAAAATCGGGTTGGAAATAAACGAGCACAAAACAAAGTATATGTACACAAAAAACGCCAGAAGTAGCAGACAGAACATAACGATAGACACCTACAATATAGAAGCAGTAGATGAGTTTGTGTACCTCGGCACGATTATAACAAAAGGTAATGATACATCGGCCGAAATCAGAAGACGAATAGTACTGGCTAATAAATGCTACTTTGGTCTACGCAGGCACCTGACGTCTAGAAATATATCAAGGAAGACGAAACTGGCACTTTACACGACACTAATAAGGCCTGTCCTACTATATGGTTCGGAAGTGTGGACATTGAAAAACGCAGACGAAGCATTGGTAGGAAGATTTGAAAGGAGAATTCTTCGTTCGATCTACAAAGGAATACAGGTTGATGGCGTTTGGAGAAGAAGATACAACTCAGAGTTGTATGAAATCAGCAAGATTCCAAACATTGTCAAAGTGATCAAAATAAACAGACTGCGATGGATTGGTCACGTCCAACGAGGTGCGGAACGGAACCCGACAAAGATAGTGCTGGGGAAAGTACCGTCAGGAAAACGCAGACCCGGCCGGCCTAAGAAAAGATATATAGATGACGTCGAAGAAGACTTGAGGCAGTTGGGAATAAGAAACTGGAAAAGTCGAGCCAGAGATCGAGAATCATGGAGGCGAATGCTGGAGGAAGCCAAGGCCAACAATAGGCTGTGGAGCTCCTGATGATGATAATAGACGTAGATCGAAGTACGTTTTTACCGAACGTGCACGTACGTATCTCTCACCGTAAACCCCTGAAGTACAATCGACCATAATAATCGCAGTAAACATTGTTTGAATTTGATTCTGGAATTTAAAGAATATGCGAATTTGACATTACAATGCCGTCAACTGGGATCCAAATCCCATAAGCCAAGGCGCACACTGAAGTGGGGTGGCGGTGAAGTGGCTTTAGCATGGTGATGAAGTTGCAAGAGGTGTGCCAGAGGAATGTCGGTGCAATGCCATCGAAGTGGTTTAATGCGCACCGAAGTGGCAGGCACCACTTCGCGACATCGATGATATTTTCAATCAAAATGTGGTCGTCGGACGATGAAGATGCTGTTGCATGTGTGCAAATTATGAACATTAACAATAAAAAAACACAATAAAGAAAAAAGTGCATTGGGTGCATCCACTGTGGCAAAAAAATGCAAAATATGGCATTTATAAGGTTTATAAAGGTGATTTACACCTGGTAGAAAATAAGTTTAAACTTGCTTATATAGAATGAAAAAGGCCACATTTTCTAAATTAGTAGAAAAATTGCCCTCGTACGTGTTTTCCCAAAAAAAAAATAAAAAGCCAAGTTGGCCGTGAAATGACATGCCACTCCAAATAAAACTTGTCAGAGACTATGTAGTAGCAATCATTAATCTGCAAGCAGTGGCGTAGTAAGAAATATTTCCAGGGGGGGTTGAATAGTTTTAAGTCGAGTCCTGAACTTTAGACATTATCATTCAAAATTGATATAACTTTTAATTGTTTTAGAGGAATTCAGTTTATTAACTATAGACATACAAAATCAATGATTCCAGAGCAATGCTTGTGGAAAGGTAGATCCAATATTCAGAAAATTATAGACGTTCGGAAAAAGTGTCTCGTCACAAAAATTTAAAGCATCGATGAATGTGTGTGGGCGTTCTTCTGCTGCAAACCAGCATTGCCTCCATAATATAACCTCTTTTTTGATGATGGATTTAGTTGACACTGTAAAACTTAACCATTGTTATAAAAGTGCTGCAACAATTAGAGAAATAGTATCTGAAGTTTTTTCAACCACCTTGCCATCTCCGTTGCCATTTTTCGAACCAAGTTTTACCAATTTATTGGAAATGATATTCTGTATCATTGACAATTTTTTTTGTGTTTTACGAATTTGTCGCTCAAAGCACCAATAAAGTGATCAACAAATGGTTAGTGTCCGACCGAAGGTTCGGCTTCGGCTTCGGCTTCGGCCAACTTCGGCCAAAAAAACACCTTCGGCCGCACATTCGGCTTTGGCCAAAGGAGCCGAAGGTTAGCCGAAGCCGAAGTTTTTATATCCAGCCAGGCCAGTCGCTGAAAACGAAAAGAATTGAGAGTGTGATGTGAATGTGACATTGAAACGTATGGTATTCCTCAAATAAAAATAAACAAATCTTAGTTTATTATTTTTGGAAAGCAGCAACTTAGTTATTTAAAATGCATATTGCAATCATTTTCGGCACTATGACTATAAAACAAAATAACAGTGAAGAATTTTCATTATTATGTATATTTTTCAGTCAGTATACCAAGATTTCTGTGTATGATTGAACCTTCGGCTTCGGCTTCGGTTTCGGCCGAAGGTTATGGCAAAAGCCGAACATTCGGCATCGGCTTCGGCCTAAAACTGACCTTCGGTCGGACACTACAAATGGTATGAATTCAGACGTATTGTTCTGCTGAATTAGATTCGTAATTTTCTCGATTCTTTTGAAGTCCCACGAGCCGCTTTTTGGCCGCTTTATAAGCCTTTTGTCCATTTTACGAACGGGATGCGCAGATGCTCGACGATAGACTGATATAGACTGACGAAGAGACTGATGTGCACAGATACTTGGTCGACGATAAACTGACTGTTGCTTAATGATTCGATATGTACAGTCCAATAAATCATACGAACAGATTTATGAAGCCACGGATTTTTTACTATTGTAAGGAATATCAGGAGCAGGGTTGTATCCTGTTGAAACTAGGATTATTCGCGGGATACCAGGGAAAGCGCTGAAGATGACCTTTCAGTAGTCACGGCGGCTCCAGGTAGTTTTGAAAAGATTGCAAATAATTTGTGTCTTGAAATGAAATTCAGAAAAGGATCAAAAAAAGTTTTGAGCGGATCAGAAAGTGCACTTTTCAATCCTAGGATCGGGAAAGTTTGAAAACCGTGAAATCAAAGATCTGTATTGTCCGAATCCCTCACTGACTTTTACCAATCAATCATGAGCAACTTGCGATCCGGGTTTGAGGCACAATAAGCTCTATATTGGTGCTGATTTTAAAAAATTTCAAACTTTAACAGCTAAAGGCCCAATCATATAGCAGAAATGAAAAGAACCGAAACGAAAATGAAATCAACTTGAAAATGATAGCGATTATATAGGTGCCTGAGCGAATCGGTTTTTGACATTTCTTTACAAGTTTTGCATTGAGTAGAAGAGTTTTTTATTTTCGATAACTACATATATTATAGAATTTATATAATTTATGGCGGATGTTGAGAAATCACAAGAGAAATCATAATTTTGCGCCTATGCTGCTCCCAAAAGCCAATAGTAGTAATCAGGTGATTTGGCAAAATTCTTCCGCCATATTGGCCCCAAAATTTTGAATAAGTTTTGATCATAAATTTGTTATTTACTATCTACCTTAAAAACTCCCATATACCGATTTTAATTGGAATCAGAATACAATTCGCAAACTCGCCGGCCGTATTGGTGCGGCCATTTTGAATTTAAATTTTGATCATAAAATCGTTATTTGCTACCTTAAAAAACCTCGGATACAGATTTTCATTGGAATCGGAAAACAATTAGCAAATTCGTCGGCCATTTTGAATTTATAAGTTTTGACTACAAATTCGTTATTTGCGACCTTAAAAACCCCTAGATACCCACTTTCATTGGAATCGGAATAAAATTGGCAAATTCAACCATATTTCTGCGGCAATTTTGAATTTCGGTCATATTTCGGCGGCCATTTTGAATTTCGAAAATCGGGCTTAGGTGTATCATAGGTCTCCTAGGTGTATAGCGGTCTCCTCCACAGAACTACATGCAAAAATTCAAAGCTCTGCGATGATTTTCAACGAAGCTCTCTATGGCAGCGCCATCTAGGAGTGGCTTTAGAAAGTAATAAAATAGCCTATGTCCTAAGTTTGAATGTAAATAGCACATGGTTAAAATTTCATTAAGATCGGTTGCACGGTGTAGGAGCCTATAGCGATCATACATACACACATTCATTTTTATATATATAGATGAAGGATGCTGAAGCAATGATAACAAAATTTTTAAAGGAAGAACGCCTTCTGGTTATCGTTTTTTTATAAGAGGATGTATCATTTGATCCATCTTATCAGCGCCTCCTTGTTGTTGCTGTCTCGTGTTAATAGAACGAATGTAAAAGAAAATGTTAATGCAGTTCTTTTTAACTGAGTCGGTATCAATAACGTTTAATCGTCAAAGCAAAGTGACAACTTTGTCGTTATTGTTGGAAGCGATGGATGCTTTGGCTGAGGTGCTCTGTTAGACGCTCAGTAATGGTCTCCCGTAAATATTTTTTGTCAAAGGCCTATTTGTCTTAAAACATTTGGTTGGAGTCATGATGTTCCATAAGGTTTTTATTGAAAGTAAAATATATTGCACTTAAAATATTAATTAAACATAAATCTACTCATTAATATCGATTAACTTAAACTTAAATTCACCTTTAGGAATATTGATAGCACTGGACTCAAATTCAATATCCTTGTAATGATACTCAACCTGAAAGTTCCTAAAAATCCTGCTCAAGACAACTTCAATCTCCATTTCTGCCAATCGTTTACCAACGCACATTCTTGGCCCAAAACCGAATGGTAAGTAAATAAAAGGATGTGCAGTCTTAGCGGAAGGACATTCTGTATTTTTAGTCTGATCTCTCAAGAATCGTTCTGGAATGAATTCTTTTGGTCGAGGAAAATTTCGTTCATCAATTTGTAAAAGTTGTGATGGCATCGTAACAACAGTATCTTTCGGAATTTGGTATCCGCTAAGAACTAAATCTTGATTCGTTATGCGACCATTTCCGGCTCCAACTGGGTGTATCCTGTGAGTTTCTTTTACACATGCTCTTAAATATGGTAAGTTAATCATGTTTTCTTTCGTTAGAGTAGTGTCCTTTGTGGGCATAATAGTTTTAAGTTCTTCAAATAGTTTCTTCTGTTTCTTTGGATTTTTGGCGAGTAAGTATATGCAAGATACTAATGCTGCAGTTGTCTGTGTGAGAAAAAATTAGTTATGATATGTCATCATTCGATGTTTTATTATTTTTACCGTATCAACGCCGACCATAAGCATATCAGTGGCCATAACAAGTGCAATAGTCCTATCAACGGCTACTAATCTTTCTAAAACTCCTTTTTCGTGATCGGGCTTGTCAGATGTTTCAGATTTTAAGCGATCCATAGCCTTATCGACGTACCGCGAAGTAACATCTTGTAACTCAGTTTGGACATGCATCATTTCCTTAAAGTCAGGAGTAGCGAAGTAACGTGACATATTCGGTTTAATTTCTAAATCGTACATCAGTTGAAAGAACCGCCTTATATTTTTGATTAATCGTTTAGCATCTGGATTATTAGTAGACTTATCTAGTAAACCCAATCGGGTTTCTAAAGCTATGATTGCTGTAGACTCTAAGGCCCAATGCTGTAAGTCGTTGTCGAAATTTGCAGGAACCTCAAGAGTTTTCGGATCTCTTATTTCCTTCATTCTTGAAATTAGTAAAATTTAGTTTGATTAAATAAACAAATTTAGTTGTTAGTACTACCGTTTTATGAGATCAACTCCAACAGAATCAATTGGTTTAATGTATTGTGTAACAGTCCTTGGTTGCATCATAACTGGATTGACTGCTGTTCTTGTTTGACCCCATTGTTCACCGTCTCTAATCACAGAATAAAAAGAAGTTCTCAAAATGTATATTGTAAATATTTAAACTCACTCCACTACCAAACCAGGTGATTTTTTATAAAATTCTGCCTTCTCAACAGTACGAAAGTAAGCAACAGACTCCATCATCATTCGCCGTGGCCAGAGACCTTCAGTGCGATAAACTTTTTCAAGGTCATTCGGATCTGATGTCATAACGAAATCGGGTCTCCCAAACATTCCAGGAAGTTTGTAAATAATCCCATATTCGTCTTTTGCCTTCCCAAACATTTCAACAAGACTTAACTTGTAATATTTGCCTAGTATGAAAAAATCTGGTAATGGCAATACTAGTAGTTTGGTTTTAAATTGTACCTCCTGGCAGAAATGCTCTAACAAGGCCAAGTTTAGATGGTCCTGGAATTGCAGTGTATGGTTTGGCTGCATGCCATTCTACCTCAAAAGATTCATTCTGTCTTTCTATTATTCGGTCTTGTGGCTAATAATAAGAAATTATAAAATATTTTGAGTTAAAGAATTTCGTATAACACATAATTTTATTTTAATATTTTTAAATAAATAGCTGCGTTAATATTACAATAATTTTGAATTGCAGTTTGTAGTCAGTTGACTCTGGGGATCGTTAATCTCTTACTATATAGATAGTAAGGTCCAGAAAAACCAAACGATATAAAAAATAGTATTGGTCGCGGGTTCAATAGTTAAAATGCACAAAACAATTATTTATAAATTTCTTTGGAGTGGGCATAAAGAGACTACAATACTTTTTAACTTGAAAGAACAAAAAAATCAGATATATGTAAATATGTGGACTTAAATTTTGGATTCTGGAATATCACCCCACAGACCTAGATGAAGCAGAACACCGGAAGTTACTTCGATTTCTTTTGATAAAAATCAGTGAAATCTGAAATCTGAAAGTTTAAATCGGTCAATATGTCGCAATAGGGTGGTCCAAAAATGGTAAAATTTTTTCGAAAAAACGTGCACCCCCCTATCTTAAAGTTCAATTCAAATGATGAATTTTGGCGGCAACCGGAGCATTTTTGGTTGAAACTAACACATCGCGCACCGAAGATGAAGTTTTTGAGATTCACGATCGTGCGTTGTTCGTTGACAGCGTTTTTGACAGCTGTCATATGTCAAACCTTCAATTTGACATCAAATTTGTATTCAGCGACCTCGAAAACCCTATATACATCACGTTCTAGGCATTTTTTATGAAGTGGATGAACTGAACTATGGAATCTAGCACTAGCAGACTATCGTGAATCTCAAAAACTTCATCTGCGGTGCGCGATGTGTTAGTTTCAACCAAAAATGCTCAGGTTGCCGCCAAAATTCATCATTTGAATTGAACTTTAAGATAGGGGGGTGCACGTTTTTTCGAAAAAATTTTGCAATGTCGCAAACTGACAGTGATAGCTTATTTATAAGAAGCGATATTTCAGTTTACGTTTCGGTGGAATCAGGGTGTGTAGTACACCCATTATTTTGGGGGGCATAAGAGGCATGTGTTTTTCGAATAACCTGAGGTTCTTCGTTTAATATTAACGAAATCGAAAAATCTTTTTGGATCCTTAATTAATTTTTCTACGATAGCATTAATGTATTCAGTATAGGCCCTGCGTGACCTAAGGGAAAATTCAGAAGCTAGTCTATAGATAGGCTAGTCGGTGAGAAGGACAAAATGCTAAACAATAACAGGGAGATTATTGTTGGAATTGCTTCGTTTTAGGGTGTAGTTGAACACCCTAAGCTTGCCCACAAATTGGTTGACCGCATAACTTTTTAATTAACTTATTTGTCATCCTATCCGTAAGAGTTATCAAGTGTCGTACTTTAAACACCCTTTACCTGTAAATATATGACGCTGTCACCATACGTCTATACAATAAAAACTTTAAATTTATTTTCTTTCTACGAGAAAGAGCTATGACTACTCAAGCGTCATGTTGTACATTGCCGGGACTACATAAACACCATCTTCAACAATTTCCAGCCCTCTATGTGCAGTTGTTTTCGAGTAAAGAAATAGTGAATATAACGTGATTTGAAAACTTTGGAAGCTATTTGCAAGATCACACTTGCACCTAGCGACTTCTAACAGGGTTTATTTTTCAGAGAATTTCATAACGAAGAGTTTTCCCAATGCATATATTAGCTGCGTTCCTTTTCTACTAACTTTTACTATTTTTTACTCGTGAGTACTCGCAGCTGCACTTGCTCTAACATACGAGTATGTAAAACTTTTAGTTACGCAATTAAAATCCGCTAGAGGAAAGCTCCCATTTGGAGTCTATTGTGAATTATTTTAATTACCCTTTCACCTCATAGATGACTTTTGATTGTTTTGAGCTTTTTTCATGTAAAAACGTCTATAAATAATAAATTTATAAATAAAATAAATAGGAATATAAATAATAAAATCGCATTAATTTAATTTATGCTGTAAATTATTATTCTAACTTTTTATTTGTATACAAATGAAATAACATCAAAAATGTTAGGTTAGGTTTTACTCAAATCAACAAATTTTGCGTGCCTTTTCTGCTCTCCTCGCAAGTACTTAAAAATAGACATGGATCACAGTTATTATACTAAAAGTTAATAGGTTCGGAAATATTGAAAGAAATATAGAAAAAGTCCCTATTTTATTCACAATAAGATATTAAAAAAGTTATGCGGTCAACTAATTTGTGGGCAAACTAAGGATGTTCAACTACACCCTAAACCGAAGCGATTCCAACAATAATCTCGCCTATGGGCCAAAAACCCAACGAAAATGCCTCACCAACTAGCCTACACTAGTATACTCTGATCTCAGTTACTCAATTACATTGACGCCATTTCTCATTATAGTGCGAAAGCTAGCAACGTCGAGAAAAAGTGCATTTTAGTTCGGCTGGTTTTTTGATATTTCCTTTCTTATTGAAGTTAGGAAGGGATGCGCTACGTCTGATTACGTAGTTTGTCTTTTTTAATGGTTTTATTTAGCTTCACCTCGTATATTTGTTTGGTTCAAATCTTGCGACAGCTTTTTCGTCTACTTCTACTGAACCGATTCTTATGAAATTTTGCCCACACATTGAGCTCCCGTGACAATGCAATCTGACAATTTTGTACAAAAATCAAGATGGCGGTTCCAAGATGGCGGACGAATTTTGCAATTGTGTTCCGATTCCATTGAAAATCGGTATCACGGGGTTTGAAGGGCCACAAATGACGATTCTGTGGTCAAAATTTAAAAATTCAAAATGGCGGCGCCAATATGGCGGATGAATTTTGCCAATGTGTTCTGAATCCATTGAAAATCGGTATCGGGGGGTTTGTAGGGCCACAAATGACGATTCTGTGGTCAAAATTTGAAAATTCAAAATGGCGGCGCCAATATGGCGGATGAATTTTGCCAATGTGTTCTGAATCCATTGAAAATCGGTATCGGGGGGTTTGTAGGGCCACAAATGACGATTCTGTGGTCAAAATTTGAAAATTCAAAATGGCGGCGCCAATATGGCGGATGAATTTTGCCAATGTGTTCTGAATCCATTGAAAATCGGTATCGGGGGGTTTGTAGGGCCACAAATGACGATTCTGTGGTCAAAATTTGAAAATTCAAAATGGCGGCGCCAATATGGCGGATGAATTTTGCCAATGTGTTCTGAATCCATTGAAAATCGGTATCGGGGGGTTTTAGGGCCACAAATGACGATTCTGTGGTCAAAATTTGAAAATACAAAATGGCGGATGAATTTTGCAAATGCGTCCTAAATCCATTGAAAATCGGTATTGGGGAGTTTTTAAGGTTAAAAATGACGAATTTGTGGTCAAAATTTTAAAAAAATCAAACTAAAAACTAGAAAATAAAAAAAATAGGTAAAAAAACTTTTAAGTTAAATGGTTTTATTTGAAATCATAAGCTGTACCAAAAACTAGAAAATAATTAGAACACAAACATGGACCTTCTTGAGATTCCGACGTCTGGTAAGAAATCATGCAATAGTAGCCGTGCTGTTTTCTTATGTCGTATGCCAAGGTACCCTTTGTGTCGCTGCGTCAACGGATTAAGTAATATTCTGGGACTTTTAACAGACTAAAATAAAAACATGGGGCGCATAAAAACCTGTATAACCACTGTATAATTAAATAAGAACGACTTGTCTAGAAGAATGTGTTTCCAAGCCCACCAATATATTTCATATGCGCCCCATGTTTTTGTTTTAGTCTGTTAAAAGTCCCAGAATATTACTTAATCCGTTGACGCAGCGACACAAAGGGTACCTTGGCATACGACATAAGAAAACAGCACGGCTACTATTGCATGATTTCTTACCAGACGTCGGAATCTCAAGAAGGTCCATGTTTGTGTTCTAATTATTTTCTAGTTTTTGGTACAGCTTATGATTTCAAATAAAACCATTTAACTTAAAAGTTTTTTTACCTATTTTTTTAATTTTGGGTTCTTGTTGATAGATAGCAAAAAATGATAAAACTCTCATAGTAGTTGTCTTAACTTTTGTGAAAATTCTTAGGTACGTGCACCTGTTAAAACACATGTTATGTTAAAACACTCCAAACAATGTTTTTTCTTAACTTTCGCAACTTTACAAACCGTCAGTTAATTAAATATCTAGTATTAAACTATTTTTTTTGAATTTTTTTAATACTAAACTTTTCACAATTGATTACCTGCACTTGAACACTCATACAACGAATTATTGCACATTTTGAAACGTTTCTAAAACAATGTACTTTACACAACATGTTCATATTTCCACAAAATTGTTTCTCAATTCAATTCGATTTCGCTCAACTTTAAGATGAACAACCGACGACCAATTAACAAAATAATTTGGCCAATTTTGTTTGCAACGTTTTTGACCTTGATACCTTGCTCAGTTGAAAGACTCGCGTCAATTAAAGAACTTGAAAGTTTTTGTTATTGTTGTCGAGGCGTTTGTTTTGGTAATGTTAGCTCATATTTTGGAGCTTTCCACATACACTGTTGAGGTGTTTTTTTGCGATAACGCAGGTATCTATTTATTATTAAATCGCAAAAGCTTGTTTAAGGAATCGGTTGATAGCCATGAGATACATATCTTCTATACGCATAGAACGTGAAGCCTAATGGACTAAAGTTTAACATTAAAACAAATTATTTTTTGGCAATATTGGTTGCCCTATAAAAGGTATAAAAGTAGCGTCCCGCGTCGACGTTTGATGACGCATAGATAGAAAAAAGCCGTTTGTTTAATTATAATTCCCGCGGGGAATGGAATCACATGATGTTCCATGGTGCTCGCGCGTCACGCATAAACTTGATATCAAAATTTCTTTTGAATATTTTAATTTTTTTCAGATTCTGGTTTCCTTCACTCTTACCAGAAATTTACTTAAAATTGTGTCAAGTTTAATTTACATCCAATTGTGGGCATTCCACCAGCTAAAGAAGCAAGCCAACAATAGAAAATTGTTCAAAGCCATTTTTTCAATTGCAGATATCATTTCGTTTGATTGTAGATTTCATTTCTTCATAATGAAGATGTTTTATTGTTTCTAAGGACGCAGTTCCGGCGGAATGTGAGGTGTCCGCCTGGGTAGTCAGACAAACACCTCCCTCCACTCTGTTGTGAGAGTACCGTATTATATGACATCGTCAGATCCAGAGAGCTTTTACTACAGCCTGCTAATTCAATATACACTTTATCAATGAGAAACTCAATTTCTATAAGGGTGTGATAATGCAAGAGATGTTTTCTTAGTTCGGGATTATCAACTGAACGCAATAAGCGAACGTATGCAGCTTCATCGAGAGCGTGCCCGGAAGCGTGAAACCGCGTTCAATCAAGTACACGGATTTAAAATCTTTGAACAACCTGAATCCTGAATCGAAGATGTATTGCCAGAAATAGCTATGAACAACGATATATACCAGAGACAGCTGTTTTACCATAAAGGCGCAGGGCCGGTTATATCTCGGAACGTAGCTCGTAGACGATTTTTAACATTACAGTTACCTTGTTTCGAGCCGGTGATTCCAAAATAAGGTCAAAAATCATCTAGGAGCTACGGTTTCCGAGATATAAGCACTTTTAGGTTTTCTAGCCGGTGATTTCAAAATAGCCCCCATCCACGGTCAAACAAACGCACAAAGGACCCCGCACGTTTTGTATGGAAAATGGCTTTCGGCTAATTTTCTTGATATTTTGCAAGTTGATAGTTCTCAACATGTAGATCAAAAGTCTCAATGGGCACAAAGCCCCATCACCCCTCCTTCCCCCAAAAACCACCCCAGGGGCTAGGGGGATATAATTGATTTCTGAATGTAAAACAATTTATTCGTGTAGTCCACCCCAAACAACCACCCCTTTGACCCTCCAACCACTGACCAGTCAACCCCTACACTCCCACCAGGTTGAAGTGTCATTGGTTGCCTACGTGGTAATTCAATAATCAGGAAAATCCTTAGAACGGGTCGTGGTGGGGGTGGAGGCCGTGGGAGGGGAGGGGTTGACTGGTGTCAATATCTCCAAAACTAAGCGAGATATTGAAAAATTTATTTTATATTTTCGTCTCATGCTTCATCAAAATCCATCGTCATACAGCGGGGCCACGGAAACCGTAAGGCCGGCTCCACACGTTGGCACCAAGGTTGTCACCAATGCTACTTGTCCAGCATGTGGATGGAGAAATTTGCAGTTGGCGCGAACATTGGGGATTGGCCGCCGCGTGGTGGAATCTGCGCCAACCTTCGCTGGTAACCAACGCTTGGAGCCGGGGTAAAGGTGTCCAAAAGGCATGCGACAACGAGTTTTAGGGCAAAGGATGAAGAGACGCTTAGAGGGGAAATCTACGCTTCTGGATTCTATTTCTCGCGTTGATTTCACGCACACACTTGCATTGACGTTTGGTGGCGTGGGAAATTTCGTATTTTGTTTGGCGAAAATACACACACATAGATAATCATAGCATGTACATTTGGTTACTGTAGTAAGCTCGACACGTGTCGGATCCACCCAATATAGTAATTGAAAAATCAATCGTCTAACCCCATAAAGCAGGCTCAACCTAGCTCAACCTAGAGCAGTTCATTAAACACAACTGATGTCAACATCTACCGAGGTTCCATTAGAGTTGAGATGTCGTTGACTTTAAATTGTTGTATTGTATGTGGTTGCATTAAATATTTAACGAAAACTCTTAACTGGGTGCGTTTCCACTCGAGTTCAACTCGAGTTGACCTCTAATGGAAACTCGGTAATTGATCATTTCCAACACCCACGTGCTGAATCTGTTCTAGTGGGGGCCTTTACTGTGTTTCCATGCAGAGTTTACCCTGGGTGTACTCAGAGTAAGCGCCCATGGAAACGGGGATTGAGTAAAGTTTAAGTAAAATTATTTTTCTGTCACTTCAATCCAGCCATGGAAACAGCATCGAGTTAACGTAAGTGAAAGAGCTTTCTGTGTACTCAAAGAATACTCTACCCTGGCTCATGTACTGTATTTCCATTAACCGAGGTAGAGTTTTCAATGAGTTAACAGAACGCTTTTTCCGTCAAGTTAACTCGATGCTGTTTCCATTACTGTGTTTCCATGCAGAGTTTGTCCTGAGTTTACTCAGATTAAGCGCCCATGGAAACGGGAATTGAGTAAAGTGTCGTTAAATCCAAGTAAACTCAACGAAGCCAGTCCGATTAAGCCGGGTTTTGCATATGTGTGTGTTTCAGTATCCTTTACTACACATATACCAACGGCGAGGCAATGTAAAATTAATGATCTGTCACTTTAACCCAGAACCGTCATGGAAACAGTATCGAGTGATCTTGAGAGAAAAAGCTTTCTGTTTGCTTAACGAAAACTCTACCCTGGCTCATGGAAACACAGTACATGACGGATTTGGGTTAAACTGACAGATAATTAATTTTAAATTGCGTCGCTGTTGGCATATGTGCAGTAAAAGATACTCAAACACACACATTTGGGAAACCCAGCTAAACCGGACTGGTTTCGACGAGTTTTTTTGGATTTAACGAAACTTTACTCAACCCCCGTTTCCATGGGCGTTTAATCTGAGTAAAAACTCGGCATGGAAACTCAGTAATGCAAACACAGTAATATACCTTGTTTATGCGTAAACCGAATTTCAGCTTAAGATAGAATCCGGCTCCCTATAAACAGTCTTAAGCCGAAATTCGTCTCAAGCTTAATTTATTTCAGCTTAAGACGAATTATTGTGTGTATGTTTTAGGAGTTCTCATAATGGCTGATTTTGGTCTTACATTAAAAGAATAATCTCACTCTATTCCGGTTAGTTATTAAGGTTATGTTAATGCATAATATAGAACGTAAATTTTTAATTGTTTGAGAGAGAATCCGAATCTGTTTATACAGGCAGTTCGTCTTAAGGCGATTTTAAGCTTAAACCCGTCTTACGCATAAACAAGGTAATTGGTACTTTTGAACCTAATACCTCTTTCAAGAAAAAGAAGAAGAATCTACAATTCAACGCCACTCTGACATTAAACTGAACATGCCCTCAAGAATTTAGTTTAATTGTGCAATGTGTATGTAGCTGTACAATCTCTTGAAAAGGAAGAACAAGATCGTGGCTTTTTTCTTGGTTAAAAGTAGAATTAATTTTGTGATTACAAATGGAGACTGAAGCTGATGTCATAGAATCTCTGCAAGCTGTAGGATATGTAGGAGAACATCTACAAAATAATATTCTTTCAGACGTGTTAAATATAGGCCCGAAATCGGAAAGTTTCCGTGAACTTGTAACATGGATTGCTGGTGAAACACACGTCCTCCGCGGGACAGACGAAAAGATAACAAAAGACACGGATTTTAATGAATTTATGCTTGAATTATCAGCATTTCTTAAAGAACTTGGATGTCCATATGCCGAATTTGTATCCGGACCATTAACCGGCAGGTTTCAAACAAAGCCATCTCGAATATTACTGCTGGATTATTTGCTAACAGAACTAATGGCCGCTAAAATGTTGGTAAAATTAAAACCCGAAGAGAATTCTTATATTATTCCAATGTTCGAAAGTAACACTGCTCGCTGTTTGCAAAGTATAACGAAAGTACTGAATTTAGGTAAACCGCCAGGGAATATAGCGCCAAAGGCGTTATTTCAGAAAATTGCAAATAGGTTAGAAGAATCGATTAAGAAAACTAATCCCAGAAGACTTCAAGATCCACTATTTAAGCCTGCTACTCCTCTTACCGACGCACAATGGGAAAGGCTTGCACTATTACACACTGAATTGGATAAAGAATATGCGATGCGACACGAGATGCTGCTGACTCGTCTGGAGGTTACAATTCAGTCATTCCAATGGTCGGAAAAAATGAAAAGTCGTGAAGATGAAATAGTCAGTAAATACCAGAAGAAAAAGTTAGAATTGGATAAGCTGCAGGGCTGGACTGCGGACACCAATATAGCTGCATTGCTAGCAGCTAGATCCGATCTTGCCATTATGGAAAAAACTAGCAGCTCTAATGTAAGGAAGAACACAGGATGCAAGATACAAAAGCATGTAATTGGCCGAGTACCGGATCGGGGTGGACGAGCCTATGAGCATGCACCACCGCCACCCGAAATGCCGTCCTGGCAACAAAATAGAAGCTCGGGTCCTGCTGGTCGAGGTGGCGGCGGCCGTGGTGGGGGATTTGGCGGAGGTCGAGGAGGTGGTGGTGATCGTGGAGGCGGTTTTAGTAGCGGCGGTGATCGTGGTGGTGGTTTTAGTGGCGGCAACCAGAATTGGCAACAAAACCAGCAGCAAGGAAGGGTGGACAATGGAGGTGGATACAATCAAAGGGGCGGAGGTCAATTCGAAAATCGCGGAGGAGGTCAGTTTGATAATCGCGGTGGCTCCTTCGATCAGCGGCCACAATTTGGTCAGAGAGACAGTCACCAGCAGCAATCCTTTGGAGGCCAACGACCATATGATAATTCTTTCTCTGGCGGCGGAGGAGGTGGCAATCGCGATAGCTGGTCTGGAGGCGGTGGAGGAAATCGTGATAATTTTAGGTCTGGTGGTGGCGGAGGCGGCGGTGGCCGGGTGCAAAGTGGTAGTGGCGGAAGTCAGCATGGTTATAACGATAACTATAATCGTGGAGATCATAATCAAGGTGGTTTCGGAGGTCAGCAGAGAGGACGATCGAATTACAATCGAGGAGGCCGACGTTAGAATCCTACCTCCTGAAACCATAAAGTTATTAAGAACCTTAATATTTACGTAATTGCTCGTAATCAGTCTCCCCAGTTTTGTTTAACTTAACTAATGTAACGTGAAGTAATAAACTATACAATTCTATTTAAGTATGTTTTTAAAACTACTCGAAATTATTAATTTGTTTCATTTAGTTTGTAGCGAGTATCTTCATACCATTCCATTGCTAACTCCGAACTCAGATTTGAAGACAACTCGGATTGAGAATAACGAGAATTTTTTAAATTATTTGTTCTGCATTCTAATTAAGATTTCTCAACAAAATATCAAGGGGTGGCAGCACAGACTGACTTGCGTTGGTTTGGTTTATCCCACTGTGATATTCCAGAAGCTTTACCCTAAAAGACTTTTAAATTAATTTCCTCTTTGGCTATTCGAACAAAATGTCGAACAAGGAGTTCACCGTGCTTGATTCTTTTCAGGTCTTTTATGTCACAATGGCCCTCGTAGTACTCGTCTCTTTATATAGAGCAATTCTCCCTCACTTGCGGGACCAGGATCTCCCAGTTGTTGCGGTCTCTGCTAATAGGAGTTTCATTCACGTTGCTCTTGGATTCCAGTAAAGAACCTGTTTGGCTCTATTCTCGTTTACGTGTCGCAAGGTGGGGCCAATCTAATTCCACTGCCTTCGCTTGATTTCGTCGTCTATCCTTTCTTGGTCGGCACGGCGCCATAGTTCTTCATTTGTGATTCTGACTTGCCAGCGGATTTTTAGGATACGGCGAAGGCATCTGGGCCTTCATTCTCTATTACAATATTGTGATATTTTTTAACGAAACTGACGAAATCGTGTTCTTTATTACAATATTGGCTTCAATTTTACTTGAAAATCTAACAATAGTGTCAAATTTTTGCTCGAAAGCTGTTTCGATTTCGAATCGGATTTAACAATATTGTAATAGAAAATAGGGCCCCAGTTGATGAAAGCTTGCAGGGGCCTTGTGATGAATTAGGTGACTCCAGGTTTCGCAACCATACAAAACTGCGTTAACAATGAAGTTGCACATAGCCGCAACTTGGTGTCAGTTGAGATCTCTATATGCGAAACAGGCCTGCATATGCCCTTATTGCGCCCGCGCCCGATTCACCCGCGGTAACAGAATTTATCTACCAATTCCGTCACGGTTATTCAGCGCTGTGTGTTCAATTGTGTTTGCATTTATCCGCATTTCTTTAGTATCAGTCGGATTTAGCCTTAAGCATTCTGAACTACTTTCTGTTGCTAAATTGTTCAACATATTTTTGTGGTCCTGGGGTGTTATCCTGGAATGCGATTCGAAAATAAGAAAATGGTATCTCCCAATGCGAATTCAGATTAAATTTGTCCGTCTATCATCGGATATCAGTTCGTGAGTAAAGCAATTGACGGTACTCTGAATTTATTTGTTTGTGGTAAAATATTCTGAAAACTCTTTAAATATTCTTGAAACTCGCAAAAAAAGGTCAAATTAAGGGCAATAATTTCAATACGATGCGATCGCATTCAGCGATAAAAAAAACTCAATTGCAGTGCAACTGGCTTCCGTTTGCTTCTCAATTTCGCGTCGTATTCCAGGATAACCATCCTGATGTCTGTGGGCCAGCATACAGATATCATCCGCGTAGTCGAGATCCTTAAGGCAGTCTATCAATCCCCATTGTATGCCACTTGTTCTACTCTCTAGACTAGAGTGCTGACAAGGATATCGTTTATTACTATAAGAAAGAGTTGTGGCGAAAGTAGGTATCTTTGTCGTACTTCTGAGATCACCTCAAAGCTGTCGAATAATTTTCCATAATGGAAAAAACTCTGCATTTGAAATTGTTGTATAGAGCTTTTATCAAATCTATTATTTTGTCAGGCAATCCAGGTTGCCGTAGTGCCTGCCATATAAAGCTGCTCTTCACCCCTTCCTAAAATGATATACGCAGGAGCATCCTTTTCTGCTTCTGGCGTGGTGTTTTAAGCGTTTGGTCTACTGCCTCTCATCCTAGATACTAAATATCGTAATACTGTGGGACAAGATTTCATCCACAGTTGATAATAGGCAGATGCCTCTCCTATTGTTGCATATTGTTAGGTCCACCTTTTTGCAAACTACCTTCCGTTCAATCCTCCGGAAAGGTAAAGATATTTCATGCTATTTCCAGGATTGGATGTAGCGCATATGCTATGAAGCTTGAGTCGGCTTTTAACAATTCGTTTTGCTTTAATTGTCGCTAAAGTTGTCGTGCCACTCGCTCGATCATGATGACAGCATCGTGTACAGCCCTTGGTATTCTACCAATCATGACGAGTATTAGGGTAGATTTGTGGTATCGCGGATTCCTTTTACCAACGAGGTAAGATCGTCCCGTTGAGTCCATTATAGATGTTGATTTGCCTAACAGGGTCCAGAATATCTTGCCTAAACTTGCCAGATCGCTCATCGCAACCTATCTAGTCGTGTCAATTTATTTGGTATAAATTCTCTCATGATTTTTTTATGTGAGACACTGCCTAACAGGGTGTGGGTCACCGACGTGTTTAAATATATTTCACCCGGCTGTGCTCATCTGCACTGCCGCGGCTGGCATATGTGCAGACTGTGCAATTGCACAGGGCCCCGTTTATTTGGGGCCCCGCGAGCGAAAAAATTGTTTGCAATAAAAATCATTTGAATTCATTATTTGCATTTTTACTTCATTGAATGGGCCACATAAATGATTATGGGCCACCCAAATGAGCATATGGGCTATAATTCTGTCGCGGGGACGGGTCTTTATGAAAGAAAATCCGAGAACGAAGCGAGCGAAAAAAAATTTTTGGACTCTCTGGGGCCCCTCGCTGAATTTTTGCACAGAGCCCCCAATTGTCTGGCCGTGGCACTGCTCATCTGTGTCGTTGATGGACTACCTTGTATGACACACTGCGTCTCGCTGTGTTATAAATGGAAAGCACCCAAGTTGCATATAGAAGAAACCGCTTTAAATCTTCTTATAAATCCATATATTACTGAATCAATGATCTCGTTAAAAATGTGATTGTGAAAATATGCTTTTGCTTTATTCGGCGATTTGTCGCAAATTCTGTAACAATTTCATTGCCGGTTTAATACCCCGGCTTCACCGGCCTCAGTTTAATCAAGTTCGATGCGCAAAAGTGGCTTCACCGGCTAAAGTCGAGTTCAGTGCCTGAAATTGTTGTTGCTTTTCGCCAGCAGTCAGAAATGAAAAAGCAGCCTGGAATGGCATTCCACTATTCCAGTTGGTTACTCTCTTTTACTTTCAAGCTTGATTTCAGGTTCTGTTGGGCGAAATCAGACTTTATTTTTCCTTACTTCAGAATGTGAAAATGTATGGGAAATCAGGCCAAAATTGCAGGTCAGCAGACTAATTTGCTCGAACTTGCGCAGTTCGGCCGGTGAAGCCGGGGGGTATAACGGAACTTGTCAATAGTGTTACTACATATCCGAAGGGCCATGTGAAACGACCCTCTTGCCCCCCTGGGCGTTCTGATCGAACTCATTTAATTTTTCGTAAAGAAGAGAAGAGTTTGAGTCCAGAAATTTGTTTACGATGCCATCATTACCTGGTTGTTTCCTTCTGGTTGTGTCTGCATTAAACGAAAGGGATATGATGTGGACTAGCTAGATAAATAGGAACTCTCTAAAAAAAAGGATTTCTTATATATACAACACAAAATAGTTGTAAAATAGAAAAGCTTATGCATGGGTTACTCAACAATCGAAGACACGATATATGATAAAAAGGATTATGTTAGGTGAATTTGTTAATAGGAATTTTGCAAGATTCAAAGTGAAATTACTGTGTAACCTCTTATCAATATCTATGGAAATACCCTTATATTAAAATAATTTATTATACAAAATCCCTACAAAATAAGTTCAAGCGTTACCAACTTTTTTCGGGAGTGATCCGAATGCAGATATGACTGTACCCTTAGTACCAGTAACGTTTGATGTTAATGCGGGCGCTGGAACTTTAGCAGATGCTGCAGTACTAGGTGCTGGTTGATCCCATTTTGATTTCCTACCAAAAAAATCATTTAAAGACACTGCAGCCCTCATTAAAAAATATCGTACCTTTTTTTGGCGTCCTCTTCCGCCTTCTTTGCAGCAGTTGCCGCGGTGTCTGTTTTATCCGTCTCTTTACGTTCCTTTTGTCTTTTGAGCATTTCAACTTTCTGTGATTTGGCTAATTCTTCATAAAACGATTCCGGGCCCCACTGAAGTGGATCATAAATTTCTGGAGGGTAATTAGTTCCAAATTCATTAATATCACAAAACTGAATCAACTTTTCATAAATGCTTGGATTTCGGAATTCTTTTTTCTCTTGAATGATTTTATTCATATCCATGTTATTCGTATCCATTTTCTCGTATAGACTTTTAATCTTTTCTATCAATTCAGCTTGTACTTTGCCTTTAGGCTCAGGTGGCAGATTGAAACCATAATGTGAATACTTATCAACTGATTTTGTTTTATTTGGCGTCTCTTTATTGCCTTCAGCTTCATCCTCTGAAATCTCCATGCTTACAGTATCACGATTTGGTGAAACATTTTCATCGTCCGTTACAACAGTGTCATCTTGATAGCTTACTAAGCGCAGGGCTTGCCTACCAGTGGTACTTTGTCCTGACCGTGAAGCATTTGAAGCTTGCACTGGTGAAGCTTTAAGAGTTGGTGTATATGATTTTCCATCCCTTTTGGGTATTACAGGCTGAAAAGAAATAAAAAGAAATATCTTAATTCTAATCGTTAACGAGAAGATACTCTGTAAATACCTGAGACTCGTTCGAAGACTCCGAATCAGGACTTGATTTATCTGCATGTTCTTCTTCATTTTCTGAATCAGTATATGTTGCTGTTAAGCTTGCTAAAGCGGAATTATTGTTTGAAGATGTCATAATTAAATCGTTTCACTTCAAAACTATAAAATTTGTACTACGGAACAAAATGTCAGTCAGTAACGTCAAAAGGTGTATCTGGGTCAAGTGTCATTCTTCTTCTTCGTAATAAAAAACTCAAATGTTTTGTGGGTGGGTTCAAAAAATAGCAAAAATCGATAAATTATTGTTATAAACGGTTCATGGCGGAAAATGCAAAAAGAACTTGTTATTCTGGGTTAAAGGATATAAATAAAATGAATGATATTTTTAATTTAGTCTATCTTTGGGCCTATTCACACAATTCATGGCGCCTAAAACCGGTTTTATAGATGAGAGAGGGAAGGGAGCGGAAGAACTTAACGAAACATTTTTCACGCAAAAGCAAGACCCTCGTAAGTACAGGCCTGGAAGCAGACTTTTTGGTTGTGTCTGTGCGAGGCCAAAATCGTCTGACAGTAGTGGAATTAACATGGCCGAAGCCGTACGAAGCAATTTTTTAACTTTGGTTTTGGAATAAAAAGTGGTAAAATATTGTATTTTATCACTTTTTAGTGCACACGGATTATCAGTGATAAGTTATTTAGTGATCTGAGTACATAAATTAAAAAAAATTAGTGGTTAAGTGTATTTTAAGAGTGTTAATTGATTAGGTGACCATTTTTGTTTACAATCGCGGTGGTTTTTTCGTGTTAATTTAGGGAAAAAGTGTTGAATTTGTGTAGTAATGGAATTATAAGTGAATTTAAAGTAGTTAAAAATTATTATAGAAGAGTTATTAAAAACATAAGTGCAAGTACTACCACACAACATGAATAACAATAACTTTTTCACTTTTCCTTCACATTTTTCTGCACTTGTGTTTTTAATAACTATTCTATAATAATCTTTACTCACTTAAAAAGCACTTTTTATTATATTACTACACAAATTCAACATTTTTTCCCTAAATTAACACGAAAAAACCACCGCGAATGTAAACAAAAATGGTCAATTAATCAATTAACATTCTTAAAATACACTTAACCACTCACTTCATTTTAATTTTTTTTATTAAATCACTAAAGCACTAGTCACTGATAATCCATGTGCACCAAAAAGTGAAAATATACAATATTTTACCACTTTTTAGTGCAAAACAAACTTAAAAAATTGCTTTTTATGGCTTCGGCCATGTTAATTCCACAACTGTCAGAAATTTTTGGCCACTTTTCAGCTATGTTAGTATTAGTTGGCCTGTCTGCTTCCAGTACTGTGTTTCCATGAGCCAGGGTAGAGTTTTCGTTAAGTAAACAGAAAGCTTTTTCTCTCAAGATCACTCGATGCTGTTTCCATGACGGTTCTGCTGGGTTAAAGTGACAGAAAATTAATTTTACACTGCGTCGCCGTTGGTATATGTGCAGTAAAGCTACTGACAGAATCAGGCGCAAACGCCGTGCGGACAATGACAGAGAGAATAGAAGTAGTGTATTCAAATGCGCACTAACGAAATGCTGATTTTCGCTACGCACACACCGCGCAAGTTGCTTTTCTTTCTACTTTCTGCGCGTTGCCGCCGCGTGTGTCAAGAGATGTTTGTGTTTTGAGTCGTGTTTTGGTGGTGGTGGGCATATGTTTGGAGTCGTGTGTTGGTGTTGGCTGTGATAGCAAATTTGTTGATTTTTATATTTTTTAATGAAAATCTTTATTTTTCCAAATTGGGTTAATTAAATTAGCACATAAAAAAAAGACAAACCCTGTAGGATAGAAAAATTATATGTAAATCATTCAGGTTTTTCAATTTTTTTTCCAATCACGTCCACTTGTCACTTTGATTTCGTTGTTGTGTTCAAAGTCGGAGCGCGCCGCCGACACCGCAACATCATGTCAGTGAAAAGTCGCCACACACCGCGAAGCCAATGTCCGCACGGCGTTTGCGCCTGATTCTGTCAGTAGCTTAAAGGATACTGAAACACACACATATACAAAACCCGGCTTAATCGGACTGGCTTCGTTGAGTTTACTTGGATTTAACGACACTTTACTCAATCCCCGTTTCCATGGGCGCTAATCTGAGTAAACTCAGGATAAACTCTGCATGGAAACACAGTACAGGCCTGTACTTACGAGGGTCTTGGCAAAAGCAAACGCGTGAAAACTGGCACACATATAAAAAGTTACTTCTATCTCTTATCTCTCATTCTTTAGCTCTGTTTTTCTCCAACAAGTAAATTTCATCTGCAATACATTTAAATGTTCCTGTATAGCATTCAAATTTACTACACTCATTTACGCCCCGTCTGAGTTGCTAGGAGTTGAATAAAACCGGTTTTACTCACCACAATTATGGCAGCGTGTGAATATGCCCATTGTCAAAACAATTAAAATTAGATTTGTTTTTTATTCGGGTAACTTTTCTTTTAATATACTAACAAGTCTCCCCCTATTGCCCAGTAGTGAAACTGTGACAAGCAATGTTGCCGGTTGCCATTGCCAGAAAATGACCGTGGATTATATTTATAGATTTTTCTTATTTAATATTTTATCTGCAACTCGCGACAGTTTCACTTTCTATACCTGTGTCAGTGTGCCGTATTTAGTTGCGTCCGAAAACTCAGTTCAGATTTGAAAATATTTAACGAAAACTCTTAATTCTATAGCCAGAACCTAATATGACGTAACGTAACGTAAGGACAGAAAATTGAACGAATTTAATCTTAATTATTCGTTTTGACACAAGGCCCTAAATGAAAACGTAAAGTGACATAAAATGGGTTTCTTAAATGAAAATTTAAACTTATTTAATTATTATTATTTGATTTATTTAAGTTGTGGAAGATAAAGGGTGGTTCTACACGAGCGTACAGCGGATGAACAATTCGAACACACAAACGTTAGTTTATGGGGAAGAGGGGGAGAGAGGAGGTGGAATTCCATCATCCTCTCTCACCCTCTTCTCCACAAACGACGTTTCGAAAACACAAAAATATGTTCGTTGTACGCTCGTGTAGAACCACCCAAACAACATAGAAGTAGCAAAATAGAAGTATAAAGCAGCAAAGCATATACATATTGGGGTTTGAGCTTTACGGATGCTTGCGTTTTGCGTTTCTTACAGCACCGTAGGTAACATTTGAGAATTCAACGAACGTTCGTCAAGTTTATTACGTTAATTTAGGTCGATGCCATATGAACGCTCATCTTCGTACTTTGGTTACGTTTAGTTACGTTACGTCATATTTTGTTCATGCTTGAGCGGTTCCGTGGCTGTGTTTCCATTACCGAGTCTAGTTGAGTTTTGTTGAGTTTAAATTGTTGTATTGATAGTATGTAGTTGCATTGAATATTTAGCGAAAACTCTTAACTTTGTGCATTTCCACTCGAGTTCAACTCGATTTGAACTCTAATGGAAACTTGGTACATGAGGCGTGGTCGAGTTTTCGTTGAGTTTACAGAAAACTTTTCCATAACAAATAAATAATTTTGAGTAATGTCGTCGTTGATATATGTCGTTACATATACTCCACAAACGCATACTCAAACAACATATTTATTTACCTAGTTACCAGTGGAGTCGGGTTGGGTTATCGTTGAATTTAAGTTTTTGTTGGGCTGTATGTAGTTGCATGAAAAATATAAAAAAAACTCTTCACTCTGTGCGTTTCAATTCGAGTTCAACTCTAGTTAAGCTCGAGTTGAGCTCTAATGGAAAATCGGAAATATGCAAAATTCGACTTCACCAGACTGGTTTCGTGGAGTTTACTTGAATTTTAGCGAAGGGGAAACTCTGCGTGGAAACCCAGTACATGACACCTAACTCGAATTCCAAACGACTTAACCCTAAAACCCGGGACACACATATCCGCACCGCATGACGGCCGTGTGTTGGACAACACACGGAGAAAGAGTAAACAAGTAAACTTTTACCAGTCAGCACTTTTCCGCGCCTCCGCGTCCACACCGCGTCAAATTTTACTTGTTTTTAACACACGGCCGTCATGCAGTGCGGATATGTGTGTCCCGGGCTTAATGGATACTCAGTAATTTGTAATTTTTAATTTCAATTACGCTCACTGACACTGCGTCTACACATTCCATATTTTTCGCCATCGACTTTGCCATATTTTATGGCTTGAGCTGTCAAATGTTATGGTGGTGGGCAATTCATGGCATGAATTTTCATGGAAAAAATGGCACATTTTCACAAATGTTATCGAGACAAAAATATTTTCAGAATTATAAACATGCGTACATGTATTTATACCGAATCAAACTAAATTTTAAACTTTCCGCCATAGTTGTGTGAACAAATGTCAAATTATGGCCAAATTCATGGCAGATTTGATGGCCGGCCATAATGGCTTTCCATCGAGTTTGCCATAAGATCTGCCATCAAATATGGCCAACTTTCAGGGTCTACACGGTCCATGCCATATGGAAATGGCCATGGTCATGGCTAGTGTAGACGCTGTGTAAAATTCGAAACAACATTTTCCACATGCTTCAAGAATTGCAGAAATCATTGCCTTAGTAATTCGCATTTCCCGCAATGGGCATATTCACACAGTGCACATTCATGGCGCCTAAAACCGGTTTTATAGATGAGAGAGGGAAGGGAGCGGAAGAACTTAACGAAACATTTTTCACGCAAAAGCAAAGGCGTGAAAACTGGCACACATATAAAAAGTTACTTCTATCTCTTGCATTCTTTAGCTCTGTTTTTCTCTAACAAGTAAATTTCATCTGCAATACATTTAAAGGTTCCTGTATAGCATTCGAATTTACTACACTCATTTACGCCCCGTCTGAGTTGCTAGGAGTTGAATAAAACCGGTTTTACTCACCACAATTATGGCAGCGTGTGAATATGCCCATTATTACGACCCTTACACGAGCAATTTTCATTCGTCAAGACATTCCTACCGCCGTGCAAAAATTGCCCGTGTTGAAAATCTTCGAAGTAAAACTATAAATTCAAGAAATATACTTTATTACTTTGGTGGTTAAATATGAATAATAATAATAAATAATATGATAAATATGAAATTTCCAGGCAACCTAAATAAGCAAGATGCCTTGCTTTATTTTTAAATTTCGGACCAAATAAAAGATTTCAAGTATTACAAATCTGTTTTTTTATCTATATGTTACTTGCATCATATTTAAGTCCATTAATTATTTATATTTTTAGTTTGATCTAAGAAATTTAACAATAATTTTGATAATAATGAGTATTTTTAATATGGCATTTCTTTAATACGGGGTTAAAAATCCATAGTTCCTTCGTTCAGTTCGAATTTCATAATTCCATTTTCGACTTTTCTCAGCTGTGCGATCTGCAGAATTGTAATTTGTTCAATACAGAGACATTCTTGAAGTCCTCTCCAGTGAAAACGGGTTGTATTAATTTTTTGTTAAAAGAAAAATCTCAAGGAAAAATCAGCATTTTTTAATGGCTGACAAAGTTAATTTAAATAGTGATGGTATAGTCTTTAATAATAGTTTTGGAAAAGGGAAAATGGACGGTCATGCTACACACCACAACTCTTCTCAGTCGACTTCGTCATCGTCTTCACAACATCCTGTGGATCGTCTAAAAATGTTGTATCCAAACGTCAATGAAAATGAAACGCCTCTACCACGATCGTGGAGCTCCCATGACAAGTGCCATGCGATTGGATTATCTCAAAATAATTTACGAGTCCACTACAAAGGTTATTATTAATTCGATTTTTAAAAAAAAAAAACTTATGAGCATGAGTACTGATTGTGGATTAACTTGCTTGCAAACCGTAGTGCGAAGTTCTGTGATTGAAATTAAGTTTTTTTACTATATTTTTGTGTATTATCAATAATTTTGGGGCCACTTAAGGTATCTCAGGGGGAGCCCTTGATGGCAACCACACAAATTTAAGTGCGTAAATAATGGTGGCCGTTGTTCGTCAGCTGATTTCACATCCAAGTTTCTGTCAATTGAAAACAAAGTGAGAGCTTTTCGCCTAGGTATGCTGCGTGCAAAAAAGCCAGCAGTAAGGGCAATTATTCGTATATGCACACAAAGCCCAGAGAGAGTATTTGTGGCGAGGAGCTAGACGACAAAGCGATTCCACCTATACAAAGGGGTCACCTCCATCTATGGATTTTTGTTTACATTTTGTAACACCAAATAACGATTTCGAGGGCAGAGATTTGTTCCACTAATACATTTGGTTACTCAGGTTTTAAGCTTGAATTTAATATAGGAGAGCTGCATGCGTGATTTGAAAGCTAGAGCTCGTGTCTAATTTAGTCAAAATATTGAAACTTCATGGTTCTTTGTCTGAAAGATTTCTGATTTGCATTTTTCCATACAAGAACTTTTTTAGACTATGTAGTAGAAGTGTACATACATGCTTCCATTTTGTTGTATTACAGCTTTTTTATATACATAAATTTGCCTTTTAATTTTATTCCTAGTAATCAATGATTATTTTTACTAGGAGGTTTTATGTACTTATCTGCGTTCATATTGTACGATAACAATGTAAAATTCTATAAATGCTACTCCTGTGAGTTAACAGTTTAAAAAATCGGTAAAATTCAAAAATAAAATTAATCTCATAAAGGCAAGAAAAGGGTATAAAAAGCTTGAGAGCATTAGGTGAGGGCAAGAAATGCTAGAAGTATGCTAAAAAAAACATTATAACAATGAATGCTTGGCAGAAAATTTTTATTTAATGGATTAACATCCCAATAATTTCTAAGAATTCATTTATAAATCACGTGGACTTAAAATTACAATTTTTTCTCCAACGACATAGACAGACATTCGACCTCGTCGTGAGTCTTTGCCTTCTTTAACCAATCTATCTCTGGCGGCCTAAAACTCCGCTTTTCACTCTAAACGTACGAGGTCAACACCAACCAGTCACCTCGTCTTTGGTCTGCCTACCGACCTTACCTTTTGGTCTGCCAAACCTAAATGAAAAGTAAAGCCTGAAATACATTAAGAGGAAGTGCGTCGTGTCGCGTTGCAGTAAAATTTAGGGCCCCTATTCCCAGTCACCCATTAAAAAATGTGACAAACCAATTTCGTATTCTCGTCGTCACCTGTTGTAGAAAAAGTGACGGTATTTCTATAAACATATTTCTTACCCTTTGTCACTATCCATTTTAAAAAAATTGTAGCGTCACCTACAAATTCCAAGTGATAAAAAATGACAATTTTCAGTGACATTTGCTAAACAAAATGACTTCGAGAATACCACACCTAAATTTGTCACATTTTCTCTCATTAAATTTTTCCTTGTCACTCGACTATGAGAATACCACTTTAAAAGTGACGTGACAAAAAATGTGAGGTGAGAAAAAAAGTGAGGTGACTATGAGAATAGGGGCATAGATTTATAGTTACAGAATGTGGCGAGTCACATTAATCACACTGCGACGCACCGCGACGCGACGCGCTACTTTGGCTTAGGCTAATTTCTAAAACACTGCTTCTTTTGACAGTTGTCGTCAATCACACCGATAACATGGAAGAAGAAAGGTTAATCAAGTTAGTACGCGGCAAATTAATGTTATATAATAAAAGCCATCGAGACTACAATCTTCTTTTAACCTGGTTTCGTCTCAACATATTTTTTTTAATTAATTATTTGCCTTTTAATACATGAATAATCAAATTGTCAAAAAAACGCGCAGCGCTTTCAATGTGCGTTAACGTTCATACCTTAATCAAACGCTGCGGCGCATAGCGACGCGACGCGACGCACTGCCTCTTAATGTATTTTAGGCTTAACGCAGAAGTGAAGTAGACGTAACTTCCACTTCACTTCCATTTTGGTCACTCACATTCATATGCAATCGTACCTAACCAAAGCCTTCTACATTTAGTAAATGTAGAAGGCTTTGACCTAACCAAAACTAATCGTACCCTATCGAAGATGAATGTATGTCCCTTTTGTTATCTTTTGTCCAACCGGTTTCACTTTTTTTTTACGGATTCGATGCATTTATTTATTTATTTATTTATTTATTGCCAAGCAAGGCACTTAATTACTAATTACAATTAAATACAAAAATTAATTAATGTTATCCTGCTTTATCCTGCGATAATTAGCTTTGGGTTTGCTATCATTTTTTTTAGCCCACAAGGTGCTGCTTCGTTTTCTATTTCCAAAATGTACCTTTAACCTTTAGTAGGGATCTACTAATGAGGTCTTCCTCAGAGTTCAAACGCAAGGTCCATCTCTACATCTAGTCAAGCACCCTCCTAAGCCTAATCGTATCCCAAAAAAAAAAAATATTCTGTACAAACGGTGCCCAATACATTAAAAATATGGTTGAGATTTAGATTTCATATGTACAAGAAAACCTTTTGTAAGAACGATCAGGGCATTAAAAAGATTCCAATTTGCACAAATATATCATGACGTCCGATTTTGAGAATGTGAAATCTTTTCGCACGAACAGACATCTAATTTAAAATATTCGGATGGACGTGTCGAGATATGGCGAGAAAAAATACAGCTTGTAAAGATGTAATCTCTCACAACCTTAGAAACACGATGGAAGATCAGTAGTGATATGGAATTGTTTTGCTGCGCAGGACGTGGTAATATACATTTATTTGATGGAATAATGGACGTGGGTCAGTCATTCACTATATTAATATTTTTAAATCATAGCACCCAAGTATACGGCTTTCGATATACGAGTATAGTTTTTGTGTAATTACGGGGGGTTGTTGAAAATTCCTCCGCAAAACTTCAGACATAAGAGAGTTCTAATATTTTGGTACGAAAATGAAAATAAAAGAAATATGTATGTATATTAACCGGGAATCATTGAAAGAGTTCAGTTTCAAAGTGGGATAGAAGTAATTTTAAATTTTATAAGAATATGT
The DNA here is from genome assembly GCA_963855945.1 of Thereva nobilitata. Lineage (NCBI taxonomy): Eukaryota > Metazoa > Arthropoda > Insecta > Diptera > Therevidae > Thereva > Thereva nobilitata. Next base: position 24,122,279 of record OY979694.1, read on the forward strand.
CTGCCATCTACAGAGCCGAGCAAAAAGTATCACTCTGGAATATACTATTTTTCTTCGCTTGTTTCATATCTCTGTTTTTTCTACATAGATCCGCTTTAGATATACATTTGTCTAAAAACAAGATAAAGAATTAGATGTGTACATGCGTCATCAATAACTACAGCCTACAATCCCTATATATTTCTGCAACATTTGCAAAGAAAATATAGAATTAGGTGTGTCATGTAGATAAATTTTTGAAAAGTTATTTGTCCTTCCAAAAAAAATGTGGAATGCGTTTTTCCTTTTCAATTTAATTAATTTCAAATGTCCAAATATTTTCGGCTGTAAGTCGTAATTTTAATAAACTGAATTTTATGCTCTACTAGTTTTATAATTCCCTAATCTAAAGTCTTCATTATTCCTTTGATTATGATGCTGTAAATTTTCTACAAAGGCCAAATTAGATGTTTTTCATTTTGATTATGAATACTAAAAAAAAAGATATTCCTTCACTTCACAGAGATCCATCACAGGACCTCGATAGTCTTATTTTGAAGTTTTTGGAATTTTGCTGCTATTGAGCACAAGAGGATGCCATTATACACATTATGTGAATGCCGTTGATTAGTAGAACATTGAGCCTTATTCTCCTGAGAAATCTAATTTTTGCATATAACATCATCAGAAGCTTTTAAAAATTTAGCTTGGAGTCAATTATTCTTACTCAAATGTTAAATTTTCTTTTTACAATTTTGTTTTTGTCGTATTTATGTTTAGCCACTTGTGCATATTTTTCTGGTATTTGCGTATATAACTTGAATATTCAAGTGTATTATCCGCAAAAATGTATATTAAAGCATAATCTTACATTTTGTTATGGCTGGAAACATCAATAATATACAAAAGAAATTGAACGTTGTGATACTCCGTGTTTATTTCCAACTGAATTGTACCTGTGAACATTGTTAAATTGCATTCAACATTCTGATTTCTTTTCTGAACTTCATTTTGTTTAATTCTGTATGCATTTTAAAATGTTAAAGTAGAAACACCACCTTTATTACTTGTTCAAGGCGGTTTTTTAAAACTATTAATAAGTTTTGAAAGCACTAATTTATTTTAGCGGCTTCATTCTGTCTCTAGCAAAGGCTTTTCACGGTTATACATTATAATCTTTGTCCTATGCCAAGCTTAGAGGACATGTCACAAAGCTAATTAAACAAATGATGTTTGATGGTCAGGACTATACAGTACATGGAGCAGCATTTCTCAGCCATACTCCCACAAATTGTCAAAGATATGTAATGGACGTAACGTACAGTTTTGTGTTGCCTTAAATTTCATCCTTAGAGCCAGGTTTAGACGGTGCGCTCCAGCGCATGTGCCTCAAGAGCTTTGTGGATAAAGGGAGAAGTGGGGTGGTACCTCTCATTATCCCCACTTTCCCCTTCATCGCCAAACGTTCGTGAGGCACATGCGCTGAAGCATACCGTCTAAAACGGCTCTTAGAATGTTATAAGTTCTCAATCAGTGCCCTATTTACTTATGCTTTAAAATATATTTGAGATTTTATCATTTTTCATAAAAAAAGAAATAAAACTATTTTTTTTCCAGGGGCTGGCAAATCACATAGTGATGCTGCTTCTGTTAGGACATCACATCCTATTCCGGCAGCATGTGGATTATACTACTTTGAAGTTAAGATTATTTCGAAAGGAAAAAATGGCTATATGGGCATCGGACTTACATCTCAAAATTTTAAAATGAATCGACTTCCAGGCAAATGTTTGCTGAATTTTTCCCTAAGTTTGATGTTTACACATATATTACAGGATGGGATAAGCAATCGTACGGATACCACGGCGATGATGGTAATTCGTTTTGTTCATCTGGTAACGGTCAACCTTATGGTCCAACGTTTACTACCGGTGATATTATTGGATGTGGTGTTAATTTAGTTAACAATACATGTTTCTATACTAAAAATGGTCTTGATCTGGGCATAGCATTTAGAGATCTTCCGGTAAGAATGAATGCATGCCTGTCATATTTAAAAAGAAAAATCGTGGTTATAATATTTACTAATAGTCGAAGCTCTTCCCGACTGTCGGATTGCAAACACCAGGGGAAGAAGTTGACGCAAATTTTGGACAAGAACCCTTTAAATTTGATCAAATCGAGGACATGATAAAACAAATGCGTGCTGAAACTAAAGCTGCTATCTATAATTTTTCCATGCCTAGTGATCAAGGAGATTCTACTGTACTTTTGCACAAGTATAAAATTTGTAACTTTTTGTTAATTGATTAAAAAATACGGTTTTTTGTTTGTAGAATGGTTTCCTCATATTTAGTGCATAATGGTTATAGTCTTACAGCCGAAACTTTTTCAAAAACAACTGGTCAAAATTTTAGTGAAGATATTTCATCAATCAAAAATCGCCAAAGTAAGTTCTTTTGCTACTTCTATTCTATTCTATTCGACTATTTAAAACAATAAAATTATAAATTTATTTAGAAATACTAAAACTTGTGATGTCTGGGCGAATGGGGCAGGCAATAGAGCATACGTTGCGCTCATATCCAGGACTATTGGAAAATAATAAGAATTTACTATTCATGCTAAAATGCCGACAATTTATTGAAATGGTGAATGGATCTGACCTAGAGGTATATTCTAAAAAAATCAGATAATATTAATTTTTCTTGTTTTTTATATTATAGTGTCATCCTGCCAAAACAGGCCCTGTTCAAACATCTGTTATTCAATCAACTAAGTCATACCAAAATGGTACACAGAATAATAACACTGTGATAACTGACTGCGTGCAAGATAATCAAGAATTAAAAAATTCATCTAGGTAGTATACAATAATATTTGAATAAAACTATATTATTTACATTATATTTTTATTGTATATAGCTTCCCTATTATTAATAATGCTGGGGATACTACTAAGAGCAACGATATTGAAATAAGCAATGAAATAACCACTACAAGCGATTATATGAATGATGTCGAAATGGAAAATGGCCATATTTCAAATGGTGGTAAGTTTACACTTTTTTATGTTGTATCATCATTTAGTCACCAATCTTCATAATAATTGTACTAACAGCAAATAAATTGCAATGGAGAAAATAGAGAAGAATTAAGGAAATTATCTTCTCCTAAGTGTGTATATTTTTGTAGGATGAAATTTCCTTCACAGTGATTAATCGTATTATCGGAAAACCCCGTTTCTTACGTTTTTATCCTGTCTGGGAAACTTTGCAGCCAGGAGGTAAACTTTTAAAACATTGCATAAGAATGTTAGAAAAATCAATAATTCTATAGTATAGTGCTATGGATGATACTAAGAATTGTTATCGTCAGAAATAATTTCATTCGATATCTTTGTTTATCAAAAGGTATTCAAGTAAAGACATACATTTAGAAAGGGAATGATTCCCTATTGTTTTATTAAATAAATATCGTAGATATCTTAGAATCGTCATCTTTTACTTTTACAGAAAATATTAAACCGAATAGGCAAATTAAAGCATACATTTACTTCTGTGAACCCTCTTGGGATATCAATTTCGCCTGATACTTCAAACATTCATCTGCTTCGACGTCTTAATGGCTGTATTTAAACCCATGTCTTCTTCATATTTGGAAACAAGTCCTTCGACACAAGATCCGGACTGTACGGCAGATGACCAAATATTTCCTCTCCGATACCAAGAGTTTTCTAATAATGTCGGTTCACGAGTGGGTGATGTTATGAAAAAATAACTCATTTTTCTCGGTATTTGTTGCGCCACAATTTTATGCCATAAACTTCATGAAATTTTTAAGAGACTTAAATAATTGTGGCAGATTTTCCGAATTCTTCCATTTCATTCGCCATGAATTTATCAGTCATAATGTGCCATCGGCTACTTCGCTCTTCAACGAAAAGATTAGTGCCGCCATTTTAAACTCAATGTACACTATCTCACTTTGCCTTCTGTTTCCGCACACCTTAAAAAATTGCCTTTATTATCCAAGGCAGCATTTCTACCCAAATTCAGTTCCCTCAACCACCATCTGGGTGTTCGAATTTTTAAATATTGTGTGTATGTGTTTTATATTATATAAATAAACCGCAAAATTTTATATATATTAATTTTTTCTTTTAATTTGCAACAATGTACAAAACATAATCAGGCCTATTCTGATCTTCGCTGGAATTTTCTTAACTTTCAGATGTACGAAAGATCAGAATAAGCCTGAATTTCTTTTCACACGCAATTTTTGGATATGCAGAACGTCACACTTTTATGTCTCAATAGAAGTTGCCGTTGCAATTTCGTTATATATCAACTGCGCCGTCCAACTTTGACATAAATTAATCAGAGTTGCAGTCAGTCGTCGCATTCTTAATTCTGTTTTGACATTGTATATGACCATAAAATTCCATACGCCCAAAGTGGTACTAATTTTTCGAGTTGCTATCTGGTGGTCAAACCAGTCGCGAACCTCTTATTTCACAGAAAGGTTGAATCCGACCTTCCTTAAATAAATCTTATGAAAAGCGCATAAAAAAGTGAGTTATATTGAAAATACTCCTTTTATAAATAATAAACGCTAGAATTTCAGCTCTTCAATTCTATAATGACACCAGGATAGGAAAAATCGATATTTAGGATGTTCCCATATGCGTTGTCGTCAAATTATAGATTATAGTTTAATACAAAATATCGGTCGATTGTAAAATGGAAAATGAAGACTACACTCAAACAGTTTTTGGTGTATAGTGAGTTCAGACTCGAAGGCTACTGCAATATATCACAAACAGGTGTTTTTAGCATGGATTCCTTAAAAGTAAACAAGATAGCTACTCGAAATAGAGTATTAAAAAAATACATTACATAATTTGCTTTTTTGATTCGATCAGCATTTTGTGTTTGAAATTTTGTTCAAAATTAATTTGTTAATATTGTATTGTACATATATCGTCGTTGGTGGTCAGTCATCAGCGGAATAGGGGGAATAACATGTAGCAAAACATGCACGTGCCGTAACTATTCCGGACTGATGGAAGTGCGATCATAACCTCCTAGCGGTGGCCACTGGTAACTATCCTATGAGAGAGGATAGGCTAACATGATCGGGCTAGTCCCTTCCAAGAAAGGTTGGCGTGAGGCTAATAACCTCACCCGTAAAAAAACAACATTACGGAACGAGCAACATGCCTCGGATACTGGAAAAAACGACGACGACCACGGCAACGAAAAAGGCAAAATGATTTAAGAATTTTCTCATGGAACGTACGAACTCTGTACAGAACTCGAGCTACACAACACCTGGCCGATACCCTGTCAACATATAAAGCTGACATTACCGCCATTCAGGAGATGCGATGGACAGGGAATGGTGTTTTGCAAAAACCTGATTATGACGTATATTACAGCTGTCATACGAAACACCATGTGCTCGGGGTAGGTTTTACGGTCAGCAAAAGGATGAAGCCTACCATTATCGGCTTTAAAGCAATAAACGAAAGGCTATGTACCCTTCGTGTGCGAGGCAAATTTAAGAACATCAGCCTCATAAACGTTCACGCACCTACAGAAGAGTCCCCGGACGATGAAAAAGAAGAATTCTTCGAAGTAGTTGAACGGGAACTTAATGCCTGCCCCAGATATGATGTAAAAATCATATTGGGAGACCTGAACGCCAAAGTAGGCCGGGAGCCCGTATACAGGCAATATGTCGGCACCCACAGCTTGCATGAGAACACTAATGACAATGGGCAGCGAGTTATAGAGATGGCAGCAAGTAAGAACTTGGTCGTTGCAAGTACCAGATTTGCGCGTAAAGATATCCATAAAGCCACCTGGATATCTCCTGATGGGGCGACTCGCAATCAAATAGACCATGTGTTGATAGACCGCCGCCACCTTTCGGGTCTGATGACGGTACGAACGTACCGAGGTGCCAACTTCGACTCAGATCACTATCTTGTTGGTATGGTGCTCCGAGAGCGCATTACAACGCTGAAAAGCTTTGTATCCGCTGATCAGGCTCGAATCAACACAGCTGCACTACGCAACGAAATGGCCAGAAACAGCTACGGTCAGGCGTTAGAACTCGCGCTCAGAAGAGCAAGTCCTGGGGATGAGATGCCGGGCGTCGACGAGAGCTGGACCCGCCTTAAAAATACTGTCATTAGTACTGCTGATTCCATCTTAGGCAGAAGTCGTAGAGATCGGAACGACTGGTTCGATAATGAATGCAAGCTGGCAACTGAACGTAAGAATGCTGCGTATCGAGCAATGCAGCAGTCTCAGAGAACACGAGCACGCGAAGAGAAATATAAAGAGCTCAGAAAAGAAGAAAAGAGAATTCACAAACGAAAAAAGGAAGCCTGGGAGAAAAATCTCGTTTGTGAACTAGAACAGTACAGAGAGCGACGGCCGCACCAGGCGCGGGAGTTCTACCGAAGAGTACGCGGTATGACGCAATTCACACCTCGTTGCACATACTGCAAGGACAAAGAAGGGAATCTGATCACCGATCCTCAAGGCATCTTGGAGCGATGGGAAGAGCACTTTCATGAATTGCTAAATGGCGAGCTAACTGAGGATTTGGAGGCTCCACCAATATCTGACGATAATGCTACGCTGTCACCACCAAGCTTAGCAGAAGTTAGCAGTGCCATCACCCGGCTCAAAAACAACAAGGCCTCGGGTGCAGACGGCATCCCTGCGGAGCTGGTTAAATATGGAGGGCCTACATTACACCAAGCGATTCATGAATTAATTGTGCAAGTATGGGAGCAGGAAGCGATGCCAGAAGACTGGAGAAAAGGCATCCTCTGCCCGGTACATAAAAAAGGAGATATCACAACGTGCAGCAATTATCGTGGTATAACGTTGTTGAGTACCGCGTATAAGATATTCTCCGCCATCCTACAAAACAGGATGGCCCCATACGCTAGAAATATCGTAGGCCAATACCAGTGTGGCTTCAGCCCAGGCAAATCAACAACCGATCAGATTTTCACTTTGAGGCAGGCTATGGAAAAATGTCTAGAGTTTCAAAACTCAATCCAACACCTCTTCATAGACTTTAAAGCCGCCTATGATAGCATAGCCAGAGTAGAACTCTACAAAGCCATGAGAGAATTCGGCATTCCCAACAAGCTGACAAGACTATGTAGGTTGACCATGACCAATGTGACAAGCCAAGTAAAGGTATCCGGAACACTGTCCAGACCAATCAACATCTATAATGGACTCCGACAAGGGGACGGTCTGGCCTGCCTCCTTTTCAACCTGGCGTTGGAGAAAGTGATCCGAGATTCGGGCGTGACATCAAGGGGCACAATCCTTCACAAGTCCACCCAATTACTGGCTTATGCAGACGACATTGACATCATTGGAAGAACATCAACAGCTGTACAAGAAGCTTTCATCCAGATTGAGCGCGCGGCAGGAAATCTGGGACTGCACATCAACGAAAGCAAAACAAAGTACATGGTGGCCTCGTCTGCAAGAACACCTAACATTGGTCCCACAATCAAGGTAGAGGAACACGAGTTTGATGTGGTAAAATCATTTACCTACCTTGGGTCAATAGTAGCAGCCGACAATAGCATGGAACCTGAAATACGCGCACGACTGCTAAAAGCCAACAAGGCCTACTATAGCCTGTCAAGGCTCTTCAAATCCAAGCATCTAACCATAACGTCTAAACTTTTACTATATAAGACGATGGTCTTGCCGGTCCTCACATATGCATCCGAAACGTGGGTGCTTAGCAAAAAGCACTCTAACCTCTTGGCGGTGTTCGAGAGGAAAATACTTCGGAGGATTGTTGGCCCCGTATGTGAGGAAGGACGATTCCGGAGACTCTACAATGACGAGATCTACGAGCGCTATCGCAACATAGATGTTGTGAAGAAAATAAAGCTCGGTAGACTCCGGTGGGCAGGACATCTAGCTCGTATGAGTGAAGATGAGCCTGCTCGGAAAGTTCTCTGCGGTAAGACTTATGGGATGCGACAGCGAGGGAGACCCAACCTCCGCTGGAAGGATGGCGTAGACCAGGACGCTCAGAGCATAGGGGTGCCAAACTGGATGACATCGGCTCAGAATCGGGACCGGTGGAGAGAACAGTTGCGAGAGGCCAGGACCGGATCCCGGTTGTAGAGCCGTTAAAGAAGAAGAAGACATATATCGTTGTTAAATATCGCAAAAATCGTCGGTCAATACTGAAATACATGGGGTACATATTAGTACGGTATGCTATTCGACTGGGCCTGTTTTTACCTGCCTAAGGAAAATTTTACAGTAGGATGACCTTAAAGGATACGCTTTGAGAAAAATCGCATATAAGTTTCTTCAACATTCCCAAAGATAATTTCTTTGGGATGCAATGAAAACATTCCAAATAGCAACTCGGAATCTACAAATTTTAGATTTGGCGGCCACCAAATATGCCGAGATGGACACAGTGCGCTTGCGCATTAATGCTATTTATGCAACACGAGATTTCATTTTCGTGTACATTACATTCAATGAATTGCGCAATCTGTATTTCTAAACGCAAGGTTATACAAATACTACATTCGGCCTCTTCTCGAATACAATTCTCTCATTTGGGGTGGCGCTTCGAAAACCCCCTTGACGTGCTTTTTTTTATGTGGCATGGTCAAGCTCAGGAGTCACCCTTTGTACCACTAGTCTGTCATGCCATTCAAGTCATGGTGCAATGTCTAGTAGTAAGGTTGATCTGAAAGTAGAAAAAGGATATGGGAGGTTAAGAGTAGTCGGGTGGATGCATGAGAAGGAGGCAGTGAGCCTCGTGCTTGAACTCTTGGATGTTGTATGAATTCATATTTTTAAGCAACCCGCTGAGTTATAACCGTCAGGGTTAGCGGGAGACAGCCTGTGAATCCCGCTAACGAGCCGCCAAAGGGTGTGACACAGGCAGTACCAGACTAACAGCTGAACAAGGAGGTGCACCGTCCGCTAGGTGAAGACCCAACTTAGCGGAACTTTGGTACCCTATTACTAACCGGATGCCGGCCACCCCTAACTAAAAATGAGATCCCTCAAACTTATCGGTGACGACACCGTTTGCTCCACCATTGACCGTTTGAGCCACCGTAGAAATGTAGCAGCACTGACAAAATTACCAGCAGCAGTTACCTGATGGCTAATCCAATATGGCGGACATAAATTTTGTAAGTAAATTAAAATTTTATCAAAAGATTCTTTAAAACTATTGAAATTAATTATTATTAATTAATTTTTGGGTTCAAAAAAACACCCAAGTAACAATTTTTTATAATTTTCAAGAATCTTCTGCTAAAATTTTAATTTACTTACAAAATTTATGTCCGCCATATTGGATTAACCATCTTTAATTTTGAAATTTCAAAATTCGGGCTCGATAGAATTAAAGGCAAATTTATAACGAATAGTTTAAAAAAAAATTTTTAAGTTTCATTAACTCCAGGCTTGGGAATTGTCGTTTGTCCAAAAAATGTGCTATTTGCCCCACTGTGCGGCGCCAGATATAGCTTCAAACATTTGAACACTTGTTTGATTGCTATGTGTGGCACGGGACTTTGAATATGTGTTCAAAGTTTGAACAAAGATGTGCACTGTGCCATACGTATCGGCAAAGTGTTCAAAGTTTGTCGTCTACCAGCCTACTATGGAGAAAAACACTTTGCAAAGCATGACGGCAGGTTACGACAATATGTGTTCAAATGTGTTTTCAAAGCTTTGCAAAGTCTTCAAAGAAGTGTTCAAATCTTTGAAGCTATATCTGGCGCCGGCTTAAACATGGTAATTGTGACGACAAACTGATAGTAGAAGGGGTGATCGCTGAGTTTACATCTACCACTAAACATATGCAGGGTGCGTTTTATGTTGCAGGCCGATGTATTAAATTTGCATCGTGGCACGATCTGTGTATGATGGGGACGCTGTAAGCCCAAATGATTCAATTCGGGCACAAGAAAATTTTTCAAAATGTCTTGTCGGTAGCGATCACCAGTAACTGTTAAGGCCGCTTGTTAACGACAACGGTCAACGCCCCGTTTTTTGCAACGTTCTGTAGATAAGTGTGAATGTTTGTTCATGTACCGGAGATTGGGCCTATTCACACAGTGCATATTCATGGCAAGTAAAACCGGTTTTATAGATGAGAGAGGGAAGGGAGCGGAAGAACTTAACGAAACATTTTTCACGCAAAACCAAACGCGTGAAAACTAGCACACATATAAAAAGTTACTTCTATCTCTGGCATTCTTTAGCTCTGTTTTTCTCTAACAAGTAAATTTCATTTGCAATACATTTAAATGTTCCTGTGTAGCATTCAAAATTACTATCCATAATTTACGCCCCGTGTGAGTTGCTAGGGGTTGAATAAAACCGGTTTTACTCACCACACTTATGGCAACGTGTGAACATGCCCATTCATCCTTGGCTGTATACGCGACGTGTGAGAACCAGTCGGCCCTGGGCGTGACGCTCGCCACCCCTTTACAGTGTACCACGTCAGCCTATACGAGTTCGTTCACGGCGACGGGCGGAGAAACTAACGCTAACGAACATTTTTTAGTATTGCAATTTGTAATGGGGATAAGACTACAGAAAGTTACAAAAAATAATCAGGTTAATTTTACGAAATCTGGAAGGAAATCGGCATCATTGCCTCTAACATCCTCGAAGAATGGCCCTCGACCCAAATGGTGAACCACACAGATACTCTATGAGTGTGCAATGTTCATTAGGGATTTTAAATGCCGCAGTAATTTTGTTTATTAACAAAGCCCGCAAAGTCGAAATGTGCCTCGCCACTCATGATGATTTTATGCCAAACATTTTGATTGTTTTTAGCGAGCTTTAAAACCCGTTGTTATGTCGTTAGATGCTCCATTATAAATTGTTTTCAACGACTATCCACAACTGTTAAATATGAACTACAAACTAAAATAGCGGCCAAACAAAATCGTCCTGAAACATAAAATGCACCCTGTATAAAATATATATTCTTCATTCTTCACTGTGATGGTGAAACCATCACCAAATAATTTTAACAAATGTGATCAAAAGCCACATGAAAAATACAATTCCCCAAAAATGAAACCACAATGAAAATACGGAAAGCCTTGTAGTCGCAAATATAAAGCAATTACCACAATTACTAAAAACAATTTGAAAAAGAATGAAGAGACATGAGCATTGTGTAATGTTGTTTCGGCAAGGAGAACCGCCGCCCTTTTTAAATAAAAATATATCGATTTACTTTGTGCCATCCTACAAAAGCGATATTTAAAGTGAACTAATGCTTTCAGGAAATCAATACAAAAATGGTAACACCGAAAATAATTTTGTCAATTCATTAGATACTACCGATGAAGATATGGGTAAAATATTAGTAAATTATAAAAATCCATTTTCAAATTATTAACTCTCATACGCAGATGTTGATGTAACGCCAACTAGAAAATTTGGTTCTGGATTTGAAAGAATTCTGGAGTTTGGTCGTGAACTATCACAAATGGGTCAGCAATTAGAAAAGGAAAATAAAATGAACGATGATGATAGACAAATGTTAGAGGTGAGTTAATTGTTTATTTGTTTAAAATTCAATCATTTAATTACTTATTATCTATAATTAATTGTTTTTAGGATGCATTTAGCCTCATAGCTTATTCAAACCCTTGGGCGAGTCCCTTAGGATGGCAGTTGTGCCCCTCAAAACGAGAAACAGTGTGTGCGGCGCTTAATTCGGCCATATTAGGTAAATAATATTTTTTATAATAATAAAGCAAATTATAAAATATAATTTAATAATTTCAGAATCAATGAATTACTCATGGCGGCCGCCTTTAGAAATATGTGTAGCTCATGCTTATGAATTACTTAGGTTAATGGCAAATTCATCATTAGGATCATGTGCATTTGTTAGTATCGAAGATATTTTCCCACAGAATTGACCATGTCCTTTAGCATCAAATATTTTATTTGCTGCCCTCATATAAATTGTTTTAATTTGAATTATTTCTTTCATTAACGTTAATTTTATTCTCCAAATGATCCAATAATGTATAAATGAAAACAAAAAAAAAAACAAAAAAAAAACAAACAAATGTACATAAGCACTGTCGCGATTAATCATTTTTTTTAGTAATGGATATTTTATTGCAATTTTTAAACGAACACCTACTCCCTCGATTTTTTCTTAAATTTAAGAATCTTATATTTCGTATAATAATTATTATTGTTTGTCGAGTAACATGATAGTTATATTTTGCTAATAATAAGTTATCAAAGTTTAGTTATATTCGAGAAAAATAATTTTTCTTAATGTTTTCATTTTTTGAGACTTTTTTTTAAGAGTTAGAGCGTCAACGTAATTTAATTTTTTTTTAAATATAAAGATAATTACTATGAAATTAATATGAGCCAATTATTTTTCATAAAAAAAATTTAATATAATTGAATTTTACCTTTGTTATGTTTGACAAATTACTTTTTTTTTATATATCAAGGGAAAAATTATAATTGCGTGATTCCTCGTAAAATTTCCTCTTTGATGTTTTTTTATAAATTAAAAATTGATAAATACACAATTTTAGTCAAGTCTTGATATCTTGGCTGTTTTTATAATATTATCCGTATTAATAGCATTTAACAACGTAATATGAAAATGCAAATTTTGTCATTGAATTGATTCTATCCTTGAAATTTAGGTAGGGTAGAACGAAAAAAAGTTATTTTTTAGATTTTCCTAGTGGACTATATTTATTTTTTTGTCTTCATGTTTTATACTGCTCTAAGTACTGCCTCCAATTTTAAGAATAATACTCTGTGCACTGAAGAGCTCACTTATTCGTCAAATGAATTAAAAGCAACTAAAACTGTTGAAATTCGCTTTTTAATACAAATACATTATTAATCGGTAATGCCATTCTACTCTAGGGCCGAAAAACTCGGTATTTTTTGGCAATTGTAATTCAAAAATGTGCTTTACACTGTAAAAAAAGTAAATTCACACTGTAATATCTATAATAATATTCTAGTTGTGCCACTTTCAACATTTTTCCAAGAAATCGAACGAGAATTTTTTTCAGAAGAGAATTTTTATATTTTTTGTTGTTTTGTTTGATCGGAAGAGAATTTTTTATAGAAGAGGATTTCGTTTTGTGTTTGATTGTTTTGCTATTTTACGTTTTGTGTTTAAACAGGGGCCCCACTAGTTACTATAAATTTTGTAACTTCATATGAAGAATTTGACGTTGATTAGGAATATTCCTAATAATATGTATTGCAAATTTACAAAACTGCTTGTGAATAAAACTTCCAGTACTGTTTTGAAAGTTTTTTTTACAGTGTACAGCTGGTTGACTCTTTTGAAAATCTTTTTTCCCGCAGAGGAAAAATTACTGACTCGTGTTTTGGCCTGGAACAAAAAACAATTGTTTTTCCAGTTCTACAGCATATCGTAATATTATGTGTAGAGTGTTTTTTTTAAATAAAACACGTGCAAATTGATATTTTTCAGTGAATAGTTTTTTATTTTAAAGTACAATTCCTTCGTTCCTGATTTCGTGGCTAAGTTCATCAATGGCAGGTCGTCCTTACTCTCCAGAACATTTTCGTAGACTTTCTTGACCCTGAAAGAAATGGCGTTAATTTGCAAGATCTCAGTAACCAATTGATCTGACCCCTTCCAGAAATTCGAGAATTTTAAATTTTTCTTACAGTATATCAAACCAAATGTTGTTCATATCGTGTTGCTAGAACTAATAGTGGTCAATTATTAAATTTTGGTATGCTGGGTTTTACTTACATGTGTTAACATTTATTATGATTGACGATCTACATTTTTGCAAATTAAAAGTCAATGACGAAACGGATTTTCCAAGCACATCGTTTAGTTGATGTGGTCAAGTAGTTTTCAGGTGCAAATTGATTCTTGTGTAGTAAACAACTACAAGTTTTAGGGAAAACATTACAAGAGATTAGTGTCCTAAAATCGCAACTTGTTATGGACTTGGGCAGTATTAAAAAACCGAATTTTTAAAAAGTAATTTTACATTTGTAATAACTTCATAGTAGAGCATTTACATCGTATGGGCCCATTAGAACAAAACATCTTCATTTTAATCTAGTCTAATATACAATCCTTTTTATAACATTATGTATTATGGAAACTGTACCAAGGAAGCTTGGACTTCATAAAAGTAAAATAACTTCATTTTGTGTTATCCATGCTACGTCAAAGTAAGAAATCAATTGACATTTTTTTGTGGAATGGTACTTGGAATCCAGTTTTTAATAATAAATGCATTAGAGTAAAAAACATTTTTTTAACAAAATAGATATCAATTTAACAAATTTAAGTAATTACAAATTCTTAACAAAATTCATTCCAATCTTCTGTAGTCATTACCGCTGGTGGAGTATACTTTAGTATCGATTCGTTTTTTTGGAAATTTAGATCATCATTTTGATGTGATTATCAACGATGGCTGCTTAATTATTAATAATTTCTTTCTTAAATAAACACTAGACACGTTGTTTTTATTTAACGATTAGTATCCTCTCTGCGTATTTAAGAATGCGTTTTAAAATCCTTTGGTGTCGTTTATACATGAAAGAGGTTCAGCATCAATAACAGGATCAGTAAGTATGGTGTTTTGGACATAATACCCCTATTTAATTTCACTGTGTCATAAGTCGATATTCGGTAAACAGTAAAACTTCTGTCTTGTAATACAGGCTAATTTTGCAGCAGTTTCTCCTGGATAAGTTCTAGCCGATTACAATAAATACATCCAGTGGTAATTTCACCCATAGAACTCATACGCATAGGTCCTTTAGAAGCTAACTACATTTCTTCTTTCGCTACCGCTTTAGACTTTGTGAACTTCTTCTGTAAACCTGTGCTTAGAAGTCAAAATAAAGGATGACTATCTTATAAAAATAATTTACTTACTCGCACGGCTTTATGGCCGGGATCCGATCCTGGGATCTCCAATGTCTTCAGTTTGTCATACTCAAGCTTTAATTGTCCTACTTTACGCCATTCTTCCAACGGATCTTGAAGTTTGCCTCATAAGATGGTACTTTGTGATCGAACTTTTTGCAACGACGTTGCTGCGATCCTTTTTGTGCTGCGCTTAGTGCTTAGCTTCGGCGCTATATTAACTGCACCTGATTCGTCTTGCTACCTTAAGCCTGTGAGGGCGCCCCGCCAAAGTATGCGAAGCAGATTAACGCGATTCGTAGCAAAAAAATCCGACCTTGGTTAATAATGGTCACAACAGGACCTTCTCATTAGTTTTTAATGGCTTATAACAGATAGTGTTCTTCTTCTTCTTTAACGGCTCTACAGCCGGGATACGTTCCGGGTCTCTCGCAACTGTTCTCTGTTCTGGGCCCGATTCTGAGCCGATGTCATTCTGTTTGGCATCCCTAAGTGCTGGTCTACGCCATCCTTCCAGCGGAGGTTGAGTTTCCCTCGCTGTCGCAATCCCATAGATCTTACAAGTCATATTGCTGAGGTTAATAATCAAGAAGAACTGCAAATATACAATAGGTCGCATTGCTGCGATGTACGATTTGAAGCACAATAGGACGTAATTTTCAGAAGGCGTAGTAGTGGGCAGGTTTTAAGCTAGTTTGCTGTCGCGTCTTAAAACACCTGACGCAAAGGACCTTCCAACATTCCTATTCTATTATACCAACTAGATATCTTAACCAGCGCAGTCTGCGGAGTCGCCTTCCTACACGAAGGATTTTTCTTTGAAGTACGGTTAAGAGTGCAGAGTGCTTTTTTGTAGACATTTAGGGCTTATATCCAGATGTGAGCGCTTTTAAGACCACCGTCTTAAATAGCAGCAATTTGAGTATCAGGTTTGTCAGCGTGGGTTTTGGATCATATTGTATTTCTTCTTGCTCCTGCTCCTACTACTATATCTCGAATTACTTTCTACAATGTCAACCTGTAGAAAGGGTGATGTTGATGTCTGTACTTGGCTTGTCAGATTGGCAGGCAGTTTATTTTAAATGCCGACTTCTATGGCTGGCTATGCTGCCATTCGCGGCCTTTACGTCTATGCAGGTGTATTAGATTGAGTTTAGAAGCTCGAACATTTTTTCATCGCTCGCTTTAGGGTAAAAACTCTGATAAGTTATGGATTTGGCACGTTCGCTTTAGGATACAAATTCTGTCGATGAAGATATCCTCTTTTCGAAGCAACGTAATACTACGATAATTGTATGCAGTGATATCGCATTTTAAATATCTATCATGTAGGATGTAATCTTTTAGCCATGGCTTCCTTGTCCCATACTTGCGCACGACTATTTCATGAATTTCTTGGTGCAGTGGACCCGCCATACGGTTTATCGTATGCAAACTTTACCAGGTTTGATGATAAGAGCGCGGGTTATAAGATATTCTTTATAAGGTTAGCTCTTCATTTGAAGATTCCTGGAAGTTCTTCCATGGCTCGAAAAATTCTTTAGGCTAACGTGATCGCCGAGCCTCTCTTTATTCTAGCAGTACATGCACAATGATTTAAATTGGGCCATACCAGGTATCCTTCGACAAACTTAATTTTTCTTCCAGAATTTTCTTCTCTTCTAAGCTGTTTGAATTCTTTTTTGCATGACTGTGTTCTATGAGACTGTTGCATTGTTGGGTCCCCAGTCCCCATTTATGCATTTATCATTACACCAATCGCTTTGATCTCTATTTTCATACCTATACTACTTCCCATCCTAAAAAACAAAATTCCCACCGAGGGTTGGTTAGGGGTTTCTGCAAAAAGCAATAGCAGTGGTAAGCCTCTAGGTATTATAGGCGGTCTTATGGTTCAATCAGAGAACACAATATCGACTAGCCAGTTCAGGGCGATACGACAGTTGAGATGTGTTCTAGTTGCCATCATAGAGGTTGTGAGTTCTATTCTCACCCAGACCCATTTTCCTACACATTTTTACTTTTATCGCCTAATTGCCATTCCTTTATAATTGTTTTCTCTTATCATAAAATTCCTTTCTTCTACCACCGCATATTGTATTTTCTAACAATTATTCGAGAAGTTCAATACTAAACATTGCATCATGTCTTCACTGGTAGTACAGATGTGTTCCCTAAAGCGTGCACTTTCAAAATTTGCCTCGGACTTCACAGATTTTTTCTGTAAGCAATTCTGTAGTATTTGAGTGGATTTTTCATTCTTCCTTTCCGTCATTTGTTTTAAATGTTGCTTGCTGTCAAGCATTTTTTCGTCTATGATGGGATGCCAACAACATGACGGTCGGTAGATTCCCACTTAGTTATAGCTTTTCACCTAGTTACGTAGTTTTCTTGATGGATGATTCGAGGCACTGTAGAAGTGTCTTTTGTTTCTTAACCTTAAGGCTCTTCTGTACTATCAGCCATACATGGGAGTATGCTGTAATATTGCGGGCCATTGGACGTTATATAGCCAATATTTTAATGTCGTTTCGTAGGATGTTGTTTTAGAAATGTCCCAAAAAATCGACAAGACATTGCCGGTAAAAGTAGAAGACAGCAGGTTCCAAAGTAGACCATAACGACTTTGCAAATACTTTAAACCGAAGTCGGGCCAAGGACGGATGCAATTTTCGTACTTCGAAATTACTTAATTGAATTCTCTATCGGACCGAGAGCGAATCCGCAACAAATAAAACGAAAAATTAAAATATTGTTGGATTACTATAACTACTTCTTCATCAGGCTAGATTTCGAGAAGCTATTATTTTTTTAGTCTCAAATTTTCAAATGTTCATGTCACATCTAAGAAGACACTCATGGAAATTAAAATTCACCAAGAAAAATAATTGGCTCAGAATTATTTTGATAAATATTCGTTTTGTTTAAACGATGGGCGAAAGGCAATTCTCATTTCAATATTAAATAAAAAAATTTGTTTAAATAAATAGTTTTTTTTCTTTAATTTATTCCTTTTCCATTTTAGAACTTTTTGTTAAAAACAGTACCGCGATAATTTTCTGAATAAATTAAAAAGTCTGTGATTTAAACTTATCGCTTTATTTAGCGATTTTTGATTAGAAAGAAAAACCAATAATTTTTAATTTCCAATAAATATAATTTTTAATAAAAAAAAACCAAAAAAAATCCATTTCGATCCAAAATTTTCGTAGAAACTAAGTTTCAAGCAAAAAAAACAAAAACAAATAATTGATGAATTTTTAAAATGAATGCCTATTAAAAAAAACATATACAAATGATGATTATCTAGAACAAAACTAATTGTAAAACGAAATTAGGTATGTTTCAGGTATATAAGGTGCATAATTGGCACAGTTTACTAAATATTTTACTAGTGAACAATTTGACTAATGGTTAGCAATTTAAAGAAAACAAAAAAAAAATGTAATTGATAAGCAGTTTGTTCGATCAAAGAGAATTCGTTTGTAAACTAAAAAACAATTTGTGACAATTGTATGTTATTATTATAATTATTGTTTGAAATACGCGACAAAAAGAAAGTTGAAAACAAAAAAATGCAAAAAAAAACTTACGAAGGCTTTTATAAAAAACAAAAATGTGTTTGCATAAATATTAATTATAGATTTTCACATAATTATAAATTTTATGTGTATTTTTTCATAAGATGCGTTCTCGTATGTTTAACAGAAAAAAAAAGTTTTATTCTAACGATTTTATATTTCTTAGGATTGATATTAAACATAATTGAAGTGTAACAAAGGAAATATATTGTATAATTAAGGAAAAAATAAATAATAAAATACGGTATATAAAAACTTTTTCTTATCTTTTTATTACTTATTTGGAGAAAAATGTAATCAAACAACGAGAGTCCCAGACGTGGCATGCCATAGGGCCTATCTCCTTGACCTGGGGCCCTATTCTCTATTACAATATTGTTAAATCCGATTCGAAAACGAAACAGCTTTCGAGTAAAAATTTGACAATATTGTTACATTTTCACGTAAAATTAATGCCAATATTGTAATAGAGAATACGATTTCGTCAGTTTCGTTAAAAAATATAACAATATTGTAATAGAGAATAAGGCCCCGGGGGGTTATCCTTGAAAGCGATGCGAAAGTGAAAAGCAAACGGAAGCCGATAGAGCATGAGACTCGTAAGTTTAGGGCGTGGGTCGAGCCGCACGTTATCCGTGCAGGCTAGTGCGTACCTGATGCATGCTAGCTGCGGGCGAGTTTTATTTTTACTCGGGGATTCGAAAACGGAACAGCTTTGGAGTAAAATTTTGGCAATATTATTAGATTTTCAAGTAAAATTGATGCCAATATTGCAATAGAGAATACGATTTCGTTAGTTTCGTTAAAAAATATCACAATATTGTAATAGAGAATAAGGGCCCTGGAATGCGACTCGAAAGTCATGAAATTCGGAAATAAGAAAATGGTATCCCTCAATGCGAATTCGAATTAAATATGTCCGTCTGTCATCGAATTTCGGTCCGTGAGTAAAGCCACTGACGGATGCGTTGAATATTATTTGTTTGCAATTAAAGCTAAAGAAGCCGCCCATAGAGCGTACAGATGTTCCCCAAATGAGTCACTTCGTCGTGAGTATATCAAGTTGAGAAATTTCTGTAATTTTACCATCGGGAACATCAAATCATTATTTTACGACAGTTTGAGAAGTAAGATACTTAACATAAGTGCAGGCAATAAAAACTTCTGGTCTTTGGTAACTTTCTTCTTGGGTTCTGTTACAGCCTTAATTCTGCGGTCACCTGATCATGTCGAGTGTAAACGCTGGAGTTTTCTTCGCCACGATCAATTTTAAAAAATACTACTGCCTACCTAATTGTGCCAGTGACTTCCAGGGGTAACTATAGGCTTGACTGTTCAAGCTTCGTTGGTTCTCGACAGCAGTCCTATCTTCGGTTTGTTCGGAAGGAGGTCACGAAAGAGAGCTCGGGTGTGCTCCGTGGGCTCCTCAATTTCACTCCTGCCCTCTTTACCTTGGTCTTTAGTGGATCCACAAACTTAGGACAGAGCGGCGGCTGCTTACTTGCGGGTCCACCTTTTTTTCTTCTTCTGGGGTTTCTGCTCCCCTGGACAATTGGGATGTTCTCTCTAGATTATATTGGAGCTGGTGCTGACAGAGCCTCCATATCAGGGGCCGTATTTGGTTTCTCGAGTCGATGGATCGACTCGACAAAAAAAGCTTCTTGATTTTCTCTAAGTTTCATATTTGGCATTACGACCAAATCGACAGATAAGCGCTGCCATACAAAACCATCAAATTGTGTGATATTACTCCAAGTGCAGCAAACCACGTAATTTAATTAAAATAGAAATTGTTAAAAGTTTATTGTATGCATAAATTTAGCTTTTTAATAAACGTCAAACGTCTTTATCGACACGTAAAGAGACGACAACGTTGTCGATATCGTGTTGCCAAATGCCAATTTCATTTATCGACTCGAGAAACCAAATACGGCCCCAGGATAAAGCATTATACAACTGGGAGACGGTTAAACGACAGGGAAAAAAGTACCCCCTGCCATGCAACCCTCGACACGATAACTTGACATCTTGGCAGGCCCGATCATATATTAGCTCATCCCTTCAGTGGTCACCACGGAGAGGTTATGATCGCACTTCCACCAGTCCGAGAAAGTTAGGGAACGCGCGTATTTAAATACACTACAGGTTGCCCCCCAACTTGATGGAGGTTTTTTAAATGTGTTTTATACGCTCAGATGTAATGCCTTTATGTGCTGTCGACGAGTCTAACAATGGGGAATGCAACACGAGTCGAGCCTACTGCAGTCTTTGCACGAGTTTTACGGCAAAGGGTGAAGAGGCGCTTAGAGGGGAAATCAGCGCTTCTGGATTCTATTTCTCGCGTTGATTTCAAGCACACACTTCCATTGACGTTTGGTGGGGTGGGAAATTTTAAATTGCAAACAAGCAGCCATTCGTATTTTGTTTGGCGAAAATACACATACATAGAAAATCATAGTATGTACAATAAGCAGTAAGCGCGACACGTGTCGCATCCACCATTAAGTGCAATCAACCGCGTGTTTGACATTTAAGTTAAAGTTTGGCGGAGTTTTTAACGAACTCATTTAGGATTGTTCCGTTTTCCCCTTCAATGACTAAAAGTTTACGGAAACCCTTTATTGCATTTGCGTGATGGAGGTGGTTGGATCCACAAGTCTCCTGTGCCGAAGATCAACTACTAAATCGAATTTGTGCAGAAAGCCTGTGCCAAAAAATGAAGACACACGAGGTAGTTGATATATTTAATGTTTATTCTACGTATCAACTACAAGACTGAAAACGACTACTAACTATCATGCACGGGAAGCTGATGCAATGGTAACCCAAGTCCGGAGTATATGATAAGGTCTTGTGATAGTGGTGATTCGTGTTGCCGCTACAAGGTATATGAAATCGTTTCACACCCATTTAGAAATGGTTTAGATATTATTAAAGCCATTTTTGATGGTTTCAGTTAATTATTATTTATGTACAGGGTCCGTTATGTGTATGTATGTCCCAGGCCGATGTATACAATTTGCATCGTAGCACGAGCTGTGTGTGATGTGGCACCATCTTGTTGGAACCACATGTACAGTGTGCCCAAATGATTTAATTCGGGCACAAGAAAGTTTTCCAACATATCACGGTAACAATAACCAATAACATTACATCATTGCCTCTAGCATCCTCACAGAATGGCCCTACGATGCCGTCGGCCCAAATGGTGCACCATTCAGTCACACTAAGAGGGTGTGATGGTTATTGGCGTATCCATTGAGGATTTTCAATGCCCTAATAGCGGCTGCTCAATTTATTAACAAAGCCAGCTAAGTCGAAATGGCCTCATTACTCATAATGATTTTTTGCCAAACATTGGCCATCATCACTGGCGCTACAGATCTCTTTGAAACTTGCCCTCCTCAAGAATATTCTTCCACCTTTCTCGGTCTTCCGTCTTTTTCTTCCAGTTGGTAATCCCAATTGTGCGTCCATTTTTATGTCGTTTTTATATCTTTTCCTAGGACGTCCTTGTGGATTTCTTAGTTTGGAGGAACAGGATTTTTGAGGGTCTTCTTTAGGCATTTTCATTACATGTCGTATCCTGGCGTGAGATTTTGATGCTTCTGGTTATATGAGGTTCTTTGTATATTTGGTACAACACGCGGTTGTATCTTATTCTCCAGGCACCCTGCGGAGAATTGTTCTTTTCCAAGATCCTGCTAGTCATATCTAGTAAAGCATCCATGCTTCCAATTCGTACATGATTTGTTGGTTTTATTACAGTTTTGTATAGTTTAAATTTTATAGTTCTGCTTATTTTTTTCGACTTAAAATATTTCTTTAATTGAATTATTTGCGTTAGTATCCGCAACTGCCAAATATGAACTGACAAATGACAGTCAAATAAAATTGGCGGCAAAACAAAATCGGCCTGAAACATAAAAATGTATACATATAACGCCTACATATGTAAATAAAAAAGAAAATTTATTTTTCAAATTCATTCTTCTTTTTAATTATACCTTCTTTCTATCGCTGATTACGAAATTACACAGAGCACCTAGTTTTTATTACAAATCTGTTTTCTATAACTGGGATACCGTGGGTACACCATTCTGGCAGTTAAATAACGTCAGTTTGTAACGTCCAATGACCCAAGAAACGTTAATTGCAAATCACCTTGACAATAAGATGGCACTAAATCCAATCGAAATTAAAAGATTTCAATCTGGCACTACTGAATTCTTATTAGAATATTGTTTGACAAGACGCCATATTGAATTCGCAATTGTATAAAAAAATTGTCGGGCGGGACAGTGTATTTTCTAGAGAGAATAGATAATTTTTGTGAATAGACTGTGGATGGATAGGATTTATGGAATAAAGTAAATACAAATATCTACATTTCATGACAGTTAAATGGAAAATTAATTGTGTTAAAGTCCAGAAATTAGTTGTTTCCCTAACCAGACATGCCGACACTGTTTCAAGTGATATCTATGATGAATCAATGTGAAAAACTCTAAATGTTGCTTGAAAATCTGCAAATTAATAATTAACATCTGTTTAACTGTTCTAATTTGCGTGCAATGGCATCTTTGCAGCTCATTTACAGCCATGAATCACTCGTCTGAAATTAGCAAATCGCACGAATCCCCAAAGGTCCTACAACTCCCAATGGCTTTCCGCACAAAATTGCAATTCCGCCTTCCTGCTGCTGCAGTAATTCCTGCTTGCGAATTGATTAAATTTAGAAATATTTACAAATTTCCAACGTTTTAATTCAGAATCGATATTTTTTCATTCAAAATTTGTTATCGAGGCAAATGGACTATTGTCATTTTTCGTTTTAGTATTATTTATTAATTGCCTTAATTTACCAGAAATTTGCAGATATTTCAATAGTAATTATTTACAGGAATAGAAGTTTAATCTTAAGCTGATAAAGTGCAAACAAATATTGGCTGTTAATATAAACTGTAGTGGAATTTTAGTGTTTTGATTGGGACTAACAAGAAGCTAGATTAGTTGATTATAAAAATGGGATGTACTTCATCAGCCGAAGAAAGAGCCGCTATTGCTCGCTCGAAACTAATTGAGAAGAATCTCAAAGAAGACGGCATTCAAGCCGCAAAGGATATCAAGCTGCTTCTTTTGGGTAAGTGTAACATTCTGATTTTTGTTATGAACTATTAAGACTTACAGCTCTGGAAAGGCCAATCTATACTATTCTGTTTCATTGTCAGTTGATAACTACTTGGACTAGAGAATTGTTTATATTCACAAGTTGTGGGCGTATGTTTTTCATTTAAGCGGAATTCCCGAGGCATGCTTGACTTTCTTATTAACTTATTATTGTTCCAGAGAACTCGTAATGGTAGGAATAAGGAAGCCTTCCTGTCCGTTACCAGGAAGTATAGAGAATTTGTTGAAGCTGGACTTGTTTAGTTTTCCGTTTTAAAGAATTCTGTTTTTGTTAGAGCTGTGGTTACTGTAAAGAACTATTTTATAGTGAACAAATCCACAGATATAAAAACTAAGATTTGTAATTAAAAATCATGTTTGCGATTTACTGCTCTTCCGGAATGCAAAGTGCAGCCTTCAAAATAGCTTCCAAGAAAATTCAAATGAAGTTTTCTTATAAAATTCGAAATAATTTACAAAGAATGTTTTCATATCACTTCTGCAGAATAAAAACAGAAGACTTCGGAAAAACTTCCAATGACATGGATGTATAAAAAGAATGAACTAGAGCACGGAAGCGAATGCTTCTAAACTTCTTCAGAATGTTTCTTGCATTCATGATTGTATGTTTCCTTTTCCTTGTGGGAAGTCCGATCTAATCAGATGTATTGGTTTTGTTGTACAAAGTATAAAACATAGAACAATATTTATATTGAAAAATTTGTCAAGCCTGTTCATTATATGTTAAATAAGTAAGGTACCAATAAATACTGCTTAAGTGAACGTTACGGTGAGAATATCAAAATGATGAGTGCTATAGGGACTATATAGCTTATAATGTAACTGACACCATGTGTAAAACAATGATGAATTTAAGCTCGCAACGAATTACTCTATTATTTAATCACGTAGAAATTCTATGCTCTACAAATTTGTATTAATCATGCTCCGCATGCCCATTCTGAGATGACATATAATTGTTTCCAAGATTTCAATATAACGCTTTTGGTTCATTCAACCTTCATTGATGATTTATTATCGATGATTTGTTGAGCCTAAGAAGTGTTGAGTCTCTTTCTCTTAAATATGTACTAGCAAAATTCGTTGCTTCTTTAAGAGCTAAAAACTTTGTTTCTTCCGCGAACAAAATCTATCAAAATATGTTAAAAATAGCGTGTTCTGTAAAGTCTTTTTACTATGTACATTTAAATAAGTTAAATGAATCACCATACTTTTCCTTTCGGTCATCTTCTGTAAACTATTTTTTGTGTTAAGCTAAGGAGTTATCTTTTGAACTAGCAGTTCGTTGTCATTGGTCACGTCACGTCATGGTGTAACGTCGACTAGCAACGTTAACTTCAAGGAGAGAATAGTCTTGAAAGTATGAGGAGACAGAACTATGTTGAATGGAATGGCGATAAACCATTCCTTTGAACTCTTAAATGTTGCAAGAGTTCCGGAATATCACAGCAGAAGATTGTTCTATAGTCGAGCCGTTCTAACGAGCCGTGTAAACGAATTTCTTGTCGGTTATGTTCGCAAAAAAGCGAGCTGTGAGCAGTGGCAAGAAGCTAGACGAATTTATCTGACATTAAGAATAGAACATTACTTGGAAGCAACAGAAGGTTTTATCAGTGAAACAAGAAATATGATTCTTTAGGGACGCGTCTTACCGGGCACTACGCGTATTTTATTTGGTCTATTGTGGCAACTCCGCCGTCTAAGGCTTCTGATATATCATAAAAATGATTTGGGATTGATATTTCAAATCAGGGAAGTCGTGATGGAGGAGACTCAATCTTTCTCGCTGTTGTCTCACAGTGGCAGCGCGCGTGCTACGCAGTTTCGGGAGCTACTCCATAGAACCGACAGCTACAATCAACTACCAGCCTTATTCTGCTTAAATGATATTTCAGCCATCAGTGGCCCGTTAGGACCTCTGCTATTCTTTTTAGGGCCAACCTCTTGAAATTTCATATTTGCCCGCTTTGTCGATCTTTTAGCTTGATGAGAGCTAACGATGTTAGAGCTATTTGGAGCTATATTAATACAAGTCTGCGCACACACCCAGATGGCGAGAGCTTGAAAAACAGTACTATATACGCCCGGTGCTACCATTATCGGTTTTAGAACCGTCCGTATACTAAAAGGCCGTACTTCCCTAGGAATTGATAACATCCCATCAGGTGTGAGATAGTGCCATAATGACCGACGGTGATCGTTATGACAACATTATCTGCATAGGCCTCTGCTTTGAAGCCGCGGTTATCCAGATTGGCAAGAAGTCCGTCGATTACGATTGACCATAGAAGTGCTGATAGGACGCCCGCCTCCTTTAGGAAACCCTTTTGCAGCCATTATAATTCGATTTTCATCATTCATTTCAGCATTTATCAATCTGCTGCTGAGAAACTACGAGATCCATCCCGCAATGGGGGTTCAATGCCCTTTTTCGTTGCGTCTTCATTGATCGCGTCAAAGGTAACGTTGTCAAATGCGTCATCGCCCAATAGTGTAAAGCCTTACCGTCCATTAGTTTGATGGCACCCTTGAACGGACAGCGCTAAATAACCGTGACGTGGAACTGGTAGATAAATTCTGTTACCTCGGTAGTATTATTACCGAAAACGGCGATGCAGAAGAAGGCGTTAGTTCCAGAATAAATAAAGCAAGAAGTGCATATGCATGCCTCTTTCACATATGGAGATCGACGGAGATCTCAATTAGCACCAAATTGCGGCTTTTCAACTCCAACATTCAGGCAGTTCTTTTGTGCGGTTGCGAAACGTGGAAAGTCACCCAATTCATCACAGAGCGCCTATAAGTTTTCATCAACAGATGCCTACGTCGTATCCTAAAAATCCGCTGGCAAGATAGAATTACAAATGAGGAACTATGGCGCCGTGCCGGTCAAGAAAGGATAGACGACCAAATCAGACGAAGGAAAAGGAATTGAGTTGGCCACACCTTGCTACGCGAAAACGATAATCTAGCGAAACAGACCCTTGATTGGAATCCGCAAGGATCCCTTCGAGTCGGAAGACCTACAACAACTTGGAGGAGAACCCTATTAGCAGAGGCCGGGAGATCCTGCTCAGAGCTGGAGGGCAACTGTTTCCGCCCTATGTCCCATGAGGGATTAAGGGGTAATATACCCTTGTGAACAATAAATTACATGTGATTTTCTGAGACGTGCCATGAACGATAGGAAAGAGATAGAGATATGAGGTTTTGTACATATGAAAGTACTAGTCTGTAACTACAAAGAGCATGTTTTATTTTAATTTTACGATACAAAATGGCGGCGTACGCGAGGAAAAAAAATCTCGGACTTTTGGCATGGGCGTACCGCTACAGGTCACAATTTTTAATCTAGAACAAAAAACCAAAAAGTTTCTTAAAATATAGTCCAAAATCTAGCGAACGTCGTAAGATTTTTTTGATATCTTGATTTTTATAGATTTTATAAGCGATTTTCGGCCGATTTTTTCGAAAAAACAAGAAAAAAAAGGTTAAATTAACGCCATTTTTTCTAAATCAATTTGGCATTTGTTTGAAATTTTCGTGTACCAAATCAAGTTGGTATCCAATAGTAATAGAGAGCAATGTTCTGACAACCTTGAGCAGTTCTACGAAAGTAAAAAAAATTGAGGGGTTTTATTTGTTTCGTTATTTTTTACGAAGGAGTATGGTATGAATCATAAAAAACTTTCGCTGAGGTTCATTTACTTTCATTTCTTCCTTATCTAAATCCAAATTCCACTAAACTCTTTTCTTCTTTCTAACTTTGATCATCCAATCAACATCAGACAATATTATACTCATAATCAAACAAATTTCATTCTGAATACTGCAATTTTCTCAACGAATATAATTAATCTCGCCAACGAGGAAAAGAAACAAAAGTGTTAATCATTCGGAACCAATAAGTTGCAATTCCTTGGGTATTTGTTTTTGCATAATTAACCTACACTTTCGATGTTCATTCATCTAAAGATTCTTTTACTGTTAACATCAGCATATTTAAGCACTTGCCTTTGGCAGAGGCTGCCACACTATCAAAGGATAACAATCTGAGTTCATCTGCTTTGCCCTAAGGAATTAAGTATAAATACAAGTCACAATTGTCATAGGCCAAACGGAACCAAGATAATTTTTTTCCATTCACTAGAAATGTTCATGCGTTGGACATTGTTTCTGAATATTAATTAAGGATACGGAGTAATATACGTTTACTTATGCATATTGCAGTTAAAGTTATGGATGAAAGGAATATTGCAGCAAATTTTATTTTTCCTTTTTTGGTATTTATTTAATAATAACAAAAACAATTCAATTTCTTTTTGATTCACAATACCTATTTTCAAAAGATCCTAGCTTCAAATGGTTCCAAATAAATGGATTACGAATATGTTCGATCATGACTCGATTGATTATATTCCATTCTACGAGTTGGCCAATAGATCTTAAACTTCTTGGTTATGGCGCTATTTGCTCTTCAATTGTCTCATTGACCCATCGCAGCTCTTTTACCGCTTTTACTACAATGACTGCTTTACTGAAACAAGCAACTAAATGTCCCAGTGGCTGTGTTTTTCCCGCAACACAAGACTAGCCCGCTTGGTTAACTCGCACAGTCTACAGCCCTTATTTTCGGTCTAGAAATTCATTTATAAGAAGAAAACCTCGGCTGTGGAACAACCTTGCACCTTGCATTTATTCCTAAACTCATACAACATCTAAGAGTTCATCGCCGCCTTACTACTATGCATTGCACCATAACATGAACGACATGGGGTAAAATTCCGGTCAATTTGAACCCCTTTTTGTGGGTGCTGTACCTCACTATGGTTACCCTGATGAAGAAGATTATTGATTCTGAGCGTTGTGGTGATTGGGACGGCCACTTGGCGTGTGTACCGAAGATGGTCCCACTGTTCCCGACACTTCCAGTACGCAAAAGGCGCCCATCTGTACGTGCAAGACATGACACAACTGGAAAATAGCCACCTACAGGCGTAAAATGACTTGGCAGAAAAGGGGTACTTCACCATTAATCGCACAGGTACACCTTGGACAGGAGTTTGGTCGGCTATGTTTATAGAACAAACTCCTATGCGCTCCATGAAAAGTTCAGGTGGCCTGATGCGAGGAAGAAGAAGTACTGCCTCTGTACTCGCCAAGGGGTTTGTGGATCACCGGGAGGCAAAAGAGAGATTCACCAGATCGAGCTAAGATTCACGAATGGTTCAATGACTATCCCCCTTTTCCAAAATTGATTTCGCTCATGTTGCTGTCCACGGTCATCCTGGCAAACTCCAAAGCAAACTGCCACCAAGCGTGGATATTAATAATAATAATAATAACATTTATTGGCATAGTACAAAGATTAAACATCTTAACTGTACAAAAAACAGCGGAAAAATACAAAATATTAATGATTGAAAAATAGAAAAGAATGTGAAGAGAAGATAAAAGAGATAGAAGAGTGAAAAAGAAAGGATCAACTAAAGTAATCTTTTAAAAGCTTGCTGAAAGTTCGGCTAGAAGTCGCACTCCGAATACCCCGGGGCAAGGCATTCCATTTACGCACAACGTGGACAAAGTAAGAACGATCGCCAAATAACGAGTTACACCTAGGAATCAATATTGTAATCTGCCTATTGGATTGTAAGAAGCGGAGTTTCTCAAACAAATAACGAGGACACATTTTATTCATAAGCTTAAAAATAAATTTTAATTCGTGGTACGAGCGGTAGTTTTCAAAAGTAAGACCCAGTAAGCTGGATGCATATGGAGTAATATGATCATGTCGTCTTAGCCTATAGACAAAACGGAGACAATCATTAAATGCAACTTCCATTTTTCTCCTACACACCGAATCAAGCTTGGGGAAAATTAGGCTACCATACCTCAAGTGGGGCATAATTAGAGCAATCATAAGTATTTTTCGCATATCAGGTGTGAGAAGGCTAGAGCTTACCCATATTGGAACCAAAACCTTGCAAAGTTTCATTGGCAGCAAATTTGGTGCCATGAAGCAGTCTAAGAAGAATGTGGTTTTGTCACTAGGAGTAGTACGATTGAAGCAGTTACTGTAAGTAAACCCTCTGACAATTTTCCAAAGAACTGTTATAGCAAAAAAGAGCGACTAAGATATTGCAGAGCTTTTGACATATGAATTAACTCCATTAACTCTGTTCAGCGAGGCTGGAATGCGAAAAGGAAAGAAGTCATCCCTATAGGATGTTTTGCCAATAGAGGGCACCCAAAGCACCAATGTGGTAGACGGTGGTTTCCTTCTCCACCGCATGAAGTGAAAAGAGTCCTCGTACATTTCTTCAATATTATTTTAAACGAGCAGAGCAGAAGCGAAGACGGCTAACAAAAACTTCGGTTGAAATCAATTTTAATGAAACCACGATCATTACAGTTCAGCCGGAGCATTTTCTTTTTAATGAAAGGAAAAAAATAAGACTAATCCACTTGATTACCGAGAAAATGACAGCAGCAGGGATTGAAAAAACTGTTGCCACAGCACAGGGGATGGTGATGGTACTATTGTGAGTTGCGGTTTGGGTAAAGCTGCTGTACATCCAACGGTAGCAATAGTTGGGGAGGATGTGGACTTGATAGTTCTTCTCATTGGATTAGCACCACCATCTACCAACATGTATTTCATGAAGCCAAGCCGTGCGAAGGTGGAGACCAACTTGTTTTCGGTGCAACAACTTCAGCAGTTTCCATTCGCCAAGACGAGCTTCCTTCTATATAGCTTCTCTGGACGCGACACCACCTCGGTGATACATGGAAAGAGCAAAGTGGGAATCGCTAAGCTCTTCACACCAAATCCTGGCTCACCCATGAAAAGCTCAGCAATATTCACAGATCCCTCAACATCATCTGTGGATATTGAAAAGGCTGGTGAGACGCTTTTTCTGGCTGTACGTATACTAAGCGCCTGCACATCAAGACAACCTGAACTGGTTAGGAAAGGGGAGAAGATGAGATCCTCATCCCAGTTACCACTAAGCAGTCCGTGGCACTCGACTTCGTTTTGAAGATGATATTTTGCCGATGCACGACTGGGTGTGGGGATTGCCTGGTCCGCTCGCAGCGGTGTGTGCCTCGGCTTATGTACGAACAGACCTCCTTCGAAGAGAGCATCGATGATGATCAAAATTTAGATTTCGGCGAAAATTAATGTTCAGGATACATCGTTGAACATTAATTATTTCATTTGTAACCATAAATATTTAGCTTATAATATTTATTTATAAATCAAGAATCACCTAGTCTAGTGTATTCCTCTAACCACTAGTTGCTAACCAACCACCGCATTGTTGTTTCCCATCGCGCACGAATGCTTTCGGAAAGATTAAGCTTTAATCAAATAAATAAAAAACCAATGTGAACAAAACTAACTCATTGATATTGGGTGTACTCCACGAGATTCCCACTTCAACCTATATGCCTAAATTTCAGCTCAAGACTCTTAATATGCGTCTTTTTGGATAGCATCTGGAAATTAGCGACGAAACGTTGTGAAACGCAGTAGCGACCTAATCGAAATATGCAAACTTCGCCCAATTATTGGCTCAAATTTCACGCACTCTCACGCAGGTGATAAAACCTTTTGTAATGGCCGATAATCAAGAGTCCCGCGATAAGTGCATAATTCTTGCTAGAATATTGCTAGTGCGACGTGCAAAAGCGTCCGTGTGTGTGTTTCGGTGCTTATCTGGTTATCATCAACCCTCCATATCCATGGCCTCGGCTGATATCAGCTAGACCGCTTGATAAGTCTTTCCGAGTGGGCAATGACTCACTGACTTTTATATACTTTATGGACTCGGAATGTTGTTTATTATTTTGTGAGGTTAACTGCCGGGCATCCGAAGTTTTCCCTACACTAGTGTGGATCTATTTTTGTGGTAGCGCGATAGTAATGTGCCCTAGCACAGTTATGGTATTACGTACATTCTGGGGAAATTGATTTGTGCCCCTATCATACAGCAACAACTAGTGGTGATCCCATAATTCCGGGGGGTCAACAACTCTTTTCCCCATTTTGGTTTTGTATTAGAAATAATTTATCCCAGATTCAATATTATTTCTTCGCTATCATTTTTTGCCTCTCTTCTTCATTGTTTTGTTTAATTGGCCGCGTTTACATGACCGCTAAGTACCGCATCCGTATGTACACATTAGGATAAGGATTACGTTTCGAGGTTCGTTTGACGTCATCGAGAATATGAAACATGCAAAGCACTTGTCCATATTTTGTGTGGTAATTATGTGCTAAATGGAAAATGGATGTTTTTTCTTAATGTTCTCTCGTTTTTTCCGGCTTTTTTTATTTATACTCGTACATAGGTGCTCGTATGATTATTCAAAACTCGAAACTCGGTACCATTTGCTATATTTGGAGTAAATGCGAGGGCGGATAATTAAAATTTTGCATGGCCGGATTTTTTCGTTGAAGGTTTTTGATGTACGAGTATATTTGTAGCGATATATCATAATTTGAGCCGTATGTGGTTCTTTTCATGAATATCCAGGAAATGTTCATTGTCGTAATTTTAATATAAAAATATATTTTTATATCTTATGTAAACTTTCAGATTTCTAAATTATTTAATAGAAAGACGCCCTTTGCATTATTCATTGACTAAAACAACATCATATTTTCCAAGCTGTCTGTAAATTGTTCGTGTGGATTCTTAACTTGCATTTAAAATTTAAATGTAGGAATAATGAATACGACCTTCTTTTAGGGAAATCTTAGTTAAACTGAGAAAAACTATTTTTCAATATCAAAAATGGCGCTTAACCCTTTGCATTTCGGGCATTTCTTGCAGGTAAAGGTAGAAACCTTGGAATAATATTCAATAAATCATAACACTTGGAGGAAATGAACGATATATTAACGTGAAGAGATGAACAAAATTAGAATACTGCTCAACGTTTTTGCAAACCAGAGCTCAAGGTTTAAATTTTTGCATCATTAACGCGAGTGCTTTACGTAACAAAATCGATGAACTACAGAAAATTTTCCGTGGTTATAATATTAACGTCATACTGATCTCTGAAGCCTCACTGCGCAATCATGCCTCCTCGAAACTTGTTTCATTAGATGGTTACAATCTATACAGAAATGATCGAAAAAATTGTTCTGATGGTGGAGTAGCCGTTTATGTCAAGAAGAACCTCAGATCTTTCAAAGTTAAGGAATTTGCATCTAATACCTTGGAGTACCCTAGCCTTGGTAAAGTTAACTGTGGTTGTAGAAAATGTCTCGCCACTGTGGTTTACTGCCCTCCTCGAATTTCCTCGATAACTGAAGCCAACGAACTGGAATTATAGCTCTCCGATGCCACCCATAAAACTCGAGTATCGTAAAGGCCCCCATACACGATCGAATTGGATGTACATCGAAGTGCGGATGTACAACTAAAACTATCGATTGTGAGCTGGTCGGCCGATCAAAAATCGTTGCGCGCATGGGTTTGACGAAAATCTGGATGTACATCCATGAACACCCTCCAACGTTGGACGCTTGATGGTAGGACGCATCATGTGGCAGATGCTCGAACTACGAGTGTCCAATGTCAAGCGTCCAACGTTCATATTTGGACACGTTCGGACTGTGATGGGTATCACTCCAACGTTGGAAGCCAACATTCGAATCAAACGTTCACCGGATGGTGTAGAGTCGGCTTAAGCGTGGCAACGATTGTGGCCGATCCGGTCGAGTGTTCCACAAACCAAAGCAAACGTCTGCAATTTGCGAACGGTTTTTTATGTGGCATAATCAGGCTCAGGAATCACCCTTTGTACCACTAGTCCGTCATGTCGTTCAAGTCATGGTGTAACGTCTAGTAGTAAGCTTGCTCTGAATGTAAATAGAAAAAGCATAGGATAGGTTAAGGGTGTAGTCTGGAGGATGCATGGGGAGGAGGCAACGAACCTCGCTCGCGTTTGAATTCTTGGATGTTGTATGAGTTTATTTTTTTAAGCAGCCGCTGAGCCGTAATAGTAGGGGAGCCTTGACAAACATGTGGATGCGGTATAACATATTGTTCATAACATTCTCACAGACTCGACAGGCAGGAAGCGTCCGATGAGAGGTGCTCGGCCCGAGTAAAAATAAATGATGGCCTTAGAACGGACAAATACCGACTGTGATTGAAACATAAGGCGCGTTTCATTTTCATTGGAGTACGTACTCCGGAGTAGTTCAGCGCACATTCAGCTGTGGCAGCATCTACTCCGATGTGCGCCCAACTACGCTGGCGTACGTACTCCAGTGAAAATGAAACGCGCCTATAGTCCTCGGCCATCTGGCGGTTAACAGAAGGCTCGTTGCAGGACAGTACGGCCGTACAGGGGACGACTGACGGTGATACAACGGCCTTACAGTTCCAATAACGGCCATACGGCGGTGGTGCGGCGGTCGTATCGTTGCTATTACGGGTATACGACGGTGGTACAGTGCCAGCAACGTGGATATTCGCCCTCCTATAAGAAAATATTTTTCACTGCAATTAAATGTTTGATTTTTTTTCGGTTGTGTTTTTTTTCAAGCCGTTAAATAACAAAATTTCCCACTAAAATATAAATCAACACGCACCACACGCTTCACGTACAACAAACCGACCACTGGCGAGCTCGTTTCTCTTGTGCATCGATATCTTTAGGATAAATCGAAAGAACCATTGTACATTACGAAAATGATGAAGTTCCCATAAAACACATTCAACAATACATTTGGTGCAGATTCTTTTTTGGCTCAAATTTCCGTACAATTTCTACAGCTCAGTACTTGGCCTTTTAAATCTTTTGGTCACATTTGGCCGTCGTAAGGTCGTATGTGCTCCCATTAAAAATAGTTAAAAACTCCACGTCAATCATATGCCCCTTAAAAAGCCAAGCGGCCCGTGTTTGCCCTTTGTAAGGCCGGTTTTTATTTTTACTCGGGCGGACGTTCACACACACTCTGCCTAAACAGATCAATATTTTCTGGCGCACGCTGGCTACCTTGTGGCTCAAACTCA
This sequence comes from Thereva nobilitata, assembly GCA_963855945.1. Taxonomy (NCBI): domain Eukaryota; kingdom Metazoa; phylum Arthropoda; class Insecta; order Diptera; family Therevidae; genus Thereva; species Thereva nobilitata. The sequence continues at coordinate 24,157,050 of OY979694.1, forward strand.
TTACAAGATTACAAATACACCATGAGAGGTGAAATTTTTGTGATTTTTCTTGTGACTTCTTAGAATTCCAAAATTATTGTAATTCTGTACAGAATCATTGCATAGAAAAAGATGCAATCCATTAGGGCACAGTGGGTTTACACATTCTCTCGTACTATCAGTCACAAGAAAAATCTGAAATAATTCACCTCGAATGGTGAATTTGTTTTCGTGTAATAGAATAAAGCAAAGTCTGAGCGTATTGATGCAGAGTGGATGTGAACAACTATAATTTTGTTTATGCAACACACACGGACTCGAGCCTCTTCGCCTCTTATCCCTCGACTTTACCCGTTTCCTATCATTATGCTTTAGAATCTGACGATTTGACAATGTGTGAGAATCTGACGCGTATGAAAGCAACCCAAAGAAAAATTTTTGGCCATTTTTTGGCGCGTTTAAAAAAGTTTTACTTCAAATATTTGAAACAATATGGCTACAATTTTACACAGTTCGATCAACATAATTTTCTATTGGAATAACTCAATATGTTAGGGTTCATTTCGAAAAATGCGGAAGTATATCTAAAATTAATATTTTGGAAATTTAACCCTTGGTATTTTTTATTTTCAATTTATCAGCAAGAATTTACTTAATTCAATCTCCATATCCCCATCAGAGCAACATGCATCAGAAATATTAGATCCGTCGTACAGATGTACGAATGAGCATAAATGAGGCAAGTGCACAGTTTCGGAACGAAAGCAATAAGAAAATCGGATTGGATCTGATGGGAAAATAGAACAACATGGAGGAACAATCGCTTAATTCAAGTCTCATCTGGATTCATAATGCAGGCAGCCCCCGATATGAAACGAGCCCCGAAAGTATAGAAGCCTCCTTCGGTATGGTATCTGTTCAGCTCTTAACAGACTCAATCAAGTTTTATGAAGGAGGTCGCAGATGTCAATTCAGTATATCACTCCACAATGAATCATTCATTTCCTCGAGATATATTCAACTGGTTGAAGAAGAATCAGCCAGAAGTGCACGAAAGTTCAACAGATTGACAGTGGCACAAGCCACCGAACATCGGGAGCGGCCTTTGCCAGCGCCCCAATTACAACCTCTTTTAAGCCGGCAATTATTATCGGGGGAGAATCGCGGGGCCACCCCACAGTGGTGCCTTTTTCTCGTGTCTTCCATGTGGATTTTTTCTTCCTATACGTGCGATGAAGAAGAACGCTCTCGAGATAAGCGGAAGGAATGCTTCCTTATCTGTCATGTTTTAGTCAAAGTATTATGGCCCTGCGTGCCCTGTGCGCTTTTCAGAGGGCGCTGACGGCAGAATTATAAAATTATTTTGCGGAATACGCCATGGAATACGAGAATGGAGCTTCCAGTTGAACATAGTTTCCCCCCTGGAATTTGCAATGTGAAAAGTTCTCGCATTATTTGGGGCTGATGGGGCTCGGTAATCCGCATGTCCGGAATGTGCTCTCTCTGGGAAATTATAGAGAAGCAATTGTATTCGCGAGAACGTGGGAGTGTGATATTCTGGGAACTTTTACAATTCTCAGGTTCTTTCGTGCTTTTCAAAGGTGGCAACGCTTAAAGCTTCAATGTTGCCAGAAATTAGGGTGCTTGCAATTTTTTTTGATTATGTTGGACTTTGGTTTAAAATTCGAGTTATGTATTTATTTGGTATAACAGTTAGCGAAGATTAATCAAGAGTTGTGTTTGTTTGAAAAGTTTTTAATTTACTTAAACTTGAATAGCTCTCATACTTATTATCGTATAGCAACATAGTTAGGGTCATTTTTTGGTCAAATGTGTGTTATTTTATTTGGTGTCAATAACATAAACATTTAGAAGATATGTACTTAGGTTCAAATCATAACAAAAATGCGAAAAAAAAACGAACAATTAAGAATGAGTTCAATGTCCGATTGAGCAAGACATGACATGTCTTAATAAAATTCTCCTCATGTTCTCTAGGACTACCAACTCGACAGGTTCCTTGCGGATTCAACTCAAGGGCCTGTTTTGGTTAGATTCTCGTTTTCGCGTCGCAAAGTGCAGCCAATCCAATTCCATTTCTTTCTCCTGGCTTCGTCGTCTAACCTTTCTTGGCCGTCACGGCGCCATAGTTCATTTCTAATTTTATCTGGCCAGCGGATTTTTAGGATACGACGCTCAGTGGGGCAAATAGCACATTTTTTGGACAAACGACAATTCCCAAGCCTTAAGGCTCATTCAGATCCAGCAGCAGCAGCGGCAGCAAGTTTATTTTACAAGCAATCGTTGCTGCTTTGGTTGTCATGTTACCACCATTAGCCAATAGGAACAGTTTGCTGCCGCTGCTGCTGCTGGATCTGAATGGGCCTTTAGAGCCGGTTTAGACGGTGCGCTCCAGCGCATGTGCCTCACGAACTCTGTGGATAAGGGGAGAAGTGGGGTGGCACCTCTGATCATCCCCACTTCTCCCTTCATCACCAAACGTTCGTGAGGCACATGCGCTGGAGCGCACCGTCTAAAACAGCTCTTAGAGTTAATAGCTGTGTTCCAAAATAGCTCCGAAGTGCTCGCAAGCAGTTGGATTTCTCTTTCTACTCATGCCTTTGTTGAGAAGTAGGAACGAGTAGGCCAACTGCTTGCGAGTACTTTGCTCGAATTTTGGAACACAGCTAATGAAACTTAAAAATTTTTTTTTTAAACTATTCGTTATAAAATTGCCTTTAATTCTATCGAGCCCGAATTTGGAAATTTCAAAATTAAAGATGTCTAATCCAGTATGGCGGACATAAATTTTGTAAGTAAATTAAAATTTTAGCAGAAGATTCTTGAAAATTATAGAAAATTGTTACTTTTTTTTGGAACCCAAAAATTAATTAATAATAATTAATTTCAATAATTTTAAAGAATCTGTTGATAAAACTTTAATTTACTTACAAAATTTATGTCCGCCATATTAGATTAGCCATCTTTAATTTTGAAATTTTAAAATTCGGGCTCGCTAGAATTAAAGGCAATTTTATAACGAATAGTTTAAAAAATTTTTTTAAGTTTCATTAACTCCAGGCTTGGCAATTATCGTTTGTCCAAAAAATGAGATATTTGGCCCACTGTGCGACTCTGTTGATGAAATCTCCGCAATTTGGTGTTAGTTGAAATCTCCAACGATCTCCATATGCGAAAAGGCATGCATGTGCCCTTCTTACCTAATTTCTTTTGGAGTTAACATCTTCTTTCGCCCCGCTATCCGCCATTTTCGGTAATAATGCTACCGAGGTAACAGAATTTATCTACCAATTCCACGTCAGCGCTGTGCGTTCAATGGTGTTTGCATTTATCCGCTTTTATTTAGTTTTCGTCGGATTTAGCCTTAAGCCTGCTGAACTACTTTCTGTTGCCAAATTGTTTAAAATATTTTTGAGGTCCTGATGTCGTCGAGATCCTTAAAGGCCGATTCACACACATATCAGTCACGTCACGTCTCAGTTACGCCAGTTCCGTGAAGCATCAGTCACAAAAAATATGCTTTCATTTTAAGGTAAATGGGACTGTCTACACTGAGCCGCCGCCGTTTCGAATCTGTCACGTCAAGCTCATCGACGTCACCGAACCGTCAAATTCAGATTTCTTCTGGACGAATTTTTTTGTTTTTGACTGACGTGTTTTGTACTTTGTTTTTTTCTTCTGCTGTTGTTCCTCTTCTTCATCTAAAATTAAAGCTATAATAACCAAATCCTCATTCGAAAACTCCATCACAAAAATAGATATAGGTATGACACACTTGACAGAAAAGAAATGACTGAATGGAGTAAAAAAAACTGACGGACATATCTGATTACAGTCATCAGGACCGCGACATTTCTGATTCGTAACAGTGACTGTACTGTGACGTGACTGATGTGTGCGAATCAACCTTAAGGTAGCCTAACAATTTCCATTGTATGCCATCTGTTCTACTATCTAGAGTGCTAACAAGGATGTCGTTTATTACTAAGAAAGAGTAATGGCGATAGTAGGCATCCTTGTCGTACTACTGAGCTCACCTCAAAACTGTCGGATAATTTTCCATTGTGGAGAATTCTGCATTTGAAATTGTTGTATAGAGCTTATCAATTCTATTATTTTGTCAGGCAGTCCAACTTGCGGTAGTGCCTGCCATATAAAGCTCCTATTGACTGAGTCAAACGCTTTCTTAGTCTATGAAAGCATGGTAAAGGGGGATCGTAATTCAATAGACTGCTCCACTATGATTCTTAAGTTGTTAATATGGTCTATGGTACAGCTGTTCCATGCTATTTCCAGGATTGGCTGGTTGCCATCTTTTCCAGCAGCTTTACCATTGAACGCATTGCGGTTACTGACCCCGATTCCCGAATCCAGCGGTTAGGAAGTGAGTGCGGATTTGACATTTTGCGATTCCCTTATTCGCCGTGTGGGTGTAATCGTGAATCTTAACGTATAGCAATGCCAACCTGTAAACGATTTCCGAGAACAAAATTAAGGAATCTCAACTTAAACATACGGCATTTTGGACATAAGTGTCAAATCCGCAGTCACTTCCGATCCGCCGGATTCGGGAATCGAGGCCACTATTTCTACTTTGGATGGAGCACGAGTGAAGATTCTTATTGGCTGTTTTGTTCAGGTTCCTGTGAAAATGAACCGTTCAGGGCAGCGCAGAAAAAATCTCTTCATATTTGCTCCTCGTCGCTGCACAACAGTCTTCCGTCCGCACTCTTTACCGCATGCTTTTTAGTAGAGTACTTTCCCGAGAGCTATTTAGTAATTTGGTACAGCACCTTACTGTTGCCTGAGTTTGCCGCTTTTTCCGTTTTGTTTTCTGCGAGCTCGTTTATCTGCCGCCTTTTATACCGTCGGACACCCTTCTTTACCTCCCGGCGTGATTGGGGGTATTCTCGTTCCAGTTGATGACATTTTTCCGGGTCGCTTGTATAGTTCACGTTATATTTTAGGACCGTCCTGCGTTCTATTTTTTGCTAGATTGTGTCCGAGATCCAGTGTTGCCGGTTTCTTTGGACAAAACCGATGTGCTCTTTCGCTGCTGCGCCTTTATGTGATCCACAGCTCTTCAATATTTGTTTCGTTAGAAACGTTGTGCTGGTTTAAGGTTTGTTGCAGTTCCCCAGCAAATTCCAACTTTTTAATGCTGTCTCGCAGAAGTTCTACGTTAAACCGTCTGCGGTTTATGCCATCGCGTTGGACGTTTTTGATTACGGCGATTTTGAGGCGAATAGTTGCTACTACCAAATGGTAGTCTCCTTGAAATGTCTCCTCCACTAAAGTTCCTGACATTCTCCACTATATTTCTCCATCTGCGGCTGACGACCACGTGATCTATCTGATTTCTCGTTCTACCATCCGGCGATACCCAAGTCTCCTTGTGTATCCTTCTTGTGGCAAAAGTAGGTAAGTTCCACTTATCATGCATGAGCTGGGAACTACAAAAGTCAACGAAAAGCTCACCATTATTGTTAGTATAACTTGGCTTAGGCCTTGATTTCCAATTGTGTGTTCAAAGCCGGTGTTGCTAGGGCCGATCTCTGCGTTTAAGTCACTCTTCAAAACAATGAGTAGAGCGAAACTTCATTCAGTCGCATATACACTCGTCCTTGATGTCATCGTCTGCGTCTTCAGTTGGAGCGTGGCATTCGACTTCCGTAGTACTTCTTTCTGGTACGCAGACGCACAGCAATAATCTTCTCAGAAACAGCTAATGAGGCTGGAATTGGCTTCCTCGGTTAATATTACGCCAACGCCACCCCTACGGCTTTCGGTTTCGGTCCTACTACAATATATGAAGGACTTACCGTTTGGCCAGATATACTCCCCGCATCGTGCCATCTTGCTAATTACATGATCTTGATATCATATCGGTTCATCTCGTTGAGGAATTCATCTAGCCGTCCACCAGGAAGCAGTGTTCTTACATTCGATGGTCCAATTTGTGTCCTGATTCGAAAACCAAAGGTCGTCGTTGTGTTATCCGTCCACTTCCGAAGCTTTGTTTGCCGATTCATAGCAAGAGTGGGTTGCTAAGCCTCAGCCTTACCGAATTAAAACTCTGCGTTTTATGGAGCAAAGGGCGATACGACCGTCTCCGTTAGCTCTCTTCCGAAGAAATACCCCTGGGGGCACCGCGCGGAGGTGGGATTAGGACTTGCTAACAGAGCTGCTATGTGTTCATTTGCAATGACTTTTCTCGAATTTTGATAGAAGTGGCAAATCGGGTGCCATCTCGTTGCCTTTGTTAGCCGTTCGCCCCCTATTCGAATTTTACAAGAAGTAAAAATATTTCTTACGACCAAACAATTTTTGTTTACTGTTTTGTTGTTTTGTTGAAACCAAAGCTCTCTATTACTATTCCCAATTATAGACCTTTGGTCTGGCAATAGTGTTCTGAAATTTATAAGCTTTAAATCCGAGAAGGTAAGATCGGCCTTCTATAGCGCAAGACCCGGCACCGAATGACCGAATCCTCCCAACATGGAGCCCGTTTCTATGCTCCCAACAAGAGAGACTCCACCATGGGTCAGCTGGCTTCGGTGTGCTCCATTCGTTCAATCTAAGCTGCCTGTAGCTTTTCGTTCCATTATCAAATCGTGGCGGTGATCCAAGTGCTGCGAGCTCTAGAGCAGTGACATAGTCACCATCAAGAGTGTTCCAGTGCGTTGTTCCCCTTTCTGGATTCTGATATTCTTGTGCAGTCCGTAGAGCTTTTAGGGCGGCTCCGTTTTTCCTGTTGTCAAACACAAAAGTTTCCTCGATATATCGGGTTTCGGTTTCTTACCATATTGTGTGGTATTTTATCATATATGGAAAATCCACCTTGAATCGTTGTTGCACATTTTTGCAAAATAAATATTGAAAAAAAATATACAAAAAAAAGTTAAAAAAGTTGATTATCGGTTGGTGATTTTCCTGGTGAAGTTTTTTGCAGAAAAAAACGTTGGGATTTTTTTTTTAGTATCGTGAAGCTTTTTTCGGTTTTTTTTCAATCAAAAAGGAGCAGAAAGAAGAAGATCCTGTATAGAAAAATTAAATGGCGGTTCATTGATACTCGCAGGAGTTGTGCGATTATTTTACAGAGAATAAATTGTGAAATTTTTTGCAAATAGTGAAATCGATAGGTGGAAAATTTGTATCATCAGCCAGGTGCTGCACAATCTGGTGTTGGTGTAGAAGGAGCGGCAGAACGTCCGCAACTTGTAGGTACAAACGTGCGTGGAAAAGTTGGTGAATCGGATTCGTTATCAAGAGGCAGAATATAATATATATATAGATATACATATATGTATATATAAGAGGAAAAGAAAATTAGTGCGGTTCAAAGTGGTATCGATTTTTCCAAACATAGCTAATTGTTAATGTCAAGTGAAGTGTGGTAGTTTATTCGCATTTCCTCCTCGTCCGATCCATTAAAAGCGATTTGCGTGAATGTTGTTAGCCCTGACAAAGTGAGGCAAATTTTCACCCCTAAGAGCCCCCATATTCTCTATAGTAGAAATCATCATCAGAAGAGGGCTATATCGTGTACAAAACATATATATATACATATATACACATAATATACACACATAAATCTATATCATATATAGCTAACAAGTTTTCAAGTGCTTTCCCAATCCGGATTAATTATGTGCGGTGACTTGCTGCGATGATGGAAATATGTTAAAATACAAGGGAATTATTTGATTATTTTTTTCTCTCTTAAAAAGGAAAAAAAAAGAAAAGGATATAACCAGGTGAAAAGCGAAAAAAAATATAGATATACATATATCCCGCCACCCCCCAGTCCGCGAGTGTGTTGTGTGTGTGTAAATATAGATATATATATAATTTTTTAGGGTAATACGTTAAGTTTATAATAAACAACTAAAACAAAAAAAAACAAGAGGAAAAACTCCTTTATACAAACAAGGAGTTTTTTGAACTTTTTTTTAATTTTTTTTCCGGGCTACAAAGTTCGGCCACTCACGGCCGATTTCAACGACCTTCAAAACGTTTTGTGTCGAGGCAATACGCACAATGGGCTGCGCACAGTCTGCTGAGGAAAGGGCCGCAGCCGCCAGGAGTCGACTTATCGAAAGGAATCTCAAGGAAGATGGCATTCAAGCAGCAAAGGATATTAAACTATTGTTGCTCGGTGAGTTTTTCCCCCATGATAAATGATTTCCAAAAAAAAAAATAACGCACATCTCTACGAAAAAAAAAACATGATGATGAAAAAATATACAACCGAAAATCTCTCTTGACACTTTTTTTCTTCATCAATGTTTTTTCTTCCCTTTAATATTTGTGAAAAAGGAAAAGGACATGAGTTTCTCTTATTTTCAAATGAAAAAAAAGGAAATTCTAAAGTGAATCGATGTTGGTACCCAATTGGGAGAAGGAAGAAGACGAAAAAAAGTTTAGTTTACGGGAAAGGAAGGAAAAGGCGAAAAAGGAAGCTTTGTGAGGAGGCACAGGTACAAGGTACGAACGTACCACATGGAAACAGTGGAAAATCTCTCTGTGTTTAGAATTTCCCTCTCGAAAAAATCAAAGAGATATTTTGAATATTTGCGAATGTGGAAAATTTCATTTCATTTCTTTCTAAGGGAGTTGCATCATGGTATTCCGGAAAATATTTCAATATTGAATTTTTACTACCGAAAAAACACAGTACACACACCGCTTATCATCTTTATTACATTTGTGAAATAATATTTCTGCATGGATTTTTGTGCCTTCTATCCTCAAGGCGAACCCTCGACTATTTGATGAATATTTGTTGCTACTTCAAAAAAGAAAAACAAAATCAACTTTTATCGCTAATTAAGAATCTTTTTTTAGCAAAATTCATCAACATGTTCCTTGATGATAGTTTCTTTAATTTTTCCTATGTATTTACTGAAGACTAGTTTTGTTGGTTTAATTAAGACTCTGCAGAAATTAAGCACTTCCTTATTGGGTTTTATCAACAGGTAATGGATCATTAGTTGGAAGTTGTGCGATGTATGGGAAAGTAACTAACTACGTATTTTAGATCTTTATTTCTTTTCAAAGACAGAAAAAGACTTAATTATTTAAAAAAAATGGTTAAGGATATTTTTGTTTCAAGCTTTTTTTTAAATTTTTTTTTCACTTGAGTGTGGGTGACTACCTTGGACATTTTTTTCTAGCTCAATATAGAAATGCTCTTATGCGAAAAAAATTTAAGCAGACATATTTTTTTTATGTAGCAGAGTATCGTAATTTTAATAAATAGCGAAATAGTGTAATGTAAAAAATAGTTCATTATCAGTATTTGTTACAATTTAATTATCTTTGCGTGTAATTTCGTTTAATTTATACAATACTTAATTTACGGCGACTTATACGGGTTTTTAAAGGCCGATGACACCGACTTGTTGTGGAAGAAAGTGTCCAGATTATTTTTGCACAACCTGAGAAGTCGGCTAGCAGCACCCAACAAACTTTTGAGATCTATATTAATAAAATTTGAGTGTCTGTCTGTAATTGTCATTTTCTAAGCTTATTTTGGTTCTTAACATTATATTAAAACAAATGCAAATATTTTGAAAATTTTTGTCTGTGGTATGTCCTTGTTTCTGTTTGATCGGGCTCATCTCCGAAACGGCTAATCCGATTGCAAATGGAGTTTCACGGAAAGATTCAGTATTTTATTGGGCATGTTTTAGGCTAATTTTTCACTCCGATGCGATTTGAAAACCGACCAAAAATTTGATCCTATAATCGTAGGAAAGCGCGTGGAAACTTTTTTATTATTCTAATTGTAAATCGAAAAGAGCTCTATTTAAATACCCAGGGTTGCCTAAATAAATCTTGATCGTACTACAGGCAGCCCTTTTCTTATTGGTCTGATTTCCAAAGATAGGGTTGCCTATAATGCAATCGATATTTACCAAGGCAACCCTGGATATTTAATAGACCACTTTCAGCTCTGCAATTGGAATGATAAAAAAAATTTCACTCTATCAGGATGGTCAGCTTTTTGGTCGGATCCGATAGTAGGTTTTCGAAAGACGGACTTTGATATTATTATTGGTTTTGCAAATACTACCTTTCCTAAAAACTTCATTCCTTCAGATATGAACTCCACTTTTTCACAGTCGCAACTCGGTCTAAGGAGGATTTTTATTGATTCCAATCTCGGAAACGGCTACTCCAATTTCCATGGACCTTCACCGGCAGTATTTTCCTAAGCATATTTTTCACTCAGTCAAAAAATATATTTTATTGAAGCAGCCGGACAAGCCGTAATGGGCTGTACATATAGCTCAAAACTGAAGGAATTTTATTGATTTTGTAGCAGACAAATTTTATAGAAATAGTCGTGCACTAGTATTGTTTTTTCCATATACAGAAATATTATTAAGGTTTGCCATCTCCGCAAATAATCGATGGGTCTTAAGACTTTCTTAATTAATCTCATATTCTGCCCAAAATATGCCAAAACATGTGCATATAAAAATATTGCCATAGCAGTCATCAGGGATTGCTGCAACATTGCTCTCTGGACGAAATACATCTCATTCTATGTTTAAGATTAGGCCTGCCGCATAACCTTGTGGGGCCTGGGGCTAAAACATTATTGGGGCTATATAACAAGAGAAGTTTTTGGGTTTCAATCTATTTTCGGGGCTCTCTTCAAACTTAATTTAAAACAAAATATGAGAGCGTATTTGGAAAACTCCGAATTCAGTATTATTCTCCTCAATATAGGAGATGGAAAATATTCTGAGATTAATCATAATCATGACATTGAGCTGTCAGCTGTTGTTTGTAAGGTCGTAGCAGACCCGGAAACTTTTATAAGCGGCATTTATGACGACATGCCGAATATCAACTAAACAGAAGAAAGATCTATAATGGCGCCGAGATATGATCCACTGCGTTCGAGCATTTCGGGTGGCCAATGACGCGAGTAATGTTGGCTTCCAATTTCTCTACCGTAATCTTATCCATGTAGATTTTAGACTTTACGTATCACCAAAGGAAAAAGTCTGTGTGAGAGGTGTGATATCAAATGATCTAGGCGGCCAATTCATCGGCCCGAAGGGTGCAATTAACAGCTCAATTGTTGGAACCAAATGCCATCGATATCACGGGCCTCAATTTCAGGCACCAAATGGTCGGTTCGGTCGCCATTCACAGTGACGTTCCGGTCGTTATCATTTTTGAAGAAATATGGACCGATGAATCCATCAGCCTACAAACCACACCACACCGTTGTTTTGTCTGGATGTTATCCAAATACGGTTTTGCGTATTGGCGTAACCATTACACCAGAAATAGGCCTCCTCGTTGAACCTTCTTCAAGGTTTTCAAGAGGCCAAACACTAAAGCGGTGATACGGAAGGGCGGATCATGTGGGCAATAAGTTGCTCTAAGCACTGGAAACACATTTCTCGTAGAACACTGATTTTTGTAATATAACTGAGTATTTTAAGCCTTGTCCTTTCTCATTCCTTCAAATTAAGCTTACTACCAGACATCTGACCATGACGTGAACGACATGACGTACAGGTAGTACAAAGGGTGACACCTGAGCTAAGACTTCCACATAAAAAAAGGTGTCAGCCTGAGTAAAATTAATTGAGTTGGTTAATTTTCTTAAAAGCATGCACGCGACGCGTCCGTACCTAGCACGCATAGCAAAAAAATGGGCCAAAATAAACCAACCAAAGTAAACCAAAATTACATTAAATATTTCTTTTTAATTGCATTTGAAAGTTGGCGTCGAGACCTATATTTTGAAAAGAGAAATTTTCATTTTGGATTTTGGCGGGCATTTCAAATTTTATATAACATACTGAACCCGTTGGTCAAAATTGCAACCAACGGGTTCAGTATTTTGATATCAATTTTTCAGGGTATTTTCAAACATCAAAAAGTATATTTTCTGATAGTTTGATGCAACTTGGTCTAGTTGACTGTCTTGTGCACTAAAATGAAAAAATACTGTTTTTTTCGTTTTTTCAGTTTTGTAGGCTATGTACATAGTTCAGAGACTTGAAACCAACGAGGATTTATTGGCAATTTTATTACGAAGAGACTAGTTTTGAGTTTGCCCCGATCCGACTTATAGAACCGGAATTATTCACATTTTAAGCTCGAAAAACGTGGTAAGAAAACTTGAATTGTTTATAAAAAAAAAGTAGCACAACGTTTTCGAGGTCCAAAACCTAGGAATATAACCCAAACAGGATAAAATCATAATCTTGCTGAATCCAGACTATGCAAATTAAAATGCTTAAAATGTACTAAATAATTGAACATGAAAATTGGTATGAAGTGGTAGTTTTAAGGTTAGTTCATATAAATTTAAACGGTCATCCTAAAAACGCGCCCACATGTTTTTTTAACAAGGCATGCAATTTTTCCAAGCTAGTTTTTTTTATTGAAAGTATGACCCTATACAATTATACGCGGAAGAGAATATCGTTCAAATGTCCACCCCGACTGCGTCTGCAGGCATCAATTCGAATATCGAAATTATCAATGGCTTTTCGTCATGTTGGAGTTATTTCACGAATTGAAACTTGAATTTTGTTCTTTAGATCATTAATTGTTTGTGGCTTGTTTGTATACACTCGACTTGTCAAAAATTCCACAAAAAAATCTAATGGTGTTAGATCGCATGACTATTCTTTGGATTGAAGATTATTTTTGCCGATTATTATTTACAACGAAAAAATCACGAATTTTGCGATGAATATTTTTCAAGGAACGCCTATTTTTATAATGAGTTTGAACAATGTAAACTCGTTGCATCGTATTTCTGTCCACGGTTGAAATTGTACTACCTTCTACTAAAAACTAAAACAATAAGCCATTTGGACAGACGTCACGTGTAAACATTATACAATTGCTGACACCTAGGCGTCACGTTTGGATGACCCTTTATGAACTCATTTCAAAGATAAAAACATATTAAGCTATTTTTAAAATTCCCCAAAATTATATAAAAGAAACTGACAATCACCTGTATTTGCCAAACTACCAGCGTGTTGTCAAGCCAAACAAAAAACGTAATTCTTGACGTCCATTAATTATTTCACTTAAAAATAACTTCCAGCGCTAGTACGCCATATTAAATTTGAATTAGTAGCCCAACAGTAATATCATCGCATTTTCACGAAAACGTACAGAGCAATTAATTTATACTTGAAACACACCTAATTTGCACCCAATTCTCAGGTATGTTTCAGGTCACACTTGTAACCTTGCTGCTGCCTGCTTCAAACGAGGTCAAATTTCGCGAGAGAGGGAAAAACAAATCCTCCTTCACGTAAATCCAGAAGAAATTTGACGATTTTTTTATCATAAATATTTACAACAATTTCATTTCAAATTTTATGAAAGAAAAAAAAGGAAACCTATCATCCTTGAGCCGTGTTTAGATTCTCCACAGAAAACCATAAGAAGCCATTTTTGCTAGCGCAATGCACAATCGACAAGCGATTGAACATTTTTGTATTTTTCATAACATGGTTGCCGGACTCTCCTCTTGGTATTAGGATAATTTATTTGAAATGAACTCATTTCACTTTTAAAACATAAATTTGAAAATGATTTCTTTGTTTATGAGCGAGAAGGTGGAGCGCTTGTGGCAAATGGTATCTATATACTATTCCCGTGTAAACAATTTGATGGGCTTAACCAAACATGACGTATGAATAGTGTAAACGATGGAGTATATTTTTAGAGAGTCTCGTGTAAACAAGAATATTGAAGTTTTACAAAATTGAAATGAGGATTTTCTTGTGGCGTTAAAAGTGTGCAAAAATAAAGGAAAAACTTTTAGAATACTTAAAAATTGTTTTTCATTAGAAAAGAACGGGTGTTTGTGATTAGAGAGAAGTGTTACAAGGGGAAATTTTATTATGGAACGTTTTGAAACGGTGGAGAACGATACAACAAAATTCAGTGTAGAAATGTCGAATACATTTTAAAAACTGCAATGTTTTGACAGTTCTAGTTTCTTCTATTTCTTTGATTTATATTTTAATATCAAATGCTATGATGAGACATTGTAATTTTAAAAACAAAAAGGAGTTATTAGAGGGATAAAATTTGTCAGAAATAGTAAATGAAGCTGCATTCTCTTAGAAACTGCAGTGATGGAAACTAAAACATTGTTGAACACTTCGAACTAGAACAGAACGGATAACTCATTTGAAACTCAATGAGAGTAGTTATCGCTTTTTAATTCTTTTTTTTTAATTTTCCATTTTTATTTTCATTTTATTTGTGATTTTTATTATAGAAAAAAGAACAAAGTTTAGTCTGGCATCGGGGCAACGATAAACAACTCGCTGGAGTGTTATGCCTCCTGAAACGAGTTGAATCCCATTAACCAACCGATGACATGCGCTGGTGGATCGGGGCAGTGCTGGCAGAAGGCTATGACAGGAGGGAAGAAGAAAGAAGATGGGAAAGGCGAAGGACCGTGGTGCTACCGGGATTCGAAGCCGGGACCTCTGGGATGGTAGCCAGGCGCCTTAATCCCTAAACTACCGTTTGTGGTGTTCATAGTGAACTGTGAATATGCTCGCAAGGAGTCATAAATGGGACGCCTAGATGTCAGTACTGTATAATGTTTACACGTGACGTCTTTCTACATCACATAAGCCTTTTAGTTTTAGTAGAAGGTATGCAGTACAATTTCAATCATGTACATTGCAACAACCAGTTTACATTATTCTACAAACCAATTATGAAAATGGACGTTCTTTGAAAATACTTGTCTTGCTCGTAATTTTTTTGGTGAAATTTCACGAAATGCAGATTTCAATTGGCCTCCAGGATCATGCGATCTAACACCATTAGATTTTTTTTTTTTGAAAAGTCGAGTGTATACAAACAGGCCACAAACAAATGGTCTAAAGTACAACATTCAAGTTGCAATTCGTAAAATAACTCTCCAGCAACATGTCGAAAAGTCATTGAAAATTTCGATATTCGAATTGATACCTCCAGACGCAGTCGCCGTATATTTGGATGATATTCTGTTCTACTTATAATTGTAACGGATCCTTCAATAAAAAAAACAGCTTGAAAAAGTTGCAAATTAGTCCGGGGAAATTAGCATTTTAAGGAGACAAAATTCCAAAATGGCTGAAAATTAGTCCACAACTTCCTTGGGACTTTGTAAGAAAAAAATTTCGAAATCACAAAAAATAAAACATGGCCGCCGGAGATATCGCGTTTTTACCGTGTTTTTCTTGTATCTCGGTTTCTATAGGTCGTACAACCCCGTACGAGGGCCCAAAATGTTGACAATGAAATTCTCTACAACTTTAGTTTACAAATATGTTGACCCGATTAACCTTTTTAAAGTCATTCAAGGTCAAAGTTATCAAAAATCACTTTTTGGCCAAAAAATCACTCACAAACTAGTTTTTCCGAAAAAAAATTTGATCAGTCAATACGAAACGTTATTGCCTATAAAAAAGCCCTTATGTCATTTTTTCGAAAACTCAACCCTTTCGAAGTTATTCAAGGTCAAAGTTTCAAAAAGTCAGTTTTTGGTCAAACCTTTTTCACTCAAACAACCAGAGGCAGTGGAAAGCTCGGCGTCCTCTTTTATGGTTTTACCTCTAACAAGGTGCGCCCGGTGTTCAGAGGAGGTCGTTAAACGATAGTGCTAAGAGCTTGATGGAAATCCCCATGGGCCAAAAGCTTTTACTGTCGGTTGAAGATCCTTTTTTCCAAGGGGTCATGTTTTAATTTTCCTGTTATGGACTTAGAGGAATTTCTCAACTTAACGTACTCACGACGATGTGAATCATTCGGAGAACGTTTTTTTAGGTTAACATTGTTTTTATAAAATCTGGTTTTCTAGCCTTTGTATACTTGAATAAATGGTTATAACTTCGGCATTTTTCGATTTTTTAATTGTTCTACGTATTTTTGAAAATGTACTTTGATCTAAGTCAGTATCATGTTTCATTAATTGTGAGAATAAAAGGAGGGAAAGGGCTTATTGAAAGAGATGGCAAACAAAATAACCGCATGAAGTTCAAAAGCCAAGTAAAAATGTCTGTAATGCTTATGACATACGAGGTATCGATACCAAGGTAAGGTGACAGATAAGTGGTATAAGTTTAGTATACGCAATACCGTGGTATCGATACACCATGCGTGTCATAAGCATAACGGAGCTTCACTTTGCCTTGAAGTTAACTGGCTGTGCTTGTTGCCCTCACAAGCAAAAATAACTTCCAATCAACTATCAACTTAAATATGACGACCTTGATCGACTTCATTACTTGTACCCACCAGCAAAAAACTTCGTGTCTGCCCATCAGCTTTGTACACCCGACTGATAAAAGAAGCCACAACAATAATGTAAAAATACACTATTTTCTATGACAGCATGAACATGAAACCTTTCCCCACAAGATTCTAAAGTGTGTTATGCCTTCTATTCAATTATATTTTTTCTGTAATGCATCTCCTCGAGTCTGTCTTGCAAAAGATGCTGCTTTCCCTCCTCTGTATATTCAATTAAAAGTGCCACTGTGTACCTACCACACTAATTTGCCGCTTCCTGTATATTTTTACAAAATTCAATTTCAAGTAAAAAATGCAATCTTCCATTCCTAATTTTATACCCTCAATCAATATATGTATGCAAGATAAAAAAACTGTTATCCTTGAAAATCCTGCATGCAACAAGCATGTAGAACAGTATGAAGGCCGGCATCCCTTTTATTATCATATCCACAACTATATTTACTTTGCTCTTGTGTGTTACTGTATTGGCGTTTTTATTGCAACAGAAGGGATAAACGTTTTGTTGTTGTTTTTTTTCTCAAGAATATAGAAACTTTTTGAATGATGAATGGGGGTCAATTAAAACTAGCACAAAACATAAGGATTCACAGCGTGAATAGCTTGTTAATTGCATACTTGTCCTTCTATACATTATGCGCCAACAGTGGGATGAATTTTACGGATTCTGAAATCTTTCTGCTAAAGGGATTTTTTTTTAAATTTTAAAGTTGGAAGTTTTTTTTATTTATTTTTAAAGCTTAAAGGGAAGGGCGGGCCGCTGATGTATGCATTTTTCCTGAACTGTAAACCTTGGTCTTTTTCATTGCACATTTATAAAGGCATCAAGAGGACGTTTTTGATTTTTTTTGTTGAAACTAGATAATTGTGGCTTCTTCTTCTTTGGGACACCCCCAAAGTTCCAACTGACTGGTACTAAAATTCTACATTTGAATATGTAGAAGAAGTTTGTTCTACATTTTCTGTTCTCGTAATTTCATATACACATCTGTCAAATCTAAGAAAAAACAACAACAAAAAAAAGTATAATTAGGTATTAAAGAACACAAGACAGAAGTGAAACTTCGCATACAATAATAAAGAACATATATGTAGACTAGAGTGACCCTTATTTATATGGGCGATTTTTTTTACATTTTTGGTGGAGCTAACCCCTAAAATAGTTCTCTATACCGAAAAAAAACCTATAAAAATTTCAGCTGAATTGGTACAGTCTTACCCGTGCCAAAAACGCGGAGAAAATGTTCTTGTTTTGTGTTTGTATTGTTAATAACAAATACTAAATTGAAATTTTTTTTACAACTATTAATATATAAATAAAGATCTCTTCATTACCTTTAAAATGATACCTCATTTAACTCGATACGATGTATAGAACCAAAGTAATAGCAATTTCAAAAGGGGCATAATCGGCGAGTGACGTAAATTTTACCCCCCCCCACCTTTTTTTGGAAATATTGACCGAAAAAAAAAGAAAAAATACGTGTCCGCTTATTTTGTAATTTGAAGCAAATCAAAGCACAGGTTAACTTTAAACAATTGAGATGAAATTTTTTGGAGAATTATTTTTTCATAGTAGAGAACCATTTCAGGGGTTAGCACGTAGAAATTTCCGATTTTTAAAAATAAGGGCCACCCTGATGTAGACATATGAAAACTTGACGTCAATATAATAAAAAATTAGGTAAAAAAACTTTTAAGTTAAATGGTTTTATTTGAAATCATAAGCTGTACCAAAAACTAGAAAATAATTAGAACACAAACATGGACCTTCTTGAGATTCCGACGTCTGGTAAGAAAGCATGCAATAGTAGCCGTGCTGTTTTCTTATGTCGTATGCCAAGGTACCCTTTGTGTCGCTGCGTCAACGGATTAAGTAATATTCTGGGACTTTTAATAGACTAAAATAAAAACATGGGACGCATTTGAAATATATTGGTGGGCTTGGAAACACATTCTTCTAGACAAGTCGTTCTTATTTAATTATACAGTGGTTATACAGGTTTTTATGCGCCCCATGTTTTTATTTTAGTCTATTAAAAGTCCCAGAATATTACTTAATCCGTTGACGCAGCGACACAAAGGGTACCTTGGCATACGACATAAGAAAACAGCACGGCTACTATTGCATGCTTTCTTACCAGACGTCGGAATCTCAAGAAGGTCCATGTTTGTGTTCTAATTATTTTCTAGTTTTTGGTACAGCTTATGATTTCAAATAAAACCATTTAACTTAAAAGTTTTTTTACCTAATTTTTTTATTTTCTAGTTTTTAGTTTGATTTTGGCTCGTATCATTATGCAAACTCTTCATCCTTTCCAACTCTTTCATTGCATCTTTATTGCACGGTTTCTTACCTGTTAATTTCTGACAATCAAGCTCCTCAATACATAGCCCTTCCAAAGCCCTTAAGCGACTTGGGTGCATTCAAAACATCAAAAATTATTCCAATGAAATAACCTTATTGTATTCCTTTTAGTCTTAATTCAGTAATTTTTGGATTTTACTTTTTACAAAATTCTGGTGAATTTTAAATTTTATAATTTTGACAACAGATTCATTATTTTCCATTTTGATTTTTTTAATATTTTGACCACAAATTCGTCATTTTTTTTAACCTTAAAAACTCCCCAATACCGATTTTTAATGGATTTAGGACGTATTTGCAAAACTCATCCGCCATTTTGTATTTTAAAATTTTGATCACAGAATCGTCATTTGTGGTCCTAAAAACCCCCGATACCGATTTTCAATGGATTCAGAACACATTGGCAAAATTATCCGCCATATTGGCGCCGCCATTTTGAATTTTCAAATTTTGACCACAGAATCGTCATTTGTGGCCCTAAAACCCCCGATACCGATTTTCAATGGATTCAGAACACATTGGCAAAATTCATCCGCCATATTGGCGCCGCCATTTTGAATTTTCAAATTTTGACCACAGAATCGTCATTTGTGGCCCTACAAACCCCCCGATACCGATTTTCAATGGATTCAGAACACATTGGCAAAATTCATCCGCCATATTGGCGCCGCCATTTTGAATTTTCAAATTTTGACCACAGAATCGTCATTTGTGGCCCTACAAACCCCCCGATACCGATTTTCAATGGATTCAGAACACATTGGCAAAATTCACCCGCCATGTTGGCGCCGCCATTTTGAATTTTCAAATTTTGACCACAGAATCGTCATTTGTGGCCCTACAAACCCCCCCATACCGATTTTCAATGGAATCGGAATACAATTGCAAAATTCGTCCGCCATCTTGGAACCGCCATCTTGATTTTTGTACAAAATTGTCAGATTGCATTGTCACGGGAGCTCAATGTGTGGGCAAAATTTCATAAGAATCGGTTCAGTAGAAGTAGAAGAAAAATCTGTCGCAAGATTTGAACCAAACAAACAAACAAATATACGAGGTGAAGCTAAATAAAACCATTAATTAACGAAATAACCCAGAGAAGCAAGAAATTATGTTTGATACATGTCACTACTTACCAATGTAATGTGTGGAAAGCGAAACTGTAACCTGCTTGACATGTAAAAGTAATCGATTCCCTCATCGGGCTCGTAATGGGTCGTGCTTGCCAAGTAGCGCATACCGCATTGATTCGGTATACATTACAGTTCCTACTGGCAATAATCTTAATTTTTTAAATAACCGACTCCCCATTTTTACTTAAGCGATGCCTGTCCGATATATGAACAAATTTAAATAAATTGTAAATATTTTCCTGCTGGTTTGGTAGAATTTATTTATATGGCATCACTCAATTGCTATTATAGCTGTCGCTGTCAGCTACTTTGGAAAATTGCTCTTTTGGCGGTGATCTTCGCGAAATTCATCAGCTTAAGTTGTTAAAATCCAAAATGTTAAACGAAATAAAGTGGAAACTAAATTGTTAGTATACTTGTGCATTCATTCAATTATCACATTAGTGTTACAAAACTTGCACATTAAAGTGACAGCTGTAAACGAGTGAGAAGGTAATTTCCGTTTCATACGGCTGTCCTTGTTTTCGTTGCCGATTCTGAATTGTGAAAGCTGTAAATAAATCAGAAGGCAACTTCCGTTTCATACAACTGTCCTTGTTTTCGTTTCCAATTCTGAATTCACTCCTACCTGCTCGAATCGCCAGAACGGGAAAAGGGAGCTTTCACTTCAAAATCCCCGGAACGAGAGCAAGGAAGTTTCACTTCAAAAATCTTGTCCAAAAGTGTTCTGAAAAGAATGTAGAATAAAAAAGTAAAACTTAGAACACTTTAGAACAGCTTAATAAACACCAAACTGGAACACTTTCGGACAAAAAAAAACAAGTTTTAAAACTAATGAACGCCAAAACCTGTACTTCGTTCTAGGACTGACTAGTGATGAGCTAGAAAAAGTTTTTAAAAACATTTCAGTCTCCTTGAGATCAGCTGATAAAAATTTCAATGAGAGTGAAAAAGCTCAACAAGCACTCAACAATTGAATTTTGCTAAACATTTTTTTCATCTACTTATACAAAACATTATTCTCTGCAAAGTACCCCTCTTGTCATTTTTTCGAAAACCTTGACCTTTCCGAATTGTTCAAGGTCAAATTGTGATTTTTTGGCCGAAAAGTGATTTTGGGAAACTTTGACCTTGAATAAAAAGTTGTAGAGAATTTCATTGTCAACATTTTGGACCCTCGCACGGGGTTGTATGACCTATACAAACCGAGATACAAGGAAAAGACGGGGAAAAAACGCGATATCTCCGGCGGCCATATTTTTTTTGTGATTCCGAAATTGTTTTCCTAAAAAATCCCAAGGAAGCTGTGGACCAACTTTCAGCCATTTTGGAATTTTGTATCCTTAAAATGAAAAATTTGTTTTACTTAAAATTTCATCCAAATTTTTTTTTTGTTTCAAATATTCGACATTGGAAATGTTTCAAAAAACTCACCTTTACGCCACATTACGCCAAAATGTGTAACGAGAGTTAACAAAACAATTTCCCAGAATCTCGCTGCTTAAAATATTTGTTGGCAAAATCGAAAATCGAGTGCCTATATTGAAACAAGCTTATCCGTTGCATTTTTATAGGTTGACATCAGATATTATTTTGAGGGTTTGACTAAGGAACAACCTTGCACTACGTTTAGCACTTAATTTATGATTACGCTTGGCAGTCATTTTTATGAGTTTTTATTACACTTGTTCGGGGTATGCCACCATTACCTGCGGATTAGACCCTAGAATCAACATCGAAGATAGGAGCGGCGATTACAAATTTACATATTTTATCGATCGATAGTTGATATTTGCATATTTTATCGTTGATGATAGCCGAATTTATTCAACAAAATACAAACTAGGGCTTTTCATTTATGAAACTAAATTAAAATTGTTTCAAAAAGTTCTACACTGAACGGATAGCATCTGCAGTCACCTCGCTCCGCTGCCCTGTTGTAGAATATATCCTTCATTTGATAACATGATTAAATATAGAGAGGAATCATGATACAAAATGCGTCAAACACAGTCAAGAAGGAGCCCAAATGCTCCTACATCCTTTACATATTTTAAATGAAATCCATCCGTCCCTCGGGATTTGCCTGCGTCGCTGCCTTAGCCTGCTGCTGGAATAAATGAAATTAAATTTTAAAAAAAAGAAGAAGAGAAAATTAAAAATTAAAATAATCATGTATTCATGAAATCCCATAAATCTCTTCGAATACGAAAATACAACTCGATGTAATCGAAATGTAGGAACATCGATTTGCGCGAGGCTCCCGCCCTCCGATACACGACCCGAACCCGAGTAATATATGGGAGATTTTATAGCGGAGTGCTATAACTTGATTAGGGGTTTAATTTTAGGCATGCAGTTATTTTGGGGGTTTTCTTGTCTGGTTACACTTCTCCATTCACACACAAAACGAAATAACCGAAGGAGGATTACACAAAATTGTTGAACAGGCAGTTTTCCTGCTCGATAATAAAAAAGCTGGTTTTATGCCCATTTTATTATAGTTAACTTACTTCTCACGAAATTTATGACATTTTTCATGGATGACAAAAAGGAATTGTCAATTGGTCTCCATTTTTTCGCGAAATGATAAAAGCTGGATTTAGAATATTCTAAGCTATATTCTTCAGGCTATTATAATGTGTACAAGGGGATGTGTATGTATCGTGCTTAGGTTTTCTATGGTATATGACTGCAATGCAGTATGATAAATTTAGTTAGGAGATAGAATTCGTTTTATGTCCGACTGACATGTAAGACGATAAGAAGAACAAATACAAAATGAAAGGATTTTTTTTCGTGAATTATTGAATAATGGAAATTCTCAACGAATTTCGGAGTTTTAGTAATTTTGTTAGAGAGGAATTCTTGTAAATGTTCGTTTTAATTAGAATGAAGAATAAATCGTAATTTAGCACCATATATCTCTAACGATCTTTAATAATTAATAAAATTCTTATTCGTAACTGCGAACTTGATTTCATTTTGAAGCGGTCTTCTTTTTCTTTAAGGGATGACAAAATAATAATAATGGAAGAAATATCTTATTTGTAGAACATGCAAACTAATGCCCTTATGACACTCACTTTTTTTCGGCTGATAAATCTGCTAGAAAAACCAATTGTGGGAAAACGATAGAAATATTTTGCGAAAAAAGGATAACAGTGCTTTTTATATTTTTCGAAATAAGTTTTGACAGTTCTATCTCAATTGTGTTCTGTTAGCAGAAATAAAATCCTCAGCAGTAGAAAAATCAAGAACTGCCAAAAAATATTGAAGTTTTTCTTCATATTTTCCAGCTGAACTGCTAGAATGCATATGACAATTCCATTTTTCCATTCCAATTTGTAAAATTTGTTGGTCACTCACTCCACCTAAAATTTCCTATGCTAACATCTCCTCTCGCTCTAATTAGCAGATTTATCAGCCGAAAAAAAGTGAGTGTCAAAGGGCATAAGAAAACTAGATTCTTTTCACACGACGTTTTATTTGTACTAAACTCAAAATAAAATATACTTTCACAGCAAACTAACAAAACATGGTTTTTTCACACGACCGGGTTGGCCCTTTAAGGGCATTTAAATTTCCAGCCAAATCAGCCCAAAGATTTTGTATCCGCTTCGGGTTGGTGGGGTCATTTTTATTTTGTCGAATTTCTGGATGATTCCGGAAAAAATCGAGGAAATACTCAAGCTGCTCTGGAGAGGTTCTCTCTGATACGACTTTTTTACTTCTGTAAAGACTTAAAAATAATATAAACAATCAAATTTCATATTATTTACAGAAAAATTTACATGTTTCCATTTTGGCGCGCGAATTTCACAACATTTGACGTGTCACCTTTTCACCACAATTATGGTGGAATTCTAGTGATGAATGTTGTGATTTTTCACTGTGAATCGAAAACAGCTGATTTGTCACAAGATTCGTCTCAAGATTATTGTTTTCATATTTGCTTATGACTTATGACCCGTTACAACCAAGAATTGGCCTACGTTCTTTAACCCAGTAGGGAAAATCGCAAGTACTTGCTCTGGAAAGTAGATTTGGAAGTACTTCTTTATTTAGTGTTTTCTTAAATACCAAAGAAGTACTTCTGTAATGGCTTCATAGTAATGCAGAGAAGAATGGGTTTGGTGACCGTGCGTTTGATATCGCGCAAAAAGCGTGTTCAAAAACTTCGTAGCTTGTCGTTTTCTTTCTTAATCATCTCAGTCACGTTTTACTTCTCAAAAAAGCAATATATAAATTCATAGAAAATTGGTACAGCCCTTAAAAACAGCATTATAAATAAAATTTATAATTCGCTTTATTTTACCAACTCCACAAGCCCCCCCACCCAGCCCCCCAATTGCATTATATTACAAAAATTTATAATATAATCGCTTTATATATGAGTTCAATGTGGTGTAAGTACTTTCAGATCACATTCTAAGGAAGGAAAAAAGGAAGTCATTCCCGCCTAGGCCATTCCCAAGTTTATGTAATGTATTTTTGTACTGGATGGAAGTACTTCTAAATGAATTTGGTGTAAGTAGTTCTTCAACACATTCTATGGAATGGATATAGGAAGTACTTCTACAACCTATTCTATGGAAGTGAAAAAGGAAGTACTTCCCCGCCTAGGCCATCACCGTGTTAATGTAATGTCTTTTTTGTACTGGGTGGAAGTACTTGACTGCTTCTGCAGAATGACTTCTAGAAGTACCTTTAGAAGTACTTCCATTCCCTACTGGGAAGTTTATAGGGGCTGTTGCCAGCTGTATATATGAATACACATGCAGTCAGCTTCTTTGAATTTGTATTTCCAATAGACATGTGGTTTTGTACTGGAGAGACAACTTGTTTTTTTAACTTGGCTTATTCTCTCTATAGTGTTTTGTAGCAGGAGGAGACGAGACTGATGGGTGTAAATAATTTAGGTGCAAAACGCTTTCCAGCATTTGGTACAAAGATCACATTGGCTTGCTTTCAAACTTTCGGTTTATATCCAAGAGATATACTAGCTCTTAATATGATGGTGCGATGTGGTAGCAATACGTCAATTCCTGGCTGTAGTAGAGCGGGGCAATTCCAGCAGAAAACGTGGGCTTGAAAGTGTTGATATCGCACTTGAGGGTGAGAATTCTACCGAGGAAACTTATTGGGAGGCTTATTGCGCTTAGAGAAAGTGGGACGGTTTCTACGATCCGTTCTGGCACTTGATCCTCATCAATTAACACCACGCAACAAGGAAAGTGCATGACCAACAACTATATGAGTGATCTTTCGCTAGAGCATTTTGTAGACGAACTGATGTAGAAAGCTTGTCTATACTATCACATAAAGCTATCCAGGCTCTGTGTTTTAATGTTCTCAGCTATTTATTGTAGGCAATTAAGGAAGCTCTATACTCGGTCCAATTATCAGAGTTTTCAGCCCTATGGAAAAGTTTCCTTATCTCCTTTCTGCAACCCTCTAAGTCGCTGCACCACCACCCCACATCTCTGCTTGTGTGTCACTTTTTCGTTACACAGCAGTTGGTCAGAATAGCTTCTTGTATTTCGAAAGAGGAGTAGTTTATAGTAGTTGTTCTATGATGCTGTAATAATCAATTAACAAGAACGGCCTCAGTGTTTTTTTAATTTTTTGATGTTGGCACAATTGCTCTTAACATTTGTCCACTTTTGTAATCGTACTTAGTGACTGTTTCAACTTTGTCGGACAAATGAGCATATTGCATTTGAGTATATTCCGCAATTTTGGTTAATAATTGGAGTGGCATGTTTCTTAAATGCTGTGCTAAAAATCAACAAATTGGTTACTTGAGTTCTACAGAAGAAGCTAAACAAGAAATTATTATCTTATGTCAAAACTAGAACTATCGATTTAACTTCTGTTTATGCTGAATTACATCCTCGTAATTCTATAACTTTCGTGCCACACGCTCTTTGTCAAGGATTATACTAAAAAAAACTTTTTATTTTTCAGCTAATACCATTTGACCTTTTGATAAAAACTAATCTACCTACGTGGCAACGCTCTTGAGTAATAAAACAGGTGTTTCGCCAGCCCTTCAATGAAGATCCTCTTATTACACATTTATGAACGCGCACCTCCTTATACGCCCTGGCATACGCTTTATACCTTTATAAAGTGCCACAATGTGTCACAAGTATTGAAAGGGTTTAACTAATAACAATTTTTATGTCGCTTAACCTTTAATGAGCAATTACAATCGTTGGGATAATATTGTGTGTGTGTTGCTTGTTGAGGGTAAGCGCGGCGGCGACAGGGTGTAGAAGGGCACCCCCATAAATTGCAAGTTATTAAATATTATTTTTTCCAACATGTTGTTCTACTTCGCACTTGGGAATGACTAATAAAATTACCGAAACTTTAAACAATTTTCAATTTCATATATATTTCGCGTGGGAGAGAGGGCGTCTATAATAAAACACCACCATACATAATTAAAATGTATGATGCTATATTGGAGGACGAAAATAATTTCGTCATTCACTCCTCATCCTCCCGCCATACATCTATCAGATCCTATCTTCCTGTTCGTTCAGTTTTATGATGGCGCGGTAGCAGCACCTATCTGCGGGGGAAGCAGCTGGTGGAGAACATTTTCCGTTTCGGATTTCAATCAAGAATTTTTTTTTCGATTAAACATGCCCAGAAGAAACTATTGATTACGCAAAACCGACGACTGCCGGGCGGATGGTGTGCGGTCTTGTCTGCGGGTATTTGCTAATTAGAACCATCGTAAAAATTCCCGATTTAATTATGTTTTCTTAATTCAAAGTATTTGAATACTGCCAAAGAAGATTTAATCTTTTCATACTTCTTGAACTAACAATATTTTTTTTAATTCCTTGCAGGTGCTGGTGAATCTGGAAAAAGTACAATCGTAAAACAGATGAAGTAAGTGAAATAAATATTTACCGTAATTATATTAAATTTATTTTAAGTTTTTCGAAGAGGTATAAAATTTACGCTCCTGGGGGCTGTTTAAAAAGTTATCGAATAAAGTAAATAAAAATAGGGCCTGAGCTTTTCACTAGAATTTCTCGTCTTTCATAGACTACCATTAACGTTTATATAATGAAATTGAGTTCGTTAAAAAATTCGATTCACTTGCCATAATTAAACAATAAACTTTAAATTACCAGACTTGCTTACAATAATTTACAACTTTTTTGTTTTTTTACCATTAGCAATTTTTATTTTAGGTATTACTTTTCTTTTCCTTTATTCTATCATACATTGAGCTAACATTGCAATTGAGTTGAGGTATATGTTTGACCATACTTAAACACATGCTCTCTCGAGAGAGGGGGTTTCCCAGAGCCATGGAACAGCAGAAACTCGTGCTTTACCTAAGCTGAACAAGCCTTTAGGGGACCCATCTCCTATAGACCGGTATGTCTTCTAAAGGCCCGTCCTCACTACGCGGACTTAGAATCCACGCGCTTTTGGTCGTACGGCCAGCCAAAAGCGCGCGTGATCTTTTAATTTTCTGAGTCATGAGTGAGAAAAAATCAATTCTCATTTGAAACGGCGTACGCGCTTTTGAAAAGCTCATAGTGTGTGGACGCACAATGTACCTTTTTAACCACAGCCTTTTGTCCGCGTTGTTTGGCCGCACGGCCTTTACCATGGACAAAGTCGTAAAAAAGTCGTAAAAAAGTCATAAAACTCTATATGAAAAAAAAAGGCAAAAGCTCGTACGACCCAAGACCGCGTAGTGTGGCCACACCATAAGTTGCATAGGTAAAGTTTTTGAGCGGGAGATTTTTAACAGAATACTCCCTAGCAACGAAAGGGAAGTACGCCTGTCGGCAAGCTATTCTACTTCAGAAAGGCAAGGTCAACGATTGATGCAGTCCACATGGTAAGAGCCGCCATAGAGGAATATCACTGCTGCGCATGGATAACCCTTGACGTAAACAATAATTTCAACACGACGAGATGGACCAACGTACATAGTGCGAGTAGTAATCGACTACCGCCTTGGGCAGGGCTCCATCCTGGGCTCTCTCCTGTGGATCGCAATTCATAAAGAAGTGTTGAGGCTAGCTCTTCGTAAGGAAACTTTTACGATCGGGTTTGCGGATGATTGGGGGGTAGTGGTCGTAGGACGGCGCCTCGATAAGATCGTCTTGTGTGCGAACGAAGTATATGGGAGTTTTCGGGGTCCCTGAGTAAGAATCCGTTATCAGATTTTCAAAAAACAAAATGGCGGATCCAATATGGCGACCAACTTTATGAAAAATTAAGCAAATTTGATGAAAATCGGTATATGGGGGTTTTCGGGGTCGCTGAGTAAGAATCCGTTATCAGATTTTCAAAAAACAAAATGGCGGATCCAATATGGCGACCAAATTTATGAAAAATTAAGCAAATTTGATGAAAATCAGTATATGGGGGCTTTCGGGGTCGCTGAGTAAGAATCCGTTATCAGATTTTCAAAAAACAAAATGGCGGATCCAATATGGCGACCAACTTTATGAAAAATTAAGCAAATTTGATGAAAATCGGTATATGGGCTTCAGTCGTGATTGGTGACGATGATTTGTAAGTCAAATCGAAATGCATTCGGGTTTTATTATTGAGAATATAAAATATTTTTAGATTCCAATAAATTGCGAGTACAATCATTAAGGTGTTTTTGTTTAATTCTATTTGATATTATATCGATTCTACGTAGTTCAGTGTTTAAAAATGTCTTTATCTGATCACACATTCGTTATTTGCTACTTTAAAGAACCCCAGATACCGATTTTCATTGGAATCGGAATACAATTGGCAAATTCGTTGGCCATATTGGCGCGGCCATTTTGAATTTTTTAAGTTTTGACCACAAATTCGTTATTAGCGACCTTAAAAACCCCTAAATACCCACTTTCATTGAAATCGGAACACAATTTACGAATTCATATTTGGGTGGCCATTTCGGTAATTTTTCAGCAGCCATTTTGAATTTCGAGAATCGGACTTCGAGATGTTTCATGGGACTGGTGCGCCCGCTATAGCGCACACATACAGAATCTTTCTTTTATTAATATAAGATGATATAGATGAAAAAAAAGTTAATATATAGCCTCTGAATAGGACGCTCAAAACTATACATTGAGCAAATATGTAGTATATCGGGGATAGAATGACATGGAGCAAGCAGGAGCAGCTGATTTTTTTATATGTTTTGCAGAGATGATTAATAAACAATTACATGCGTATTTCGTAGTGGAAGTCGGTGGAAGTTTGTACTTAGCCATCAATTCATAAGCCGAATCGTTATTAAAATACCACAATTTACTACATATTTGATCATAAATATACAATACAATTATTTATTTATGTTCATTTCAATAACACAGTATAATTGTACTTACTCTCTGGAGAAGAATCCATTTTACACAAAAGAAAACGGGTAAACGTACTGCAATATACACGCAAAAACGTAACACATGTTTTTGCTCGGAGAGAACGCGCTGCGTGCAGCGCGTTCGACGCTCGTTTCCAAATGGATTACGAAAGAGATTTCGAACATCTGCCTCTTGCCAAGGGCCTTGA
Organism: Thereva nobilitata; assembly: GCA_963855945.1. Lineage (NCBI taxonomy): Eukaryota > Metazoa > Arthropoda > Insecta > Diptera > Therevidae > Thereva > Thereva nobilitata. The sequence continues at coordinate 24,186,429 of OY979694.1, forward strand.
AATACTCCAGGGGGACCACTATACCTAACCCACGTGAAAAAAGTCGCTAAATATAAACTTTCGTTTTGGTACTTTTGTCCAGGTTTTGGGGATTTCAGACCACTGTGCGCTGGTCTGAAACTTGCAAAAGGAGAAAGTCATTGTTCGTAAGGCTCAAGGCGGGCAACACGTCATCCACTCACAGCCCGCTCCAAGGTTTCTGGGAGTGCTGATCGAACGGAAGCTAAATTTTAAAGTGGCATGGCGGTTAAAGCGTCCGCTATTTGTGCATTGGGGCCCTAGGCCGAGTTTTCGCCTCCTGATGGGAAGGGTGATTAGCTCAGTTCTACTATACGCAACCTCAACGTGGGCATCATCGTGGAACCGGTCTGCTAACAGCAGAAAATGGAGGGCCGCATACAGACCATGCCCGACGATACGACGGGCGTGATGGCGGGGATGATCCCCGTCGGCATACTGGCGATCACAGGGCGAAATTGGAAGAATGACCGAGGCGCTACTAACGCCGGATAACATGCTGGGACAGATGAGGTCCGAAGATATGTGGAGGAAAGAGGAAGCAATGCTGAAGGCCATACGCAGGAAGTTGAGGCTGGAACAAGTCGAAGCTGGGCCAAAGAAGACCCCGATAAAAAATTATCTCAATTATTTTCATTCGTATTTTAATGAATATTCCAAATCACATATATAAGTAACACCACTGGTGACTCAGATAGACGGTGCCCAAAAAGGCCAGAATATGCTATTAGAATTTTTATTTAAAAAAAACATATTTATTTAATTCTTAATACTTAATATTCTATTGCACGCACTTGACGCACTATTCGTTTTATTGCTTACAGACCTTATCTTTAAAAAAGTGTGTGCAGTTTTAAATAGCACCCAATAAATAAAAAGCTGACAGGGCTCATGTTTTGTCTCCTGGGGTCTGTTCAAGATTTCTGCTATAGCAGCTATTAGCTGCTTTTTTATGCTTTTCGTTGTTCAAAACAGAATAAAAGCTGCTACAAAAGCTGCTTTTTCTGTGTTCAAAATTTGAAAAAAGCTGCTCATGTAGCTGCTTTTTGTTGCTCGCAGTATCGAGTGTAGCAAGAAAGCAGCTATTTTAAAACTTATATGTGTGCGTAACTGTCATTTGGAAATAATTAAAATGACTGGGTTCAAGTGCTGTTTTGTTTGGGCTAATAATTAATAATAAATTACGGTATTAATTAAATGTGATGCAAGTGGTAAATATTTCTTTATTTATCAAAGGAATGGACATTATGATGATACACTCATACATCAGTTTTTCTTCATAAATTTTCTTCATAAATATAAAAAAAAATTTACAAAAAATATGGACAGAACCAATTTAAAGATTCCTTATTTTGTGTTTATTTATTAAGTGATATACCTACTAAACTTGAAAAATGTGAAAGAACAGGAACTATAACCATGGTAAGTTTTTTCTCAATTTTTTTTATTGAGGGGGGCCAATTTGAAGGTCTTGCCCAGGGCCCACAAAATCCACGTTACGGCCCTGCCAATGCACCTGGAATCTCTGGACTTACATATTCTAAATCAACTCCCAACATTTCTGAGCTATCAAAATCCATTCCTACTTGATGTTCTATCTGCTACTTCCACTGCCTCAGTGTTAAAACTCAATCAAATCTCCACTCCTTTTTTTCTTGATCATGATATATTGTTCCTCTCCGTTCGTTTTACATTTCTCCCCTCTTTCTCGTAGTCTTCATTTGTATATCGTCACTATAGCAACATCAATGGTCAGGTCAGCTTTCTGAATGCGCCTCTTTTTTGCCTTGGTTTGATATCTATAACATTACTTGGCGATTTCTTGATCTCATTTATTCAATCTCTTTATGATTGGTGTGTCCGCGTAGTTACAAGAAGATGCAGCCCGTCTTCACTTTGTCCATGGTTTTTCTGGTGAAATCAGCGACTTGATAATTCAGCGCGAGTTCATATAGGTACAGACGTTATCGTAGGACTAGAATCCCCAGTTACCTTAATAAATACAATAACATTCACAATCTCATCAACAATAAGGTTAAACCCGCTAAACGTGAGTTATTCCCGCGATGATTGATCCTGATTGTTCCTTCTTTGGGCATTCGTTTGAAATAATCTCCCTAGTTACATTCAAAGAATGAGCACAGTCAGGCCATTTAGAAGGCAAGCATCCCTTTTTATATGTATCTTACTCTTCTTCTCTTTAGTATTATCATTTTCTCTATCCTCTTATTCCCTATCTATTGCTTCTTCTTTTTACATAATTCTTTACTTTTCCTTTTTTCACACTTTTCACTTTACTTCACTTTCGCGTTGACTTTGGGATGTAAATCGGGCTTTACACTTTTCCTTTTTTTTCTTCACTCTGTTCTACATAGTTTATTAAGGTTAGATTTGTTTATCTTTTAAGACCTTAGTTTATCTATTAACAAGAATTGATTGTACCCTAAAAGATGCGAGTCTTGTCTACTTCCGTACTTTCTATAAAAAAAAATAAAAAAAAAATAAAAAAAAATAAAAAAAATAAATAAATAACATTACACTAAAATTAACTTCTAAACAATTTTCTGTTACGATAAATTTGTTTAAACAGCGGCTAAATAATCTATTTAGCGCTTCTACTATGGCCTAGTTCAGCGCGTGTGGGAAGCAAAATTTGTGTTTGAATATATAATTCAATTGGTCGGTCTTAAATATTGCACGGCCCCAAAACACAATAAATTTACTGATGAAATAATTGTGATTGATTTATCAAATTGGAGGTAATTGCAATTTAGTGGAATTTGAATTTGAAAGCGAAAACATGGTGATATAAAGAAGAAGAATTTTTATTTGATATTTACATTTTGCTAATGAAAAGTGCGTAGCAGCCCGAGGGCACATGAAAAAGTTATTAAAGAAGAAAAAACGAGATAACTTAATAAATAGAATTAGTGTAATTAAACAAAACTATATAGTAAAGACGCTAGTGGATTCTACAAAGAAGTAAATTTGTTAAAAGGGGGACACAAACCATAGTAAAAACGGAGGATGGTATTATAGCTTAGTAGTATCGATAAAATAGTATTATAAAGACTTCTTTAAAAAGAACACAATCCTAATACAGCAAGAAATAGACAATTGACTTTTGTAACATTCGTGAGTTTCATGCGAATTTTTCGTATATTAAGGGCCACTTCTCTTAATTTAAACCGCTCATTTTCGCACTGAGCGAAGCTCACACATCACGTGATGCTGATTTAGGTCAATTTCAGCTGTCAGGATACACTTTGGTACATAAACTTTCCCCCCAATCCGCCATTTCCGTATTGTTATTTAGGTTAGAAATGACGTGACATCATAAAATATATAATAGCAGGTACCTATTTCGAATTTAACCATCGTTATCATTATCATTAATTACCACGTATATTCTTCTGCTTCCTATACAGAAATCCTAACATAAGTAACGAAGTCCCAACTTGTTATTTCCGAATAGATCTCGGGATTTTTATCATCCAATCCTGCTGAGTGTGGAATCATTGTTCACAATGTAAACGCGTTGAATTACTCAAACTACTGGTAAAAACGTCGAGCTCTTTGCAATTCGCACCCTTAGAACATAAATGGCACTAAACGAAAATGTTAATTTTACAGTATGGCCGTTTTAAGATTTTTTAAGAATTGAATGGGTGATATGGAACTAAAAAAATATAAATAAAGCTTTGTCATCGGCTTAAAATAACAGTTTAACTAACGCTGTTTCAGTATCCAGTGGCATACAATAAAATTATTGATTATTTATCAATGGAGAAGCATTTAAAAAAAAGTTTAGCATTGTGTAAATTTGTATAAAAACAAAATCCTAATTAAAGTTAACATATAACTGACACTAAACTGAAACTGCCACTTATGCAATTACGCACAGCTAATATTTGAAAGCATATTTATTGATTAAATGGCTCTTTACAGAAAATGCCCGTTATCGAATTCATATAAAAACAAAATCCACACTAAAGTTATTAAATAACTGGCATTATATTCAAACTGCCACTTATGCATTTACTCACTGTAAATATTCGAAAGCAAATTTATTAAATAAGTGGCACTTTACACAAAGTGCCAGTTTTCAACTCACCTCGACAAGGATTCGACAAGGAGGTTTATCAATTACCAACCGGAAAAATTGTGACAAATTCATAATTGACACTATCGACATCTAGCAAAAATTTGGCGCATTAGAGCTACCGGGGTCTTTGCATTAGGCGCGTTTCGTTTTAAGCGTTTTGACTGTATACTTAACTAAAAAATGTCATTTTTTGTATAGTGCCACTTATGTTTTAAGAGTGCGAATTATTTTCATGAAATTCTGCCCCCCCCCTTCCCGCCCCACACGAGAGTGCCTGATGTTGCAAGCCAACGGATGAGATCTTCTTGACCTTTGGAGAAGTGATAACAGACAGAAAATCCAAGGCCGATTTATTAGTATCTCTGTTCGCCTCAAATTCTTCTTTGTCCTCTCACTCAATGAACAGGGTTTTCTTCAGGATTCTTGAGGTATTATATAGGTTGCCTGAAAGAGCTTGCTTCCTGAAATCCACTGGTCCTGACAATGTAACCCAAATCATCCTAAAGATATGCGCCTTACCTTTACCTAAACCTCTGCGTAAAGTCTTTGCCACATCCTACTTCTTCGGAGTTTATCCAGAGTACTGGAAACATTCTCATGTTCAACCTATACTGAACGTAATCCCTCACTCATGTAATCCCTTGGAACTACTGCCTAATAACAATAAATTCTATTCGGGTTTCAACAAAAGGCTTATGTGTTACCTAGAGTCTAATCATACCCTAAATAACAAACATTACGGCTTCAGACCAAAAAGATCCATCGTGGTCCTTTTCTCTCTGACAGAACACCTCAACCAAAGTATACACCGAATTGGTTCGGTCCGGTTGCTTGCTATGGCTTTTGTTCGAGTTTGGCACACTGGTGAACTATTAGCTAATTTCCAAGCTACTGGTATTGACTCAGTTCTGAAGTACGAGATCGAGACTTTCTGCCCGGCCGTTAAATCAAGGTAGTATTGGATGTCGTAAAATCTCAACCCCACACCATCCCTGCCTGTGTCCCCCAGGAGTCGAAATTGTCACCGGCCCTTTTTCTAATCTTCATAAATAACCAACCCACCTCACAGATTCGTTGATGACGGTAATCTCCGATGGCGCGGACTTAAGTCCAACTCAATCATTTTTGAGTGGGGCTGCCAGAATCGTATGGAATTTAATGACTCCAAAACCAAGTCTTATTTGCAATAAAACCTACAGTATCTCTCTATCCATGTCAGTGGGTGGTGTACAAATAATGGCTGACCCATCCCTTAACATCTTAGAGGTGATATTAGCCAAAGATCTGCGATGGAATGGCTACATACTCCAAACCGCAAAACAAGTATCCCAATGCCTGTGATTTCTTAAGAAATGGAAGTTCCTCCTCCAGCAATCAGCCCAAGCTGTAATATACAAATCCTATATTCGGGCTCTTTTCTAATCGAACTCCCTTCAAAAAACCACCTTGGCGCGGTTACATAAAGTTCAAAAAAGGGCTCTTAAACTTAACGGAGACGATAACTTTGCAAAAAGCCCCCTTTTCGCTCACTCTTCAAACTAGGAATTCGTTCATAAATAATAGAACAACGCCACAGTGGAACAACCTTTCACAGTCTGTATTTCCAAATTCCTACAACATGCAACAGTTCAAACGCAGAGTTCATAGCCACCTCCTTCAATGCCCTTCTTATTCGCCATAGTTCCTATTCTACCCTTCAAACTTTCTACTAAACATTGCACCATGACGCCTGACCAATAACATGACGGACCGTGATTGCTGAGCTTAGACTGCCCCATTAAACTAAGTCAGTGGCGAAATTTTCAACATATCGGCACTTGCTTATGCAAATGACAAGGACTTAATAGTCTTTCTTCGCAATAAAGCAAATCCACCGAAACAGCCATACATAACCTCATCAATAAAATCGAAACAAAGGAGGTGATTGTATGTGTATTCATTGCATTTACCATGCATTCTGTTCAACATAATGAAGTTGTGTTTATTCTAATAAAGAGTTGCTGACATTTATCAGCACTGATGGACTCTTATGAACGCTGTAATCTGTTTCCCTTTATGAATCCGGGTGGGCAACAGAAAGGGGTATAATACTCGTATTCTGAGAAGCAGAGTGGTAATTTCGGAGAATTGTCAATAGCAAGCACTATTACTGTATGTACAACTACTAGTTATTGACGAGCTTTTCACGAAGCTAGCATTCTTTGGATTTGAGAATCCGCGACCTCGTCGTCATAATAAAGGGTAAAGACACTCGAATGGCCTACACTGGTCATACAATACAATAATCAACCCCACACCATCCCTGCAGTAATTGGAAAGGTCTTTCTAGGGATCCCAAGAGCGATGTGCAGCCTTAGTACAGCGTTCAATGCAATGCTTAATATGGATCCACTCCACGGAGAGGTAAAGAAAGAAACCGCCTTCGAGCAGCAGCGGTAAATAAGTTTAAATCTGGAGATTGAACAGGTCGTCTAAGTACATATACTGAAAGATTTTTAAGATGACTTCTTGCTTAGAATCACAGACTTAATGCAGATTTTATACAACTTGCATCAACCAATTCAAGGTTTCGATCCAGGATCGTCGAAAGTGATACCCTGAGGTATTTAACCTGCAAACAGTGTCGCAACTATGGTAAATAGGTGGATCCAAAATAGAAGTAGGAGCTACAGGAGCTGGAATTTTCAGACCCAGATGGAGGCTGGCAGTACCTCATGGGAAAAAATTTTCAACTGTGAAGTATGCTCCATAGAAACCTGTGTCCGTGAATGGCTGAAGCGAAAGACATACGGCACAACTGTCTATAATCATCGTTTCTCAAACTTTTTGTTGTCGCAACGCCCTGAAAAGCCAAAAACTGAAACAAAAATTTTGCATTCCCTTCACTATACCTAATATTGGTTGAAAGATAAAAATCTAAGCATTTGGAGCGATTTTCTTGGTAGGAATTCAAAAATTGAGTTTGATAAGGACGGCAGGAAAAACAAACATGCTTGATCGGGCTCCATCTTCTTCCATCGGTCGCAAAATTGAGTTATCTTGAATTTTATGCGGTTGCTATTACCTGTTATACTTGATTATTAGTTTAAAATACATTGTTTATTAAAATAATTTTTTTTGGATAGTTTGCACCCCAAACAATTTTATTCCTATGTACCTCCAAGATCTTCTAGGGAACAATTCTTGCGAATGGTCACGACCACGCAGCCTAGTAACCATAAAATTCATTAGTTAATATAAAGTGAAACCAACGCTAATGAAGGGAGTCATCGATTCTCTAAAGGCTCTCGTACCCACTAACAGAGTTGTCCTGAAGTGTATATCAGGGCGTGTCACTTCGATGGAAGTGAGCAGGCAGTTCGCATAGGCCAAAAAATTGATACTGACATAGATAGATACTGTCAGGTGGGAACAGATATAGCAAAACATTTACTCTGCAATAAGGCCAAAATGCTATTAACGCCATAAGAGGTGTGGAACATAAATCCAAGAGTTATTTTATCTGATCATGTTGTGAAAACTGAATCTCACCGGGTACGAAGCACAAATTTATAATTATTCCGCAGACGTAGTAAGAAGATTCCAAGGTCAATGACTGAGCTAGGTAATGTAATTAAAACGATCAACATAATTGGTATAAGAAACTGACGCATTATGGCAAGATCGATCATGTTCAGAGAAAAAATCGTAAGAAAAACCAAGACTGTAAACAGGTTGGAGTGTCACGGAGTAGCAGTCAGTAAACATAAACTTCCAGCAATTTTATAAATAAACATAAACACTGTGTTTATAAACAACAAATTTTCTTCTTTTATTCTTTGATTATTACAGCAATGACGAATGCAGTGAGGCTGTTTACCGTCACGCCTCTTGTCAAATCATGTTGTATAAGTTTCGGTGAAGGTGATTATTTTTGTCGCCATTAGATTGACAATAACGGGCCAAGTAGAAAAGGTCTATAGTAGGTTCGTTTTGGATTATATGTACATAATTTGCGGTGGGAGCTAGAAATGCAGGTATCCTTGCACTACGACGAAATTTAAGCAATCATAAAGCTATAAGCAAGTCAAGTTTCTTAAAAAAAACTGGTGTTGGTTAATTCACACATATTGGTTTCTTTCTCGTGTTCAAAGATATTTGAGACTATACTTAATTAAAATCTTATTCAATTAATTATTAAATTTAACAAAAAATATTATTTTCTCATTACAGAATTATTCATGAAAGTGGTTTTACATCTGAAGACTTTAAACAATATCGGCCGGTTGTGTACAGCAACACAATACAATCCTTAGTTGCAATCCTTAGAGCTATGCCAAACTTAAGTATTCAGTATAGCAATAATGAAAGAGAGGTGAGCTAGCTTCTAATTCTACACAAGAAAAATATTAAATAAATTACAATTCTTTTTTGTAGAGTGACGCAAAAATGGTATTTGATGTCTGTCAGCGAATGCATGATACTGAACCATTTTCAGAAGAACTTTTAGCAGCTATGAAAAGATTATGGCAAGATTCTGGAGTACAAGAATGCTTTTCGCGTAGCAACGAATATCAACTGAACGATTCAGCAAAATAGTGAGTAGATTGTTATATATATTAATTTTCTTACATTATTTATTATTACAAAAGTGTGTTATATTTGGTAAAGCAAATTTATACATAATACTGCAGATTTTTCTATTGCTTCGTTATTGGTCGAGATGACTGAAAATTTTGTTTTTGATTTTTAATAAAACAAAGTGATTTTTATTTATATTTTAGCTGTCACGTTCAATTAACTTAAAATTAAGCGGTGATTTTGGAATGTAGGTTGAATTCATTTTGTAGACTAGTTCTCCAGAGTTGTATTCAACGTGATACTTTCTAAATATCTGTAAAAAAATTAAAAAGAGTTTTTGAAATGACATATACATATGTTTTCTTAAAATAATAATCTTAGGGCCGGTTTCACAGTGAGAGCTTAAGTATAGAAATTAACTTAAGTTACATTTAAGTATATATAGTGGTTTCACAGTTGCAACTTAAGATTTACTTAAGTGTAACTTAAGTGGCAGTTTCCCTAGACTTAAGTCTTTCTTAATTTAGTATGCAGAGAAAATTCACATGTCAGTTTATTGCCACTTGATTTGGTTTAAGGCGTGAATTAAAGGAATTTTTACATTAATGGAAGACGTGCGCTAAGTGATATTATACTCGTATATAAATTAAACACATTTTTCTTTAATTTAAATGTTTTTTTTAAATTCTAATTCACACTGGCTAGAATTTACAATATTGAAGTGCTGCCGTAAGAAACAAATATAATAGTAAGAAGAAGAAAATGCACTGTGAAACCGATTTTGACTTAAGTTTAACTTTAAGTGAAACAATTTACTTAAGTTAAGGGAAAACTTAAGTATGACTGTGAAACCGGCCCGGTGGCACCAGAAAACATTTTCTTATTAACTTGATCATGACGAAAGTATGGAGCATTCACAGCATTGCCTTAGATGTTGCCTCTTGTGGAATCACGTTGCTAGAAGGTGGTCGACTGTGCATGCAACTTTCAAGTTGCCATTCGACCTAACACGTGTATACACCTCCATATGCAACATATCGAGAAATCGCAATTTTTAATACTGATATAATTGTTTAGGATGAAATTGCAATAAACAGGATTCTACAGGACATTTGAGGTAACAAATCCCTGATGGGTGGTGTGGTAGTGCGGTTGGCAGGAGATTTTCACTAAACTTTACCTGCCGTACCTAGAGGAACCCGAGCTGATGAAATTAAAGCCAGTCCGAAAAGATCTTTTTGTTAGCCGAGCCCATATAAATTCTTAAATTAACCAAAAATATGGGAGTTTATCTGAAAGACATGTATTAACTACTCAATTTTCAGATATTTTAATGTAATTGTGGATGATCTAATTATTGTCCCGCACGAATCGTGCTCATTAGTGACTACCGTTCAGGAACTGATAGATCACATTTATCTAGGAATAATATTAAAACAGAGTCCTGCGTGGATGAAGTGGAGGGTAAAAGCTAATTTTTGTATATAAAAACAAGCTCAGTTATGTTTTTAAAAAAATGTCAGCTAATATTTACCAGAAAGGTCAGGATTTTTTTTGTAAAGAGGGAAGACAGAAAAGAAGGGAAGTTATCTAGATGAGAGAAGTGGAAAGACGAATGACCATGGTGCTGAGAGGCTTCGAACCACGGATTTCTGGGATGGTAGTCGGGGACCTTAATATATTGTAACTGCTCTTGCAAAAGTTTGAAAGTGCAAGGCTTAAAATTACCGAGCCCCAGCGATTAATGCGCCCAATTCTATTTCAGAGATTGTGGTATTAGATAGGGAGTGCGATTACTAAAACTCAGAGATGTTGTTTGGCATCATTCGTTTTTCTTTGTTTCGGCGTCCGCTATTTCTATCAACTATAACTTTTATCTGTGTTATTTAAGTTTTTATCCGAGAAGTTGGCTGATAAACTGGCCAATAAAATAAAAATTAAAAAGTAACAACTCTTCATGTTAAAAAACTCCAATTTTTTCCTACTATTCACCACTCATTTGTTAAAAAATTTGGAATTGAATCTTACCTTTGAAAGAATCGTGTTTAATTCAATTTCTGCAAATCTACGTCCAATGCACATCCGTCTTCCAAATCCAAATGGAAGACTGACAAATGGATGAATTTTTTGTGCAGCATAAGGACATTGCTCATTGTCATCTACAAACAACAAAAACCGTGTACAAAATACAATTGTATTAAAAAAAATTAATTATATTTACCAATAAGCTCACCCTTTTTTAACCATCTTTCAGGTATAAACTTTTCCGGTTCAGGAAAGTACGTAGGATCATTTGAAACAGAAAGATGCGGAAATATGACATGAGTCTATAAAAAATTTACAACAATTTAAATAATCGATGATTTTTTAATTAAGTTGTCATACCCCTTTCGGGACTTCATAGCCATTAATGACGGTGTCAGATTGCAGGCTTCGTCCATTCGCTATCACAACTGGATACATTCTATAATAAGAACTTTGTTTGTGTAGAACCACTTAAAGTCTGAACAAAAATTTTACCTTAAAGTTTCTTTTATGCACGCTCGCAAATAAGGAATCTTTTCCAGGACGCTTTGATTTATTTGAGCATTTTTATTTGGGAAAACTGCTTTTAGCTCCTTAATTAGTTTTTGTTGCTTTTCCGGATTTTTACTTAGTTGATAAATTGTTGATGATGCAGCAACTGATGTCTAAAATGATATTTTGAATTAAAAAATGGAATGATTTTAAAAAAAATTACGATATAGTACTGTATCCACTCCAACTAAAAATAAATCTAGCGCTAGAACAGCTGCAATTCGTCGATTTCCAGTTTTTTTAACAATTCTTTCTACGATTGATATGTCGGCTTCGTCCCTCACATGATTTTCGTTTTCTGCCTTTTCTGTTGCGATATTTATGTGCTTCATACAAATTCTAAAATAAAAAAATTTGTTATTATTAGTTTTTTGTTTCACTTAAAAATAATTGCAATAATTTACTCTGAGAAACTATCCAAAGCAGACACAAAGCTCCTGTAAGCTTTTGTTGAGAAGAATCGCCAAACGGGCATCCGCAGTTCTAATTCAGGAACTGACCAGAAGAACGTATTGATAGCATCTATGATTTTCTTTGCTTCATCATTTGATGTATTGGTTAAACAACCGAGCCGAGTATCAAGAGCAACTCTACCGACAGCTGTATATGAAATATTATGAGAATGGCTTTATTTTATCTTATTAATGTTTTATGGAGTAAAGTTGGTCATAGGAAAGTCGTCAAATGGCTCCTTTACACGATGGCCAATATGTTTGCCGCCAATACCTTGGCCATCGTGTAGAGCGAGGGTTTTGGCTCACGTTGGTATGTGTTGGAATGATAAGGAGTGATGGCCAACACGTTGAAGCGAGATCCGTGTGATGTGGTTTTTTGACCAATACGTTGCGTTGGCGCGAGATTCGTGTGTGAAAGGGTTGTGGCAGAGTTATGACCGCCGTGTCCACACGTTGGGCCATTTTGCCACAACCATTGGCACACATATTGGCCATCGTGTAGAGGAGCCATAAAGACGTAGGGCAAGATTGGCGTACATTTGGTCCAACTCTGGACAACCTTAACCAAAGTATGGATTCCATGATTATTTCAACTATGGTTAAACGCTCTAATTGTAATTTCGTTTCAACGTCTGACTCAAATCTTAACATCCTAGGCGTACCTTTAACGGAGGATCTGCGATGGAATGATCACATATTTCTAATCGCCAAACAAGCCTCCCAATGCTTTGGAGGGAGGCGCCCTGGCTACGATCTACAAATCCTACATTCGGCCCGCCTTGAATACAATTCGTATATCTGGGCAGGCGTCCCGAAAACCACCGTAGCTTGCCTGGACAAGGAGCAAAATCGTGCCATCAAACTCATTGGTGATGCCACCTTTCGCGCCTCTATACACCCTCGGCTCACTCCCACACTCTACAGCCCCGCTTTTCGCGCACAATACGGTCTAGAAGTTCGTTTATGAATAGAACAACTCGACTGTGGAATAATCTCCCGCAGTCAGTATTTCCGAACTCGTACAGCACCTTAGAGTTGAAACGACAGGTTCATCGACAATTCCTCGAGCACCCTCCAGACCCCCTAACTTTTCCTATTCTCCTCTATTCTTCAAACCAAGCTTGCTACTAGACATTGCACCTTGACCTTAACGACCTTACAGACTGGTAGTAGAAAAGGTGAACCCTAAGCTTGGTTTTATCATATAAAAATAATAAAAAAGGAAGGTGGTAATCGGAATTGTACCAAAGCTGTGTACCAAAACTATGCCAATGCCAATGACGGCAAAGTTGATTCTGATTTGCGCCAAAAATGATTAAAGACTTATTGTCATGTTGAAAATGACGAAAACTTGATCCAGAGGTATTGGTTCCAAGGTTCCGCGGCCGCGACATAGGCCTACTGTGCCATGAGCAGTCCCAGTAGTTTAGATTTGTAGATCAGACCACCTATAGAAAAACTCAAGAACAGAGAACACGCAGGACAGACTCGACAGCTTTGCGAGACGGCCCAAGAATAAAGTGCCAGGTATGGACCTTCAGTGTTCGGTGAATTTCAAGTCCGATCTTGTAGAACCTTTTACATCAAACAGGCGAGTGCTCCAATAGGCAGCTCCTGACCGATGGAAGCAGTACCAGAGCCCTAAGGCTAAGAAGATCGTTAAAGAAGAGGAGGTGAAGCATGTGAATTCTTTTCTCCGAGGCTTGAGGGAATGTTCCCCGCTTTGCTTCAATGAAGCAAAGATCATTTTCAAATTCAATTTTCTAGCCTCATGCATCGCGGCTGATTTGGAAGGTGGAATATTTTACCAAAGTCAGCATACTGGACATAAATCATTATGGTGAGGTCCTGTATAACATATACTTCGGTGATCTTTTAGACTAAAATCAACCAGGAAACAATAGGAGCTACCTAAACAGGGTGCAGAAAATGCCATTCATGGATATTAGTGCTGCATTTCGCACCACACCATGGAAGTGCTGCCGTTGCTGGTCCTTCATATAATGAAGACTGCAGAAGCCTTGAGGCGCCCGATGGAAACTTTTCGCCTATTGAGTTTCCGTGAAGATCATGTTAAAGTGGTCAGATACATAATGGTGCCTATAAAAGGTAATCTGAAAACAAAAGGTATCATAGAACCCCCCTAGGTAATGGATTACGCCCTGAAAAAAGACCGGAAGAAATACAAGCTGGAGCAAAATTCATCACCCTATCGGAAGATGCTATAATTTTTGCAAATGGCTTTGCTTTGACAGTTGTGAAGTAAACAGATACAAAATACACGTCAACAAGACATGAATCCCTAAACTTCTCAAGAACGCGGATTAATTGTTTCGATTTTTTTTGCGGAATTTCCTGAAAACTAGAAGATGTAAGGAAGCAGTGGGACTATCGACCGCATCTTGCTAACAAGACAGAGGGGCGAAAAGGGACGCAAAAGGGACAAATTTTGTCCACTGCTTTTTCGAATTCGGCATAGTTTTACCATTAGCGGCCGTTTTGCGCCTTTTTTCAGATTATGTTGATAAATCAAAGAGTCCAAAGAAAAGCCGTTGAAAAACTGCAACACTACTTTGATCTCATTTAATTTTTGATACAAATGCATAATTTTAGCTCAAAATCTAAAAAAAAGGTGCAAAACGGCCGCTAGCGGCGAAACTATGCGGAATTCGAAAAAACAGTGAAGACAAAATTTGTATGAAATTTTATGCTCTACAACTCTTTAGATATTTTCACCAAAATGCATCGTTTCTCATCAAAATAGATAAAAAGGCGGAAAATGGCGAAAAAACGCCTATTAAATATAGCCTTGAACATATTTCGTTAGGCAACCCATCACCGTTAGCATATTATTTATCATGAAAAAAGTTTTGTTAGCATATTATTTATCATGAAAAAAATTTTCATTCGGTTACTCGATCGGTGAAGGTCGCTCTTCTACGTATCTTAGACTATGGGGAAGACTGGTGACAAATGCTCCAGCTGCACCTTTAATTGTAATTTAATTGTATTGTAGGTATCCATAGCTACTATTACTACTGCCGATTCAATATCTTCCTAAATAGGGGTTAAACACACAGTTCTTCCATAATTCTTATGTTTAGAAACTAATTGTTTTCATAAATAAATTGCAATAATTAGCAGTGATTTACGTTTAAATCTGTCCCAGATATAAGAACAAAAAACTTAAGATTTGATTTGGTAAATATTAAACAGTAAAAAAAACTTGAAAGGGTACGAAACCCAGTACATGTGTACTCTAACACGTATAACAAAAAGAAAAGAGTATGCCCTTCTAAAAAAACACGCAATCTCTACTCTATGAACTCATAAATAAAGTGATATTAAAAACATTTCCCCGTAATGATTCACCAGCTCTTTTCCATAAAAATAAAAACTACAGAGAATTTTGTATTTATGCTAGTTTTACGGCAAGAAACTGTAATGGTTAATTAGCAATTCGCTGAAGGACTTAATGTTCACTTTTATTCATCATCATCAAAAAACTAAACTTTCGATTTTACGATTTCTACTTACATTCCAAAGCCCATTTATAAAGTTCGTGCAAGAAGTCCCCAGGTAATTCTTGATTCTCGTCCCTCATTTCATGCACTCTAAAAAAAACAACAATTTTGATAAATAAATCTTAAAAGTTTAGTTACTAAAGCTTTACCTGACCATAAAATCATCTGCGATATCATTGAGAGGAGCAATATACTTCCGAGCCATCGCAGGTTGGAGCAGGATCTGCTGCACCTGTAGCCTGAATTTCTCCCAGTTCTTTCCATGTCTAAAAAGCAAACTTTTGATCAATTCAATTTCACTTGAGGCATTTCATACGTCCTTACACTCCAATTAGGCCAGCGTTGTCGCCAAAGAAGTCTTTCCTCAGCTGGGCCTTGTAGTGCCGCAGGGAGGGCATGGAAGGCCTGAAAGTATTGTTCACATGTAACTCAATAAACCGAATCGATTACGTATAAGCTAGCGGCATTTCAATAATATTGTGATTGATAAACTTGATTAAGATCGAGTTGTGCAAGTTTTGCAAGCTGCAAGGTGATTCCACCCATTATCGGGTCGCTCTCAGTATATTGCATAAGTTCGTTACCATCCGAAACAAGTTTTCAACTGTAACGGAGCGCTGTTCCAGTGTAGCACGTGCATGCCACAAGGTAGTTACGCCCGGGAATTTCCAGTATAACCTTCCCATAAATGCAAAGCTGCCATTAAGGTTAAGATGGCAGACTTGATGCAAAATTAGCAAATTTATCGTCCTTCAACGTCGCTGCTGCACGCTGGAGATTGGCGAAATTATGTGGCGGATTATTTGCTGAGGTGCTTATGGTAGTGCTATCGCTGCGCGATTTCGTTCAACTTGACAATTTCTTGTGGTTTTGCGTTCGTGTTGGATAAACATACCGGGAATTGTTTTATGACAAATTTATTTTTAAGGACCGCGCAGAATTAAGGAGACTTAATCGATACTGCTATGGCTGTTACCACCGAAATTACAGATGTTTTTAAGCATGATATAAAATCGTTGAGGTTATAGTTCACAGTTTCTTAGTTCGTGTAGCGCGGTCGCAGGATGTCGACAACCTGATCTTTTTTTATTCTTCAAGTTTGGATAGCAACTAATTGCCTTCATGATTTGTGTGTTCATTCCAAACGTGGGTTCATAACAAATTAAGTAATTAGACAATTTACATGCCTTATAAATACATCAAGATAAAGAGTGGAAAATATTTAAAGGTGTTTAGATGAGTACACTTAGACCCGTAAACATCAACCAGGATTTTCAATATATCAAATCAAGAATCAGTATTAAATTTTCAGTTGGGGAAATGCTTTTCGAATAATTTTGTCGTTTGAACAACTCTGCTCAAACTGCTTAAGCCGGTCTAGTCCCATGTGACCCATTCATCATTTCCCTAACTAAGCGAGGCCGTCTAGAATGATTATTTTTTTTAAAGATGCCAATATATAAGAAGTTGTCAGTGAAGATATGAGTTTTACTTTTGAAGAGTCCACTTCTGCAAAATAAATATGGAATAACAAATTTCCTTCCACATATCCGCGCCTTTTTCCTGGTTCCTAAGAAAACCAACTGGTGTAATTTTTAGGGGCTTGTGGCCTCGAAGTCAGACCTGCTCGCCGCCTCTATCAGCTCAATGTGTGAACTGCAATTGGCGGCCACGCAGCTGAGGTGCTGATCTCCTCCTAGCGTGATAGCAGCACCCTCTCTTATGTACTAGATGTACAACACGAACGTTAAACCGTTAATACCGCTATAGTCTAGTCTCTAGTGGTCCAAGACTAAACAGGTCACGATGATCTTCAAGTGCCGCAGACTGCAACGGCTTGCTTGTCTCTGGAGCTATGCGAACCTGTCCCACAATTGCGATGGAGACAATCATTGGATTGACTCCATTTCACATTTCCAGAGGTTCGAGAAATCTCCAATAGTTTACCGACGGATCAAAGGTGGAACATAGTACAGGGGCTGGCGTCTCAAGACCCAACTGGAAGTAGTCTATTGATTATGTCATATAGAAAGGAACTAATACGTTCACGGTTTTTTATTGCAGGAATCGGTCAATGGGTCAAAAACCGCAGAGTGCTATTAAATTAGGGAGTGGAAATTGGAGATAGGTGTGAAAATGGACCCTTTTCAGTTTTTTCTACGTATGTATCTCGCAAACGAAGCAAAATTTCGATATATGTACTTAATATGAAACTTTTTGTAGAGAATTGAATTTCCCATCGAAATGGCTAACTTAAAAAAATTTAAAACATTTTTTTTATGCCAAAAATGTTGAAAAAAAAATAAAAAAAACCAAAATTTTGATTTTTGTTTTTGTTTTTTGCTTTTTAGCCTATAACTTTTTTTGGGTTAGACATAGGTATAGGCATTGCTGCTTTATAGAAAAAAAAGTAGACAAAATTTCCTTGAAGATGCTGGATCGAAACATTTTTTTTGGTTGAAAATTGACCGAAATATGACCACTCGAACATAGCTTATTTTCGATTTTTATCCCTTTTATACAGAAAATTACAAATTACTTGTTCCATATTTTGCAAAGAATGTATCGGGATCAATTGTGATAATGTGCAAGTAGCCGATATTGCATAAGACGATATTATTGAAGATATACAGGGTGTTCCAAACCACCGGTGCCAGCCAATTATCTCGGAAAGTTTCGATTGAAAAACAAAACATGTGTTCAATATTTTTTGAAAAGCTAAGCTAGCAGCATTTTTGAGTACTTTACCAGTACCAATGGATTAGCCTTACTCAAAAAGAGACGTAACGTGGTACGAACATGACCCCGGGACTTTTCCGGCCATAAAAATGGCAATTATTGCCCGTTATTAAGACCGTGGAGACGCCGCACAATTTTCGGCAATATTCCCCTAAAATATTACAAAAAACATACATTTTTTTCTTTAACAATGATTTTAGGGGATTTCCGGGGTATTTCGACCTGTGCTTAGAGGTAAAGCAGTTATTACACTTGGCTGAATTTAGTTGTCTTAATTCAGTCGTTACCGAATTTAGTAAAGTACCTATAATCGCATTCAGCAAGCAAGCATCCTAAATTTAGAAGCAAGGATGGTCTCTGACTGACTGAATCCATTTAGAAGCTTCTGAATTAAGACGACTAAATTTAGCCAAGGGTAATAGGCACTTAAACAACGAGTTGGTAACCTTGCGTTTGCATTTTTCAGTTGCCATTTTGGTGAAGCAGAGATAGAACTATACTATCTTTTATGCGAAAAAGGAGCTCCGATTTGTCACTTACTCACTCCGCTTAGCATGTCATAGCACAGTAGGGTGGTCACTATATTGGCAAAGTTCGAATTTCTTTTACCTCCACCCGAAATTCGGTTTAAAATGTCGAAAAAATGGCCGCTGAATTTTTTCAGATTTTTTGCATGATAATAACCCGCGCCGGTGGAAAGGTCGAATGGCTTTGAAATTGGCTTTTTTTTAACAAGATTAGACTTTCGAATAAAACTTTCCGAAATTTTTTTGCAAACTCGTGAAACTTCGTGTACTTACGTTTTTGGGGGCGCTGAACACGAAAATGCAGTCAACACAACTTGGCAGCCTCAACTTTTGACAGCTCGGACTGTCAAAAATTGATTAATAAATGACAATTTTTCAAATTTAATGGTAAATTGTTAAAACTTCGTATTTTTGTGTTTTTCGAGTCGCTGAACTCGAATTTGCCATCAAAACGTCATTTTTCACAGTCCCAGCTGTTGAAATTCATTAGTTTAAAGCAAATTTCAAAAATGGCGCGAATTGCTGTGTATTTGTTTGTCGAAAAATGATTTTTTGATAGCAAATTCGAGTTCAGCGACTCGAAAAACATAAAAATACGAAGTTTTAACAATTTACCAGTTGTATGACTAAAGAATTAGAATTTAGATGTGGAAATGTATTTTATTCTTTTTTACTATTATCCTTTCTATTATCCCTCTTAATTTCAGCTACAATGTCTTTATCCAAAACAGTATGAATTATGCCAGCCAATTTTCTGAATTCAATATATGTACAATAAGGCATTCTAATTTCTGATTTATTAAATTTATTTGGTTTTTGAAAGGTACTATTCATATAAACCTGTGTTAAAATCGTCAATCTCCTCGAATTGTCAATATTATATAACAATATTCATATGGTAAAAGTAAGAAAGGTAAAAGTAACGTTAAACATAAAAAAATTATCGTATTTGGTTTGCATTTTAACTTTCAAAGAAAGAGGAATCCTTTCGTTTAGATAATTTTCCTACTTACTAAGTTTATTTCACCTTTTTCAACTCAAAACCTGAAGTAATTTATTACAATTATATTAGCTTAAAAAATTCACACTTCAAATAATTTTAATTTACACCCCCATTAAAAAAATACTATAATAAAATTATAAAAAAATTCGTCTTTACTGATACGAAAAGTGAAGGGTTTTAACACAGTAAGCAACAACTTAGAGAGAAGTTATGTAAATACATACTACGCTTTTTTCTCTACTTCTTCCACATTTTACATCACAATTTTAATGACCGCCAGAACAAGTTTGTCTTTCGCTTTTAAAATGAAAATTATATCAATTTCAATTTAGTTTTTACCTGTGCGGTAATGCCTCTTCTTTCTTGAAAACGTTTCTTATTTCATCGCCATCATAGACAAAAAGCAGATCTGGATGTCCAATGAGTCCACCGACTTTAGCCATCTTCCCGTAGTTAGCATGGAGTTCCTTCATTACCTTATCAAGTTCGTTGATTTTATAGTGGCCTGCAATTAGAATGAAAATGGGTTTTTTTGTTTTAGCAATCACACGGCTGTTTAACATTTATTATTTAGGTGTAATGGTTTGTTTACATTCTACTTGAGAATCACCTTGCAATACTTGAGATTAATTGACATACCTCAAATGGTAAACAATGATCAGTAAATGCCTAAAGTTGCACATGTTTAATGGGCTATACTTGAAAGGAAATCATTCGATAATGAATATGTAAATAAAATTCGGAGTTTTTGTGTACTTGGAACACCCTTTTTTAAAAAAATAAATAAATAATCCTTTGTAAATATTGATATCTTTAATAGTGCAAATGCAAAAAACAAATAGTCAGTGGCAAATTCCTAGCCATTATAACCTATAAATAAAATCCAAAAACTAATCAAAATAATTTGCCTTCAAAGAAACTTATGTTCTCTACATAAATTTGTACATCAATAGTAGAACGCGAGACACTGCTGCTAAATTGGACCGAAAATAACAAAAAGTAAATAAATTTTTATCATGTACATTATTTTTTGCTCTTTAGCAACGATGTCTGCCCGGGAGTATTTTCATGTTAGAAGTTATCTAACAACTCGTAAAAAGGGAAAGTCCATGTCCATTAAATGGGTGATAACGAGAAAGTCACCCACTTCAAAAGTTTCACTATATTTATACTTATTACACACTTTCTTAGATTATGGGGAGTATCTTTTTTAAGATGTTAGCATCTTTGTGATAAAAAAACACAAACACAACCACTGGCTACCATTATTTAGGAACTGATTATTCAATTATCTGTAAAGCAAAATGTTGACCAGGCTGTTCTGTTTTTTTTTGGTCATCATAAGTTGGATCTTTATTCTCGTCAAATGTCGTGAATACACAAGATGGACACGCCAGAGATGCCGGGTAAGAAAATGGCAAATCGATAATGTGGTATACAATAATCAAAAATTGGGTGGAGTATCGTGGTAGTATAAGAAAATCAAAATTTTTCGAATCGACATTTCGGCAACATTTCAGTGGGAATGATATTTTGCTTCAAGCCAAAATAAATGTTTCTGTTAAATGCAGTGCTCGAAGTGAGGCCGGATGCCATCCCGGCACTACTAAATAATTGGAAATTCATCCCGCCACTTCTTAGAGAAAAAAATTGCATCCCGGAACATATTTTTTTAAATTTTAAGTAATTTTTTTTAGATAATTTTTAATACGAAAAAATTAAAAATAATTTAAAATGAGAGTTTTAAATTTCAAATAATAACGGATGAATATAAAACATACATTTCAGATGCTTTTTAAAATTTTAAATCGTGACATTATTGCCACAATTTATCCATTGGACCAATCATAACATTGGGGTGCATGGGCATGCTGTAATCGTGATCTTCTCATTCTCAAAGTAGAAGCTCTGGCTCGTTTATCTTGTAAGCACACGTCGCGCTGTTCATTTGTCTCAGCCGCTTTAATTGCTGCCTCGCCTCGGTTTCCCTCGCTTCCTTCTTATCCTTTTCCGCTTCTCCTTACCATCTTTCCAAAAAAACTTTGTTGATCAATTCTGAACCGATTGCTGCTAGAGATCTTCAGGATACACTATATTCAATGTTTTTCCATTTGTAGCTAGAATGTCAAGATTTCCCGATTTTCCACCTCTTGAACAACCTGCATACAGCAAACCGGGAATTTAGCAAAATCCGTCCGCCATATTGGCCCCACAATTTTGAATTTATTAGTTTTGATCATAAATTCGTTATTTGCTACCTTAAAAACTCCAATATTGCGATTTTCATTAGAATCGGAATAAAATTGACAAACTCGTCGGCCATATTGGTGCGGCCATTTTGAATTTAAGTTTTGATCATAAATTTGTTATTTTCTACCTTAAAAAACCCCAGATACCGATTTTCATTGGAATCGGAACACAATTTGCAAATTCGTCGGCCATATTGCCGCGGCCATTTTGAATTTATAAGTTTTGACCACAAATTCGTTATTTGCGACCTCCGACCCACTTTTATTGGAATCGGAATAGAATTGGCAAATTCAGCCAAATCGGGCTTCAATCGGGAGACCTCCACGGACCTTCATGCAAAAATTCAAAGCTCTGCGATGATTTTCAACGAAGCTCTCCATGACAGCGCCATCTAGGAGTGGCTTTAGAAAGTAATAAAAGTAAGTTTTAATGTAAATAGCACATGGCTAAAATTTCATTAATACCGGTTGCACGGTGTAGGAGCCTATTGCGAACATACATACACACTTTCAGTTTTATATATACATATAGAAGAATTACATATATGCTATTAAATTACATACTGTAACACAAGGATTTTAATATTTTAGTTGTAAAAAACACTTGTTAACTGTAAACACTTGTTGTAACTTTTTCACTGTAGTTATTTGACATTTAAATTATTGTATAGTTTAAGGTTCCTTGTTTATTGGTTACCCTGGTTACCAAGTATAGGGTGGGTCAAAAAAATCAATTATTTTTTTTTTTACAAGTGCCACGGAAAAATGGGTTGCTGGACACCTTACAAAAATTCTCACTCAATATGAGCTCTTAATTTTAATAGGAAGATCCTCCGCATCGCAGTTTTTTATTTTTTCCTCAGTCCAATAGAAAAAAATTCATACCTCATCATGGATTGATTGTACAGAAAAATGTTTTCGGAGAATTTTGTAGGAAATTTAATGCTCTACAAAAAAGGTATATTATATTTTTTCTGTAAACCTCACCATTTGGAAGATATTGAAGATTTAAGTTTGATTATTTTAAGACACATTTCATTTTTGCTAAATAAAAAGATAACGGTGCATAAGTGCCAATTTTTTTCCAAAAAATAAATTGTCCAAGTCAAAATACATAATGTGTGGAAATTTATCAATATTGGTGAAATAACATAGGAGTTATCACCTGTTAAATCATTGGAATTACGGTACTTTGGAGTGGAATTACAGCGAAACGGGACTTGAGCGACACTTTTTGTTAATGCAGTTGATTTGTGCATAGTTAACTGTACATTGTGTGAAAATTTCATCAAAATTGGAGGTGGTCATAGTATACTGGAGATTTACCGAAACAAAAATGAAATTTGTCTTAAAATAATCAAACTTAAATCTTCAATATCTTCCAAATGGTGGGGTTTACAGAAAAAATATAATATACCTTTTTTGTAGAGCATTAAATTTCCTACAAAATTCTCCGAAAACATTTTTCTGTACAATCAATCCATGATGAGGTATGAATTTTTTTCTATTGGACTGAGGAAAAAATAAAAAACTGCGATGCGGAGGATCTTCCTATTAAAATTAAGAGCTCATATTGAGTGAGAATTTTTGTAAGGTGTCCAGCAACCCATTTTTCCGTGGCACTTGTAAAAAAAAATAATTGATTTTTTTGACCCACCCTAACCAAATAGTATAAATAGCTGTGCCTAGAGTAATATTTGTCATTCATGAAATAGAACTCAAAGTGAGCACTAACTGGCACGTAAAGTCCAACGGTCTCACTGCGAGTTAACTTTCATGTTCATCTTAGTTACCTTCAATAAAGAATTAAAGACTTAAATTTTATAAGTTTCATTTTAATTATTGATACAATACGCTGGTATTTTTTAACCATCCCACCACTTTTAACATGCCACTTCGACCACTGGTTAAATGTTAATGTCATTGAGTATATTTATAAATTCTCAACATTCTTCTTTTTAAATGGTGCTACAGACCTTGTTGAGTCCACCATACCTCTTGAAGTCACTTCTCGTGCTAGTTCTCTCCAGTTGGTTATACGAAGTTGGCGTATATGTTTAGCCTGTCACGCATCCTCCTTCCGTCCTTCCTTTCTATGGTGCTACAGCCCGTATCGAGCCTTGGTCTCCTCTAAAGATTTCCTCCAATTTGTACAATTTCTAGCGGCTTGTTTCCAGTTGCGGTTTCCTAGGATCACACCTGCGTCTCTACTGTTTCTGCGGTCAGCGCTCTTCCATCCGTTTTTCGGTCTACCTACTGGTATATCACCTAGTATATCCCCAAATACTAATTTTTTCGTATCGTTGTCTCGTCCATCCTTGCAATATGTCCCGTATACCTTAACCCAGCGTATCTCAATCTTTTTAGTGTTGCTTAAGGTGGAAACACAATGTTAGACTGATGCAGTAAAACTGCTCAATACAAGAAACTGGAGTCGGAGCAGAGAGAAGTCCCCAAGCTGCCAAGGCTGCAATTAGGCTGTAGAGCCATCGAAGAAGAAGAAGTTATTACATGCTTATATAATGTATACTGCGACCCCACTTATATCTAATGGCGACCCCCAAGTTATGAAAGAATGCAACTTATTAATCTTAATGTAGATTTCTAATTCAAAGTCGTTATATATTTAATACAATATTAGCAGTTGTATTCGAGGAGAGAACGAATGTACTATAGGATTTTTATATTACAGCAAAACCCGATGTTGTGAAACTAGAAAATTTGCATAAAGTTGTCTAAAATGGAAATATACGTGTTGTCTAAACTCCAAATGTGTAGGCAATATACCCTAGAAGCGGTAGAAGTAGAGTGGTCATAGAGAGAGATTGAGATATTTTTCATGATTAGTTAAAGTCGTGCAACAAATATAAATTTGTACTGTTACCGTTGTTCAGTCAGGATCCACTTATCTAGGTGGATCCGCTAATTTCCACCCACAAAAATATCAATCACAATTCAAGTTGATCCTCAAGATTGAGCCACGTAACGCAAACTGTAGAACATCGAAATTCGTGTGTGGTGTGCACCCCGCATCCAGAGTCTTAATTTCGCAGATTCACAACTCATAGGGAACATCGCCCCACTGAAATGACTCCTCATTTACATCTGATTATATTTTGTACAAAATGTTCGCTGAAAATGGCAATATCATTCCTCAACATCCGCGATATTCGTATGCGAAATTTGGTAAATGTTTCAAGCGCCAAAACGATAAGTGTTTGTTTTACCTTCCCAAAAATCACATCCACCTTGGCGATAACTTTCTTTATAGCCTCGAATATTATGGAGTGGTTTGGTTGAAGGGCTCATAATAAAAACTGCTCGTACATAAGTTCGGATGTTCTGGTGGTGGTGGTGGGTTACTTTCCCGTCTTTATCATTTCCATTTGACTGCGTTTTTTTCGCGCTGATATTTCAGATTGCAGGTGTACGGCGCTTGGGCGGTATGGCTGAAGGTGTGCCGAAAACGTATATGAACTAGCAGCAGATATGTGCGTAACGTTTAGGATCATAAAAATTTAACACAGTTGAGGAGCCCGAAATTATGAGAATACGTAGGCAGCGCTGCGTTAAAGTGCAAATTATGGGGAAATTTTTCAAATATTAAATTTAATTTAGAGCATCAGGAGTGAAAAATAATTTTTTCTTGTATCCTTGTCGTAAACTGAATCTAATGTAACTAATGAATTTTTTTATGGTACCACTGTGACGCATGAAATACTCTTAGTTTTTGGATTTGTGTTTTTTCTTTTCTTTTCCTTTTTTTTATAAAAAAAAATTAGTTTTAGTTTCTATGAGTGTAATTTAGTCTGGGCCAAAAATAGACTTTTCGTTGTCAGGAGCAAGATTATAAAAAATTCATGTTTTTCCTTTTTCCCTTTTCAAATAACATTTCAAAATGGTTGGAGCTTGTTCGCGTAATTTCTTAATTAAAGTTGCTGGTTTAAATGCTATAATCTGATTAAAATGCGTCATAGTAGAAGTTATGTAGAATTTTTACAAATCTTAATTTATGACTAAAAATAATAAAGTGTGAATTTTAATAGAGAAGATATTATAGTGAAAGCCTCAGATTCAGTTTAGCGATAAGCCTAGCCATCCTAGCAACTGTCTTTCAAGCAGAGGTGTACACTATACTATACTGTAAAAAAATGTAAATTCACAGTGAAAATGTACAGTAAAATTACAAATCGCGATGTGAATACTGATTTACAAACACTTAAAGAAACTGCAAATTTTGGAACTTCTCATGAAGAATTTGTCGTTGATTATGTATGATTCATGTATTGCAAATTTATAAAACTGCTTGTGAATAAAACTTCCAGTGTGATTTTGTAAAATTGTCACAGCAGTTTTTTTTACAGTGTAGCACTTCTCATGAATACTTAAGGAAGGGCCTATCAAAACAAACGGATCTATATCTTCTCTGATAGCCAAGCGGCAATAAAGGGCGATAAGGTCTCGTAGGATCAAGTCTTAATTGGTTTGAGACTGCCAACGTGCTCTTCGTGAGCTGGCCATTCTCAATCGAGTTAGCCTTGTCTGGGTTCCGGGTCACCGCGGCTTTAAAGGCAATGAAAAGGCGTGTTCTCTGGCTAAACAGGGCTCTGACATTGCAATCATCCGTCCAAAGCCGGTTATTAGGGCACCCATCTGCTTGTTGGAACGGGCTCTTGCCGATCAGCTTTGAAGAAAAATACTGAATGCCTGGGCTGGGCAACTTTAAGCAGTTCCTTCAGTTCACTCTCCTAACGCCGTTGTTGGGGTGCAGTAGAAAAAAAATTTAGTTCTTTCGGAATCAGTCGTGCAGCGACGTATTTCATGCCCAAAATATAAGTCATAATGGAATGAAAGTTGGCAGTCCCCGACTAGTTTAGAATTGCGCACATACATATAAGGCCATATCACTCTGATTGTCGCTTGCCTGTCAAAAAAGTTAAAAATTTGCTTCTAAGGATCAGTTCTTAAGATTTCGTATGTACATGACAATATAACGTACGCTTCTCCATAAACGAAAGTAGCTAGACTGATCAAAATTACCGCTCTACTAAACGTGGGTCTTGCACCCCAGATCTCTGCACCACCCGAGTCAAAATAATTAATTGGTATATTCACGCACAAACCAAGTACAGACGTACTTATAATTTTAGAAGCATATATGCGTCCGTAACTAGCACGCATAGCGAGCAAATGCTACCGGTACTATAATAAACCGCTCCCGCTACGGGTGCAAAAATTAAAAAATACGCTTGCCATTCGGGCATGCTACAGGCACAAATATCTATAATTTGTACCGCTGTAGAGATATTCACGCCTCTGTTGCCGAAATGACAAAACGCGAGTGTCTTTTTACCAAACGGTCCCCCCACTAAGTATTAAACGCGTACAATGCTGCTTGACTTACGTAATCAAATGAAACGGTCCCCCAACTAAATACCAACCACGTCCAATGATGCTTGACCTACGCAATCGAACGGAAACCATTTCGTATGCTAATGGCATCCTTTAAAGCTCCAATTTAGTCTAGAAAAAGTGTGGGCGTACCGTGTTTCGTTTGGACTCGATGCGTGTTTTGTTAATACGTCCTTGTAGCGGGCTGCATTTGGAAAAGTACCGGCGTACCGTGCCTCATTTGAGTGCCATACAGGCGTTTTAATGTTATCCGTGCCTGTTTTAGGCTAAGAACCGGCGAGTCTCATATTGGGTTTTAGCAGTAAAATTCCAAAAAATTTATTCACTGACGTTCTCAGTCCAGGTTTTTCACTTTTTACAACTAATGACACTACACTAATTTGCAAAATCAAATTTAGGTTATTCAGGGATTAACAAATTTACTTTTCAGCTCTCATTAATTTATTAAATATTAACTAATTAATTTACGAATTGTTAAAACTCCTTTTATCCTTTATTGCTTGGGCATTTATGTAGTAAACTAAAAAAATACTATAAATTTCGTTGAAATATTTTTACTTTAAAAAACTACTGCAACATTCTAGTTTCCACAAAAAAAAACCCACCAATTTTTTAAAATAGTTATAATAAATACTCACCAATTACTGGAGCAAATCGCCAAGAATTCCCAATAACTGGCAATCCTTTAGGTCCTGGAATATCAGAATATGGCTTTGCATCAACTTGCCCAGTATTTTTTCCATCTCTGTAAATTTTCCATCATGAAATAACCAAATCTTAATATTGCACTAAATAAATCCTACTTTTCCTTAAGACCAACGTCTGAGGCCGGAATTTCTTGGGTAATTTCCACCGCTGACGAAAACGAAGTTCTTTTCATAAAAGCACAGCCATTTCGCAAATTTCTTGCCATTTTTACTAGCACTTATTTAAAAAAAACAAAAAGCACTATTTTCTTATATTTTACACCAACAAAAATAGTAATTAGCTGAAATTTGTCAAAGGTAAAATGAATAACACTCAAAGATCAACAACGAATATTCTTGGATGGGTTAAAAAGTATGAATTTTAATTTGTGTACACTTAAGGTGTGTATTTCATGCGATGGTCATCTGCTTGGATAAGTTAACCAGAAGAATCTTCACTCTCGCAAACAGCTGGTGTTAGGTAATCGTGTATGCGCCGTAGCTATAATATTTGCTTTCTAAATTTGTATTTGACACACGTTCAGAATAGCACCAGAATATTTACAGGGAGTTTACCACTTATTAGCTAATGAAGTGCAAACATTCGTTCTGGAACTGCACTGTACCAATGGACATTAACAGAGGCTCACACTAAAACCGATATTTTCTAGATGTTTACATCACAATTTTGTTTTTAAAATATCAAAAGCAACGTTTCTGTCGAATTAAATTTAGTTATTAATCGGTTAAACAGACTGAAACCAAACAAGCGAAATCCTGTTTCAAGTTCAAATTTCAAAATTTTCCCCCAGAAACACTTCTGTTGCTGTACCAAATTTTGCAATGACCACCAAAAAAAACGCTTGGTAATTTTGTGGCTTACACTCTGCGAACCATGTCAAAGTTAATTACCAACCCGTTCACTGTTAGACTTTCACGTTTTTTTTTCTTGTGTTCCTGATCTCCGTGCACCTTTTACACTATTTTCGTCAAAAACCGTCAACGGTGGTACAGAACGCACTTCACCCGCTCGGCAGTTGCTAACGTTTGCGGTTGAAATGAATGAGCGAAAAAATGGAGGACTTGAAAGTGGTGGATACCTCAAAGTTCCGTGGACAGAATCCAACTGAACCTAGATTGAACATTTTCCTAAACCTTATATCGAAACCATGCTTAATTCCTCCAGGTGTAATACCAAGATTTTACTTAGAGCTTTGAATTGCGCCTGCGTACCCAGCTCTAAGCCTGCTGATGTGTACAGAGAGTATTAAAGGAACGAATCGATTGCTGGGTAGAGGGAACAACCGAATGAATTCGTACGATCTGATGCTCGACAATCGTCGTTTTAACATGTTCGCAGTTCTGCTTTAAGAAAGATGAACTTACCTTGTCTGGCGGCTAATTGAAGTGAAGCAAAGTGTTCTTTGTTAACCCAGTGAAAGTGAAGCAAAAAATGCTACGCGCAAGCAAGACTTTGAGCAAAAATACGTGAAGTTGGTGCAAAACCACATCTTGATGGTCGAGTAAAAACCTTGGATGGGATGAACACGATATTCTTCCCACGGCTGACACGTAAAGTAATGTTTTATGGGCAGAATGTCAGATCAAACATTATTTGGAGGAAAAAGTATCAAGATGGGGTCGACTTGGAGGTGCTCGTTAGAGGGATTGCGGAAATTTTGGGTGCAAACATGAAAGTTACAAAGATCGATTATGATCTATTGAATATTGTCATTTAAATTTTTGAATAAATTTTAGGGAAAATTTTCATAAATGCTACGCAAATAGAGCAAAGAGAAATCTCTTGTTACACAATTTGTAGGAAAAAAAATTTCCCTTGTACTTTAAATGTGTGATTTTGGAAAATTTAAAGAAGCATATTTAAATTTTATTCTTCCTTGGCTATTTCTTTACTATAGACAGATAAATTATTATTCTACCATTCAAGATATCAGGGTGCTGTGATAAGAAATTAAGTTTTTTAGTAAGCTTAACTCAAAGAATAGAAAAACGATAGGATAGGTAAGGGGATTCTGGAGGATGCATGAGGAAGAGGTGGTGAAGCTGGTGTTTAAACTCTTGGGTTAGTTGCATGAGTTCGTTTTTTAGGCAGTCGGCTAAGTCAGAGATGCAACCATCGGGGCTAGCGGGCGACAGCCTTGTTGGAGTGAAACAAGGGATTCTCGCTATTCTATTAGGGAAGTCAAATTAAATTTTTCGTGCTAGCCGAGCCATCCGCAAGGTCAATTATATAAAAAATAGGAAAACTCCGTAGATTTTGATGAACTACTTTTGGCCTTCGTAGACCTTTTAGTACGTTTCCAAAATGTCAAAAAAGGCCCCAAAACGGGTTTTCGCGTTTTAAAAAATATTATATCTTGATACAAAAAAAGATTTGCATAAAATTTGTATAAATTTTTAATGCTAACAAAATAAGACCGGTTGGATGTCAATGCATAAACAAATAAAGGACTTATTGCAAAAAAGAACGTTAAAAATCACATTTTGTTTAAATGCTCATATCTTTTACAAACAAAACGATTTTTTAATGAACCTCAGTTAAAATATTTGGCGAGTGCAATAAAAGCGTTTTTGAAAATTTTGCAAAATAATAGTTTTCGCAAAATACAGTTTTTTCGAAAAAAAACCATTTTTGTCGGATTCGATTAGCTCATAGCCATCAGCATCTACAGAAACATTTTTGGCTTTAAAATATTCTCGAAAAGTTGTGGTAATAGTTGTTTTTTGTGCGCACATTGCAACTTCATTGGAAATATGCGGAAAAATGGCCGAAAAATCGAGAAAAAAATTGCCAACAAAATTTTGATTATCTTTTTAGTTTGGAATTACATCGAAATGGCAGCACGGTCTATCGATAGCTGCTAATTTTCTACGAATTTATAAAAAAAGATTGATATTTTGGAGCGGCGATATATTTTTTTTCAATATATCGGTTCTTCTTTAATTACTGATTTTAAAGGCATTATTAATATTATTTACTGTAAGCCAAACTATGTTGGATTCCGTAAAATCATGTTTCGTTCGGCAATGTGCAAATTGGGGAGACATTATTCAACTCAGCGCTTTCACTAAATGACTCTGCACACCCATCTCCGTTTTAAGTAATAAAGAATAGAATAAGAACTAAATGAATAATACATAATTTGTCAATAAGTAAATAAATCATATAATAATATCTATGTCATATCAAGTATTTTTTCTATTTTTCATTGAAATTTACTTTTATGTAAAGTTACTTTATCTAGTTACTTATACAAACTACGTTAGCATCTTTAATTTGACATTATTTGGGTTAATTGCAAATAATAGAAAAACATTAGAAAATGGATGTATAACAAATGTTGTTACAATTTCTTTTCTTTTTTGGGGTAAGGATGGTAAAGCCATCGAAAGCCTTCGGTCAATCAAAACTCCACCTTCTCCGCTTTCTGATTAGCACTACTTCCGTTTTGTGCTCAGCTAGCATTAGACCAGCGTTCTTAAGCCATGTCCTTATTTCCCATATCGCTTCGTTCGCAAATATCTCGATTTTGCCGATTCGTTCTCCTACTACCGCGAGCCCGATGTTCTCAACGAACCCGATAACGACCAGTACCTCATGACTCCGCATGTTATCCTATACTCCCTCCCTTATTCAATCGAAGTTGAAGCATAAAATTGGAAAAACAATTTTTTACAAATGTTTTTATATCCAGTCGATTTAACTAACTAATTGCTCCTTTAATCCCTCATGGGACATAGGGCGGAAACAGTTGCCCTCCAGCGGACTCTGTTTTGCGCGACAGCTCTCAGCTCTGACCAGGATCTCCCGGTTGTTGCGGCCTCTGCTAATAGGGTTCTTTTCCACGTTGTTCTAGGTCTTCCGACTCGACAGGTTCCTTGCGGATTCCAGTCGAGGGCCTGTTTGGCTAGATTCTCGTTTTCGCGTCGCAAGGTGTGGCCAATCCAATTCCATTTCCTTCGCCTGATTTGGTCGTCTATCCTTTCTTGGCCGGCACGGCGCCATAGTTTTTCATTTGAAATTCTATCTTGCCAGCGGATTTTTAGGATACGACGTAGGCATCTGTTGATAAAAACTTGTAGGCGCCCTGTGATGAATTGGGTGACTTTCCATGTTTCGCAACCGTACAAAAGAACTGCCTTAACGTTGGAGTTGAACAGCCGCAATTTGGTGTTAATTGAGATCTTCGTCGATCTCCATATGTGAAACAGGCATGCATATGCGCTTCTTGCTTTATTTATTCTGGAACTGACGTCTTCTTCTGTACCGCCGTTTTCGGTCGATTTATGGGTGGTTTTACCTCTTTAGGATGACCCCTTATCATAAAATTAGGCTTGATTTGGTAGAATTCAACCACCTTCGCAAATAAATATTAAAAAAAGTGTATTTCATTGGATTATTTTTGATTATTATTGAAATTATCGCGAAAACCCTTAAAAAGGGGTGGTTTTGCATTTTTAAGGTCGACGTCCATATTTTAGGACTGCGGGACCCTGATTTTCGTAATCAGCGACCCAAAAAACATATAGGGAACGAGTTTCAAACCGGTATTACCTTTCGACACCAAAACGTGCGTTTTGAATGGACATACTTACGTTGTACAATAAAATTTATTAAACCTTAAAGGTGTCCGACGTGACTTCTAATAGTATTCCATAGGAAATATAAAAAAAAACAGCGTTTATAAAATGACGTAAGTAGACAGCAATATTTTTCACCTTTGCTACCTCTTACCTGTCAAAGCCACTGCGGCTCAAGGTTCTTAGTAGCGACTAGACCATGTGCAACATCGTGGCATCAAACTCATCGGTGCTGTCAACCTTTGCTCCTCTACGTCCTGTCCTGGAAATAGTTTTCCACAATAGTATCACCACCTCATTCTGCAAATCCTCATTTTCGCGCATATTATGGTCTAGAAATTCGTTTATAAATAGAACAATTCTGTGGAACAATCTTCTGCAGTCTGTACTTCCGAACTCGTACAACATCCTAGAGCTCTAACGTAATGCTCATTGCCGTCTTCTAGAGTACCCCCAAGCTCCTTAACCGTTCCTCTTCTATTCTTCAAACTAAAGTTTATACTAGGCACTGCATTATGGCCTAGACGACTTGATGTACAAATTGTGATTCCTAAGCTCAGTTTATCCAAAGTCAAGTCCAAGCTGTTCCCGCTTTTTGCTTGGAAATTATAATTACTATTTGTTTTTCTACGCCACACAACAGCCACTAGAGCTAGACTAAGCTTTTCCTAAAATTACTAGTGACTACGCAAATTTGCTTCTTCCGCACCTTTTTAATGAACAAATTAACAGTCTATTTGAAATATGATGTACACAAAAAATAATTTGTGCAAATGTACACACGTCTCCCAT
Source organism: Thereva nobilitata (assembly GCA_963855945.1). NCBI lineage: Eukaryota > Metazoa > Arthropoda > Insecta > Diptera > Therevidae > Thereva > Thereva nobilitata. The sequence continues at coordinate 24,219,678 of OY979694.1, forward strand.
CGACAAATGTTAATATACACATGGCAATAGCATAACCTGTCTATACATTCAAATATCAGGGGTAAAGTGTATTTCGTGGGTTAATAATTGCTATCCATAATGAAAGTGAGGAAATTCGATCGGAAACTATCGCAACAAAAAACCACATAAAATTGAAACAAGGAGAGCATTTCAAATTAGCAAATGACGTGCTCATTAATAAACGTTCAACACTTTTGTGTCCCTCATTAAGAGGTGCATTGACCATTTAGCATTTTTCTTTGCTGATTCAACTTAATGCACACAAAACTGTACTAACAACTGTTGCGCAACAAAAATGTAGATTGTCATGCTTACTCTCGAGGAAAATTAGTATGAAACTCTTAATGGATGGATGTCATCCATATCCACCGAAATGTGTTGGCCGCAACCATCTGCAAATGCGGCCATAGAAAATCGTTATATCATACTTATCATTAATAATAAACTCGACTCAGATATGTTTTTATGCCTCTCAGACATGGCAACGTAAATCCCTATACGACAACCAAAAAAAAAATAATAATAATAATAAAATAAATAAAAATAAGAACGGCGCTCTTCTACAAACGCAATTTACGCCTTTTCTAAAATTATTTTTCGACTCCGACAACGTTTGTCTAACCTACAACTGCGAATGCTGCGGCACACATGCAGTGGAGAATATATATATTATTTTTGGGCAAAATTATACCCGCATGTGATGTCATCCGCGGTGATATTAAAAATTATTGCATGATATGGTTTCCTTTTCGGGTGCTCTTTCGACAGGGTGAAGCATGAAACACACCCTCAATGGCAACAGAAAATATTCAAAACGGCGCCGAATTCGTGCTGTTTGCTTGCCACTTGTGGCATTATGCTATGCGGTCCTTATCTATTCTAATATGATTCACTGCACTGCATCAAGTGTTAATTACATTTTTCCGAAGGTATTATAAAATCAATTATTAAATTACATAAAGCACTAAAAAACTTCTCGGAAGGATTAGTCGCCGTCTTGAAATTTCATGGACATTCGTACTTGAACCATTCATAGTTGGTCATTGGCCCCGGTGTTATCGCATATTATGGTTGCTCGTCTTGAAGATTATGCCAGTTGGAAATTTGACGTGCACTAGGAAGTTAAGTAGCATTACGCAGCTTTGATGGATGAATAGGCACGCGATGTGAGTTTAACCGTGAAATTTCTGTCTCAGCAAATATATTACTCAGGAAAAGAGAAAACTCAATAATCATTCAACGCTAGAATTAGATACGGATGCATTCACACACTTTCGTATATTATCTCATTCTCATAGCTGTTACTGTAAGAGCGTTCTTTGCAATTATGTAGGTTTGCAGATCAGTAGTTCTTGGCTAAAAAGTATAATTTCAACATAGTAATTAAAACTAAAATTTTTTAATCATTAACATATGAAAATCAAGTTATCGACAATCTGATCTGTCTCTTCAGAGCCAGCTTCAATTGGGAAAACTTTCCAACCATCTGAAAAAAAGTCGTGATGGCTTTTATACCTTTACAGGGCAACAAGCCCCTGGAGCTGCCTATCGTATAGACCTATCAGCTTAAGCTCTTTTCTTTTGAAAACGATGGAAAGGCTGCTGGACCTTCATATCAGATGCAAGCTCTCAGTTCACTTACTTAAAGAGTAAATCAACAGAAGTTTCCTTACACCAACTAGTCAGCAAAATCGAGAAAGCCCTCCTCGGTAAAGAAACTGCCTTATGTGCGTTCCTTGACATCGAGGGTAATTTCGATAAAACTGGCTATGAATCTATATCTAGAATAGTGGCTCTCAGAAACCTGGATCCCTACAGAATTTAGTGGATAAATACCATGCTTGTAGGGCGTGATATTTCTTCTAACCTGGGTGTCTCCACCATTAGTGTCAAGGCTATCAAGGGATACCTCCAAGGTGGAGTTCTATCCCCGTTACTTTGGTCACTGGTTGTGGATGAACTTTTGACCAAACTACACGAATCGGTTTTCGATGTCATCGGCTGTGCAGATGATCTTGTCATCATTGACTGGAGAAGTTTGACATTGCGGATTTGTCGCACAGTTGCGATATTGGATTGATTCCATTTCACATCTCCATAAATGCCTTGAGACTTCAGATCTGATTAGGGCCACCGTGGATATCCGTAACGGCATCCCACCAAACATTTCAATTTGCCGCGTCTCCGACTATATGGATCGTTCTGAGTGAGAGGAATTTATCCTTCCTGGGGGTCAAAGATGGAACATGGTACAGGGCCAAGGTCTCGATTGCAATGGGTATAGTTGGCCTTCTGTTTTCCAGACTGAAATGCCATTGAGACCTGCGCTAGGCTCCACTTTGAGAAAGGTTTGAAAGGCGCCAACATTAAAATCTCTTCAGGCAGTCAAGCTGCCATAAAGGCACTCTCAACATGGATTTTTTTCCAAAATAGTTGCAGGATGCTTTGACGTACTCCAGAGCTTAGCCAGGAAAAGTAGGGTCTCGCTCTGAAGGGTTCTCCAAGAAGAATGGGTTACGGGACTGAACCTAGCCTACTGGGAATTTGTTCCGGGTCTTAGATAGACTAAAAAACTAATAAGACCCTTCGCCATAAGGGAGTTATCATGTTAAACAGGGCGAACTGGTGGTGAGATATCTCACTGGCCATGTAGGGCTGCGGTATCACCTTCAAAACCTATGACTGCCTCAGGAGAAGAGACGAGACTTCCACACATGTTCTCTGTGAATGCCACTGTTATGTCTGTTTTCCTCAATATTCAAAGTTTATTTACTTAATTCAAAATAATACATTTTTTAAGCTACCTGCACTATTTCTAGGACCGCAACAAAGGAAAATCAATGAGCCTCCTAAACAGATCCCGAGAAGATATTGCACCAAGCGAGGTTGAAAGAGCATAAATTTTAGTTTTTCATGATTTTCTAAAAAATCGATTTTTCAAGATAAATAGTTATTACCAAAACTAAATTTCATTAGATTATCTAAAAACAATGCCCTTATACCTTTTATCCTACGAGTGAGCTTTCGTAAGATTTCGCAGTTTCTCTATCGTTACTTAACTATAAATTGATAAAAAACCGCGACCGCGAGCTATAAAGACCGGACCATCCCAATCTGAAAGGATCTGTCGCTCGTTGTTTTGTTGCCCGTTCGTCGTCGCTTGCAGCGGACGAAATTACTGTGAAATCCTTCCAGATTCAATATGTCGCTCATTGTCCCCTGTTGTAACGTGAGGACGTTTTCGCTCTTATACACTGAGAAAAAGGAGATGTGCATTCAAATCATTCTCGCTTAACCCAACTCCGCTACGGAATTGGATACGGCGAAATCAGCATAGGGGTTAACTCAACTTCCTGGCGTAGTTGACAACGCAATGGTGTCAATTCCGTGACGAATTGGGAGAAACCCGCCGGAATTCGTTAAATAACATACCCCTGTTGATTTTATGTTATACGGAATTGCATGAAGTACAATAGATGATTAAGAAACGACGCTGAGCATTTGATTTGAATATTTTTATATTTCGATTAATTTTGAAAAAATTTCATTCAAATTAAAATACTTTTGAAGGGATGTTAAAAATGTTTGAGTCGATAAAATCTGCGGTCCATCAAATGATATCTCCCGATAGGTTCTATTTCGAGCGGGATTCGATAAATCGAAATTTTCTATTACTATAATCACTAAAAGTACTTTATTAATAGATTTATGTGAATGATAATTTTTTTATGCAAATAAATAACAGAAGACAATAAATTACTATTTCATTTTTATATTTTATAATAAACTTTCTTTGAAAAAACTGTTTACAGAAATATTATATACAAAAGTTTTTTTAAAAAATAAGGTGCTTTGACCTTCAAGATTTCCTGGTGATGATTTTCTTGAAAGGAGATCAACTTTGATGATAGATTTTCATCTAAACCTTCACCATTTCTGCTTTCATTTACCATTAAAATAAATCAAATATTCAAAAAAAAATACTCATTTAAAATCAAAAAATGTGTAAATTGTGCAAAGTAACTTACGATTTGGATATAGGGCTAACTTTTCGAAGCTGACCTTGTCCACTTGGCGATGAAATCAATCTTATAACCGATTACGGGAATAAGAGTTGCTATTGTGAGTCCAGTTAGCAGCTTTATAGGATCTATAGTAATTTTTTGATCTAAAACAAAATATTTGTATATAACAAATTAATGTTTAAAATATAATTGTAAATAGTATTTTAAAAGTCTATGGCATTAGAAAAATATATCTACCTTTAAACGAATTGACAAGCCCTTCAAATTCCATTTAATTAAATATCCCAAGTTTGCCCACCAGCCATCATCAAAATTTGTCTACGCAAATAAAAAAAGTTTCCACATGTTGCAAATTCTACACACAAGCAGACACATCAATCGTCCATCTTCACAATAATAATCCACTGTTTCACTGTTTAATTTTTCACTTCACTGATTGGAAATTCCACTCGAACCTGTCTTCGGGATCTTTGCACGGAACCTACTAACATTTTGAAAAAAGAAATTGCACACAGCCACTGTTGATTATATTAGGGGTAGTTACAAATAGCAAACAACCAAAAAAGCGTCTACCTCTACAGGTAATCAGGCGGCGACAGTGAGAGTCCCGATAATAAAAAAAAACGGTCCAGTTTTTATGACGAGTTGTTTCTTTTAGCTAGATCTTAGTATGCATAAATTATTGTGTCAGCTACAGACTAAAATTTAAACAAAGAATACATTTTATTAATTGAAAAAATAAATGCCCTTTCCTCAAACCAACAGCAATAAATTCAACTGCGTAAAGTTTTCAATAGGAACTCCGCCGCGGAATTGACTCAAAAAAGCGCATTCTTTTGCTTTAGCATACTTAAGATTGGTATAAAGCATTATTCATTTGGTGAAACTGAACTTACTCCAATTCCTTGGCGGAGTTGGTACAATTTTTGTTTTTTTCTCAGTGTACGCTTTCAGTTGACGACCAGAATTATAGAACAGCAGTTTAAAAATATTGGTAAAAAGCTTAGATTTAAAACTTGCTGATAGACTAATGCGTGTATGTAGTACTTCAAATTCATATTCCTCTACCTTGATTTTGACCAAGGTTAGATCATCTCGCAGACCCAGTTTTTGTTCCGCCCGTCCAATAGTTGCGTAAGCCAAACCAAGAGGAGCAGGTCAGACGGTTATTTTTCCGGAGTCCATTATAGATCTTAATTGGACACTGTTCTTTATATCTTTACTTGACTTGTCATATTGGTAATGGTGAACCTACGTAATCGTGTCAGTTGTCGAATTCTCTCATGACTTCATAAAGTTCTTCTTTGACTATGCTATAACGGCCTAACCCTCATGCAATAACTTAGCAGTTTAGGCACTCGACTACCTTACCGATTCCCAGATTCCATTCCATACAACTCCAAAGTCCTTCATTTTTCTACTTCAGCCACCTAATTTAAAAAATGTTTTTCCTTGTCTTTCCTCTTTCCGCAATCATGAGAGTCAATCTATTATAATTCTTCGAACTAAATTCTATTTGTTTGCTAAAATATCAGGAAAATTTCGTGTGTATAAAGGGTTAAGTGTCACAAAAAAATGTTTCCTATGCCAGAAACGTTTCATCCTACCTCCGTGGGGCTCTGAAAATAGTTCAAACTATCGCCTGTTATATTAAATACTGTTTTACCTTATCCTATTCAAAATATTATTTTGCTGGAGTGTACAGAATACACCCACGTATCAGGTTCGCAAAGGAAGCATTTCTTCGACAAAAATTGCTTGCATTTGTAGAATCGTAAGTAATTTTAAATACAAAATTGGTACCATTGCCTGGCTTCGTACTTAATGTAAAAATTTCGAAGTTGCAGCAGTTGCATGTACTAGATCAAGTGCAGCACAAGTTTTTCTCGTTACAACATTTTCAAGTTTTTAAAACAGAAATGCTAAAAAAATATCAACGGAAAACGAAAATTTTATTCTGTTTAATACAAAAAAATTGGACTGAATATGACGAAATTCGCAATTAATTACTCAACACAAAACTTTATAAAGACTCAAAAAAAAATTGTAATGAATAGAGGAAAACATTTGCAGAAGCGTGTAATTATGCCTTGTTCTTTTTTAATAATTGTTTATGCAATCGACCAAGGAATGCACTCTCCCCAGAGCATCGTGCAATGCTGCTTATTACATTGACTGCCAACATGTTATTCCCCAGAATAAGATAAAGACTATGAATGCTACCTTTTGTTCCGCAACGGGAGCAATGTTTGCGCTTAATGAAAATGTTTGATGTGGTTCAATTATCAGTGAAAAGGAAGTCTCAAATTGGTATGTGAACGCACAAACGTTGCTAGTCAATTATGCATATATAAGCTGTTGTGATGTTCTGTTGTCATCGGAATTAGTTTGTGTATAACTTTGAAAAATTTATCAAAACGTATGGAAGTTGAGTGATTATACGATTCCATGAGATAAAATTGGGATTTTTTTTTTGTTAATAAAATTATTCAATGAGCTTAGTTGGCAATTTTGTAATTTCGGCTTTTCTTTACAAAATTAAGTAAAAAACCTCATCTATCTAAGAGAATATAAAAACTTCAAACATATTGTGAAATAAAAATTGATATAGTCTTAACTGCATCAATTTATTATAAAATATAAAGAAGTTCCTTTTCCGCTCGCCTAACTTACCTTACTGCCAGACTTTGCACCATGACATGACTAACCCAATAGCACAACGATTGTCCTTTAAGCTTTAGCCTTTCGAATAGAAAATTGCATATTCAGGGAGTATAGTCACAAAGTACTACAATATATAACTCAAACTAATACCTTGGGTCATAAAAATAACGCTTTCGTTTCATTGTCATCACACTATTTCGGCACATCAATGAGATTTTCCGATACGCACGCAAAAACTTCCGATCTTTGAATCTTAACATCATCAAATGTCTTGCGCATCTGTTTAATCTAAAAATGATCTTGATAGCATCTAAACTCTTAAATTTTCGTGATCACGTACTTCCGACGCATTCTGCTTAGTTATTGATATGTAACCACCTCTAGCCAGGTAAACATTCCTTTATTAGGCGAAAGTGAAAGCAAAGGTAAAACGTGAAGTTAGATAGCAGTGCATATATGTTGAAAGAAGGCAGCTTCCTAATTGCCAAAACATGTGTATATCTTAACGAGTTGATGCTTAAACTTATTAGGGAGAAAAATATTGTATGTGACTCTTACCTCCATAGGAAAAGTAATTATGCACTACGATAAAAATTTGTCGATTAATTAATATTCTTTAGGGTTAGTGCCACGCAAAATAACATCTAAGGCTCAAAACTGTTCTAGATGGGTTTGCAGCTGATTTTTATTTACTTCTTTGTTTCGCCTACAAACGGATTATCATATAAATACTCAAATAATTTCTTTATTTAAACTCTTATAAATTATGTTAGCACATGAACTCTTACCACATTTTGTCAAACGATTCCTCAACAAATATTTTATTTATTAACTACAATCTGTTATCACACATGAACAATTCTAAAAATAAAACTTAATATAACCGTTAAACTGAATAAAGCTATTATTTTCCAATTTCAGTTTCCTGGATGATTTGGATCGATTAGGAGCAAAAGATTATCAGCCTACTGAACAGGATATCCTTCGTACTCGAGTAAAAACAACTGGTATAGTCGAAGTCCACTTTTCATTTAAGAACCTTAACTTTAAGTGAGTATTATTATTTAATTATGAATTTGTTCTTTCATTGGTCTTAAATCACAAATTAACTTTTTTCTTCATTTTAGGTTATTCGATGTTGGAGGCCAAAGATCTGAACGTAAAAAATGGATTCATTGTTTCGAAGATGTCACAGCGATTATTTTCTGTGTGGCAATGTCTGAATATGATCAAGTCTTACACGAAGATGAAACTACGGTAAGCATTGTTTTTAGTTGCGAACCAGTTGTTGAAATTTGATTTAATTGCGCTAAATCGTGACCGTTTCACTCTAATTTAACATTTTAAAGAAAACTATTTTATGTGCAATTTTGTTGAACATTGAGATTAGCGCTGATCTTTTAAGATTTTTATGACCTTAGAGAGTGTAAGGTTTTTTTTGTTATATACTACATGTTTCGCTTGACTTGTTTTGTAAACAATATTACAAATTATGCAATTAATTGTTTTTTGGGTTAAAAGTATTACATAACAAAACAGTATTTCTTCATCAATCAGTCATTTTGTTTTGCCTTATTGTAATTTGCATATAGTATTGGTCATGAAACAGATCATATAAAAAACTTTGTGAGCAAGGATTAAAAAGCGATCAAATAAAAACATGATCTATTTTATGTCAGGAAAGCATTTGAGAAAACAAATGTATTAATGTACAAATAACATCTTTTGCTCAAAGATAGTTTTATATCTGAGATTTAGGTTTTTAGGCCAAAGAAGAGAAGGATGCATTCTATCGCCTAAACTTTTCTTGCTTGTTATCACTGATATATTAAGCAGTGCTCTGTATAGATCAAGCAAACGCGCGCACGAAAATATTATGATTGTTTTTAAAGCGCTATTCTGGGCAGTTTTAAGGCCCCCATACACGGTCAAATTAGATATACATCGAGGTGCGGATGTACAACCAAAACTATCTATTGTGAGCCGATTGGCCGATCAAAACCGGATGCGCGCGCAGGTTTGATGAAAATCATGGTACAGCATGGATGTACATCTATTTTGACATTTGACCAGGGGCTTTTAGCGTTAGCACACCTACAGTTAAGTACCTGTCGGCCGATGGAAAAGCTGTAGTGTGCAGGTTGTCTTAAGCCAGAATTTCCACTTTAATTTTTTTTCACCGAAATCCAATTTCCATATACATTGTACCGCGGTCCTTTATAAAAGTATTTTGGTAGGCTTGAATAATCGTTCTTTTGTAAAGTTATCCAAATGTTAGAGGCTATTGAACTAACGGCATTGAGCTTGAAGAATAAAAATTATATTTCCTTGAAAAATTGTTTCTCGGTGTTGGGGCAAAGGTCTTTCACTTGTCTAAGCTAAATGGGCTTCCTTCGTACTGTCAATTTATCATGTTACTAGTCCTGCCATGCTGAAGGCGTTACCGATAATAATATATAGCAGACATACGATATATGATAACATTAGAGGCAGCAGTAATAATTCATTATTCTTTGGTGTATTGGGCGTCATTGTTTAATTTTTTTTTGAAATTAAAATACTATTGACATAAAAAAAATAAACATCTTTTCAAATTTCAGAATCGAATGCAGGAATCACTAAAATTATTCGATTCAATTTGTAATAATAAATGGTTTACGGATACCTCCATAATTTTATTTTTGAACAAAAAAGATTTGTTTGAAGAAAAAATTCGTAAAAGCCCCTTGACAATCTGTTTCCCAGAATACACAGGTAAATTAATTATAACATGTAATATAAAATATTTGTATTATTATTATATTATTTTTTAATATAATTGTTTTTTTTATAAAAATTTAATAGGTGGACAAGAATATGGCGAAGCAGCCGCCTATATTCAGGCTCAATTTGAAGCGAAGAACAAATCAACATCAAAAGAGATCTACTGCCACATGACGTGCGCTACAGATACAAATAATATTCAATTTGTGTTCGATGCTGTGACTGATGTCATTATTGCTAATAACTTAAGAGGATGTGGTCTTTATTAAAAAAAAACAAATTAGCACAAGTAAAACACACATTACATACATAACACAAGTCGAGAATATTTTTCAAAAAACAAAAATAATAATACAAAAAAAATTACAAAAAAATAAGGCCATATTTTATTTTTCACTAAAACAAAATATTTTTTTAAATATGTTTTTTAAATTATTATTAAGTTATTTGTACGCATTTTTTTATTTAATTTTTAAGCAAAACGCAAAGAGAAATCAAGATGCCATAAATAATTAATGTTAGAAAAATTGAAAAAGAAAGAAAAAAAGAGAGAGTAAAGAAAATCAAAACAAATTTATTGCAAAGCACAAGCAGGTAACAAAACGTACACACACAAAAAATTATTAATTTTGTTTTTTGTTATTATTATTAAAAAAATAATTAATTTTAGTATTTATTTCTTTTACTAATAATTTTTTTTGTTTAATTTTAAAATAAGTTCCTTAAAAAACAAAAAAAACTTCGGAAAGTGATATACCATTTTATATTTTTTTAATCTGTTTATTTTTCGTTTTTAAATTAAATTTTTTATTTGTTTATATTTTTCTATTCGAGCGACCAATAAGTGAAAAAATATTGTAATATTTTTTTAAGTAAAAAGAAATAATAAATAAAAATTGTTTAAACATTCCTAAAAAAATAGAAAGGATCAAAATATAATTTTAATTGCTTTACAATCAGCCAACAAACAAATTTACTATGATACTGTTGGCCCTGTTTACGAATTTCGACAACAAACAACACAAAAATAAACTTAAATAAAAATAAAAATTAATATTCAAATACTACGAACGTGCATTGGATATTAGATTTACAAAAAAAGTACTATTATTAAAAACAATAAAACCAAAAAAACCATTAGTATCTTCTGTGTAAAAATGTCTATATCTGCTAATATTAACTAAAGAGCAAGATAACACGAAAAAATAAGTGATAAAACTACAAAGCGTTTCGTTTTGAATATTTTCAGTAGAGATCATGTATAAAAAAACAATGTAATGAAAATATTTATTATTAAGCAAAAAATTCAAACCAAAAAATTTCCATTTCTAAAACAAAAATGCATACGTAAAAAGTGTATGTGTCGTGTGTAGCGTTTAAATTAATGTGTATTTCATTCGAGAAAGAAAATAAAACGGATTAAGAAAATTAAAAAACCAAACGAAAATCCTCGTATACAAATTGGATGCATTGATTGTGTATAGAATAATTTGCTCCTAAAATACAAAAAGAAAAACCTATGAGCTATAAAATGTACATAAGAAACAGGAGTACTCCAATCGAGTTTAATCTTAACTTTTAAAAAACAAAAAATCGTAGGTAGATATTTGTACACTTAAGATACACAGTGGCAAATTTTAAAGTATATTTATTTAAAATAACACAAAAATCCTTTATTTGATTTGTTACTATAATAATATATACCTACCCGAAGAGAGAGTTACCTTTATGTGTTAATTTCCTTATAAAAGAAAAAAAACAAAGCCTGTGAAAACTTTCGCACAAATTTTTAAACTATTTTTAACTTGAATTTGTTAATTCATTACTTTTTTGAGTATCATCAAAAATGTTTTAATTATGTATGCCAAAAAAAATTAGTTTGTTTTTTTTTCATTTTAATTTGGAATGTCATAATATTGGCAACAATTTTATCAACAAAAACAAAACAAACGACACACACAAAAACTCCATATAATTTTCTTGTGTGTGCAATTAAAATTGTTTCGTGCCAATTGGAAGAGAAATTTTACAAAAAAGAAAATAAAATAAAAAATTAAATAAAATTTAAAACAAAGCTCATTTAAACAAAATAGAAAAGTAGAATTTAGTTTAGAAGATGAAAAAAATGAATAAGCAAGGAAATATTTGTTAGAATATGATTAAATTTCAAAAAAAAAACAAAACAACAAGAACAACAAAACGTAAATCAAACAAAAGTAGATATTTCTACAATTAGATTGTCTTGTTTTCTGTTGTATAGCTATTGTGTATTCAAGGAAAAAAACAAATCGACCAAAAACAAAACAAAGTTTAGAGATTACCTAGACAAAAAAAGTCTTTTATACATTTACCATTCTTTTTTTGTTTTTCTTACGAAAATCGGAACTGTAAAAGCTGTGATTTACTTTTTTAATTAAATCTTCTTTTTTTGACTAATTCAAGAAATTAAATTAAATGAAAAATAGTTTAATGAAGCGAAAAAGTGTTATTTGTATTTTAAAAAAAATTAAAAAATTTAAACACCCTAGATATTTCAAAATCAAACTAATCAAAATTCTCCTAAAAAATCGTCCTTCAGTCCCCACAGAAATTCTTCAAAATCTGTTTGTGCACTTGCTTTGCACTTCTTCAACTCCAAAACAAATAACCGAAATCCCTTTTATATACAAATTTATAAACCTGTAATATATACAATGTGATCTGTTATTGATTTTCACTACTGATATTCTATAAATATAGAGGAAAACGCTGATCTTGATTGCATCAACACCGATCGCTAGCCTTAGTGGTGTTTTTAATGAGTTCACCATATATACAATTATATTAGAAAATTCAAAACTTAAAGAGCTTATAACAAGGCCTTAATATCTTTCTTTGTTTTGAACTCATTAGATAATCAATATAAATGAATTGATATCGTATAATAACGGCTAGGTGCATTAAAAGACAGCTTAACCTCTAATAGGTCATAGTTTAATATTCTTGCATCACTGAATATCGCCCAAACCTCTACCTTCGAAACCTCTACTTTCGAAGCTACTCGGTATGATAAAAGTTAATATTTTGTACGATTTTATGATGGCAAACAAAAGAGTTTAAAAATCGATCAAGATAGATAACAAATACAAACATTTTGATATTGTTAGTTACTCAACGTAATAGAAATGCCGGTATTGGCTTTTTATTAATTCAACATCGGAGGTCGTACTGAAGCTCAACATTATCAATAGCATACACAACTTTAATTATCAAACAATTCAAATTGTGGATGACATGTACTACCGCCATATGCAAAAATACTAGGTACCCAATGATAATGTTTGCAACATACATATATATGTTGGTTGATTCAGCGTTTTTTTTTAACCCTAGATAGCTAATCTTCGTCAAAATGACGAATATCCAATAAATATCTCCCTCTCCCTTTCTAAATTTGTGCTATTTATAATTTGTGATTTATTAATTAAAACTGAAATAAATATTATTTTTTTCAGTCATTCTCTTTTACTTATATCCTATATGTCCTACTAATACAACAAACCTGATGAAAAATCACAAAATTTCACTAAAATTCACATTTAAAAATTTGTCATAAAAAAGTCGAATGGTTAGCTTTTATGATGACTTCAGGAACGTTAGCTATCTAGGGTTAATGACGCTACAGTCCTTGTAGGACTCGGGCCCCTTGAAGTCTCTTCTTCCAGTCGTCTTTCTCTTCAGTCGTCTGTGCTAGTTTGTTATACGAATTTTCTGTATATCTTCTAGCACGTCCACCTTTAATAAACACTAATTGACGTAATATTTTTTGTTAAAAGGTTTGTTAAACTGACCTTAACAATTTGGATTCATAATTCCAAAATCACGTTCGAGCAATCTTCCATCGCGTTTTTTGTGTTGACAGAGTCATGGCTTCTTGATGGCTTTGCAGCCTTTGAGTTCGACTCTAGCAAGAATTATTCTCCTAGCACTCCCACCAAGTGATTTTCTTTGTATCACTAATAAACTGGCAGTAAACTTAGAAGTGGCTGTTTGGTGATTTTGACTGATATAGAATATACTAGTGCTTGACAATAAATCCTCGGAAAGGAACACCAAAAGCCCAAACACATGTTTCTTCTGAGAATAGTTTCACTTACTTACAGTGTTGTGCTTCTGCTTTGAAACAAGCAGGCAATTGTGTTTTTAAGTGTAAATGCTTCACGCGTAATTTATCATGCGCAATCTTTTTTGTCAAGTCTCAGTCGCGCAGCATCACTTTACTACCTGCAGAAAAGCGTTTTGCTGTGTTTTTGAATTCATGATCTGCTTTGTGGGATTTGTTTTTGAACAGCATGCATGCTGCCTAGCATGAGTCAGGCGTTTTTTACTAAGCTCATAGTCGTTTATACATATGGAGACAGTTTTGATTACTTTTGCTGAGTTAAAAAGACTACAATGCGAAGGATATGTAATGATGCCACATAATCGAATTCCACTAAAAATTCGGTCACCAAATTTTACAGGAAAACGCCCTTTCCTGTTGGATAGGCTTAGAGGATGCAGTGAAAGTTGATGCTACAACACTACTTCAGGTAAATAACTGAAAAGGTACAGCAAACGCAGAGCCCGATGGAGACGGAATTTAGAACAGAAGGAGAATAAATACGTATTAGATCATTCGTATTTAATACGATGAATTTAAAGAAATTGTTTTGTTAATATGATGGAGGATATGACGTGCAAGGGTTACCTATATATACGCGCAGGCAACATTTGCACCGCCCAGTACGTACTTACAATCATGCTTTGCTTTATTTAAAGTGGGGCATTATATTGTCTAAAAAGAAAAATGAAGCAGCTCTTACAAATTTATTTTGTATTCGTGTCCTACTTTGTTTGCAGAGATATTCTCATTGATTTAAAAGGCGCTCCAAAAACTCATACAATATTTGAGTAGTCTGAAGCGGCAGGATTTAGGCCTTACTAAAACCAAAATTACTTTGACACTTGTTTTAAACTATCTTTCCTTAACAAGAGTTTTTGAATATTTCTTAACAAATATATTTTTAATTTACTTAGAAAAAATGTTGATCTGAGCAGTCGAGCGGTAAAGCAAGTGGCAGGGACCAATTCCCACCCAGAGGCTTAACTCTTAACCTTTAACGTGAAGTAAATGACCTCCTATTATCTTCTGCCTATCACCTATAGCACAGAGACGACAACAGACTTTTTTCGATCGTCAAAGACAAAAAGCAATCATTTATTCAATACTATGATGAAGACAACTAATCAAAAACTTTTATTCCCCTTGATCTTACTTTTTGTTGACTAGAGCTTTCTGCCAGAAAAAAACACTGTATGACAAACCATTCGACAATACAAAAGAGGTCTGGCTTGGAGCTTGTAGTCTTCCATATAAGGAAGATGGAACGAAATATTGAAAGTGCCGGTCCGACGCAAAATTATGTTTGGGGATTTGGAATATTGCATAGTAAACCCTATTCACCATTAAGTGTAGAATATTTAGAGGTGTTTTTATAACTAGGTGTTGTTCAACCTAGTAAAGTGATTTTAGTTGCCCGTGGTATTTTGCTGGCATTTTATAGGAAGCTTCTATAGGTTTCGTAATGAAAAGGTGATAATTCCATACATTGCTGTTGAACCAAAATTTTGCATCGATTACGCTATTGTTAAGAAAGAGCCTTTAATTTCTATTGTTTCTATAAAATATTATAGAAAAAGAGTCAAAAATAAAACAGTGTTTACTACATTACGAAGACTGGCCTTTGAATAAGTCGCTTTTTAAAAAATATACAAATCTCAGCCTTTACAGTTAAATTCATAAATCTATTGTAACATTGTCCTGCTCATTATTTTTATATACATATGAATATGAAAGCATTAAGTTTTTTTTTATTTGTAATTTATGTTCTCTAATCATAATTTAGATAGAATTGAAAATATCACCAGAAATTTAGTGATAAAATAAAAAATAATAATTTTTTAAATGATCCTACAAAAAACAACAAAACAAATAAACAAAAAAGAAAATGAATTTGTTAACGCTCACTTTTGCACAAAAAATTAATATTCCATAAATAAATATATATATATACATAAAATACAGAAGATAACTAGTATTTTTCTTGTATATTTATTAATTTCATAAATATGTATATGTAAAACGTCTTTCTCCATATATAATATTTAATAACAAAAAAATATTTTTTAGTTTTTAATTTTTTTGTACTGTTTATTTATTTTTAAATTAACAGTTTTTTTTTTCGTCGCTATAAAAAAACTTCAGTCACAAACACAACAACACTATTTTTGTAAAATTTATTTTTTCACAAATGAATGAAAAAAAAAATTAAATAAAAATAATAAAAAAAGATGAAAAATAAATAAGTAAATAAAGTTATATACTTAAAATTTATAAAATGAAAAAGAAAAAAACAAAAATGAAAACATTAACACAAATTATAAATAAGAAAAAAAACACGTTTCTATTATAGATTTTTCTAATATCAATTTTCCTTAAAAAAAGTAAAAAAACATAAAATAAATGAAAAAATAGCATTATTATTCGTTAAGATGAAAAATAAATGAAGAAGTACGCGTAAAATGTTCTCTATTTAATTTTTGTTTTATAAAAAAAAATAATAATTTGATTAATGTATGATATATGTATGTATAAAAATATCATTTTAGTTTGTTTGTCGATTGTTTTCGATGTTTGAAAATTTAAAAAAAATATATATTTTAACAATTTTTGAAATGTATATTAATTTTGAAGAAAAAAAACTGATTGGTCTAAAAAAAATTCAAATATCTGTTGAGTTAAAAGAATGTAATGAAATTTGTTTTTTTTCATAAATTCCAAATTAAGTATGAATTTAAATAATATAAATAAGATCCAAACACACATATTTATATTAAAAAAGGGATGCATAATGTCGATAATAAATTTTAAAATAGCACAAGAGAAATGAATTTTTTTTAAATGTATAATTGCTACATGCGCAAGAAAATTGTAAGAAAGAAGTGCTTGTTACACACGCTAAATAATATTTGCAATAAGAAAACATTTATGCATTCCTTATGAAAAAATATTAAGTTATTCAATTATTGTTTTTTTTTTCAATACATTTAAAACAAAGTTATAACATATTTCTATTTTGTAGTGTAATTTTAAAAGGCAAAAAATAAGAAAAGAAAAGTAAATGTCCCCTTTTTATACTTTATTCATTACTAAAAAAATTTATGCTTTCGCATCGTATAAAAAATATATTAAATAAAATATATAAAACACTGCCACGTATGTAAATAATAAGAAAAGTAACACAAAATAGAGAAAAAATAACAAAAAATAAAAAACCCAATATTTTCATTTTAAAAAAAGGAACATTTTCAAAATATATTAAAAAAAATGATTTATAAATTCTTATCATGGAAAAGAAAATTTAATATAAATTTATATAAAAAAAATAAAGTGTAAAATCGCTAAAACTTTCGACAAACGCATTTTTTTAGTATATTTATAATATTCTCAGTGTTTTTCAATTATGTTTATGTTTTTAAAAAAAAATCCAAAAAAAACAAAACAAAAAACCACACAAAATTTTCATTCATTCAATGCAATTAACATTGTAATTTTTATTTATATATATAAAATATATATAGTAAAAAATAAGTAAATAAGAAACCTTAATATTAAAAAATTTAGTAATTAGGCTATAAAAAAAACAAAAAAGAGAAAACTTCTGTGAGACCAAAGATAATTTTCTAAGACGAATAAACCAAAAAAAATTAACAAAAGAAAAAAATCTATAGTAAAAAAAAGTATAAATAATAAAATAAAAATAAATTAATTAATGCACTTAAAACTGACAAATTTAAAAAAAGAAAACAAAAGGAAGAAAAGAAACAACAACAGACACACAAAAACAAACCTAATCTTCTTTAATTAATTACACACACATACACACAATTTAAATATAGTGTTATTTTCATTTAAACTTTTTAACTTTAAATAAAAATTAAAGTTAAATATTTGCAAAACAAAAATAAATATGGAAAACAAAAACTTTTACATTAAAAAATAAAAATTAAAACAAAAAACCCGAACATCAACATCAAACAAAAAAACATATAAAAACCATTCTTCTCATATATTTATACATATATTCAAGCATTTATTATTATGTAAATTTATAGGTAATCTTGCGAAAAGGCTTTAAAAGTTTATTGAAAAACAAAAAGAATAATATTTTTTTTTAGGTTAAATAGTTTCTTATTTAGCCCCAAAGATTTTAAAAAACAAAATATATACATATATATTTAAAAAAAACGTCCAACGTTTTTCAAAAAAAGTAAAAAGAAATAAACAAAAAAAAAATAAAAATAAATTTCGATTTAATGTCATGTTCTTTTTAGTGCGTGTGACTGTTTTTAACAATTAAAATGCTATACGTATGCAAACAATAAATTCTTAAATAAATTGAATATAAATTTTTTTTGATTACATATTACCCAATTCAAAATGGCCAAGTGACACCCTAATAATATATGTATATTATTAGTGGTTGGGTAAGGTTTGAAGTTGTTCCATAAGCAAGTTTATCTTCTCTATTATGTTGGACACTGTCAATAATGCACTGTGCAGTGCTTATTTGACTCTGCATACATAATCAGCATAACGTCACATATTCCATTTGCGTGACTGATCTGATAAAATTGACCATAATCGTCCTCATGTCTTATAGTCCAAGAGCCCAGGCCCGCCAGACCTACGTCATTTTCTTAAAGCTGATATTTCGTATAGACATAGTGTGATACGCAGTTAATAACGTATGCACACTCGCTAGCCGGAAGAATGGCCCCTTTTGAAGATAGAGGGGTTAGGGGGTAAAAAAGGGGTTAAAAATGAAAAAAATGTCTGTCTCTGCGTATATAGGCCCTGCTAGGGCTAAATAACCGTTAAAAACTAGTGGCAGGTGCAGATCCTTTACCGTCACAAATGGCGAATGTGTAGACTGGATCATAGAGTAAATATACACGTGTTATATTTACTCTATGACTGGATGCAAGAAGATATAACTTTTTTCACCGGTCGTTAGTCTGGTCCTTTTTCTCTACCGGTCATTAGCTTCAATTAGAGTAAGTGACATTGGTCGTCGCTTATTCATAAGGTAGTTAAACAAAAATGATTAAAATTTTTTTTTGTTTTACTGCATCTTTCCAGCAGGGAAATTGATATGGCCCTGTGCTTCCACGTTTTTTTCTTGTTTTGACTGGCATTCGAAGTCAAAGCTTCTTCGTGAGACCCAAAAACTTCGACACTTCTTCTAAATTTTAGTTAAGAGAATTTGAGGCTGTAATTCCTTTGCTCTGAATAATTCTTTAGAGCTCTCTAAGGCCGGGCGTATACCAAGTTGCATATGCAGCTTTTCGTCACTTATTGCTTGGAGATATATGGATCAAATCGTAACATGCCGCTTTGCTACATAAATCTCCAAACAATAAGTCACGAAGAGCTGCATAGGAAGCATTATGAAGCTTTGGTATACGGCCGGCCTAAAAAGCATTCTGCGGCGAGTAACTACGGAAAAAATCTAAATCGATTTAATCTAAAGTATTAATTTGAAGATTTTCTGAAGGAAGAACGATTTTTTCAAATTCTTTACAAATCAAGTAATTACTGTTTGAGAAATGCCCTAAGTAAAGTCTATTGCGTTTGCTGAACAAAGAACAAATCCTATTTATAAAAGGACCGAGTTTGCAGACCCTTTCACGGTAGTAATATTTTCTTCGTTAGTCATAACTAATTCCTATAAAAATGATATTTAACCATAGCACTTTGAAAAGGAAAAATTAAGGATAAAACTTCACCCAGTTATACTTACACGCTTCATCAATACTTTTTTGGCATAGTTCCCCTTTTTATATACTTCCCAGCTAGACGGAACTTCATCCGAAACCCTTTTACTACACGGACAAACGAATAAAATGATATTTTACTATCATCAGTTTTATTATAGAATTTTTTCTATAAAATAATGCATCCAATTTTTTGGATAGGGTTGTCACTTCACAATATCCAACGTACATAATCAGTAAGTACCTAGAAATGCATGTTAATAGCATAAAATCGATAAAACATTAAGTAAATATTTAATTATTATAACTCGACGATGCTGCGGCGATTTTGTTCTACTTCCATCTAACAAATGAAGATACAAAACGCTAAACCTTTTAGCATGGTAAATACTTCTATTTTATACACTTATAAAATACACACAAATCTTAAAGCCAACCAACAGTGATAATTCGAAATTGTTCATTTCCAGCTCATAAAGGTATGCTTAAGCTAATTGGAGCTAGCTTTGAGATACGAAATCAATATTTTCAGAGAAGATTATTCATTGGAACAAATAGAGATATATTAAAGCACTTCTTGTGGCAGGTTAAAAATGCTGCAGATTACTTGCAAGTGGGTATTATATTATTTTCATAATTTTTGTTTTCTAAGAATATCTGATGAATGATTTTTCCTTATAGTTCCGAAAACCTCATTTTTAAAGAGGTTTCTCAACCATCTACTAAGAAGTATTGGGTTCTACTAAAAAAGTCGGTAAAATTTAAGTCTTCAGAATGCATTGGGTAAGAGTACTTGTATTATGTACTTAAAAAGAATAGGAACACTCTTTTTTTAATTGCACACTATCTAAAAAGGAGATATTTACTCTTTTGAAAAGTCTTAAAAAGTCCAATAAAAAAATGAAATAAAATAAATTGGTAAAAAAATAGCTATGTATATATTTTACCCTGCAAATATTTATTTGTTTATATTAGATAATAAAAAAGTAAGTATTTCACTCTAAAATTCTAGTATTTATTCTTAACTTGCTTTTTTATTGGCTGTGATATGTTATAATTCACCATAAACTGTATATAATTATTGTCAGTCAAAATTGAATTATTGAGAGAAGTTCAGTTTATTTTTTTGTATGTTTTGTTTTTCTATTTTATTCAATATTTTACTTGTGAAAATATTACATAAACAATTCCCTATTAGTTTCAAGTTTTTAAAATTGTTTACTTTTTTTAATTCACACAATTGTGACTTTTATTGTCTTATAAATTATTGCAATTGAAACTTGCAAGGAATGCAAACCACTTCGCTATAAAATTTCCATTTATAATTATGACACCATTTTTATGAAGACAGTTGAAAAGGTGTACAAATTGTACATAAATGTAATTTATAAGTTCTAAACTACATTGTTTATGTAATTAAGAACGTTAATAATATAATAAATGCGATTTTTGCTTACTATAAGACTATAATATCTAATAACTACGCTTGTTACAAAGCCAACACAAAAACGTAATCTACAAGCAACACAGAATTCAGGTTATTATCTATCAATCTTGTCCAGTATTCTGTACCATGGTAGTTTTTGTCAAGGATGGTAGCAAAATCAAGGCTCACTCACAAGTACAGTGTAAAAACTTTAATTTTAGTTTCATAAATAAATTGAACTTCCATCAATGCTCATTGAATTCAAAAGGTTTATTGCTGGTATTCGAATAAATAAAGTTTTTTTTAAATTATGGCTCATAAGTTAATAACATTTCTGCATCTCTTGAATCTTGCAAAGAAACCTAAAACGCTCATCTCTAAAATCTTGTGGAGCACGATCAATGTAAGTTCCAAATTCAAGCTATATTATTGCAGTTGAATATGACCTGCGCTAATTAGAATATAATTAGTCTATCAATTCTCAATGACCCTTCTCACTGTTGATGATAATTCAGGGGTCGTATGTGCCAGCATAGAATAGCCAAAGATGCCTTCTCAATTTTTGTATGAATTTGAGGAAATTATCCTTATTTGCGATATCCTTATGCTCAAAGCAAATTATATAATTAACTAAGCAGGAAAAGTCTAATAAATTGTAAATATACCAATTGGTCATGGTTTTGCATTCCGGTTTGTGCTCAGTTAAAGAATGGGCATCGTGTCACTGACTCTGGGGTAATTCTTCTTCTTATGCTCCTTTAATCCCGCGATGGACATATGTAGGACGGAAACACTTGCCCTCCAGCAGACTGTTTTGGTGCGACAGCCCTCAGTTTCGTCCAGGATCTCCCAGTTGTTGTGGCCCCCGTTAATAAGGTTCTCTTCCAGGTTGTTCTAGGTCTTCCAACTCGACGGGTTCCTTGCGGAACCAGTCAGACAAGCATCTGTTGATGAAAACTTGAAGGCGCCTTGTGATGAATTGTGTGACTTTCCATGTTTCGCAACCATACAAAAGAACGTTAGAGTTGAACAGTTGCAATTTGGTGCTAATTGGGATTTTTGTATATCTACATATGCGAGACAGGCATGAATATGGGCGCCTTGCTTTATTTATTCTGGGCAGCTAATTACAGGTGCGCTTCTTATATATACTGTTTTCTGTTCGCGGTGTGTTGAATACACTGTGGGGTGGTCAATATACAGAGCCTTCAACGTTAAAAACGAGGCAGTGTGCCCTATGCTATAGCTGCTATTTTAACGAAGAAATTATTTGAATTACTATACATTAAGTACTTACTTGGTACAGTTTTCAATGCGCCATTTTTATTTGAAGAGATAGTTCTTAGCCATGATTGATGAATGTCAGTTCAAAGCTTCTTCTTTAGTTCTCAGCCAATATTACAGCTGTGAAAATTGAGCTTAAGCAAAAATATTCAGTTATGTTACCAAATTTTTCCACTCGCAAGCTTGCTGATAACCGAAATAAGACCTAAAACTCTCAACCACTAATAAAGCTAGATTTGGACCTGAATGTCCAGTTTCAATAAAAAATTCTTACATCCGCGTGACGGACGTGATGTGACGTCCAACGATACCTCATGGAGGAACAATTTGTCCACATGCACGAATCTTGTATTGCCCATTGGTTCTTTTTACATACGATAAACGATACTTTTTAATCGCGTGATGACTGTAAAAGAGGACTTATGTTAATGGTTTTAACCATCTCCATTTTGTTTGCCCAGAATTTTACCACCACTATTAGTTTCACATAATTATATTCCATTCTCCGGAGTATATGGCCAAGGGAACGCGATTTTTGATATCAGAAGTAAATACGAGTAAAACATAATAAGTGTAGAAAATATCGTCCAATGGAACGCAGCTATTGAGTCCGAATTGCCTTCTCCTACGTTATTATTGTTGTCGATCAACGGATCTTCAGCTCGCATGTGGGAGTAGTATGTATATGCGCTACATTCGGCCATCCTGAGGACAATTCCTCAACCGCTTCCTTACTTATCCAGGGTTTCATAAAATCTGTTGGAGCGTGTTTTGTTTGGTCTTTCAAGGGTACCAACCTCGTACCTTTGGCAATCGCGTAAGGTCCTAAACACTTTGGGTATAATTTTCGACTGCCTATGGTTATTAGACTTCTTCTTCTCTTGTTGGATTTTTAATATTTCTTCTTTAGACCATTTCTTAATTTCTTCTTGATTGTATTCAAATTCTTCGAATATAGCCTTTTCTATTGGTGGATTCGACACGTGTCGAGCTTACTGCAGTAAGCTCAGCAGTAAGAACGCACATAGATGCCACACGATTCCTGCTTACTGCAGTCACCAAATCATTGTACATGCTATGATTATCTATGTATGTGTATTTTCTCCAAACAAAATACAAAATTTCCCTCCCCACCAAACGTCAATTCCAGTGTGAGCGTGAAATCAATGCGAAAAATAGAATCCAGAAGCGTTGATTTCGCCTCTAAGCACCTCTTCACCTTTTGCCCTAAAACTCGTTCAACGACTGCAGTAAGCTCGACATGTGTCGCATGCCCGAGTGGTTGTATTGTAGCAAGAGGTGGGTAACATTGTGCTCGAACATGAATTCAAATGAGAAATGGAGTTCTCTAGTAAATAGCAATAATATCTTTATAAGAGTTATGAAAAAAAAACTTGTGAGCCATAAAATTTGTATAATTTATATTAAATTTTCTTTTCAAATATTAAGCCTTTCGCACTATAATAGCATTTAAATTATTTTTATATCATTTTTTTTTTCCTTAAAAAACAGAACACTTTATCTCTTATTAATAAAAGAACAATTAATTCCCATCGAAAAAATGAAAAATAAAATATTTAAACTCTTCAAAAACATACCAATAATATTTTTTTGTAAACAATAAAAAAAATGATGAAAAAAATACAATCCAAAAAAATTAAAAAAATATTTATTACTAAAACATAATTTAAAATAACAAATGAAAATGAAACATTTAAGCTAAAAAAAACTAGTCATAAAATAATAAATTATAAAATATAAATAAACCCGCATATACATATTTGTATAATAAAAAAAAACAATTTTTTGACATTAAGCTAATAAAGGATGTTTATTTATATATATACATAAATACATATATTAAAAAATATTTATATATATAAATAAAAAAATAAGTTGGAATTCTACTGAATAGCTGAAATCGTATTTAAAAAAAACAAAATAGATATACAAATTTGGACAAAAAATACTATATGTAATTTGTGTATATCAAGTCCAGGCATTTTCAAAATCTGAATAAAAAAACAAAATGTTTACATAATGTTTCAACAAAAAGAAAAACTGAACATAAATGTGTATATATAATATATAAAACAATTTTCTAGAAAAAAAGAATAAACAAAATCAATTTTACCTCATTCCAAAAAAAGAAATAAAAAATACAAATTGTCTACACTTTTTCGACTTCAGCTAGTACTAGTATTAATAACAAAAAATGAGAGTTGTTGACAATCTTTCATCATTTCAAAATTGATTTTTGAGCTTCTTAAATTTTAACTTTTAAAAATATCATTTCTAATGGATTAAAAAATTCTAGTTGCTTTGAACCAATTTTGAATTGATAAAAGAAATTCAATAACAAACAAAAAATCCCCAAAAGAAGGAACATACTAAAATAAAAACAATTTATTAACTAATTATTTTGCAATTTTACTTCTTATAAATATATTAATTTTTTGTACAAAACGTAAACGCATTGTTGTTATTTAAAAAAAATGAAGGAAAAATGCTGTTTGAATTAAATTTAATAAAAAAATTAAAAAAAAAAACAAAAAAATCGTGGAAAAAATAAAATAATTTAATAGACCTATTATATTGAAATCATTTACAAAATAAAAAAAATATTTAAAACAAAAAAAAAACAAAACTGATCGCAAACACACAAAAAGTTAGTAATTATGCTGAAAAGAATGTGCTAACTAAAAAAATTGAAAGAAAAAAACTAACTTAAAAAATAAAAGCTATAAAATTATATTTAAAAAAAACCAAAAACAAATAAGTTCTTTAATCAAAAATATAAATTAAAGAAAACAAATTTCTGTTAACAAAAAGAAAAAGTGGATAAAGGAAAAACAATTTTAGTAATGGAAAAGTAAAAAAAAAATTCAAATAAAAAATTCTAAATAAAAACTAACGAAGGTTGTAAACTTATTTTCACAAAAATCATGATTAAAAAAAATAATAAAAAATATGAAATAACCCGTAATTAAAATTTTTACTTAATATAAAAAATTCTGAAATGATGAAGAGGATAAAAAAAATAATAATAATAATAAAATTGTTTTCGTTTTTGTTTTTATGGGTTTCTTTCTTCGCTGGAGAGACGAAGCATATTAAGCTGCTGCAATATTCAGGATAATATATTTCACTTGAAATCAAATTGTTAACCATATCACATGATTGTAAACAACCTTTGAGAACCGATTCGATTTGCAATAAATATATTACATCTTATGTGAAGCGCTTTTTAATAAATAGCTATTCATTCGATCCTTGTGGTTCCTTTTTATAATAGTATTAATATTTCTGAGGCGATTGAGTACCCTTTGCCTCTTGGATAAAGCTAGGATTACCGGGAAACTCCGACGATGCTGACTTCAATGTTCTACGCTATATCATACCCAGATCTACCTATCGACAATAGCCAACCTTTCTTTATTTGGAAGTCTAAGCATACTTTGTACTATTAGTATCTCATAGCATTGGTCATGTCATGGTTCAATGTCCAATGTAGCAAGCGTAGTTCGTAAAATAGAAATAGGAAATAGAATAGGTTAAGGAGTATAGGGCTTTTCATATTTATGGTAGCCCAAATCGATCAGTTACACGTTATTTAAAAAGCTAGGCTGCAAGTACAACTTTTTGAAAAATGCAACATGCTTTGCATGTCGCGCGAATCTTGTAACTATTTTCGCTTTCGTGCTTATTAGATTAAAGAAGAGGAACTAACAAACCGCGAGAAAGGCGGAAAATTCGAAGTCTTCTGATGGTATTAGTTATATTCAAAGATCGTGTTGAACTCGGGTGGGTAGTCAGACCAACACGAACGAAGTGATCTGGGAGATTAAAGCTTGGCCTTAAAGCGATGGTCTGACGCTTGCTGAGCACAAAATTCAAGTTGTTCTGATCAGCAAACGGAAAAATCCTGGGACCGGAAACGAAAATTTTTTTTCGTCTCGTGTTCGCGTAGGTCGTAAATATTGAAAATTTTAGTCTGAAGCCGACGAAAGGCACTCGAAAGGTCTTGGGTTATCGAGTTCTTGTATTATTATGAGTAATAATTTTCTTTCGACCTATGCGAACGCTTAAATTTTCGACGACAAAATTTTTCGACTTCAAATTTTTTTCGTACGATTATAGACGTTCGCTACACACGAACCGGCCCCTGGGTCCATAAGGATCAAGGTATGGCGACAGATCATTTACTCACTTGGGAGTTACGATCGATCAGAGGCTAAATTCACTCTATTTGTGACGTATGTACATCCCAACATATAGGAGGCTAGGCTGACCCGTCGCCTTCTGATGGCTCAGCTCAGTCTTGCTATATACAGCGCCAGTGTTGGCAGCAGCGTTGGACAAGGCAGCTAACAGCAGCAGTTACCAGCGAGCGTGGTAAAGCCAGTTACGAAGTTTATGAACGAATCCAAGATAATTTAATGTATGAGCAAAAAATGGGTGCAAGCATTTTGCAGGTGGGCCACATTCATGTTAGTATAGTGTTGTGGATATAGTGCCATCCCAAAGCCGGATTTTGCACCTGCCCAATTAACCAAAATTCATTCCATTCCAAGAGGTAATGCTATTCACGGCGAAAAAGAAAATTCCCATTTTTAACCTCCCCCGGTTGGAGCGGCACTTTCTGAGTCAAATATTGGACCCAAAATTCAACGGGAAGATGAACATCGAGGTAAGGGTAAAGAAAACAGCCTTCTACCCCTGTAAAAAGACCTTCGGCAGGAAACGTGGTCTCAAGCCAAAGACCGTGGTATGCCCAATTTTTACGTATGGTTCGCTAGTATGCTGGCCAGAGCTGAGGAGGACCTATAATGTCATAAAATCGGTAAGGGTCCTGAGGACGGAAACAATAGGAGCAACAAGGGCCATGAGAACAAGCTTTACGAACGCCGTTGATGTTCTCTTGCACCCGTTCGCCGATTGCGCATCAAACACGGAGGCCCCTGTGCTGAAGAAAG
Source organism: Thereva nobilitata (assembly GCA_963855945.1). NCBI lineage: Eukaryota > Metazoa > Arthropoda > Insecta > Diptera > Therevidae > Thereva > Thereva nobilitata. Next base: position 24,246,695 of record OY979694.1, read on the forward strand.
TGGCGTTGAAAGTAAGTGAAATTAGATTGGCCACACCCTGAAACAATGAAAACCGTGAATTGAAATCTAAAAGGAAGGTCGAGTTGGAAGACAAATCAATTTGGAAAAAAATTAGGAGATACTTCTTCTTCTTCTTCTTTAACGGCTCTACAACCGGGATCCGGTCCTGGCCTCTTGCAACTGTTCTCTCCACCGGTCCCGATTCTGAGCCGATGTCATCCAGTTTGGCATCCCTATGCTCTGAGCGTCCTGGTCTACGCCATCCTTCCAGCGGAGGTTGGGTCTCCCTCGCTGTCGCACCCCATAAGTCACCGCAGGAGATACTAGGACTACTTATAAGATGTCGCACAAAATAGTCCGATGGTGGGCAACTAAAATTGAAAATAATGCCCTTGCATCTTAAATCTTGCCCGCTGTATTTTTAGTGCTTCCTCTTCAGTATATTTAATCAGGAAACAGGTTTTGCACGGTAGCATGTGTTTGCACGTACATACATATTTGCAACAGCTGCAGGTAGTCCACTTACCTTTTTAACACATTGCTGGAGACATAAACAGACCCAAACCAGCAGAAAGCACCGTGGGCAGATAACATCACATTGCCACAAGTATTCAGCAATGATATGGCGAAGGTGCCAATGTGTGGGGCAAGCTTTTAACATGAAATATTTCCATAAACCCATTTGTCGTGAGATTATCTCTACCAAAATTTTATGTAACGTGCGGTGTTTACTACACCTACAACGGAACGCTTATGAGAGAAATTGTTTTGAAGATTGATATATTTAGCCACGGAAAGAGGTAAGTAGCGTTGATAATTGAAATTTATTATTCAAAATTATTTTACTGTTTGAACGATCTAGTCTATGAGCCGGTTTAGACGGTGCGCTCCAGCATGTGCCTTACAAACTTTGTGGATAAACGGAGAAGTGGGATGGAACCTCTCTTCCTTCTCACTCCTTTCTTCATCATCAAACGTTCGAGAGGCACATGCGCTGGAGCGCACCGTCTAAAACAGCTCTATAACGACGTAGTGCCTTTTTGGGTCGGTTATTATTATCTACATGCTTTTAAAGTCAAATTATTTATATATATTCAATTCTGCATACTTTTGGAGTGAACTTTTTTATTTAAAAAGATGGAAATTTTGTGATAAGAAATATTGGTAGCCATCCGTATGATTGTCCCTTTGCTAGTAGTTTTTGGGAGCCCATTTAAGCCTCGACATGAATACCTTTCTTTTAACCAAAATTTTAAATACAGCGCAATAAATTTAAGAAGCATAAATTTAGTTTCAATTATGTTTGAAACTTAACGTGACGTAAAAGGCGAACATTTCTTCGTTCTTTAATTTCCTGAATTTTTCATAAATATAAATAAAAAACAACATATTATCATCTTAAAATTACATATTTTTATTCATTCATTATAAAGTTATATAACAATCACGGGAATAAATTAAATTACCTTTGGAATAAATTTATGGAAAGAATATTGCTAAAAATTCTTTTCATTCTAAATTCACTTGAGGAAGTCTTGGTACTTTTTTTTCGGATGCTTAAGTTAATCCGAAAAAAATTATCTTAATTTCTATGATTACAGGTAATTTTTTACTTATGGCAATTAAACTTTTAACTGTACAACTTTGAATTAAAAGGAAAATAAAGAGAATTATGATAGTCTTAGCTTTCCGTAAAATATGGATGTTGCATAGCTTGTTCAGCACTTATTCGTTGATTTGGTCGGCATACCAATAACTTTTGAAGAAGATCTCTTCCTTTAGAATTCAAACGTGGCACAATTTGACTCCAAGATGATATTGGTGGAAATGCTGAAATTTAAGAAAAAGAATAAACATTAATCGAGATGAATAGAGGGAATTCTGTGAAATTGTGGTTGCCGTGATTACTGATATAAATCGAAAGATTGCTAGTTATCGTTTAAGCTTTGGTTGCGATCTAGATATTGGCCTCGATTCCCGAATCCGGCGGATCAGAAGTGAATGCGGATTTGACACTTTACAATTCCCTAATCCGCCAGGTGGGTGTAATCGTGAATCTTAACGTATAGCAATGCCAACCTGTAAACGATCTCCGAGAACAAAATTAAGAAATCTCAAGTTAAACATACGACATTTTGGACATAAGTGCCAAATCAGCAGTCACTTCCGATTCGTCGGATTCGGGAATCGAGGCCATTATTGTCTAAGTTTTTCGTTAGTTTTCGTTATTTGAAGGACTAGATCTCATAATTGAAGCAGTCTACCGAATGTACTATCTACAATATCCAATAAAAGAAGCTCCAATGAAAAGAAAAATGTCAAATATTGTCACGCGGTTTTGGTAAGCGGCTCTAATCCAATACTATTTCGACAAACACTGACTTCGATGATCGAACAAGAAACGGGTTTCTCGCTGCGATACATGCGCTGGAAGAAAATTTAATAAGACCTAGACGAAAAAAATGGAAAAACAAAAACTATAGATGAGAATTAAATCTATGATCTCTGCAATGGCAGGCCGATGCCTTCACCCTAGGGTTACGAAGATTGTAACCCCTACTAGACGCCTTAACTCCTGGATAACGGAGATTATTTTTATACAGAATCGCATTCGAGCTGACATATGTAGTAATAAGCGATATTATAAACATTTTTACGGTGGACATACATGCATTCAGAAGAACAATTGTCAAGCTAATGCACCTAATACACGCTGCTTTCAAATTAAAGAATATTCAGCTCATCTGAGTGGAATCATCACGATTCAAAACCTATTGAACTATTTAAAAATTATTACTGAAACGATTGCAGGTCTTAAGCATTGCAAAAGCCTTATTCCAGATTGTCAATTTGGTTCTAGACAGAGGCGCTCGACATTGGAACAGATCTATTAATTAACAGAATCCATTGAAGATATATTAAAAAAATATATAGTTTAAAAAAACTAAAAAATACGCTTTTATTTTAAAATGAACTAAAAAAGTACAAAATAATTTTGAACGTAAAGTTGTTATTGCTCCAGCCAGTATATGGAAACAACCTACCTTTCGAAATGTAAAAAAGCTTGGGACTCTTTACCTATATCCTTATTTTATTAACACTGAAACTTTTCGTAAGGGCACCATGCTTTTTTTACATTTCGAAAGGTAGGTTGTTTCCATCTTGGAACCGCCATCTTGATTTTTTTTACTAAATGGTCAGATTGCATTGTCACACGAACTATACATTCGTGCAAAATTTGAAGTTGATTGGTTATATGGAAGTGGGTCAAATCAAGTTGCAAGATTTGTCTACATACAAGGTGAAACTAATATAAAGCATATAAAAAGTACATATATGTTCAGCAATCGAGGTGATCTAAGTTTTTGACAAACTATGACATGAAGTCTTGATAAAAATGAGGCATATTATAAAAATATGTACCTCAGCAGTTGTTTAGAACTTACAATTCCTACCTAATAACCAAACCCGCTAGAGTGATTCTAGGTGAGATATACTCTTCTACACTAAAGATTGAAGTAGTTCAAGAAAGCATATTGGAGCTAATCTTATATTTTTTATGTGGAACGGGATTCTATATCGTGAATATTGTGAACAAGAAATAAAAAACTAATCAATTCAAAACAGAGCAAACAGAGTAATTCGTACAAAGTGGAAAGAATTCAAAATAAAATACTGACGCTCCTTGGTATATTCGGTGAGTGATCTCAAGATTGAAAAAGAGTGATTAAATAAAAAAGTTTGCAACCAATCATGGAATCGTCTACAACATTATTCAAGTCACAGTCTTCTAGCATGCCATCCATCCACATATTTCTTGGTCGTCCCACCCTTCTTTTTCCTGATGGTCTACCATTGAAACCCTGGCTAGCACTCTCTCTATTTTTATGTCTGTAACTATATTTATATTGTCATAAATTTCTTGAAGCCCTTTGTTCGTTCTAATGCATTTGTTTTGATTAACCCTTGCAGGACGAAATATTCTGGGCGGATTAATGTTTTATATGTTCTCACTTTGCATGGTCTTGAGAGTTCTTGTTTCTTTAGAATAGGGACTAGTGCGAAATAGGTTTTATTTGCGGCTACGATACATCTAAAAATGTCGTCCTTTATCTTATTGTCTGCGGTAAGCATTGCACCTAAATATATAAGATTTACAATTTCCATTCTATAATCATCAAGATTTATCCTAATCGTTGTTCTCTTTTTGATACGATCATGTGCTTCGTTTTCGTGTCATTTACGCGAATCATCATCACTGGCGCTGCAGCCCTCTGTGAGCCTTGGCCTCCTCAAAAATATACTCCCATCGTTCTCTGTCCTGGTCTTACTCTTCCAGTTGGTAATCCCAATTGTACCTAAGTCCATTTATATATCGTCCTTATATTTCTTCCTTGTGCCTTTCTTCCCTCTCGCGTTTGAAGGAATATTATTTTTGCGGCCACTTCTTCAGGCATTCTCATTACATGTCCTATTCAACGCAGGCGTGAGATCTTGATGTTTTTGGTTATTTTTTTATGTGACGTGCTAAGCTCAGGAATCACCCTTTGTACTACCAGTCCGTTATGACATTTGTGACGTCATGGTGCAATGTCTAGCAGTAAGCTTAGTACGGGGGGAATAGGTTAAGGGTTATGAGGGTTCGGGCGGTGTTGAAGAAGGTGGCCATAAACCCTGCGTTTAAACTCTTGCATGTTGTAGGAGCTCGAAATACTGACTGCGAGAAATTATTCCACAGTCGATTCGTTCTATTTCGAAACGAATTGCTATCTTGTTGAGTGTCCAAAAAGACGGTCTGCAGGTTATGTCTCAGGATCTTTGTATATTTGATACAACTCGCGGTTGTATGTTCTTCTCCAGACACCCTCTTCATTTACTGCGCTTGCGGAGAATTTTTCTCGCGAAACTTCCAAAAACCTGCTCGTCATACGTAGTAAGCGTCCATGTTTCCGATCCGTACATAAGTACTGATTTTATTACGGTTTTGTATAACTTAAAATTTATCCTCCTGCTTATTCTTTTTGACTAGAAATATTTCAAAATACTGTAGAATGTTTTGTTCGCCAGCAGTATTCTTATTTTAATTTCCGTCGTAATGTTGTAGTCTTTTGTTAATGTGAGCTCTTAAGTAGGTGGCCCTGTTTATGCATTCTATATTGTATCTGTCTATTGTTATATTTTGTCCAGTTCTTCCTCTACTATTTCTATTAGGAATCCACATATGTTTCGTCTTATTTTCATTGATAGATTTCAATGCACCCTTTTATAGCGCCACAAAGGCTTCCTTTACTGTAGCCATTGCCCTGCCTATGATGACTATGTCATTTGCATATACCATTAGTTGAACATACATACATAACATAACGCTCCTTTAATCCCTCAAGGGACATAGGGCGGAAACAGTTGCCCTCCAGCGGATTCTGTTTTGCGCGACAGCTCTCAGCTCTGACCAGGATCTCCCGGTTGTTGCGGCCACCGCTAATAGGGTTCTCCTCCACGTTGTTCTAGGTCTTCCGACTCGACGGGTTCCTTGCGGATTCCAGTCGAGGGCCTGTTAGGCTAGATTCTCGTTTTCGCGTCACAAGGTGTGGCCAACCCAATTCCATTTCCTTCGCCTGATTTGGTCATCGATCCTTTCTTGGCCGGCACGGCGCCATAGTTCTTCATCTGTAATTCTATCTTGCCAGCGGATTTTTAGGATACGACGTAGGCATCTGTTGATAAAAACTTGTAGGCGCCCTGTGATGAATTGGGTGACTTTCCATGTTTCGCAACCGTACAAAAGAACTGCCTTAATGTTGGAGTTGAACAGCAATTTGGTGTTAATTGAGATCTCCGTTGATCTCCATATGTGAGACAGGCATGCATATGCGCTTCGTGCTTTATTTATTCTGGAACTGACGTCTTCTTCTGCACCGCCATTTTCGGTAATGATACTACCGAGGTAGCAGAATTTATCTACCAGTTCCACGCCAGGGTTATTCAGCGCTGTGCGTACAATGGTGTTCGCATTTATCCGCATTTCTTTAGTTTTAGTCGGATTTAGCCTTAAGCCTGCTGAACTACTTTCTGTTGCCAAATTGTTTAACATGGTTTTGAGGTCCTGGGCCTGTACTCCCGAAGACGAGACGATAAACGAAACGAAACGAAATAACGAGACGAGACGAGAATATATTTCCTACTCCTGAAGACGATTGTATTGTATTGCCTTGCGTTTGTAATTTTTGGCTTTTTATGCAAAATAAATTAAAACTATCAAAATACTTAACAATCTCAACTTGTATTTTAACCTCAAAACCACTGACACACAACAAGCACTAACGTCTGAACGAAGACGATTACAAATCTGTCATCGTTTGCTTAGACGAAAACGAGACGATATCGTGTTGCAAGGTAGCATTTTGACAAAACGGTTTCGTTTTTGTTTCGTTTCGTCTTCGGGAGTACAGGCCCTGGTGTCTGTGGGCCAGCAAACAGATATCATCCGCGTAGTCCAGATCCTTAAGGCGGTCTAGCAATCCCCATTGAATGCCACCTGTGCTACTATCTAGAGCGCTGACAAGCACGTCATTTATTACTATAAGAAATGGTGAAAGTAGGCATCCTTGTCGTACTCCTGAGCTCACTTCAAAGCTGTCGGATAGTTTTCCATTGTGAAGAACTCTGCATTTGGAATTGTTGTAGAGCTTTTATTAATTCTATTATTTTATCAGGTAATCCCCGTTGCTGTAGTGCCTGCCATATAAAGCTCCTATTGACCGAGTCGAACGCTTTCTCATAGTCTATGAAAGCAAGGTAAAGGGGGGATCGGAATTCAGTAGACTGCTCCCCTATGATTCTCAAGGTGTTAATATGGTCTATGCAGGAGCGGCCCTTTCTTAATCCAGCCTGCTGTCTTCTAAGCGTTCGATCTACTGCCTCTCTTATCCTTGATAGTAATATGTGGGACAAGATTTTTCCCACCGTAGATAATAAACAGATGCCTCTCCAGTTGTCACATATTGTTAGGTCCCCCTTCTTTGGTATTTTGACTATGATACCTTCCGTCCAATCCTACGGAAAGGTACAGGTGTTCCATGCTATTTCCAGGATTGGCTGTAGCGCATCTGCTATGAGGCTTGAGTCGGCTTTCAACAATTCTGGCGGGATGCCATCTTTTCCAGCTGCTTTACCATTGGCCATTGCATGAATTGCGGTTACTATTTCAGTCTTGGATGGGGCACGAGTGGTGATTCTTATTGGCTGTGCATTGTTGCTGTTGTTTTCCTGAGGTTCCTGTGTAAATGAACCATTCAGGGCGGCGAAGAAGTAATCTCTCCATCTTTGGAGTCGCTCCTCGTCGCTGCACAGCAGGCTTCCATCCGCACTCTTTACGGCATGCTTTTTAGTAGAGTGCTTTCCCGAGAGCTGTTTAGTGATTTGGTACAGCACCTTACTGTTGCCTGTGTTTGCCGCGTTTTCCGCTTTCTCTGCGAGCCCATTTATCTGCCGCCTTTTATCACGCCGGACACTTCTCTTTACCTCCCGGTGTAATTGGGAGTGTTCTCGTTCAAGTTGTTGACGTTTTTTCGGGTCGCTTGTAGAGTTCACGTTATTTTTGAGGGCCCTTCTGCCTTCTATTTTTTGCCAGGTTGTGTCCGGTTGCTGGTTTCTTTGGACATAACCGATGCTCGTTTCCGCTGCTGTCAATATAGCGCCCTTGGTTGTGCTCCACAGCTCTTCGATATTTGTGTCGTCAGAAACGGTTTGCTGGTTTAAGATTTGTTGTAGATTCCCAACAAATTCTTGCCTTTTGGTGCTCTCCCGCAGAAGGTCTACGTTAAACCGTCTACGGTTTATGGCATCGCGTTGGACGTTTCTGATTGCAGCGATTTTTAGGCGAATAGTTGCTACTACCAAATGGTGGTCACTTCCAGTGTCTGCTCCTCTAAAGCTCCTGACATCCTCAAAGAATAGTTCTCCATCTGTGGCTGACGGCCACGTGATCTATCTGATTTCTCGTTCTACCATCGGGCGATACCCAAGTCTCCTTGTGTATCTTCTTGTGACAAAAGTAAGTTCCACCTACTATGAGTTGGTGGGAACTACAGAAGGTGAACATACTTGTTAAGAATTGTCCTTCTGGTTTCTATAAATGCCTCTCAGACCGGTCTTATTGTCTATTGTCCTTGTCTGAGGCCTCTGTTCATTTCTTAGGGCACTGATACATTGTTCTGGATTCTTACTCGGTTTATTACTCGACTTAATAAGGTTTTTGTGAAAATATGAACGTAAATACCGCAATAATGGTTTCACATTGCGGCTGGGAGGGTAAAAATCCGGAGATCTGTTCATAAATAGAATCGAAAAGTAATGTGGATGCTTCATGACTAATATTAGAGCTTCTGTATAGAAAACAGAAGAAAATGACGTTGCTAGAAGCATTATTTTAATCCAAAGATGGTTAAATTCAGGTAATGTACTATTGTACACTGTTCAACTTCTGAAGACAAGTCGATCCAAATATATATGGATACTCCCCTATGGTTGGAGAAGTTTTGCACTAAGTTATACCCAGTCACCCTGTGACTTTGTATCGGTATTGTTCACTTCTTCTGCTTAGTGTCAGTCTTTATGCATTATTCAAAAATTATATAAAACTTACAAGGTAAAGCAACGTAGTCTGACAAATGAGTTACTCCAGGCCAAGTTTCTTCAGTAGGCGTTCCTAATACTCTAAAAATTCTCATTAATTGATCCAGAACATCTGAACCGGGGAAAAGTGGTCGACCAGCATCAGCAAGCTCAGCAAAAATGCACCCAGCAGACCACATGTCAATACTTGTTGTATACAGTTTAGCTCCAAAAAGAACATCTGGTGGCCTGTACCAAAGTGTTACAACCTCAGCTGAATAACATTTAACTGGAATACCAAATGCTCTTGCAAGACCTGGAGATATAAATATTATTCACGATATTGTTCGTATTCAACAAAAACATACCAAAATCAGCCAACTTTAGTTCACCGTTTTTGTTTATTAAGAGGTTCTGCGGCTTCAAGTCTCTGTGGAGAACGTTATGGCTATGACAAAAGGCTAGTCCACGTAGAAGTTGATACATGAAACTTTTACAGACATCCATATCAATATCACCATTGAGACTATCAAAATATTTTTTCAAATCTTGATCACAATGTTCAAAAACTAGAGTCAATTTTTTATCGGAATGTAACACATCATACAAGCGAACGATATTTTTATGTTTGAGTTCCTAAAATTATTATTTTGTAAATTAAGGTCTATTATAAATAATAAAAGGGTTACTTACTTTTAATAAACAAATTTCACGCAATGCTGAGCTCGGAACACCCTCATCATCTTCATCTAGTCTGACTCGTTTTAGTGCTACAATCTCCATTGTGTCACGATTTCTTCCTTTAAAAACGGTCCCATAAGTGCCTTCACCAATTTTCTCTAACTTTTCGTACTTCTGCATTTTTATTCTTTTCTTAGTTTACTAATAAATAAAAATGTTAACAAGCCATAAAGATCACTCCCGGGACGCCTCTTCGAAGTTGACCGATTCTGTCAAAGTAAAACAGCTGATTAACATTTGTCAGAATTATATCGTCACGATATCCTATGTTTACCAACTTTCTATCCGAAAACTAAAGCGGAAGTTGCATAAAAGGGTTGTGGTATATCGATTTATGTTTCATAATATTCAGTTAAAAAAACTGTGTAATATTAATCTAAAATAGAAAAAAATATTCCATTTTATATTAAAAAGCTAAAGTAATTTTTAATGCTCAAATATTTCTATAAACAATTTACTACCATGATTTATTTGATTATTACGGCATTGATTTTATTACATTACGGTTTTGATTTTATTTGCTTCTTTAAAGTTTGATTATCAGAGCATATTTAATCAGCAAAAATATTTTTGTTAAACAATAAATCTTAAAAGTTCCACAATTTTCAGTAACAATATTTACATTTCTACTAGATAAGAACAAAAAACAAGTTTACAGAATCCTCTTCATCCTTCCAATTAAAATAGTCAGTGCCGGCAATAGCTTCTGCCATCACTGTCATTTTTTGGTTTGATGAAAGCTTTGTTGTGAATTGTGATTCTGTGTGAAATCTCCGTTATTATTGGATAAAAAATTAGTAACCTATCAACCAGATAGTTATACAAATCAAACATCTACTAATCAGGAGATGTTTTGATGTCATAAAGGTAAAAAATATGTTTAATAATGTCTTATTTAGATCATTACTGATATGACGTTTCCTCCCCTTTTTCATTGTGCCTTCATTGTTTTTTCAGTATTACAAAAAGAAAAGTGTTTAAATGTTTCAAAAATGTTATAAAAACATTCTTTATAATCTTTGTGAAATATTTCAGATACTATTGAATCATCTTGCTGTTGTTTGAGGGTGACCCACAAGCAGACATGGTACCCCTAAAAGACAACGTCGACCTAGAATGTTATTTGGTCACAAAACATTCCTGGAAGGGAAAATATAAACGAATTCTATCAATTGGATCGTGTGGTATATCTACATACAATCCCGATAAATTTGATCTAACAAACAGGTGGCCTTATTCCGACATTGTTGCTGCAGCACCAAACAAAAACTCAAATGTATTATGCTGATGCAAATGTTTATATCATTGCTTTCTTATCACTAAATTTTTATTCGTAGATTCCTAATGAATTCCATCTTACTATTAAGAAAGACCGGAAACTGGACACGATTAAACTCTCATCTGAATTTCGTAATGAAATTTTAAGTTCCATTTTGAAAAACTTTAAAGATTTTGCCGATAAACCAAAATGCTCTCAGGTATAAAAGCACCTTCAGCAACGGTACAACCTACAGAAACATAATAATAATTTTATTTTAAAGAAATTTCAAGCATACAAATATCATTGGTCTGGAATAAGTTTACCTACAATGCTAGAAGTTACACCCTGTTCAGTAGATCAATTGGATCCGACAACCAACGAAATACTGGCGAGTTATATGTACAAGGATATCGAGGGAATCATTGGTAATTGTAAATAAATTCTAAAAAATTTTGTATGGCGATTTTCATTCATATTCTCCAGGTATACAAGACTATGATGGTGGGATCGTAATGGCCTGCGGCGGCTTTAGTCGCTTGCATCTGTTCAAGGCTCTCAATCACCACGAAGTTGTACAAAGTATTGTGCAGCGTGCTACCCAATACTTATCTATCGATATAAAAATTCTTAAAAGCCAAATTACAATAGAACAGTTTGAAAGGGAACGCTTCGGAAAATACAGGTAATATTTTGTTGCCGAAGTTAGTAAGTAGGGTTTGTCGGTTTTAAAAAACCGGCGTTGAAAACCGGTTTCTATAAGAAAATTATGCAATTCGAAACCTGGGGTTTTCAGAAAAAAATAGGTGGTTTTAAATTTATACATATTTGAATGTAAGCAAAAATATACTCAGCAAGTTGTACGTACCAGCGAAACGTCTGACGCTATAAAGACATGGATTGAAGAAAGAAGAGACACGGGATTAATAACACTGCTCCTCTTTTTATAAAATTCACCGACCGTTTGGACAAAATCTTCTGGTAAATTTCTTCCATTAGCTTACCTACATTATGATAGAGTTATCCGGACAAATATTATGGATGTTATATAAAAATTATGCTACAGAAGATAACTGCGATGGTAAAACAAGTGACGTAAAAGAAAATAAAGCCATATGTATGATATCTCATTATAACTATTTGCAAGAGTTTTTATTCTTAGAGGCTACAAATAGAAGGATAAAAAATTTAGATTAACTATTTAATGCTTTGAAGGCAATAAAGCCCAGTTCAATAGAAAGCAAGAGAGTATTATATTTCTGGCAATTTGTGCCCAAAATAAGGACACGACTAAGCAATATTGATGTTCTTTGGTTTTTAAAGTTCTATTTTATTAAAATAATAAAGAAGTAAAATAATAATTTACCTAAATCTAAAACATTTTGTTAAATATTCAGCCTTACTATGGTTGTCACTTTCGGTGACAAATGGCGAAGTGAGACAAAAATGCTCTTTAGCCTTTTTGTGATTGTCACCTCAACATAGGCAGAAATGTCATTGTCACTTTCCATATTATGGACAGTAAATTCAACCAGGTGAAAAATTTCAGTTAGCAAAATTCGAAAACTGGTTTTTTAAAAAGTCGTTTTTTGTAAAAACCCTATTGGTAAGGAATATCCAATCTTTGATTTAAAATTTACTTTAATTATATATATTTTGCTCTAACTAGATAATCTTGAGTTCATCGAAAAAGCTTCTTCGTATTTTTGAATGAAATTAAGTACGATTTTTTCTCATGCATTTTTGGTTGAGAATCTGATCCGAGTCATTTTCAGTCTTCTAATACTTACATGGTTTTTTGCTAACTGCTTGGCAAAGACTATATCGATACCCTCATTCTAATACCGCGTACGAGAAAAATTCAAAATTTTCAGGAGAAGCCCTTGCACTTGTTTTTTATTTCTTAAGTACTTACCGTTATTATATTTTATAGTATGACGATAAAATTTTGTTTTGTTGGCTCTTTCTCACTCATTGAGTTGCAACTGCTGTGTACAAATTGCAAGATACATAATAATCATTCAACATCAAAATTTCCCTAAAAATACTCATACGTGGTATTAGAATGAGGGTATCGATATGCTAAAAGCATAGGAACTTGACAGCGAATGTCCCAAGGTTTGCCATAAAAGGTGTGTTTGTTCTATAACATCTGATGAAAGGCATCGTTTATCGTATAGACCAAATTTGTTGATAGTGGAGATTAGAGTCAATCATGTTGTCTTGGGGTTGCACCTTAAAATGAACGTATCTTACCTTCTTGGCCGTCAATATGTGCCTTGCTGCCTTTCGTAGGGTTTTCATTAATTTCTACAATGAGATATTTTGCGAAATATTCAAACATTGCACAATTTTTTTCGTTTTATCAACAAATTGCATATTATTTTTGTCGTTAAATTATGTGGCCCAAAAATGTATGCTTGTTTTAATTCACCTTTTCGCAATGGTTTAAAACTATTAGGTAATGAATGTTTCGTAGCTATGTCGACCTATTTTATTTGGTCCATCACGATCGTTTTTCCTTAATTTTATTGTATTGTATTATCAACCATACAACTGTAAAGATATTCAAAATGATTCTACTTGTTGAGCATAGTCGGAATTTGCCTCAATAACTTCGACCCAACATTTTTGGCAAACAGGCAAATTACTGCAAACTATATTTTCAAGTTAGCAACAATATCGACCAAATTATTGTAGGCTCTTTTACAAGTCGATAGCCTCGATAGTCTTCCGGATTCGACTCCAGGGGCTACGACCGAGGTTCTAGGATTCGACTCTCTCAGTAACATCGTTCTTCGCGTTCCCCCTTCTCCGACATCATTCCTTTTTACTTTTCTTCGGCCTCACAAAAATTTCTTTACCTTTTCTCTTATATCACCACCTATAAAAATAGCCAGCAAACCGATTCTTGTTTAAGCTACATGTCTAACATCCTAGGTATAACATTGACTGAGGATCTGCGATGGAACGAACGCATGTTCTAAATCGCTAGCAAGCATCCCAGTTATTGCGTTTTCTTAAGAGCTGCAAATTCCCCCTTTAAAAACTAGCTCGGGATGTAATACACAAATTCGGCTACTTCTCCATTGCAATACGTTTATTTGGGGCGGAACTTTGAAAATCACGCCATCATGATTAATTAAAGTCCAAAAACATCCCCCCTACCGGCATTTATTCCACTATCGACCGTTTCACCCATTACGGAAAACTTAACTGCCATACTAATTGTTGTACCGAAATGCAAGTCAAGTTTGCGCAATTCTTTGCTTAGTGTATGGACAATCACATATTTTTTGTCAAACACAAATTTGCGCAAATTGTTCGCTCGTGTATGGGCCCCTTTATTGCTATTGGCTTGATTGCCGTCTCTTCACTCGGCTAAGAAATTGTTGGGACGCGGTAGAAAGGAGGTCAGGACAATTGTTGGCTTGATAACTGGGTACTTATCACTTATGGAGGATAGGAAAGGCGGAGGACATCACCTGCACGCTTTGCCTTGTGGAAGATGAGTCTGCCCTTCAAGTTTTCAGTCAAGTCTTATCGACAAGCCACTAGGCAGACTGCTGAACCTGTTCAAGCGGTATGGCCTAGAAATACTAGGTATAGGGGTGTAGTACAATAAGCCAAGTGAAGTGGCTGCAGTACATTTGGACCCACTACCTCACGAAAGAAGAAGAAAAAGCACTACGTAAAGATTAAAATATTTATTAAAAATTATTTTCAGTGGTGATCAATATCAAACATCGATGACAGAATTTACAGTCCAGAAAATAACTTGCAGACATGCAGAGCCAGTGAAAAGAATTTTATGCCTCACCGAAACAACCATTTTGGAAAGAGATCCCCAAACTTACAGCGTATGATTAATTATGTTTTTCTTTCTTCTATATTTCTAACATCTTTCAACAGGTTTGCACTTTAAGACCTCTTATTGACATTTACGCTCTGGTACGTGATAAAGATAATATACAAAAATTTTGTATAGAGTACAAAAATGGCTTAATAAGGAACTACTACACAAATGATCGGTAATTATGATGTAAACACAACTCGATTTTTTAATACATTTCTTTTTATTTCTGCAGTGATTCTCTCTTAGCAACAATTTTAGACGCAGTAAGGTCAAGTGGTAATCAAGATGTTCATGTACGAATTACAAACACCCCAAGAGGCAAAAGAGTAGTACCATTAAATTCCACAGTCGACGAGGAGACCGAAGCTAATCTTCTACGTTTAGTTATGCACAATTTTCAATATCCAGCAAGACGATTTGAAATTTTAGAAAGATTCAACGCAAACATTCCACATACTGGTTTGAAGTATAGCGTTACGCAAGATGTAATGAAATTCTTTGTATATATGAAAAAAATATTTGTTTATTTATAAAACTTTTTAGAGTTTGTTTGCAGAAAATAAGGAAAAGCTTATTACAACAGCATTACAAGCACTTGCTCAAAAAGAAGCTGACAATCCAACAGCACAACTTACTAATTTAGAATTGGAGGCAAGCTTCCATGCGTTAACTCGTTTATTGGCAAGCAAAGTCGGATATGCTGCTTTTACTAACTTAGCAGGGTATGAGTATTCAATATTTAAGATATTATAATTAGATAAGTATGAAATTTGCAGTTTTCGCGAAATAATCGGAATTAAAGTAGTTGCATCCTTGCGAAGAAATGATCTTGCTGTAACATATGCTGCCATTGACATGATTAACTCGCTAATGCATTCGATGAATGCTGACCATGACCTAAAACAAGAGCAACTTAACAAATCGTCAATATTATCATCAAAATCGTTTCTTGAAACATTACTTAATATGTGGACAACTCATGTGGTATAATTATATTTTCATTACTTCGTATATATTTGTTTAATTGTCTCCCTTTATTTTAGAGCCACGGAAGTGGCGCACTAGTTTTATCAGCAATGTTAGATTTCTTAACATTTTCTTTATGTGTACCGTATAGTGAAACGACAGACGGCAAGCAATTTGATATACTTCTAGAAATGGTCGCTGATCGTGGAAGAGCTCTCTATAAATTATTTCAACATCCTTCATTAGCTATAGTCAAGGGTGCTGGTTTAGTTCTTCGCGCAATCATTGAAGAAGGTGAAGATCAAATAGCTAAACAAATGCAATCTTTAGCTTTGGACGAAGCCGCACTATGTAGACATCTTCTCATAGCACTATATACATCTAACAATGATCCGACATTAGCTACTCATCGACAATTATCTCGTCATTTAATAGGGTTATGGATCACAGATAATGCTGATGCAATGGAATTGTTTAAACGTATTTTTGTAAGAATGCTCTTGATTTTTTTAAGTTTTATTCTAATTTTATTTTATCAAAGCCGGCTGGACTTTTAATGTTTTTGGAAACTGACGATGCTGTTCCGGAATCAGATATTGAAGAAGATAAATTAAATTTTAGAGATAATTTAAAATTTGCAATTCAGCATTCCAATAAAGGTAGACGAAATAAAATAGGGAAACATTTAGAGGTACGTATTTTCGCAAATATATTTGTTTGTACGAATATATTTATTCTCAATAGTTTGAGTGGATTCTATAAAAAAATTAAAGAGAATATACTTTATGCTTCGATCGTGCTTCTTTAAAAATATTATCGCAAAATGCCAGAAGGGTGCATAGTTTTTTGTTACCACTTTTATTGTAAATAGGGAGATAATACAAAGAAATTTCATCTACTATTCCACTAAATACACACTATATTTTGTGAGTTCGGCTTTGGAATATATGTTGTGTATGGGTAACTATTATTTTCATATAATATTGTCCAATGGAATACACTTGTCATCACACGGTATAGTTGGGTACAAAAGTTGCTTCCATTTAACAAGTCTTTGCGGACATCAATTCTGGGATTTCTTTCTTTTGTTTTTTTTCAGTTAGCTTATAAAACTCATTTCCCTTTCTATCAACTTCCAAATTCCTGCTTCAGTTTGTTTGTTCGAAGTTTTCAAAACTCGTTTATTTTCTCTATAAAGGCTTCATGAAATCAAATTTACAACCAGCCTGAGATGGGTTTTAAATCTCGAAAATAGGTGGATATCCCGGCGGTTCTGTGCTTTTCTAGCTTTAATTATGCATTTGGGAGAATAACCTCCCAAATTATTCAGTTTATCATTACAACTTGGACGTAGTGGAGTAATTTACTATAACTGCAACAAGCTACTTTTTTTATGTCAAAAAATCAAGCTTAGGAAGCACCCTTTGTCATGTCGTTAAGGCCATTGTGCAATGCCTAGTAGTAAGCTTAGTTTGAAGGATAGAGGAGAATAGGAAAGCTTAAAGGGGGTTGGGGAGTGATCGAGGAAATGTCGATGAACATTCTGTTTGTTCTTTTCACATTTTTCACTATGCAGCTTGCATCTGAAGCTTCTGGAACAAAGTAACACGTGTGGCACAGCGGCTTGCTAGCGGCGTAGGTTGCTAATAAGCTTGTTCTAGGTCATTTTCAAATGGTTTCATGCAGTTAATTTTTGCGCGGGTTTTGATATGGAGGAATGGAGCTTTTTTATGTGAAAGACTAGCACTCAGAGAAAAAGCACTTTTTTACTGTCGATGGTTCTAATTATTGAGGGCAATGTCGAACAGCAAGCTTTAGTCGAAAAGAAAGTATAGAGAAGAATGAAAGAACTTCCAACGCTAGCACGCGGTTTTATTTCGTTGAATTTCAATACTACTGCGACAGAACGCTGCCTTCGGTGATCGAATAGGAGACGGCTTCCTTGTTTATTATTCTTATTGCTGATTGTAAGAGGAAGTGTATGGGATTGCTCTAAAGAGGGGAGAGAAAAAAGACGGAATGTTATTTAGGTGGAAGAAAATGAAAAAACCATGCCGCGGAGTGAATTCGAACCACGGACCTCTGAGATGGTGGTTGGGCAAGCTTAGACAAGCTCTCTTATCTTTCTAAGTTATCGTCGAAGCAGAGAATGACACTACTGCCAATGCCAACCAGCAGCTTTACTCCACCGGCTCCATTCCAATATTACCGTACCGAACGCTTACTTCTTTAATCGCAAAGAAGACTTCCTTCTTATGGTGTGGCCACACTACGCGGTCTTGGGTCGTACGCGCTTTTGCCTTTTTTTTTCATATAGAGTTTTATGACTTTTTTACGACTTTTTTACGACTTTGTCCATGGTAAAGGCCGTGCGGCCAAACAACGCGGACAAAAGGCTGTGGTTAAAAAGGTACATTGTGCGTCCACACACTATGAGCTTTTCAAAAGCGCGTACGCCGTTTCAAATGAGAATTGAATTTTTCTCACTCATGACTCAGAAAATTAAAAGATCACGCGCGCTTTTGGCTGGCCGTACGACCAAAAGCGCGTGGATTCTAAGTCCGCGTAGTGAGGACGGGCCTTTATGTTTAGAGAAGAACTTTTCTGCCACACTAACAATTCAATGGCAACGCTTGAATTCATAGCTATAATAATTTTATATTTTACAGGGTCTGAAACATTGGGGTTTGAGTTTAATCGATCAACAGGAAACAATAAATCAGGCAATAAAAAATAGACCAGTTGTATTAAGAAATAGGCGACAGAAGAAAAAGATTAGTGAAGTTATTTGTAATTTGCCTTATTTCTTTTACAATTTTACCAAAGATCATAGTTTGCCAAATTTAATTTGGAATCATAAGGTTGGTTTTTGTGCACTTAAAGCAAAAAAACAATTCATTATTATTCTTAATATTTTTTTGCAGACCAGAGAAGAGTTAAGAATGTGTTTAGAAAACGAATTACGACAATTTATGGCTGACAAAGAACTTGCTGGAAATATGATAGTTGCATGGAATTATCAAGAATTTGAAGTCCAATATCAGGTAGATGAGATGATTTTGTTAAAATAACTTTTTTTAATAATTAAATTTTGAAAGTGTCTGTCGGAAGAAATTAAAATTGGAGATTACTATGTACGATTGATTTTAGAGAGAGATGATTGGCCACAAAATTTAGTAAAGGATCCGTAAGTAATTTATTAATCTAGAATAATACATATATCTGTCTTCTAAAAGTAGCAAAGTAGCCGATTGTGAAAGGAATTTATTAACAACACTTTGATGTCGATTCACATAAAAACATATATTCGCGTGCCATCGGGGTGCCAGTCAAAAATATTTTTCACAGTTCTTAACTGTGTATTCTTAAACACTATAGTGTTAAATGAATTAATTATTTTCTTAAAATTCAATTCTATAGTGCCCTAAACACGAAGCAGCTGAAAAACAAATTTAAGTGGTTAATGATAGCTACTCAAACGGCACCTAAAGTACTAATTATTGAGTGTTTGCGTGCAAGGATATTAATGTCGATATATGAAAGTGTTATAACTTGAAACTGTTTCAGCTCTTATACTTTTTTGATTACCAGAACGTCACACCGGCTCACAAAAGTAAAATATGGCATCGATTAATGACGTCATTAGCCCTGTCCTGTATACTGGGTTATATTTCGGAACACAGCCTTAGTATATGTCGATAAATATGAACATAAATTCAGATAACTGGAATGTTAAAGGACAACAAATACGCCGCCGTTCCCTAAATTTTATAGAAGTATACCATGGGTACTCTACATTTAGCTCTAATTGATTTTTCAGATTCTTCCTTCGTTTCACATAATATTTAAAGTAAGATGTTCCGTGCATTGCTACAAAAAATTTAACTCTATCCCGAAAAGTTTTACAATTTAATCGACCCTGCCCCATATATGCAGTTTGTTTTATTTATCTATTGTACTTCAGTTTATGCTTACATATCAATGTATTCATTTCAGGATTGAATTGTTTAACGCGCTATATCGTCGCGTTCTTTGCCGAAATCGGGTTAATGATGATCAACTTACAGTTTCATCACTACAGGCATTAGCGAAAGTTTATAAAAGATATTATGAACAAATTGGAAAATTTAGCGACATGTCATACATACTTCAGCTTCTAGACAGGGTAATACCATTTTATTAAAATTAATAATAAAAATCAAATTAACAATGTTTTATCTTTCACAATAGTGTCTCTCTCCCTCTTTACGAGATGCACTTTTGGGCCTTGTAAAGTGTTTGGTTTTAGATAAATCAAACTGCCGACCATTAGTTGACCACATAAATTGTCTTGTCGACCTTATTACACTAGCTCATTTGCACAAAGGTCGTGCTTTACCAAACACCAAAACAAATGTTATTGAAGCTGCTCCTGATATGCAAATGCATGAAGAAAAAGATTGGTATTACAACATAGAAAAGGATAATGCTAAACCTGAGAGACAAGGACCAGTTACATATTCGGAGGTAAACATTTCAAATTGCAATTAAAATAAATTATAATATTTGAAATTTCGATTTTATATAGTTAAAAGAGCTGTGGAATAAAGGTATAGTTACACCTAAAACACGTTGCTGGGCAATTGGCATGGATGGATGGCGTTCGTTACAGCAAATTCCACAGCTTAAATGGTGTTTAATGGCTAAAGGATCATCGATTTATAATGAAACGGAGCTGGCCTCACTCATCTTAGATATTTTGATTAAATGTACTAGTTTCTTTCCTAGTAGAACACAGAATGGATCTGCTGTTTTAATACCAGGACCGAAATTATCACGAAAGTTATCAGAATTTATATGTCTACCACATATTGTTCAAGTATGTCTGACACACGATCCTGGTTTACTTGAACGTGTTGCAACATTATTATGTCAAATTATGGAAGATAATCCAGAAATGCCTAAAGTGTACCTGACCGGCGTTTTTTATTTTATGTTAATGTACACAGGAAGCAATATTTTACCAATTGCTAAATTTTTAAAAATGACACATATAAAGCAAGGATTTCGTAGTGAGGAGGTGAGTACATAATTATCAATTTGATTTTAAACTTGTTTTATAATGTATAATTTGATTGCTCATATTCATTTACGTAAGACATTTGCCTATAAATGGTGCTGTTACAAAGTTGAGAATATATCTTAGTCACCATAGGTCTTCTTTAAGATCAGTGGTTTTATACATTAATAGTTCTTTTTAAGCCATTAAGCGATGACTAAGCAATTTTCATAATGCATTCTACTTTTGAAGATTTTATTTGTCTGTGGGTTTGTGTCATATCTTGAAACTGGGTATACAACTCGCGTCTTGTAGCTGGGTCATTCCATGGAAAATGACACCAAGCTAATGAAAAAAAAGTGACGGAAATCACATAAATTTTAGGCTTTAAGTATTGTTAAAGCTACATAGTATTCGGAAATATGCCTGTAGTAAAAAATAAAATTATTACTTTTTATATTTTCCCAGTTGAATATTGATTTTTCCATTCAATTGAAAAAAAAGAGCGATTATGTGAAGAATGCAAGCTCAAATATTCACTTATATACTTCTAGCGAAAGTGCCGTTGATTTAAAACCAGCAGCTGAGCTATAAAGCGAAAGAGATGTAGAACATGAATTCCCTACACCAAGCCCAAAATATAACTTAATAGTTAATAAAATATGCCTTAATTAATGTGTTTTGTGTGTATGGTTTTTTACTCGTCCCACCCGTCACGGATCCCTGTCCCACCCGTCACAACATTTTAAGCTTCATAAAAAAAGTTCGTATTGTTTTTTCACTTACCTCTTTTTAGAAAACAATTAGCGACATAACTCAAATAACATACTACAATAAAATTAGGGCTTCGTATGAACTATTTGATCTGAATTTCAACGTCAAGTGCAAGTATCTAAAGAAAGAAGGGTTTAGCCTGTCCCACCCGTCACATATGCAATTCTACGAATTTAACAATGTTAGAATATATATTTATGTTGTTTTCTTTTATCATATCTAAAAAAATATATCTAAGAATGCTATCATAAATACAGTATGTATTATGTGCTTTGTTTGCACTTTAAAATAACTGAATGTATATCAAAAAATGTGTTAAAATGTCCCACCCGTCACCATGGAATGACCCAGCTGTTTGTGCTATTCTCCTTGTTTGTTCTTGATAGAGTCTGGCCCATTATTATCTTTTATGAATCGATCTCATTGTCGGTTTATGTTCGTTACTAGACCTTCGTTTGATACGGCTTTAGGTCGATCGCGCTTAATTACCATTTTTCCTGTTTTTTGAGTTTAAATTTTGTATAAATCTGGAAGAGAAAAGAAAGGATACAAAGACTTGTGAAGAAACAATAATTTCACGGAAAAAAATAGAGACGTAGGCCAATGATTCATCTCTACTTCGTGCTACTTCTCTCCAAGTTGTTTTACAAAGTTTCCGTTTATCTTCTACCATGTCATCCATTCACCTATTTCTTTGTCGTCCTACACTTCTTTTTCCTGGTGATCTACCAAAAATCCTGGCTACTTTGGCTACATTTTACTCCCTTCTATATCACCTGGCAACAAGCCAAGCAAACTGCCTCCAGCTTGTTACTTTAATTTGTTTTTAATTTAAAAAAAATGGTCGCATCACCTAAAAATGTTCAGTGACAATAAGTGACAATTATCTGTGAGAATTGCCACTATAAATGACTTCAGGAATTCCAAAATCTCACTTTTGTGACAATTGTCTATGCGTGACTATGGGAATAGGGCCGTCTTGTCGCTAGTTCTTTCGCCCACTCTTTCCCAAAAGCTAGGTAGTGATCGGTGTACACATTCGCTCCTCGGTAACTCCTTACATCCAGTATTCTACTACCATGTCTAGTATTAACTCGAAAATGGGCAATTTGGTTATGGTATCTGCCATCTGGTGACGTCCATGTGATCTTGTATACACTATTATGGTTAAACCAGGTGCTAGATATTGTTAAACCTCTTGCGATGGCGTATTAGTCATTCGTTTCCTGTTATCATTTGATTCTTCATGCAGCAAGAACTTGCCATCGTATGGGTAATCAAGTGCTTCCTTACACACTTTTGCGTTAAAGTCGCCTAATACGACTTTCATGTCATAGGAAGGGACTTTATCATAAGTCACTCCAATTTCAAAAAAAATATTTAGTAGTAATAATTTTATTGATGAATTAAGTTTAACGCATAATATTAATATATTTTACATTTTAACAGACATCTCAGTCCGGGATAATGCATCGAAGCATTCTAGGACATTTGTTACCTGAAGCTATGGTATGCTTTTTAGAAAATTACAGCGCTGATAAGTTCGCTGAAATATTTTTGGGTGAGTTTGATACCCCAGAAGTAATATGGAGTTCAGAAATGCGACGCTTATTAATTGAGAAAATAGCAGCGCATATAGCCGATTTTACGCCACGGTTGAAAGGGCATACAATGGCCAGGTAAGACTATCAAATGTTTAAATGAATTCAAATACTCATAATCTACTTTCAGATATCCCTATTTAGCAATTCCAGCAATTAGTTATCCACAATTAGAAAATGAACTTTTCTGTCATATCTACTACTTACGACATTTATGTGATATAAATAAATTCCCTAATTGGCCAATTTCTGATCCAGTGCAGCTTCTTAAGCATACATTAGATGCGTGGCGTAAAGAGGTTGAAAAGAAACCACCACAAATGACTGTTCAACAGGCATACGAAGATTTAGGTATAGACATAAATAGTGATACAAAGCCAGATGAATCTACTATAAGAAAAAGTTATTATCGTCTCGCGCAAATGTATCATCCAGATAAGAATCCAAAAGGACGGGTAAGGAGTTAGTAAACATTATATATTCCACGTAATTAATCAAAACAATTTATTGCAGGAAATATTTGAAAGAGTTAACAAAGCATATGAATTTCTATGCTCTCGGTTAGTTTGGAGCAGCTCAGGACCTAATCCTAGAAATATTGTTTTAATTTTAAGAACACAAAGCATTTTATTTGAAAGATATCCAGATGGTAATGGGTTGTTCCTGTTAGAAATGTAATTATTAAAAAACCGCTTTCTATTTATAGTATTACGCCCATATAAGTATGCGGGTTATCCACAACTTATAAAAACAATTCGTTTAGAAACAATTGATGATCAACTGTTCTCGAAGGAAGTACCGCTATTAACAGTGGCTTCCGAACTTTGTTATCATACCGTTCATTGTTCTGCTCTGAATGCGGAAGAACTCAGGCGTGAGGAAGGAATTGAAGCGTTATTAGAGGCTTACACACGCTGTGTATCAATTGTGGGAGCCGATTCTAAGCCGGAAGATCTACATTATCAAGTAATATCCAATATAACTAAGTGTTTTGAGGTTGCTTGTAATTTCGAAAATTGCAAGCAGAAAATCATTCAACTTCCGCAATTAATTTCGGATGTATGCCGTGTTGTTTACTTTAAGGTAAAACGTTTTTTATGTATTCTAACTAAGTAAGATTATGAATTATTCATTTAACAGCATACTTTATCAATTAGTTTGGTAACAAACTTGGCAGCAAACAATTACGATCTTCAGTGTACATTAGTAAGAAATGGTGTACTTTGGTCATTACTTTTATTCATATTTGATTATGATTATACACTGGACGAAAGTGGTGTTGAAGCTGATGAAAAATCAAATACACAGAAAGTAGCTAATAATTTAGCGAAAATGTCAATTTTAGCTTGTGTCGCTTTATGTGGTTATGAATTGCACACAGTTGAAAATCAAACCACACCACTTAAACAAGCTGAAACAACACCAGCAAAAACAGCACCAACAACAACAGCAGCAGCATCATCACCAACCACTTCATATACGCAAAATGCACAGAATTTGATACATAATTCAAAACAACTTATACAAAGTTTAAGCACTGAAAATTCTCCAACTGCTAAAGGAAGTGCAGATAATAATGATAGCAAATCAACAACTAATACAGATTTGAATCTACCGGTAGAAAAAGAAAATGTTGTTAATAAGAAAAAATATGTGATTGAGGGAGAAGCCAAAAATATTGTTGTTAAACAAATAATTGATAAACTTTTAACAAAATACATTTCTGATAAATTAGCTGTAGAACATGAGAATGAGGTTAATATTTTAAAATTGTAAGAGTGCAATTTAAATTGAAGATTAAATTTTTTGCAGATTTTGAAAATTCTTACATCGAACACAAGAAATCCTTATATTATTTGGGATAATGGAACAAGAGCACAACTTTTGGATTTCTTGGACACACAACGTAATCATTCCGCCAGGGAACTGTATGAAGACATTACTGCTGTACATCAAGTAGCGGCTAACTTTGTTTTTGATGCTCATAAGTAAGTATTTTTCTATTTGCAATTAAATGATACATCAAATCAATTCAATATTGTTAGTAACTATTAAATTGAAAGATAAGCTCCTGCTTTGCTATCTACACAGTGCAAGTAAGTTTCATAGAAATTGTAGTAATGTGACAGCACTGACAAAATTTTATCTCTATCGAAGCGATTGTTACATGGAAATAAAAGTTCTGGTGTCTCTACAACTGGAAATTAAGCCGCTCGGCTCAGTTTCACTGCCTACGAGTGTAATTACACGGCCACTCACTTTGGGCTCACGTGAAACCTGTTTTGTGTATGATTTGAGTATTACACGATGCATCTAATTTTCTGCCTCTTTTCCGTGTAAGGATTCTATTGTCTATGATCTATGTGGTTGTGTACAAAGCAACAAAAATTCTCATAATTTTCGCAGCCCCAGGAACAAAGTTATGCTTGTTTTTGTGTAATCTGAGACTGAATGCTGTGACTGAATTTTTTTTGGATTCACAACCCAAGTGAGGCCAACACTTCCTTCCCTGCGACCCCTTTGGGCCTAATTACACGGCCTATCACTTTCCCAGACTCACTTTCCAATCACTAACCGCTTCTTTAGATAAAGGGGGGAAATTCGAATCTCCAATATTAAGATCTTACTTTCTACTTCCACTAAGTCACTGAATTTCATAGTGCTACCAGGGGTTAAGGCGGTGTTGACTTTATCTTTTGATGGGAATAAGTATACTAAGGCCCATTTTACACGATGAAACACGAAACAAAAAGTTTCCTGCAACTTTGCTCGGTTTGAGCGTGGGAGGAGAGAGAGGGTTTGAGGGAACACGATTCGTGGGAAATGTTTCCCAGGATTACTTTTCCAAGAGCTGTTTTCTTCATATCGTGAACGCCTCTTGACAAATTAGAATTCGTCCACTTTTTACTTGGTTTTAATCTGCTTTTACTTTTTTTAACACTTTCGCTAGCCATTTGAAGCAAAATCGCCAGCTTTCACATGTCACGAATGTCATGAATCATTTCTCGTTGCCATAGGAAAGGTTTATACTGGGTCTGGGGTATAGAAAATTTTTGCAGTATTGGAAAGTGTGGTTCTGTTCTGTTGTATCGTTGGAAAGTTTTCCTACATTGCACCCGAACCTACGAATCTGGACCTGTTTCCACCGAATCGTGAATACCCTTACTATTTACAAATTAAAAACCTGACTTTACTAACCGAATTACATATTTAAAAAATACCTTCACTTTGTCTTAAAGATCGTCAATTGATAATATGTCAGATATCCAGTAATTTTCTAATAAATATTCTAGTTAAGAATAATACGATCAGGGTACTAAAGCATATGTTTACTACCTTCAAAAGCAAACTATAAAATATCTTATGTAGCTGCTTTAGAATAATTAATTTCCATTATGACTAGAAGTATACATTTTTTTGTTTCAGGGATGAACTTCAAATCAGTGGTGTATTTATAAAAATATACAACGAAATGCCAACGTTTCCAATTCATAATCCAAAATCCTTTATACTGGATTTATTAGAATTCTTAAAGCAATCCTACATGTATTTAACAACAAATAAAACAAAATCACCAGAAGCTACACCAGGTATCCTTTCGCCAACGTTGGCACCAAATCATCCCCAGTTAACCGAAAGAAGAGGATCAACAATTGATGAAGTTCTAAATGCATATAATCGTTCGAAAATGCGAAGCAAAATAGAAATTAATTCACAGGATGAAAAAGAACAAAAATATAAATATGATTTTGTAAATAATATAAATATCGAACAGCATATAGTGATGGTACTGAAAGCTCTTGTATCTGTGATAAAATCAAATGCCGAGGTAGAGATTCAGTGTATTGGAAATTTCGATATGATTTTTGGATACTTATCGAATAATGTTTTTAGTCAGGTAAAACATGATACATTCAAATAATATGGTACATTATAATTGTTTATTTTCTTTCATTTAGAATACCACACTTAAATCGCTTGCTTTAGAAGTGGTCGCTCTCGTTTCAAGAAATAAGGAATGCGTTAGTGAAGTTGCAGCTTGCGAAACCCTCGGAAATTATTTAGTTGCCTTAAAAGATCCTGATTTACGTGAACAGCAGCTGAAAGTACTAGAAACACTTTCAGGATTAATAAACGCCCAGGAAATGATTAAAGAGGCCCAAAATAAAGGTAAACTTTTTTTAAAATCGGTATCCGTTTTTCATAAGATTTTGTATTTTAGGTGCCGTTATTTATCTTTTGGATTTATTTTGTAATTCAAGAAATCCACAAGTACGCAAAGTCTGCGCCGAAATTCTATCTAAAATGACAGCAGATCGCCTAAGCGGACCAAAGGTATTTTCAATCAAAATATTGAATTTTTCACGTATTTCAAAAATTGTTTTATTATAAAATATAGGTCCGTATAACAGTTAGTAAATTTTTGCCACCGCTTTTTATTGATGCAATGATTGAAGCACCGCCAACAGCAGTTCAGTTGTTTGAATCAATACATGAACATCCAGAACTTATATGGAATGATAAAACTAGATCAAAAGTTTGTGATGCAGTTTCCGAAATGTGTGATGGGTATATACTAACTCTTTCACAAAAAATCAAATTTATATTGTAAGTATTTTTTTTTTATTTTAGTTATCACACAGCACAAAAACTAAATAAGAAAATATTATGGAAAGATCCAGATGTTCTAAAAGATATCGTTGTTAATGAGGTTGTTGTTTCTGGAGTGTATTTAAGACTTTTTGTTGAGAATCCAGCCTGGACACTTCGAAAACCAAAACAGTTCCTATCAGATTTATTGGATTTTGTGGTCGATTGTATAAGCAAAAATTCTTCGGAGGTAAGTAGCTTTTAAGCATTATAATTTGTAGTATAACCAACACCTGACAAAATACCATATAAGGTCCTAAAAATCTAGATCTTTGCGCAGACGACAGTATAAAGGAGGTCTCTGAACTCTAGTTTTTCACATAAATAAAAATTAAACTAG
The DNA here is from genome assembly GCA_963855945.1 of Thereva nobilitata. Classification (NCBI taxonomy): domain Eukaryota; kingdom Metazoa; phylum Arthropoda; class Insecta; order Diptera; family Therevidae; genus Thereva; species Thereva nobilitata. Next base: position 24,274,532 of record OY979694.1, read on the forward strand.
TTCTAGCAAAAACAAATTTATTTATATCGAAAGGAAATTTTATGATTGCATGTCAATATATACTTTTCTGCTGGGCATATTTCAGCAACGTTCGTCAAGCACATCGTCACATTCAAATCAGCTAGTTTTCAAATAAAGTACTATCTTATTTCTATTAAAACCCGCACTATTTATATTAGTGAACGATTAGAACAAATTTCTTAATACGCTAGCGGTAAACTTTATTTAACTATGGAATAATTTCTACAATTCCTTAGGAGATGTAAATTACTCTTTCAGTCCTTCGGCTTTGGCTGTAATCTATGCCCACGAAATAACTATAACTATTGCCAAAGTATAACCATAAAATTTGGCTAGATTATGACAAAATTATGACCTCGAAGTCATCGTGTTTGAGCTGTTCCACAGAAATATAAAGTCCCCAGCGTTCGCTTTCTTCTACGGCCCATTTGAACTATTTTATTCTGCTTATCTCGTCATATTCTTTTCGGGTTAAGTTTATGAAATGATAGTAAAGCGCTCCCTTAATCTTATACTTTTATATTGAAACAAAATAAAATTTAAAATTGCTTTTATTTTATATTTCAGAAAAAAATTTTAGATTTATCAACAACAGCACTCGTTGAACTTCTTAGGGCTCAGCCAAATTTGGCTGATGAAATTCCAGTACTTGGGCATATACCAAAATTATTCAATTTAATCTCAGTGCAACCAAAAAACACCCTCTCAGTATTACATCAACTTACTTTATCTGAGGTAAAATATTTCATATTAAAAATGCGAAGTTTTATAAAAAAAAATAATTATTGAATATGTGAAATATTTTTTTAATGTGTATTGTTGAATGCTTTGTTCTTGATTTGTTAGACATCGGCAGCGAAAGATTGATAATATTTTTTTAATTGTAAATACGCTCATTCGCGCAAAATGGTGGTTGCGTTCTTTCAGGGAAACTGACCAAGCGGCCTTTGGGCATTCCATTCTTTTTTGTAGGATACTGTTGTATTTGGGTTAAAGATGCATATTGGCCAATGGACCCAAGTTGGACCATCAATTTTGTAGGACAAACATTTTTTTGAGTTCCTTATTACATTATCTCTTGATTTAACTAACAAACAAATTCTTACAAATAAAATTTTTGCAATCACCAAACCGACATGTTTTACCTACGCCCGGGTCCTGTACTGTGGACTATTTGGTATACGTCCAGCCTTAGAGTGACTTATGACATACTCGAGGTGTTGGAGAAATACTTTAAGAGACTAAGACAACACAGACCTAACACAGGGAGAAGCAGACAACCGAAGTACAGATGACCCAGAAAATGATGCGCCAGAGCCGACAATAGAAGAAGTTGTAAATGTCATAGCGAAACTAGAATAATCATAAGGCTCCAGCCCCAGATGGTATTCCCACACAAATTTCAAAAAGTGGTGGGGAGAAGCTATACCATGCTCTACATAGTCTCATTTGCAAATTATGGAGAAGAGAAAGATCATAATGAGAGAAATACTTGACGCCTACGACTTCCTCTATAAAAGAGAGCTGTGGAGCAACATCAGAGAAATGGGTTCCCCGAAAAAGTTAATAGCATCGTGAGGATACGTGTTTGCAATTTAATTAACTTCCATCAAGAATCAGGTCTGCGACAAGGAGGTGCGATCTCACCAATACTTTTAAACATTGCTTTGGCAGCAATAATGAGAGAAGCAGAACCAAATAGGATCTTCACAAGAAACATTCAGATACTAGCCTTCGCAGATGACATAGTCATAATTAGACGTCAAGCGCAATATGTAAAGGAAAACTTTTCAAAAATTTTAGAATGTAATTTGGATTGTATCAAAAAAAAAACAACGATTAGGACGTCAGCCTTGGAATTTGTAGGCAACTTTATATTCTTAGAGCCAATGCTTACCGTAGAAAATAAGATTAAGGACGCAGACGCATCGCAGCCGGAAATAAAACCAATTTCGCACTAGTCTCTAAGAACCAAGAAATCTCAAGAGAGTGCAAAGTGAGAATGTATATAACACTAGTAACGCTTTGCCAGTTCCGCCAGGTGCATCAAGGAAAAGTATCTCCTTATCCCTCGTTGATGCCGGATTCACCGTTGCGGATGAGTCGCGCCGCACAAATCTCCCAAAAAGAGAATCGGCTGAACTACGATTCATTGTTGCGGATAAAGTGTACCGCAGATTTTGCATAATTTGACATATTTGTATAATTTGTCGAAAGTTTTGTTGACAAAAGCCTAAAAATTAGTAAGGAAAAAATTCATATAATCTTGAAATATCTTGTTTTGACACTACGGGCTAGTATTTTCACATATTATACAACAAAAATGACAATTTAAAAAATCCGCCGCACAAAAGTTGAAGTTGATTCAACTTTTTTCGAGAGAGGAAAAAAAATCCCAAAAATATCCCAAAATTTAGAAATGCTCAATTTTTCATACAAAAAGTATGCGCGCGCATAAGTGCGGCGCGAATCATCCGCAACGATGAATCCGGCATGACTGCTGCTGATTCAAAAATGGGACCTTTGTTCGTACTGATTGACTCAAAGCATCTAGATCGTATTACCGTTCTCGTTCAAATTCTCGATTTAATGCATCGTGCATGACGCGATTCGGCGCTGGCATTCCTAATTCGTGCAATATCTTGCCGGACATTATCCGGCACAAATCCTCTATAGAAATCAACGCCTCGTTGCGGATCTCCGCGCTAAATACAAATTCAGGATTCGCTGTTGTACGCATTCGATGCATAATATATTCAGCCATATTGTCTTTGTATTTGTTCCACAAATGAAGTGGGTTAGATGGAAAACACGTTGAAATTATAAGCGATCTAATTTGATGCGCAGTAAACGAAATAACAACATCAGCAAGTGTATGATCCCAATAAATGTCATCCTCGAGCAAATGTAAACGCTGGCACGCTTGTCGATATGTTGCGCACAACTCACCCTTGATACTTCGTAGAAATTCAAATGAAGTCGGTCCACGAACATTAACCATTTTTCGAAACTGATTTCGAGTATGAAATGGAATTTTTACTTAAGGTAGTAGAAAAAGTATACAAATACCATCGTATACAAATACCACCGTATTTTTCGCATATAATACCATCGTATACAAATACCATCCAAATTTACAAATATTTTCTTTCATACAAACCCTGCGCTGACAATTGCGAACAGAACAAAAAATCAGCCAAATCGGTCGAGGCGTTCTCAATTGATGCGGCAATTGATTTTTATTTATACATATGAATCCGGGCAGCTCTGTGCTACGGATCTGAGGCTTGGACAATGACCAAACAAACAGAATATCAGCTCAAAATTTTCGTTAGGAAAATCTAAAGAATGTTTGGTCCTGTAAGGGTTAACCAAAACGAATGGCGCATTAGAACGAACGAAGAGCTTGAAGAAATATATGACAAAATAAATATAGTTCCACACATAAAATTGAGCACACTACGATGGCTCGGACACGTAGTTTGTTCAAATGTTTCGATCGTGAAAACTCGACAATATTTCTATAAAAACTTTGTATACAATACTAAACTTATGATTATCATTTTAGTTTTGCGTATCGGCTGTGTCTCAAACGGAATGCATCTTGCCACTAAAAAAATGCATGGAGAAAAACAAGGATTTAATAGAAAGGGTCTGTGAAACCTTAAGTCGCCTTTTTAAATATCAACATGTATGTCCACCACTTCCTTGTTGTAAAATGGAAATGCTAATTCTTGAATTTATTTTAATCCAGGACTCGCTTATAAGCCAATCGCTAGAAGTTAACTTAGTTCCATTTTTATTGACTTTGCTTGAAAGTCGCCTAGAGTTTGTTGATAGTCCATCAACGGTTAAAGCACAGGTTGTTGCTGCCCTCAAGGCGATGACGCATAATCTTAATTATGGCGATCGAGTTACGGCGATTTTATTGAAGCATCCTGTTTGGGCTGAATTTAAGGATCAACGTCATGATTTATTCATAACAGATACAAATATTCGAGGGTATTTAACAGGTAAATTCTTATCAAATATATATAAAGCAAGATTTATTAATGATATTGCTACTTTATTAAAGGTATAAATCCAACCGCTGGATATTTGACACAAGGACCCAGTCAGAATGTTGAAGTCTTAACCTCGCCCCCTCCAATTGACAGAGATGATCCATTAGCTAGACAGACAGATTAATAATAAAATAAATTGTTTTTCCAATTGTTATCTAGCATTTAAATGTCAACAATTAATCACGTAATTTGCCACTCTTGTAGTTTGTACGTAACGTTAAGTGTAATGAAAAAAATTAAAACAGAAGCAAAAAATGCAAAAAAATTATGTAGAAGAATTCATAAATAACAAGAAAAAGAAATTGTGGCAATTTAAATTCACAGAGCAGTTGCAATGCGAATCTTTTAAACGCATTCTTTTCTTTGCTTTGTATATAAAATAATAGAGAAGTATCGCGAATCGTATTTAAAACAAAAAATATTATTATGATATATAATTTTTATATTTGTATGCCTGTCTCTTTAATAAATGAGATCTTTTCAAAAAATAAATTTAATTTTTGTTTTTTTCAAGAGTTAATTAATTTCATAAGCTCGCCTAGCCTGCTTTACCTTACATATCTAAAGCTGAATTTATATATTAAGAAAAATAACTCGACTGATGATAGCTGGCGAATTGTGGGAGCCCTTACAGTTACATAGACTAAACGTTAGTACTCTTATATTGATAATCCAGTCACCATACGATCATCGAAGTCAATTGGAGCACCGACACCGGCATCTGCTTCTATGCATAACATTGATCACATTTGTTTTTAGCATAAGGACGATTAGGAAAGAGGTTCTTATATGGAACACTAGAAAGCTAACAGAGGAACCATAAGCAGTAAACCCATCTAAATGCTGCTCAATATATCGAGTAGGTAGGTATGTGCGAGTTCGGAATCGCAGGACTGCATTCTGCACTATTCAGCAGTTGGAAAGTCTGTACTTGAATACTGCAGCTTAACTGCCGTCCTATGTTTCTGAACTCGCACCATGTCACGCACGCCACCAATCCAATGTGCTGGACGTGAGATCATACCGCGGCGCAAATATAGACTCTGATCACTTCTAAATAGGAACGAAACTTAGGGCCAAGATATCTGCAATTAAAACAAAAAGAGGAAACAAAGACAGAAAATATAACGTGACAGGATTGAAGGAAGAGCAAACTGGGGCTGAATGTGAGAAACTACTGAACGTACGAATAAATCAAATTGGTGAAAACGAAGATGTTCTAGGTTTCGTGCAACAAGGACGAACAGTAAACTGGTTTGATGAAGAATGCACAAAGCAAAAAAAAGGCAGCATTGTGAAAAAGAAATGAGAAAAATAGAAGAATCAGCAAACTTAAATGACGCAAGAAATTTCTACAAAAAGGTAAACCAGCAACGTTAAGGACTTAATCCTAGAGTGACGATGTGCAAGGATAAAAGCGGGAATATTCCAAGTAATAAGGATGAAGTATTGGCAAGACAGGCAAAGCATTTCGAGGAAATGTGATTATGAAATCATAGCAGGGGCACATTGGTACCCGAAATGTACAAAACATAAACAGGGACGAAAAGAATGACAGCGCATTAGCCCCTACCGTAGAAGAAATACGCTAAGCGATGCGAGCATTAAAAATTAATAGGGAATCAGGGTCTGACAGCATACCTGCGGAACTCTTTAAACAAGTGCGGAGAAGAAACTATCCAAAAACTGCATGAAATAACAGTGGAAATGGAATGAGAGTATAAAAAAGAGGACTCACTATCATGTAGTAACTACAGAGGAGTAATGCTATAATATAGCATTTCAAGTATTTTCACGCAAATCCAAGGCCGATTTATTAGCCTCAAATTCTTCTTTACCCGAAACAGATACGCTATCCCCGGTTCTCGAGCACAACGCCCATTCAATGGACAGGGTATCCCTCAGAACTCGCGAGGTGTACAGGTGCCTCAAGGAGCTCGATGTCAACAAATCTACTGGACCCGATAATATACCTCCTATACTTTTAAAAAAAAATGCGCCTCACCTTTGGCTAAACCTCTGCGCAAACAAATTTCTCCGGAGTTTATCCAGACTCTTGGAAACTTGGACATGTTCAGCCCATACCGAAAAAAGGTGAACCCAACCAACAAACAGTACGGCTTCCGACAAAAAAGATCCACTGGCGATCTTTTAGTTTGCCTTACAGAACACCTCAACCGAAGTTTGCATCGATTTGGTGAGTCTGGTCTTCAAGGCTTTTGATAGAGTATGGCACTGAGCCCTGTTAGCTAAACTCAAAGCTATTGGTGTTGACTCACTTTTACAGAACTGAATTGAGAGCTTTCTTTCCGGCCGCTCAATCAAGGTAGAGTTGGATGCCGTCAAATCTGAGCCCCACCCGATCTCTGCGGGGGTCCCCAGGGGTCAATTTTATCACCTGCCCTATTTCTTATTTTTATAAATGAAATACTTTCAATCCCCTATAACCCAATTCTCAGTTTCGCTGACGACGGTACCCTGCGTTTCTCTTACGGCTTCGATAATGCAAGACAAGCAGGTACCAGATCCTGTCTTGATGATCACGAACTAATGTCTAACTCCATAAACGAAGACATCAAACTCATTCTAGAATGGGGCCGCAAAAATCGTGTCAAATGCAACCCCAAGTACTGTTTTATTTCCAATAGGGGGGCCCCTCTTTATACACAAAACGTAATAAAATAGCAAAAATATCAAACACAAAACGTAAAAAAATTCTCTTCCGATCAAACAAAAACAACAGAAAATAAAAAAATTCTCTTTCGATTTCTCTCGTCTCCCTGGGAAAAAGAACGCAATTTTCTTGGAAAAATGTTGAAAGTGGCACAAGTAGAATATTATTATAGATAAGAAGTGCAACACCTCTCCATCCGTGACAGTGGGTGAAATTGAACTAATGGCCGACCCATCCCTAAACATCTTAGGCCTGACATTAGCCAAAGACTTGCGATGGAATGACCACATATTCTCAATCGCCAAACAAGCACCTCAGTGCTTGGGATTTCTTAAGAGGTGCCAGTTCCTCCTCCATCCATCAATATACAGTATACAATCTTATACCCGCAACACCAGTTTAGCCCACTCGTCGCACTCCCTACACCTGCAGCCTGTATTTTTGCGCACTTTACAAACTAGTAATTCACTTCTAAATAGAACAACTCGACTGTGGAACAGCCTCTCGCAGTCAGTATTTCCGATCTCCTATAACATCCAAGAGTTCAAACTGTAACGGTCGGCCGGTAAATTGAATACAAAAAAAAAAAAAAACCCTGAAAAATAAATCCAAATCCATAAAGATTGCATGTCATTGATATCCATTCAAAATTAGCTCCATTCTAATATATCCAAACAACGAAAAAAATAAACCGTTTGCCTTCTTACAAAATTTTAAATATTCTCTCAAAAGTAAATTTTTGCCTAAGTACACCCCTGCCCACGTAATCTGTGTCTACTCCATCCTATATCTTATTGCTCACATACACATGGATTTTGCGCAACAAGAATTGCCGGCGGAGAACGCCCAGCCAATCACTTGGCATTAATTTAAATGAAAACCGCACGATTCTCGGAATTTCAAATTCTTGTGAGTGTAATGGAGTGGATTTACACGGGAGAATGAAGGAACACCGATTATCAATCCCTTTGGTTGTTCCCTTCCGTGTGAATTCCTTCATTTCATTTCCCCATCCTCTATTTTTCCAAGGACACGACCATATAAGGGAATAACGCTGTTCGATAGCGATTTCCTTTGGTCTTTTTCTGCCCTCACCCCCCCCAACACTGTTGCGCCAAGGGCTAATTTCTGGCTTGGCGTCGGAGTTAGATTTAGTCGGGAAGTAGCGTTTAACGAGGCCGGAGCATAATTGGAGAGTTGCTCTGTTTCCCGTGAATGAAAGTGGTAAAATCGCCGCGTCTACGTTGTTTTTAATAGATAAATTAATAGAATTTTAAATTCTATTAGACAGTTAAAGACGTATCTAAGATTATTGAATAATCCGGTAAAGTTATTAAAAACGCTGCGCGATCATACGATACGATGCAAATACGGTTTAAATATTTTCAGTGGATTCTTGTTCTTGTGACAGCTCAATGTCTGCCGCCGATCATTTGTTAGCTTTTGTGAAGTGTTAAAAAAAAAAAAAAAAAAAAAGAAGAAGAAAAAAGTATTTAAGGAATATATATATATATACGAAAACGAATTTAAATGATAAAAAAAATTTATTTAATGAATAATTACTTCTGTGGTCGTTAATTAGATATCAAAAAAAAAAAAAATCGAAATTAAGTAAAAGTGGCCTGGAATAGTCATTTTCATCGTCATTTTTGTTAGATGTGAGATAGAAAAACTATTTTTGCGGGAATGTCCTTAAAAACAAGTATAATAATATTAGTGCTGTGGTTATTAGGCCACTGAAGTTTCCCCGATAGCAAAAAAAAAAAAATAAAAAAAATAACTAAGTAAAGGTAGTGTAACATAATTGAAACAGTTTTTTTGGATAAAAAATAAAAAAAATATATTACTAATTAAATGTAGTGTAACATAATTGAAACAGTTTTTTTTGATAAAAAAAAAAATATATTACTAATTAAATGTAGTGTAACATAATTGAAACAGTTTTTTTTGATAAAAAAAAAAAAAAAATAAGAAGGAAAACAAAAAAATCAACCCGACCGAAATGCACAATAAAGGTGCATAGAGTGCAGCACTAGTATATGTGAATGTTTGAAGGAACTCGACTCAGGTGGTAATACCTTTTTGATTAATTTTACCTAAATATTTTCTGAAAAAAAAAGTTTGGAAAAATTATAAAACATATAAGTATGTAATCTCAACAACCATCCGGATCATTGTTGCTGTGATTGCTCCTCGTCTTGGATTCTTTTGCATAGTTTTATTAATTATAATATTCATATAAATTACGATATTCATCTATTTATAACATTCATATAATTTACAATATTCATATAATTTACAATATTCATATACTTATAACATTCACATAATTTCCATTATTCATATATTTATAATGTTCATATGTTTATAATATTCATATATATATATAACCTAAATTTCTCTATATACTCCTCTCTCTTTGTTTGAGTAAACCCAGGTTCCAAAAAAGAAAATGGGGACCAATTGTTTTCATTAAGAATTATCATAGAAATTACATATATCTAGAAAAAAAAAAAAGGAGAAGAGAATAAATAAATATATTATTTTTTTAATTAATGTATGCATGTTGACTTATATGGTTGATTATAATATTGATATAGAATTAAGAACATAACCAAGGGAAAAAGTACATGTATATATATATGAAGTCAGGAAATTATAAGGAAGGTGGATATAAAGAAAGAAAGATAAAGAAGATAAAGTGACACAATTAATAGGGTTAACCCAATAAAGAGAAATTCATTTAAAGGAAGAAATACGGTAAACTTTTGATTGTATACTTTTTTTGGTATTGATACCGAGTAAGATTATGTTATACAACCTAATACTAAAACATAGAACAAATATAGTTTTTTTCTTGAAGCAATAAATAAACCGATTAAGCCTTAATTTTTTTGGGTGTTTTTTGATAGAGCCCCCCGAGTGTTCTTTTCTGTTTTTTTGTCGTCGCAGGAAGTTTTGGTTGGTGAATCCTTTTTGTGGGAAAACCACGTGATGGTCGAGTAATAGAGCAGGTATGGATTCCTAGGGGAGGTTCTGCCCTCCAAAAATGGTAAGTACCCCATAAATTTTTTTAGATCCCCCTGTATCCCATGAATCAGTAAGCATGGCTGCTTGACGTCGTTTTCCCCCCTCTCGTATGGCTACCCAACCCTATTTAGTCCCTATCTCTACGATTAAATATATTTCCTCTTGGTTGTTATTGACACGCGAAATGTTAGAATGTCTTCTTAGGAATACCCGGTAACTGTCTTTAATGACGAGCCCCTGCACCACGAACCCCCCCCAACGGCGAGCTAGCCGCAGCACCGCCAGGCGTGTCCTTATTTCTGGTGTAGAGGGTGAGTGATAGTATTTCGCGAGATAGGTTTCCATTTATTTTGGTAAATATCAGCTGTTCAGCAAAGGCCGTCAGCCTTCTGAACCTCTTTTCTTACATTTTTTTTCTTGTTTTTTTATTTGTAATGTCATGGTAGTGGTCCTGCTCATTAGGTTGAGATGTATATTTTTATATGAAAGTTTACAGATATGGCGCCTCGGGTGTCGTATGTGTACACTGTTCGAGTTTCTCTTTTTTAATAAATTTTAGCTTATTTCATATATGACAGTTACAAATATGGCGCCCAACGTGGGGCAATCCGGACTTTAAATTTTCTTAATGTTAGACTAGAATGCTCTAGTAAAATTTTTTTTCTTGATCAGTTTGTTGTCACTAGCTGACAAATTAATTCTTTTATTGCCAGTTGCATTCTTGATAGATTCTTTAACTCAATTTATTCATTAGTATTAAAACCCTAATTTCATTAAATGATTTTCTTTGGGAAAAGCCATAGAGAGGTGCCACAAGTCCTTAAAAATTTTTTTTTAAACCTTAACGGTTTTCAAGTAAATGAAATTTATTCTATTTACTTTCGGTTATGTTTAGGTGGTAGCTTCCACTTTTATTTATGTTACACATGCAATTGTGAGGATGCCCTCATCTCGGGTTCAAGCGCTTCGCTTGCCCATTGTGACATCCTATGTTGGCCAACCTGGCCATGCCCTACTGCTGTCGGTTTACAGGTGGCTTATGTTCATCTGGCCTTGCGCAGAGGTGCCCCTGGCTTTGGTTGTCCCTTCCTTGACATAGAGTACAATGCTCAATTTTTTTCTGACCCTTTTTAGTATGGCCAAAATGGTTGTGGGACGGCGAACTTGCTTTCTGGTTACCAGGCGCTCCGCCTGACTCTGCGGTAAGTTCGGCGTTCCTCAACCATTGCAGTCCCGATTAATAATCCTCTGGTTGAACCTGCCTTCCGGAATTTCAGCATTTAGTCGTTGCTGATCCGTCGTGGCGGGCAGCCAAGATTAAAGTTAGTAATCCTTTTGGAAGCTTCCACCCTTGTCTTTGAGATGTTAATCACAGCCATGCGGACCGTTTTTTTTTGGGATATTGGGAGTATCTGTTAAGGTCTCCTTTGGGGAGGATGGTGTTACACCTGATTTAGCACCATCCCCTCCAACGAGCCTTGTATAATTTTGGGGATGCTTATTGGTGCCCTGCCACCAATACATTTTGGGGGAGCATTCCTCCCTCTGGGGGTCCACACTCTCGTTGTTATATATATATATATTACACACATTGGTGTTATAAGGAAAAATAAAAATATATTGTTGTTTTGTACGGTTCCGCTGGGGAATAAACGCGCCCACGTATTATATTTGAAAGGAAAATAGATCTCCTTCATTATTTTTTTAATAACGTTCATCTTGCTTTACCTTCGTACATACGTAAGTAATCAAGTTAATAATCTCGTATCGTCGTTTGTTTTATAATCAGTTCGTAAATACTGAAACATTTTTTTTGTCTATCCAGCAAAATGGCTGATGAACCGAATAATTCCGAGGCCGGCGGAAACGCTGATGCCATTCCCGACTCCCCCTCATTCCACGGTTTCGACCATGCACCGTCCACTGCCCAAAATAATGACGAAGTGCAAGAATTAAAAAAACAAATAGCCCTCTTGCGGGCTCAATTGTTATCCATGACGGTTCAGCCCGCGACGCAGGATAGGAATGAACGGATAAGTTCACCTACTGAGCAAGTACAAGCGGCACAAATATCCTCTCCTGACTTACAATTTATAGCTAGACCAAAAGGGTCTCGGCCGGCTTCACGCCATCCCTCTGTAGTGTTATCTTGGAACATAGTGTTCACAGGACATGTTAGCGGCCTTACTGCTGAACAATTTATCTTTCGATTAGAAAGCAAGGCCAATGACGCAGCTGTGTCAAACCAGGAATTGTGCGCTAACGTATCCTCCTTACTTAAGGAAAGGGCGGCGACCTGGTACTGGAACCAGTTCCGTAGAGAATTTCCTGTTCCAGAATGGCCAGATTTTCGGAGAAACTTTTTGGCTCAATACAAAGGGCATGACTCGGATCTACACACCATAAAAGCCATGGTTGAACTAAAACAAAACCAAGACTCCTTCGATGAGTATATGGAAAAGATGATTTCGTTGTTCAACAAAATGGAAAACCCTATCACGGAGGCTCAGCTAACAGTCATGTTAGTAGACAATTTGAATTATACTACAGGAAATTCCCTGATAGGCATGCGATTCAAAACCCTGAAAGAGCTACGAGAGCAATGTCTTAAGGTGGAGCGTTGGCACTTAAATAAAAAAGTGGAACGAAGAACCAACCTGCGAGTCCATGAACTGGATGTAGATTTCGCGGACACTCCCGCTTCCGAGCCATATGACCCTTACTCTCAATCAATTGACGAACTTCAGGCCCGAAATCCGGATCTCATTAGGAGACAATTAATATGTTGGAACTGCCAACAACCTGGACATGCCTTCTATGATTGTCAATCGGAAACTAGACATGTCTTCTGTTATCGTTGTGGTAATCCAGGCGTAGTATCACCCAAGTGCAAGTGCCAGGGAAACCGGCCACCGGGTGCGAGGTTTCATGGGAACCCGCGCCCTCCTCAAGCTGCACTGCCACCCCCACGCCCGTCGAACCAATAAACATCGAGTGCAAACCAATGGTAACACACAACTCACCGGACTTGACCAATTTTCATCCCTGCCTTGATGATCCCCCTGACTTTCCCTCTGATGAATCCAAAGCTTCGTTCCTGGCACGATGGAACAATTATCATGTCGTCCGTGAACGGATCTTTTCTGAACATCCACGAGTTTCATCCACACGTTTAATAGCCCATCACTGTACTAATAGTCTTCTGCATGGGCATGCACCCATCTTTACATCCATTCCCTATTCTTTTCAAAATTTCATCCACATAGGAATTTTTAGCCGGCTGACTCAGTCGGTAGAATGAGACTCCTTATCTCAGGGTCGTGGGTCGAGCCACACGTTGAAGACCTACCACGCACCACGGTACTCTCTTTCTTAAATACCTTTTCTTCCTAATATATAATCACTGTTAAGACCAATTAGTCATTATGTTGTGCCCGGCCAACTAGCCGATGAGCAGAGACTCAATGGGCCGTCTCGTCTTTCGGTTCCCCTCTCCTTGCTTGTTCTAGCGTAACCGCCTTGTAACGGTCGGCCGGTAAATTGAATACAAAAAAAAAAAAAAACCCTGAAAAATAAATCCAAATCCATAAAGATTGCATGTCATTGATATCCATTCAAAATTAGCTCCATTCTAATATATCCAAACAACGAAAAAAATAAACCGTTTGCCTTCTTACAAAATTTTAAATATTCTCTCAAAAGTAAATTTTTGCCTAAGTACACCCCTGCCCACGTAATCTGTGTCTACTCCATCCTATATCTTATTGCTCACATACACATGGATTTTGCGCAACAAGAATTGCCGGCGGAGAACGCCCAGCCAATCACTTGGCATTAATTTAAATGAAAACCGCACGATTCTCGGAATTTCAAATTCTTGTGAGTGTAATGGAGTGGATTTACACGGGAGAATGAAGGAACACCGATTATCAATCCCTTTGGTTGTTCCCTTCCGTGTGAATTCCTTCATTTCATTTCCCCATCCTCTATTTTTCCAAGGACACGACCATATAAGGGAATAACGCTGTTCGATAGCGATTTCCTTTGGTCTTTTTCTGCCCTCACCCCCCCCAACACTGTTGCGCCAAGGGCTAATTTCTGGCTTGGCGTCGGAGTTAGATTTAGTCGGGAAGTAGCGTTTAACGAGGCCGGAGCATAATTGGAGAGTTGCTCTGTTTCCCGTGAATGAAAGTGGTAAAATCGCCGCGTCTACGTTGTTTTTAATAGATAAATTAATAGAATTTTAAATTCTATTAGACAGTTAAAGACGTATCTAAGATTATTGAATAATCCGGTAAAGTTATTAAAAACGCTGCGCGATCATACGATACGATGCAAATACGGTTTAAATATTTTCAGTGGATTCTTGTTCTTGTGACAGCTCAATGTCTGCCGCCGATCATTTGTTAGCTTTTGTGAAGTGTTAAAAAAAAAAAAAAAAAAAAAGAAGAAGAAAAAAGTATTTAAGGAATATATATATATATACGAAAACGAATTTAAATGATAAAAAAAATTTATTTAATGAATAATTACTTCTGTGGTCGTTAATTAGATATCAAAAAAAAAAAAAATCGAAATTAAGTAAAAGTGGCCTGGAATAGTCATTTTCATCGTCATTTTTGTTAGATGTGAGATAGAAAAACTATTTTTGCGGGAATGTCCTTAAAAACAAGTATAATAATATTAGTGCTGTGGTTATTAGGCCACTGAAGTTTCCCCGATAGCAAAAAAAAAAAAATAAAAAAAATAACTAAGTAAAGGTAGTGTAACATAATTGAAACAGTTTTTTTGGATAAAAAATAAAAAAAATATATTACTAATTAAATGTAGTGTAACATAATTGAAACAGTTTTTTTTGATAAAAAAAAAAATATATTACTAATTAAATGTAGTGTAACATAATTGAAACAGTTTTTTTTGATAAAAAAAAAAAAAAATAAGAAGGAAAACAAAAAAATCAACCCGACCGAAATGCACAATAAAGGTGCATAGAGTGCAGCACTAGTATATGTGAATGTTTGAAGGAACTCGACTCAGGTGGTAATACCTTTTTGATTAATTTTACCTAAATATTTTCTGAAAAAAAAAGTTTGGAAAAATTATAAAACATATAAGTATGTAATCTCAACAACCATCCGGATCATTGTTGCTGTGATTGCTCCTCGTCTTGGATTCTTTTGCATAGTTTTATTAATTATAATATTCATATAAATTACGATATTCATCTATTTATAACATTCATATAATTTACAATATTCATATAATTTACAATATTCATATACTTATAACATTCACATAATTTCCATTATTCATATATTTATAATGTTCATATGTTTATAATATTCATATATATATATAACCTAAATTTCTCTATATACTCCTCTCTCTTTGTTTGAGTAAACCCAGGTTCCAAAAAAGAAAATGGGGACCAATTGTTTTCATTAAGAATTATCATAGAAATTACATATATCTAGAAAAAAAAAAAAGGAGAAGAGAATAAATAAATATATTATTTTTTTAATTAATGTATGCATGTTGACTTATATGGTTGATTATAATATTGATATAGAATTAAGAACATAACCAAGGGAAAAAGTACATGTATATATATATGAAGTCAGGAAATTATAAGGAAGGTGGATATAAAGAAAGAAAGATAAAGAAGATAAAGTGACACAATTAATAGGGTTAACCCAATAAAGAGAAATTCATTTAAAGGAAGAAATACGGTAAACTTTTGATTGTATACTTTTTTGGTATTGATACCGAGTAAGATTATGTTATACAACCTAATACTAAAACATAGAACAAATATAGTTTTTTTCTTGAAGCAATAAATAAACCGATTAAGCCTTAATTTTTTTGGGTGTTTTTTGATAGAGCCCCCCGAGTGTTCTTTTCTGTTTTTTTGTCGTCGCAGGAAGTTTTGGTTGGTGAATCCTTTTTGTGGGAAAACCACGTGATGGTCGAGTAATAGAGCAGGTATGGATTCCTAGGGGAGGTTCTGCCCTCCAAAAATGGTAAGTACCCCATAAATTTTTTTAGATCCCCCTGTATCCCATGAATCAGTAAGCATGGCTGCTTGACGTCGTTTTCCCCCCTCTCGTATGGCTACCCAACCCTATTTAGTCCCTATCTCTACGATTAAATATATTTCCTCTTGGTTGTTATTGACACGCGAAATGTTAGAATGTCTTCTTAGGAATACCCGGTAACTGTCTTTAATGACGAGCCCCTGCACCACGAACCCCCCCCCAACGGCGAGCTAGCCGCAGCACCGCCAGGCGTGTCCTTATTTCTGGTGTAGAGGGTGAGTGATAGTATTTCGCGAGATAGGTTTCCATTTATTTTGGTAAATATCAGCTGTTCAGCAAAGGCCGTCAGCCTTCTGAACCTCTTTTCTTACATTTTTTTTCTTGTTTTTTTATTTGTAATGTCATGGTAGTGGTCCTGCTCATTAGGTTGAGATGTATATTTTTATATGAAAGTTTACAGATATGGCGCCTCGGGTGTCGTATGTGTACACTGTTCGAGTTTCTCTTTTTTAATAAATTTTAGCTTATTTCATATATGACAGTTACAAAACACAAGGCTCGTCGCCAACTTCTCCAGCACCCTCCCGAACCCGATTATTAAGGCAAGGTGACGCATTCTCTTGCGCTTGTTATTCAACGTGGCCCTAGAAAAAGCAATAAAGAGATGCATCGATTAGTACATCAGGGTGTATCTTTTATAGGTCAGTGCAAATATTAGCCTTTGCCGACGATATTGCTTTCCTTGGGAGATCATTTGAACGCATGAAGGGGACCTTTTTAGCTACTCGAGCAAGCCGCAAAAAAATCGCGTTGGAAATAAACGAGAACAAAACAAAGTATATGTGCACAAAAACCGCCAGAAGTAGCAGACAAAACATAACGATAGACTCATACATCATAGAAGTAAGTAGTAGACGAGTTTTTATACCTGGGGACGATTGTAACAATGGGCGGGCAATGACACATCGGCCGAAATAAATTAGAAGACGAATAGCACTGGCTAATAAATGCTACTCGAGAAATATATCAAGGAAAACAAAATTGAAACTGTACACCAGACTAATACTTACTTATTCCCATTTAATCCCTCATGGGACATAGGGCGGAAACAGTTGCCCTCCAGCGGACTCTGTTTTGTGCGACAGCTCTTTCTCGGTTCGAGAAAGCTGGGACTGTACATCAACGAAAGCAATAGTCAATAGTAGCTAGCAGCCGATAATAACATGGAACCAGAAATACGCACACGGCTGATGAAAGCCAACGAAGGCTACTATAGTCTGTGAATGCTCTTGAAATCCAAGCATCATCTTACCATAACATCTAAACTGCTACTATATAAGACGGTACTCACATATTCATCCAAGACGTTGGTGCTTTGCAAAAAGCACTCTAATCTCTTAGCTGTGTTCGAGAAGAAAGTCCTCGGTCCTTTGGCCCCTTGTGCGAGGAAGGGCGATTGCGCAGACTCTACAACAGCGAGATCTACGAGCGCTATCGCGACATAGATGTTGTGAAGAAAATAAAGCTTGGTAGGCTCTGGTGGGCAGGCCATCTAGCTGGTATGAGAGAACATGAAGCTAGTTGGAAAATTCTCTGCGGTAAGATCTATGCGGAGTAGACCAGGACGCCCAGGGCTTAGGGATGCCAACTGGATGACATAGGCTCCGAATAGTCTCCGGTGGAAAGAACAGTTGCGAGGGGCCGGACCGGATCTCGATTGTGGAGCCGTTAAAGTAAGTATGTCTGTGGTTAAAAGATACCTGATTCTGAGTTGCAAAAAAGACATCCAAAGGTGGAATTGCCACTTTTAATTGAGGCTATCAGTGCGAAAGTGGTGTAACCCCAGACGATGTAAACCACCGGTGTAGTCAGCTCACACCCTTTTTTCTCTATTACTTCGCTATATTTGTTCTGTCCAACAGTTATGTTATGTACAGTTATGTTTTTGGAAGGCAAAAAGTAGCTTACTCCACTATGGTATTGAAAGTTCATAATGTAAGGAATGTATATTACACCAAAACCGCAACCAGATTTAATTGTCGGTTACACCACTTTTGCGCTGATAGCCTCAATTTAGAATTGATCCATTTTCGATTTCTCGAAGATCGTCCAATGTAGATCTCTGTCGAGTTCGGAAACAGCAGTTAAATTATGAAAAAGACAAGTTGGGCGATCGCGTACGACGGGCCAAGACATCCGCGAACGCTGGGCGAAGATCGCGTACGCGGGGCGAAGATCACGTACGCGGGGCGAAGATCACTTAAGTCTAAAAGTAAAAAATTGTGAAGATGATCAGTTTGCAGGAAAATTACTCTAGGCGAAGATTAAGGCTTATCGACACAGTGTATCCATCCAAGAGTTGTAATATGTACTGTGTTTCCATGCAGAGTTTATCCTGAGTTTACTCAGATTTAGCGCCCATGGAAACGGGGATTGAGTAAAGTGTCGTTAAATCCAAGTAAACTCAACGAAGTCAGTCCGATTAAGCCGGGTTTTGTATATGTGTGTGTTTCAGTATCCTTTACTGCACATATACCAACGGCGACGCAATGTAAAATGAATTATCTGTCACTTTAACCCAGAACCGTCATGGAAACAGCATCGAGTGATCTTGAGGGAAAAAGCTTTCTGTTTACTTAACGAAAACTCTACCCTGGCTTATGGAAACACAGTAATGAAACGGGGATTGAGTAAAGTGTCGTTAAATCCAAGTAAACTCAACGAAGCCAGTCCGATTAAGCCGGGTTTTGTATATGTGTGTGTTTCAGTATCCTTTACTGCACATATACCAACGGCGACGCAGTGTAAAATTAATTTTCTGTCACTTTAACCCAGAACCGTCATGGAAACAGCATCGAGTGATCTTGAGAGAAAAAGCTTTCTGTTTACTTAACGAAAACTCTACCCTGGCTCATGGAAACACAGTAATAGAGAGAAATAGACCAAACTATAGCCATTTTTCAAGTTCAAAACTTTAAACCAATTATTTTTTAATTTGGTCTTTCAATATGGTGTCATTTTAACATTATTCTATTAATAATTTACTTAAAACATTATTAAATATTTCTAACTGAAAGCTCAATCAACGGTCACAATTTTCACTTAAACAAATTGACAGTTGAAGCACCAAATAGCTCACCACACGTAACAGGTAATTCAACACTGAACGAAACTCTGCATGGTATACCAAAATTTAAAAAAAAAATTCATTGAAAAGTCAACTTAACTACTCGGCCATAGCTGTCGTTTACTTTTGGTACAATCCGCCATATTGGAGGCGGCATTCGTCATTTCATCGACTTTTTTTAATATTCATGTTGTGATTGATCCGTAAAAAGTTATTATATCGGGGGCACCGCAACAGACGTCTTTAATGGATATTGTAATGTTTGTTGGGGCCCCAATCGCGCCACTATTTATCGTGCTAATACAGTACTTCAGTGCAAGCTGAAAATTATCCGGATATATAAGATAGTTTTCATATATATTTATCTCATATATATATTAATAAAGTCTGCATATGCTAGTAAAGAGGAGAAGTTTAGTTTTGTGCAATCTAATTGTCTAGTTATTGTGGGTTAGTGATAAAATTAGTGGAAAAAAAATTGAAAAGAAGAAAAAAGTTCGGACCTCGCCCGTCAAATATATCATATATGGATTTGTATGTAGAGAAAGGGCAATACAATTCGTACACATACACACGGTCACGCATCCATTGATAACGGATAAATCGCGACTGGCCACTGGAAATAAACAAAACCTTTTACCTGTAAATTGAATTTTTACAAAGATTAAAATAAAATAAATTTTATCGCTGCGGTAACCGGGTATCTAATGCACCAGGATAGTGGATTCGCAGGCGGATTTACATTCAACATTTTCGACTGAACTTTTGTAGCTGAGGCAAAACAACACGTGAGTTACTGAATTTATAGCAAAAATTCCACTTACACCACCTTGGAAATGTATCCATATATGCATGCACCTGACAATTTTCCTATTCCGATAAGCAAGGATAGTTTCGCAGTATGTGTAGATTGATATGGTAGGTACAGATTATTGCAAAAAAAATTCCGAAAGGATTCGCAAAATCCAGTAATGCTTTGGATTTCTCTTTTATATTAGAAGCAGTCGCAGATAGTAAAATTTATCGGTGTCGTGCATGCCACTAATGTAGTAAGGACATTCGCCTTAATAATGAAAGATTTAATACAAATTGGAAATATTATGGGGGAAAAAACTATCCTTTTTGCAGTAACGTGGGTACTTTTTTTTCTTGTACATCCGTGTGAATACATCCAGTCCAGTATCACAGTGCCTCGGTCGCTGATTGACTGCTGATGCGCCCGGACCGGAGTTTTGTAGCAATTCGGCGCCTGTGTGTGTGCGAAAGTAAATCATCAAAAAAATTCTCAATTCGTTTTTAGGTTTTATCATGAATAATAGCCTTAATTGAGACTAATAAAACTATCCAGGAGATTGTTTAATTATGTTAAAATGATTTTCTGCACGAATTTCGCATTATTCAATTCATTTTCGTGAGTTTTTTGTTTTTGGTGTACATAAAATTTTGACAAGTTTAAAAAAATAGTCATGGGAACAAATGAAATTGAAACAAAGTGATTGACATTTTGTGATCTCTCTAAATTTTACTCTAGTTTTTTTAATTTTGTGTACATATTTAAAAATTAAATTAACTATAATGGTGAAGTTATTAGAAATGTAAAAACTGTTTTTTGTTTGCAAGAAAACCATTTTTCTTGGTTCTAAATGAAAAGAGTAATGATAATGTTCTTGACCAAGTACGACATAAACCAACTTTCTAAAATGTAATTATCGGTGACTTAATTTAATTGTTTTTATTAGCAAATCCCGGTTATTAATTTGTAATTTGTTAGTTAGCTTTTGCTAAAATATTCCAGTGGCATACAACCAAACATACCTCGAATATTTACTTATCTTTAGGTGTTGCCACAGAAACAGGAAGAAACTGAAAACCCCTACTTATTTATTTAGTGTTTAATGCCATAACAGTTAAAGCTGTTAGCCATGCTAAAAGCCCAAAATGTAGCATGTTATTTTCAAAACTATAACATTCCCTAGTTAAGACTTATATTTTTAGCAGTTTGAGAATATAGACTATATTCAATTTTTTTGTTGAATTCCTTAGAAGACGATATAGTCAAATTACATACGAACCATAGCACATCGTGCAACATTCTCCTCCGGAACTGTTGGTCCCTGGCATGAAGTCTCCAATTTCTTATACCTAGGGTTCGTAGATCTTATTTTTCTACGTTATCTGAACATCTTTTTTTATGTGTTACAAAAATAATTCCAGCATTTGAGTCAATTTAGTTTAACTTTATTCCTATTTTATATATCCCTTGTTAAGAAATGTTGATCTAGCCCAAAGAAGCTTTTATTTCCCAGCGCCAAACTTCTTTTGACTTCTGTTGTCGTGTCGTTATCTTTTGCAATTAGTCTCCCCCTAAGTACATGAATTATTTTACCCCTTCGATGTTGGATGTGTCAATACTAACGATCATTCCGTATTTTAAAGATGCATAGCACATATCTGCCGGGCAAATGCGAATTTATCTATATATGCAGAAAACTCGATTTGAAAAAAACGCGATCAAGGTTTCGAAAATACTTCAAACCGAAGCATCTCCTTGTCTTAGTCCTACTATGGTGTTGAATGGTTCTGACATCTTATTCTGCATATTAGCTCTTTCATTGTAATAATTGCTTTGACGATTTCCCACAGTTATGCTTCTATAATTACTGCAGTTTAGCTGCTTACGGAATGTTGGTGTTAGTGCACACAATGCCCTCGTTCCAATCCGATGGCATTAATTTCTCCCTTAATTTGCACCCAGAAACCAAATTAGCTTCACGATATCATGCATGCTTAATATTAAGTTTTCATCACCTCGTTTCAATAGCTCTGCTACAATGTTCTGTACGTCTTCTAATGTAGGCATGTCTCCCGCTAGCTCTTCTGCTAGTTCCACGTTTTCTGCTAAGTAGTCCAGGAGGGATAGAAAAAAAGTTGAAATAAATCTACCCTGCGATTTTTCGACGCTATAATTAAGAGAAAAATCGTAGAAATTCAATGAATGTATTTTGGAAAAAATCGGTCCAGGAGAACAGGTGGAAAAAAGCTAATAATGGTAGCGAAAACACGTTTTTCAACATTTTAGGTGCGAAAAAATTTTGTTTTAGGAAAACAAAAAATAGTTCGTAATAGCGCTTAAAAAGACAAAAATTATGAGTTTTGGACAATTGAAATCGGTCAACAGGTTTTTGCAAAAAAAAAAAAAAACCGCGAAATATGGCCATTTTTTGACATTTAATTATAGGGACTGTAGTTATCGTAGAACCTTGTTTCAGGGCTGAAATTGTGGCTTCTGTTAGTGCCTACCTACAATAAAAATTTCATGCAAAAATAATTATAACTTTTTGCGTAAATCTCAAATATGTAAAAACAGCCGTTTCAGGAAAAAAGTTTGAACAAGGCCCACGGTGGTGCTAGAGTTATTTTCAAAAGCCCTATTTATTCTCGAAGAGTTACTCTACCAACCCATTTTCATGAAAAGTTTGTGAAGTTCGATTTAATACCTCATAAACGCACATTTTCAGAAAAAACACCTTTGGGCGAAGGCGAAGTGAAATATGGTG
This sequence comes from Thereva nobilitata, assembly GCA_963855945.1. Lineage (NCBI taxonomy): Eukaryota > Metazoa > Arthropoda > Insecta > Diptera > Therevidae > Thereva > Thereva nobilitata. Next base: position 24,297,040 of record OY979694.1, read on the forward strand.
TGGGCAAGCTTTCTGCCGGCCGAGCTTCCTGCGACGGAAATTTTCGAGCGTTTTCATATAATGCCTGACAGGAAAAAATTTTGATTTCTCGAAATCTACTGAATAGAAATCCACACCATATTCCACTTCCCCTTCGCCCAAAGGTTTTTTTTCTGAAAATCAAGAAATGTGCCTGTTTTAACACGCGTTTATGAGGTATTAAATCGAACTTCACAAACTTTTCATGAAAATGGGTTGGTAGAGTAACTCTTCGAGAATAAATAGGGCTTTTCAAAATAACTCTAGCATCACCGTGAGGCTTGTTCAAACTTTTTTCCTGAAATGGCTGTTTTTACATATTCAAGATTTACGCGAAAAGTTATAATTATTTTTGCATGAAATTTTTATTGTAGGTAGGCACTAACAGAAGCCACAATTTCAGCCCTGAAACAAGGTTCTACGATAACTACAGTCCCTGTAATTAAATGTCAAAAATTGGCCATACTCCGCGGTTTTTATTTTTTTTTGCAAAACCTGTTGACCGATTTCAATTGTCCAAAACTCATAATTTTCGTCTTTTTAAGCGCTATTACGAACTATTTTTTGTTTTCCTAAAACAAAATTTTTTCGCACCTAAAATGTTGAAAAACGTGTTTTCGCTACCATTATTAGCTTTTTTCCACCTGTTCTCCTGGACCGATTTTTTCCAAAACACATTCATTGAATCCCTCTCGATTTTTCTCTTAATTATAGCGTCGAAAAATCGCAGGGTAGATTTATTTCAACTTTTGAATACTTTTCCGCTATCTCTCCTGGACTAATGGTTTGCTCCTCATCTGGAGCTAGCAGTTCTTTAAAGTGTTCTTCACACCGTCTAGCTAGAACTGATTCTTTGGTACTCAGGATCTCCCCATCCTTATTTTTTCACATTGTTATTCTAGGCTTTAAACCGTCTTCTTGTTCATTTACTTTTTTATATAATTTCGTAACATCGTTTTGGTTATTCTCTTCTTCTATTTTCAACATTCCAGTATACTCATTTTTCTTCACTTTGTGCATATTTATTACGGAGTAGTAATATTAATGTTAAAGTAATAATATTAATGCCAAAAGATATGTTTGATACATCAAGGGAAGCAATTAATTAATTTGTCCAGCTAAAATAATTTTCCTTTATTTTATCCGTAAAATTTTGTATTCAAAATCCTGTTACAATTCAAAATTCCCTTTCACACCACGTAGCAATAATTACAATATTGCATTATTTCATGAATTTTTATTTTTTTCCGTTATTTTTAAATTATTCACTCTACCAGACTAGCGAAATATAAAATAAGTATTTACCGTTAGAAGTCTCTTAGTTGGATCTAGAAATCTGGTATCGGGAGAAGTCATTATACATATAGAAGAAGTTGCCTGCGTTAATATCACCAACCCAAGTATATTACTGGTTATTACTGATTTACTTATGGGGCTAAAAAACCTTGATGCAGTCCTGGCCTTTCGCAACTGCCCCTTCCACTAGTCCCAATTCCGAGTCAATGTCAACAAGTTGGCCATCGCCAAGTGATTTTGTCGCCTACGGCATCCTACCAGCGTAAGGTTGGTCTTCTGGAAACTACCGAGCTTTATTATCATCTCGCAATAGCTCTCGTAGATATCATCATGAGTAGGGTCGGCAGAATAATTCTCACTCACAAACTGATGCTTTCTTCTTGTAGTCGAAACTCAATGCCTTCCAATACTACTAACAAATTGCAACTTAACATCAGCAAATGTCGTGCAATTAACTTCTCCCGTAGAAAAAACACGAAGGAGCAGTACTATTATCTCAACGACATGATATTGAATCAGGTTGATTATACCGTGGATGTAGGTATTGCCTTAGACAATAAACTAAATTTCAATCTGTACTATGATAATATTACTGCCAGAGCTAACAACATTCTAGGCTTTTTAAAGCGAAGGGCTAAAGAATTCGGCAATATATGGGCTACCATGGGTTACTCATTGACAACCTTATTTATCTTAGAATACCTGCAAAATTAGTGAGGCTAATAAAAGTAACCATAGCAGATACAATAGCTCAGGTAGGGTTCAAAACTCGTTAACTGAAGGCTTTCACGTTAAACAAGGACTCAAACAGGGAGATGGTCTAGCACCGATGTTATTCAACCTAGCCCTAGAAGCTGTCATCAGCAGAACAGCATTAGACAGGAATTGAACACTAATTAACAAGTCGGTGCAAATATTGGGTTACACTGATGATCTGAAGATAGTAAGTAGATCACTATTAAAGGAATGCTATATAAGTCTAGACAAAAACATGGGTTAACAATTAGTCAAGACAAAACTAAAGCAAGTTGCAGACTGGATCAGAAAACACATGTCTATGGACCATCTTCACGGTAGATAGAGATAGTGAAGAACTTTAAATACCTAGGAACAATAGTGTCGTCAACAAATGGAGAGCTGGAGGAAGTTAAAAGCAGAATACAACAGGGCAATCGAAGTTTCGATTCGCTGCGAAAAGTACTTCAATCAAGAGCGTTACACAGGAAAACTAAATTTGAATTATACAAATCTTTTATAAGGCCTGTGGTTTGTTATGGCTCGGAGGTGTGGACCATGACCCAAAAAGTGGAGAACTTGGCACTTTTGAGAGAAAAATCTTAAGACCCATTATTGGCCAATTAAACGTAAACGGTATCTGGAGAATCAGATACAATGACGAACTGTACCAAATCTATAAAGAGATAAACATCGTCAACTATATCAAAATAAATAGACTACGATGGGCAGGACATGGCAGTGAAGAAGACATATAAGGGAATCGTAGTTGGTGACAGGCCAGCAGGACGACCGAGGAGAAGATGGTTCGAAGCCGTTTAAGCAGACGCTGCACACTTGTTGGGCCTACGAAATTTATTTATTTACTTTTTCCAAACAAGGCGCACTTAAATTTAAGTACACAAAATTTTAACTTAAATTAAATGATCACATTAGGATGCAAGTTAAGTGCAGGTACAATTGGCCTAGGCTATACACTCCGGAGCATTTGATTAGCCCCACTTGAAATTTTGGTCGGATTCTTCGTGCAGTGACTGTATGAGTATAATATTTATTTTCCCTTTCTTTTGTATTCCGGCATGATGTTTGAGAGCGAAGAATTCAAAATCTAACGGATAGAAAAACGGTAAATTCAAATTTTTTATTTTGCACTCTTTGAAACAGGAGCACTTGATTATCCCCATCAGTGCATTTTGAACTTTGCGACAGTAAAATTGTTTGAAATGAATCAGCCCATGGAAGGGATCACAAAAATGAGGGGGACCGAAAGGTATCACAAAACCCTCATAGGAAACAGAACGCTCCCGGAAGGGAGGCCGGAAGACATGTATAGCTTCACAGATGGATCCATGATTGACGGCAGAGCAGGTGCGGGAGTCTTGTCAGAGGACTTAAATCTGACCTGCTCGCTGGCTTTGGGGAATTACACCTCAGTTTGCCAGGCGGAGATGCTTGCTCTGCTGCACGCGCTGGATCACATAAATGATGGTCAGGTGCAGGGAAGGAGCATCCTTATAGCGCTGGACAATCAGGCTGTGATTAAGCGCATGTATCAGACAGAGATTAATGCGTCTCTGGCGTTGGAATGTGTCCAAAAACTGAACAGGTGTGCGAAACAAAACAACGTGACGCTAGCTTGGGTTAGAGGACATACAGGCATCGATGGGAACGGAAAGGCTGACAACCTGGCAAAACAGGGGTCAACCTCTGAATTCTGGGGACCGGAGCCATACTCTGCCATTGGCAGAGGGTTGGTAAGGAACCGCATCGAGAAATGGGTCGCTGAAGAACACCGGAGACGGTGGGACGCTATGACCACGTGCAGGCAGGCTAAGATGGTGCTTTCGTTGCCTATTGCCGCAGCCAGAAGAAGGATCCTGCATATGCAAAGGAGAACCCTCAGATGGCTGGTGGCACTGATTACAGGACACGGATGTTTCAGGTATCACCTAAAAAGAATGAGAATTCTTGAGGATGACACCTGTCGGATGTGCTTGGAGGAACCTGAGACGGCCACACACATAGTGTGTCACTGTCCGGCGGTGGCGAAAAAAAGGGCTGCCATAACTGGACTCCATTGGATGGAGGACATGAGGCAGATTCCCTTCAATCAGCTGCTCGCGATAACTAGGGGAGTCGAAGCAAGGGAGCAATGGGACAATCGGCTGCGCGGAAATGGTTCACTCAATTTCGTTCTCGTAGTTTTGATGTGAAAGATGAGCCACGCTCTGGTCGTCCAATCGCGATGGAATGATGACTTGGGCGAAGTAGAAAATCAAGGGCCATGTCTATGAATGAAACTTGAAGCCATGAACTCAAGGATACTAACCCTGCGCCTTAACCATAGTTAACACCAACAATTTGTTTTTATACATTTTATGTGGTCCCGATATTTATTAGGCGGAATGTGCAAATTCGTATTCATAATAATATTATATAATTTATTTCAAACTTATTGCACTCTTCTTTCTTAAAAGATGCGCTAATTTGTGCATTATCTTGCGAAATACTGCTACTTGTATAGTGTTAAAACATGGTTTATTAATACCTAGCCTTGTGCTGTTAATGCAGGACTTCTGCTTGTGTGCTTAAATATTGCCTTGTAAACATTTTTATCAGATTTAAATTACTAACTTCAAGTTCGTTCATTTATGAATTCGGTCACCTTTGTCACTGTAACTAGATTAATGCAAGTAGCACGATGCAGAATGGGCGAACTATACGTGGTTTAAACCCTCCTCTTGGTGGTGTTACTAATATAGGAATGACAAACAGTTGGCTTTTGTACTCTTCCACCTACAAAGCATATTTCCGTGGACGTTAGGTTATCAATAGACCAGCAAGGTTATGACTCATCCAGCTTTCTTTACTTTCTTCTTGTTGCCGAATGTGTAAAGGTATCACAAATGGTAGAAAAATTAACGCATGCTCACCGGAGGCACGTATGAAGGTGTTATCTACCTTATAATCTGATTTCTGGTTACCTAACCTCATCTCTCTCTCCTTCCATTTAACGTTTCCTTAGCGTTTACCAATCATTGCTTACCCGACTTAAGTGTCTAATGATATATCTAATTAGATTAAAGACTGAGAGACAAAGCTTACACTTCTAGAATAAATGAAATCACACACTCAAGTGCCAGTAGTTCAAGAACATTCCCATTAGGAACTTCAAGGAATTTTTGTTTATTTATTTTTTGTCTTTGAAAAATTCCACGTAGGTCATTTTGAAACCACCAAATCTCAATGTCACAAAATTATGGACCGCAGACTGTTATATGTATAATTTTTTTTATATTTATTTCCTCAATTGGGACTAGTTTTAGCGCGGAACGCCCTTGCTATTAACAAAATTGGATTATTGTAAACTGACGCGCAAGTGAAGAAGCCCTACATGAATATTTTCTAAGCTCGCATGTCGAAACCCTGAAAGAACAAATTCTGGCCATATTGCACTGCCACATAACAATTTAAGCAACAAGCGAGCTCGGAGCTCCTTCCTTCCTGCTTTGTAGTCCTCTTATTATTTATAAGTAAATTTTTTTCGTGTTACAATATAATTAAACTCTACTATTTTTCTTCTTTCTACACTTTCAGATGAGATAATTGAAATGTTAAGTGGAAAAGCTGTGAAGTGGAGTGGAGATTAGTTTTGAAGATCGAGGTTATATATAAAATAAAAAAGAAAAATATATAAAAATAATAATAATAAAGTAAAACCGCTGGACTACATGTTGATAACGTGAAAATAATAAATATATTGCGTTTATTTTTCTATTTTTGGGAATGATAGTTAAAAAAGTGTAATTAATTCTATTTTTTTTAATTTATAATAATAATAAAAAAAATAAATAAGAAGTAGAAGAGAAAAAATATACCCGGCGTGTATGAGTTATAAAGTGAGAAAAATTCTTTCTATTTGCCAAATAAAGAATTTAGTTTGAGACGACGGGAGAGTGCGTAAATAGAAGTTAGTATGGAGTGCTGTTTGTCTGAGGAAGCTAAGGAACAGAAACGCATCAATCAGGAAATTGAAAGGCAGCTGCGTCGAGATAAACGAGATGCACGACGAGAACTTAAACTGCTACTATTGGGTGAGTTGTGTGATTGATAATAATTGATTTTTTTTATATATATTTACTGAATTTCTCTTTCTTTATCATAATTTAATTAATTGCATTATTATATACTGTTGCTCATTCAAAATAAACAGAAAGCAAAAAAAATATATAATATTGCACAAACATGCATATAATCAAATAGCATGCGCAGATTTAAATCTGTATAATGAAAAAAATGCCTCAAAGTTTTTTTTTGTCCTTCCATATTTGTCATTCCTGTCCTTCGGTTTGTCTTTGAAATATTTTACTTAGTTTTCAATATTATTGATTAGCAATAATCTGTTTAGTTCGAGGCTCTGGAAGAAAGCCTTGTTCGAGGTTAGATTTTTTTCGCGAATTGTGCAGAAGTATATAAGAAGTGCAAATTGTATTAAGAAAAATATATTGGGATTTGATATAGACAGACATGTATATAAAAAATAGATTTTTAGATATGAAATATTTATATATAGTGGCGCAATATTCGTGCAAACGTACCGCAAGTATTTGACCATTGAAATATACTCTTCTTCTTCTTCTTTAACGGCTCTACAACCGGGATCCGGTCCTGGCCTCTCGCAACTGTTCTCTCCACCGGTCCCGATTCTGAGCCGATGTCATCCAATTTGGCATCCCTATGCTCTGAGCGTCCTGGTCTACGCCATCCTTCCAGCGGAGGTTGGGTCTCCCTCGCTGTCGCACCCCATAAGTCTTACCGCAGAGAACTTTCCGAGCAGGCTCATCTTCGCTCATACGAGCTAGATGTCCTGCCCACCGGAGTCTACCGAGCTTTATTTTCCTCACAACATCTATGTCGCGATAGCGCTCGTAGATCTCGTCATTGTAGAGTCTCCGGAATCGTCCTTCCTCACATACGGGGCCAACAATCCTCCGACGTATTTTCCTCTCGAACACCGCCAAGAGGTTAGAGTGCTTTTTGCTAAGCACCCACGTTTCGGATGCATATGTGAGGACCGGCAAGACCATCGTCTTATATAGTAAAAGTTTAGACGTTATGGTTAGATGCTTGGATTTGAAGAGCCTTGACAGGCTATAGTAGGCTTTGTTGGCTTTTAGCAGTCGTGCACGTATTTCAGGTTCCATGCTATTGTCGGCTGCTACTATTGACCCAAGGTAGGTAAATGATTTTACCACATCAAACTCGTGTTCCTCTACCTTGATTGTGGGACCAATGTAAATATATTAGACCTTATAAATTACGATCTTGGTTAAAGCCAGTTGTGTAGGACAACAACCCCAATGTGAAAGTTCTAAGCGCTCGTGGTATGTATTTTTTAATCGAAAGTTAAGAATTATCCAATAAGCGTGATTGAATTTGAAATATATATAAGACAACAAGAATGCGAGTTATGACAGTTTTTTTTCATTTGAAAGGCATTATAACGATTTGAAATTTTACTTACTTATTTTATTTGGCTCTACGATCGGAATTCGACACTATCCTCACTTAACTGCTTGTTCGACCGATTCCAGGCCGATGCCATCCAGTTTGGCATCCTTAGTTCGCTCCCTGTCGATGTCGAAGTTCATTGGAGATATTGATTGATCTGAGTATCGTTTCGGATACTCTTACTTGACTTCTCACGTTGGTAATGGTAAACCTTCATAGTCATATCAGTTTATTGAGAATTTTCTCAAGACTTTGTGGAGTTCTACTCTGGGTATGCTGGAAATCTATGAAGAGATTCTGGTATGCGTTTTGTAATTTTGAGGCTGAAAATCTGATCAGTTTTGAAATCCCTGGGCAGAAGTCACATTGGTATTCGTCTATTATGTTTTTGGCGTATGGGGCCATCCTGTTTTGTAGGATAGTGGAGAATATTTTATTCACATTACTCGACCTCACCTTATACCACAGTCTTTGCTGCACGCTGTGAAATTTCTGTGTTATGTTCCTATGTTCATTTCATGTTCCCTTACATGCACTATTATTTTATGATTGGTGCAATTTTGTCATTCCATATTCGACTCCGAGACATGGATGACTTGGAGCCGGTCCTGTAGGACTTGACTAGTTTCTTTTGCAGTTTAGTGGCAAAAGTGTAGAATCATTATCAAATGTTGGCGAAACTCCACAAACGAAGACAGAATTCTGCAAGAATCTGTTGTTAACCAGAATAGTACAGAGCGGAAGACCGCACTAGGCGTGATAGTTTCATCGAAGAATCCGTGGTATGCAAAAGCAAAATTTTATTTCTTCCACAACACCTCCTTTCATTTATGACAGGGAGGTGATAACAGAAAGCAAACCCAAGGCCGATTTACTACGATCTTTGTTCGCCTCAAATTGTTCTTAATTCGAAACTGCTATGCCACCTCCGTTTCCCACTGTATCAACTATTCAGTTTACTTCAGAATATATAGGTGTCTCAAAGACGTTGACGTTAATAAATCCACTGGCCCTGACAATATTCGCCCTATGGTACATAATAAATGTGCCTCATGTTCGCTTAACCTCTGCGCAAACTTTTTGCTTTGTCATATTCTTTCGGAAAATATCCAGACTATTGGAAACTAGTTCATGTTCATCCCATTCAGCCCATTCCCAGAGGTGAGTCCAACAACCCAGCTAGTTACCGCCCAACAGCAATTACTTCTATTCTCTCAAAAATCATACTTAGATACAATAATCAAAAGAAAATCTGAGGGAATATCTAGAATCTAACCAAATTATACACGACAAGCAGTACTGCTTAAGGCCAGTCTGCTGGCGACCTCCATGTGTGTTTAGCCGAGTATCCAACCAAAGCATCAATCGTTTCGGTGAGTCTGGTCTGGTTGCTTTAGATATTTCCAAGGCTTTTGACAGAGTATGGCACCCTGCTCTGTTGACCAAACTCCAAGCTATTGGAATAGACTTAGTTCTAAGAAACTGGATTAAAGGGTTCCTTTCTTGGCGTTCAATCAAGGTAGTATTGGATGTCATCGAATCCAACCGCTACACCTTTTCGCCGATGGTCCCCATGGGTCAATCAATTCTCCGTTTTTTTCCTAATCTTTACTAATCATTTGCTCTCAATGCCCTCCAACCCACTTCACTGCTTCGCTGAAGACGGTACTCTGCGTTACTCTTCCGCCTTCGACAATATAAGACAAGCACGTGCAAATCTTGTCTTCATTTTCATGAACTGATGTCCAATTCAATCAACTGGGATATAAAATCGATTCTTGATTAGGGCCGCAAGAATCATGTTGAATTTAACACCTCCAAAACGAAATACTGTCACATATCTAGCAAAACTTGCACCGGCCTTTCTTCTATCTCAGTGGGCGTTTTAAAGTTTTTTTTAGAGTTTTGCATATCACCCTGTATTTTTGTAACCCTATGACCTATTTTAATAAATAAGGTAGCACTGTAGGCCTATCTGTAGATAAGCTGTAAAAATTAAGGTTCTACCCTGCCAACTTCCAGAGTTATGAGTCGTCAAAGTCAAAATTTTGGATTTTTTTAAGCAAAAATGTCAATTTCAACTACCATTTTCTCCAAAAAATACAATATTTTTTCCGAAAATTGGAAAGCTTGCACAATTTCCCATGAATAAAGTCGACTAGGCAATTTACGCGTTACGGCCTTTACTTTTGAAGATATTAGCAAATTTTGATGTTAAAATTGGCTTTATTTGATCCTTTTCGACATAAGCTTATATGAAAAAAATTTTAAACACCGACTTCAGAAAAAAAACCAATCCCGTGATGCACAAAAAGGATGAAATAATTGTTGTTAGTTCTTTACAATACTAATCTAATCAGAATGCATTTAGAAAGAAGAATCACTTTTGAAGACGGTGCCAGGTTGATCATTGCACTAACTGTTGCTTCGAAAATTGTTTTCTTTCTTTGTTAGCCTTATGCACTTAATACATCGCCCCGAAAACAGGTGTTAGCACCGTCTTCAAAAGTGATTCTTCTTTCTAGATCAATTCTGATTGGATTAATTTTGTAAAGAATTACAAAAATTTTTCTTCAAAAGTGGTTCTTCTTTCTAAATCCATTCTGATTGGATTAGTATTGCAAAGAACTACCAACCATTATTTCAACCCTTTTTGTGCATCACGGGATTGGTTTTTTTCTGAAGTCGGTTTTTAAAAATGTACTTTTAAGTCCGTTCATTTTTTTTGGGGGCAATTTAAAAAAATATTTATGTTACGATAAGTATATGATACGCCGCCGTTGATAAGAGTCGAGGCAGGAGCTAAATAGATAGTTTTTGCAGTAATGAATTTGCGTATTCTCGGAGTAATTTAAAAAAAGAACTTATTTAATATGAAACAAAATTCCCCGAAGGAAATTAAAAAACAATGTTTATTGTGAGTATATAAAGTTGTTTAAAAAAAATGCAACCGCCCGAAGAATCGAACTCGCAACTCCCGGACGAGAGGCAGGTATTTAACTCGCTGTACTGCGAGAGAGTGTTACTAAGCGCTGGATAAATATGTAAATAAGTCTTTTCAGAAATTCAGTTAAATAGTTTTCCAATTCAAAGGATAATAAATCTTACAGTCTGCATGAGTATGCATTTCTCACCGGAGAGTTTGTATTAATTCTTTACAACATTAATCCAATCAGAATGAATTTAGAAGAAGAGAAAAAAAGAAAAAAATCGCACTGTCCGATCCGAGGTTTGAACCCGCAATGCTTACTTCGGTAGACTTTTACGTAGAAGTCCTTCTTAGGAATTTGGCGACAATAAAGTAATTTGTTCGCTGCCTTTGAAAATACTTCTATCTGTTAAAGGTGTACTAATTGTACCAGTTTTTTAAGCCTACCTTCGAACTCGTTGATCAGAATTTAAAAAGAATTGCATGGGACCACCGTGGGAAACTATCCTTTCAAGCAAAAAAGACAAAAGCAAAAAAGTTATTGCGTTACAAAGTTATGCGTGAAATACGATACCTACGCGTCGAATTCATAACCTCCTCCTTTTTTGAAGTCGGTAAAAAAGTGAAAAAGTCCAAAAAAGAGGTCATAGGGCTACAAAAATACAGGGTGATATGCAAAATTCTAAAAAAAAACTTCAAAACGCCCTAGCGGCTAAACCGTTACGTCTCGGATGTATATGTGAGTACGGTAAGACCATCGTCTTATGCGGAAAGAGTTGGAGCGTTATGATTTGATGCTTGGATTTGAAGAGCCTTGACAGACTATAGTAAGCTATATTAGCTTTAAGCAGGCGTGCGCGTATTTCTGGTTCCACGTTATTGTTGGCTGCCACTATTGACCCAAGGTAGGTAAATGATTTTACTACTTCAAATTCGCGCTCCTCTACCGATTGTGGGACCAATGTTAGGTGTTCTTGCAGACGGGTCCACCATGTACTTTGTTTTGCTTTCGTTGATGTGCAGTCCCAGCTTTCATGCCGCCCGCTCAATCTGGGTGAAGGCTTCTTGTACAGCTCTTGATGTTCTTCCAATGATGTCAATGTCATCTGCATAAGCCAGTAATTGGGTATCGTATCGTATCGTAGCTTTTCCATGAACAATTAAACGGAACATCATTAGGTTACTGTAGACATAACTGAATCTTGTCAGCTAATAACTTAGTTATGTGCTTGCAGTTGGCTGCTCTAAAAATAGTTTCTTGATGCAAAAGACAATGCCATACTCCCTTTTGTATTGTTACATTCACCCTCTTTTTTGCATCCTCTAGCTTAGCGTAAAAAATCCTGTTAATTTACAAGGAATAAAGAGCTTTGAATTACATATATTTTGTGGAGTATTATCTTATGTTGTTACCATTGCTTAAACTTTCAATGTCGAAATTGTTTTGATGAGATATTTACATAAAAAAGTTGGCTTTGGTAAACCATTAAGATAAGTATAGTGGCATCTACATAAGGAGTCGTAAGGATACGCTTTTTTTTCTTCGATATTTATAAGTTTATTGTTGTTTTTTTAATACCATTATCAGTCAATATCGCATCCTTTTTAAAAATACTTTTAAAACATTTAAAAAAATTCTTAGCCAAGTAATAAAAATAGATAACAAGAAGACAGCAATGTATTAATTTTTATATGATGGGAAGGTAGCCTGATTCTTCATGTCATCAGCAATGCAATTTGATTAGCGAACCGGAAGTCTTGGAATAAACAATTAGGAAATTTAAGCTTGAAAGCTATTCCTACGTAAGCTAATGTAGGATTTGTAGCACTGTTTATCGCTGTTATCCGAAGACTTTCCTACTCTAGAATCATTATTAAAAAAATAAGTTAATTGAACGAAGTTTAAATGTACTTCTTCTACAGACTTGTTGACGGTTTTAATGTTCCTAAGAAGTTGTATAAGATAACCTTACGAATAGACCTTTTTAAATCTGTTCCTTACCTGTTTCAATCGAATTATTTGTTGACAGGAGAGACCATAATTAGTCGTTTTATTAATAGTAGCTACAACAGACGATTTTTTTTCAATACCACCAAGATTATATTCTTTGACATCAACCTGCCTTTTGTTACCATTCGTGGAGTTTTTCCTTAAAAAAATTAGAGATAAGAATTGCCATTGGCAGCGTTATTTTTATCAGTAAGCTATCTTTTCCTTCTTTAACGGCTCTACAACCGGGAACCCGTCCTGGCCTCCCGCAACTTTTTTCTCCACCGGTACCGATTCTGAGCCGATGTCATCCAGTTTGGCATCCCTAAGCTCTGGTCGTCCTGGTCTACGCCATCCTTCCAGCGGAAGTTGGGTCTCCCGCTGTCGCACCCCATACATTTTACCGCAAAAGAAATTCCGAGCAGGTTCATCTTCACTCATGGTAGATGCCCTCCCCAACGGTGCCTACCGAGCTTTGCTTTCTTCAAAACATCTATGTCACGCACAATAGCGGTATAGACCTTGTCGTTGTATAGCCTCCGGAATCGTTCTTCCTTACATAACGGCTCGAACACGGCTAAGAGGTTAGAGTGCTTTTTTGCTAAGCACCCACGTCTCGGATGCATATGTACTGGTAAGACCAATCGTCTTATGCAGAAGGAGTTTGGGCGTTATGGTTTGATGCTTGGATTTGAAGAGCCTTGACAGATTATAGTAGGCTATATTCTCTTTTAGCAACCGTGCGCGTATTTCTGGTTCCATGTTATTGTCGGCTGCCACTATTGACCCAAGGTAGGCAAATGATTTTACTACTTAAAATTCGCGCTCCTCTACCGATTGTGGGACCAATGTTAGGTGTTCTTGCAGACGGGGCCACCATGTACTTTGTTTTGCTTTCGTTGATGTGCAGTCCCAGCTTTCATGCCGCCCGCTCAATCTGGGTGAAGGCTTCTTGTACAGCTCTTGATGTTCTTCCAATGATGTCAATGTCATCTGCATAAGCCAGTAATTGGGTATCGTATCGTAGCTTTTCCATGAACAATTAAACGGAACATCATTAGGTTACTGTAGACATAACTGAATCTTGTCAGCTAACAACTTAGTTATGTGCTTGTTGGCTGCTCTAAAAATAGTTTCTTGATGCAAAAGACCATGGAGAATATACAAGGAGACAAAACTTTTATGGGGAAAACGACAGGAAATGGATGGGTAGAAGAAACTAAACTTCTAGTTCATTTTTGGCCACAGATGTCACCTTTGTCCGATGTACCCCACATGAAATTAATAAAAATTCATTGTAAACATCAAAAACTGATTAATTACGAATAATCGCATTGATATAAATTGAATTTAGAAGCTGGTAAACAGCTGTAAGCTGGTAAACGTAAAATATATTAGTAATAAATGAACTTTGCCATGAACCGGATAAATACAATCGGCACGAACGTAAAGTTAGCAAAACAACTTTCAGAAATTAAAAAAATTGTTAATGGATAATTTACCGCTTTTTAACCGCTATTTAATCGTGGAAAAACGAAATTTACCGCTCTTAATTTAATATGAAATTTCGGATGTTTTGCTAACTTTACGTAAAGTTGGCAAAACAACTGTCCAAAAAATGCAAAATTCTTATTTCTCTCGTGCTGAGAATTTACCGCTTTTTAACCGCTATTTAATCGTGGAAAAACGAAATTTACCGCTCTTCATTTAATATGAAATTTGGGATGTTTTGCTTACTTTACGTAAAGTTGGCAAAACAACTGTCCAAAAAATGCAAAATTCTTATTTCTCTCGCGCTGATAATTTACCGCTTTTTAACCGCTATTTAATCGTGGAAAAACGAAATTCACCGCTCTTCATTTAATATGAAATTTGGGATGTTTTGCTAACTTTACGTAAAGTTGGCAAAACAACTGTCCAAAAAATGCAAAATTCTTATTTCTCTCGCGCTGATAATTTACCGCTTTTTAACCGCTATTTAATCGAATGCACGTAGCGCTTGAGATATAGGATTTCATGAGTCTTGCAACTTGAGATATTTCGAGGAAAATATTTAGAATAATGTAGAATAGAAGTCCATTCTCAAGGACTATATCGGATATCGTTATGGAGTTTATAACACCATCCCCTAAGAAAAAGAATATTCATAACCTTGAAGAGGTTTGTATTTTCTGGGAAGAGATCGCGTCACGTCGGTGCTTGATCCTTATATTTGATTTTTTCTTTTTCCTTTGTAATTCGTTTCCCTTCTTGTAAATCTTCTTTCTAGCTGTCAAATGATTACATTTAACTTGTTCCCTTTTTACTAAATTAGATCTAATCGTGTGCTTGTTTTAAACTTTTGGTTTAAATTTCTCATCCAAATTCGTGCTGCAAATCTCTTATTTAAATTTATGGTTTAATTCTCTTATTCTTCCTTCTCTTGTTTATAATAATCAAGTTTCTTATATTTCTTACGTTTATATAATTCAAAAAAAAAATTTCTTTTTTTTTGTTTATAATTTTTCGTTATTTAGAGTTACCTTATTAGTAATATGTTCTTATAATAGCGGATATATGAAAATAGATTAATTCAAAAAAATTTTATTATTATTATTAATTTTTGGAAAAGAAACTGATTAAAATTCTTATTATACAAAAAATTGATGAAACAAAAAATGGATTATATTTCTTATTATATATCCTTTTTTTGTTTTTTTTTTGTTTTAGTAATTCTACATTTATTTATGTAACACATTGATTAATTTCTTATTAAATTTTTGATTAAAAAATTTCTGGGTATACATAAAATAGATTAAATTTCTTATTTGTATTTTTCTAGAATAATTCAATTTTAAAGTTTTATAAAGTTGGTTAAAATTAATATATTTTTTTGTGTTATAGTTTTTTCTTTCATTTTTATACCTATAATTCTTGTGCTCTTGGGGAAACTTCCGTTTCTTTTAAATGATTTATTATATATAAAAATTAGAAGTAATTGCATGTGCATAGTTAAATTCGGAAACAGGTCTAATCCTTTCTATTCAACATTGGTAATTTTGTTATTATTTTCTTTCATTCCCGCCTCCGGAATTTTTAGAGTTCGACAATTTTATTCTTTCTTTTGAGCTTCAGCCTTATACCTTGTTCTTGTTGCTCTTCGATTTCCTCTATTTCTATATCGTCATTTTGGGGTTTTCTTGGGGACGTTATATTTTTACGAGCTACCCAGGTCTTGATGGCTTTGTAGCCAACGGGAGCGATCACGATAAATAATAAAAGGTACCCTAAGCTATAGTGATGGATGGTATGTGCATCCAGGTACTCAGGGAGTTTTTCCTTTTCTCGAAGCGTTCGTAGGGATTCGGCAAGTTTCCAAAGATCGTCATGATCGTCACCTAGGGTCTTTCCCATCCAATAAAAAGTTACTGTCAAAATGCAAAACTTTCTTGTAAATGTTAAAATGGCGCTCATTGCACGGGACACGGGCAATTTTTTGGACCTTGGAAACATACGTTTTTACGTGAAAAATTTTTTTTAATTATATTTTTATGGGAAATATTAGGAGCACGGAGTAAACGCAATTTTGTTGCAAATGTTTAAGAATATCTTTTTTATTTTTATAAATTTATCTGACTGAGAGTTCTAGCATTTACATTATTGGTAAAATATACGATGCAAATACGCTATTAAAATGTATATGATGATGAAGTGTTCCTTTAATCACCACACATTTTAATTATTGTTTGTAGTTATTGAATATCAATGCAAACTTTACGTAAAGTTAGCAAAACACCGATATTAAAAAATAAAAACTACGGGGAAATTTCCAACTGCATATTTCGACAGCGGTTAATTAACGGTAAATTCTCAGCTCGAGGGAAATAAGAATTTTGCATTTTTTGAACAGTTTTTTTGCCAACTTTACATAAAGTTAGCAAAACATCCCAAATTTCATATTAAATAGGGAGCGGTAAATTTCGTTTTTCCACGATTAAATAGCGGTTAAAAAGCGGTAAATTCTCAGCACGAGAGAAATAAGAATTTTGCATTTTTTGGACACTTGTTTTGCAAACTTTACGTAAAGTTAGCAAAACATCCCAAATTTCATATTAAATGAAGAGCGGTAAATTTCGTTTTTCCACGATTAAATAGCGGTTAAAAAGCGGTAAATTATCCATTAACAATTTTTTTAATTTCTGAAAGTTGTTTTGCTAACTTTACGTTCGTACAATCGGCCATGTTTTTTGGGGTACATTTGACTGCAGCGCCACCAATAATCAAACGAAAATTGACAACACGTAGTTTTGTCTCCTTGTATAGCCTCCATGCAAAAGACAATGCCATACCAGCGAGCAATAATAACAAGAGTGATTAGGCAGAGCTCAAGGACAAGTAAAAGAGTCAAAGATATGAAAGAGCAGATTAGAAATAACATTAAGCAAAAAGTCAAAAAAAATATTAACAAATGCGCGATGGGTATACATTTCATGCAAAAAACACAAGAGAATGAAAGAAACAGAACATGTTCCTTGATTCCGGTATTGGAATGTTTACATTCAAATTTAAGAAACACTGGAACAGAGCACGTGCGCACGGGTCCCCGACTTTAGTGTGTATGCGTGAAAATTCGTGTTGGTACACATTGTTTGCGCTATGAATTCACTTGTATTGTCCGTAAAAAAGGCGCGAATCTTGCAAGGCGACGAAGTCACTGCCCCTTCATTTTTTATCTTTCTTTCACGAACATTGCATGTAGTGTTAAAGTAATTCTGCCTCTGTTTATCATAGATATTACTTCTTTGATATCTTGACTTTTTCGCTCCCATTGAAATTGTTATCAGCTGATCTCAAGGTCCCTGAAACATTTTTAAAAATTTGTTCTAGCTCATCACTCTTATTATTATTGCTCGCTGGCCATACTCTATTTTGTATTGTTACTTTCACCCTCTTTTTTGTATCCTCTAGCTTGGCGTAAAAAATCCTGTTAATTTACAAGGACTAAAAAGCATTGAATTACATATATTTTGTGGAGTAATATCTCTGAGGTGCTAAGGCAGAACCCGATGTCAAACAAAAAATTTTTCGTTTATATTGCCAACAGTCGAAAGTTTATGAATGAAAATGTTCCCCAAAGCCAAAATTGTAGACTGATTCTCTTAAATAATTTAGATCAAAACTAAAGAGTCCGATATGTCCATATGCTTACAATACTGCGATGGCACAATCCAATATTACTTGAACCAATATCGACAATTACCTATTTTGACATATCGGGTTCTGCCTTAGCACCACAGATCTTATGTTGTTACCATTGCTTAAACTTTCAATGGTGAATTTGTTTTGATGAGATATTTAAGTAAAAAAATTGGTTTTAGGTTACCCATTAAAATAAGTATAATGACATCTATATTTTAACTAGCCACTGGATCATAAAGCCTCGGCCACGATACGAGCGGCGAGCGGCAAGCAGTGAGCGGCACCAGAAAAATTTAATGTCGCGAATTAGCGGCGAGCGGCAGTAGAGCGGTACTTTAGTATTGCCGCTCTACCTCTCAATGGTCCCCGCTCGTATCGTGGCCGGATTCGAGCGTTTTCCATATAAAACAATACAAAACAAAACTCAGAATCACCGCTAACCGCACGCCGCTCGCCGCTCGTATCGTGGCCGAGGCTTAAGGATACATTTTTTCTTTTCTCTGATTTTTATAAGTTTATAACTCATAGAAAATGGATTATCGTTTTTATCATCCTATTCCGGATCTGCTTCGCTTGTCTCATCAGAGTCCGCTCGTCAAGGACCCTCTTAACCATGGGTGGCCAACCCAAATGTTATCGCGGGCCACTTTGAAAATGCACTATGATTCCACAGGGCGGGGGATATACAGGTTGCATAAACTCGGCACCTAAAAGCGGCCGCCTGTTGATAGCTTTTGGTCAGATAAACAATAAAATGTATGAGTGCGGCGGTGGGGGAAATCGTAAAGCTGTAGCCACTAGGGCCCTTTGAAATTTTTTTGATAGAGTTTTAAATATCATCCTGTATTTTTGTAACCCTATTTTCATGAATAAGGCAGAATACTCCCACCTATTTATTATTGTGAAAGTGACGGTTCCACCTTGCCAAAGTTAAAATTTTGTTTTTTTTAACATTATAACTTCAACTACCATTTTCTCCAAAAAATACATAGTTAACCTACAATTTTTTTCTTTTTCAAAATTAAAAAATTTTGCAATGTTTCCTATGAATAATGTCCAGACAATTTTTATGTTACGACAATTATAAACAATTTTGATGTTAAGCTGGTGTTGCAGGTTTTCGACAGAGAAGCTGGAGCGATATTTATGTTTTGTAAATTTCATTTTCGAAAAGAGCGATTCGCATGTAAGTTGAACCAACCCAAGTAAAAATAATTTAGTTGCTTAGATTTTTGTAAATAGCATATGCACGCCCGCAACAAGCACGCATTGCGAACAAGTGCTACAATCACGAAAATCTAAAAATGCTTTGTATGAATTTATTCATAATCTACCATCCAACCGCGAGTGTCGTTTTCCCAAGCGGTCCTCGAACTAAGTACTAACCACGTCCAATGCTGCTTGACCTACGTAATCGAACAAGAACCTGTGTATTGAGTATACTAATGGCACACTTCATGGTCACCAAGGTAATTGCTCATTTTCTTCGTCCTATACAATTTCTTACAGCTCCAATTTTTACTCCCTTTAGTCTAGAAAAGGACTATTTCGTACGTCTTTTATTAGTAACGTGCTGAATTTTTAAAAGTTGAATTTTTACTCAGGCGTTTTAACCCTGTGCGTGCCTATTTCAAGCTAAGAACGGACAAGTCTTATTTTTACTCGGGAAAAGCGCTCACAACTTTTTGTGCCAGACCTCTCAAAATACAAAACTTTTCTTTTGTAACATATTTCTTATAAAAACAATTTTTAAATCTGAGACCTAAAAATAGTTTTTAATTCATTATAGCCCTGTAAATCAATTAGTAGTTCCTTTGCAGATTTTCTGGAACTGTTTCAATAGCAACGTTAAAAAGAGCTAGTTACATTTTTTCCTTTTCGTGTGTTGAAAACAGGCAGAACCCAAGACGGGTACTTTCTGTTCAAACGAACGTACCGAACGCAAGATTTCATAGTTCGTATGTAGAATTTTGGCTTGGAATTTGAATTTACAACCTTTTGCTTGTTTGTTCAGTACTCTACCGAATAAATTATTGGGCTAATTGTTTAAAAAACGTAAACCGTTTTAACAGATAGACCGGTGACTACAAAAGAAGTCGTAAAAGTTTTAATTTAATTTAAACAATCTCGGGTAGCTAACATTGCACAGAGGTCAAGCGAATTCACGAAAGCTTAAATCTTCTATTAACAAGGTACTTTCATATAAGATTTTTGTTTTAATTTGACAAATGCGGTAATATTGTTCACTCCGTGATTTTAGATGATTGAATAAGAAAAAAAGCAATTATTTTAATAAAACAATGGATTGAGTCAAATAAATTCCCCTTTCACGGCATAAGAAACAACCAAATAAAATTCTCGAATCACCGAATTTTTGCCTGTGTAGGTGAGGCAAGTGCTTCCTTGGCTTGTAAGTAGAGTCTAAAGCCATCTCCTTGAAACCATGGAAATATTTTTACGCTGAACATGGACCATTCACGTCTGTTCGCCGGTCGAATTTTGGGACATGCTCATTGCCCAAAAGAAAAATGGCTACAGTATAAAAGAAAAATAATTCCACTTTCATCTCGTTAATTTCATCAACTCACAAATTCTTCTTTAAAACCACAAAATTTTAAAAAAATTCCTCAGAATAAAAATTTCGAAAATCCAAAACGCTTGGACGATATCTCTGCCAGTCGGGCACAGTCTTATCAATTTGTTAAGTTCATTCAAGATTTTCTTGAACCCGAAAATATTTTTGGCGGACTTCCAATGAATGAAAACACACCTATGTACACCTATAAATATTGTAAACATGATGCTTGTGTGTATGTATAAATATAATCTCTGAGTTTGCTAAAAGGTATGTTCTCGGGGCTACAGAAAATTTAATGACATTGTTTGTTTCATCGGATTTTTTTAATTGGGGTTAATTTCGTGTTTTGGGTGATTTTTTTAAGAATTATTCTAGTGGTCGATAGTTGTCGGTGCTTGTTACGGGAAATGCCTTTGGTTCGATCATTACAACATACACAGTTTAAAAGAGAATGTCTACACATTTAGAGATATATGTCATAAGTAATTTGTATGCCGATTGTCGATCTGAGACTTGCTTTTGATAGTGTTGTTTTATTTGGCAATTCAATTTTTTTATTATAATTTTTTTGTATAGAGCTTCGATTTCATATAATTTCTTTATAATTTACATTATTCCACGAAGAGCTCTCAAATTTGCATCATCTCTTAATAGCTGTGTTCGATATTAAAGAATTTTGCAGCGGAAATTTAATATTATTAATAGTGCTTTTCTTCCCTCTTCTTCTTCTTCTTCTTTAACGGCTCTACAACCGGGATCCGGTCTTGGCCTCTCGCAACTGTTCTCTCCACCGGTCCCGATTCTAAGCCGATGTCATCCAGTTTGGCATCCCTATGCTCTGAGCGTCCTGGTCTACGCCATCCTTCCAGCGGAGGTTGGGTCTCCCTCGCTGTCGCACCCCAAAAGTCTTACGGTAATAACTATTTCCGAGCAGGCTCATCTTCACTCATACGAGCTAGATGTCCTGCCC